>OW121751.1:23540000-25940000 GCA_933228765.1 Miltochrista miniata
ACATTTTGTACTAGCTGTTTTTTTTTGCATTCACTAACCTCATAGATCTTCATAGCTTTGTCAGTTAGTTAGACGATGCAGTACTTACAGATGAGGTTGGCTGGAACCCATCGATCATAGATGGGTTCCAACTCATTGTACTGCTCAATCAAGCCCATAAGGTTAAAAGTTCCATGTGGAGAAAAAAAGACTTGTTTTAGAGAAAAACCGTTGGAAAACTGATCCATTATTTTTTTATAACAGTGGCTTTTAAATAAAAGAAAATGGTAAAAATAGATTGGGATTTTAAATGTAAAGTTTGCTTTGTTTTAAGTCAAGTTAAGTCAACGTAAAATATTTACCAATGCTTATGTACTAAACACAAAACAGTTACAACATTTTTGCATAATACTTTATTTACACGGTGTTTAGGGTACAGAAGTACCTTAAAAGGGAAAAGACGGAGCCCTTATAAGATCACTTTGTTGTCCATCTGTCTAGTCCTTTATCTCGAGAACGCGTGGAGGTAAAAGTAAAATAAAAAAAAAACACCCTCTATTTAGGTATATGGTTCCTTAAACCTATAAAATAATCAAACTACAAAAACATGCCGTGAACCTCGAACTATGAAACTTGGCAGGTATGTATATCCTTATATGTCACAGTATAGGAGAGAATTTTAAAGCTAAACACTTGAAACAAAAAAAAAAGTTGTTACGTACTAAATAAAAAACCGTGAGATCGGATTCCCTAACTTCTTGTTCGCCAACATTACTAATAAACTAATTTCAATTTAAAAAAAAAGAGACACAAATTTAGTTTAGAGAATGCCAACGTGATGTTCAATTATAGCACGTACTCATAGCTAACAAAGGATTATCTCATAGCTAACAATCTGCTCGAAACATTTTACAAAAAAAAGTACTTCAATATAACCTCGATTAGCCTCATAAAAATAAATACACTTGATAATGGACCTCTATTTTACCATTGGGATACATAAAATGCAATGTACACAATGCAGTATGCTTTGTCAGACAATACGCGTTATTTATGAATTTGGAAGCAATATTTAAATTTGGTAGATTTCCAAGAATAGTCCTTGCCAACGTACTCTGGAATGGATTTATGATCTCAACTGTCAAGGAAAGCAATCTATACCTAGTAGGAAAATAGACACTGCGAGGTGACTACAAATGGCAAATACACTCAAGAGTCAGGAATGAATTCGAAATGTACTTTAACTTTATCCGCATCGATGAATCGGCAAGCGTTTCAACGAGATTGTTTGATCATTGATTTTAAAATGTTCCCGTCTACATGTTACATTTTAAGTGTCGTTTATTATCATAATATATGACTCATACTTTATGGTGTTAATTATGGCTCCTGGTCTAGGCTAAATTGATAAAGACAGTCGAAAATATGTCGAGAATCGAACATGAACCTCACTATCTTAACTGCTGTGTTACTAGAATAGATTCTAGCAAAACTTTATTTTTAACTGGTTTTCCGCATAGCACAGAAACCTTATAAAGAACAAACCGTGACCTTATCTATAAAAGCAAGCTCATCCAAGCAAAAAGATAATAGAAGCAGAAGGAATAGGAAAAGTTTAAACGACAAGGGAACGATTGCACTATAGTTGAAATGAAATGCGAGATGATTATTATGTATACTATGTATTAATATTTCCACATTCTTTGGCTCATTTATAACTCAGAGCAAATAATGTATTACTTTTTATTTTCTGAGATATGTAATAATTCGTATTTAAAGATTGTATTTCTATTTATGAATAAAATTTGTAAATAGTTTAACAGTATTACTATGTATCACTATTATCGGTATTTTAGATGCCAATGTAAATTATTGACCGTTTTCATCTATACTAATAACACTAAAAGCTCACTTTCACCAAGATATTGAATAGCTCGATGAGAGTGTCGACTCTAGGGGCCGTCACGAGGTTACAATGTTGGCCACAATGGCCTGGAGACTGGAGCACCCTTGAATTCCATTGGTTCGGGTTAACTATACGGCTTATAAACATCTTTTGAAATACTTACGTAGACAATTTTATACACATTTATTGTCTGTGAATATTTTTAATGTGTTTTATTATATAAGAAGACTGTATAGTTAATTAAGTGCGGCGTAACAAAGTCTTTGAATTTGGTCTGTGGCTTAAATTTTCATGAGCCAGATAGATTGAAAATGTGTGGAGTTACCTATTCTAAATTCAATAATTTGATGAGTATCCCGACATTTACAAAAATTGCATCATGCATTTTGTTACGTAGTTACCATTCAAGGGTTTATCCCCATAAACTGCACTTCAATGACTGGAATCCAAAATATTACTAATGCTTATCGACGGATTTTAAGACCTTTACTTGGAATCAAAACTTAGTCAGGTCATTCAGCAGCCAGAATACACCAATTATTCCTCTTCAAACAGTCCTACGCTACGGTGTGCAGTTCCCCAATAATTTCCTTTTGAGGGTATAATCATTTGTATGGTTACATACAGCAGCCGTGTGAGACCACAGTGGTTAGTGCGACATAGAGACGTTCCTACTAAAAATGAAACTACACATATAACTGTGCAGTTAACTTATAATAAAACTAGTGTGCATTAACGTTAAAATGAAAAATACAAAGCAGCAAAACTGTACGACGGCTAAAACGAATACGAATGAGATAACTACGCCATCTGTATGGGTCAAAGTCACAAAAGTCAAAAGATGAATGATTAATCCAGAATCGTTACTGTGTTACAGAATATTATTTATGGCAATGTAGAGAGCAAAGTATCCATTTATGGGAAAGATTTATGTTGCAATATCAGGGGGTGAATTAGACAAGCTGTGGGGAAACAGACAGTGATATTTGTCGAAGTAACGCCAGTATGAATATTTATATCCATCAATCAAATTCGTCATAACATACTGAAGAGGTAGACGTCTAGTTATCTCAAAAAATATGACTTTCTCTAGTATAATAATACTATTTCTTATTCATTAAATCGACCCCTCCGTGCAATAACTCGGTAAAATGCTGTTGTGCGGTTTATGCTGTTATGTCAGATTCGGAATCTACACACTGTAATACACCTTGTCAATTTTTTGTAGATTTTTCCTATTGATATTTAAAAAGATATAACTAAAAACAATTTTATTGGTGTAAATTCAGAAACAAAAAATATGTAGGCAATATACTTGCAATAGGTGTATACAAAAAATATTAAATAAACGTTTTTCAGTAAGTCGCACTTACCGAGTTATTGGCGTAAATGAATTTCATTGAGTATTTTGTATAAGTAAGTGCTGAGTTTTTGCTGGGCCAGCTTAAATATTCTTATTTCGTAATATACTCTAACAAAGTTGTTGAAGTATAGAATTTTTTTCATTTAGTACGCAACAGTTTAATCGATCAAAATGTTCTAAATAACAATACACCTAGCTCTGTACTGGATATTACCGATCTTTGTCTTGCCACGCAAAGTTTGCAGTGCGCACTTGTCTCTTTCTTTTATTTATTTATTATTGTATATTTTTCGATACTATTGTATATTATTGTATACTTTATTGTATGCCAAAGTAGTATTAAAAATAAGAAACTTATACAAAAGGAAGCAATACAAAGGGCGGCCTTATTGCTTAAAGCAATTTCTGCCAGGCAACCATTAAACCTTTCCCTTGTTGTTAGACAGTAATAAACATATATGCCGCTCCCCAAGCACATTTATTTGTCCATCAGCCCAGTTTACATTTTTTTTATATTAAGCTCGTCAAATTGGCGTCGCCACCAGCCTGATGGAAAGCCGTGGCGCATCTAGCGATTGGGGGCCACTCTCACTGTCCGTAAGACTTCTGACAGTGGTCCTCAAGTTGGCGGCACTGTGATGTGCCTCTTCACGATCCTCTTGAAGAACCCGGGATCGTAAGATGAGGGCAACACGTGTGCGGGCAGGTCGTTCCATATTTTTATAGTTCGACAGAGAAACGATCTTTTAAAACGCTCAGTTCTCCAGCGGGAGTAATTTCCAGCGGGAGTAAGTGGGACTGCGCCGCCTCTTTCTGCGAGCAGGTCATGCTCGTGAAAGAGGCGGCAGGGCGGGAACGGGAGAGAACTCTCCCACCCGAGTTCCGCAATCGGCGGCTTGGGCGCCGCCGACGTGTCTTCGCCGAGGTCTATCGGCCTCCATGACCAGGGGACTGAGGATGGTGAGGGGGCGGCTCACCGTCCTTACAGAAGCAGGCCCATGACGGCAGCGTGACGTGAGGAACTCACGCACGCCCCCCTTTAGAAGCGGGATCACACCCGAAACCCCCCAAAGACGCGGGATAGCACGCGAACAACCCCCTGGGCGAGGCCGCAGTGGTGGCCCTGGGTCTGTTGGGAGTCCTGGGACATCCTTGCGAGGGCTTACCCGGGGCGTCCAACCACAGGCTGTTGGGCGTTACGTGAGGTTTATTAGTCGGTAGGAGTCCGGCATAACATCCATGAGGATTTTCCCTCACTTTAAACAAAAAAAAAGAAACGCTCAGTTCTGGCGAAGATTCATATATGGCAAATACCATCCTTTCTGAAACCATGACCCATTCTGAAACCATGAATGAAAACATTTCTGAAGATTAATAAATAAAATTAAACTGAACTAAATAATAACTCAAGATTTGATTATATTCTTAGATTATTTGGAAAACAACACAATGTCATTAAATTGAAACGTCAAATTTGATTCTGTTTTTAATAAAATATTACATACATATTTTATACCAATAAGGTGGCAGACAAGAATACGGCGCACCAGAAGGACCGGTGGTCACCGCAGCCTATGAACGTTTACAACACCAGAGGCGCCACTCTCGCGCCGCTGACCCTGTAAAAACCTTTCTTTTGAAGCACCCCATACTGTAGGCGTTTGGGAAAACCGAGGCAGGGAGGTCATTCTACAACCTAAGCGTGCGCGGAAGAAAACACCTATCGGATCTAACTGTGCTGGAACGCACCGGACGCAGAGTGTGAGGATTATCTCCCTGTCTGTGGCGAGCGGTGAGATGATATAACGTAGCCGTGGGCATCAAATCAAACAATTCTTCAGAGCATACCATTGTACAGGCGATAGAATACACATAAGGAAGCAAAGTCTCTCCGGACGTGAAGAGGTTTCACATCACCTGTAAGCATAAGATCGTTGACAACTCTCACAGGTCGGCTTTGCACCAAGTCAAATGGACGAAGCTGATATTCTGGTGCCTACGCCCAGAGGTGACAGCAGTACCTACTCCATGTGCGGCCGCACTTGCGACTTATACAGAAGCAGTGTTTGCGCTGCAGTAAAGTACCGCCTGAGCACACCGAGTTTCTTGGACGCCAGCTTAGCCTTGTCCTCCAAATGACTCCGGAATTGAACTCTCTGGAGATGTCAACGCCAAGGATCCCAATGTTTTCAGAGATAGTGAGAGATGTGCCCTGGAATTGTGGCTACAGTAAATGGGGTTTTCTTAGCAGTGAATATACACGCTTGTGAAGGGTTAAACTGGACAAGATTTTGTCCACCCCAATCGGACACTCTAGTAAGAGTAGCCTCGATTTCAGACACGAGCTGTTCACGACTTTCTTCCACTGTGGCCCGAGAGATAGGGGGGCGGCCCGTGTAACAAGTGACCCTCGAACTATCGCCTGCATAACAATGAATGCAGTCAGTAGACAACATGTCATTGATATGCAGCGGAAACCGAGTAAGGGACAACACTGAGCCTTGCGGTACTCCAGCGTTGATGGCCATGCAGTCAGAACATTTGCCGTCGATGACGGCCCTGATGCTTCTACCGGCCAGAAAACTGGACACCCATCCGCATAACCTCTCGGGTAGCCCATAGGATGGCAATTTCGTAAGAAGACCACGGTGCCAGACCCGGTCAAAGGCTTTAGAGATGTCCAGGCTTACTGCACGAGCCTCGCCCTTATTCTCGATATCCGCCGCCCATACATTATTAGATTGTTTCTCTTTTTTCTGCATTCCTTCTGTTACAGTTACAGTTAGAGTAATTCAAAACTTCCTTGTTGTAAATGCACACGCCTGTGTCTTTCTGGCACTAAAATTGACCAATATCTGCTCGACGGATGTAAATACAACTCAGGTCTTATTCGAGAGGACTTGAGTCGTATTTTCCGGTGGGTTAGCTTCTTTTCCTTTACATCGGTCCTCTCGGCTGCTGTACGAGCAGAGTAACAGACGTGCAGAGAGCTTTTATTTGAATAAAACCGATTTCTTTCTTGGGATAGCATTTCATTTTTAAGCAGAAAAAAGAGAGTTGGGTACTACAGTACCCCGGCAATATTCTGCAATATAACGGGTGTCTGACCATCACAGAGAATCCGTATACATCGTCTGTGCAGGAAATTGAATATCCAGCTGTACAATTGAGGCGGTAGACCATATGCCAAGGTTCGGAAGCTATTTCTGAAGAAAAATTGTTAAATTTCATTTTATAAGGCTCAAAGTTGATTTCAGCATTTGATTTATTACGTTATTGTTATCAATACATATTCTCAATATATTTAAGCAACAAAATTCAATCTATGCCTCATAAAATACTTTAAAACAATAAAGATATTACAACTTTTTTGCGTTTCTACCTTCGAATACGCAACTTAAACGCTTAATAAAAAAAACGGCACTGAGCGGTTACAACCATATTGTTTTAAAACTTTTAAGTGCAATAACAATGTTACTTATCAATACCATTTACAAAAACATATTGATAGTACCACAATAAGTCCGTAAAGAAATGTTACGTATCATTCCTGCGATAGAAAATTACGCTATAAAGGTCCATTATAATTATGTTACAAAAAGTTTTATTTGATAAATTTACTGCAATAATCCTGTAAGAAATGTAGTGTAATATTTGGTTTTGAAAATTTTTGGTTTAATTTGTTTTAGTAAATTACTAGGTTTTGAACACAAGAAAGTTCTAATTAACCCTAGATTCATAAACATATCTAAGAGGAACATTATTCATAAACATTCGTATCACAGACGACTATTTTAAATGTCGGGTTTTTAAAATTAAGTATGATACTGTTTAATATGTTTAATTAGGTTATAAAAAAGTAATGAATTAATCAAAATTAAATCTCATCGGCACATTCCACACAGATGAGGCCGCGATGGTCCATATACATAAACTTTTACATGACTTGCATTGGAACCTTGTCATATGACGTTTTTTTATAATCACCTAGACCTTAAATCTTTTTTTGGGTCCCACTAGGACCAGGTGTATCAATGGTAGGCATTTCACCAAAAATTTCAGCGGTTTTCCTTTTTAGGCATCTCTTCAAAGTTGGCATTTCGCGCCTTTTGCGTAACCACAGTTCAGTCAACTTTCCTGAAATATTCTTTACAAAACATCGTCTGCTTGTTGGTTTTCGCCCTTATTTTTATACTATTGTGTAGGTACGTACATTGTATAATAATATGAGTTTATTATTGCCATATTGAGTATGCCGGAAAAGTAATATAATGACCTTTCTGTTTTTTTGCTACAAAACAAACTTTCACATTTTGGTCAAACGCATCTACCGCACCTTAGGTTGAATTGTAACACTTGATAAGGTCTGACTTACCAGAAGAAGCAAGAGTATGTCCTTATGCGAAGTAGAAAGCAAGAGACCGTTCTTATTATTTTTAGGCTTGTAAGATACTAACATACAGCATCTGTCGTAACAAAACATAGATGAACCAATAGGCCTGTCTTTGATTTGAATCGGGATTGTCTCCTGTAATTCCACGTGATCTTTGACATCACTCAAATCCTCCTCTCTTTGCTGACTGATAAAACTATCGTAACCAGATTTAGATAAACGATTCAGAGAATCCACAATTTATAGATCATTCATTCTAAAATAAAATCAGGCAAATTGAAGTATTTAACACGTAATTATACACTTCGTAAAATAATATAATATTTAACTTAACATAATAACTTATGTACTTGTGTAAGTATGTGATTTTATTGTACAATAAAATCACATACTTACTTTTAATTTATAAAAACCAGAACTCGTCAAAACTGATTTTCAAAAATAACAATCTACTTCGTCAAAAGTGACACTATTCATAAATATTCGTCTTTCAGACGACCAAATGTCTATAACTTCCTTATTAGACGTAACTGAGAGCTAAGGTCACTTGCGACACTTCCGGTAAAATGTTCTAGAAAGGTACTTAAGAGTTCAGCTTTCTATATCTTTCTTTCAAAACAGTAGAAACAAATTTGTGTTTCGCGCGTTCCGTGAGACGAATGTTTATGAATCTAGGGTTAAGTGTACAGCTACAATAAACAAAAAAATAGCTTTCATTTGATACCTCAATGACTTGAATAGTCCCTCTCACTAAAAAGTTATTTGATAAAATCAGTAAATCTTTTCTCCTGAACAATTTTGATTTTACGATTACCGAGTTATTGCACGGAGGGGTCGAAATATATTATCCGAACCAGCGAATCAGTCAGCAGACAATTTATTTTGCATATGAAAATAATCAATTTTTATATTTGCGTTATCTATGTCATTATGTAAATCAATCAAGTGCAGACAAATTTATGTACTGTTTGCCTAAAAAAAGCGTACCTAATAACCATAAGACTAAGCGACGAGGCTCAGATGCAGGCCTTTATGTAGTTGAGGGACCAAACGGCATCCTTGTAAACTATGTCGGAAATAAAAAGTCAAAATCAAATCATGTTTGCTCCTAACCACCAAAAAGCGTGGACCTCAAACTTCAGGGTAAGGTTTAAAAGCATTGAAAAGACGCTGTTTTTAATAAATTTCAAATAAATGCATATAAGCAATTTCAAATACAAGTTTCAAGGAAGTAAAAATTGAAACAGCACACTAATCTTATCTGTAAGAATTTATAAAAATCGTGTGGGGGTACCATCTATTCGATTCAAAATAATCTGAATTCTTTTGCCCAAATTCAAGAAATATCCAACATTTCAAAAATATCTCCTGGATATGTGCCAAATCCGTCGTGTAGTTGATTCTATACATAGGCTGATTAAAAAGTATTGAACCTAGATCACTGAAGGTTGTAGGTAATGCAGTTCTTCTATTTAAAAGGTTATTACTTATCATCTTTGAGTTTCAAATACAATGTTTTAAAAACAGAGCGCTTTACAAATAAGTATGATTGTAATAATATAACTACCAGGTGACTCATTTACATATCAGCGCTCAATTAGAAACCCTTATCACCTTGAAACTTGATATTTAGAAGGTTGAAGTACCCTTGAAATGGATGCCTAGGTACTAAATTTATTTTCTTTAAAATTCCTTACCAGTGGAAAATAGGAACGTGAGAATCAAAATAAGAAACCGCGAAAGCCAGGGGATAATGCTAGTGTGAATATATATAAATCACGTGTCACATTGTTTTTCCGGGATAAACTCTGAAACTACTAAACCGATTATAACCATATTTGAACACCGTATGCAATTATTTTCAACTTGATAGATAGGATCCTTCTATTTTCTAGTGGAATGCCTACATGGGTCGTTGTTGTGGAGTACCGGATTACAAAAAAACCTTAGATACAGCAACGCGTGGCCTGGTCCTCTAGTATTTATATAATTCTAACAGATGTCAAGTTGTCAAAACCCAATGGCCGGTTAGATTAATGTATTTTATGGTTATTGATGTTAACATCCAATAAGGTTTTATTACTCGCGCAATCATGTTGTCTTAATATAACAAGCTCCTTGAAACTTAGACAGTAATAAAGTATCGATCGCAGCAAATAATAACGGTTAATAAATTCGGTGACAATGTACGTGAAAATAATAAAAACTGAAATATGATGTCTGTAGGCTATTAAGTCACGAAAATGGTAAATAAGTACCGCTATAAAGAGGTTTAATATTACGAAAGACACCACGTTGAATTCGTGAAATCGTAACACATACTTTAGAGTTTAGAATGTATTTATGGAAGTTATCTCTTGTAATAAAATCTTTTATAATAGGCTGTCTTATAATATTACTATGCGGCTTATTATGCTCCCACGACTTATGAATTAAGACTGAATACAAATAATGATTTTTAAAATGTAGGTATGTTTCTACCCCGTCTCTTTTTGTATAAAATATAATCTTCTATATGAGAAGAAAGTATATTTGTTGCGTCAATAGTCTTCAAATTACTTTTTTATTATGAAGATATTTAATTGTAACCTCTTACATTTCTCAAATCTCTATCACTCATAAAATAAACAAGATAAAATAAGTTTATTTATTCTGATTGCAATCAACGTAATATTTACTTTTTACGTTACTTTCAGAAATGGTAAAGTTACGTTTGACCACATAGGCAGATAGCTTTTTAATGAGAACAGAATCTGGTTTGCTGAAAATTCTGTAAATGTGGAATAAGAACCGTATAAATTTATGATTTTTACATAACTATAGTATATTTCGAGTCCAGTGACATGACGATCAGCGATCGATACATTTAATTTGATTGACACATGCCTAATTGGAAATCATAAAGTTCGTACCTCTTTTAACACAGGAAATGCTTTTCCGATATGCACCATCATATAATAATATATTAAACTCTCCTTTAGAGAAACGAAGGACGTTCATACACAAGCACAATTTTTAAAAACGCCATGAAGTGATTCAACTTTTTATGAAAATCTTCCGAGGCTCGCCATAAATATGAATTTTCGAAAGATATTGGGGTCTCGTGCTTGGTTATAAGGCAGTAGTTTATCGACTGACAGGCGTCGTATTTCAGTCATACTATGAACTTTTATTAAAACCTAGATTACCCTGTAATGTTATTAATGTAGATGTCTTCAAAGAACATTTGAACATAATTTATTTACGATGTTTTATCTATAACGTATAAATAATGACGTTTTTTAGGGTACATACTCGCTCAAGCTGAACTAAGATTTGATAAAAAAATTATTGAATGAGAGGTTTTTGAAGAATCTCAAAGAACGTGGTTATTGAAGAATCACGATAAAGTAATTCGTTGAAAAAGATATTAGGGGCAACCAGGAGACGATTAAAAAACTCACAGAATATTGAGCAGTCTATTTACATAAAAAATAAATATAATTAAAACAAAATGGACATTTACTGGGATATCTTTCAGGGGGCTAACCCGGGGCTCCCAACCGTAGGTTGTTAGGCGTTACGTGAGGTTTTTAGAAGTCCGGAATAGCATCCATGAAGGATTTTCCCTCACGTCAAATAAAAAAAAATAAAAGAAGGGGGGCTCCTATGCAACAAATAAGCCTTTTTGTTGTTTTTTGGTATGAAAACCCCCGTGCGCGAGTCCGACTCGCACTTAGCCGGTTTTATTTATATTTATACAATAACTAATGGATAGCCGTAGGATTTATTGAAATTCATGGCTGGGATAACACAAGGGTTTTGATCGTAAACCAACGCTAGGCCTTGCACATGCTAAACCAGGCCCAAATCGGCATGTTTGTGTTAATATCCCAATTTTTTTTTTTAATATTTATGTAAAGGCTGCCGAATAAACTTTCTTTCTTCTTTAATACTACCGAAAACCTTGATCAATAATGGTCGAAGCCCTTACAACCTCGATGAATACTCACTGTAATTAGTAGCAATTTAAATTAGTTGGAGGGGTTAACGGACATGCAAGTTTCAATTAGCCAAAACTTAATATTTTGTTTGAAAAGTTTATGACAATTGCATGCAGAAGTTTTAGTACTTTAAAAACGGTTAGCTACCAGTATCCCTTGCTTTTATTGTTGGAATTAGTAGGTAGATATTATAGTAATAATAAAAACACATAAAAAAATTGTATCATCATCATAACAAAGATCATCTAAAGTTTCCTACTCTCGCTGATTATATCAGTCTACTGTTTATTAATAAAAAGCGCGGAAGGGCAACAAATAAAAATACATAATCTAAATTATTGCTTTGTTTATATTCCAGGATATAATGGGGTTGCGGGAACGAAACTCTGCAATTACGAAAGAAGATTAGGTGTGCGA
This sequence comes from Miltochrista miniata, assembly GCA_933228765.1. Lineage (NCBI taxonomy): Eukaryota > Metazoa > Arthropoda > Insecta > Lepidoptera > Erebidae > Miltochrista > Miltochrista miniata. Next base: position 23,552,042 of record OW121751.1, read on the forward strand.
CTCAGGGCACAAAAAATATAATTTTTGTAGGTGTATGAGATTTTTAAATATTCTGTTCCTAATATTGGAGTTAACGGGATATTCACCATGTATTATTGAGTATTTCCGATATTTCGGCGCAGTTGCACTTTTTTTTTGTTGCGTGAGAGAAAATCCTCATGGATGCTATGCCGGACTCTTAACGACTGAAAAACCTCACGTATACTGCCCAACAGCCTACGGTTGGGAGCCCCAGATAAGCACTCGAAAGGATATCCCAGGACTCCCAACAGGCCTCACATTTGAAATCTCAATGAAAACGAATTTTGACAACGCCAATAAATAGTCGTGAAATAGTCGTAAATAGTCGTACATGTAAAAAAAATAGTCGTATTATAGTAGGTTAGTGAGGATTATGGCTTGTACGTGAAGCTGTAATCCTCACCTCTGGTACAAGCAAACGGTAAATTCTATCGAATTGGTTTAGGTTCCGAAAAATAGTCGTCAAATAGTCGTAACGACCTGCCGAATTTCAGAAATTGTTCATAAGCGGTTCCCGAGATATGAAGGTACCGTGGTGAGGATTATGGCTTGAACCTTTGAAAACTTCAAATTTCTCCGGAACGCCTGCGAATTTCGGTTCAAAGTTTGTGCCAAAAATAGTCATGAAATAGTCGTATGAAGCTATAATAAATTTGAGTAGATTTAATGTGAAAATAAAAACTTTTTATTTTTTCTACATTTCTATTGATGTAAAGTCGTGTACAAAATTTGTAACTTCCAATGATACTAAAGGAAGTCACGTGGTTTTACCCGCGTAGCTCCCGTTCCCGTCGGAATGCGGGAATAAAATATAGCCTATGTTTACCGGGAAGAGTGTAGCTTCCCAACAGTGAAGGAATTTTTCAAATCGGTTAAGTAGTTTCGGAGCCTATTCGATGCAAACATACAAACAATCAAATCTTTTTTCGTTATAATATTGGGACGGAATTAGATTATTGGGAAATATTCCGCTTAATATAATAATATTTCTTTGAATGACACGTTTTCCATGCCAGCAGTTATGATTAAACAAAAAAGTTTTTGAAAAATGAAAAGGGCAGACTTTTGGCGCTAAAATGTAAAGTTTGATAATTTTTCTTGGATATAATTATTTAACTGCGATGAACGCAAAACTACTGAACCGATGTCGATGCGGTATTATGTGTTTATAAGGCCTTGGTCAGACTTAAATTCGAACATTTGTTTGTATGCAATCAGTTGAGTAGCACCAGAAATATGACCAAAAATATAATAATTAAGGTTGAATTTTGATGATGTCCCTTCACTACACGAAAATTAATGACTCCACTACTAACATAACTAAAAAGTTTTAAATAAACTTAATTAGGTACCTATTTAGAATACAAAAAACCCGACTGCCAAGTAAACATACAACTGAAAAGCAAAAAACAAGCTCTACATTTCTTCTGTGATTTCCTTTAGCTACTTACTGTTTTACTGTGTCGGCAACATTTTGTTACTGTGTCGGCAACATTTTGTTACCGACACAGTAAAACAACACACAAAATAAATATATAGCTTGTTTTTTGCTTTTCAGTTGTATGTTTACTTGGCAGTCGGGTTTTTTGTATTCTAAATAGGTAATTAAGTTTATTACTTACATATGAGTACATCGGACGCGTTGCAGCGCCCGCGGTCGTGGTTGGACAAGTCCAACGAGAGTAAGTAAAAAGTATTCGCATGATGTCCCGAATTCTATAAGTAGTAGTAGTAAAAACCGCAATGGTTAAAAAATAACATTAACGCTCACGAAATTAATTAATCAATTTTAATAAATTCTTTGTTTACCGAATGCAGAAAACATTAAACGTCTAAAGTCCTGATATTTCCCATAAACCTTGTGACCACTTGCGGAACAAAGCTTTATTTCTTTATTTATTTACTACAGGAACAAGATATAACGCCATGTTATTCTAGTCACTAAGGACAGACGTGGCGCTCGCATTTTTGTAGTCACCATCATACTATCATCCGCCCATCCCCTCAACAACAAAGGCCCCCGCACAGTATCATACCTTGTGCCAAAGATAATATAATAGTATTCCCTACGTAATGGAACTAAGCACTTTTACAGGTAACTTGTACTGTTATACCATAAGAAAAATAAAAAAGTACGGCACCTCAAACCCAGACTGCTGATTTAACAACAATATAATAAAGGGGGATGCGTTCCACGCAAAAAACATGATTTGTTTCCGTTTTTTGGTAGGTACGGAACCCTCCGTGCGTGAGTACGTCTAAGTTATCTATGTTATGTTTTGATTTTGAGTGAGAATTTTCAAACGTTTAAAGTTTAAACTAACCTATCATTGACGATGAAACAAAAAACTAAAAGTGATAGCCCTAAGACTTTAGACAATTAGCGTGCGCTCTAGGTCTGAGATGCCGTTCTTTTTTATTTTTACTATGACACAAATTTATAAGTTTCGCAGAAATGCAATTACAGCCTATAATGTTATTCTGATGTAGGTATAAGCTACATAACTATTAAATTTCATTATACTCCATGCAGTAAATTTTAGCATGAAACAGTAATAAACATCCACACTCACAGACATTCTGACAAAACTTTGATATTTATTACATTAAGAAGTCTCGTACAGGTAGGTATACTTAGAATCGTCAAAGGAATGCGGTAATCTCTATAAATTGGAACATTTATCTCAATTGTTTGTACAGTAGGTATATACAGAACAGTGATACGAATTCCACTCACGTGAGCACTGCAATGAGGCGAAAATTCCACGGTTAGAGACCTGTTCTTTTATGCCTTATTTATATATAATACATGATGCCATACTGTGACTTAGAGAGTCCACAATATTATTCTTGCTTCGGCGTCGTACATTATTTTATTCCAGCAGAAGTTTGTCAATGAATGAAATTGTAAGTCACATGATGATTACAAGAATTTGATGAGATTTTCTAATTAATATAGTAATGCTAGAAGTACATACATATATGGTCACGCCTTTATCCGCGAAGGAGAAGGCAGAGACATATTATATATACCCACATTTCACCTTTTTGCCATAACTTTTATAATTTCTCTGGGATGCAGTAGTATTAAAGTTTATAAAACGAGTATACTGGGTGTAACAAAATTACCTCTCCAAATTTCGTCACGTGACGTGGCATCAGTCAAGAAACATTACAAAAATGAAGAAAAAAAAATCACATGAATACTTTAACCGTAAAGCCGTTTTAAAGGTCCTATAAATTCCCTTTTTAACCCTTTCTATCGCTACTGAGCGGCAGTAGAAAGCGACAACGACAGCCAGACGGGTGCTCTGTGTTTGTTTTGCCACGACGACCATGTTACCTCGAATTGCCGCGGTAAAAAATTAATTCTTAATGTGCGACAAAAAAATTTAAAAAAAAATGAAAAAAATTACCCCCCTTTTTTTAATATTTGTATTTGATTTCCGATGCCAAGTCATCTCATGAAATTTAGAGAGGTAATTTTGTTACACCCAGTATATTAATAAAGGTGAATTTAGAAAATTCTCCCTGTCAACCTGTACAAATACCTATACTTATAGTGTAGTCCTGGGCAACACCCGCATCGAATTTTGTTTCCGCTCCCGCATCCAATAGATAATGAATTCCAGCCATGAAAAGTGTTATTCCAGATATCCTATACCTGTACCAAATTTCAGCTAAATTGAACCGTTAGAGTATGATCGAATAACAAACATCCAAATATCCAAACATCTTCATAAACGTTCTCATAGTAGGATATAGAATATGGCGATGCAGCTGCAAGGAGAAGCACGATGGCAATATTTCACTGGAGTGGCGTATGATCTCACGACGTGAAACGAAGCTAGGATGCTCTAGTAAAGCTTTCAAATCTGTATTAAGCCATGTAAACCACCTGTTGATAAACCTTAGCTTAACACCACACGCCAATTATCTCGGTAATGCGAGTATATTAACGGTATCTCTAAATAGTTGAACATTTACTAGGTAAAATCTCATCTTGTTAAAGCTTTATAGATGCATCCAAAGTATGAAATTGTGAATTTTTATTTTGGTAAACATAATTTATTATTATTTCGAACTAGATAGCGCCTGCCCGAAAATTTTTCTCGTTTTCGATTCCCATGGAACTTATTCGCGGGATTAAAAGTACTTATTGTGACGACACTATCAATTTTTACTGTACCAAATTTTTCATAAACCGTAATTGGTATCGCTTTGTCAATTTCACACTTGGTACAGGGAGACCTCATAAATTTAGATTTAATTACATTTTGTTAAACGTTTCCGAGCAACTACCTCACGCATATTCACGCATACACCACTTAGACATGCTTTCACAAATAGATTTTTTGTGTTTCTGGGACCTTATCTATATAAAAAACTCAACTAAATACTAACCATACATAATCTAAACCATAGGAACTGTAAGATTAGAGTTATCACTCCTCTTAGATATCAGGACTTAGCTCTATAAGTTACCTACATAAGTTACTGAAAAACACAGATTTCGCACAGGGTCCCCTATACTATATTGACTGGTCTAGAAGGACTTTTTTTTCAAATGTGGAAAATCCGTCATGGATGCTATGTCGGACCGGTTCAGCCCTCGAAAGGATGTCCTCGGTCAGTGGTAGGGCACGTGTGGTTTTAGTCGGAAAGAGTACCTACGGCATAGCATCCTTGATTGATTTCCACACGAAAAAAAAACTGTAACAGCGTTCCTAAATTTACACAGAATGAACCAAATCTGTTAACTCAGTGCCGTTAAATCATGGGAAAGGATTTACTTGCACTGAAACGAGCTATGAATGAAAAGATAGTATTGAGCGGTATAATGTAACGGCTGCTGACTCAAATGTCTCTTATCGAAATTTATGTGGCAGAGAATTTTTGTAAAATACAGTTATGGAATTACAGAACAAGAATATATTAATTTTCTTCTTTCTTTCACACGGTTTCTTCTTCAGTCTCCAGTCTGAATGGTCTGCTTCTGCTACTGCGATATAGTGATGAATTCCGCATGCTCAAAATCCTTGATGGAATGTTCAAATTTAGGCGTCTTGGGATACTTGACGTACGTTCGAGAATGACATTATTATAATAAACAGGCAAAGTACTAATTACGGTTATAATAGTAATTAGTATTGACTTCTTACAGAAAATTGAACATATATTCAGGTAGCAATGCAGTCCTAAATATTGTTAGTAAAGGAAACAAAAGCTCAGTTACAAAGGATGTTGGCCACAAAGCATAATATTGGCTTCACGCCCGCGGTCACGTCTGTATCTCATAGTTCTTCCAACTATCATTGCATCGGTTCTCACCTGTACCTAGAGCGTCGTTTTACACTCGAGAACAGCCAGAAAATACTACCTGATTTATAAGCTGATATCCGGTAACATCTACTCTTGGCAATGCAGCTATTGAGATAGTACCCTTGTTTAAACGTAATATAAAGTAATGTACAAACCTATTGTCGTTGCAGAAACAAACAACAGTTAAAAACAGTCTTTGTTTCATAATTCATTATCTGATATTGAATAAGATGATAACAACTGATTTAGTAACTACATTCTAGATTGTGTTGGTGAGTCCAATACCTGGACTTAACTTTACTCCTCATGACTCAAATCCTTAATCTATACTTAATATTATAAAAGGGGAAAGATTTGATTATTTGTTTGTTTGTTTGCATCGAATAGGCTCTGAAACTACTGGAACGATTTGAAAAATTCTTTCACTGTAGAGAAGCTACACCCTTGGCGGTGAACATAGGCTATATTATATTTACGTATTTCCACGGGAATGGGAACTACGCGGGTGAAACAGCGTGACGTCCGCTAGTAATTTATAAATGCCAATTAGGTACCTACATCTCTCTGTTGCATGTGTAAGACTGAAACTACACTCCTGGGCCTTTCCGAGTGCTGATCGGGGGCTCTCGGCCGTAGTCGCAGATAGGCAGTCCAACAGACGGACAGCGAAGTCTCGGTAATACCTTTGGGTGCGGAATCATAAAACACATGTTTCTATTGATTTATTTATAAACTCGGATTCAACCATGGCTCTGCCAGACTCAATTTTCTGTAAACGTTCACTGCAGTAAGCAACATTTGCTGTGGCCAGTCGTTGGAGAGGTGACCGCCACGCGACCACTTTATGACATGTATTTGCGAGAGTTTCGTGTTTCGGAGTTCAATGGTTAGTGGTTAATTCAGTTAAATGGCAGTTGTTGAGCCAAGTTGAAGACCCTATGGAGCTTGAAAATTTTCAACAGCGCGCAGTCACAACCTGCACCTGTCTATTTCAACTCGACAATACTGTTCACCACCTATTACATGGGACAGAATCTAAAAGAAGAACTGCAATTATGTATAAAATAGTCTGCCTACCCTTTCGTGGATAAAAGGCGTGACCGATGTATGTATGTACATGTACATTATACATATTGTACATTTATTTCTAAACAAGGTAGGTGATTCTGTGATTCTGTGAACAGATAGAACAATGATATTAGGTTTATTAATAAACAGTCGCCTAATAAACATAAGAAGCTTGCAGTGTAGTATAATTTGGTAAATATTATCCTTTTCCGCAGACAATATTTCATCCATTATTCATCTATTAGAATATCGAAAAGAATACATCTTTATTTTATGGTCCCTCATAATATCTAGCCGCTATCAAGATGATTTACATTCACAATATAATCTATGAAAATTTAATAAATCCTGAGCGTGAATTCGTTGCGATAAAGAAAAGTAGGTACTTGTATAAACTGATTGTTATCAGCCATGATATGTGGTGATACCCCAAAAATACCGATTACATTCTAAGCTACTCACAAGTAAAGACTTAAAAGGAGTGAAAGGCAAGACTTTGACACTAACGACCCTCTAAATTCTCTCTGAATAGATTAAAAAAACTTTTAATATAAGAAGTTTTAGTATCTATGAGCAATATACCACCGACGAAGGATAACATTTTTACGCTGAAGTTACATATGTATTTGAAAAATATGTTTAGAGTGCAGATTTTTGTCATATTTCAAAATTTCACGACACTGAAAACTACAAAAATGTTTCCATTTTTCGTTTATGTAAATACGTCTTCAAAATCCTGAATTACATTTATTTGTAAAAAAATATCATATAAGCTGTAAGCACCCAAAGGTTAAAAATGGGACCCTATTACCGAGACTCCGCTGTCTGTCTGCCACCATGCTGTATCTCATGAACCATGACAGCTAGACAGTTGAAATTATCAAACATTATACAGTAGAAAATAAATTAAGAGGCTCCCATACAACAAACATATTTCTTGCCATAGTTTTTAATACCGACACTCCATGTGCAATTCAGACTAGCACTATGCCAATTTTTGATTTCACACCTTTAAATGTAATGGAAATAAACAACGAAAATTTTCTTGTATAAAGTTTACAAGTAAATTTCAAATCAAACCCAAATAGCAATAACACGTGCTAGGACCGTTCGTAAGATATTTATGTATATGGCCTCGCTATCTCCTTACTCGGCATCTATTTCCAAACGCTTAAAATTCGATCAATCCGACTTCAGTTCAGTGGAACGAGATTGAATTCGGTATTCTCTAAATATATATTTAGGATACGTAATTGTGTTCCGATAAGGTAATGCGATTCCTGAGAAGATTCTACTCCATACCTTTCGCAAATTCGGTAGTTTATATTGTGATTATGTTTATAAACTGTGATGTGACGTTAGTTGTGTGTTGAGTAATAGAAACCTATATAATTATGTAATTAAGTTGAAATGTTTTCTATCACGTCGTCAAGAAATGCTCTTAATATTATCCATGTCAGCGGCCTCGTAATGAACGGTTTCATAAAATAACGTTCTTTCTAATTACTTAGTAGTCTTATTAATAAGAGAATTTGAAAAGGGTCTTAACTTGTTCAAGGACATTCTATTTATTTAGTCCTGGTCAATAACAAATCTTATTTTACTCTTATTGAAATGAAGATGGTATATAAAAGTGTCTTTTCAGTTGGTTATAAAGTCTGCCAGGAAATTACGGGTCAATTTAAAAATGAACTAAAAAACAAAATATGCTAATTTTAAAGAAAAGAAAAATAAACGATTTTTCTTTTCTTTTCTTTCTAATTTGTGTTGGTTGCTAAGATCAGTTTTGTCTCGGAGTGACCTAAAATCTAAAGTAAATTATTTCACTAGTACTACTCACTCAACAGGATTTAAAGGCTCCCCAACACTGACGCTACGGGTTCTTTCGCTATTGTACCATGCGATATTATCTCGTACCTTTGTAAACATCGTTCTATCTAACACTAGTGTACTAAAACAGGCATCGCAATAGAGCCTACGACAATTACGACCGATAGTAACGTGTCTTTGTGTGGGAGCTTTAAATATTCTACTAATATTATTGTGAAAGTTCGTCCAAATCCGATCCAAACATCCAAACATGTTCATGTTTGGATGTTTGTTTGTGTATTTACATCCCATTATAGTTGTACTCAATCACGCTCTAACGACTGAACGGATTGGGCTGAAATTTGATACATAGATAGCTTATAGTCTAAAATAACACATAGGCTTCATCCCGGGAATATGTTTCTACGGGAAGCGGGAACGGGGCCAAATTTCACGCCGGCGAAGCCGCGAGCAGCATCTAGTAAATCATAAAACTGTGTGTCATTGCTATGACATGCTGTATGTCATCAAATTCATTGTACGAGTTATTTTTTTTGGAATGCAACAAATATATAATAAGTAGGACTGCGCCGCCTTTTTCTGCGAGCAGGTCATGCTCGCGAAGGAGGCGGCGGGCCGGGTGCGGAAGAGAACTCTCCCACCCGAGTTCCGCAGTCGGCGCCCTGGGCGCTGTCTTGGCTTGGCTGTCTTTGCCGAGGACTATCGGCCTCCATGACCGGGGGTCTGAGGACGGTGAGAGGGCCGCTCACCGTCCTTACAGAAGCAGGCCCATGACGGCAGCGTGACGTGAGCAACTCACGCACGCCCCCCCTTAGAAGCGGGTTCACACCCGAAACCCCCCATAGACGCGGGATTGCACCCGAACCACCCCCTGGGCGAGGCCGCAGTGGCGGCCGTAGGTCTGTTGGGAGTCACGGGACATCCTTCCTGAGGGCTTACCCGGGGCTCTCAACCATAGGCTGTTGGGCGTTACGTGAGGTTTTTTAGTCGGTAAGAGTCCGGCATAGCATCCTACGAGGATTTTCCCTCACATCAAAAAAAAATGTGTGCGTGTACTAGTGTACACACGTAAGAAGTGAAACTTCTACATAACCTTATTTTTCAAGCCCAAAAGCCCAAAAGCCCAAAAGCCCAAAAGTCCAAAAGTCCAAAAGTCCAAAAGTCCAAAAGTCCTAAAGTCCAAAAGTCCAAAAGTCCAAAAGCCCAAAAGCCCAAAAACCCAAAAGCCGAAAAGCCGAAAATCCGAAAAGCCCAAGAGCCCAAAAGCCGAAAAGCCGAAAAGCCGAAAAGCCGAAAAGTCGAAAAGCCCGAAAGCCGAAAAGCCGAAAATCCGAAAAGCCGAAAAGCCCAAAAGCCGAAAAGCCGAAAAGCCGAAAAGCCGAAAAGCCGAAAAGCCGAAAAGCCCGAAAGCCGAAAAGCCGAAAAGCCGAAAAGCCGAAAAGCCGAGAAGCCGAAAAGCCCAAAAGCCGAAAAGCCGAAAAGCTCAAAAGCCGAAAAGCCCTAAAGCCCAAAAGCCCAAAAGTCCAAAAGCCCAAAAGTCCAAAAGCCCAAAGTCCCAAAGTACAAAAGTCCAAAAATCTACAAACGACATGCTATCCCTGGATAAAGTACTCTTAATTCGAATCCACCGTGGTGGGGACGAAAACAAAGATGGCGCGTAACGAAAAAACGTGACGTGACGCTAAATTTTTTCCAACGCCGATAAAGAAGTTTCACTTCAAAAAATGCAACATTAAAGTATTTTCGTTCTCATTTAAACGCAAAACGTATTATTCTAGTTACAATGAAAGTATTCAAAGATCTATCTAGGTAAAAGTATCATTGTCTGCTAACTTACTGTACTAGGTACAATAATATTAATGAATTTGTCCACAGAAGGCCCTTTATTTACATCCAATAATAGTTGTACTCTTAATTAAAAATTCAAGTCAGGTTTATCATTTTGCTAAGGGTTCGTTTGCCATTATTGAAATCTGGGTATCAAACCATCTGTCTACCCAACTATGTACAAGACTCAAGGTCAGAAGGTTCACTAGTTTACAAATGCTAAATATATTTAAAAGTAAAACACCGGCCAAATTAGGGTTCCGTACCAAAATTAGCAAAAAAGATAAACTTGCTGCGATAGCGGCAAAAGAAATACATCATCTGTAAAAATTTCAGCACTCCAGCTATCGCGGTTCCTGAGATAACGCCTCATGACGGACAGACAGACAGACGGACAGCAAAGTCTCATGAAAAGGGTACCGTTTTTACCCTATAGGTCCGGAACCCTAAAAACTGGACTTGTGCTGCGTCATAGTTTCATGTTGCTCTATGATACATTTTTCACCATAATTTTCGTAGCTACAGCCCACTCTGCATTACACATTTAATTAATTATCTACTTACAGTGCTGCAGTGTAAGACAAGAAGCCATGAGACGGTCTCATCCAACTGCCTCTCTGTGAAAGTGAAAGTTTACTCCGATTGACGTTGTCAGTTTTGTTTTATTTCAAACTTTGAACAGATGATCCACGTGACCTAGTGACGTAATATTATGCAACAGAGTCACAGACTACAGACAAAGTCTCGCCATAAGCCCCTCTGCAATCTATTTTATAGATTGCAGCTAAAAACCTGTTTTGTTTATACTAATACACTCGAGAGCAATGAATCCGGGTCACTTAAAGAATCCTAAAAATCTCGGAAACTAAAAATGCTAGGTTAATGCAATAAATTGTATTTAATAGACAATGTAATACTCCTTAAATGAAGGTATTAAAACTTCTTAGTTATTGTAAAGTTATATCATAAAAAAATCAAATTTGAAAAAGGGCCACTTTCGAAGATGGAACTACGAAATTACAGCATTTGGTGTTGCTTTTGTTTGTAATCTGTCATTTATGTGGGTACATAAACCATGTTGATAGTGCTCTATATTCATTAATCAAGCTGAAATTATGTCGCTTACGCCTGAAGAATGCACCAGAATACTTACAATGCTGGAAACCGGCCGGAGTCAGCGCGATACAGCCAGGACTGTCGGTGTGTCGCTGTCAACAGTACAAAGAGTTCTCCGACGTTACGAAGAAACTGGTTCTAACCTACGCAGACCAGGAACGGGCAGAACCAGGTGTACCACAGCACGAGAAGACCGATACTTGGTGAACACCATGCTTCGAAATCGCTTTCTCACAGGAACTGAACTCACCAATCAGTTTCGACGCCTCGGAGGAAGTAACCCAAGTGCATGGACAGTAAGACGTCGGCTTGCTGAATCTAACTTAAAACCCCTTAGACCTGCAAACGGCCCTAAACTGGAGCGTGGGCATCGTATTTCGAGACTAAGGTATGCCCAGAGCCACGTAAATTGGAGTATTGAAGATTGGTCAAAAGTTATGTTCTCCGACATCAAAATTTATGCTCTACAAGCACGATGGAAGACACAGAGTGTATCGAAGACCAGGGGAAAGATTCAAGCAAGCATGCATCGAAGAAAAAGTAGCCTACGGTGGTGGGTCTGTACTTGTGTGGGCCGGAATTTCTTCTGAAAGTCGCACAGAGCTGGTGATCATAGAAAACGGCTCTTTAACTAGCGTAAGATATGTGGAAGAAATCCTCAATGATCACGTTGGTCCATTTATGGTCAATTTAGGTGAGGATGCTATATTTATGCATGACAATGCCCGACCTCATACAGGTAGGATTGTGAATGACTACCTTCAAGAGATGAACATTACTCGTATGGAGTGGCCAGCGCGCAGCCCGGATATCAACCCGATCGAGCATGCTTGGGACGAGCTAGGCAGATGCGTAAAACAACGAAACCCTCCCCCAATCACGCTTCGTGAGCTCAAAATTGCTCTCACAGAGGAATGGGAGAATATTCCCCAAAATCGTATAAGGAACTTGGTGTACAGCATGCCAAACCGCGTAAACGCAGTAATGGAAGCACGAGGAGGCAATACGAAGTATTAAAATTCAAGAAAATCGTAATAAAATTCAAAAATTTCATGTTTCCTATTTTTGTTTTAAGGAGAGATCGGCAGTTTTTTCTTTATGTAATTTTGTGTTAATAAAATGTATGGTGACTCATATTTTTTTTACTTTCATTTAAGGAGTATTACATTGTCTATTAAATACAATTTATTGCATTAACCTATCATTTTTAGTTTCCGAGATTTTTAACATTCTTTAAGTGACCCGGATTCATTGCTCTCGAGTGTATTATAAATAGACAATAATAATATTCCTAAGTGCGGACTGGTAATCAAGGAAAATTATAATAGTCCATTGTGTATTACCATCTGGTCCAAGAGAAGATCAAAGTGGTGTATAATCTAGTTTCTAGATAGTTAGTTTCTAGAACGTTTTTAAGAACAATAAGGACAAGGTTTTGCCAACTTAAGTAATGTTTTACAACCAGAGTCATTAAAAAGTCGTTGTAAGTTAGTTTGTATTACTATGCCCGAAATGGCGAAACATAATCATTGTATTAAAAATACTTGTCAAACTTTCTAATAGATTTGTATGTAACAATGAACTGTGAGGAAAAAAGCCGTCCAATTAATAAGGGAAGTACTATTCGTACAAATGAGATAACTTTTCCAATTTTGAAAAGTTTCACTTGAACAAGCCGCAGAAAATTTCATCGTATTATGTAAAACTCATGTGGAACAGGGCCCACATTTGGAGCTTGATGAAACGAAAACACAGCTGATGGGCTGCTTATCCTACTTTGGCATAAAATGGGCTTTATTTTTCAGTAAATTTAATAACGGCAGAACATAAATATTTGCAGTAAAGAACGGAAAGCGTTAAATGTAATTTTGAGAGAACCAGCTAAAGGCATGTTATATTAAGGAAGAATACACGGTTTTGCAAAAGATAATATCACTAGTCATCATCCAAATTTTTGCAAATAATTGAAAAAAAAAACTATCAATATTTGTTTATGTTTTTTGTAACACGCGGTTTCAAGCCCCCCTCCAAAGCAAGTTGTGCTATTCTATTTTCTTCAATGTTAGAAGTAGAACATAAGCATTTCCACCTTACTTCATTTTATTGTGTTCATTAAGTCAGGCAAATTAGGTACACTCTGTCGAATTTACAATCTATTACGGTCCGATAGATTTGCACAGTCCTTTGACAGATGGATTGATGTACCTACTGGTAGTCAGTGGCACGTATAGTTATTGCATCCCTTTGTTTATAAAACCTTTTCAGGTGAAATAAAGACTGTGAATAGGATCACAAACTACTCATAGACAAACACGACTGACTCATGGAGAACATGTACTGTCCTAGTTCTATGTACCTAGTTATTTGATGCCCGAGACACATCTAATCATCTTACTAACTTCTTAAATGGCAAGAGAATATTTTTATATTTCATAAAATTCTTGTATCACGATGTTAGTTACCATACTGCTCCAAAACGGCTTGACCATACAAACAATACAATGTATGGTTAGAGAAATCCATCCATCCACCCATCCAATCAACTACAATGAAAATTGGGAACCTTTGGTGTAATATTGTTGGCTAGTTAACATCTGGTAAAGTTGCTACCTTTCGAGGTTAAGGCTATAAAAAGATTGTATATAAATTTGATAGCCCTACGCATTATCGAGAAAGCTTATATTCAGACCGATAATAATAAGCTGTACCTTATTTTCCAAGCCTCGTAGATAGGCAGCTACGATCATTTTTAAGAAACCTGATTTTAGCACGAAGATCGTAGGTGTCTGCGTAGTATCGCAGGACGTTAAGCTTGTCTACATTTCATGACGTAACCGATAAAGAAACCTGATTCTCCCGATAATTCAATCAATATCCACATTCTGCCTGTTAATTCTAGTAAATAAATGTTACATTTACATTGTACACCTTATGATGTTACTGTTTTTAACGTAAAATAAACACAATCAAGATTCAAAGTTTAAAATTGCTCACTGAATTTTCTTTCCAAAAATATAAAAGTAATTTTTTTGTTTAAGACCGGAATGCTTGTGCGCATTAGGTATTTTCTACCCCCCTCACCCCCCGCGGCGATACCCACGAAGCATGCGATCGACATGAACTCATTTGACCCCAAACGCTTGGTTCGCATGTTGCCAGTAGGTGCAGTGTGCATTTTTAACCCCCAACGGAAACCCGGACGGGGTGTTATAAGTTTGACGTGTGTGTGTGTGTGTCTGTGTGTGTGTGTGTGTGTGTGTGTGTGTGTGTGTGTGTTTATGTGTAAGTCTGCCACAGGCATCGTAGCTCCCAAACGGATGAACCGATTTTGATTCTGTTTCTTTTGTTTAAAAGATAGGTTAGGGGAGAGTGTTCTTAGCTATGTTTTATAAAAATCGGTTAAGCCATTTCAAAGATATGAGGGGTGAAAGTGGTGATGAAAAATGGAATGTGTTCAAATATACCCGTATTGGGTATCAAATGAAAGGTCATAACTTATACATCACGATACCGCACACTTTTATGAAAATCGGTTCAGCCATTCGAAAGATATGAGGAGTGGAATGTATTTCTAATTCTGTAACCACACTCCGCGCAATTCGCATTAGCTCTGAATAATTGTTGATAGACTATACGTACATATGTTGATATTAAAAAACCCCTATAAAAACATGAAACAATAAATTAAATTAAAAATTTAAACAATCAATATCAAAAAAAAAAAGAAAAAAAGAACGATAAAAAAACCTGCAAAAGTAAAAAATAACTATTATATTATGACCTATCTACCCTAAGTATTGAACATTTATTATTATTATAGGTAGCTATATTATTTACGTATTCATATTTTTTTAACTAACAGTTGAGACGTACGATTAAGTTATGATTAGGTGAGCGGTCCCCGACGTGTCTCGTCGGGGACCGCTCTAATCATAACTTAATCGTACGTCTGTCTCTGTTTAGGTATAGAGCGGTCCCCGACAAGACCAACTGTTAGTTAAAAATATGAATACGTAAATAATATAGCCACCTATAATAATAATAAATGTTCAATACTTAGGGTAGATAGGTCATAATAGAATAGTTATTTTTTACTTTTTACAGGTTTTTTTATCGTTCTTTTTTTGTGAGTCGGGGGTTTTTTAAATTTTTATTTAATTTTTATGTCGCACTCTTTGTACCACCAAACAAATTACAACAGAAGTATAAGTTTATCAAACTTTTATAAGACACTTTATTTAGTAAGTGTCTGTTAGTACAGTCAATTGGGGTTGTAAGAAACCGTTACTTATTTTTTTGAGACGAGCCGAGAAAAATCAAAAATAAATCCAATACATCTGAATTCATGAAATCTATTAGGGCAATCATTGAAGAGGTAAGCACAGGTATAACATAAGTAGCGTAAAATAATTGAGTGCATCTTGTAAAAAAAATGTGTTTATTTATTTTACACTAGCTGACCCGTCAGACGTTGTCCTGCCATAATTACGACTATGGAAATTAGTATCCCTAATTCTGAGTTCCCGGTACCATGTCACCGTTCCTGGTTTCCTGAAGTTAATATCTACAATTTTTCGTTCAGAAACCAACTGTGCATGATCAATTGATCATTCATTATTTTCTCCTCAACTGTAAAATCGAATGAATCATCAAGGACACTGAAACAAAACATGGTAAATTATGTTCTTTATTTTATGGGTTAGCAGGTAACATGGGAAATCAGTGGAGTAGTCAACAAAATCTAGAAACAGATTCTAACCTGTTCCGAGACACTTTAGATTCGCGAGGAAGACTACCTGAAAAAGAATGGTCCCATATCCCAATATATTTTCTGACTCCTGACGTGTGCGTATATTATGCGTCTGCCAACCTCTTTGTGGAAAAACCTTACTAAAATATGTATGTAAGTTTAAGTATATCTACATTATACTTACTGATTTGTCTCAACTATTTGTCAGTCAGCCGAAACCAATGTAATGAAGGACGTATCATCATTTGTTACAGGATCTCTGAAAAGCGAGTTTAGATTGTAATATCTGGACTTAAGAGGAACGCTCTAAAAATATCTTGAATTTTCTTTATTTATTATTAGGAACTTGGTTTGCCTATAAAACCCCTCGAGAGCTTTTAAAAACTTATTCTTATTATCTACCTACATGAAAACTATCCATACTTCAAACTTGACCCAAATCTGTTCTGAAATTTAAAGTAGGTATCAGCTTGGCTTGGAGCCCTAACGAAGCCAACGATTCCTTGAAAGAGTTAAAAACCGGTCATGTGCAAGTCAAAGACTTCTATATAAACTGAGGTAGACGCGCCGTACTCTAACAAGCGAGATTTCTAAAGCAATCCTCGAACACCCACATTGCTAAGACTACACTCACTTATAAATACTATTTACGTAATTGTCACCACACACAATAGCAATATACGGATAGAACAAGAGTAAAAGAGAAGGCGTATGGACTCCAATTGCAATTCGAGTACCTACTCTCGAAGTTTTGACTCACAACAGTGCGAACAACGCTGCTAATTAGCGCAGTTTATAGGTTTCAAAAATCGGTGCGTAGGGCATGTCTACCTCATTTTATATAGAAGTCTTTGGTGCAAGTCGGACTTGAGCACCGTGGGTTCCGTACCAAAAACGCCAAAATATCACGTTTGTTTCTTTTTATGTGAGGAAAAACCTACATGGATGCTATGTCGGACTCCCATCGACAAAAAAACCACACGTATCATGTCTAGCCTACGGTTGGCAGCCCCGGGTAAGCCCTCGAAAGGTTATCCCAGGACCCCAACAGACCTACGGCTACCACTGAGGGTTCACCTAGGGGGGGTTCGGGTGGTATCCCGCATCTATGGCGGTTTTCAGGTGTTATCCCGCTTCTTAGGGGAAACGTGCGTGAATCCCTCACGTCAAGCTGTCGTCTAGGGCCTGCTTCTATAACGACGGTAAGCAGCCCCCTCACAGTCCTCAGGCCCCTGGTCATGAAGACCGATAGTCTTGGGCGAAGACACGTATGCGGCGTCCCCGCCGCACACTGCGGAACTCGGGTGAGAGAGTTTTCTCTCACTCCCTCCCTGTCGTCTCTTTTACGAGCATGACCTGCTCGCAGACAGCGAGGGCCCCCTTAAATGTCCATTTACTTTTAATAAAATTATTTATATTTAAAGAAAATATACAGCTCGATTTTCTGTAAGCATTTCAAGTGTGTACTTGTTGCCGTTATTAATAATAAAAACCGGCCAAGTGCGAGTTGGACTCTCCCATGAAGGGTTTCGTAGCAGCATGTAACATAATAGAAAAGTTCTAATAGTTCGTTCGTTGTAACTTTGACTGATGTTTTAACACGTTCGCAGTGGTAGTGATTTCACTCACCGGAAATTGCGGTTTATGACGTATTAAAAAAAAAACTACCAGCTCTATCTCGTTCAAACTAATTTTCGTTGGTAGTTTTTATGGCAATGTACATCATATATATTTTTTAGATTTATCATTCTCTTAGTTTAGAAGTTAGAGGGGGGGGGGACACACATTTTTCCACTTTGGAAGTGTCTCTTGCGCAAACTATTCACTTTAGAAAAAAATGATGTTAGAAACCTCCATAGAATTTTTGAAGACCTATCTATAGATACCCCACACGTATGGGTTTGATGAAAAAAAAAAATTTTGAGTTTCAGTTCTGAGTATGGGGACCCCCAAAATTTACTGCTTTTTTTCTAGTTTTATATAAGAATCTTAATGCGGTTCACAGAATACATCTAGCTACCAAGTTTCAATAGCATAGACCTTATAGTTTCGGAGAAAAGTGGCTGTGACACACGGACGGACAGACAGACGGACAGACAGACAGACATGACGAATCTATAAGGGTTCCGTTTTTGCTATTTGGCTACGAAACCCTAAAAACCACCAAGTGCGAGTTGGACTCACCCATGAAGAGTTCCGTAGCAGCAAGTAACATAATATATAAGTTCTTGTAGTTCGTTGTAACTTTCATTGAGGTTTTAACACGTTCGCAGTGTCTCTTTTACGAGCATGACCTGCTCGCAGACAGCGAGGGCCCCCTTAAATGTCCATTTACTTTTAATAAAATTATTTATATTTAAAGAAAATATACAGCTCGATTCTCTGTAAGCATTTCAAGTGTGTACTTGTTGCCGTTATTAATAATAAAAAACCACCAAGTGCGAGTTGGACTCGCCCATGAAGAGTTCCGTAGCAGCAAGTAACATAATATATAAGTTCTTGTAGTTCGTTGTAACTTTCATTGAGGTGAAAATTGCGGTTTATGACGTATTAAAAAAAACTACCTACTCGATCTCGTTCAAACCAATTTGCGTTGGTAGTTTTTATAGCAATGTACGTCATATATTTTTTTTAGATTTATTATTCTCTTAGTTTAGAAGTTACAGGGGGGGGGGGACACTCATTTTTCCACTTTGGAATTGTCTCTTGCGCAAACTATTCACTTTAAAAAAGAAACGATGTTAGGAACCTCAACAGCTTAAAAAAAAAAATTGAGTTTCAGTATTGAGTATGGGGATGGGGACCCCCAAAATTTACTTCTTTTTTTCTAGTTTTATATAAAAATCTTAATCTCACAGAATACATCTCTGATCTTAACAAGTTTCAACAGCATAGGCCTTATAGCTTCCGAGAAAAATGGCTATGACATACAGACATGACGAATCTATAAGGGTTCCGTTTTTTGCCATTCGGCTACGGAACCCTAAAAAGGCAAAAAAAATCACATTTGTTGTATGGAAGGTCCCCATAAATATAATTATTTTTCTGGTTTTAGTACTCAATTCAATCCTTTATTTTTGCAAACAAGGGTTTATAACCCTTGTGCTTCCACAAACCTCGGAAGGGGCCACCGGCTGGATCCAGCCTGCGGGTAGTGGGCGTTAGCATCGGCATCGAGCCCTCGATCAAGTATCTGGGGCTCGTACTCAAAGGCCGGTGGAACTTCGGACATCACTTCCGAAGCTGAGAGGGGCATCAGTCGCGCTAGTGCGACTGATGCCCAACATCAGGGGACCCAACCTGGGGATCGTGCGAAGTATGGCCCTATACGGCGCCCCCGTTTGGGCGGAGACTCCGACGGCCATCAATGTGGCTAGATTGCTGAGTCCATAGAGGGTGATGGCGGCGGTGATAAGGGGATACCGCAAGATCTCAGGTGAGGCGGCATGTCTCCTCCGGGACTCCTCCATGGGACCTGGAAGCGAGAGCCCTTGCGTCACTGTTTAGCGTCACTGTTTAGATGGCGCAAGGAGGCACTGGAGCGGGGCCAAAGGCCTGCGTCTCGGGAAATCGAGATCCAGCGGTCCCTGCTCCACCAGGAAACCGTAGAGACATGGAAGGTGCGACTTGAGCAACCAAAGGGGGGATTTACCACAATTGCGCCCGTCAGACCGGTCATGGTCGAGTGGCTGGAGAGGAGACACGGTGCAAAGCAAAAAAAAGAAAAACCCGCTGAGTTTCTTGCCAGTTCTTCTCAGGTGGGTCGCGTTGTGAACTGGTGGTAGAGTTTTGTTTTATATTTTGGACGGTTTACAAGCGCATCTGTACAATGCCTAAGTGAAATAAAAACTTGAAAAACTTGAGAGGTGTCAAGGGACACCGGGATGGAACGAAGTTCCTTTCGATTAATTAGTGAAGGTATTGTAATAAAATTTTATTTTTTTTAATTTATAATAATATTTTTATTATTATTAACCCCCATTTTATTACACCCCCTTCGCCCCCCTCCCCCCTTCCCCCCTTCCCCCCCTTCCCTCACCCCCCCTTCCCCTCACGTTAAAAATAAAAAAAAGGTTTATAACCCTTGCTTACAAAAAATAAAGCTGTTACAAAGTTTAATGAAAAAGGTACATGTCCTCAAAGTCTCGCCCTTCGTATGTCAATTCGGTGAATCAGCTTATTGATAGAAATACTGGCATGCAAAATACAATATTTGTTGTTATGGCGGCAACAGAAACACAATATCTGTGAAAATTTCAGATCTCTAGCCATTTCCATTTATGAGATACAGCCTCGTGATGGAGAGACAGAAAGACAGACAGACGGACAAGCAAACAGACAGACTGACCGACAGACAGACTGACCGACAGACAGACTGACCGACAGACAGACTGACAGACAGACTGACTGACCGACAGACAGACAGACTGACCGACAGGCAGACTGACCGACAAACAGACTGACCGACAGACAGACTGACCGACAGACAGACTGACCGACAGACAGACTGACCGACAGACAGACTGACTGACAGACAGACTGACCGACAGACAGACCGACCGACAGACAGACTGACCGACAGACAGACTGACCGACAGACAGACAGACGGACAGCGAAGTCTAACGAATAGGTTCCCGTTTTTTTACCTTTGGGCACGGAACCCTAAAAATCATACACTTTTTCATACCTACATTCATATTTACTAAGAAAGTAACGATTATTACACTCAAAATTAAAGTATGTACTGTACATACCTACGAGTACTAGGTACTTACGATTCACGTGTATTTTTTTGCGAATCGAAAACCACCGTTCAATCTCGGAATCGATCGAAAAAAATTGACTTTGAGGGTGCACTACAACGAAACGGCTAGACTACAACGAAATAGTAGATTGTATAACAAGGGGGCAAAATAGTATTTTTACGGCGAGGGCGCTACTTTGAATCACGAGCTAAGCGAAGGATTCTAGAATAGAATCCCGAGCATAGCGAGGGATTCTAACGTTGAATCCTGAGCGCAGTGAGGGATTCAAAGTACACCGCCCGAGGAAAAAATAATTTGCCCTCGAGTAATATACTCTACTTTTCATTCCCTTTCTATGAGAAAAAATAAGTTTTGTACGACGCAGTTACCTTCTATAGTTATAGTTCCAGGAGTTCATGGATTGTCACTTAGTCACATTCATAACTAGACGTAGAACTTATTATATTTGCAGAATACAATAAAATATGTTTACTGATTACAAGAACCCTATTAATGACGAACATGAACAGCTGAACAGATAAATGGCGCTCTTTAGTTTTTTTTAGTTAGCTCAGGACACCGCGCTGTGCAGCCAACACTTACCAGCCAGTAATTCATACAATTTGCGTTCAATTTCTATGAAATTTTCAAGTTCCAAATTCAAATCACTTTGTCGCCCGCTAAAAAGCTCTTAACAGAAAAGAGCTATTTTGCGCCCCGTTATCGTGGTGCAAAGTGATACTTTTCGAATAGAAGGAATGAAAAATTTATTCTCTAAGACGTTTATTCTTTTATGGCGGTAGTGGGTAGGTACTACTGTTATAATTTATACAGTGTAGCAATAAAAACGTCAACCTACTATTATACTCTAAGCGTCAAACATATATTATTTACTACCCGTTCGCGCTAAGTTTGCCGCTGGCGTACAGGATGGTGTAGAGGCGTAGTATGGGAGGCGACCGGCAAACTTGGAGCGAACGGGCAATACGTTGATTATTCAGACATGGTAAAAAGATAATATTTTATACCTAGTACTTACTGTGGTTTAGGTAAATACTATCCCTCATCTTATCGTAAGGTCCCAAGCAACTTTGGGGCACCGAGTTTATTTCTCATAGGCATTCATTACCAAAAACAGTTTGTGTATTTTTATAAATATAGTAAAGATAAAACAATACTTGTAGGAACTTACCTTATTTGTCGTCGTAGTAGCCGCAATTGACATCTGGGCATTTTATTTCTCTTCGCTTTGTTTTTACCTATATTTACTAAGTAGTCACTAATCACTATATTACACGATATTTATTTTAAAATTTATTAACGTACGTATCCTAGTATTAATAACGTACTTATCCTAATATTTACAAATAAAATCAAAATAAAATTTACAGATTTTCTGCAACTACTTCAATACTCAACAAAAACGAGAAAATTAAAAAAATATATAAAATGATAGATTCGCTCGAACGTAGCGGGTCACAGATGACAGAGCGACACAGGTCCAACCCAGAACAGCCCTGTCAGGCGTACGAAGTGATTGAAGTGTACGCTAAATGCCTAATTTTTCTAGATTCTACACTTTTTATCAGTGTTTTAAAATCAGAGGTGTTTAACAATAAAATTAAATGTTAAATATTGTTCATAAGATCAATATCTTTAATATAGACATGTTTTATATAAAATAATCAAGTATATTTTGAGCAATAACAACATTCATCTTTAAAATTTTTGCACATTTCCTGTTTTTCGAGAACGATTTTGATCGAATAAAGTTTTATTAATCGTGTTTTGAAATATAAGGGAAGCAAGAGCATCTATTATATTACAGTAATACATTTTTATCAGATCAAATCAAGGAATATTTCCTAGTATAAAGATCGCCTCAAAATGGGTCGATTTTATTCGATTTCGTACATTACTCCCTTAAGTCTCTATTGCTGAATATCTAAAGAAACATCCTATAGTTATTTATGCAGAGCTAATACTACTTAAGAGCCTACCAGACGCCAAATTGTTAATAGAAGATAGAAGATATACATTTTAGCGTGCGAGAAAGAGAGAGATGCGATCGGTTTTTGTGCGCTTTTAACGAAATAAATTCATTATAAAAAAACAATAACCAATATGAAAAAAATGCTCTAGTGCAAATGAAGATTTTACTATTGTCTTTATTATAAATATTTTATATTATAAAAACAACTTATATCATACGAGATCTAGCTTAAAACTTCACGAAATCGAGGTTTTTTCAACACAAAAATCTATCGAGGATTTTATCAGTAATCGTTTTTTGAGCCTAGAGCGTTTTTAGTTCATGAACTGAAGTTGTCTGTGTTCAAATTTTAATTCAGCAGACCTCACGAGTCCTGAGATCTAGATCAAAGTAATAGTATATTTGGCGTCATATGGACTCTTAACTGCAACCCAAAACTATATCCTATGATAATTCGATTCCACTTTTTAACGCGCTATCCTGCAACTTTCTTCTGGGACTTAACAGGCCGTAGGCAGTTGTAAGTAAAGGTGTGGTTTTAGTCTATAGAAGACCAGCTAGCATTCATGAAGACTTCCACATTTATATAATGGACATAAACAACGCTGACTTGAAATTCAATTCTCGTTCCTGTGTCCTATGGGGACTTATTTTGGGAATAAAAATTACACTCTGTGCTCTTCTTTACTAAAATCAATCCCTCGTGAAAATTTCAGCCAGATACGTTTAGTAGATAAAACGTGAAGGATAAAGGAACTCAAACTTTCGCAATTATAATAATACTAGCTGACCCGCGCAACTTCGTTTGCGTCACATGAGAGTGAGAAAGAGAGTGGTATAGTATTAATATTTTAAGTAGGTAATATAATCCCGTCGCATTTACTCTCGTCGCGTGTCTTAGGTAGGTATATTTATTAAAAAGGTGTGGTAGGTTTTAATTTTAAAAGTGATATAATTTTTCCCGTCACGTCGCTTATATTCATTACCATTAGAGTTGAACCGCACAACTTTGTTGAAGTGATATAATGTTTCCCGTCGCATTTATATTTGTCCGTTTTTTGGTATGGAACTCATCGTGTGCGAGTCTGACTCGCACTTGGCCGCTATTATCTTTCAGTTGACCGGCTACTGCTGCAGAAAACGTTTACTCCCGACGCACAGTGGTCTGAAAATCGAGCTCCCCTTTCGTAGAAAGTCAATGTGGGATATTCATAAAACCAAAATATGGAACGTGTCAGGTATACATTCCTTTAATGCATATTGTAGTATGAATGATTTAAGTTACTCCGCGCCTGAGAAAAAAAATACTTAGTTTTTTTTGTATGGGAAAAATTACATAAAGTTCGTTTTCTTGCGACTGAATGAAACTGAAAGGCTGGTACTCGATTACTTTGACATACCACTCATGTACCTTTAGGTGCAGCTTCACACGTAGGATTTTTTTGAAATTTCGAATTTTCGGTATTGAATTTTTTAAGTATGTGCCGCATTTATATTAATTTGCCCCGACCCTTAATGAGGGTAGTTATACATAAATAGAATGTTTTGCATGAATTCTGTCAGTAACGTTTAGCACTGTGCGCGTAAACTTTAATTTTTCTGTTCTTTCCAATTTTCTATTGCGATGGAAGGTTTTGGTATCAATCTTGATATTTTCATGTTTGTGGCCAACAACACTTCTTTCTCAGATCCCAATGTGTTGTTTGAAGTGTTTGTGAATAGCGTTGATTTGTCAGAAAATGAAAAGAAAGACTTGAAACAATTCTGCTAAACTTATGTGTGTGCATTGAAAAGGAAATGGATCTCATGTAATCGCACGCGACATACTTTCATTAAAAAGTACGAAGCATGGCTCCAAGAAGACATCAAATGGTTTGAAGTCATCAAGGAAAAAATGACTTCCTCAGTAACGATAGATCAGTCACCATATTCCAGTTCCGAATTTCCCGTAAACGAAGGTGTAGGTATCAACATCCGCACAACCACAGACTTGTAGTGTTGGAACCTCAACATCTCTTGGAAACCAAAGAAAGCAGTTTTCGAAGTTAAGCTCGTTACAGAAGAGAAGGAGAGTAGAAGAGCTTTTAAATCATCCAACGGAAAGTCTTGCTTATGCAACTGGCTTGAAGGCGCAAAATAAAGATGTAGCAGACATAATAAAATTAGTCACAGAGAATCCCGAAGAGACTACAAAGATAAAAGATATACTGAAAACTAAGAAAAATGTGCCCGTATTTTCTGCTGATAAAGCTTTAGGTATTTTGACTTCGTTGAAGCTATCGCAGCAATGCGACAGCTTCAACGAAGTCAAAAGCCAGTTGTATATGCATGACTTCCGTTGGATGATTTAAAAGCTCTTCTACTCTCCTTCTCTTCTGTAACAGGCTTAACTCCGAAAACTGCTTACTTTGGTTTCCAAGAGATGTTGAGGTTCCAACACTACAAGTCTGTGGTTGTGCGAAAGTTGATACACCTTCGTTTACGTGAAATTCGGAACTGGAAAATGGCGACTGAAAAACTTGAGAGGTGTCAAGGGACACCCGAATGGAACGAAGTTCCTTTCAATGAATTAGTGCAGGAATTGTAATAAAATTTTAAATTTATTGTAATTTTAAAATTTTATTGTACAAAAACAAAAACAAAAACAAAAACAAAAACAAAAACAAAAACAAAAACAAAAACAAAAACAAAAACAAAAACAAAAACAAAAACAAAAACAAAAACAAAAACAAAAACAAACCCCCAACCCCTTTCCACCCCCTTCCCCCCCTCTCCCTCCCTCCCCCCATATTAAATCCCCCCACCCATATTACCCCCATATTAAAGGAGGGTAGAGGTACCTCTACCCTCCATAAACATATAAACGGCCGAATTGAGTAACCTCCTTTTTTGAAGTCGGTTAAAAAAGTGTCGTGACCATTTTTCGTAAGAATTTTTTCCGTCTAGCCCCCTTTCACAACGCGCGATAAGGAACTTCGTTCCACGAAACGGTCTATGGTCACGACACTTTTTTAACCGACTTCAAAAAAGGAGGTTACTCAATTCGGCCGTTTATTTGTTTATGGAGGGTAGAGGTACCTCTACCCTCCTTTAATATGGGGGTAATATGGGTGGGGGGATTTAATATGGGGGGAGGGAGGGAGAGGGGGGGGAAGGGGGTGGAAAGGGGTTGGGGGTTTGTTTTTGTTTTTGTTTTTGTTTTTGTTTTTGTTTTTGTTTTTGTTTTTGTTTTTGTTTTTGTTTTTGTTTTTGTTTTTGTTTTTGTTTTTGTTTTTGTTTTTGTTTTTGTTTTTGTTTTTGTTTTTGTTTTTGTTTTTGTTTTTGTTTTTGTTTTTGTTTTTGTTTTTGTTTTTGTTTTTGTTTTTGTTTTTGTTTTTGTTTTTGTTTTTGTTTTTGTTTTTGTTTTTGTTTTTGTTTTTGTTTTTGTTTTTGTTTTTGTTTTTGTTCTTGTTCTTGTTCTTGTTTTTGTTTTTGTTTTTGTTTTTGTTTTTGTTTTTGTTTTTGTTTTTGTTTTTGTTTTTGTTTTTGTTTTTGTTTTTGTTTTTGTTTTTGTTTTTGTTTTTGTTTTTGTTTTTGTTTTTGTTTTTGTTTTTGTTTTTGTTTTTGTTTTTGTTTTTGTTTTTGTTTTTGTTTTTGTTTTTGTTTTTGTTTTTGTTTTTGTTTTTGTTTTTGTTTTTGTTTTTGTTTTTGTTTTTGTTTTTGTTTTTGTTTTTGTTTTTGTTTTTGTTTTTGTTTTTGTTTTTGTTTTTGGTTTTGTTTTTGTTTTTGTACAATAAAATTTTAAAATTACAATAAATTTAAAATTTTATTACAATTCCTGCACTAATTCATTGAAAGGAACTTCGTTCCATTCGGGTGTCCCTTGACACCTCTCAAGTTTTTGTGTTTGTGTTTGTGTTTGTGTTTGTGTTTGTGTTTGTGTTTGTGTTTGTGTTTGTGTTTGTGTTTGTGTTTGTGTTTGTGTTTGTGTTTGTGTTTGTGTTTGTGTTTGTGTTTGTGTTTGTGTTTGTGTTTGTGTTTGTGTTTGTGTTTGTGTTTGTGTTTGTGTTTGTGTTTGTGTTTGTGTTTGTGTTTGTGTTTGTGTTTGTGTTTGTGTTTGTGTTTGTGTTTGTTTTTGTGTTTGTGTTTGTGTTTGTGTTTGTGTTTGTTTTTGTTTTTGTTTTTGTTTTTGTATACAATAAAATTTTAAAATTACAATAAATTTTAAATTTTATTACAATTCCTGCACTAATTCATTGAAAGGAACTTCGTTCCATTCGGGTGTCCCTTGACACCTCTCAAGTTTTTTTTAACTCCTTAGTATCATGTGACCCTAAATATGGGAAACTTGTTCCCCCAGGATCAAGTCACCCAGACCGGGGGGATCAAGTCTTACGTATATACGGGACACATGGTACAATTCCTTATTATTGATTTTAGTCAAATAACTACTAAATTTAGATTATTCATATCTTTGCCTCTTACAGCAATTATAAGCAAATAAATTTCACGTATTTTAGTACCAACGGTTTTTTAAACGGATACTCAATATAGAAATTAGGGATAAAAAACAAAAGGGGGGTCAAGTGTCCCCAGTTTCCCTTATGTATTTAAATTTAAAATGTATATAAGTATTAATATCCGTGGTCTGATACCCATAACACAAGCTAGTTATTCCTAGCTTACTTTGGGATCACATAGCGTTGTTTGAAATGTCCGTAATTTTTTTTTTTAAACTTCATCTATCAGTGTCCCACAAGTTGCTCACATTTTGCAGTTTGTTCTACAAACACTCGTAACACTATTTTTAACCCCCGACGGAAACCCGAACGGGGTGTTATAAGTTTGATGTGTGTGTGGGTGTGTGTGTGTGTGTGTTTGTAAATCTGTCTGTGGCATCGTAGCTCCCAAACTGATGAACCGATTTTGATTCTGTTTCTTTTGTTTGAAAGATGGGTTTTATGAAAATCGAAAGCTATAGCGATCGATAGCTAGCTACCTATAATAATAATAAAGGTTCAATACTTAGGGAAGATAAGTCATAATATAATAGTTATTTCTTTACTTTTTACAGGTATTTTTATTATTCTTTTTTTGAGTCGGGGGTTTTTAAATTTTTTATTGTAGGTACTGCAGAGGTTAACCAACTATTTCGCTTTTGAAATAGGCCTCGACAAACATGTTGTCTTCGTGTTTAATCATCACAGAGACACTAACTATAAACGAATAAAATCGTTGTACACACCACAGAGCTGTCACCGCAAATTGAATTGACTCTGCAAGATAAAGAGATATGATTGCCCCCTCGGAGCATTTAAGGTTTTGACAAGACGGAACACCATGTTTGTATTTGTTATGTTCTTATTATAAATGCACGTTGTATTTTTATACCATTAAGGTGGCAGACAAGCATACTGCCAACTAGAAGACGTGGTGATCACCGTTGCCTATGGACGTTTGCAACACCAGAGAACCTTTTAGAACCCTTTTGAAGAACCCCAGCACTATAGACGTTTGAGAAAATCAAGACAGAAAGATTAAAGATCAAGGTCTACACGAAATGTATAACACTACTAACGTGGTAGTACCTTACTTTGTCAGAACTAAGTCAGTAATTACCACAATCAATAAACTCTGAGACTACTTAGACGATGAACCCATTTGTCTTACGGAAGGGATACTTATTCAACGCCGTAGATGTCTACATCAGTATACTGTATTGATCCTACAGGTCAAATGCTGACTGTCTGCACGGTTTACTAAAATATTTTTATGCCCACCGTAAAGCTAGATATTTTCATTGTGTTTTCTAGAAAAATGCAGAATACTGAAAACTAAATACTAAGTACCAAATGTTTGGAATAAAACACTTTTAAAATAACACTGTACTACATGCAAGATATTACCTACTTACATTGTTCTATATTGGGGCTTATTTATGACCGACACGACGCTCAGAAAGTAGGAATTCAAACAAATTGTTGTGCAGATCCTACGGTTAAATCTCGGTAAATTGTCGACATAAAATTTTATGAGAAAATGGGTTGAACTGTACAAGGCGAGCTCTAAGCTTTGGTGGCATATTTAGAATTTGGATTAAGCAATAACCTATCAACCTCATTTTGTTTTTCTAGTCATGTTACTAGCTTTAATACTTAGCTATTCAACAATATTACTTCTGCATGCATATAGGTTTCCACGAAGGGATAGACATTTTGTACTAGCTGTTTTTTTTTGCATTCACTAACCTCATAGATCTTCATAGCTTTGTCAGTTAGTTAGACGATGCAGTACTTACAGATGAGGTTGGCTGGAACCCATCGATCATAGATGGGTTCCAACTCATTGTACTGCTCAATCAAGCCCATAAGGTTAAAAGTTCCATGTGGAGAAAAAAAGACTTGTTTTAGAGAAAAACCGTTGGAAAACTGATCCATTATTTTTTTATAACAGTGGCTTTTAAATAAAAGAAAATGGTAAAAATAGATTGGGATTTTAAATGTAAAGTTTGCTTTGTTTTAAGTCAAGTTAAGTCAACGTAAAATATTTACCAATGCTTATGTACTAAACACAAAACAGTTACAACATTTTTGCATAATACTTTATTTACACGGTGTTTAGGGTACAGAAGTACCTTAAAAGGGAAAAGACGGAGCCCTTATAAGATCACTTTGTTGTCCATCTGTCTAGTCCTTTATCTCGAGAACGCGTGGAGGTAAAAGTAAAATAAAAAAAAAACACCCTCTATTTAGGTATATGGTTCCTTAAACCTATAAAATAATCAAACTACAAAAACATGCCGTGAACCTCGAACTATGAAACTTGGCAGGTATGTATATCCTTATATGTCACAGTATAGGAGAGAATTTTAAAGCTAAACACTTGAAACAAAAAAAATAGTTGTTACGTACTAAATAAAAAACCGTGAGATCGGATTCCCTAACTTCTTGTTCGCCAACATTACTAATAAACTAATTTCAATTTAAAAAAAAAGAGACACAAATTTAGTTTAGAGAATGCCAACGTGATGTTCAATTATAGCACGTACTCATAGCTAACAAAGGATTATCTCATAGCTAACAATCTGCTCGAAACATTTTACAAAAAAAAGTACTTCAATATAACCTCGATTAGCCTCATAAAAATAAATACACTTGATAATGGACCTCTATTTTACCATTGGGATACATAAAATGCAATGTACACAATGCAGTATGCTTTGTCAGACAATACGCGTTATTTATGAATTTGGAAGCAATATTTAAATTTGGTAGATTTCCAAGAATAGTCCTTGCCAACGTACTCTGGAATGGATTTATGATCTCAACTGTCAAGGAAAGCAATCTATACCTAGTAGGAAAATAGACACTGCGAGGTGACTACAAATGGCAAATACACTCAAGAGTCAGGAATGAATTCGAAATGTACTTTAACTTTATCCGCATCGATGAATCGGCAAGCGTTTCAACGAGATTGTTTGATCATTGATTTTAAAATGTTCCCGTCTACATGTTACATTTTAAGTGTCGTTTATTATCATAATATATGACTCATACTTTATGGTGTTAATTATGGCTCCTGGTCTAGGCTAAATTGATAAAGACAGTCGAAAATATGTCGAGAATCGAACATGAACCTCACTATCTTAACTGCTGTGTTACTAGAATAGATTCTAGCAAAACTTTATTTTTAACTGGTTTTCCGCATAGCACAGAAACCTTATAAAGAACAAACCGTGACCTTATCTATAAAAGCAAGCTCATCCAAGCAAAAAGATAATAGAAGCAGAAGGAATAGGAAAAGTTTAAACGACAAGGGAACGATTGCACTATAGTTGAAATGAAATGCGAGATGATTATTATGTATACTATGTATTAATATTTCCACATTCTTTGGCTCATTTATAACTCAGAGCAAATAATGTATTACTTTTTATTTTCTGAGATATGTAATAATTCGTATTTAAAGATTGTATTTCTATTTATGAATAAAATTTGTAAATAGTTTAACAGTATTACTATGTATCACTATTATCGGTATTTTAGATGCCAATGTAAATTATTGACCGTTTTCATCTATACTAATAACACTAAAAGCTCACTTTCACCAAGATATTGAATAGCTCGATGAGAGTGTCGACTCTAGGGGCCGTCACGAGGTTACAATGTTGGCCACAATGGCCTGGAGACTGGAGCACCCTTGAATTCCATTGGTTCGGGTTAACTATACGGCTTATAAACATCTTTTGAAATACTTACGTAGACAATTTTATACACATTTATTGTCTGTGAATATTTTTAATGTGTTTTATTATATAAGAAGACTGTATAGTTAATTAAGTGCGGCGTAACAAAGTCTTTGAATTTGGTCTGTGGCTTAAATTTTCATGAGCCAGATAGATTGAAAATGTGTGGAGTTACCTATTCTAAATTCAATAATTTGATGAGTATCCCGACATTTACAAAAATTGCATCATGCATTTTGTTACGTAGTTACCATTCAAGGGTTTATCCCCATAAACTGCACTTCAATGACTGGAATCCAAAATATTACTAATGCTTATCGACGGATTTTAAGACCTTTACTTGGAATCAAAACTTAGTCAGGTCATTCAGCAGCCAGAATACACCAATTATTCCTCTTCAAACAGTCCTACGCTACGGTGTGCAGTTCCCCAATAATTTCCTTTTGAGGGTATAATCATTTGTATGGTTACATACAGCAGCCGTGTGAGACCACAGTGGTTAGTGCGACATAGAGACGTTCCTACTAAAAATGAAACTACACATATAACTGTGCAGTTAACTTATAATAAAACTAGTGTGCATTAACGTTAAAATGAAAAATACAAAGCAGCAAAACTGTACGACGGCTAAAACGAATACGAATGAGATAACTACGCCATCTGTATGGGTCAAAG
The DNA here is from genome assembly GCA_933228765.1 of Miltochrista miniata. Lineage (NCBI taxonomy): Eukaryota > Metazoa > Arthropoda > Insecta > Lepidoptera > Erebidae > Miltochrista > Miltochrista miniata. The sequence goes on from OW121751.1 coordinate 23,583,614, forward strand.
TCACAAAAGTCAAAAGATGAATGATTAATCCAGAATCGTTACTGTGTTACAGAATATTATTTATGGCAATGTAGAGAGCAAAGTATCCATTTATGGGAAAGATTTATGTTGCAATATCAGGGGGTGAATTAGACAAGCTGTGGGGAAACAGACAGTGATATTTGTCGAAGTGACGCCAGTATGAATATTTATATCCATCAATCAAATTCGTCATAACATACTGAAGAGGTAGACGTCTAGTTATCTCAAAAAATATGACTTTCTCTAGTATAATAATACTATTTCTTATTCATTAAATCGACCCCTCCGTGCAATAACTCGGTAAAATGCTGTTGTGCGGTTTATGCTGTTATGTCAGATTCGGAATCTACACACTGTAATACACCTTGTCAATTTTTTGTAGATTTTTCCTATTGATATTTAAAAAGATATAACTAAAAACAATTTTATTGGTGTAAATTCAGAAACAAAAAATATGTAGGCAATATACTTGCAATAGGTGTATACAAAAAATATTAAATAAACGTTTTTCAGTAAGTCGCACTTACCGAGTTATTGGCGTAAATGAATTTCATTGAGTATTTTGTATAAGTAAGTGCTGAGTTTTTGCTGGGCCAGCTTAAATATTCTTATTTCGTAATATACTCTAACAAAGTTGTTGAAGTATAGAATTTTTTTCATTTAGTACGCAACAGTTTAATCGATCAAAATGTTCTAAATAACAATACACCTAGCTCTGTACTGGATATTACCGATCTTTGTCTTGCCACGCAAAGTTTGCAGTGCGCACTTGTCTCTTTCTTTTATTTATTTATTATTGTATATTTTTCGATACTATTGTATATTATTGTATACTTTATTGTATGCCAAAGTAGTATTAAAAATAAGAAACTTATACAAAAGGAAGCAATACAAAGGGCGGCCTTATTGCTTAAAGCAATTTCTGCCAGGCAACCATTAAACCTTTCCCTTGTTGTTAGACAGTAATAAACATATATGCCGCTCCCCAAGCACATTTATTTGTCCATCAGCCCAGTTTACATTTTTTTTATATTAAGCTCGTCAAATTGGCGTCGCCACCAGCCTGATGGAAAGCCGTGGCGCATCTAGCGATTGGGGGCCACTCTCACTGTCCGTAAGACTTCTGACAGTGGTCCTCAAGTTGGCGGCACTGTGATGTGCCTCTTCACGATCCTCTTGAAGAACCCGGGATCGTAAGATGAGGGCAACACGTGTGCGGGCAGGTCGTTCCATATTTTTATAGTTCGACAGAGAAACGATCTTTTAAAACGCTCAGTTCTCCAGCGGGAGTAATTTCCAGCGGGAGTAAGTGGGACTGCGCCGCCTCTTTCTGCGAGCAGGTCATGCTCGTGAAAGAGGCGGCAGGGCGGGAACGGGAGAGAACTCTCCCACCCGAGTTCCGCAATCGGCGGCTTGGGCGCCGCCGACGTGTCTTCGCCGAGGTCTATCGGCCTCCATGACCAGGGGACTGAGGATGGTGAGGGGGCGGCTCACCGTCCTTACAGAAGCAGGCCCATGACGGCAGCGTGACGTGAGGAACTCACGCACGCCCCCCTTTAGAAGCGGGATCACACCCGAAACCCCCCAAAGACGCGGGATAGCACGCGAACAACCCCCTGGGCGAGGCCGCAGTGGTGGCCCTGGGTCTGTTGGGAGTCCTGGGACATCCTTGCGAGGGCTTACCCGGGGCGTCCAACCACAGGCTGTTGGGCGTTACGTGAGGTTTATTAGTCGGTAGGAGTCCGGCATAACATCCATGAGGATTTTCCCTCACTTTAAACAAAAAAAAAGAAACGCTCAGTTCTGGCGAAGATTCATATATGGCAAATACCATCCTTTCTGAAACCATGACCCATTCTGAAACCATGAATGAAAACATTTCTGAAGATTAATAAATAAAATTAAACTGAACTAAATAATAACTCAAGATTTGATTATATTCTTAGATTATTTGGAAAACAACACAATGTCATTAAATTGAAACGTCAAATTTGATTCTGTTTTTAATAAAATATTACATACATATTTTTTTTTATACCAATAAGGTGGCAGACAAGAATACGGCGCACCAGAAGGACCGGTGGTCACCGCAGCCTATGAACGTTTACAACACCAGAGGCGCCACTCTCGCGCCGCTGACCCTGTAAAAACCTTTCTTTTGAAGCACCCCATACTGTAGGCGTTTGGGAAAACCAAGGCAGGGAGGTCATTCTACAACCTAAGCGTGCGCGGAAGAAAACACCTATCGGATCTAACTGTGCTGGAACGCACCGGACGCAGAGTGTGAGGATTATCTCCCTGTCTGTGGCGAGCGGTGAGATGATATAACGTAGCCGTGGGCATCAAATCAAACAATTCTTCAGAGCATACCATTGTACAGGCGATAGAATACACATAAGGAAGCAAAGTCTCTCCGGACGTGAAGAGGTTTCACATCACCTGTAAGCATAAGATCGTTGACAACTCTCACAGGTCGGCTTTGCACCAAGTCAAATGGACGAAGCTGATATTCTGGTGCCTACGCCCAGAGGTGACAGCAGTACCTACTCCATGTGCGGCCGCACTTGCGACTTATACAGAAGCAGTGTTTGCGCTGCAGTAAAGTACCGCCTGAGCACACCGAGTTTCTTGGACGCCAGCTTAGCCTTGTCCTCCAAATGACTCCGGAATTGAACTCTCTGGAGATGTCAACGCCAAGGATCCCAATGTTTTCAGAGATAGTGAGAGATGTGCCCTGGAATTGTGGCTACAGTAAATGGGGTTTTCTTAGCAGTGAATATACACGCTTGTGAAGGGTTAAACTGGACAAGATTTTGTCCACCCCAATCGGACACTCTAGTAAGAGTAGCCTCGATTTCAGACACGAGCTGTTCACGACTTTCTTCCACTGTGGCCCGAGAGATAGGGGGGCGGCCCGTGTAACAAGTGACCCTCGAACTATCGCCTGCATAACAATGAATGCAGTCAGTAGACAACATGTCATTGATATGCAGCGGAAACCGAGTAAGGGACAACACTGAGCCTTGCGGTACTCCAGCGTTGATGGCCATGCAGTCAGAACATTTGCCGTCGATGACGGCCCTGATGCTTCTACCGGCCAGAAAACTGGACACCCATCCGCATAACCTCTCGGGTAGCCCATAGGATGGCAATTTCGTAAGAAGACCACGGTGCCAGACCCGGTCAAAGGCTTTAGAGATGTCCAGGCTTACTGCACGAGCCTCGCCCTTATTCTCGATATCCGCCGCCCATACATTATTAGATTGTTTCTCTTTTTTCTGCATTCCTTCTGTTACAGTTACAGTTAGAGTAATTCAAAACTTCCTTGTTGTAAATGCACACGCCTGTGTCTTTCTGGCACTAAAATTGACCAATATCTGCTCGACGGATGTAAATACAACTCAGGTCTTATTCGAGAGGACTTGAGTCGTATTTTCCGGTGGGTTAGCTTCTTTTCCTTTACATCGGTCCTCTCGGCTGCTGTACGAGCAGAGTAACAGACGTGCAGAGAGCTTTTATTTGAATAAAACCGATTTCTTTCTTGGGATAGCATTTCATTTTTAAGCAGAAAAAAGAGAGTTGGGTACTACAGTACCCCGGCAATATTCTGCAATATAACGGGTGTCTGACCATCACAGAGAATCCGTATACATCGTCTGTGCAGGAAATTGAATATCCAGCTGTACAATTGAGGCGGTAGACCATATGCCAAGGTTCGGAAGCTATTTCTGAAGAAAAATTGTTAAATTTCATTTTATAAGGCTCAAAGTTGATTTCAGCATTTGATTTATTACGTTATTGTTATCAATACATATTCTCAATATATTTAAGCAACAAAATTCAATCTATGCCTCATAAAATACTTTAAAACAATAAAGATATTACAACTTTTTTGCGTTTCTACCTTCGAATACGCAACTTAAACGCTTAATAAAAAAAACGGCACTGAGCGGTTACAACCATATTGTTTTAAAACTTTTAAGTGCAATAACAATGTTACTTATCAATACCATTTACAAAAACATATTGATAGTACCACAATAAGTCCGTAAAGAAATGTTACGTATCATTCCTGCGATAGAAAATTACGCTATAAAGGTCCATTATAATTATGTTACAAAAAGTTTTATTTGATAAATTTACTGCAATAATCCTGTAAGAAATGTAGTGTAATATTTGGTTTTGAAAATTTTTGGTTTAATTTGTTTTAGTAAATTACTAGGTTTTGAACACAAGAAAGTTCTAATTAACCCTAGATTCATAAACATATCTAAGAGGAACATTATTCATAAACATTCGTATCACAGACGACTATTTTAAATGTCGGGTTTTTAAAATTAAGTATGATACTGTTTAATATGTTTAATTAGGTTATAAAAAAGTAATGAATTAATCAAAATTAAATCTCATCGGCACATTCCACACAGATGAGGCCGCGATGGTCCATATACATAAACTTTTACATGACTTGCATTGGAACCTTGTCATATGACGTTTTTTTATAATCACCTGGACCTTAAATCTTTTTTTGGGTCCCACTAGGACCAGGTGTATCAATGGTAGGCATTTCACCAAAAATTTCAGCGGTTTTCCTTTTTAGGCATCTCTTCAAAGTTGGCATTTCGCGCCTTTTGCGTAACCACAGTTCAGTCAACTTTCCTGAAATATTCTTTACAAAACATCGTCTGCTTGTTGGTTTTCGCCCTTATTTTTATACTATTGTGTAGGTACGTACATTGTATAATAATATGAGTTTATTATTGCCATATTGAGTATGCCGGAAAAGTAATATAATGACCTTTCTGTTTTTTTGCTACAAAACAAACTTTCACATTTTGGTCAAACGCATCTACCGCACCTTAGGTTGAATTGTAACACTTGATAAGGTCTGACTTACCAGAAGAAGCAAGAGTATGTCCTTATGCGAAGTAGAAAGCAAGAGACCGTTCTTATTATTTTTAGGCTTGTAAGATACTAACATACAGCATCTGTCGTAACAAAACATAGATGAACCAATAGGCCTGTCTTTGATTTGAATCGGGATTGTCTCCTGTAATTCCACGTGATCTTTGACATCACTCAAATCCTCCTCTCTTTGCTGACTGATAAAACTATCATAACCAGATTTAGATAAACGATTCAGAGAATCCACAATTTATAGATCATTCATTCTAAAATAAAATCAGGCAAATTGAAGTATTTAACACGTAATTATACACTTCGTAAAATAATATAATATTTAACTTAACATAATAACTTATGTACTTGTGTAAGTATGTGATTTTATTGTACAATAAAATCACATACTTACTTTTAATTTATAAAAACCAGAACTCGTCAAAACTGATTTTCAAAAATAACAATCTACTTCGTCAAAAGTGACACTATTCATAAATATTCGTCTTTCAGACGACCAAATGTCTATAACTTCCTTATTAGACGTAACTGAGAGCTAAGGTCACTTGCGACACTTCCGGTAAAATGTTCTAGAAAGGTACTTAAGAGTTCAGCTTTCTATATCTTTCTTTCAAAACAGTAGAAACAAATTTGTGTTTCGCGCGTTCCGTGAGACGAATGTTTATGAATCTAGGGTTAAGTGTACAGCTACAATAAACAAAAAAATAGCTTTCATTTGATACCTCAATGACTTGAATAGTCCCTCTCACTAAAAAGTTATTTGATAAAATCAGTAAATCTTTTCTCCTGAACAATTTTGATTTTACGATTACCGAGTTATTGCACGGAGGGGTCGAAATATATTATCCGAACCAGCGAATCAGTCAGCAGACAATTTATTTTGCATATGAAAATAATCAATTTTTATATTTGCGTTATCTATGTCATTATGTAAATCAATCAAGTGCAGACAAATTTATGTACTGTTTGCCTAAAAAAAGCGTACCTAATAACCATAAGACTAAGCGACGAGGCTCAGATGCAGGCCTTTATGTAGTTGAGGGACCAAACGGCATCCTTGTAAACTATGTCGGAAATAAAAAGTCAAAATCAAATCATGTTTGCTCCTAACCACCAAAAAGCGTGGACCTCAAACTTCAGGGTAAGGTTTAAAAGCATTGAAAAGACGCTGTTTTTAATAAATTTCAAATAAATGCATATAAGCAATTTCAAATACAAGTTTCAAGGAAGTAAAAATTGAAACAGCACACTAATCTTATCTGTAAGAATTTATAAAAATCGTGTGGGGGTACCATCTATTCGATTCAAAATAATCTGAATTCTTTTGCCCAAATTCAAGAAATATCCAACATTTCAAAAATATCTCCTGGATATGTGCCAAATCCGTCGTGTAGTTGATTCTATACATAGGCTGATTAAAAAGTATTGAACCTAGATCACTGAAGGTTGTAGGTAATGCAGTTCTTCTATTTAAAAGGTTATTACTTATCATCTTTGAGTTTCAAATACAATGTTTTAAAAACAGAGCGCTTTACAAATAAGTATGATTGTAATAATATAACTACCAGGTGACTCATTTACATATCAGCGCTCAATTAGAAACCCTTATCACCTTGAAACTTGATATTTAGAAGGTTGAAGTACCCTTGAAATGGATGCCTAGGTACTAAATTTATTTTCTTTAAAATTCCTTACCAGTGGAAAATAGGAACGTGAGAATCAAAATAAGAAACCGCGAAAGCCAGGGGATAATGCTAGTGTGAATATATATAAATCACGTGTCACATTGTTTTTCCGGGATAAACTCTGAAACTACTAAACCGATTATAACCATATTTGAACACCGTATGCAATTATTTTCAACTTGATAGATAGGATCCTTCTATTTTCTAGTGGAATGCCTACATGGGTCGTTGTTGTGGAGTACCGGATTACAAAAAAACCTTAGATACAGCAACGCGTGGCCTGGTCCTCTAGTATTTATATAATTCTAACAGATGTCAAGTTGTCAAAACCCAATGGCCGGTTAGATTAATGTATTTTATGGTTATTGATGTTAACATCCAATAAGGTTTTATTACTCGCGCAATCATGTTGTCTTAATATAACAAGCTCCTTGAAACTTAGACAGTAATAAAGTATCGATCGCAGCAAATAATAACGGTTAATAAATTCGGTGACAATGTACGTGAAAATAATAAAAACTGAAATATGATGTCTGTAGGCTATTAAGTCACGAAAATGGTAAATAAGTACCGCTATAAAGAGGTTTAATATTACGAAAGACACCACGTTGAATTCGTGAAATCGTAACACATACTTTAGAGTTTAGAATGTATTTATGGAAGTTATCTCTTGTAATAAAATCTTTTATAATAGGCTGTCTTATAATATTACTATGCGGCTTATTATGCTCCCACGACTTATGAATTAAGACTGAATACAAATAATGATTTTTAAAATCTAGGTATGTTTCTACCCCGTCTCTTTTTGTATAAAATATAATCTTCTATATGAGAAGAAAGTATATTTGTTGCGTCAATAGTCTTCAAATTACTTTTTTATTATGAAGATATTTAATTGTAACCTCTTACATTTCTCAAATCTCTATCACTCATAAAATAAACAAGATAAAATAAGTTTATTTATTCTGATTGCAATCAACGTAATATTTACTTTTTACGTTACTTTCAGAAATGGTAAAGTTACGTTTGACCACATAGGCAGATAGCTTTTTAATGAGAACAGAATCTGGTTTGCTGAAAATTCTGTAAATGTGGAATAAGAACCGTATAAATTTATGATTTTTACATAACTATAGTATATTTCGAGTCCAGTGACATGACGATCAGCGATCGATACATTTAATTTGATTGACACATGCCTAATTGGAAATCATAAAGTTCGTACCTCTTTTAACACAGGAAATGCTTTTCCGATATGCACCATCATATAATAATATATTAAACTCTCCTTTAGAGAAACGAAGGACGTTCATACACAAGCACAATTTTTAAAAACGCCATGAAGTGATTCAACTTTTTATGAAAATCTTCCGAGGCTCGCCATAAATATGAATTTTCGAAAGATATTGGGGTCTCGTGCTTGGTTATAAGGCAGTAGTTTATCGACTGACAGGCGTCGTATTTCAGTCATACTATGAACTTTTATTAAAACCTAGATTACCCTGTAATGTTATTAATGTAGATGTCTTCAAAGAACATTTGAACATAATTTATTTACGATGTTTTATCTATAACGTATAAATAATGACGTTTTTTAGGGTACATACTCGCTCAAGCTGAACTAAGATTTGATAAAAAAATTATTGAATGAGAGGTTTTTGAAGAATCTCAAAGAACGTGGTTATTGAAGAATCACGATAAAGTAATTCGTTGAAAAAGATATTAGGGGCAACCAGGAGACGTTTAAAAAACTCACAGAATATTGAGCAGTCTATTTACATAAAAAATAAATATAATTAAAACAAAATGGACATTTACTGGGATATCTTTCAGGGGGCTAACCCGGGGCTCCCAACCGTAGGTTGTTAGGCGTTACGTGAGGTTTTTAGAAGTCCGGAATAGCATCCATGAAGGATTTTCCCTCACGTCAAATAAAAAAAAATAAAAGAAGGGGGGCTCCTATGCAACAAATAAGCCTTTTTGTTGTTTTTTGGTATGAAAACCCCCGTGCGCGAGTCCGACTCGCACTTAGCCGGTTTTATTTATATTTATACAATAACTAATGGATAGCCGTAGGATTTATTGAAATTCATGGCTGGGATAACACAAGGGTTTTGATCGTAAACCAACGCTAGGCCTTGCACATGCTAAACCAGGCCCAAATCGGCATGTTTGTGTTAATATCCCAATTTTTTTTTTTAATATTTATGTAAAGGCTGCCGAATAAACTTTCTTTCTTCTTTAATACTACCGAAAACCTTGATCAATAATGGTCGAAGCCCTTACAACCTCGATGAATACTCACTGTAATTAGTAGCAATTTAAATTAGTTGGAGGGGTTAACGGACATGCAAGTTTCAATTAGCCAAAACTTAATATTTTGTTTGAAAAGTTTATGACAATTGCATGCAGAAGTTTTAGTACTTTAAAAACGGTTAGCTACCAGTATCCCTTGCTTTTATTGTTGGAATTAGTAGGTAGATATTATAGTAATAATAAAAACACATAAAAAAATTGTATCATCATCATAACAAAGATCATCTAAAGTTTCCTACTCTCGCTGATTATATCAGTCTACTGTTTATTAATAAAAAGCGCGGAAGGGCAACAAATAAAAATACATAATCTAAATTATTGCTTTGTTTATATTCCAGGATATAATGGGGTTGCGGGAACGAAACTCTGCAATTACGAAAGAAGATTAGGTGTGCGACTCAGGGCACAAAAAATATAATTTTTGTAGGTGTATGAGATTTTTAAATATTCTGTTCCTAATATTGGAGTTAACGGGATATTCACCATGTATTATTGAGTATTTCCGATATTTCGGCGCAGTTGCACTTTTTTTTTGTTGCGTGAGAGAAAATCCTCATGGATGCTATGCCGGACTCTTAACGACTGAAAAACCTCACGTATACTGCCCAACAGCCTACGGTTGGGAGCCCCAGATAAGCACTCGAAAGGATATCCCAGGACTCCCAACAGGCCTCACATTTGAAATCTCAATGAAAACGAATTTTGACAACGCCAATAAATAGTCGTGAAATAGTCGTAAATAGTCGTACATGTAAAAAAAATAGTCGTATTATAGTAGGTTAGTGAGGATTATGGCTTGTACGTGAAGCTGTAATCCTCACCTCTGGTACAAGCAAACGGTAAATTCTATCGAATTGGTTTAGGTTCCGAAAAATAGTCGTCAAATAGTCGTAACGACCTGCCGAATTTCAGAAATTGTTCATAAGCGGTTCCCGAGATATGAAGGTACCGTGGTGAGGATTATGGCTTGAACCTTTGAAAACTTCAAATTTCTCCGGAACGCCTGCGAATTTCGGTTCAAAGTTTGTGCCAAAAATAGTCATGAAATAGTCGTATGAAGCTATAATAAATTTGAGTAGATTTAATGTGAAAATAAAAACTTTTTATTTTTTCTACATTTCTATTGATGTAAAGTCGTGTACAAAATTTGTAACTTCCAATGATACTAAAGGAAGTCACGTGGTTTTACCCGCGTAGCTCCCGTTCCCGTCGGAATGCGGGAATAAAATATAGCCTATGTTTACCGGGAAGAGTGTAGCTTCCCAACAGTGAAGGAATTTTTCAAATCGGTTAAGTAGTTTCGGAGCCTATTCGATGCAAACATACAAACAATCAAATCTTTTTTCGTTATAATATTGGGACGGAATTAGATTATTGGGAAATATTCCGCTTAATATAATAATATTTCTTTGAATGACACGTTTTCCATGCCAGCAGTTATGATTAAACAAAAAAGTTTTTGAAAAATGAAAAGGGCAGACTTTTGGCGCTAAAATGTAAAGTTTGATAATTTTTCTTGGATATAATTATTTAACTGCGATGAACGCAAAACTACTGAACCGATGTCGATGCGGTATTATGTGTTTATAAGGCCTTGGTCAGACTTAAATTCGAACATTTGTTTGTATGCAATCAGTTGAGTAGCACCAGAAATATGACCAAAAATATAATAATTAAGGTTGAATTTTGATGATGTCCCTTCACTACACGAAAATTAATGACTCCACTACTAACATAACTAAAAAGTTTTAAATAAACTTAATTAGGTACCTATTTAGAATACAAAAAACCCGACTGCCAAGTAAACATACAACTGAAAAGCAAAAAACAAGCTCTACATTTCTTCTGTGATTTCCTTTAGCTACTTACTGTTTTACTGTGTCGGCAACATTTTGTTACTGTGTCGGCAACATTTTGTTACCGACACAGTAAAACAACACACAAAATAAATATATAGCTTGTTTTTTGCTTTTCAGTTGTATGTTTACTTGGCAGTCGGGTTTTTTGTATTCTAAATAGGTAATTAAGTTTATTACTTACATATGAGTACATCGGACGCGTTGCAGCGCCCGCGGTCGTGGTTGGACAAGTCCAACGAGAGTAAGTAAAAAGTATTCGCATGATGTCCCGAATTCTATAAGTAGTAGTAGTAAAAACCGCAATGGTTAAAAAATAACATTAACGCTCACGAAATTAATTAATCAATTTTAATAAATTCTTTGTTTACCGAATGCAGAAAACATTAAACGTCTAAAGTCCTGATATTTCCCATAAACCTTGTGACCACTTGCGGAACAAAGCTTTATTTCTTTATTTATTTACTACAGGAACAAGATATAACGCCATGTTATTCTAGTCACTAAGGACAGACGTGGCGCTCGCATTTTTGTAGTCACCATCATACTATCATCCGCCCATCCCCTCAACAACAAAGGCCCCCGCACAGTATCATACCTTGTGCCAAAGATAATATAATAGTATTCCCTACGTAATGGAACTGAGCACTTTTACAGGTAACTTGTACTGTTATACCATAAGAAAAATAAAAAAGTACGGCACCTCAAACCCAGACTGCTGATTTAACAACAATATAATAAAGGGGGATGCGTTCCACGCAAAAAACATGATTTGTTTCCGTTTTTTGGTAGGTACGGAACCCTCCGTGCGTGAGTACGTCTAAGTTATCTATGTTATGTTTTGATTTTGAGTGAGAATTTTCAAACGTTTAAAGTTTAAACTAACCTATCATTGACGATGAAACAAAAAACTAAAAGTGATAGCCCTAAGACTTTAGACAATTAGCGTGCGCTCTAGGTCTGAGATGCCGTTCTTTTTTATTTTTACTATGACACAAATTTATAAGTTTCGCAGAAATGCAATTACAGCCTATAATGTTATTCTGATGTAGGTATAAGCTACATAACTATTAAATTTCATTATACTCCATGCAGTAAATTTTAGCATGAAACAGTAATAAACATCCACACTCACAGACATTCTGACAAAACTTTGATATTTATTACATTAAGAAGTCTCGTACAGGTAGGTATACTTAGAATCGTCAAAGGAATGCGGTAATCTCTATAAATTGGAACATTTATCTCAATTGTTTGTACAGTAGGTATATACAGAACAGTGATACGAATTCCACTCACGTGAGCACTGCAATGAGGCGAAAATTCCACGGTTAGAGACCTGTTCTTTTATGCCTTATTTATATATAATACATGATGCCATACTGTGACTTAGAGAGTCCACAATATTATTCTTGCTTCGGCGTCGTACATTATTTTATTCCAGCAGAAGTTTGTCAATGAATGAAATTGTAAGTCACATGATGATTACAAGAATTTGATGAGATTTTCTAATTAATATAGTAATGCTAGAAGTACATACATATATGGTCACGCCTTTATCCGCGAAGGAGAAGGCAGAGACATATTATATATACCCACATTTCACCTTTTTGCCATAACTTTTATAATTTCTCTGGGATGCAGTAGTATTAAAGTTTATAAAACGAGTATACTGGGTGTAACAAAATTACCTCTCCAAATTTCGTCACGTGACGTGGCATCAGTCAAGAAACATTACAAAAATGAAGAAAAAAAAATCACATGAATACTTTAACCGTAAAGCCGTTTTAAAGGTCCTATAAATTCCCTTTTTAACCCTTTCTATCGCTACTGAGCGGCAGTAGAAAGCGACAACGACAGCCAGACGGGTGCTCTGTGTTTGTTTTGCCACGGCGACCATGTTACCTCGAATTGCCGCGGTAAAAAATTAATTCTTAATGTGCGACAAAAAAATTTAAAAAAAAATGAAAAAATTATCCCCCTTTTTTATTAAATATTTGTATTTGATTTCCGATGCCAAGTCATCTCATGAAATTTAGAGAGGTAATTTTGTTACACCCAGTATATTAATAAAGGTGAATTTTGAAAATTCTCCCTGTCAACCTGTACAAATACCTATACTTATAGTGTAGTCCTGGGCAACACCCGCATCGAATTTTGTTTCCGCTCCCGCATCCAATAGATAATGAATTCCAGCCATGAAAAGTGTTATTCCAGATATCCTTTACCTGTACCAAATTTCAGCTAAATTGAACCGTTAGAGTATGATCGAATAACAAACATCCAAATATCCAAACATCTTCATAAACGTTCTCATAGTAGGATATAGAATATGGCGATGCAGCTGCAAGGAGAAGCACGATGGCAATATATCACTGGAGTGGCGTATGATCTCACGACGTGAAACGAAGCTAGGATGCTCTAGTAAAGCTTTCAAATCTGTATTAAGCCATGTAAACCACCTGTTGATAAACCTTAGCTTAACACCACACGCCAATTATCTCGGTAATGCGAGTATATTAACGGTATCTCTAAATAGTTGAACATTTACTAGGTAAAATCTCATCTTGTTAAAGCTTTATAGATGCATCCAAAGTATGAAATTGTGAATTTTTATTTTGGTAAACATAATTTATTATTATTTCGAACTAGATAGCGCCTGCCCGAAAATTTTTCTCGTTTTCGATTCCCATGGAACTTATTCGCGGGATTAAAAGTACTTATTGTGACGACACTATCAATTTTTACTGTACCAAATTTTTCATAAACCGTAATTGGTATCGCTTTGTCAATTTCACACTTGGTACAGGGAGACCTCATAAATTTAGATTTAATTACATTTTGTTAAACGTTTCCGAGCAACTACCTCACGCATATTCACGCATACACCACTTAGACATGCTTTCACAAATAGATTTTTTGTGTTTCTGGGACCTTATCTATATAAAAAACTCAACTAAATACTAACCATACATAATCTAAACCATAGGAACTGTAAGATTAGAGTTATAGAATATTTACAGACCCTTGATTACGAGGACACGGAAGGGCTGTTGGAAATTTTAAAATAATAGGATATTTTCGTAGCATAATTATAAGCATAATTATTAGCATAATTATTATTTTTTATTAACTATTAATTTTATTTTATTTTATTTATAAATTTAATTTAATTTTATTTACTATAGACTTGTATTCTGGAACCGTTACACGTCAGACATCATGTTATAACTTAGATACTTGAAATGTAAAAATCACAGAACAGGTGTAGTCTGAAACACAGGTTTTTTAAAAACCTAGATCAGATAAAGCGCTACTATACAATGGAACCAAATAGCACTACTGACTGACCATTCTCTAAATTTTGTGGAAAATGGTAAATTAATTGCATTCTTGAGATATATAACTTAAGATTTTATAAAATAGATATAAGCCTAATTGTAATCTTTGTGTAAACAATTTTTCAAATAAAATATATTATTATTAAAAAAAAAAAAAAAAAAAAAACCTCATGCGTAAGAAGTCGCTGGTATAACATAGTGAGGGAAAATGTACTATTGTAGGTACATCATTAGTAATGATGTGTGTATGCGTGTGTAATGATTCATAACACACGCACGTATTATTTGTTACTCTAAGGATTTACGTCGCTTATCCGGGCGTGCGTACCAATTACGGTAATAACACTCGCCAGGGAGGCACCTTGTTACTTCACCGTTTTACCTGATATGTTTACGGGCTATTGACAATATTATGTCCTCAGTGAGCTAAATGTTTTAATGTATTGTAAGATAACCAGCAGTCTTTTTCATTTTGAGTAAGCAAATAGGCTGTGAATATACCAAAGAATTAAGGTAACTTATTTTGGAATAAAATAACTATCTATGTATACTTGTCAAAATCGACGTTTTGTATTGGCTGATATGAGTAACGTAGATTCTTTATTTACACTTTCGGCGTGCGTAGTCAAAAACGTTGGGGAATATGGAAAAGTATAAAGAATCAAAGTCATTGCGAATAAGCTTTCATTTCCATTTAGAATTGTTTTTTTTACAATACGCACCGTTTTTGGGATATGGGCGAAAACTTAAAATTCAGAACTTGGCCTCCCGTCCCACCTCTCCTGCGGCACTCCTCTTAGATATCAGGACTTAGCTCTATAAGTTACCTACATAAGTTACTGAAAAACACAGATTTCGCACAGGGTCCCCTATACTATATTGACTGGTCTAGAAGGTTTTTCAAATGTGGAAAATCCGTCATGGATGCTATGTCGGACCGGTTCAGCCCTCGAAAGGATGTCCTCGGTCAGTGGTAGGGCACGTGTGGTTTTAGTCGGAAAGAGTACCTACGGCATAGCATCCTTGATTGATTTCCACACGAAAAAAAAACTGTAACAGCGTTCCTAAATTTACACAGAATGAACCAATTCTGTTAACTCAGTGCCGTTAAATCATGGGAAAGGATTTACTTGCACTGAAACGAGCTATGAATGAAAAGATAGTATTGAGCGGTATAATGTAACGGCTGCTGACTCAAATGTCTCTTATCGAAATTTATGTGGCAGAGAATTTTTGTAAAATACAGTTATGGAATTACAGAACAAGAATATATTAATTTTCTTCTTTCTTTCACACGGTTTCTTCTTCAGTCTCCAGTCTGAATGGTCTGCTTCTGCTACTGCGATATAGTGATGAATTCCGCATGCTCAAAATCCTTGATGGAATGTTCAAATTTTAGGCGTCTTGGGATACTTGACGTACGTACGAGAATGACATTATTATAATAAACAGGAAAAGTACTAATTACGGTTATAATAGTAATTAGTATTGAATTCTTACAGAAAATTGAACATATATTCAGGTAGCAATGCAGTCCTAAATATTGTTAGTAAAGGAAACAAAAGCTCAGTTACAAAGGATGTTGGCCACAAAGCATAATATTGGCTTCACGCCCGCGGTCACGTCTGTATCTCATAGTTCTTCCAACTATCATTGCATCGGTTCTCACCTGTACCTAGAGCGTCGTTTTACACTCGAGAACAGCCAGAAAATACTACCTGATTTATAAGCTGATATCCGGTAACATCTACTCTTGGCAATGCAGCTATTGAGATAATACCCTTGTTTAAACATTGTACAAACCTATTGTCGTTGCAGAAACAAACAACAGTTAAAAACAGTCTTTGTTTCATAATTCATTATCTGATATTGAATAAGATGATAACAACTGATTTAGTAACTACATTCTAGATTGTGTTGGTGAGTCCAATAACTGGACTTAACTCTACTCCTCATGACTCAAATCCCTAATCTATACTTAATATTATAAAAGGGGAAAGATTTGATTATTTGTTTGTTTGTTTGCATCGAATAGGCTCTGAAACTACTGGAACGATTTGAAAAATTCTTTCACTGTAGAGAAGCTACACCCTTGGCGGTGAACATAGGCTATATTATATTTACGTATTTCCATGGGAATGGGAACTACGCGGGTGAAACAGCGTGACGTCCGCTAGTAATTTATAAATGCCAATTAGGTACCTACATCTCTCTGTTGCATTTGTAAGACTGAAACTACACTCCTGGGCCTTTCCGAGTGCTGATCGGGGGCTCTCGGCCGTAGTCGCAGATAGGCAGTCCAACAGACGGACAGCGAAGTCTCGGTAATACCTTTGGGTGCGGAATCATAAAACACATGTTTCTATTGATTTATTTATAAACTCGGATTCAACCATGGCTCTGCCAGACTCAATTTTCTGTAAACGTTCACTGCAGTAAGCAACATTTGCTGTGGCCAGTCGTTGGAGAGGTGACCGCCACGCGACCACTTTATGACATGTATTTGCTAGAGTTTTCGTGCTTCGGAGTTCAATGGTTAGTGGTTAATTCAGTTAAATGGCAGCAGCCAAGTTGAAGACCCTATGGACCCTATGGACCTTGAAAATTTTCAACAGCGCGCAGTCACAACCTGCACCTGTCTATTTCAACTCGACAATACTGTTCACCACCTATTACATGGGACAGAATCTAAAAGAAGAACTGCAATTATGTATAAAATAGTCTGCCTACCCTTTCGTGGATAAAAGGCGTGACCGATGTATGTATGTACATGTACATTATACATATTGTACATTTATTTCTAAACAAGGTAGGTGATTCTGTGATTCTGTGAACAGATAGAACAATGATATTAGGTTTATTAATAAACAGTCGCCTAATAAACATAAGAAGCTTGCAGTGTAGTATAATTTGGTAAATATTATCCTTTTCCGCAGACAATATTTCATCCATTATTCATCTATTAGAATATCGAAAAGAATACATCTTTATTTTATGGTCCCTCATAATATCTAGCCGCTATCAAGATGATTTACATTCACAATATAATCTATGAAAATTTAATAAATCCTGAGCGTGAATTCGTTGCGATAAAGAAAAGTAGGTACTTGTATAAACTGATTGTTATCAGCCATGATATGTGGTGATACCCCAAAAATACCGATTACATTCTAAGCTACTCACAAGAAAAGACTTAAAAGGAGTGAAAGGCAAGACTTTGACACTAACGACCCTCTAAATTCTCTCTGAATAGATTAAAAAACCTTTTAATATAAGAAGTTTTAGTATCTATGAGCAATATACCACCGACGAAGGATAACATTTTTACGCTGAAGTTACATATGTATTTGCTGAGACGTTAAACTTTTTATGTGCTCCAGCAGACTCTTGCATTTATTTGTATGCTGTTAGAGAAATTGGTTTAAAGAGAACAGCACTCCAACGATATTATTACAGTACAAATTTTTTGCTGGATTATATCTAAGTATTTTTATATATAAGGCTTTGCTCGTATTCATGAGCTTCTTGAAAAATATGTTTAGAGTGCAGATTTTTGTCATATTTTAAAATTTCACGACACTGAAAACTACAAAAATGTTTCCATTTTTCGTTTATGTAAATACGTCTTCAAAATCCTGAATTACATTTATTTGTAAAAAAATATCATTATATAAGCTGTAAGCACCCAAAGGTTAAAAATGGGACCCTATTACCGAGACTCCGCTGTCTGTCTGTCACCATGCTGTATCTCATGAACCATGACAGCTAGACAGTTGACATTATCAAACATTATACAGTAGAAAATAAATTAAGAGGCTCCCATACAACAAACATATTTCTTGCCATAGTTTTTGATACCGACACTCCATGTGCGATTCAGACTAGCACTTTGCCAATTTTTGATTTCACACCTTTAAATGTAATGGAAATAAACAACGAAGGTTTTATTGTATAAAGTTTACAAGTAAATTTCAAATCAAACCCAAATAGCAATAACACGTGCTAGGGCTGTTCGTAAGATATTTATGTATATGGCCTCGCTATCTCCTTACTCGGCATCTATTTCCAAACGCTTAAAATTCGATCAATCCGACTTCAGTTCAGTGGAACGAGATTGAGTTCGGTATTCTCTAAATATATATTTAGGATACGTAATTGTGTTCCGATAAGGTAATGAGGTGATTCTACTCCGTACCTTTCGCAAATTCTGTAGTTTAAATTGTGATTATGTTTATAAACTGTGATGTGACGTTAGTTGTGACTTGAGTAAGTGTAAGAAGAGTAGTACAGCAGCTCCAAATCGTAATTGTAAATATCTAAGAATCATCCACTTGTATTATAAACGTCATAACTATAATTATAATCTCTAGCTGTTCCTATTGGAACTACCGTGGCATTATACACCTTTAATTTATACATACATTAAAAATACATTATTTATTGTATATTTTATTGCTAAGGGACGCGATTTCTTGACATTTATGATCACTGCTACGCTCGTATAGTATATAGGTATTCTACAGTATATAGGCACAAAAAGTAATATATTATCTGATTAATTACACTGATTAAACAATTAGGTACATAAAAAAACAATTATCACTGCTCACTCACCGCACCGCAACAGGAACTCGATTGTGACAAATAAAATAAAGAGCTATCTAGCCTCCAAATCGCTCAAAATTTCGATATGAAATTAAACTCTATCTTTTTTACACTATGCTTTCAATTGTTCACGCAATTTTCTTTATTTTTGCTTTAGAATGAAATCCAAGCTCTAGTATTGCAACACTACACTCCTTCTTTTCCAATTTACTCATCTCAGGGGAAGTGGTAGATCTAGGTAAATTCTAGTTTACATTTATTTAACATCAAAGTACTTGGTTATGTACTAAAATGCATAACCAGTTCAATACATCATCTGTGTATACTATTGTGCATATGTAATCATCGAACCAGAAAATATATTTTACAATGACAAACTTTCAGTCAAGTATTTTTGAAATGTAGTACTTAACTAGGCTTCTCGATTAACTATAAATTATAAATATTTTTTAATCTCTTCTGTAATTATTCTAAAACTGCTGGAGGCTTAGCAGATATCATCTTGATTGACTTTGCAAAGTAATTAACGGTAAGAAAGCGCTAGATTAAAGTGCTAGTACCTAGATACTGACTTTTGAGCGAATTACTTCGGTCGGTTGGTTATTTTTCTATAAAAAAGGCTAGACTATTTTGTAACTAATGTTCCAGCAGTAAAATAATAAAAGTGAACATACTCATGTCTATCAGTCGTCTAGATTCCATAGCACAAGCTAATATAAGCTTAATTTGGGCTAGATGTTGTTTTGTGAGAATGTTCAACTACATTTATTTTAATCAGTAAGTGGACGAAATGAGAATGATCGATGAGAGAAGCGTATCTTCTGAAAATGGCTCATAGCTGGTTTCAGACCAAGGGTTGGGGGGGGGGGGGGGGGGGTGAAACAAGATTAAATCTTGTTATTCCGAATTTGCGTTCCATTGCTAGTATTTAATAGCTCAATTGGTCTTATAAGTAAGACTTGAGATATAATTTACTATAGTAGAGACATTGTTAGTAAGTTGTAATAGGCATTAAATGTGCGCGTGGGTTTGTGTGTGTGTGTGTGTGTTTGTGGGTATGTAATGATTGAAACTTAAAATTTATTATAGTATCAATCAAAAAAGATTAACTCCAATCTATGAAACTAGGGACAATGCGTGATTACGAGAATATGTCACTACTTCCTAAAAAAACAACATTATAACGCCCAATCATTACCTATGTATACTTACTTACTTTAATGAGGTTTACATTTTGTCTGTACCCAGTAATCAAAGTAATAGAAACCTATACTTATGTAATTAAGTTGAAATGTTTTCTATCACGTCGTCAAGAAATGCTCATAATATTATCCATGTCACCGGCCTCGTAATGAACGGTTTCATAAAATACGTTCCTTCTAATTACTTATTAGTCTTATTAATAAAAGAATTTGAAAAGGGTCTTTACTTGTTCAAGGACATTCTATTTATTTAGTCCTGCTCAATAACAAATCTTATTTTACTCTTATTGAAATGAAGATGGTATATAAAAGTGTCTTTTCAGTTGGTTATAAAGTCTGCCAGGGAATTACGGGTCAATTTAAAAATGAGCTAAAAAATAAAAAGTATCGATTTTAAAGATAAGAAAAATAAACGATTTTTCTTTTCCTTTCTTTCCAATTTGTGTTGGTTGCTAAGAGCAGCTTTGTCTCGGTGTGACCTAACAATCTAAAGTAAATTATTTCACTAGTACTACTCACTCAACAGGATTTAAAGGCTCCCCAACACTGACGCTACGGGTTCTTTCGCTATTGTACCATGCGATATTATCTCGTACCTTTGTAAACATCGTTCTATCTAACACTAGTGTACTAAAACAGGCATCGCAATAGAGCCTACGACAATTACGACCGATAGTAACGTGTCTTTGTGTGGGAGCTTTAAATATTCTACTAATATTATTGTGAAAGTTCGTCCAAATCCGATCCAAACATCCAAACATGTTCATGTTTGGATGTTTGTTTGTGTATTTACATCCCATTATAGTTGTACTCAATCACGCTCTAACGACTGAACGGATTGGGCTGAAATTTGATACAGAGATAGCTTATAGTCTAAAATAACACATAGGCTTCATCCCGGGAATATGTTTCTACGGGAAGCGGGAACGGGGCCAAATTTCACGCCGGCGAAGCCGCGAGCAGCATCTAGTAAATCATAAAACTGTGTGTCATTGCTATGACATGCTGTATGTCATCAAATTCATTGTACGAGTTATTTTTTTTGGAATGCAACAAATATATAATAAGTAGGACTGCGCCGCCTTTTTCTGCGAGCAGGTCATGCTCGCGAAGGAGGCGGCGGGCCGGGTGCGGAAGAGAACTCTCCCACCCGAGTTCCGCAGTCGGCGCCCTGGGCGCTGTCTTGGCTTGGCTGTCTTTGCCGAGGACTATCGGCCTCCATGACCGGGGGTCTGAGGACGGTGAGAGGGCCGCTCACCGTCCTTACAGAAGCAGGCCCATGACGGCAGCGTGACGTGAGCAACTCACGCACGCCCCCCCTTAGAAGCGGGTTCACACCCGAAACCCCCCATAGACGCGGGATTGCACCCGAACCACCCCCTGGGCGAGGCCGCAGTGGCGGCCGTAGGTCTGTTGGGAGTCATGGGACATCCTTCCTGAGGGCTTACCCGGGGCTCTCAACCATAGGCTGTTGGGCGTTACGTGAGGTTTTT
The DNA here is from genome assembly GCA_933228765.1 of Miltochrista miniata. Lineage (NCBI taxonomy): Eukaryota > Metazoa > Arthropoda > Insecta > Lepidoptera > Erebidae > Miltochrista > Miltochrista miniata. The sequence goes on from OW121751.1 coordinate 23,605,050, forward strand.
TAGTCGGTAAGAGTCCGGCATAGCATCCTACGAGGATTTTCCCTCACATCAAAAAAAAATGTGTGCGTGTACTAGTGTACACACGTAAGAAGTGAAACTTCTTCATAACCTTATTTTTCAAGCCCAAAAGCCCAAAAGCCCAAAAGCCCAAAAGTCCAAAAGTCCAAAAGTCCAAAAGTCCAAAAGTCCAAAAGTCCAAAAGTCCTAAAGTCCAAAAGTCCAAAAGTCCAAAAGCCCAAAAGCCCAAAAACCCAAAAGCCGAAAAGCCGAAAATCCGAAAAGCCCAAGAGCCCAAAAGCCGAAAAGTCCAAAAGTCCAAAAGTCCAAAAGTCCAAAAGTCCAAAAGTCCAAAAGTCCAAAAGTCCAAAAGTCCTAAAGTCCTAAAGTCCAAAAGTCCAAAAGTCCAAAAGCCCAAAAGCCCAAAAACCCGAAAGCCGAAAAGCCGAAAATCCGAAAAGCCGAAAAGCCCAAAAGCCGAAAAGCCGAAAAGCCGAAAAGCCCGAAAGCCGAAAAGCCGAAAAGCCGTGAAAAGCCGAAAAAAAATGTGTGCGTGTACTAGTGTACACACGTAAGAAGTGAAAATTCTTCATAACCTTATTTTTCAAGCCCAAAAGCCCAAAAGCCCAAAAGCCCAAAAGTCCAAAAGTCCAAAAGTCCAAAAGTCCAAAAGTCCAAAAGTCCAAAAGTCCTAAAGTCCTAAAGTCAAAAAGTCCAAAAGTCCAAAAGCCCAAAAGCCCAAAAACCCGAAAGCCGAAAAGCCGAAAATCCGAAAAGCCAAAAAGCCCAAAAGCCGAAAAGCCGAAAAGCCGAAAAGCCCGAAAGCCGAAAAGCCGAAAAGCCGAAAAGTCGAAAAGCCGAAAAGCCCAAAAGCCGAAAAGCCCAAAAGCTCAAAAGCCGAAAAGCCCTAAAGCCCAAAAGCCCAAAAGTCCAAAAGCCCAAAAGTCCAAAAGCCCAAAGTCCCAAAGTACAAAAGTCCAAAAATCTACAAACGACATGCTATCCCTGGATAAAGTACTCTTAATTCGAATCCACCGTGGTGGGGACGAAAACAAAGATGGCGCGTAACGAAAAAACGTGACGTGACGCTAAATTTTTTCCAACGCCGATAAAGAAGTTTCACTTCAAAAAATGCAACATTAAAGTATTTTCGTTCTTATTTAAACGCAAAACGTATTATTCTAGTTACAATGAACGTATTCAAAGATCTATCTAGGTAAAAGTATCATTGTCTGCTAACTTACTGTACTAGGTACAATAATATTAATGAATTTGTCCACAGAAGGCCCTTTATTTACATCCAATAATAGTTGTACTCTTAATTAAAAATTCAAGTCAGGTTTATCATTTTGCTAAGGGTTCGTTTGCCATTATTGAAATCTGGGTATCAAACCATCTGTCTACCCAACTATGTACAAGACTCAAGGTCAGAAGGTTCACTAGTTTACAAATGCTAAATATATTTAAAAGTAAAACACCGGCCAAATTAGGGTTCCGTACCAAAATTAGCAAAAAAGATAAACTTGCTGCGATAGCGGCAAAAGAAATACATCATCTGTAAAAATTTCAGCACTCCAGCTATCGCGGTTCCTGAGATAACGCCTCATGACGGACAGACAGACAGACGGACAGCAAAGTCTCATGAAAAGGGTACCGTTTTTACCCTATAGGTCCGGAACCCTAAAAACTGGACTTGTGCTGCGTCATAGTTTCATGTTGCTCTATGATACATTTTTCACCATAATTTTCGTAGCTACAGCCCACTCTGCATTACACATTTAATTAATTATCTACTTACAGTGCTGCAGTGTAAGACAAGAAGTCATGAGACGGTCTCATCCAACTGCCACTCTGTGAAAGTGAAAGTTTACTCCGATTGACGTTGTCAGTTTTGTTTTATTTCAAACTTTGAACAGATGATCCACGTGACCTAGTGACGTAATATTATGCAACAGAGTCACAGACTACAGACAAAGTCTCGCCATAAGCCCCTCTGCAATCTATTTTATAGATTGCAGCTAAAAACCTGTTTTGTTTATACTATTATTATAAATAGACAATAATAATATTCCTAAGTGCGGACTGGTAATCAAGGAAAATTATAATAGTCCATTGTGTATTACCATCTGGTCCAAGAGAAGATCAAAGTGGTGTATAATCTAGTTTCTAGATAGTTAGTTTCTAGAACGTTTTTAAGAACAATAAGGACAAGGTTTTGCCAACTTAAGTAATGTTTTACAACCAGAGTCATTAAAAAGTCGTTGTAAGTTAGTTTGTATTACTATGCCCGAAATGGCGAAACATAATCATTGTATTAAAAATACTTGTCAAACTTTCTAATAGATTTGTATGTAACAATGAACTGTGAGGAAAAAAGCCGTCCAATTAATAAGGGAAGTACTATTCGTACAAATGAGATAACTTTTCCAATTTTGAAAAGTTTCACTTGAACAAGCCGCAGAAAATTTCATCGTATTATGTAAAACTCATGTGGAACAGGGCCCACATTTGGAGCTTGATGAAACGAAAACACAGCTGATGGGCTGCTTATCCTACTTTGGCATAAAATGGGCTTTATTTTTCAGTAAATTTAATAACGGCAGAACATAAATATTTGCAGTAAAGAACGGAAAGCGTTAAATGTAATTTTGACAGAACCAGCCAAAGGCATGTTATATTAAGGAAGAATACACGGTTTTGCAAAAGATAATATCACTAGTCATCATCCAAATTTTTGCAAATAATTGAAAAAAAAAACTATCAATATTTGTTTATGTTTTTTGTAACACGCGGTTTCAAGCCCCCCTCCAAAGCAAGTTGTGCTATTCTATTTTCTTCAATGTTAGAAGTAGAACATAAGCATTTCCACCTTACTTCATTTTATTGTGTTCATTAAGTCAGGCAAATTAGGTACACTCTGTCGAATTTACAATCTATTACGGTCCGATAGATTTGCACAGTCCTTTGACAGATGGATTGATGTACCTACTGGTAGTCAGTGGCACGTATAGTTATTGCATCCCTTTGTTTATAAAACCTTTTCAGGTGAAATAAAGACTGTGAATAGGATCACAAACTACTCATAGACAAACACGACTGACTCATGGAGAACATGTACTGTCCTAGTTCTATGTACCTAGTTATTTGATGCCCGAGACACATCTAATCATCTTACTAACTTCTTAAATGGCAAGAGAATATTTTTATATTTCATAAAATTCTTGTATCACGATGTTAGTTACCATACTGCTCCAAAACGGCTTGACCATACAAACAATACAATGTATGGTTAGAGAAATCCATCCATCCACCCATCCAATCAACTACAATGAAAATTGGGAACCTTTGGTGTAATATTGTTGGCTAGTTAACATCTGGTAAAGTTGCTACCTTTCGAGGTTAAGGCTATAAAAAGATTGTATATAAATTTGATAGCCCTACGCATTATCGAGAAAGCTTATATTCAGACCGATAATAATAAGCTGTACCTTATTTTCCAAGCCTCGTAGATAGGCAGCTACGATCATTTTTAAGAAACCTGATTTTAGCACGAAGATCGTAGGTGTCTGCGTAGTATCGCAGGACGTTAAGCTTGTCTACATTTCATGACGTAACCGATAAAGAAACCTGATTCTCCCGATAATTCAATCAATATCCACATTCTGCCTGTTAATTCTAGTAAATAAATGTTACATTTACATTGTACACCTTATGATGTTACTGTTTTTAACGTAAAATAAACACAATCAAGATTCAAAGTTTAAAATTGCTCACTGAATTTTCTTTCCAAAAATATAAAAGTAATTTTTTTGTTTAAGACCGGAATGCTTGTGCGCATTAGGTATTTTCTACCCCCCTCACCCCCCGCGGCGATACCCACGAAGCATGCGATCGACATGAACTCATTTGACCCCAAACGCTTGGTTCGCATGTTGCCAGTAGGTGCAGTGTGTATTTTTAACCCCCAACGGAAACCCGGACGGGGTGTTATAAGTTTGACGTGTGTGTGTGTGTGTGTTTGTGTGTGTGTGTGTGTGTGTGTGTGTGTGTGTGTGTGTGTGTGTGTGTGTGTGTGTTTATGTGTAAGTCTGCCACAGGCATCGTAGCTCCCAAACGGATGAACCGATTTTGATTCTGTTTCTTTTGTTTAAAAGATAGGTTAGGGGAGAGTGTTCTTAGCTATGTTTTATAAAAATCGGTTAAGCCATTTCAAAGATATGAGGGGTGAAAGTGGTGATGAAAAATGGAATGTGTTCAAATATACCCGTGTTGGGTATCAAATGAAAGGTCATAACTTATACATCACGATACCGCACACTTTTATGAAAATCGGTTCAGCCATTCGAAAGATATGAGGAGTGGAATGTATTGCTAATTCTGTAACCACACTCCGCGCAATTCGCATTAGCTCTGAATAATTGTTGATAGACTATACGTACATATGTTGATATTAAAAAACTCCTATAAAAAACATGAAACAATAAATTAAATTAAAAATTTAAACAATCAATATCAAAAAAAAAAAAAAAGAACGATAAAAAAACCTGCAAAAGTAAAAAATAACTATTATATTATGACCTATCTACCCTAAGTATTGAACATTTATTATTATTATAGGTAGCTATATTATTTACGTATTCATATTTTTTTAACTAACAGTTGAGACGTACGATTAAGTTATGATTAGGTGAGCGGTCCCCGACGAGACACGTCGGGGACCGCTCACCTAATCATAACTTAATCGTACGTCTGTCTCTGTTTAGGTATAGAGCGGTCCCCGACAAGACCAACTGTTAGTTAAAAATATGAATACGTAAATAATATAGCCACCTATAATAATAATAAATGTTCAATACTTAGGGTAGATAGGTCATAATATAATAGTTATTTTTTACTTTTTACAGGTTTTTTTATCGTTCTTTTTTTGTGAGTCGGGGGTTTTTTAAATTTTTATTTAATTTTTATGTCGCACTCTTTGTACCACCAAACAAATTACAACAGAAGTATAAGTTTATCAAACTTTTATAAGACACTTTATTTAGTAAGTGTCTGTTAGTACAGTCAATTGGGGTTGTAAGAAACCGTTACTTATTTTTTTGAGACGAGCCGAGAAAAATCAAAAATAAATCCAATACATCTGAATTCATGAAATCTATTAGGGCAATCATTGAAGAGGTAAGCACAGGTATAACATAAGTAGCGTAAAATAATTGAGTGCATCTTGTAAAAAAAATGTGTTTATTTATTTTACACTAGCTGACCCGTCAGACGTTGTCCTGCCATAATTACGACTATGGAAATTAGTATCCCTAATTCTGAGTTCCCGGTACCATGTCACCGTTCCCGGTTTCCTGAAGTTAATATCTACAATTTTTCGTTCAGAAACCAACTGTGCATGATCAATTGATCATTCATTATTTTCTCCTCAACTGTAAAATCGAATGAATCATCAAGGACACTGAAACAAAACATGGTAAATTATGTTCTTTATTTTATGGGTTAGCAGGTAACATGGGAAATCAGTGGAGTAGTCAAAAAAATCTAGAAACAGATTCTAACCTGTTCCGAGACACTTTAGATTCGCGAGGAAGACTACCTGAAAAAGAATGGTCCCATATCCCAATATATTTTCTGACTCCTGACGTGTGCGTATATTATGCGTCTGCCAACCTCTTTGTGGAAAAACCTTACTAAAATATGTATGTAAGTTTAAGTATATCTACATTATACTTACTGATTTGTCTCAACTATTTGTCAGTCAGCAGAAACCAATGTAATGAAGGACGTATCATCATTTGTTACAGGATCTCTGAAAAGCGAGTTTAGATTGTAATATCTGGACTTAAGAGGAACGCTCTAAAAATATCTTGAATTTTCTTTATTTATTATTAGGAACTTGGTTTGCCTATAACACCCCTCGAGAGCTTTTAAAAACTTATTCTTATTATCTACCTACATGAAAACTATCCATACTTCAAACTTGACCCAAATCTGTTCTGAAATTTAAAGTAGGTATCAGCTTGGCTTGGAGCCCTAACGAAGCCAACGATTCCTTGAAAGAGTTAAAAACCGGTCATGTGCAAGTCAAAGACTTCTATATAAACTGAGGTAGACGCGCCGTACTCTAACAAGCGAGATTTCTGAAGCAATCCTCGAACACCCACATTGCTAAGACTACACTCACTTATAAATACTATTTACGTAATTGTCACCACACACAATAGCAATATACGGATAGAACAAGAGTAAAAGAGAAGGCGTATGGACTCCAATTGCAATTCGAGTACCTACTCTCGAAGTTTTGACTCACAGCAGTGCGAACAACGCTGCTAATTAGCGCAGTTTATAGGTTTCAAAAATCGGTGCGTAGGGCATGTCTACCTCATTTTATATAGAAGTCTTTGGTGCAAGTCGGACTTGAGCACCGTGGGTTCCGTACCAAAAACGCCAAAATATCACGTTTGTTTCTTTTTATGTGAGGAAAAACCTACATGGATGCTATGTCGGACTCCCATCGACAAAAAAACCACACGTATCATGTCTAGCCTACGGTTGGCAGCCCCGGGTAAGCCCTCGAAAGGTTATCCCAGGACCCCAACAGACCTACGGCTACCACTGAGGGTTCACCTAGGGGGGGTTCGGGTGGTATCCCGCATCTATGGCGGTTTTCAGGTGTTATCCCGCTTCTTAGGGGAAACGTGCGTGAATCCCTCACGTCAAGCTGTCGTCTAGGGCCTGCTTCTATAACGACGGTAAGCAGCCCCCTCACAGTCCTCAGGCCCCTGGTCATGAAGACCGATAGTCTTGGGCGAAGACACGTCTGCGGCGTCCCCGCCGCACACTGCGGAACTCGGGTGAGAGAGTTTTCTCTCACTCCCTCCCTGTAGTCTCTTTTACGAGCATGACCTGCTCGCAGACAGCGAGGGCCCCCTTAAATGTCCATTTACTTTTAATAAAATTATTTATATTTAAAGAAAATATACAGCTCGATTTTCTGTAAGCATTTCAAGTGTGTACTTGTTGCCGTTATTAATAATAAATACCGGCCAAGTGCGAGTTGGACTCTCCCATGAAGGGTTTCGTAGCAGCATGTAACATAATAGAAAAGTTCTAATAGTTCGTTCGTTGTAACTTTGACTGATGTTTTAACACGTTCGCAGTGGTAGTGATTTCACTCACCGGAAATTGCGGTTTATGACGTATTAAAAAAAAAACTACCAGCTCTACATTTTATAACTATTAACGGGATATTTACCATGTAACGTTTTTATTGAGTATCCGATATTTCGGCGCTGTTACAAGCGTTCTATTAGCCACTCCGTACACAGGAAGCCTACCCACACTGACAGGTATCTGCATGCTGACTCGCATCACCATCCACGCCAGCTGAACTCGGTAGTTACGTCACTTACAGACCGCGCATACAGACTATGTGACGAAGAAAACTTAGACAAAGAGATGAGGCATCTAAGGGGCGTGCTACAGAGGAACGGTTACAAGGGGCGAATCACTGGACACTTTAGAACACCTAGGCGCCGGGACTATAAGGTAGAGAGACAGCCCGCGTACTTACCGTACATGAAGGGAGTGACAGACAGGGTCGCTAACATACTTAAGCGGTTTTCAGTGAAAACAGTTTTCACCCCTTTCAGGAGAATAGCTCAATGCTTACGTACGCCCAAGGACAGGTTTCCCTTAGAAGTTCCCGGTGTCTACAAAGTGGACTGCAGCTGTGGCAGCTCTTATATAGGCCAAACCAAGAGAAGTATCTCGTGCCGAATAAAGGAGCATATCAGAGCGGTCAAAAATAATGACACACAAAAATCTGCGATAGCTCAACACCTTTTAGAAGCGGGTACCAATCACTGGATTGAGTTGCACAACCCTCAGATACTCTCGACAGAACGCCACTATATACCCAGATTGGTTGAAGAGGCTATAGAAATAAAAAAGTATAAAACCTTCAATAGGGAAGATGGGTTTCAACTGTCGAGTGCCTGGCATCCAGTGATTGTTCATTTCACTACAAAACGAAAACCAGCTGAAAAAGCATCGCGTAGTGATACAGTGAGTATTGTGTGCCGGAATCGTGATCGAGTGCGGGACGATACGGTGAACGATGACAGTTGTGTTAATGTGCGTAATAAACGTGTCCGGAGGAGGGTAGATCGCTACGGTCTACCTACAAACATCTAGCTCGCTGCACTCCAGTTCATCCGTGATCATGGCGCGTGTAACAGCGCCGAAATATCGGATACTCAATAAAAACGTTACATGGTAAATATCCCGTTAATAGTTATAAAATGTATAGTAATGACCATGTTAGTTTGAAATCACATAAACTACCAGCTCTATCTCGTTCAAACTAATTTTCGTTGGTAGTTTTTATGGCAATGTACATCATATATATTTTTTAGATTTATCATTCTCTTAGTTTAGAAGTTAGAGGGGGGGGGGGGGACACATTTTTCCACTTTGGAAGTGTCTCTTGCGCAAACTATTCACTTTAGAAAAAAATGATGTTAGAAACCTCCATAGAATTTTTGAAGACCTATCTATAGATACCCCACATGCATGGGTTTGATGAAAAAAAAAATTTTGAGTTTCAGTTCTGAGTATGGGGACCCCCAAAATTTACTGCTTTTTTTCTAGTTTTATATAAGAATCTTAATGCGGTTTACAGAATACATCTAGCTACCAAGTCTCAATAGCATAGACCTTATAGTTTCGGAGAAAAGTGGCTGTGACACACGGACGGACAGACAGACGGACAGACAGACAGACATGACGAATCTATAAGGGTTCCGTTTTTGCTATTTGGCTACGAAACCCTAAAAACCACCAAGTGCGAGTTGGACTCGCCCATGAAGAGTTCCGTAGCAGCAAGTAACATAATATATAAGTTCTTGTAGTTCGTTGTAACTTTCATTGAGGTTTTAACACGTTCGCAGTGTCTCTTTTACGAGCATGACCTGCTCGCAGACAGCGAGGGCCCCCTTAAATGTCCATTTACTTTTAATAAAATTATTTATATTTAAAGAAAATATACAGCTCGATTCTCTGTAAGCATTTCAAGTGTGTACTTGTTGCCGTTATTAATAATAAAAAACCACCAAGTGCGAGTTGGACTCGCCCATGAAGAGTTCCGTAGCAGCAAGTAACATAATATATAAGTTCTTGTAGTTCGTTGTAACTTTCATTGAGGTTTTAACACGTTCGCAGTGGTAGTGATTTTTCTAGGCGAAAATTGCGGTTTATGACGTATTAAAAAAAACTACCTACTCGATCTCGTTCAAACCAATTTGCGTTGGTAGTTTTTATGGCAATGTACGTCATATATTTTTTTTAGATTTATTATTCTCTTAGTTTAAAAGTTACAGGGGGGGGGGGACACTCATTTTTCCACTTTGGAATTGTCTCTTGCGCAAACTATTCACTTTAAAAAAGAAACGATGTTAGGAACCTCAACAGCTTAAAAAAAAAAATTTGAGTTTCAGTATTGAGTATGGGGACCCCCAAAATTTACTTCTTTTTTTCTAGTTTTATATAAAAATCTTAATCTCACAGAATACATCTCTGATCTTAACAAGTTTCAACAGCATAGGCCTTATAGCTTCCGAGAAAAATGGCTATGACATACAGACATGACGAATCTATAAGGGTTCCGTTTTTTGCCATTCGGCTACGGAACCCTAAAAAGGCAAAAAAAATCACATTTGTTGTATGGAAGGTCCCCATAAATATAATTATTTTTCTGGTTTTAGTACTCAATTCAATCCTTTATTTTTGCAAACAAGGGTTTATAACCCTTGTGCTTCCACAAACCTCGGAAGGGGCCACCGGCTGGATCCAGCCTGCGGGTAGTGGGCGTTAGCATCGGCATCGAGCCCTCGATCAATTATCTGGGGCTCGTACTCAAAGGCCGGTGGAACTTCGGACATCACTTCCGAAGCTGAGAGGGGCATCAGTCGCGCTAGTGCGACTGATGCCCAACATCAGGGGACCCAACCTGGGGATCGTGCGAAGTATGGCCCTATACGGGGCCCCCGTTTGGGCGGAGACTCCGACGGCCATCAATGTGGCTAGATTGCTGAGTCCATAGAGGGTGATGGCGGCGGTGATAAGGGGATACCGCAAGATCTCAGGTGAGGCGGCATGTCTCCTCCGGGACTCCTCCATGGGACCTGGAAGCGAGAGCCCTTGCGTCACTGTTTAGCGTCACTGTTTAGATGGCGCAAGGAGGCACTGGAGCGGGGCCAAAGGCCTGCGTCTCGGGAAATCGAGATCCAGCGGTCCCTGCTCCACAAGGAAACCGTAGAGACATGGAAGGTGCGACTTGAGCAACCAAAGGGGGGATTTACCACAATTGCGCCCGTCAGACCGGTCATGGTCGAGTGGCTGGAGAGGAGACACGGTGCAAAGCAAAAAAAAGAAAAACCCGCTGAGTTTCTTGCCAGTTCTTCTCAGGTGGGTCGCGTTGTGAACTGGTGGTAGAGTTTTGTTTTATATTTTGGACGGTTTACAAGCGCATCTGTACAATGCCTAAGTGAAATAAAAACTTGAAAAACTTGAGAGGTGTCAAGGGACACCGGGATGGAACGAAGTTCCTTTCGATTAATTAGTGAAGGTATTGTAATAAAATTTTATTTTTTTTAATTAATAATAATATTTTTATTATTATTAACCCCCATTTTATTACACCCCCTTCGCCCCCCTCCCCCCTCCCCCCCCCCCCCTTCCCTCACCCCCCCCCCCTTCCCCTCACGTTAAAAATAAAAAAAAGGTTTATAACCCTTGCTTACAAAAAATAAAGCTGTTAACAAGTTTAATGAAAAAGGTACATGTCCTCAAAGTCTCGCCCTTCGTATGTCAATTCGGTGAATCAGCTTATTGATAGAAATACTGGCATGCAAAATACAATATTTGTTGTTATGGCGGCAACAGAAACACAATATCTGTGAAAATTTCAGATCTCTAGCCATTTCCATTTATGAGATACAGCCTCGTGATGGAGAGACAGAAAGACAGACAGACGGACAAGCAAACAGACAGACTGACCGACAGACAGACTGACCGACAGACAGACTGACAGACAGACTGACTGACCGACAGACAGACAGACTGACCGACAGGCAGACTGACCGACAGACAGACTGACCGACAGACAGACTGACCGACAGACAGACTGACCGACAGACAGACTGACAGACAGACAGACTGACTGACAGACAGACTGACCGACAGACAGACTGACCGACAGACAGACCGACCGACCGACAGACAGACTGACCGACAGACAGACAGACGGACAGCGAAGTCTAACGAATAGGTTCCCGTTTTTTTACCTTTGGGCACGGAACCCTAAAAATCATACACTTTTTCATACCTACATTCATATTTACTAAGAAAGTAACGATTATTACACTCAAAATTAAAGTATGTACTGTACGTACCTACGAGTACTAGGTACTTACGATTCACGTGTATTTTTTTGCGAATTAACCACCGTTCAATCTCGGAATCGATCGAAAAAAATTGACTTTGAGGGTGCACTACAACGAAACGGCTAGACTACAACGAAAAATTTATTCTCTAAGACGTTTATTCTTTTATGGCGGTAGTGGGTAGGTACTACTGTTATAATTTATACAGTGTAGCAATAAAAACGTCAACCTACTATTATACTCTAAGCGTCAAACATATATTATTTACTACCCGTTCGCGCTAAGTTTGCCGCTGGCGTACAGGATGGTGTAGAGGCGTAGTATGGGAGGCGACCGGCAAACTTGGAGCGAACGGGCAATACGTTGATTATTCAGACATGGTAAAAAGATAATATTTTATACCTAGTACTTACTGTGGTTTAGGTAAATACTATCCCTCATCTTATCGTAAGGTCCCAAGCAACTTTGGGGCACCGAGTTTATTTCTCATAGGCATTCATTACCAAAAACAGTTTGTGTATTTTTATAAATATAGTAAAGATAAAACAATACTTGTAGGAACTTACCTTATTTGCCGTCGTAGTAGCCGCAATTGACATCTGGGCATTTTATTTCTCTTCGCTTTGTTTTTACCTATATTTACTAAGTAGTCACTAATCACTATATTACACGATATTTATTTTAAAATTTATTAACGTACGTATCCTAGTATTAATAACGTACTTATCCTAATATTTACAAATAAAATCAAAATAAAATTTACAGATTTTCTGCAACTACTTCAATACTCAACAAAAACTAGAAAATTAAAAAAATATATAAAATGATAGATTCGCTCGAACGTAGCGGGTCACAGATGACAGAGCGACACAGGTCCAACCCAGAACAGCCCTGTCAGGCGTACGAAGTGATTGAAGTGTACGCTAAATGCCTAATTTTTCTAGATTCTACACTTTTTATCATTGTTTTAAAATCAGAGGTGTTTAACAATAAAATTAAATGTTAAATATTGTTCATAAGATCAATATCTTTAATATAGACATGTTTTATATAAAATAATCAAGTATATTTTGAGCAATAACAACATTCATCTTTAAAATTTTTGCACATTTCCTGTTTTTCGAGAACGATTTTGATCGAATAAAGTTTTATTAATCGTGTTTTGAAATATAAGGGAAGCAAGAGCATCTATTAAATTACAGTAATACATTTTTATCAGATCAAATCAAGGAATATTTCCTAGTATAAAGATCGCCTCAAAATGGGTCGATTTTATTCGATTTCGTACATTACTCCCTTAAGTCTCTATTGCTGAATATCTAAAGAAACATCCTATAGTTATTTATGCAGAGCTAATACTACTTAAGAGCCTACCAGACGCCAAATTGTTAATAGAAGATAGAAGATATACATTTTAGCGTGCGAGAAAGAGAGAGATGCGATCGGTTTTTGTGCGCTTTTAACGAAATAAATTCATTATAAAAAAACAATAACCAATATGAAAAAAATGCTCTAGTGCAAATGAAGATTTTACTATTGTCTTTATTACAAATATTTTATATTATAAAAACAACTTATATCATACGAGATCTAGCTTAAAACTTCACGAAATCGAGGTTTTTTCAACACAAAAATCTATCGAGGATTTTATCAGTAATCGTTTTTTGAGCCTAGAGCGTTTTTAGTTCATGAACTGAAGTTGTCTGTGTTCAAATTTTAATTCAGCAGACCTCACGAGTCCTGAGATCTAGATCAAAGTAATAGTATATTTGGCGTCATATGGACTCTTAACTGCAACCCAAAACTATATCCTATGATAATTCGATTCCACTTTTTAACGCGCTATCCTGCAACTTTCTTCTGGGACTTAACAGGCCGTAGGCAGTTGTAAGTAAAGGTGTGGTTTTAGTCTATAGAAGACCAGCTAGCATTCATGAAGACTTCCACATTTATATAATGGACATAAACAACGCTGACTTGAAATTCAATTCTCGTTCCTGTGTCCTATGGGGACATATTTTGGGAATAAAAATTACACTCTGTGCTCTTCTTTACTAAAATCAATCCCTCTTGAAAATTTCAGCCAGATACGTTTAGTAGATAAAACGTGAAGGATAAAGGAACTCAAACTTTCGCAATTATAATAATACTAGCTGACCCGCGCAACTTCGTTTGCGTCACATGAGAGTGAGAAAGAGAGTGGTATAGTATTAATATTTTAAGTAGGTAATATAATCCCGTCGCATTTACTCTCGTCGCGTGTCTTAGGTAGGTATATTTATTAAAAAGGTGTGGTAGGTTTTAATTTTAAAAGTGATATAATTTTTCCCGTCACGTCGCTTATATTCATTACCATTAGAGTTGAACCGCACAACTTTGTTGAAGTGATATAATGTTTCCCGTCGCATTTATATTTGTCCGTTTTTTGGTATGGAACTCATCGTGTGCGAGTCTGACTCGCACTTGGCCGCTATTATCTTTCAGTTGACCGGCTACTGCTGCAGAAAACGTTTACTCCCGACGCACAGTGGTCTGAAAATCGAGCTCTCCTTTCGTAGAAAGTCAATGTGGGATATTCATAAAACCAAAATATGGAACGTGTCAGGTATACATTCCTTTAATGCATATTGTAGTATGAATGATTTAAGTTACTCCGCGCCTGAGAAAAAAAATACTTAGTTTTTTTTTGTATGGGAAAAATTACATAAAGTTCGTTTTCTTGCGACTGAATGAAACTGAAAGGCTGGTACTCATACGAGCTATTGCCGCTCTTAAGGCGATTACTTTGACATACCACTCATGTACCTTTAGGTGCCGCTTCACACGTAGGATTTTTTTGAAATTTCGAATTTTCGGTATTGAATTTTTTAAGTATGTGCCGCATTTATATTAATTTGCCCCGACCCTTAATGAGGGTAGTTATACATAAATAGAATGTTTTGCATGAATTCTGTCAGTAACGTTTAGCACTGTGCGCGTAAACTTTAATTTTTCTGTTCTTTCCAATTTTCTATTGCGATGGAAGGTTTTGGTATCAATCTTGATATTTTCATGTTTGTGGCCAACAACACTTCTTTCTCAGATCCCAATGTGTTGTTTGAAGTGTTTGTGAATAGCGTTGATTTGTCAGAAAATGAAAAGAAAGACTTGAAACAATTCTGCTAAACTTATGTGTGTGCATTGAAAAGGAAATGGATCTCATGTAATCGCACGCGACATACTTTCATTAAAAAGTACGAAGCATGGCTCCAAGAAGACATCAAATGGTTTGAAGTCATCAAGGAAAAAATGACTTCCTCAGTAACGATAGATCAGTCACCATATTCCAGTTCCGAATTTCCCGTAAACGAAGGTGTAGGTATCAACATCCGCACAACCACAGACTTGTAGTGTTGGAACCTCAACATCTCTTGGAAACCAAAGAAAGCAGTTTTCGAAGTTAAGCTCGTTACAGAAGAGAAGGAGAGTAGAAGAGCTTTTAAATCATCCAACGGAAAGTCTTGCTTATGCAACTGGCTTGAAGGCGCAAAATAAAGATGTAGCAGACATAATAAAATTAGTCACAGAGAATCCCGAAGAGACTACAAAGATAAA
Organism: Miltochrista miniata; assembly: GCA_933228765.1. NCBI lineage: Eukaryota > Metazoa > Arthropoda > Insecta > Lepidoptera > Erebidae > Miltochrista > Miltochrista miniata. The sequence continues at coordinate 23,620,085 of OW121751.1, forward strand.
AGATATACTGAAAACTAAGAAAAATGTGCCCGTATTTTCTGCTGATAAAGCTTTAGGTATTTTGACTTCGTTGAAGCTATCGCAGCAATGCGACAGCTTCAACGAAGTCAAAAGCCAGTTGTATATGCATGACTTCCGTTGGATGATTTAAAAGCTCTTCTACTCTCCTTCTCTTCTGTAACAGGCTTAACTCCGAAAACTGCTTACTTTGGTTTCCAAGAGATGTTGAGGTTCCAACACTACAAGTCTGTGGTTGTGCGAAAGTTGATACACCTTCGTTTACGTGAAATTCGGAACTGGAAAATTGCGACTGATCTATCGTTACTGATGAAGGCATCTTTTCCTTGATGACTTCAGGCCATTTGATGTCCTCTTGGAGCCATGCTTCGGACTCCCAAACTGAATTTAGACAAATCCTTCTACGACAAGATTTTACTTCGACAGCATGAAACTCCGATACGACTTAATTTCGACAAAATTTTAGATCGAAACAACTTAATCCCGTCACTACTCTACTCCGACAAAGGAAGAAACGCTTTGTCGGAGTACAGTAGTGTCGACACATGGACTCCCAAACTGAATTTCGACAAATCCATCTACGACAAGATTTTACTTCGAGTTTCATGATGTCGAAGTAAAATCTTGTCGTAGAAGGATTTGTCAAAATTCAGTTTGGGAGTCATCAGTCGCCATGTTCCAGTTCCGAATTTCCCGTAAACGAAGGTGTATCAACATTTGCACAACCACAGACTTGTGGTGTTTGAACCTCAACATCTCTTGGAAACCAAAGAAAGCAGTTTTCGGAGTTAAGCCTGTTACAGAAGAGAAGGAGAGTAGAAGAGCTTTTAAATCCTCCAAAGAAAGTCATGCATATGCAACTGACTTTTGACTTCGTTGAAGCTGTCGCTTTGCTGCGACAGCTTCAACGAAGTCAAAATACCTAAAGCTTTATCAGCAGAATATACGGGCACATTTTTCTTAGTTTTCAGTATATCTTTTATCTTTGTAGTCTCTTCGGGATTCTCTGTGACTAATTTTATTATGTCTGCTACATCTTTATTCTGCGCCTTCAAGCCAGTTGCATAAGCAAGACTTTCCGTTGGATGATTTAAAAGCTCTTCTACTCTCCTTCTCTTCTGTAACGAGCTTAACTGTGAAAACTGCTTTCTTTGGTTTCCAAGAGATGTTGAGGTTCCAACACTACAAGTCTGTGGTTGTGCGGATGTTGATACACCTTCGTTTACGTGAAATTCGGAACTGGAAAATTGCGACTGATCTATCGTTACTGATGAAGGCATCTTTTCCTTGATGACTTCAGGCCATTTGATGTCCTCTTGGAGCCATGCTTCGGACTCCCAAACTGAATTTAGACAAATCCTTCTACGACAAGATTTTACTTCGACAGCATGAAACTCCGATACGACTTAATTTCGACAAAATTTTAGATCGAAACAACTTAATCCCGTCACTACTCTACTCCGACAAAGGAAGAAACGCTTTGTCGGAGTACAGTAGTGTCGACACATGGACTCCCAAACTGAATTTCGACGAATCCATCTACGACAAGATTTTACTTCGAGTTTCATGATGTCGAAGTAAAATCTTGTCGTAGAAGGATTTGTCAAAATTCAGTTTGGGAGTCATCAGTCGCCATGTTCCAGTTCCGAATTTCCCGTAAACGAAGGTGTATCAACATTTGCACAACCACAGACTTGTGGTGTTTGAACCTCAACATCTCTTGGAAACCAAAGAAAGCAGTTTTCGGAGTTAAGCCTGTTACAGAAGAGAAGGAGAGTAGAAGAGCTTTTAAATCCTCCAAAGAAAGTCATGCATATGCAACTGACTTTTGACTTCGTTGAAGCTGTCGCTTTGCTGCGACAGCTTCAACGAAGTCAAAATACCTAAAGCTTTATCAGCAGAATATACGGGCACATTTTTCTTAGTTTTCAGTATATCTTTTATCTTTGTAGTCTCTTCGGGATTCTCTGTGACTAATTTTATTATGTCTGCTACATCTTTATTCTGCGCCTTCAAGCCAGTTGCATAAGCAAGACTTTCCGTTGGATGATTTAAAAGCTCTTCTACTCTCCTTCTCTTCTGTAACGAGCTTAACTGTGAAAACTGCTTTCTTTGGTTTCCAAGAGATGTTGAGGTTCCAACACTACAAGTCTGTGGTTGTGGGGATGTTGATACACCTTCGTTTACGTGAAATTCGGAACTGGAAAATTGCGACTGATCTATCGTTACTGATGAAGGCATCTTTTCCTTGATGACTTCAGGCCATTTGATGTCCTCTTGGAGCCATGCTTCGGACTCCCAAACTGAATTTAGACAAATCCTTCTACGACAAGATTTTACTTCGACAGCATGAAACTCCGATACGACTTAATTTCGACAAAATTTTAGATCGAAACAACTTAATCCCGTCACTACTCTACTCCGACAAAGGAAGAAACGCTTTGTCGGAGTACAGTAGTGTCGACACATGGACTCCCAAACTGAATTTCGACAAATCCATCTACGACAAGATTTTACTTCGAGTTTCATGATGTCGAAGTAAAATCTTGTCGTAGAAGGATTTGTCAAAATTCAGTTTGGGAGTCATCAGTCGCCATGTTCCAGTTCCGAATTTCCCGTAAACGAAGGTGTATCAACATTTGCACAACCACAGACTTGTGGTGTTTGAACCTCAACATCTCTTGAAAACCAAAGAAAGCAGTTTTCGGAGTTAAGTCTGTTACAGAAGAGAAGGAGAGTAGAAGAGCTTTTAAATCCTCCAAAGAAAGTCATGCATATGTAACTGACTTTTGACTTCGTTGAAGCTGTCGCTTTGCTGCGACAGCTTCAACGAAGTCAAAATACCTAAAGCTTTATCAGCAGAATATACGGGCACATTTTTCTTAGTTTTCAGTATATCTTTTATCTTTGTAGTCTCTTCGGGATTCTCTGTGACTAATTTTATTATGTCTGCTACATCTTTATTCTGCGCCTTCAAGCCAGTTGCATAAGCAAGACTTTCCGTTGGATGATTTAAAAGCTCTTCTACTCTCCTTCTCTTCTGTAACGAGCTTAACTGTGAAAACTGCTTTCTTTGGTTTCCAAGAGATGTTGAGGTTCCAACACTACAAGTCTGTGGTTGTGCGGATGTTGATACCTACACCTTCGTTTACGGGAAATTCGGAACTGGAACATGGTGACTGATCTATCGTAACTGAGGAAGTCATCTTTTCCTTGATGACTTCAAACCATTTGATGTCTTCTTGGAGCCATGCTTCGTACTTTTTAATGAAAGTATGTCGCGTGCGATTACATGAGATCCATTTCCTTTTCAATGCACACACATAAGTTTGGCAGAATTGTTTCAAGTCTTTCTTTTCATTTTCTGACAAATCAACGCTATTCACAAACACTTCAAATAACACATTGGAATCTGAGAAAGAAGTGTTGTTGGCCACAAACATGAAAATATCAAGATTGATACCAAAACCTTCCATCGCAATAGAAAATTGGAAAGAACAAAAAAATTAAAGTTTACGGACAGAATTCATGCAAAACATTCTATTTATGTATAACTACCCTCATTAAGGGTCGGAGCAAATTAATATAAATGCGTCACATACTTAAAAAATTCAATACCGAAAATTCGAAATTTCAAAAAAATCCTACGTGTGAAGCGGCACCTAAAGGTACATGAGTGGTATGTCAAAGTAATCGCCTTAAGAGCGGCAATAGTTCGTATGAGTACCAGCCTTTCAGTTTCATTCAGTCGCAAGAAAACGTACTTTATGTAATTTTTCCCATACAAAAAAAAACTAAGTATTTTTTTTCTCAGGCGCGGAGTAACTTAAATCATTCATACTACAATATGCATTAAAGGAATGTATACCTGACACGTTCCATATTTTGGTTTTATGAATATCCCACATTGACTTTCTACGAAAGGGGAGCTCGATTTTCAGACCACTGTGCGACGCGTCGAGTTGCGTCGCTTATATTTTAAAAATTATTAACGTTATTGTAAGTGAACCTTAAAAGATAGGCATATGCTGTTCAGGACTTTTTTTTGTAACTTTTTAAGATAAAACATTTTGTAGTACACCATTCTTACATAACTTTAACAATTTACGCAACGTACGCAATGAAAGCTCTCAAAAGAAAAAAAAATTCCCGTTCTTAAAACATTATTCATGGCTGCTCCGCTCCTATTTGTCTTAGCGTGATGTTATATAGTCATTAGCCATCCTCAATAAATGGACTAAAAAACTGTGAAATTATTATTGTAATGCAACCAGTAGTTTCTGAGATCCTAGCACAAACAAACTCTTCAGTTTGATAATATTGTGAGCTCACCTTAAAAGAAAGACAAATTCGGTTATTGTGAGCGAACCTTAATAGATAGACATATGCTGTCGCGTACTTTTTTATAGAACTTTTTAGGAGAAACAATTAAGAAGCCGTGAGACAGTCTCACCCAACTGCCCCTCTAACGTTTATTGTGAAAGTGAAAGTACAATCCGATTGACGTTGTCATTTATGTTTTATTTCAAACTTTGAACAGATGATCCACGTGACCTAGTGACGTAATTTAATGCAACAGCGTCACAGACTACAGACACAATTTTCGCGTCTCGCCATAAGCCCCTCTGCAATCTATTTTATAGAGAGGGGCTAAATTACTTTTTATTATAAAGATAATTAATTGTAACCTCTTACATTTCTCAAATCTCTATCACTAAATAAGCAAGGTAATATTCATATTTTGGTATTACTCTCCAGCATCAAAACCTTTTACAGAAAGTTGATAACCTGGAAAAAGAAAACTGTGAGTTTATGAATCGAATCATAACACTAGAACAGCAAGTTAATGTCCTGGAGAAAAATGTCCGATCCACAACCATTGAGGTGCGTAACCTGCCTAAACAAAATAATGAAAATAAGTTGACACTGACGACGATCATTCAAAACATTGGCTCCGCTTTAGAACTAGAACAACCCATTGAAAAATGAGAAATTAGGGATATCTACCGCACCGGTCGAGATGTGGTAATAGCTGACTTTTCTACTGTCTCAAGAAGGGATACCATTATTTCAGCCATTAAATCTTATAATAAGTTGAAACGTCAGAGTCACGAACCACAACTGAGTACCAAACATATTGGTTTACCTGGCGACTCACGCGTAATATACATGTCGGACAGCTTAACCACTACAGCGAGGAGACTATTCTTCAAGGCCCGGCAATACGTCAAAGATAAAAAGCTGTTCGCGGCTTGGTCATCCTATGGAAAAATATATGTTAAGAAAGAAGAAAGCTCGACTCCTCTACGTATCGATTGTGAGTCTATATTGAGTGAGCTTATTATGTGACTACTTCAAAAATGCTTTCATTCTTGTACCGAACGAGAAGAATGCACATTACTGTTCTGTTGCATGCTGAAATCTAGTCTTAAGCTTAATTTTAATTATTTGCTAAAGTACTTTTCTCATAATTATATACTCTCATATTATACACTACTATTACCTTGCATGCTAAAAACTTGTTTTAAGTTTATTATTAATATTTTGTGGTACTTTTCTTCTTGTTATAATATAATCTCATACACTAAAATACTTCTAAAATACATCCACAAGTATACACACACACATCACACTACATGCATGCGAACTTGCTGCAAATATGGGTTGCCAAATATTTGTTTTCGTCAATACCGCGACTTGATTTGTAATTTTCCTGTCAATAAATTTTACACTGTGCCAGATCCATGTATTCAATCAAATATATTGCGTCACGTATGGGTCGTGACAATATGGTGTTACATTTTAAATACTAAGTGAGATGTACCATATTGAAACTCTTAATTTGGATCTGGACAGTCTTCGAACATCAGAGTCAGTGGTTTGCGACATAAGTGAAGTGAAAAATTACATATCCCCAAATGAGATCTCACTAAATTTGATATCACAGAACATCCGTAGTGTCAATTGCAATTTGAATAACTTTGAAACCTTGCTACAAAGATCTGACGTATTCTGGCACATTATTGTACTTACAGAATGTCACCTTCCGTCAGTCACACTCATTCCTAATATAGAAAATTATAATTATGCAGCTACAACTCGGAACTTCACGAAGAACGAGGGCGTGATTATTTACTATCATAATAGCCTTGCAGGTGTAACCTGCAATGAAGCCCGGGTTGACGACGCCAACTGTATGGTCCTTACGATTGTAGCATTTATTTTCTATAGATGCAGTATTCAGGATTTGAAAGCCCCAATCCTTACCATATTCATAGGTGGTAATCATGAAGCATCAAATTATTTACAAGAACTGCCATATGGTGGCTGGGTAGCTCCAAATATTTATTACCTTGGCCGTGCTGGAGTTGTGAAATTCGGCGCCCTAAGGATAGGAGGTATGTCAGGCATATACAAGGCCTTTGACTACCGCCAAGGTCTTTGGGAGACTGTGCCTTACACACAAAGCTCATTGAGAACAGTATACCATGTGAGATCACTAGATGTTTTTCGATTGAGTCAATTGAAGAATAAAGTAAATGTCATGTTGTCTCACGATTGGCCAAAAGGCATCACACAATATGGTGACAAGGAACAGTTACTGCGGAGGAAACCATTCTTGAGGGTTTTTCACTACGGGGCTAGTTGCCGGTTGAGATATTTGGTGCCGCACCTATAAGTTAGTGGGCTGCACGTGGTACGACAACGTGGAAGTGCGGACTACACGAGCTTCTCATGTGAGAGGTATCTGCCGTCATCACCTGGCAGTAACAACAGCCAGTCACTCTCACTCAGCTCACACTGCAGGCCAGTAGATACACTACTTATGTGTAGTCTAGTAGTATTAGTACCTAAGCCCAGACTATTTTACTGTGTATCTGTGATATTTGTGTCTAACAGCGAATAAGCTCTCTGTGTGTCTCTGTAGCGTGCTGTGTTCTTAATAGATATATGTGTGTACACCCTATTGTCTGTTTTCGTTAGAGCCCTAGCCTACCTTTGCACGCACACTGGAATCTCTGTAGTAAGGCGCCCTGGGAAAGAGTTCTCTGCATAGCTACCTCGCGCTAGTTGGTGAGTAACACTAAACATCATTGTGTTATAGCTTAAGATCGGCTAAGGACGAGGGAGTTTGATATTACTCTGAGTGGCACGCCTCAATTTTTCTTTGGAGGTTGTTAGTTGCAACATGAGGACCTGTTAAGGAATTATTCTGAGTTTACTGATTCTCCTCGGAAGGAGTTGGACTCTGTGTCAACCTACACCCGGGATACCGGTGAGTGTCATTTCTTGTTTGCTAAGCGGTTCGAATTTCGTCGGTCGCGATGTCAATTATTTCATTTGTCGTTTACTTGTCATGACAGGGTTTTTTACTACGGGGCTAGTTGCCGGTTGAGATATTTGGTGCCGCACCTATAAGTTAGTGGGCTGCACGTGGTACGACAACCTGGAAGTGCGGACTACACGAGCTTCTCATGTGAGAGGTATCTGCCGTCATCACCTGGCAGTAACAACAGCCAGTCACTCTCACTCAGCTCACACTGCAGGCCAGTAGATCCACTACTTATGTGTAGTCTAGTAGTATTAGTACCTAAGCCCAGACTATTTTACCGTGTATCTGTGATATTTGTGTCTACCAGCGAATAAGCTCTCTGTGTGTCTCTGTAGCGTGCTGTGTTCTTAATAGATATATGTGTGTACACCCTATTGTCTGTTTTCGTTAGAGCCCTAGCCTACCTTTGCACGCACACTGGAATCTCTGTAGTAAGGCGCCCTGGGAAAGAGTTCTCTGCATAGCTACCTCGCGCTAGTTGGTGAGTAACACTAAACATCATTGTGTTATAGATTGGCGCCCAACGTGGGGCAAATCTCTGGGTCTACTCTGCGGTAGCCTCAGTCTAGTGTGTGTGCATAGGTGGTTACCTCTGGCGAAACCATCCTGGTGTCTCGTCGGAGACGCTCCAGGACGTTAATTGGTGGTGCTAACAGCTAAGCACAAAATTATCCCTTTCGTCTTCTTCCAGCTACCTACATCTTTGGCTGGAAAAGACACTAAATTCTAAATTCAAAAATTTAAAATAGCTGTGATTTTGGAAAAACTTTTTGATTTTATTTGGCATACCCACTTCTTTTTCTTATTGTGTTTTTTCTTTTATGTGTTTCTTTTTTTCTTTTTTTATGGTGCACACATGTATTTATTATAATATTAGTGTAGATTAATATATAATATATATTATTCTATAGCTTCACCTTGTAAGGTAAACTTAGTGAATCTCTCTGTGTTAACTTAGTGAATTTCACTCTGTGTAATTATAAACTTTGTTGAAGGTGTGTAGATACCTTGAAATTTAATTATTAACCTGAACTGTGTTATCAGAAAATTTAGAAACTTTTCTCTCTTAGTATACCCTTAATCTTTGTTAAATTCTAAAAGTCAATTTGAAACATAATTACCTAACTTAGTACACTTTGTTGTAACTCAATTTACATTTTTACTTTGTAATTGATCCCTATCTGTGCCATTTTATCTTTATAATTGTTGTAAGTAAATTTTTACATAATGGCACAGATGAAAAAATATATTAATTATTTAAGAAAGGATGAACTTGCTAACGAGCTGTCCCACATGGGTATTTCAGTGGAACCGGAAACGACAGTGTCTGGCCTTCGGAGTGAGCTAAGAACGGCACACCGACTCGTCCGTCGAGGTAGCATCAAAGCGAGTGCTCCGGTACCCGCTGATGCATCGGCTGAGCTCTCGATCTGCCTTCCAAAAGTCGCCGAGCTGGAGGAGGCTATTCAGTCAGGTGACATCTTCATTAATAAGGGTAGTCGTCTTAGGGTGTCTATCAGAGCCAACTACTTATTGAGTAGGTTAGCTCGTTGTGGTCTGGATTGCCCCGACCTGGTGGATATTCGTGGTAGGCTAGTGAAGATCATCGCTAGGGCTGAACCCAGTAGTGATTCTGAATCCGAAGGTTCGGATGATGATGGTGATGATCCTTCGGGTCGTGACCAGGTGGAATATACTTCACCAGTAGTGAGAGAGGACCGCTCGGTGCGAGCTAGTTCAAGTAGGAATAGTTCTACATGTAACATAGTGCATAAAGAACGTCCCCTTAACTTATGTTCATTTAACTTAAAATATGATGGTTCTACTTGTGTACGTGTGTTTTTAGAGAGATTAGAGGAACTTAGATGTGCTCGGGAGGTTACTAAGCCTAGACTCCTTATGGCTTTCTCCGACCTGTTGGATGGACCGGCTTTGTCTTGGTTCCGTACAAACAAAGCTAACTTCATCTTATATGAGGATCTTATTAGTGAGCTTAGAGATACCTTCGATATTCCTGATTATGATTACCGCCTCAGGAACGAGATAAGACAGCGTACACAAGCCCGCTCTGAGTCCTTGGTTAATTATTTATGTACAATGCAAGCCATGTTCTCAAGGTTGTCATGTAAAATGCCCAGTGAAGAGCAGTTGGACATTCTCATGCACAATATTCGACCTGATTACATGAAAGAACTGGCCTTGCATGAAGTTAACTCTATTGATGATTTGAGACGTTTGGGTAAGCGCTTGGAGCTTGCGCGTACTAGGGCGGACGCTTTCCGTGAGCCTGCTCTTGACAAGTTTGAGATTTCGTCGGACTTACACCAGCATAAGAACAAAGGTGTACAGAAGCCCACCAAGCAGGTGTCTGCAGTGGAGACGCCGACTACCTCCCACGAACGCAAATGCTTTCGTTGTGGCGGGGGCGGTCACTCTGCATACAGCTGCACACAGTCAAGGGAGCTGGTGTGTTTCCGGTGTGGTCTCAAAGGAGTCAAGACCCCAGACTGCTCACAATGTGCTGGCAAGCCAAAAAACGCGTAGGCCAGGGCCTTGTTAGGAACTCTATGCACTACTCTGTGTCTGAGTCTATTTCTGATAAGGTCCTGTTTCCTAAACGGGATAGTGACATTAGACCGTATCTAGTTGTTAAGGTTTTAAATTTAAATGTCTTAGGCCTTCTAGATTCCGGTGCCTCCTGCTCTATACTAGGTAAGGGAGCGCACCGCATCTTCTTGGAACTGGGTTTTGATCTTGTGAGTGTCAATCCTACTTTTCGTATTACAACTGCAGACAGCACTCACTTGCAATGTCTGGGTTGTATCTCTTTGCCAATTGAGTACAATTCGGTTATCCGAGTTGTCAAGTTCTATGTTGTCCCAGGTATAACCACCTCCATGATATTTGGAGTGGATTTCTGGCAACAATTTAAGTTAAGTGATAAGTTAATTTTACAAAATATTAGTCTTGATAGCTTTAGTGATAATAATCCTATAGAGTCTGTGTCCCTTAACGGTGGCCTCGAGGATTACAACAACTTGACTGCTAAACAAAGGTGTGTAATCAACGGGGTCATTGAGAAATTTGACTCATTGAACACTGATAAGGTGGGCTTAGGTCGGACCTCACTTGTACATCATGTCATTGACACTGGTGACAGCAAGCCGATAAAGCAGCGTTATTATCCGCTCTCTCCCCTTAAACAGAAGGCCCTGGAAGCCGAGTTGGACCGAATGCTGGAGATGGGAGTAGTGTCCCCGTCTCAGTCCGCGTGGAACTCTCCAGTGGTCATGGTGGAGAAGGCAAACGGTGACCTCAGATTGTGCTTGGACTCTCGCAAGCTGAACTCTGTGTCAAAGAGTGACGCCTACCCCTTACCCTATATCAATCAAATCTTGGACCACCTTAATAACGCTAAGTATTTAACTTCTGTAGATTTGAGTGCGGCTTACTGGCAGATTCCATTTGACTCACCCCAGTCTGCTGAGAAGACTGCTTTTACGGTTCCCCGGAGAGGATTATTCCAATACAATTCGATGTGCTTCGGTCTTGTCGGGGCCAGTGCCACGATGCAACGCCTCATGGACCGTCTGTTTGGTCCCGAGTTCGACAACAAGGTATTTACGTTTCAGGACGACATAGTCTGTGTGTCCAGCACCTTTGAGGAGCATGTAGAGCTCTTACATAGAGTCTATCAGCAACTCAAAGATGCTGGCCTAACTATTAACATGAAAAAATCCCACTTTTGTCGGAGTGAACTCAAATACCTGGGGTATTATGTGGACAAACATGGCCTACGTACAGACCCGGGTAAAGTTGAGGTTATCCTCAACTATCCCACCCCTTCTAACCCTAAGGAGGTTAAGAGATTTCTGGGAATGGCCGGCTGGTATCGTCGCTTTGTTAACAACTTCTCTAAAATTAGTAAACCTCTGTGCAAACTGACTTCTACGAACCTTAAGTTCGAATGGACCCCTGAGGCTGAACAGTCCTTTAACCTGCTAAAGTCAGCCTTTGTTTCTGCCCCTATATTAAAAATGCCTAACTTTGAGATGCCCTTCTGCATTCTTAGTGACGCGTCAGCTTACTCAGTTGCTGCTGTACTGACACAAACTCACGATGGTGTTGAGCACCCTATCGCCTACTGTAGCCGTTCTCTTAACAAGAACGAGGTGAACTACAGCACAACTGAGCGAGAACTTTTGGCCGTGATTTTCGCCTTGGAACAATTTCGTCAGTACGTCGAAGGCCAAAAGTGTACGGTCGTCACGGATCATTCATCTCTTCTGTGGTTCCATAAACTGAAAAATCCCACGGGTCGTCTAGCACGTTGGAGTATGAGGCTCAGTCAATTCGACTTTGACATAGAGCATCGAAAAGGTAAAGACCACGTTGTACCTGATGCTCTGTCTCGTATCAAAATTGATTCCCTCGATGCAGTACCCACTAAAGACCCGTGGTATGACCACACCATGAATAGTGTTCGGAAGAACCCTAGGAAGTCACCAAATTATGACATTCGTGACAACCATAACATATAGGTTAACTAAAAATAAATATTCTTTGACTTCAGACTTTGACTGGAAGCTGGTGGTACCTCAGGAGGATCGCTTGCCCCTGCTCTCTAAGTACCACGATGACACACTTAGTGCCCATGGTGGCGTTTGGAAGACACATAAAAGGTTAGCCCTAAATTATTACTGGCCCAAGATGTACGAGGACGTCAAAGAATATGTTGGGAATTGCGAAACATGCAAGCAGTACAAACCCGTAAATACGTCTCGTCCCGGCCTAATGGGTAGCCCGAAGCGGGTTTCGAAGCCATTCGAAGCTATCTCTGTCGATCAGCTTGGTCCCTTTCCCACTTCGAGCAATAGAAACGTACACCTGATCGTGGTCTCCGACTACTTTAGCAAATACGTCAAGTTGTGCCCTGTTCGGGTTGCCACAGGCGCTGTAGTCGCGAGGTTCATAGAGAAGAGTGTGTTTCTCGTGCACGGAGTCTGCAAGTTTATTTACATGGATAATGGCCCTCAGTTTGTGAGTAACCCATTTAAGGATCTGTTGGCTAAATACAATGTACCTAATATATATTATAACCCTAGGTATCATGCCCAAACTAATCAGGCGGAACGAGCTATTCGCAATGTGGTTCAAGCGATCTCATGCTATGTGAAGTCACAACACAAGTCTTGGGATCAGTTCTTGGTTGAGATACAGTGTGCTTTAAACACTGCAGTTAACGAAGCAACTCGTTTCACCCCTTACTTTTTGGTACATGGTAGGGAATTTATTGGGGATGGAGTGCTGTACAGGCAGACAGATATCGCGTGCCATTCTACTTCAGTCTCTGTAGACGATCCATCAGCCTTCGGTGTCAAGCTGAGAGAAATACAACGCATTTACGACCAGGTGAGGAAACATTTGAACGTTGCCCACCAGCGTAATGAAAAGTATTACAACCTCAGAAAAAGGCATGTAGAGCTGAAAGTGGGACAGATAGTTTACAAACGCACGTTCTACCTGTCCAACAAGGCCAAGAATTTTAATTCTAAGCTAGCTCCTAAGTTCCTTAAATGTGTGGTGACTGCTAAACGATCCCCTTTAGTATATAGGCTGTCAGATCTGGACGGTAAGGATCTTGGGGAGTACCATATCAAGGACATCCTGAAGTATCAGGAGGAGCAGTCTCCAATACCTAACGTAACTACATAGCACTGTTTCTCTAGTTTATTAAACCAGTGCTATGTGATCATTATGTAAGACTATTTTAATCTTTTGTTTGTATTTCTATGTGTGTACGTGACTTTAAATTGTCACGTTGTAGTTTCTTCTATGCACCGCACCGAGCGTTTTTCTCTCATTCGCTTCTCAGTACTCTACAATATCCTGAGAGCTTGGGTAGTGTTAGGGTATCGGCAGTGAGTAAAGGGAGCATTCGTTTTCTATGAAGGGCATTAGACTCTAGTTACTTAGCCTAACCGGTACACGAGTCAGTGTCTAGTTAGGTACATAGGAGGATCTTTCTTTGGTATTGTAATGGTCGTAGTCAGCTGGTGTTTGAAGGACCTAGCTGGTTGTCTTTGTTTATTAGTCAGTACTTTTCTGTTTTCTTTATTGTGTATTTCCAGCGTGTCATATCCGCAGGAAATACTATTAAAGGGGGGGTGGTTGTAGCATTTATTTTCTATAGATGCAGTATTCAGGATGTGAAAGCAGCCTTATCGAGTTATCTTTTTTTAATCGGTTGTCAGTGGTGACATTTCTGCTGTCAGAATGACAGGATGTCATAAGGATCAGTGACGAATCGTTTTTGCATTCAATGAAAGCAGGTTTCAGATGAAATTCGAGACGATTCCACGTGAGAGAGGGGATAAAGCCCTGAGACAAAGTTCGAAGTCTTTTTTTAAGATCGGCTAAGGACGAGGGAGTTTGATATTACTCTGAGTGGCACGCCTCAATTTTTCTTTGGAGGTTGTTAGTTGCAACATGAGGACCTGTTAAGGAATTATTCTGAGTTTACTGATTCTCCTCGGAAGGAGTTGGACTCTGTGTCAACCTACACCCGGGATACCGGTGAGTGTCATTTCTTGTTTGCTAAGCGGTTCGAATTTCGTCGGTCGCGATGTCTATTATTTCATTTGTCGTTTGCTTGTCATGACAGGGTTTTTTACTACGGGGCTAGTTGCCGGTTGAGATATTTGGTGCCGCACCTATAAGTTAGTGGGCTGCACGTGGTACGACAACGTGGAAGTGCGGACTACACGAGACACAAGAGCTTCTCATGTGAGAGGTATCTGCCGTCATCACCTGGCAGTAACAACAGCCAGTCACTCTCACTCAGCTCACACTGCAGGCCAGTAGATCCACTACTTATGTGTAGTCTAGTAGTATTAGTACCTAAGCCCAGACTATTTTACTGTGTATCTGTGATATTTGTGTCTACCAGCGAATAAGCTCTCTGTGTGTCTCTGTAGCGTGCTGTGTTCTTAATAGATATATGTGTGTACACCCTATTGTCTGTTTTCGTTAGAGCCCTAGCCTACCTTTGCACGCACACTGGAATCTCTGTAGTAAGGCGCCCTGGGAAAGAGTTCTCTGCATAGCTACCTCGCGCTAGTTGGTGAGTAACACTAAACATCATTGTGTTATACGATGAAGCCAGATATTTGTATTGTAGCCATTTATCGTCCCCCTGCCCAACGACACACGTCTAATTTCATTTACTCTATAGACAGACTACTCGGAACGCTTTCACACTTCAAAAACATAATCTTTTGCGGAGATATAAATATCGACATAGTAGTTAATAGCCCTGATTCTCGATCACATGAATACCTCAGTCTTCTTGCAAGCCGCGGCATGCTCCCGGGATACACTGTCGCGACTCACGATCGCACCTGCCTGGATCACATAATTTTAAAAACTGTAAAATCAGCTATCTGTTTTGTAATACAGGCTTCTATTACAGACCATGATTCTACTGCTGTTACTGTAAATTTGGAGGCTCGGTTGACATGTTGCAGTAGAATGAGACATAGGATAGATTATGATCGATTGGATAACGATATTCTTTCTCTTGACTTCCTTCCTATGGTCGAATGTTCTGACGTTAATTTGGCCACTGACCACCTAGTGTCGCTAATATCTTCCTCAATTCACGATAATACTACTTTAGTTAATATTCCTAAAAGAAAGCGTATAAGAAAGCCGTGGATCACTACGGGATTGCTAAGGTGTATGAGGAACAGGGACAATCTTTAGAAGAAATTAAAAGGTGAGCCTAATAATATAACTCTGCAGGTAACGTATAAGCGTTATAGAAACTTTTGCAAGTCCATTCTAAAAAAGGCGAAGCAAACCAAAAAGTGATCCAGGAGGCAGGTCGGAATACAAAAAAGCTGTGGGAGGCAGTTAAGGAAATAGGGGGACGTAAGGTAGTAACAGATCACTCAGAGTACCTCATAGCGCCTGATAACACAGCAACTAGCATAAATGACGTAAATCGGTTCTTTGTGTCTTTGGGACAGAACCTTGCAGAAAAAATTCCTACAGCATCATTGTTTCCAGTTGCGGGACATCGTCACTCTACGACGTCCCCACCATTCTCACTTGTTCTACTCCCTACTGATGAGGTCGAGATACATGGGTTGATTATGGGATTGAAGGACCGGAGTGCAGTGGGACACGATCATATCTCCAGCAAAATAATAAAAAGATATGCTAGTGTTCTAACTTCGCCTCTGACACATATCTGCAACCAGTCTTTGTCTACGGGAGTATTTCCTAGAGCATTCAAAAGTGCTCTTATTAAACCCGTACATAAGGAAGGCCCTCGTGACTGTGTCAATAACTATCGACCCATATCGATCTTACCTGCTTTCTCAAAGATCCTAGAGCGAGTCATAAATAATCACCTCATTAGATTTCTTGAAACTAATGATCTAATTGCTTCTTCACAGTATGGGTTCCGTCGTGCTAAATCTACAGCTGATGCGGTACACGAGTTACTTGTTTAACTTAATCGTCACCAATATGGATGAAAAAAGGAAATGTCTAGTGGTTTTCCTGGACATATCTAAGGCGTTTGATACGGTCCCATTTTCGCTTCTCCTAAGGAAGCTGTTTTCGATTGGAGTGAGAGGTTTGCCCCTGGAATTAATCCAGGACTATGTCACAGACAGAAGACAACGCGTAAAAATTGGTGACAAATTAAGTGATGAATTGATTCCAAAATATGGAGTTCCCCAGGGGAGCATTCTCGGACCAACCCTATTCTTAATCTTCATAAATGACCTCTGCAAACTCCAACTACAAGGTGGTAGTTTAATAACATATGCTGATGATACTGCGATTCTCTTTAGCGGTGATAGTTGGGAGGATGTTTTTGATATCGCCCAAAAGGGCCTAAACATGGTCACAAAGTGTCTATTGGACAATATTCTGACATTAAATGTAACTAAAACTAAATATATTACCTTTGCACATAGAAGTAATCTACTTCCACCACATCAATTAGAACTTACCGTTCACGCTTGTCCTCTCAATCTTGTTGACTGCCCTTGCCCAAGTTTGCAAAGAACTGACAGTATTAAGTATGTAGTAACAACAGTTAAAACAATCTTTGTTTCATAATTTATTATCTGGTATTGAATAAGATGATAACAACTGATTTAGTTCCTACATTCTAGATTGTGTTGGTGAGTCCAATAACTGGACTTTACTCCTCATGACTCAAATCCCTAATCTATACTTAATATTATAAAGAGGAAAGATTTGACTGTTTGTTTAATTGTTTGCATCGAATAGGCTCCGAAACTACTAGTCCGATTTGAAAAATTCTTTCACTGTATGGAAGCTACACTCTTGGTGGTAAACATAGGCTATATTCTATTCCTGTATTTCCACGGGAATGGGAACTACGCGGGTGAAACAGCGTGACATCCGCTAGTCTATACTAATATTATAAAGAGGACAGCTTTGTTTTTTTTGTTTGTTTGAAACGAATAGGCTCCGGAACTCCTGGACCAATTAGAAAAATTCTTTCACTGTTGGGAATCTACACTCTTTGCGGTAAACATAGGCTATATTTTATTCCCGTATTCCCACGGGAACGGGAACTACACGGGTGAAACCGCGTGACGTCAGCTAGGAATTTATAAATGCCAAATAGGTACCTACATCTCTCTGTTGCATTTGTAAGACTGAACTACACTCCTGGGTCATCTTTCCGAGTACTGATCGTGGGCTTCTGGCCGTAGTCGCAGATAGACAGACAAATAGACGGACAGCGAAGTCTCTGTAACTATCTACCCTTTGGGTGCGGAACCCTTAAACATAGGTTTCTATTACTATAAACTCGAAAGCGATTGTGGCTCCGCAGACTCAATTTTCTGTAAACGTTCACTGCAGTAAGCAACATTTGCTATGGCCAGTTGTTGTAGAGGTGACCGCCACGCGACCACTTCGTTTCTTTCTTTCGTGCTACGGAGGGCATGTTAAGCCGTTGGCTCAAGTTGCCAGTAAAATGGCAGTTGTTAAGCGAAGTTAAAGACCCTATGGAGCTTGAAAATTTTCAACAGCGCGCAGTCAAAACCTGCGCATGTCCATTTCAAATCGACAATACCGTTCACCACCTATTACATGGGACAGAATCTAAAAGGTGAACTGTAATTTTTTTTATACCACTAAGGTGGCAGACAAGCATACGGCCCACCAGAAGGACCGGTGGTCACCGCAGCCTATGAGCGTTTGCAACACCAGAGATTAAAAAACCTTTTAATATAAGAAGTTTTAGTATCTATGAGCAATATACCACCGACGAAGGATTTTTACGCTGAAGTTACATATGTATTTGCTGAGACGTTAAACTTTTTATGTGCTCCAGCAGACTCTTGCATTTATTTGTATGCTGTTAGAGAAATTGGTTTAAAGAGAACAGCACTCGAACGATATTACTGCAGTACGATTTTTTTGCTGGATTATAGCTTTTTATGAATATGGCTTTGCTCGTATTCATGAGCTTCTTGAAAAATATGTTTAGAGTGCAAATTTTTGTCATATTTTAAAATTTTCATGACACTGAAAACTATAAAAATGTATCCATTTTTCGTTTATGTAGATACGTCTTCAAAATCCTGAATTACATTTATTTGTACGAAAATATCATTAGGTATATAAGCTGTAAGCACCAAAAGGTTAAAATTGGGACCCTATTACCGAGACACCGCTGTCTGTCTGTCACCATGCTGTATCTCATGAACCATGACAGCCAGACAGTTGAAATTATCAAACATTATACAGTAAAAATAAATTAAGAGGCTCCCATACAACAAACATATTTCTTGCCATAGTTTTTGATACCGACACTCCATGTGCGATTCAGACTAGTACTTTGTCAATTTTTGATTTCACACCTTTAAATGTAATGGAAATAAACAACGAAGTTTTTCTTGTATAAAGTTTAAAAGTAAATTTCAAATCGAACCCAAATAGCAATAACACGTGCTAGGACCGTTCGTAAGATATTTATGTATATGGCCTCGCTATCTCCTTACTCGGCATCTATTTCCAAACGCTTAAAATTCGATCAATCCGACTTCAGTTCAGTGGAACGAGATTGAGTTCGGTATTCTCTAAATATATATTTAGGATACGTAATTGTGTTCCGATAAGGTAATGCGATTCCTGAGGTGGTTCTACTCCGTACCTTTCGCAAATTTGGTAGTTTATATTGTGATTATGTTTATAAACTGTGATGTGACGTTAGTTGTGTGTTGAGTAAGTGTAAGTAGAGTAGTACAGCAGCTCCAAATCGTAATTGTAAATATCTAAGAATCACCCACTTATATTATAAACGTCATAACTATATAATCTCTAGCTGTTCCTATTGGAACTACCGTGGTATTATACGCCTTTAAATCATACATACATTAAAAATACATTATTTATTTTATTATATATTTTATTGCTAAGGGCTACTCCTTAGCAGTAATTATTAAATAATGTATGGCAGTTGACGCAATTTTTTGACATTTATGATCACTGCTGCGCTCTCTCGTATAGTATATAGGTATTCTACAGTTTATAGGCACAAAAAGTAATATATTAGCTGATTAATAACACTGCTCTAACAATAAGGTACGTAAAAAAAAAATATCACTGCTCACTCACCGCACCGCAAACAGGAACTCGACTGTGACAAATAAAATAAAGAGCTATCTAGCCTCCAAATCGCTCAAAATCTCGAAATGAAACTAAACTCTATCTTTTTAACACGCTTTTATTAGCTTCACTTGTAACTATGTACGTAAGAAAATCTTGGAATGTTAATTTGACCCACTTCCCGTCCTTCGACCAGGCTGAAATTTTGAACACGCTCTGAGTTCTGATGACAATACATGACTAGCTATAAAATGTCATTACAAATCCAATATGGCGGCCTCCCCAAAATGGCGAACTGGCTGTTTGAAATCCACCCCCATGATATGTGTATCGAATGAAAGTTTTTACTGTCAGGAATACGAAAAAAAATAGTCACCTGACTTAAATCCAATATGGCGGACGTCCAAGATGGCGGACAGGCTAGTTGAAATACATTTCCATGATATGGGTATCAAATGAAAGGGTTTGCTGTTAGGAATACGGAAAAAAATGTCACGTGACTTGAATCCAACATGGCGGACATCCAAGATGGCGGATTGGCTATTTGAAATGCACCCCCATGATATAGGTATTAAATAAAAGGGTTTGAAGCGTGTTTTTTAGTTTTTAAACTATTTTACAATTACTTAACACGCTTTTATTAGCTTCACTTTTAACTATGTATGTAAGAAAATCTTGGAATGTTAATTTGACCCACTTTCCGTCCTTCGATCAGGCTGAAATCTTGCACACGCTCTGAGTTCTGATGACAATACATGACTAGCTAAAAAAGTCATTACAAATCCAATATGGCGGCATCCCCAAAATGGCGGATTGGCTGTTTGGAATCCACCCCCATGATATGAGTATCGAATGAAAGGGTTTGCTGTCAGGAATACGAAAAAAATAGTCACGTGACTTAAATCCAACATGGCGGACATTCAAGATGGCGGATTGGCTATTTGAAATGCACCCCTATGTTATGGGTATTAAATAAAAGGGTTTGCTGAATGGGATACAAAAAAAATAATCACGTGATCAAAATCCAACATGGCGGCCGTCCTAAGGTGGCGGATAAGCGTGTTTTTTAGTTTTTTTTAACTATTATATTTTACACTATGCTTTCAATTTTTCACGCAATTTTCTTTATTTTTGCTTTAGAGTGAAATCCAAGTTTTAGTATTGCAACGCCACACTCCTTCTTTTCCAATTTACAATCTCAGGGGAAGTGGTGAATTTAGGTAAATTCTAGTTTATATTTATTTAACATCAAAGTACTTGGTTATGTACTAAATGCATAACCAGTTCAATACATCATCTGTGTATACTATTGTGCATACGTAATCATCGAACCACAAAATTTATTTTACAATGACAAACGTTTTTTTTTTTATATTTAGCTTGCCAAATTGACGTCGCCACCAGCCTGATGGAAAGCCGTGGCGCATCTAGCGATTGGGGGCCACCTCGGACAGTGTTCCTCAAGTTGGCGGCCTTGTGATGTGCCTCTTCATGCTCCGCTTGAAGAACCCGGGATTGTAAGAGCAGGGAAACACATGCGCTGGCAGGTCGTTCCAGGTTTTTATGGTTCGACAGAGAAACGATCTTTTGAATCGTTTAGTTCTAGCGAAGATTCTCTCCACTGTGTGAGAGTGGCACTTCTGTCCAGCACACGTTGTTCGGGATCGGAAAGGAGAGGGCGGGATTAGGTTGAAGAGCTCTTCAGAACACTCACCGTGATAGATACGGTAGAATGCAGCCAAAGACGCAATAGTTCTTCGCTGCGCCAACGGCTCCAGACTATCCGTAACCTCCTGGCAGTTGATAATGCGAATAGCTCGCCGTTGCATAGAGTCCAGCGCGTCAAGCAAGTGCCTCGCGGAGTCGTCCCAAAGGTGAGAACAGTATTCCACGCAAGGACGTATCTGCGTCTTGTACAGCAGACACCTCTGGTTCGGCGTAAAGAACCGCTTCACCTTGTTTAGGACTCCTAGTTTTCTTGAGGCTAGCCCAATACATTGCTCAATATAATATTTGTAATAAAATTGAGCTCGAGCCGGACGTTTGTGCCAAAGATGTCCAGATTGTCCCCAAGTGATATCGTTGTATTCTGAAGAGAGGGTAAGGGTAGGGACGGGGATTTTTTGCAGTAAATGCACACGCGTGTGTTTTACGGGCATTGAACTCTACCAGGTTCGAGGATCCCAATTGGGAAATGCGGTCCAGGACCCCGTCAAGATTAACCACAAGTTGCCGTTTCTTCTCCTCAACGTCGGCTCTCCCTGCCGCTGGACGGGCCGAGTAACATCGGTGCAAAGTGCTATCGTCTGCATAGCAATGAATCCTCCCGAGGGAAAGCATGTCATTTATATGCAGAAGAAAGAGGGTTGCGGACAACACAGATCCCTGTGGTACCCCGGCATTAACCTGCATAAAACAAGAAGCCTGGCCGTCACAAGAGGACCCGTAAGTCGTCCGTGCAGGAAGCTGGCCATCTAGCTGCAGAATTGGGGCGGTAGTCCATATGTCGGAAGCTTGGAAAGCAGCGACGCGTGCCATACTCTATCGAAGGCTTTCGCGATATCGAGGCTTATAGCCAACGACTCGCCGTGCCTCTCCATAGCCTCATCCCAAACATGCGTCACGTACGCCAGGAGGTCACCCGTAGACCGTTTTGGCCTAAAGCCGTATTGTCAGCTTTCAGTCAAGTCTCTATGTTTTAAATGTAGTACTTAACTAGGCTTCTTGATTAACTATAAATTATAAATACTTTTTAATAACTTCTGTAATTATTTCAAAACGCTGGAGGCTTAGCAGATATTATCTTGATTGACTTTGCAAAGTAATTAACGGTAAGAAAGCGCTAGATTAAAGTGCTAGTAGGTACTGACTTTTGAGCGAATCACTTCGATCAATTGGTTATTTTTCTATAAAAAAGTTTCTAATTCATGTTTGAGTAGTAAAATAGTAAAAATAAACATACTCGTGTATATCAGTCGTCTAGATCCCATGTCACAAGCTTATATTAGCTTAATTTGGGATAGATGTTGTTGTGTGAGAATGTTCAACTATATTATTACCTATGTATACTTACTTACTTTAATGAGGTTCACATTTTTAACCGACTTCAAAAAAAGGAGGAGGTTCTCAATTCGTCTGTATGTATTTTTTTTTATGTATGTCAAGCGATATTTCCGTCAATTATAGACGGATTTCAAAATTTATTTTTTGTTGAATAGGGTTTACTTCTGATGTGGTCCCATTTTCACCCGGTCAGGATCTGATGATGGGATCCAGGAGAAAACGAGGGCAATCACCGAAAATTGTAGGGACAACTAGTGCACTTGTTAACTTTTTAATTAGGTGCTTTAATGTTCTACACTTTAATGAAGGTCTGGAGTCGACCTGATGATAGAGTCGAAAGACAGTCGAGGGCATTCCTTAACAATTTACAGCAGTTACCTTGTGCTTGGGCTTGATTGATTTGTATTGATGAGAACTTTGCACCTAGATTGATAGAGCCGCCTTCAAAAAAAAAAGGAAGTTCTCAATGTTTTATGTATGTTCACCGATATTTCCGTCAATTTTAAACGAATTTAAATTGTTTTCTTTCTTGAATAGGGTTTACTTCTGAGGTGGTCCTATTTTAATCAGATCAGGATCTGATGATGGGATCCAGGAGAAATCGAGGGCAACCACCGAAAATTGTAGGGACAACCAGTGCATTTGTTACTTTTTAATTAAGTGCTTTAATGTTCTACACTTTAATGTAGGTCTGGAGTCGATCTGATTATGGAACCGAAAGACAGTCGAGGGAAATCCTTAACGATTTACAGCAGCTACCTTGTGTTTGGGCTTGATTGATTTGTATTGATGAAAACTTTTACCTTGATAGATATATTTTTCGGTTCACCCGTCACTTAAAATAATGAAAAAAAAATTTTCAATAAAAAATAAAACCGACTTCCAACAAATCCTGAAAAATAAAATTTACTTAGCACAAAGTAAAATGTATTTTGATTTATCAGATTTTATTCAATATAGTATTGAAGTTGGTGCCATGAATAATACCTACATAAACCTATGGGTTTACTTGGCGCCGACTTCAATATGATATTGAATAAAATCAGATAAATCAAAATACATATTACTTTGTGCTAAGTAAATTTTATTTTTCAGGATTTGTTGGAAGTCGGTTTTATTTTTTATTGAAAATTTTTTGTCTGTACCCAGTAGTCAAAGTAATAGTAACCAATACTTATGTAATTAAGTTGAAATGTTTTCTATCACGTCGTCAAGAAATGCTCATAATATTATCCATGTCACCGGCCTCGTAATGAACGGTTTCATAAAATACGTTCCTTCTAATTACTTATTAGTCTTATTAATAAGAGAATTTGAAAAGGGTCTTTACTTGTTCAAGGACATTCTATTTATTTAGTCCTGCTCAATAACAAATCTTATTTTACTCTTATTGAAATGAAGATGGTATATAAAAGTGTCTTTTCAGTTGGTTATAAAGTCTGCCAGGAAATTACGGGTCAATTTAAAAATGAGCTAAAAAAAATTTTTCAATAAAAAATACAACCGACTTTCAAGAAATCCTGAAAAATAAAATGTACTTAGTACAAAGTAATATGTAGTTGATTTATCAGATTTTATTCAATATCATATTGAGAGGTATTATTCATGGCACCAACTTCAATATTATATTGAATAAAATCTGATAAATCAACTACATATTACTTTGTGCTAAGTAAATTTTCTTTTTCAGGATTTCTTGAAAGTCGGTTGTATTTTTTATTGAATTTTTTTTTTCATTATTTTAAGTGACGGGTGAACCGAAAAATATATCTATCTAGGTGAAAGTTCTCATCAATACAAATTAATCAAGCCCCAACACAAGGTAGCTGCTGTAAATCGTTAAGGAATTCCCTCGAATCTCTTTTGGTTCCATCATCTGATCGACTCCAGACCTTTATTAATGGTAGTACATTAAAGCACTGAATTATAAAGTTAACAAACGCACTAGTTGTGCCTATAATTTTCGGTGGTTGCCCTCGATTTCTCCGAGATCCCATCATCAGATCCTAACCTGGTTATAATGGGACCAACTCAGAAGTAAACCCTATTCAACAAAAAAAATTGAAATTCGTCTATAATTGACGGTGAACATACATAAAACATTGAGACCTTTCTTTTTTTTTTTGAAGTTGGATCTATCAATCTAGGTGTAAAGTTCTCATCAATACAAATCAATCAAGCCCAAACACAAGATAACTGCTGTAAATTGTTTAGGAATGCCCTCGACTGTCTTTCGACTCTATCATCAGATCGACGCCATACCTTCATTAAAGTGTAGAACATTAAAGCACTTAATTAAAAAGTTAACAAGCACACTAGTTGGCCCTACAATTTTCGGTGGTTGCCCTCGTTTTCTCCTAGATCCCTTCATCAGATCCTGACCTGGTGAAAATGGGACCACCTCAGAAGTAACTCCTATTCAACAAAAAAAAAAATTTTGAAATCCGTCTATAATTAACGGAATTATCGCTTGACATACATAAAAAAAATACATACAGACGAATTGAGAACCTCCTCCTTTTTTTGAAGTCGGTTAAAAATAAAATGTATCGATTCTAAAGATAAGAAAAATAAACGATTTTTCTTTTCTTTTCTTTCCAATTTGTGTTGGTTGCTAAGAGCAGCTTTGTCTCGGTGTGACCTAACAATCTAAAGTAAATTATTTCACTAGTACTACTCACTAAACAGGATTTAAAGGCTCCCCAACACTGACGCTACGGGTTCGTTCGCTATTGTACCATGCGTTATTATCGCGTACCTTTGTAAACATCGTTCTATCTTACACTAGTGTACTAAAACAGGCATCGCAATAGAGCCTTTTTTTTATTGTTAGGGAAAATCCTCGTAGGATGCTATGCCGGACTCTTACCGACTAAAAAACCTCACGTAACGCCCAACAGCCTATGGTTGAGAGCCCCGGGTAAGCCCTCAGGAAGGGTGTCCCGTGACTCTCAACAGACCTACGGCCGCCACTGCGGCCTCGCCCAGGGGGTGGTTCGGGTGCAATCCCGCGTCTATGGGGGGGTTTCGGGTGTGACCCCGTTTCTAGGGGGGGGGGGGGGCGTGCGTGAGTTGCTCACGTCACGCTGCCGTTATGGGCCTGCTTCTGTAAGGATGGTGAGCGGCCCTCTCACCGTCCTCAGACCCCCGGTCATGGAGGCCGATAGTCCTCGGCGAAGACACGTCGGCGGCGCCCAGGGCGCCGACTGCGGAACGCGGGTGGGAGAGCTCTCTCCCGCACCCGGCCCGCCGCCTCCTTCGCGAGCATGACCTGCTCGCAGAAAGAGGCGGCGCAGTCCCACTTACTCCCGCTGGAGAGCGTGGCTCACACCATGGCCTCGAGCGAGAGAGTGTCCACGCCCAGACCCACTACGAGGACCTGGCGCTGTTGTGCCCACGCCGTGCACTCCACCAGAGTGTGGATTACCGTGTCATCGCTGCGGTCCTCGCAGTGCTGACACTCGGACGTGATTTCCCGTGTTTTCGCCACAGATACCTACCGAAGCTACCGTGCCCGGCAAGCATCTGTGTCAACCGGTAGGAGAGAGCACCGTGTCTTCTCTCCAGCCACTCGTCCATGACCGGTCTGACGGCCGCGATTGTGGCGAATCCCCCCTTTGGTTGCTCAAGTCGCACCTTCCATGTCTCCACGGTTTCCTGGTGGAGCAGGGTTCGCTGGGCCTCGATTTCTCGAGACGCAGGCCTTTGGCCCCGCTCCAGCGCCTCCTTGCGCCATCTGAACAGTGACGCAAGGGCTCTCGCTTCCAGGTCCCATGGAGGGGTCCCGGCTAGGAGACATGCCGCCTTACCGGAGATCGCGCGGTATCCTCTTATCACTCTGACGGCCATCAATCTCTGCGGGCTCAGCAGTCTAGCCACATTGCTGGCCGTCAGGGTCTCCGCCCATACGGGAGCTCCGTACAGGGCCATGCTTCGCAATAGAGCCTACGACAATTACGACCGATAGTAACGCGTCTTTGTGTGGGAGCTTTAAATATCCTACTAATATTATTGTGAAAGGTCGTGAACATGTTTGGATGTTTGTTTGTGTATTTACATCCCATAATAGTTGTACTCAATCACGCTCTAACGACTGAACGGATTAGGCTGAAATTTGGTACAGAGATAGGTTATAGTCCGGAATAACACATACGCTTCATCCCGGGAATATGTTCCCACGGGAAGCGGGAATAGGGTCAAATTTTACACCGGCGAAGCCGCGAGCAGTATCTAGTAAATCATAAAACTCTGTTTGTCATTGCTATGATTAAATACGAATGTAGTTGGTTATCAAATTCATTGTGTGAGTTTTTTTTTTGAAATGCAATAGTAAAGTATTTTCGCTCTCATTTAAACGCAAAACGTATTATTCTAGTTACAATGAAAGCATTCAAAGATCTATGTAGGTAAAAGTATCATTGTCTGCTAACTTACTGTACTAGGTACTATTATAATATTAAAAGCAGAATTTGTCCACAGAAGGCCCTTTATTTACATCCAATAATAGTTGTACTCTTAATTAAAAATTCCAGTCAGGTTTATCATTTTGCTAAGGGTTCGTTTGCCATTATTGAAATCTGGGTATCAAACCATCTGTCTACCCAACTATGTACAAGACTCAAGGTCAGAAGGTTCACTAGTTTACAAATGCTAAATATATTTAAAAGTAAAACGCCGGCCAAATTAGGGTTCCGTACCGAAATCGGCAAAAAAGTTGAAGTTGTTGTGATAGCGGCAAAAGAAATACAGCAAAAGAACTAAAGCCTCATGACGGACAGACAGACTGACGGACACCAAAGTCTCATGAAAAGGGTCCCGTTTTTACTGTATAAGGTACGGAACCCTTTTTTTTTTTTTTTTTTTTTAACGTGAGGGAAAATCCTCGTAGGATGCTATGCCGGACTCTTACCGACTAAAAAACCTCACGTAACGCCCAACAGCCTATGGTTGAGAGCCCCGGGTAAGCCCTCAGGAAGAATGTCCCGTGACTCCCAACAGACCTACGGCTCACGTCACGCTGCCGTCATGGGCCTGCTTCTGTAAGGACGGTGAGCGGCCCTCTCACCGTCCTCAGACCCCCGGTTATGGAGGCCGATAGTCCTCGGCGAAGACACGTCGGCGGCGCCCAGGGCGCCGACTGCGGAACTCGGGTGGGAGAGTTCTCTCCCGACAGGTACGGAACCCTAAAAACTAGACTTGTGCTGCGTCATAGTTTCATGTTGCTCTATGATACATTTTTCACTAATAATTTTCGTAGCTACAGCCCGCTCTTCGTTACACACATTTAATTAATTATCTACACACAGTGTAAGACAAGAAGCCGTGAAACGGTCTCACCCAACTGCCCCTCTGTGAAAGTGAAAGTTCACTCCGATTGACGTTGTCATTTTTGTTTTATTTCAAACTTTGAACAGATGATCCACGTGACCTAGTGACGTAATATTATGCAACAGAGTCACAGACTACAGACAAAGTCTCTGCAATCTATTTCATAGAAAGGGGCTAAAAACCTGTTTTGTTTATACTATAATATAAATAGACAATAATAATATTCCTAAGTGCGGACTGGTAATCAAGGAAAATTATAATAGTCCATTGTGTATTACCATCTGGTCCAAGAGAAGATCAAAGTGGTGTAACAATCTAGTTTCTAGAACGTTTTTAAGAACATTAAGGACAAGGTTTTCCAACTCAACCAGAGTCATTAAAAAGTCGTTGTAAGTTAGTCTGTATTACTATGCCCGAAATGTCGAAACATAATCATTATATTAAAAATACTTGCCAAACTTTCTAATAGATTTGTGTGTAACAATGAACTGTGAGGAAAAAAGCCGTCCAATTAATAAGGGAAGTACTATTCGTACAAATGGGATAACTTTTCCAATTTTGAAAAGTTTCACTTGAACAAGCCGCAGAAAATTTCATCGTATTATGTAAAACTCATGTGGAACAGGGTCCACATTTGGCGCTTGATGAAACGAAAACACAGCTGATGGGCTGCTTATCCTACTTTGGCATAAAATGGGCTTTATTTTTCAGTAAATTTAATAACGGCAGAACATAAATATTTGCAGTAAAGAACGGAAAGCGTTAAATGTAATTTTGAGAGAACCAGCTGAAGGCATGTTATATTAAGGAAGAATACGCGGTTTTACAAAAGATAATATCACTAGTCATCATCCAAATTTTAGCAATTAATTGAAAAAAAAAAAACTATCAATAGGTATTTGTTTTTGTTTTTGTAAGACGCGGTTTCAAGCCCCCCTCCAAAGCAAGTTGTGCTGTTCTATTTTCTTGGATTTTAGAACATAAGCATTTCCACCTAACTTCATTTTATTGTGTTCATTAAGTCAGGCAAATTAGGTTCACTCTGTCGAATTTACAAGCTATTACGGTCCGATAGATTTGCACAGTCCTTTGACAGATGTATTGAAGTACTGGTAGTCAGTGGCACGTATAGTTATTGCATCCCTTTGTATAATAAAATACCTTTTCAGGTGAAATAAACATTGTCAATAGGATCACAAACTACTCATAGACAAACACGACTGACTCATGGAGAACATGTACTATCCTAGTTCTATGTACCTAGTTATATAATGACCGAAACACCTTAAAAGAAATATTATAGGTATTAACTTCTTAAGGCTGCAATGTGCAACCTTGACAAATCCTAAGGCAATTCGAACGATTGCAGCGTACGCTTTTGCCCGATTTCATACGATGCTAATACATTATAATTATTACTGTTATAAAATCTGAGGGGTTTTAAGAAAAAATCTATACGTAAAATATTGTTCTAAAGACCTATATATAT
The DNA here is from genome assembly GCA_933228765.1 of Miltochrista miniata. NCBI lineage: Eukaryota > Metazoa > Arthropoda > Insecta > Lepidoptera > Erebidae > Miltochrista > Miltochrista miniata. The sequence goes on from OW121751.1 coordinate 23,648,980, forward strand.
TTTATGACAAGTTTTTATGAGAAATAAACCCATTTATTTAGATAAAAAAGTACATTACTTGTTAAGATTTTTGCAATATTTCTCATTTCATTATGAGAGCTACATGAGTAACGGGCGTCTTTTAAGTTGTACACCAAAAAAGTCAGTGCTTCTCAAATATTATCATTCTTCGTTTAATTTATTATAAGTGTTTGTTTTGTTCTGCATCACTTTGCTGCCATGGATACACGTAAGTGTGGGTCTTGTGATGATCTGTTGTCGGAGGGAGCACTCTGCAGTGCTTGCCAGCAAATGCTCCATTTTCATTGTGCCAGCATAACAGAAGCCGGCTACCGCAAATTGGGTGATAGAAAGCTGACATGGCGTTGCAACAGGTGCAGACAGGCGACGGGTTCGCAAAGGTCACCCAAACCCAGTGCAACCGAACCCTCTGTACTGGAGGAAATAAAGACCTTGTCAGCCAAGCTGACTCCCATGGAGGGCCTCAGGGAGGAAATTTTTGCGCTGAGAACCGAATTCGCTGAATTAAAAACTTCGCTATCTGCAAAATTCGATGAGGTTCTCAGCGAATATAATAACAGGATACGGGACGTGGAGCATAGAGTGTCTCAGTTGGAGGAGGCACGTGGTCAGGTTGCCCAGTTGCAGACCCGGATGGAAGCGTTGGAGTTGGCAGCCAACGACAGGGAGCAATGGACTAGGATGTCTAACTTAGAAATAAAGGGTGTTCCTCAGACAGCAAATGAAAATTTATTTGATATTGTGCAGAAGATTGGGACAAGAATAAATTATCCAATATCAAAGAGTCATATAAATTTTGTCTCTAGAGTGCCCACACGCGAGAAAGAGCGAACGAGAGCTATAATTGTTAGCTTCTGCAGTCGTTATGTGAAGGAGGAGATCGTTGCAGCATCTCGCTTTCAGCTGAGATCCTCGCCTCTTACTGCTGACCAAATCGGATTTGCGGGACATGGGAGGATCTATATAAATGATCATCTCACTGTAGAAAATAAGGTCCTTCTATCAAAGGCAAAGAAGCTCGCGGCTGATATGAATTTTCGCTATGTGTGGATCAAGCATGCCAAGATTCATTTAAGGAAAATGGACTCCTCTCCCGTAATTATCATAAGGTCGGAGAAGGATTTGGTGAAGCTTATGTAGTTGACTGTGTATCTATAGATGTTATTTCGTTACGTAAGTCTATTTATCTAAATTTTCTCAAATGTGTGTGGGCTCAAAAAAGTTTGAGAATCATGTTCCTGAGTGTGCATACTGTGTTTTCCTGCAATTCGTTTGTGTGCTTACATCTGTTCCAGTTTTGTTGTAGTTATGTCGCCTTCCACTGGTACTGTAAAAACATCCTTACGGCTATAGATATAAGGCAAGGTGTCGGTTGTACCCATTTGTGTCTTGTGGCTTTTGAGATTTGGCGTTCCTTATCTACGTTTCGATTCTCGCATTTAGTTCCTAACGAAAACTTGTTTATTGTCTTTCTAATGTTTCAAAATTTGTTGCACTGTGCTAGCTGTGCTTTGGGTGGTTCTTTGGAACGATTCATTGCTCTTACCTACATATTACTCAATTGTTATTTTGTACTCAGATTAAATATAAATTTATGCCTTGTTAAATTAATAATAAGTATATTAATGAACGATGTAGTTATAGTGAAGCTTTGCAATGAATAATATTAACATATATTATCAAAACGTACGTGGCCTGCGCACTAAGACTTCTACCTTGTATCGTAAAGTATGCCTTAGCTCGTATGATGTGGTCATATTTACAGAGACCTGGCTGGTCGATAGTATTTACGATGGTGAGCTGTTTGATGGTAGGTATCATGTCTGGAGGAGGGACCGTGACTACTCACGTACTGAGCAGAATAAAGGTGGTGGTGTGTTGATAGCGGCAAAAAAAGAACTCACTGTGCTTGAGAGGTTGTGCTGGCGCAGTTCGGCTGAGGATATATGGGTCACTTTAAAGATGCAAAAAACTAAACCACAGGTATCCTATAATATACATATATGCGCAGTTTATCTATGTGATGAAAACATGGGTCACTCATATACAACTCAGTTACACAATTTCATTGACAATGTCAATCAGCTGATTCTTGCACATCCCATGGATAAATTCATAATTGTAGGAGACTTTAATTTTGCACATAATGTGCAGTGGTCTAATGCATATCCTGGGAGTGCCGAGCTGCTTCCCCATGACATTCTTTGTTCTCATATAGCCGACTGTTTGAACACCATTCAAATATCGAGCCTGTCTCAGTATAATTGGGTAAGAAATGTTAAAGACAGATTATTGGATCTCGTCTTTTCTAATGACTGTGTCACGGTCTCTGAGTGTATCACTGATCGTCTTGTGGTGCCTATAGACGTTCAACATAAACCCATTACTATACAGACTGGATTTGTGGAAATCCACGCCCTAACGGACAATCCCACCCAAAAATACCTATTCTCTCGTGGTAACTATGATGCTATTAAGTCTGACCTAGATAGCGTGGACTGGAGCGAATTATTATCAGCTGGACCATTGAATGATGCTACTTGTACTTTTTATAGCAAATTACATGAGCTAAGGGATAGATACATACCCGTAAAGACAGTGCAGAGGTCCATATATCCAGTGTGGTATAATTCTGTGCTCGTTAAAATTTTAAAAGAAAAGTACAAGTACCATCATAAGTTCAAAACCTATGGTAACATATCTGATTACCACTCTTTCACTGTGCTACGCAGTAGAGCTAGGGCTATGGAGAGGTCTTGTTTTGATGACTATATGCGTAGAACTGAGGCATCCATTGTAAGCAATCCCAGGTATTTCTGGAGGTATGTGAAGGGTCTGAGAAATCAAGGTTCTTTTCCTACAATTATGAGGTACCAGGATCGATCGGCTTCTAATGGGGAGGATATCAGTAACCTATTCGCATCCTATTTTCAGTCAACTTTTCAGGAACCTGATCCTAATGGTGGTGCTGATGTTACTGGCGAGTCCTGCATAAGTAATAGTGTGTCCTCTATTAGTACTGTAGAAATATGCCCAACACAAGTACTTCGGTTACTTAAAGAACTGGACCTATCTAAGTCTGGCGGCCCTGACTGTATCCCCCCAATATTCATTGTTCGCTGTGCTGATAGTCTTGTAACACCATTGTGCCTTCTGTACAAGAGATCCATATCAGAGGGTATAGTTCCAAATATCTGGAAATCTGCATTTGTCACCCCTGTATTCAAAAAAGGTAATAAATCAGATGTTGAAAGTTATCGCCCTATTTCAAAAGTATGTTTATTTTCTAAAATCTTGGAGCGTATAATATATACAGATGTCTATGCGGCAGTGCAGTGTAGTCTTGGGGAGGAGCAGCATGGTTTTGTGAGAAATAAGTCCACCACATCAAATTTAATTCTGTCCAATGAGTTCATATCTGATGGTATGGAAAAGGGTGCACAAGTGGATGTCATATATACTGATTATCACAAGTGTTTTGACCGAATTGATCATCAGCTACTTTTAAAGAAATTATTGGCAGCAGGCATTCACGGAGACTTGTATAGATGGTTTTCATCATATGTAGAAAACAGGACACAGGCTGTGGTTCTGCAGGGTTATATATCTACTTGGAAATCTGTTCCCTCAGGCGTCCCGCAGGGCTCGATCTTGGGTCCGCTCCTCTTTTTATTGTTTATAGCTGACATAAGCACCTGTTTTAAGAATTCATATATATTACTTTATGCTGATGATATGAAAATACATAAAAAAATAAAAACATTATCAGATGTACAGGACTTACAGACTGACCTTGACAGATTTGAATTATACTGTGCCCACAATAAACTCAAACTTAACATAGCAAAATGCTGCCAACTATCGTTCTCAAGACTGAAATCTACAGTTGGCTCTGGCTACACTTTAGCTAACCAACCTATCAATAAAGTCAGTAGTGTCAGGGACTTAGGTGTAGTACAGGACAGCAAATTAATTTTTGATCAACATATTGATAATATAGTGACCAAAGCATCAAAGGCTTTGGGTTTCATATTGAGAGCATCAGCTAACTTCCAAGATATAAAGCCAGTCAAGGTTCTATATTGTGCATATGTGCGCAGTCACTTGGAGTACTGTTCCCAAGTATGGAATCCTCAGTATGAGTTATACACATCTGCTATTGAGAAAGTGCAAAGAAAATTCCTCAGGTATTTGGACTATAGAACAAAGCAAATTTCACTGGATTATGAACATCGCTGTAGGCGGTACCATTTCCTGACTCTAGAACATAGGCGCCACATCAGTGATGTTTGTTATTTAGCAGACATTGCTGGTGGCAGAGTGAGGAGTGGTGAGCTGTTGGGTGGTATAGGTTTAAGAACAAATATGCTTGGACTCCGCCAGAGACCTCTGCTTAATGTACCATTCGCTAAAACTAACTATAGGCGTAATTCTTTCTTCTTGCGGAGTGCATCCTATTTTAACGATCTTCCATCTTCATTACACTTTGATCTATTCTGCGCTCGGGCATGTACGATACGAAGAATCATGGCGAAAGATTTCTTTGATAATGATGTGGATCATGATGTTTAAGTCATAATATGTGTTTCTCAGCGTCAGTCTGTAACCTAACGCGAATCAATTATGTAGTGTTTGTACTTAAATATGCATTTACAGCTTTCTTTCGTATTAGTAAATAACATTTAGGTACGGCAACAGTCTACCTTGTAGAGTATTTATATTAATACACTATGTTATTCTGACTATTTTGTAAGTGGAAGGTTTCTGGGGTTGCACATTGTATTCTATTTTACATTATTATAATATGTGTTTATAGTATTTAATTATCGTAGCTGTAATTTGTAAAAAATAATATAAATATTGGATTTGTGCGCACAACACAAACAAGGATGAGGGAAGGATGACAATGTTGACAGTTGACGTTTGACATGAGCCAAACAAATCATAGCTATTTTACTTTCTTTTTTTTTTTTTTTTCTTGTTTGCTATAATTTAGCTTGGTTAGTGCTTGGACCATTATATCACGGGACTCTGCGAACCACCGCATACAAAAATATTCTGCTAGTTTTCATAGCGGGTGAAGGGGGAAACACAAAGACATATAAAATTTCATTACATGTATAAATGTATTAATCGACAAACGCGTAATGGCTGTTGTGTGTTAATTTTTTATTATACAGTCAACTACAATGAAATGTACTAGTTTAATCATATAAAATGATGTACTGATGTACAGTGCTTTTATAAAGCCAAAAGACCAAATGGTCTTGTGGCTTGGCAGAAAACAATGCTTAAGTAAGGCACATCCTGTGGTTAGATGATCTAAGGGTTAGTGGGATGGACACGGATGCATTTATTCTTTTATTATGTTTATATACTTATTGTGAGAAGTTTATTACGTATTGAAGTGTTATTTATTTATTTTTTTCATTAGTACGCTCATTTAAATTTGTAGTTATACAATATAATATTGTAGCAATATTTGTATTGTAATTATGTTTATATATGGAGGCTTGTTATTAGCAATACTGTAATCTATTTGTTTTATCTAGTTTTATATTAGTCTGTAAGCCTTCTACAAAAGTAATAAAAAAAAAAAAAAAAAAAAAAAAAATTTTCGAGAGCGATTTCGATCGAACAAAGTATTCCTAATCGTGTTTTGATACGTTTAAAAAGCAAGAGTATCTAATAAATTACAATAATATAGTTTTATCAGATCGAATCGAAGAATATTTCCTAGTAAGTATATAGTTCACCCCAAGATGAGTCTCTTTCGAACATACAAGCCATAAAAGGCAATAAAATATTTTTATATATAAAATTCTCGTGTCACAATGTTAGTTACAAAACGGCTCCGAAACGGCTTGACTATACAAACAATACAATGTATACATACTTACATAATAGTCACGCCTTTACCCCCGATGGGGTAGGCAGAGGCATAGTATACGCCCACGTTTTATCTTATAGTTTTATGTCCCACGTAATAGGCGGTGAGCCTATTGCCGTGTTGAAATGGACATTCGCAGGTCGCGTCAACCCGCAGTTGCAATTTTTTAAGTCGCCCATATGGCCTTCAACTTGGCTTAACGATTAGATACAATGTATGGTTAAAGAAATTCATCCACCCACCTATCCATTCGACTACACAATAAAAATTGGGAACCTTTGGCGTCGTTGCTTGGCTAGTAAACATCTGGTTAAGTTTTTATCTTTCGAGGTGAAGGCTATAAAAAGGTTGTATTTAAATTTGATAGCCCTACTCATTATTGAGCAAGCTGATATTCAGAGCGATAATGATAAACTGTACCTTATTTTCCAGACCTCGTAGATAGGCTGCTACGATCGTTTTTAAGAAAACCCTGATTCTAGCTCGTAGATCGTAGGTGACTGCGTAGTATCGCAGGACGTAGAGCGTGTCGACATTTTACGACGTAACCGATAAAGAAACCTGACTCTCCCGATATTTCAATCAATATCCACATTCTGCCTGTTAAATCTAGTAAGTAAAGTTACTTGGTACATTTTACACTAGGTATATATGATATTATTGTTTATTAACGTAAAATAAACACAGTCAAGATTCAAAGTTAAAATTGATCACTAAATTTTCATTCTAAAAATATAAATGTCAATTGTCTTGTTTAAGTCTATATTGCTGTCAGCTAGTTATACATAGAAACGGGAACACCCAAAAATTCCGAAATATGTTTTTCCGAATTTCAATATTCCGATGTTCAAAATTCCGAAGATTATAATTCCTAAGAAACAAAGCTCCGAATATTGAAAAGGACGATATTCATTTATCCGAAAGTCATAAGTACGAATTTTTATTTTTCCTAATTTCATTAGCACGAATAATCAAAAGAATTTCAAATATCCGAAAATTCACTGTTAAAGCTTTGTGGCTACTGACTACCAAGACTTCGTGTTCATTCATAGAAACGGAGATCAGCCCTGAAAAGGACTTTGGATTTCAAGACTTGTCTGAAGAAACGATATGACTTCACTGTTATATAGAAACGAGATCAATGGTTTGCCAGAAGCCGGTATCCTCTTCAGTTGATCCATGAACGAAGATGTCACACGCCACCATCTTGATATGCACGCCAACCCAAGCCGCGTTGCTGTCTTGCTGTCGACGGCCGACGTTCTGCGCGCGCCGCACATGTTCTCTCGCCGCTTGCCGCGTAGATAAAGGATCGACTTCGCGCGCGACCTCGCTTATATATCGTCGCATCGCAGTCGATTCATTACGTCACGAAGAATGATGTTTTGAAATGAATCAAGATGGATACTATACTCGCCACAATACTAGCCAGTTGTAAATAATCATTTGTACATATATATAAGGACATTTTGTAAATAAATCATTCTATTCTATTCTACACGCAACCAAATTGAGTTTCTCTTCTCTCCAAAGTGGTGACCTGCCGACGAACAAGAACAGAAAGAATCAAAACCATGGAAGAATCTACTGAAAAAGAAGAAATTCCAGTATCATCCAACCCATTGGAACTTGCAAATATTTCACTTACACTTCGAATTCCACCGTTCTGGCGCGACAGACCACGGCTATGGTTCGACAGCTTCGAAGCGGCTACTCACGATTCTAAAAAAGGTGATAAGAAACTTGCACAAATGGTCATAGCTCAACTTGAAAAACAAGACGTAGAACAAATCACCGATCTTCTCTACAACCCACCTACGCGAGATTACTACAAGGCTATCAAGGAGCGTCTAATCACTGTATATGAAGAATCCGACAGCCGTCAATTTCAAAAACTATTATCTGAGATGGAATTGGGAGATCAAAAACCTACTCAATTATTACGACGCATGCGTGATCTGGCTCGAGACAGAATCCCAGACTCCACACTACGTCTCATGTGGACCAACCATTTACCTGCCCATATCCGCTCTGTATTGGCAGTCAGCGAAACCTTCAGTACTCAAACCGCATTGGAAGAGCTTGCGTTGCTTGCTGACAAAATGATGGAACAGAACCGGGATATATCAGCGATCACGACTCAACCACCACCAGCGAACTCGAATACAGAATTTCTACTCAATGAAATTCGAAAACTTTCACTGGAAGTAGCCGAACTGCGATTACGAACAGGTCACAGAAGAAATCGTTTTCGATCCCAGCAGCGGAGAAATAGTTATTCTCGTCCGCGCACACCACGTGAAGATTCGCCATCACCAGTATGCTACTATCACCGTCGATTTGGAGCCCAAGCTAGAAAATGTACCTCACCTTGTTCGTACACACACGAAAAGAAACAGGAAAACTAGAGAGGGCGCTGGCAGAGGCGGAAACTGGTGCTCACACATACTCTCACCGCCTATTCGTCACTGATAAGAAGACTGGACTTACTTTCTTGGTAGACACAGGGGCGAATATATCCGTCCTACCTCGAAAAAAGGGGCAAATCTCGACGCCGCTAGCATTCAAATTGTACGCTGCCAACAATTCGACTATCTCAACCTATGGGGAGAAAACAATAGAACTCGATCTCAATCTACGACGTCCGTACAAATGGAAATTCATCATAGCCGACGTATCCAAACCAATTCTAGGCGCTGATTTTCTCAACTTTCACCACCTAATCGTCGATCTAAAGAACAAGAAGCTCATCGACAGCGTCACAAACCTCAAAATCAATGCACCGATGCGAGTGACGAATATACCTACAGTACGAAGTATCGACGTAGAAAATGAGTATCACAAAATATTGACCGAGTTTCCCGGAATCACAAGATTAACTTCAATGAAACTCAACGACAAAATCGAAGTACAACATTACATCGAAACAGAAGGTCAACCCGTACACTCCCGAGCACGTCCCATTCCACCACACCTCTACGAAAAAGTTAAAAAGGAATTCCAGAACATGATGGAGCAAGGACTATGTAGACCGAGCAAGAGCCCATGGGCATCACCTCTTCACATCGTGCCCAAGAAGAATGGGGACATAAGAATAGTCGGAGATTATCGTCGTCTCAACGCCATTACGAAACCAGATAGATATCCAGTACCCCGAGTCAAAGACTTCACCTATCAACTCTCTGGAAAGTCCATTTTCTCAACTCTAGACCTGAACCGGGCTTACCATCAGCTGAAAGTCAGAGATGAAGACGTGGAGAAGACGGCCATTATCACACCAATAGGCTTATTTGATATGTTAAGAATTTGTCCAGGACTCAAAAATGGAAGTCAGTCGTTCCAAAGATACATAAACCAGGTCCTGACCGGATTAGACTTCGTTTTCCCTTTCATCGATGACATTCTTATTGCATCCTCGGATGAGACTGAAGCCCGTAAAGACTTGAAAACTGTCTTAGGAAGATTGGAAGAACACGGCATAACAATCAACCCAGCTAAATGCCAATTCTGTAAACCGGAAGTTAAGTTCCTGGGATATATCGTGTCCAAATATGGTATCAAGCCTCCAGCTGAAAAGGTCAAAGTCATCACAGAATACCCCAAGCCGAAGACTATTGAAGAACTTCGCAGATTCCTCGGAATGATAAACTTCTACCGCGATCACATACCTAACGCTGCATCTATACAAGCACCTCTCAACGCATACCTACACAATGTCAAGAAACGTGATAAGTCGACTATTGAATGGCATGAAAAATCATCAGAAGCATTTGAAACGTGTAAAGCCAGCATATGCAACGCTACTTTACTCGCTCACCCATCGCATCAAGCTATCTTCGCTTTGTTCTGCGACGCTTCTGACAAATCAGCAGGTGCCGTACTACAACAGTACATCAACGACAAATGGCAGCCACTCGGATACTTCTCAAAGAAATTCTCAACTTCACAAGAAAAATATTCAACATACGATCGTGAACTTCAATCGATGTACATGGCTGTGAAACACTTTCGCAAAATGTTTGAAGGTCGTCCGCTAATCATATTCACCGATCACAAACCGCTTACCTATGCCATGAACAAGTCGCAGTCGTCAACCGAAACACCACACCGAACAAGACAACTACTGTTTATCAGCGAATTCACCACGGACATTCGTCACGTGAGCGGTGAACAAAACGTTGTTGCAGACGCACTCAGCCGCATCGAAACAATATCTTGTCCAACGACACTCGACTACAACCATATGGCCACCACGCAAGAAAAAGATCCTGTTATACAACAACTACTACAGCAAGATAACATATCTCTGAAGAAAATCATTATCCGCTCAATCCCGCCGGTGGCGTGGTCACGCCGGCGTATCCATAGGCGGTGCCCACGTCACCGGCGGGAACGGCGGCTGCACGCCGGACGTCACACAATATATCCTTATTTCTTTTACAGGAGTCGTACTACATAAATACTTACTGTTTCATCATGCTGGATAACTGACGAAAATAACTACACTAAATCCGAGAACACCCCATGTGTAATGGATTTATGATATTTGGCCGAAAATTAGGATGGGGAAAATGAAGGAGTACTCTCAGATTTTACCATGTAATTCAAAATAAAAAGCAGTTTTCTGACATAAATTATTTTATTTACAAAATATACACATCAACAATTCACTTTCACCAAAAAAATAATAATCTGTAGATATAAAATCTCCGAAAATAAAATAAAATATTACTGCCTATTTATTTGTTTATTTTTTTGTTTATTTTGGGGATATCGAGGCTATGTAATCTTAAATTATTAAAAAAAAAACCCCCCATTTTTATTATTGATTTTCACATAAATTATTCATATGTTAAATGTTAAATGGTATTTTGACAAAAGATTATAGTTTCTATTGAGAAAATCTCAACAAATATCGGTTAAATACGAGCACTGCACAACAAAAACAACAACAAAAAATAATGGTGACCTTCGCGTGTTATTTTATCAAATTTTACAAATTTAACTTCGAATTACACTGAAAATATTTATCACAGCTGTTAAACAACATGACAGGATACTTTTAAATGCAAAACAACAATATTTGAAACGGAATAAACGAAAATATTCAAAAATTAATCGTATTAATACTTTCTAGGAACGGCGCCAAACAAACAATAAATAATGACAGCAATCAAATCGTGATTTCGACTTTTTTTTTCATTACATTCACTCGGCAAGCTTTCTCATTCAGTACCATAACCAATTCTACACATTAATTTATACAGAAAGACTTAGACCCGCGACCATACAGCCATAGATATCGAAAAATGTGCGAGGAGAACCAAACGAAAAAAGTTGGCCGCCCTGGTTGCCAAAGCAATCGACTGTTCGGGAGATTGGCAACTCGGGTTTCATGCGGCATTCAACGGTTATGCCACATTGCAACACAGAACTATACTGCGAGACATCAACTTCACACGTTCGTCCCTACATACCTCCGGAACATCGTCACGAAGCATTCAAATGTGTGCACAACATCAGTCATCCTGGCACACGTACCACTCGCAAACTTACGTCACAGAGATACTTTTGGCCATCAATGAATGCAGACATCGGATTGTGGACCAAAAGTTGTATTGAATGTCAGAAGAACAAGATCCAACGACATACATTGGCCCAAGTATCAAAATTTCCACCTACCGACCGTTTTCAACATATACACGTTGATATATGTCAGAACCCAGTCAGGTAGACACTATTTACACCGATTTCAGCAAATGTTTTGATCGCCTGGATCATACATTGTTACTCCGTAAGATTCAAAATATGGGGATTCGAGGTAATTTATACAGGTGGTTTTCTTCGTACGTGGAAAACAGGTGTCAAACAGTAGTCCTAAATGGGTATTCTTCCCGTGCTAGGAGTGTTCCCTCGGGAATTCCACAGGGTTCCCTGCTAGGACCTCTATTGTTTAATATTTTTGTTAATGACATATCTTCATGCTTCAACCACTCAAAAATACTTTTGTTTGCAGATGACATGAAGATTATGTGTCAAATTCGAAATTTACAGGATGCCTACAATTTACAAACTGACCTTGATTGTTTTTATGAATACTGTATTGACAACAAATTAGACCTAAATATTCCTAAATGTTACCTGTGCACCTTCACGCGTAAACCGAGCCCCATTTGCTACGATTATACCTTGGCTAACATTCCTTTAACCAGAGTAAATGCTATTAGGGATTTAGGTGTGGTTTTTGATTCGAAATTATTGTACGATGATCATATTAATAATATTGTTAATAAGGCTGCCAGGGCCCTTGGATTTATACGGAGAATCTCGGTTGATTTTAAGAATGTCAAAACAATTAAAATACTCTATTGTGCTTTTGTTCGCAGTCACCTCGAATATTGCTCGCAGGTATGGAATCCTGTTTATAATACTTATACTGATAGAGTGGAAGCAATTCAAAGAAAATTTTTGCGTTACATTCAGTTCAGATCTGGTACCTTTTTGCCTAATTACTTGAGCAGATGTAGGAAATTTCACATTCTCCCACTTTACGAACGCAGAAATATAGCAGATTTGATTCTTCTGTTCAAGCTGGTAAATCATTCCATTGATTGTTCTGAACTGCTGCATAAGATTGGATTATGGGTATCATCTGTGCGTCTAAGAAAACCGAAGCTACTTTATGTGCCACTAACAACCTGCACTTATAGGCAAAACTCCTATTTAATCAGGGTGTGTCGAGCGTATAATTCCATTTGCCATGCATATGATATTGACCTTTTCTTCACCAGCATTAATCAAGTTAAAAATAAATTATGCGCGGCGTTTTTTGACGGAGTGTAATAAGGTTACCTGTTTGAAATTTTTCATATTTCACCTGGTTTATCGTCTCAGCTGTCTTGTTCTTATCAAAAAAATAAATAATAAACATACGTAGGTATTAAGTATCTTTTGAACTGTCTACTGATTAGTTTCTAATATAATTAATTAAGTACTATAAGCAAAAACTTGTAATTGGCCATTTCATGCTAAACTTGTATGTACTCTGTATTTTAGCTGTAAGTTTTTCTGAAAGAATAAAATAAAATAAAATAAAATAAATAATGTTGGACCACTACCTACAACGCAAGAAGGTTATAGATACGCAATAGCAATGATCGACCGACAAACAAAATGGCCCGAAGTAGTACCTACTATTGATATAACAGCAGAAACCGTCGCCGACGCCATCTACAAACATTGGATTACTCGCTTTGGGTGTCCAACTACTTTAACAAGCGATCAAGGTCGACAGTTCGAGAGCCAACTTTTCAGAAACTTGTTGAAAATAATGGGCATTACAAAGAACCGCACTACGCCATACCACCCAATGTCAAATGGTTTAGTAGAAAGATTCTTCAGAACAATGAAAACTTCTCTACGCACCAAACTATCTAACTCAAGTACCTGGTTAGAGGAACTACCTACCGTACTACTAGGACTGCGTACCGCCATCCGTGTCGACGCCGGAGTTAGCCCAGCCGAACTTACCTATGGCTACAATCTACGCTTGCCCGGAGATTTTTTCGACACAACTTCAACGCCTATGACGCTAGACTATACATATGTCGACAATCTACGTTCGCTCATCAAGAAAAATCAACCACAAGCATCTACAGTACATCACAACAGTAAACAACGTATTTTCGTGCACAAGGATCTACGCGACAGCACTCACGTATTCATTAGAGTGGACAAAGTGAAGACACCACTTCAACCACCATACGAAGGTCCCTACCCAGTTGTGAAGCGAACAGAAAACGTCTATACCATTCAGTTACCCAAGCGTCAAGCAAACATCTCAATAGACAGATTGAAACCTGCTTACCTGTTACCTGATACCATAAGCAGCAATGAAAAGCAAGTTACCTCCAAATTACCGCAGCAACATGTTACACTACCAGTACCACATCAAACCATTACCAATACCTGCAAAGTACCTCCAGCCGTACGCACAAACAACGTGACGTCACAACCAACTTGCAAGAAAACTCGCTACGGTCGTGTCGTCAAGTTGCCGGTACGTTTCACTTGAGGGGGAGTACTGTGGCTACTGACTACCAAGACTTCGTGTTCATTCATAGAAACGGAGATCAGCCCTGAAAAGGACTTTGGATTTCAAGACTTGTCTGAAGAAACGATATGACTTCACTGTTATATAGAAACGAGATCAATGGTTTGCCAGAAGCCGGTATCCTCTTCAGTTGATCCATGAACGAAGATGTCACACGCCACCATCTTGATATGCACGCCAACCCAAGCCGCGTTGCTGTCTTGCTGTCGACGGCCGACGTTCTGCGCGCGCCGCACATGTTCTCTCGCCGCTTGCCGCGTAGATAAAGGATCGACTTCGCGCGCGACATCGCTTATATATCGTCGCATCGTAGTCGATTCATTACGTCACGAAGAATGATGTTTTGAAATGAATCAAGATGGATACTATACTCGCCACAATACTAGCCAGTTGTAAATAATCATTTGTACATATATATAAGGACATTTTGTAAATAAATCATTCTATTCTATTCTACACGCAACCAAATTGAGTTTCTCTTCTCTCCAAAGCTTTTTTAATAAAGTACGGACAAGTCAAACCTCCGAAGATATTATTTCCCAGTGAGTGGAAGGCAAACGACAAAACAAAAAAAATAACCACGATGGCTAAGGCCGGAGCTCCGCTCCGCTTCGCTTTCGCCTCAGCCTTCTAACCTAACCTATTCAAGTCGAGTTGTTAACCATAATAAGTGAATGGTTAACACCCCGACATGGTTATTTTTTTTGTTTTGTCGTTTGCCTTCCACTCACTTGGAAATAATATTTTCGGTAGTTAAATTTGACTACATATACTTTATTAAAAAAACGGGTGGAATCGAGAACATAAATAATCGTCTTCAATGATAAGTTTGAAACAGGAACGGGTGGAAACGACATTCATCCTTCGTATTTATGATATTTCAGATTTTTGATAATCGGAGTTCGTATTTATAACATGGCGGATTTTTAATGATTCTGAATTCAACGGTTCGGTTTCTTGAAATTCGGCATTCTGACAGTCGGAATTGTAAACATTCGGAATTTTAAAATTATGACTTTTGATAAAAAGGATTTATGAAACATCGGATTTTTGACTTTCGGGATTTCGAATCATTCGGACTTATGAAATTCGGAATTATGAAATTCGTGATTGTGACTTTCGGAATAAAGTTTTTCGTATTAATGTAGTGTACCCCATAGAAACACCCAGACTCTTGAGACAAGCATTTATGAGTCATACAAATATTTGTCTCCGGTGGGAATCGAACCCATGACCTCCCACGACACTAATATATATATCACACTCTATATTATATATCACACTTTATTATATATTATATTATTGTATTACAGTTGTAAGGAAAACTGTGGTTTCAGTCTATAGAAGACCGGCTAGCATTCATGAATACTTTCACATTTATATAACGGACATGAACACTACGCTGCTGGCTAGGAATTCTGTTCTCGATCCTGCGTCCTATGGGGACCTATTCCGGGAGTAAAAAGTACCCTCTGTGCGCTCTTCTTTACTAAAATCAATGCCTGGTCAAAATTTCAGCCAGATTCGTTGAGTAGTTACCACGTGAAAGTGTAACTAAAGGAACTCAAACTTTCACAATATTATTAGTAAAATATGATACATTATTGCCTGACGTGTTGGCCATTGTGTTCATCCCCGTAAAAATAAAGAAATTTATTACATGAAACCTGATACATAATTGAAAAATTTTCCTCATATTGAAAATCATCATAGCTAAACCAACAAACCAATAAGAGGGTAAGGTTGATTTTATGGACACAGTTGCCAGCCGTCGGCATCCCTAAATTTTTATTCTTTATAGGTCAGTGTTTTTAAAGTATCTACCTTAATGACCACTTAACCCAAAACGATTACTGACGGTGAACTTTAAGAGGATGTTTTAAAATTATTAGGGATTTATTTATAAGTTTATTGCATAGAATGGTTGAATGTAGTATTCATTCTCTTTCATCTCGCCTTGGACTTTAGTAGGCCTAGATCTGATTTAGGATTTCTTATTCACGAGGACAATTGAACCTATAGACCACTCTATGTCAATATCAGAGACTCAGTAGTCATAGCAGATTCCTCGGCAACACCTGTAAAAGCTTACAGGCGAGGTTTCATGTTCAAATGGATAATTATAATACAAAAATAATTATCCACTTTAACATGAAAATTCCACCGTAGTGCGCTTTGATAGCCCGATCGAGAAAACAGAAATTTGACATTCTTTCAGCACTGTTACTGTATGGATCTGCAAGTGACTGTCATCAAACCTCCTCTTTGAGAACAACTACTCCTATATGTCCTCGGTTTACAGTTAGAGGTTGACTTAGGCCGTCAATAATCATAGCTCTTACTCCTGAAATTACTCACTACCTGACGAACGCTGTAATCGAAAACGCATTAAATTTTGATACCGGCATTTCACGTGCTATGTTGTACGTGATTATTTTGATAATTGGAACAATGATAGCGTAGTTTATTATTCACGATTCGGATACAGGTGTGTGATGAAAATTATTGTTATCATTTCATTAAAAACACAATTCTTTTGTTGAGATTTAATTAAAAGTTGTCCTGTTGAATCTCGTAACATCAAAGAGCAAATGCGCTATCTTCACATGAGCATTAGTTTAAAACATTAATGAAACGAATTCATCACACAGAAGTGCCGTTTGCTGCGAGAGTTAAAGTTAGTCTTGTCTAATTTAGTACACGAAGCTTTTAGCATTTCTAAGTTAGCTGTATTAAATTGGATGAGAGTTTTCTATTGACTACATTTTTAGTACGAAACGGATCTTGCTTAGAGCAACAGAAGCGGATTATGAATTGGTTGTCAATAATGGACTGACTGTTCCATAAGAGTATGTGTACAGGTGTATAAATTTTATGAGATTACCCTGAAATAAAGCAGTTATTACAATAAATATGCTACAAACTTTAAACTACTAACCGTAAAGAAACTTCGAACGTTAAAGACCTTAAATTATTCCAATTTTCCATCCAAAATCATTCAACTACAACAATTAAAAGTCACAATTATATAACTCTTTAGAATCTCCATCTAATATTTACCTATATACAGCCACAAAGTTGACATTATCATTCTAGCAGCCTCAAAATTTAATATTAGGGTCAAAGTAATAACACTATAAAAGACATATTCAAGTAACAGTTTAAACGTAATCAAGTGTAATATCAACAGCAAAGTGCAATTTTGTTCAAATAGCTTTAAGAATTTGTGCCTTTCAGAATCAGGCCCCAGAGACACTTTCATAGAACCTGTTCGGAAGACAAAGCTACAACCTTTATTATACAAGATAAAAAACTTTTTAACTGCCTTTTCACTACACGATACAGCGACTTAATTTAAAAATATGAGTTTATTATCCTTATTTATGTTACATTAGTGCAGAAATATTTTTTGTCATCCCAAAAGCTTTGCTGCTAATTACTCTAAAAAATTATTACTTTCTAGACCTATTAAGCAAGTGAAAAAATGTAGCCAACTGATTTACGAGTTGTGATTCAGTTTGGTAAAATTTGGTACACAAATAGTTGACCTTCCAGCATTTATTACACTTAGGGCGGATTTCGTGGTTATAGGTATTACAAAAATTATAAAAATATAGCTTCATGTGTTTGTTTACATTTATAACTACGCAAATTTAACCGCACGACATCAACTAGTTATAGTATCTTAATTTAATCTACCTGCTCAAATTGTCAATACCACTGAATCATGCGTAGAACGGCCATTGTAAAGAAGTATAAAATCATTCAGGAAGAGAAAGTACCTAGTAATTAAATTACCGGATAACTCACTCACCTATCAACGACCAGCTAAAACACGCCTAGAAAAAAAATGGGTAAGCTGCACTGATCATGTAGACACCCACTGTAACATACGGAGCCGAGAACTTACCCTCTTTCCCCGTCACGGTGATGGCTGAAGCGAGGCTCGTGGGTACCGGCGTTCCGTACGTACTTTCACTGCACTGATTCTTGAGGAAGTTATATTGTCTGGTTTACACTACACATCATATTAGAACAAGTTCACCTGGATGACCAGATCGTATCGATGGGAGCGCTCAATACGTGGGTTTTTCGCGGTGACTCAGTACAGACACCTTTTCTTACTTAGTGCGTAATCGCCATCTTGGTACTGTCTTCATTGGCCAATCAACTCGCTGTATCCGTCTTCCTGTTGAAAACCAGCAAGTTCTCGGCACAGACTACCATTAAGAATACGTCTAGGAATTTCATATTCAATTGTGTTGTCAATTCCAACCTAAACTAAAACCTAAAGAAATAATTGCGGTACGCAACTCCCACTAAGAAAAGAATTTCAATATTCCAGCCTTATGAGGTAAAATGGGACAACTAATTTAACGCGAGTTGAACTAAGAGCTGCTTCAGCCGTCCTCTACAGTAAAAGTTAGTACTACCCGTTCGCTCTAACTTTGCCGCTGGCGTAGAGGCGTATACCCTAATTTTTAACCGACTTCAAAAAAAGGAGGAGGTTCTCAATTCGTCTGTATGTATTTTTTTTTATGTATGTCAAGCGATATTTCCGTCAATTATAGACGGATTTCATAATTTATTTTTTTGTTGAATAGGGTTTACTTCTGAGGTGGTCCCATTTTCACCAGGTCAGGATCTAATGATGGGATCCAGGAGAAAACGAGGGCAACCACCGAAAATTGTAGGGACAACTAGTGCACTTGTTTACTTTTTAATTAAGTGCTTTAATGTTCTACACTTTAATGAAGGTCTGGAGTCGACCTGATGATAGAGTCGAAAGACAGTCGAGGGCATTCCTTAACAATTTACAGCAGTTACCTTGTGTTTGGGCTTGATTGATTTGTATTGATGAGAACTTTGCACCTAGATTGATAGAGCCGCCTTCAAAAAAAAAGAAGGTTCTTAATGTTTTATGTATGTTCACCGATATTTCCGTCAATTATAAACCGATCTATATTGTTTTCTTTCTTGAATAGGGTTTACTTCTGAGGTGGTCCTATTTTAATCAGATCAGGATCTGATGATGGGATCCAGGAGAAATCGAGGGCAACCACCGAAAATTGTAGGGAAAACCAGTGCATTTGTTAACTTTTTAATTCAGTGCTTTAATGTACCTACTACAATTTAATGAATATCTGGAGTCGATCGGATTATGGAACCGAAAGACAGTCGAGGGTAATCCTTAACGATTTACAGCAGCTACCTTGTGTTTGGGCTTGATTGATTTGTATTGATGAAAACTTTTACCTAGATAGATATATTTTTCGGTTCACCCGTCACTTAAAATGATAAAAAAAATTTTTCAATAAAAAATAAAACCGACTTCCAACAAATCCTGAAAAATAAAATTTACTTAGCACAAAGTAAAATGTATTTTGATTTATCAGATTTTATTCAATATAGTATTGAAGTTGGTGCCATGAATAATACCTACATAAACCTATGGGTTTACTTGGCGCCGACTTCAATATGATATTGAATAAAATCAGATAAATCAAAATACATTTTACTTTGTGCTAAGTAAATTTTATTTTTCAGGATTTGTTGGAAGTCGGTTTTATTTTTTATTGAAAAATTTTTTTAATTACACGAAGTAAATTGACAGTAGCGAATGTCACTTCGTCATAGAAAATAAGCAACATTGTATGAAGAAGTGACATTAGTTGCTGTCAATCTACATCGTCTAATTAAAAATTCGACTTTAGTATGGAGCCGAGCGGCAAAGTTAGAGCGAACGAGCTATAAAGTTATTACGTTTTAAACTTCACTAGCGACGACGGTGAACATTCTTTTTTTAATACAAAAAGAAGATAGAAAATCGTAGTATAAGAAACAGGAGACTTGTGAATGCTCTCTCCGTATTTTATGGCAATTAAAATTCCCCATGTAAGTATGATGAATTTAGCGTTATGGCAATCTATACTTATAATAAATCTGTAGAAGTGAAAATTCTGTACATTCAAAATATCAAAAAAATAAATAGCAGGGGGTGTTACTAGATCGACACCGAACCCAAAAATGTGATTAAAAAAATTTTTGTCTGTCTGTCTGTCTGTCTGTCTGTCTGTCTGTCTGTTTGTTCAGGCATCACGCAAAAACTACCGGTTAGATTACGATGAAACTTGGTATAATTATTCTTTTATAGCCTGGGCACCACACTGGGTACTTTTTATCCCGGAAAAGTATATAGAATTCAAACCAAACTTAATTTTGCGGTTCAATCCCTAGACCCAAAGTTATTATCAATTATTGCTTAAACGGTTAATGGTACGATGATGAAATTCAGCATGAGCGTTGTTTGTTACAATTTGAAAAAAGTAATTTTACCATTTTTGCAAATTCCACCTCCAAAGGTATCAAAAAGGAGGGTCAAGTTTGTATGGGACAACGCGATTCCTTGGTCCGATTTGTTTAAAATTTGACATATAGCATTATTAACATAATTGATGGAAGACGTGTTCCTTATTTTATTAAAATTTATGCATTATCGACCTAAAAAGGGAATGTAAATTATTTTGAAGCTGATTTTCTCCGGAGTTGATATCAATACTCCTTAAATAATCTTATTTTTGATTTAAATTACTTTTTATTTTGACACATTTGTGGAAGTTTAATCCGAATGACATTGTCATTTTCATGATTTAAGTACTATTAGAAATATAGTTGTTAATGTTTTTAAATTTTGTATAACAAAAAATAAATATGTGAAAGAAAAAGAAAATTCGAAGATGGCTAGCCAGGAATAATGAATGACCACGCTTCGGGTAGTGTCCACTGCGCATTAGAATGAAAGGTTATCAACAGCCCTAAGCGACTGGTCATGGAAGGTATGAACTTTATTCTATAGTGCTGGCTGCATTCGGTGCACACAGACTCACTAAGTCTTTGTTAAATACGGGAATGGCCTCTACGAAGATCACATTTGACAAGTAAAAAGAGCCATTAAAATGAACATGAACCCCTAGCAGATGAAATTTACATGGTTATTAAGTTAACAGGTCTTGGTTGGACCATCTGTATTAAGAGGACGAAGTTGTAGTTCGGTTTTCCCATACGTCGTAGGCTTACAGTATGACTGGGACTACCTGAAGAAGGAACTAAGTTACGATGTCAATTGCATAGAAGAGAAGTTGAGTCAAGTAGTAGTCTAGCCAATGAATTAAGAAATGTATTTAATAAATAAATTTACAAAACTCATAATATGTATTATGAATTTGTTAATCAGAAATCTATGTATCTAACTACTATTACGAATACGAATGTTTGTGAGCGTGGATGTTTGTTACTCTTTCACGCTGTAACGGCTGAACGGATCTGGCTGAAATTTGGTACCTACAGAGATAGGTTAGAGACAGTGTAGGAACTAAATTTCACGCAGGCGAAGCTGCGGGCATCAGCTAGTACATTAATAATATAAGTAGGTATTAGGAATCGTGTAGTAGTTTTTTGAGAGAATAGATTAATCTATTCTCTCAAAAAGTCATATTCTTGCCAAAGTTGCAGTCACTAAATTAGAAACTTAGTCAAATCATATACTTACATAATTTAATTTACCTAAGAAAAGTGTTAATAGCTTTCAGATTTATAAGGTAGGTAACTATTCAAAGAGAGGGTACTCAGTTGCTGTCACAAATTACATTGACTGCAAGTTATTAATTTACGACCACTTCCCGCAGTGCATTTAATGCAACTTGGTGGAACAAATGTAATACGCATTGTGTTCCTATTACAAATATTATACATTTCTATATTAGTCCATTGAAATGTTACAATTTAAGGACCGAATATTGCATTTCTTAGAGGACGCAATTTTATTTTTGGGACATGTGTGTTAACCTCAAGTTTGTGGGGTCGCCACCCTTGTCCCCCGGCCGCAATCTTAAAAAGGGGTGAAAACACTTTTTTCCCAATATCCCGAAAACTATAAGTTAACAAAAAATTTGTGAAGTCATAATTTGTAGCAAATTGTTTTGCCTTTTTTTTTTTTTGTTTAACGTGAGGGAAAATCCTCATGGATGTTATGCCGGACTCCTACCGACTAAAAAACCTCACGTCACGCCCAACAGTCTATGGTTGGGAGCCCCGGGTAAACCCTCGGAAGGATGTCCCAGGACTCCCAACAGACCCACGGCCGCTACCGCGGCCTCGCCCAGGGGGTGGTTCGGGTGCTATCCCGCGTCTTTGGGGGGTTTCGGGTGTGATCCCGCTTCTAAGGGGGGGGCGTGCGTGAATTGTCTCACTCACGTCACGCTGCCGTCATGAGCCTGCTTCTGTAAGGACGGTGAGCCGCCCTGTCACCGTCCTCAGGCCCCCGGTCATGGTGGCCGATAGTCCTCGGCGAAGACACGTCGGCGGCGCCCAGGCCGCCGACTGCGGAACTCGGGTGGGAGAGTTCTCTCCCGTACCCGTCCCGCCGCCTCCTTCACGAGCATGACCTGCTCGCAGAAGGAGGCGGCGCAGTCCCACTTACTCCCGCTGGAGAGCATGGCTCGCACCATGGTCTCGAGCGAGAGAGTGTCCACGTCCAGACCCACTACGAGGACCTGGCGCTGTTGCGCCCACGCCGTGCACTCCACCAGTGTGTGGAGCGCCGTGTCATCGCTGCGGTCCTCGCAGTGCTGACACTCGGCCGTGGTTTCCCGGTGTTTCCGCCACAGATACCTACCGAAGCTACCGTGCCCAGCAAGCATCTGTGTCAACCGGTAGGAGAGAGCACCGTGTCTCCTCTCCAGCCACTCGTCCATGACCGGTCTGACGGCCGCGATTGTGGCGAATCCCCCCTGTGGTTGCTCAAGTCGCACCTTCCATGTCTCCACGGTTTCCTGGTGGAGTAGGGACCGCTGGGCCTCGATTTCTCGATAAGCGGGCCTTTGGCCCCGCTCCAGCGCCTCCTTGCGCCATCTGAACAGTGACGCAAGGGCTCTCGCTTCCAGGTCCCATGGAGGGGTCCCGGCTAGGAGACATGCCGCCTCACCGGAGATCGTGCGGTATCCTCTTATCACCCTGACGGCCATCACTCTCTGCGGGCTCAGCAGTCTAGCCACATTGATGGCCGTCAGGGTCTCCGCCCATACGGGAGCCCCGTATAGGGCCATGCTTCGCACGATCCCCAGGTACAGTCTCCTGTAGGGAGCGTTGGGTCCCCTGATGTTGGGCATCAGCCGCGCGAGTGCGGCCGATGCTCCCCTCAGTTTTGGGACCAAACTTCGGAAGTGATGTCCGAAGTTCCACCGGCCATCGAGTACGAGCCCCAGATACTTCATCGAGGGCTCGATGCCGATGCTGACGCCCCCTACCTGTAGGCTGGATCCCGCAGGTGGCCCCATCCGAGGTCCGTGGAAGCACAGAGCCTCGGATTTGTGAAGGGCGACCTCCAGACCCAGCCGCCGAATCCGACCTACGACCTGAGCAACCCCTGCCGTGGCCTTAAGTGCTGCGTCACGGTGCGTTGCTCCCCGCGCCGTAACGAGGGTGTCGTCGGCGTAACACGTTACGCCGACCCCTCTGAGCAACGGACCATGCAGCACCCAGTCGTAACCGATGTTCCACAGGAGCGGTCCTAACACCGATCCCTGTGGAACACCGCACGACACAAAATTGTTTTGCCTACAAATATGTTAAACAAATTTTTGCCCTAAATTAAAAATTAAAGAAGATAAAAACAAAAAAATGAAAATAAAATTGGAGTCAACTGGTGACCCAAGGGCTGGCAGTTTTCTCGCTCAACGAATAGGTATTGCTATTCAAAGGGGGAACGCTGCTAGTCTTTTGGGCACAATGCCACGGGGGCCTTATTTAGGTTTAGTTTAGATAGTAATAGTGTAAATATAGATATGTAATATTTATGTTTCTCTGTAATTTTTAACAATAAATGTATATATTGTTTTCTTTAAACAAAAAAAAAAAAAAAAAATAAAAAAAAAAATTATACAAAAAATCTTTTTTGCTCTGTGGCGTTTTTTACATATATTTTACAAAAAAATTACCTCAGAACAATCTTTTTGTACAATGTATAAAAAAAATTATAGAGCGAATAAGAAATTTTTTATAAAAAATTTCTAAATTTTTTGTAAATTTTTTTGTTAAGTTATATACACATTTGTAGGCAAAACAAAATGCTACAAATTATGCCTCTGCAATTTTTTTGTATGACTCAGTCTAGTTTCCGAAATATTGCGAAAAAAGTGTTTTTTTCCCCCCTCTTTTCAAGATGGCGGCCGGGGGACAAGGGTGGCGACCCCACAAACTTGAGGTTAAGCTTTTATTGATCCCCTACACATGTCCCAAAAATAAAATTGCGTCCTCTAATAAATGCAAAGCTCATGTAACATTTCAATGGACTATATATACAGGATGTTGATCTGCATTTGTGCATTACTTGCACACCATGACTGTACTGCCTACACTCGTTGATATTTCGGGATAAAACGAGACACCTTTTTTTACACTTTTTTTTTCTGCTTAAATTCTTTTCTATTTGCTACGGGAACTCTACTGCTTATACTAAACCAATATTAAGTGAAAAAATGGGGCAGTAAAATTAAGTTCTTAATAATTATTAAATAAAATAAATTTAAAAAGCAACTCGTATGAATCGGTTCTAAATATTCTAATAATACTATTACCTACATAGGTACATTTTCACCGTTCATTCAAAACCGTTTCTTCTTTGCCTACAGTTTAGTAGGCACATACAAATGTGTAGGCATAGGCAAAGGAGGCGGTGGCGGCGCGGCGCGTGTAAGTTATCCCTCCAACCCCCGCGCAGGAGCGAGCGGCTCAGGCGGCGCCTTTGATCGGTGAATTTGAAATTTTGAATTAATTAGTCGCTCGCCCGCCTTCAGCGTGAGTATAACCGCACGCGCCGATATCTACGTACTTCCTCGACATGCACAAGGTCGTGGTACACAAGGCCTATCAGCTGATCGGCAAGAGCAGATTCTCAATTATTTTGAGGAAGAACCTCGAGCCAGTACGCGTGAAGCCGGTCGCCGTTTCGGTGTTCATCATACTACAGTGTGGAAGCTGCTGAATCGCGAACTAATG
Source organism: Miltochrista miniata (assembly GCA_933228765.1). Lineage (NCBI taxonomy): Eukaryota > Metazoa > Arthropoda > Insecta > Lepidoptera > Erebidae > Miltochrista > Miltochrista miniata. The sequence goes on from OW121751.1 coordinate 23,674,059, forward strand.
CATCTGTTCCATTTCCGACGTGTTCAAGAGTTGCATCCGCAGGACAATAACGCTCGGACAGTTTTTTGTCACTGGCTCCTTGAACATCAGGACGTGAACATTTTGTGGTCCGACAAATCATTGTTTACGCGCGTGGGCGTTTATAACGTCCACAATGAACATTGGTGGGCTCACCGACAACACAACCCACATGTTACTACGCGGGACTCGTTCCAGGTCCGGTTTAGTCTGAATGTGTGGGCTGGTATCATCGGTGATCATCTACTTGGCCCATATTTTATTGACGGTCGTTTGAACAGTGCTACATACTTGGTGCTACTCCGACATGTGGTTAATGAGATGCTCGATGACATTCCACTCGCATTTCATAGGGACTTGTACTTCCAACAGGACGGTGCGCCACCTCACTATGGACGCCAAGTGCGCGAATATTTAAGTGAAGTGTTTGGTACGCAGTGGATAGGCCGTGGTGGACACTGGGGGTGAGCATTTTGAACAATTATTGCGTGTTACATGATTTTGTAAATAGGTATTTAAGCTTTGATTCTCAATTAATTCTGTAAATAAGTTGATTTAAAATTTTTAACTACGCCAGAAATGCTTCATTTCAGAATACTTTTCTCATACCTAATGTTTACTAACAGTACTTAATGTTTTTGTTTGCAATTGCATGATAAATAGCGTGTTTCTGCCGGTCCTAAGCCCTTGAAGTAGGAAGGAATCTTTTAAATCAACATAAACTCATCATCAAATCATTAATATCAAATCAAAAAAGTACATAAAGGTCACCGAACTTGTCAGCTGGAACTAAAAACTCATGAAACCTAATAACTAATGGCTCCTCTACACTGCCCGCAAAGTTCATAGGCGAAGTACTCTAGAAACTTTGCCTAAGTTCGAAAAAAGTGCGTCACTACACACTCAGTGGTGTCAGTAGCCTGCGCACGCACATTGCCGCCGTTTGTAATGAACAAACAAATTTGTGTGGCAGAGTTCCCAGGAACAACATAATTTGCTCCTGACCACTGTTTGACGCTGATAATTGGATCACATACACCGAAGCACTAATTATAGCTTAAATCACGCGCCGGCAAAGCACCGGCACACACGATGTCGGCCAAGTAGTGTAGAGAGGTACTTCGTGAACGCACTTCCCGCATCTTTGGGCCCATTGACTGAGGCGCAAAAATCGACAGCAAATAAAGTCGCCTGAGGGGAGGTATAGTTTTTGACGAGGTAAGCCGAAGTGCCTCTTTACACTATCGTATTCATTTAACTTCGTTCAACTTCGCGGGCAGTGTAGAGGAGCCATGAGATGCGATACGTAGCCGCATTATCTAGGTACCTACTATTGTCTAGCTTTAAGCCCAGGCCACACCGCCAGCGGGCGGGCGAGCGAGCTAGGCGGGCGGGTGAAGTGAGATATTGAAGTTATGCAAACTACGCGACATTGCCGAGCTAAACTATGGGGTTTACACCAAAAACTACATACGGAAGGGCGAACCGGGTAGTGCGGATGAGACTAGACACGTGGACACTGCTATTCGAATGACAAGCGACGACTAGTCTGAGTACCCGAAACGGGGAGGACGGTAGTTAAGCTAGCGAAGCGGGCGCGCCTAACGACGAAAACGAGTAGCTTCGCTCGCATCAGCCACGTAGGTTATTCGGCAGCTCGCAGTGTGCCTAGCTCGCTCACCCGCCCGCTGGCAGTGTGACTTGCGCTATAGCGTTGGCTCGGCGACGTAAACATTAAATACACGGGTGAAGATTTTTTCTTCGTAAATCATATTTCACTAAAAACAGGATTTTTGGGGTTTTGTTATCTACGTAATGTTTGTGTTGCTTGCAATCGATAATACCTATAGTACACTAAGCACTGAAGGAGGCTTGTGCACGACCAAATCAACAGCTTGTATAGTAATTGAACATTTTTTTTTTTTTTTTATATTCAGCTCGCCAAATTGACGTCGCCACGGTGGGCAGCCGTGGCGCATCTTGCGATTGGGGGCCACTTCTTACAGCGGTTCTCAAGTTGGCGGCCCTGTGATGTGCCTCTTCACGCTCCTCTTAAAGAACCCGGGGTTGTAACATGAGGGAAACACGTGTGCGGGCAGGTCGTTCCAAGTTTTTATAGTTCGACAGAGGAACGATCTTTTGAAACGCTCGGTTCTGGCGAAGATTCTCTCCACTGTGTATGAGTGGCATCTCTGCCCGGCACGCGTTGTTCGGGATCGGAAAGGTGATGGTGGTATCAGATTGGCTCTTCAGAACATTCGCCGTGATACATTCGGTAGAAGGCAGCCAAGGACGCTACGGTTCTTCGCTGCGCCAACGGTTCGAGGCCTCCCGTCACCTCGGGACAACCAATTATTCGGACAGCACGTCTCTGCATAGCGTCAAGTGCGTCCAACAAGTACCTCGCGGAGTCATCCCAGAGGTGAGAACAGTACTCGACGCAGGGACGAATCTGCGTCTTGTACAGCAAACATCTCTGATGTGGCGTGAAGTACCGTCTCACCTTATTTAGGACTCCGAGTTTCCGCGAGGCCAGCCCAATACAACTCTCTATGTAGTTTTTGTGATTGAGTTCACGCCGGACGTCTATACCGAGAATCTCCAGGTTGTCCTTTAGTGGAACCGTAATGTTCTGAAGAGAGGGTAGGGGTAGGAATGGGGACTTCTGCATGCGTTTTTCTGGCATTGAACTCGACCAGGTTGTCTGAACCCCATTGGGCAATGCGACCCAGGTCCCGGTCGAGATCCGCCACGAGTTGCCGTCTCTTTTCGTCCACGTCACAACGCCCCTCCGCTGGGCGGCCAGAATAGCTCCCATGCAGAGTACTGTCATCCGCATAACAATGAATGCACCCAAGGGACAGCATGTCATTGATATTTATGCAAATTATTATTTTATTATTTATGCAAATTTTATCATTCTCAACTACTATATCTCTCGTTTTTGTTCTCATATTTGTAAAAACGTGAATTTAAGTAGGTACCTTAAAGGTTTAGTTACGAACGTTTAATTGTTTTTAAACTATCGCGGTTTTTAACACTCATACTTATAGAAATCGGGACTTCGGGACCTCAGCGCCCGTGGTCACGGTTGGGTCCAACCGCGACCACGGGTGCTGCAACGTGCTCGAAACGTCGGTGAATGTAAGTAAATAGTATTTCGCGTGAAGTCCCAAATTCTATAAGTATGAGTTTTAATTGTTTCTTTTGTAAAATCTGTTAATGTTCAGAATCCTTAACTTCGTTATGAATAAGACTTAGTTTTAAAAATTTTCCATTCAAACTATTATAATACAACATACCTACCTAAAGCGATACTGTACCAATATTCATCTGAGATATTTTACGACGGACACGCAGAAAGCGGGTCTTCAAACAAATTGTAGTGCAGATCCCTCCGGCTAAATCTCAGTAAATTGGCGACATAAAATGTTATGAGAAAACGTCTTAAACCACACAAGCCTTTCTCAGATGCCTTGTTCTCATATTTTGCATCTAGAATATACATTCTGAACAAAGTTTTGGGTACCAGAACACGATATTGTTGGGGCTGAATGACCGTTCTACATACTAGTACTTGCTCCGAATGTGTTCTAAACTTGAAGCTGTAACTCTACTGTATACATACCGCTTTTTCTCTGAGATAAATGAAGACCAGTGTTGTGTTGATACGTACTAGATAACTTTTATTGAGAAAAATGACGCAGTGGTACATATCTGTACATAAACCATGATGCATTTGTACTCCAGATAGTATTATTCTTCCCAAAACATGAAATTGAAATAAAAACATCCTCAAGCAATCATGTAATCAATGAAATTAACATATCGTCGGCATTCCATTGCTAGATGTCCATTCCTAATTTTTGTCATAACGTATGGGGCTCCACTTTTCATATCTAATTCTTCCCTGCGATCTTTTTAACTGCCCCCTCTGGATAGATGTTCGTATTTCAAAATATAATTTTGTAGTAGCAGGGGTTCTTCATAACGCTGTAGCAAGATTCATCAAAATCTAATAAATTTGCATGGAGTGGCTTAGCACTAGACGCAAATTGATAAGATTTTAATAGAATGATTTGATGGGCGTTGCCCATGATTTTCTTCTATCAAATCGAATAAAAATACGACTAATAATAAAAGGTTTTTCTAAGTGAAATCTTCGTGTATCAATGAAATCCGTATTGAAATAGGAATTTATCTTAATATGAATATGAAATTATTCAGTTATCTATGGTTTACAAAATGTATTGGGGTAACTATTATGGAAATAGGGATCCTTGCCGCAATAATTTTAACGTTTGTTCCGCAACCCTACGCATTGTTTAGTAAGCTTACTTTAAATCCGTTTCCGTCCTTGAATATGGTCATTAATATTTCAGTAAAAGCTGTCTATTTCCTTAAATTATTTTGAAGGTTTCTACCCCATCATCAGATCTGATCATATTTAGGTTAACTTGGTGAAAATTTGTAGATTCTTGTAATGGACCAATATTAACCTATTTATATTTTTACAGTGTCATTTGTGGTTATAGATTCCAATACAATTTACAATCCAACGCTGCACCACCTATTTAGTTTACTTGTAACCTTGGCTAAAGCATCTCTGTCAAAACATTAAGAAAGTTCAAGTTATGTACAAAAGCGCTACCGCCTTATACCTATTTACATATTTTCACACAGAAAGGTGATGTCCACTTTTTGTATGGACGTTGGTTTTTTATTCGAAGTAAAATCCATAATGGCTGAAAATACACTGATATATATAGTGACCAAAATTAGGAATCACGAATTAGATAAAAACATATTTTTGAAACCTGCCTTTAAGAGAAAACCCAAAAGTTATTTTATGTTAGTAGATATTTTAATTAAATGGATGGCAATACAAACATAATTTTTTGTAATAGCAATTATGGCTGTCATCAATGTGAACTGTCACAAAAAGTCAATGTCAATTATGTCAATATCGCATCTCGCTGCTCGCTGGCTGTTTCGCTTTGGTATTTCTGGTTTGGTTTGTTATTAACGAATACTTTGACTGTGCACATTAATTGAATGATAATAGTATTTGGACTCAAACTTAAATAACTCATACAACTTGGCAGTTGGCTATTACAACTGTTATTTGTTTCCACCAGCGATTCGGACTTGGAATTTCGATTTTAAAACACTGACTGTAAGTATATTATTACTTTGTTTACTTTGTTAAGTATTTTATATTCTTACTTGTATTAATCATATACCAGGCAACAGTTTCAGTACCTACGAAGCTATTAGTACGAGTCCGGAGTTTATCTCAATACTAAAAGAGTTGATTACTTAGGAAGGGAAATATAATAATAAACTAGCTGACGCCCGCGTATTGTTCCCGTTTCTGCTTCCCGTGGGAACTTATAGGAAAGCCTATGTGTTATTCCGGACTATGCTCTATCCCTCTACCAAATCTCAGCGAAATCCATTCAGCCGTTAGAGTGTGATTGAGTAACAAACATCCAAACATCTTCACAAACTTACACATTTATAATATTAGTACAATAGAATAAGCTGATGCCCGGGGCTCTACCCGCGTTGATGTCGGTAATTTTTTCGCATTTATAATAATAATTAAATTCACAATAGTAATACCTACCTGAAGTAAGGCTCACCCCCTCTTACATGAGACTTAACATAACCAATGAAATATTTGGTGTAAGTACATTATACCTCTGTCACTCTTTCAGGTAAAAGGCAACACTTAAAAAGAAACTGCAGTAGTATCGCTATACAGAATTCTAACTCTAATCTGATTATCATCTGTCAAGAATGTATTAACTTACTACTGATAGAACTCAGTAACAGAAATGAAGGTAATAGTATTAATGAACAACTTGATCATCAATCAGTGTGTGTGTTGTGACATGTCTGTTCTAAGACAGACCGGCTGGCATTCTCTTCTTTACTTGATGGCCATCTTGAGAGAAATTACATTGCTACCATCATCAAACCTCGTCAGGTAATTTTATGTTTATTACTTACATACAAAGTTAAAGCACGCCTTTATCCTCAATGGGGTAGGCAAAGGCATGGTATATACCCACATTTCACCTTATAGATTTATGTTCCACGTAATAGCAGCCCGTAAGGCCTACTTGACTTAACAATTATTATTTTACTGACAACATGTTTATTAATCATTTATCTAATATTAAATATGAGTTTCTTTTCTTTTTATTAATATAACTTTTATTTCAGATGCCTGCATATGCTCTATATAGTGACCAATATTAGCCTGCCTGTGGTGCCTGCTGGCAAAGAGCTTGTTCTAATGTTCAAAATGTGATGGAACCACTGAGAGATGTCCAAGTCCACATTCAAGATAATGTTAATTTTGAAAGTGGGCCTAACTCTATTGTTGAACCTGTAAGTGTTCCTAGCTCAGATTTTGTTGTTCCAAATGTTCAACATAGTGGCATACATTAATTGAATTAAATGGTTATAACCAAACGCCCAATACATCAAACAACAATCAACACATTGAGAGAAAATCTCAGCATTCCACGAATTCACCGTTCAGACACTGGGTCCCTATCGTGGTACAGCCAGAGGGCAACACTGTGAGGGTGTCTGGGACTTGCGGCCCATTTCGTTAGATTCAGGGTGCCCTTAAGATGCATCAGCGCTCACCTTGCACCGTTCACAATGTTCCCCCCTCTGCCTAACCATATTTGGTAAGATCCTATCAATGCCGCTTTTAATGAAATGGCTACAACAGAACACCGAATTGTTTCTGATTGTGTAAATCAAGAGTGGTTAAGGATACCTTTATATCTCTGAAAACACATACTTATGGATTATAAATTGTACATAACACTGAATGCTAGGGTTTGTGAGGAACATGCCAGTGTTAAATTGGGAGTTATTAGATGAATATGAGTTCACAGAACAATTCAGTCAGTCACATATTGTTGTATTGTTAGATTTATCAAGAAAAAAAGTTACTAATACAATATTTACTTTACAGCCTTGATCAGAGGACAAGAAATCAAGTCAGGTCACCAGGTCAGTCCAGTCAGGCAAGACAGGATTTGTGGATATTACTGCACTGGCTTGAAAGGGAAAAGGACTGTTGGAAGCTGTGCTCATGTGATGACTATTGTCTGGTATCTTGTATAGGCTCGGTATCAAAACGACATTTCTCCACCTGCACATTTTTTAGACAACATATTTATAAGAGAAGATATTGAGAATGAAGGTGATGAATAAATAATATATTAACCTCAAACAATTTATTTCATTATAGTAGACTTACCATCAATCTAGGTATACTATTACACACGATTTTAATAATATTAAGCTCGCCATATTGACAGCACCACTGATAGAAAGCCGTGGCACATCTAGCGATTAGAGCCCACTCTCACAGTCCGTAAGACTTCTGACAGTGGTCATCAAGTAGGCGGCCCTATGTGCGAGCAGGTTGTTGCAAGTTTTTATAGTTCGACAAAGGAATGATCTTTTGAAACACTCAGTTTAGATTCTCTCCTCTAGGTAGGTATGAGTGGCACCTCTGCCCGGCACGCATTTTCGGGATCGGAATAGAGAGGGTGGGATAAGGTAGAAGAGCTCTTCTGAAACACTGGCCGTAATACATTCGGTAGAAGGCAGTCAAGAACGCTATGGTTCTTCGCTGCGCTAACGGCTCGAGACCTCCCGTTACCTAGACAACAAATTATTCGGATTCTGCATAGCGTCAAGCGAGTCTACTAAGTACCTCGAGGAGTCATCCCAAAGGTCAGAACAGTATTCGACGCAGGGGCGAATCTATGACATGTGGCAACCAGTCGGAATATTACAATTTTATTTCACCAACGGCTTTCTCTGACAATGATACAGTTTAAGTCTCATAGTTTCAAAACACTACATGTGAACAATTTCGTTACTTAGTTTTAAATATTGCACTCTATTCATAAATCAATAGCAGGTAACGCTTTTTGTCTGAACATGACGTAATAAATCAATTTCTTTTTATATTTGCAGTAATCTCACCCTCATCCCTCATATCATACAAAAGTAAACAAAAAAGACGTGTGGCACTCGGGGACTGCCGCGGTAAAGCTATTACATAGCATTTTTTATCAACTATGCTAGTATAATTATTTCTATATAAGAATACTAGCTGATGCCCGCAGCTTCGCCCGCGTAAAATTTGTTCCCGCGGGAAGTTATTCCCGGGATAAAAGGTAGCCTATGTGTTATTCCAGACTATAATGTATCTCTGTACCAAATTTCAGCCCGATCCGTTCAGCGGTTTGAGCGTGAAGAAAGAGTAACAAACATCCACAATCACAAACTTTCGCATTTATAATATTAGTAAGATAAGAAAGATTTTAAGGCCTTTGTTCACATGGTGCGAGCCATGCTCTCCAGCGGGAGTAAGTGGGACTGCGCCGCCTCTTTCTGCGAGCAGGTCATGCTCGGGGCGGGTACGGGAGAGAACTCTCCCACCCGAGTTCCGTAGTCGGCGGCTAGGGCGCCGCCGACGTGTCTTCGCCGAGGACTATCGGCCTCCATGACCGGGGGTCTGAGGACGGTGAGAGGGTCGCTCACCGTCCTTACAGAAGCAGGCCCATGACGGCAGCGTGACGTGAGCAACTCACGCACGCCCCCCCCCCTTAGAAGCGGGGTCAAACCCGAAACCCCCCATAGACGCGGGATTGCACCCAAACCATCCCCTGGGCGAGGCCGCATCGGCGGCCGTAGGTCTGTTGGGAGTCACGGGACATCCTTCCTGAGAGCTTACCCGGGGCTCTCAACCATAGGCTGTTAGGCGTGGCGTGAGGTTTTTTAGTCGGTAAGAGTCCGGCATAACATCCTATGAGGATTTTCCCTCACGTTAAACAAAAAAAAAAGGCCTATGTTCAACAAAGTAAAGTACCAAGTACCTACTTGACTGTCGACATTTGGGCTTTTGGACTTTTGGACTGTTGGACTGTTGGACTGTTGGACTTTTGGGCTGTTGGACTGTTGGACTTTTGGACTTTTGGACTATTGGACTATTGGACTATTGGACTTTGGACTTTAGGACTTTTGGACTTTTGGACTACTAACTCCTACCTATGTATATTTCATGATATTTCTTTCAAAAAATAAGGTCATGAAGAAGTTTCACTTCTTACGTGTGTACAATAGTACACGCACACATTTTTTTTAAATGTACCCATCATTTAGTTTGTTACTCATTTCTCATAGGTACATAAAACCACCATAAATTCTGCAACACTTTTCAGTACTGCGCCATCGAGACGTATCGCAGGTACCTATAAAATATCTGTACCCTCCAGATTCTTATTTGCCTGCCTCGGTGGCATTCGGTAATATAACTGACTGTCGCGCTGGGGTCCTGGGTTCGATTCCCGGGCAGGCCAAAAAATCGTGGGATCTATCAATATTTGTTTCGAAGATTTGATGTTTTCTAAGTATAGTATGTATAAATAAATAGATAAATTCTTTATTGCCATTAATTGTGTACATACATGAAATTGGAATTCCCTGATACCTGCGCTAGTACAAACTGTGTTGCAGATATCAGTGTTCTCCCCCAAAATATTGACACTTGACAATATGTTTACACAGAACTATTAAAATATTAAAATTGTTTCCTACTAACTCATAAACTTATAATAATTTTACATAGAGAAAACGATAAGATATGAAACAAGACCAATACAAAATCTTAAAGCATGCTTAGGCTTTCGTGTGTGTGCTTGCGTGTGTGTGTGTGTATGTGTGTATGAGTGTCTGTGTGTAAGTATGTGTGTCTCTCTCTCTCTGTGTGTGTGTGTGTGTGTGTGTGTGTGTCTCTGTGTGAGTGTGTGTGTGTGTGTGTGTCTCTGTGTGAGTGTGTGTGTGTGTGTGTGAGTGAGTGTGTGTGTGTGAGTGTGTGTGTGTGTGTGTGTGTGAGTGAGTGTGTGTGTGTGAGTGTGTGAGTGTGTGTGTGTGAGTGTGTGTGTGTTTATGTGAGTTGATTTTAAAGAACTTGTAGAAGGTCTTACACAGATTCATATTCCATTGGTTTTAATCACTCAGTTACTGCCGTTTTAAATTCTCCGTATGTATGCATACTAAGAAATTATATGAGATGTATAAAAAAGTTTTAATTAGATCGCAAAGAAAATGTCCAAAAGCCAAAGTACTTGAAGCAAAGTCGTTGATATACCTAATTAGAGATAATAGAAAAACCTCGCAGAACTTCAGAACAATACACACTCACACAGTACTGTTTTACGATTACCGATTATAATTATTTAAAGTTAAAGTTCATTTTTAAATAATTTATTATACTTACTATTAAACTAATTGTTGTCAAACTGATTATGATTAAACCTCTTTTCATAATCAATAAGCCAGTACAACCGTTAAACAACACTATGCCAAAGACAAACAAGACTGAGAAAAAATAATTTAATGACAAGCAAGAATGACAGGTTTAAATTTTTATCATCGAAGTATTTTTCATGAAATTATTCTATATTCTAAAGGTAAATTAGTGTCGAAATGGCCGCATAAATCTAACTATGGTTTCTTAAAACGAATATGATCAGGATTGATATTTAAATGTAAGTAATTATGGAGAGTCGAGATCCAATCTGTTTGTTTACTACATTGTTTGAAAGATACACGAACGTGGCCGAAGGTAGCCGAGAGTGTGATTCGTTTTCGTGACAGAATTTCTGGATTCGGTCTCCATGCAAGGCCCGCGATAGAAGCTATGCAATAGCTTAAAAATAAAATAGTTAGCAAAAGCAAACAGAACTGTCAATCGTTTGTCACGCGTGACATATGCCAAACTCATTATTTTGTTTTTACTAGGCACAGGCATCAAAAGTTTTGTTAGTATTCAGCCTAAAATATCTTAAAATAAAAATATTTTTTTCTCATAATTGCGGGCACTTAAAATTCCATTTGTTAAATTAAAATATTAGTTTCATGTAACACTATTCAAAAATATTTGGTTCAACGATTCTGGATTTTTTCGAGAATAAAAAACCGTTTTTGGACATCACCTTTCTGAAAAGATGTATCTAATCCAATTTCCTTTACTATTTTTATACCAGAGAACCCGGTTGATGACTAAGGCTTGCTCTATTTCGTGGGACGGTAAATATAACTTATGTCTAATGTAGGCACATATTTTTCTTCAACCTTTCGGCAGGCGCGATTGTTGAGTGTATAAATATTTTACAAAATATTTTTGAAATCGTAGAAAAACCTTTTATTTGGTAAAATTGGATGGAATTTTGAGAATTCATTAAAATATTATTTATTTTAGAAATAAGGCCTCTGTGTTCACCTACAGACAACAAACTATTTTATTTAAATGAAGGTTTCTGACAAAAATTAAAAAAATCTGAAGAGTCTGTTTTATATAGAGAGAGACTAGATACTATTGGAATAAGTTCGATTCGATAAACATTTAGCTATTCATATTTTAAAGTTTTAAAAGTAGACTACATGTTTGTCTACAGTGGTTCCCAACCAGTGGTCCGCAGGAGCAAAAATATGGTCCCTGAAGGATTTTAAATTTATCGGGTGGTGAGCCGTTGCAATGAGCGAGAAGAGCGCGAGTAGTGGGAGCGGTTGGTACGCCCATTGGCTCGGCGAGCAAAGACAACACAAAGTCTGGGATTTGCCCACGATTGAATGTGTTTCCAGGCCGAGCGTGGATCCTGGCTCAAGACCAGTTTCCTAAAGTCTAAAGTGTGGGAAACTGGTTCTGATCCGAAAGGCCGGGCGGACGGTGGACACGCCATCGGGGTACCGAGCGATGGTGTTCCTCGTCGAGGTTTGCAAGCTTGAGCGTATCATTACAGAGCGACACCATTTCCGAAGTTAAGTCTTAAAACAGAGGGGGCAACATCTGCGCTCTCGCGGTTGGTACCCAACATAAGAGTACCCAACGCTCCCTGCAAGAGACCTTCGGGGTCGTGCGGAGTATGGCACTATACGGGACCCCCGTATGGGCGGAGGCCCTGACGACTGGCAACGTGGCTAGACTGCATAGCCCGCTAAAGGCGATGGCCGTCAGGAGAGGGTAAAGCACGATATCCGTTGAGGCGGCATGTCTCCTAGCCAAGACCCCTCCATGGGACCTGGAAAACAGGGCTCTTGCGTCGTTGTATCAATGGTGCAAGAAGGCGCTGGATCGGGACCACAGGCCTGTGCCCAAAGAAATAGAGGCATAGTGATCCCTGTTTCGCCAGAAGCTCATGGAGACATGGAAGGTATGACTTGAGCTACCAAAGTGAGGACTCACCACTAATTCGGCGCCATGGTAGCCTCACCTACCGAGTGTCACAGATGTTTACCGGGCACGGGTGCTTCTTTAAGTATCTACAGCGGGGACACGGCACTACATGGGTATAGCAGCGACAAGACCTCGTTACGGGCCTGGGCGTAAATATTCTCACGCTGGACACCATGTTAAGGGCTCTGGTCTCCAACGGGAGAAAGTGTGACGTAACTGTGTCTTTCTGCGAGCAAGTCATGCTCGCGAAGAATGCAGCGGGAGAGAAATCTCCATTCCAAGTTCCGTAGTCGGTGGCACGGTCGTCCACCTTGACCGAGAGTCTGAGAGCGGTGAGTTGGCTGCTCACCGCTCTTTCACAGAAGCCGGCCTAGACGGTGGCGTGTCTCTTCACCCCTCGAAGAAGTGGAATAGTACCCCCCCCCCCCCCCTTCCTAATCCTTTTAGCACGGACGCTGGTGAAGTTAATGAAGGAATCCAGGAAGAACACAAAAAATTCACTTGAGTGGTTTGGTGTTTAAAAGCAATTTCTTATACGAAACTCCAGGTTAGCAGATCTCGTGAAGAAGATGCAAGCCAGAAATCACATTAACCCTTCATTCCAGAAAAAAAATATATCGAAAATTGGTAATGACGAGCAGGTAAAAAGCGGATGATGCAATCGTGACGTCATCTTACCAGTTTCGAATAAAAATTAATAGATACAAAAATACGAAAGTTTCCTGTTTATGCAATTTCCTACTGCGTTTTTTTAAGTTTCAGATTGATTATCACAGTTTGTTTAAATTATGCCTTTATAGTGGTCCCTGTTAACAAGAAAAATATAAAAGTGGTCCCTGACCACGAAAAGGTTGGGAACCCCTGGTCTAGTCTGTCCAGCCTAGCCTAAAATGCAGTTATTTTTTATAGGCAGACAGCAACAATTGTCAGACTCCAATTGAAAATTAGAGTAGTATTCGAGGTAAAGTGCTTTTTTCTCAAATACATTTTATTGATAAACCCCTTCCGAAGTAGACCCAAGGGAACTTTTCTCCCACGGATATCAGAAAAGAGTTTTTGTGATTTCTGTGCATGAGACCGAGGCTAAAATCATGATTTTAAGAAACATATGAGATGAACAACTCGTGGGACATTGAAGATTTAAACTTGACTAACTTAACTAATTTTGACTGCTTCTGTGGCGCAGTCGGTAGTGATACCGCCTGCGGCACTGGAGGTCGAGGGTTCGTTTTCCACCGGAGACATATATTTGTGTGACCCATAAATGTTTGTCTCAAATGTCTGGGTGTTTCTATGTATAATATGTATGTATTTAAATTTAAAAAGTATATAAGTATTAATGTCCGTGGTCTGATACCCATAACACAAGCAAGTTATTCCTAGCTTACTTTGGGATCAGATAGCGTTGTTTGAAATGTCCGTGATTATTTATTTATTTATTTTTAAACTTAAATCTGCCAAGCCATGAATAATGTTTCGAGTAGGGGAAAAAAATATTTCTTTTGTTAGCTTCCATTGCGTACAGTGCGTAAATGGTTGAAGTTACGTAAAAATTGTGTTTTACAAAATTGTTCCTCTTAAAAGTTATAAAAAAAAGTCCTCAACAGCGTAACATACACTACAATATCTTTTAAGATTCACTTACAATAACCCTCTTAATAAGTTTTAAAATATTAGCGACGCGACTACGGGAATAATCGTAGTTTGCAGTAGTAGCCAGTCAACTGAACGATAAAAACCGGTGAAGTGCGAGTCGAACTCGCACACAATGAGTTTCGTACCAAAAAAAGAACGCGTGGAAGTAAATGCTACGGGAAACATTTTATCACTCTACATACTAATACCGCACCTCTCTCTTTCTCACTGTGACGCAAACTAAGTTGTGCGGTTTAGCTCTAATGAATATGAGCGACGCCGACGCGACGGTAGTAAATGCGGCGGGAAACATTATATCACTAAATATTTATACGACACCTCTCTCTTCCTTACTCATGTGACACAAACTAAGTTGTGCGAGTCAGCTCTCATGAATATAAGCGACGCGACGGGAGTAAATACGACAAAAATATTATATTACTTAAAATATGAATACCAAAACGCTCTCTTTCTCACTCTCATGTGACGCAAACGAAGTTGCGCGGGTCAGCTAGTAAACGAATAAAATCGTTGTACACAGCTGTCACCGCAAATTGGATTGACTCTGCAAGAAAAAGAAATATGACTGCCCCTCGGTGCAGTTAAGGTTTTGACAAGACGGAACACCATGTTTGTATTTGTTACCTTTTTTTTTTTTTGTTTAACGTGAGGGAAAATCCTCATAGGATGTAATGCCGGACTCTTACCGACTAAAAAAACCTCACACGCCACGCCCAACAGCCTATGGTTGAGAGCCCCGGGTAAGCCCTCAGGAAGGATGTCCCGTGACTCCCAACAGACCTACGGCCGCCAATGCGGCCTCGCTTAGGGGGTGGTTCGGGTGCAATCCCGCGTCTTTGGGGGGTTTCGGGTGTGACCCCGCTTCTAAGGGGGGGGGGGGGGCGTGCGTGAGTTGCTCACGTCACGCTGCCGTCATGGGCCTGCTTCTGTAAGGACGGTGAGCGGCCCTCTCACCGTCCTCAGACCTCTGGTCATGGAGGCCGATAGTCCTCGGCGAAGACACGTCGGCGGCGCCCAGGGCGCCGACTGCGGAACTCGGGTGGGAGAGTTCTCTCCCGCACACGGCCCGCCGCCTCCTTCGCGAGCATGTCCTGCTCGCAGAAAGAGGCGGCGCAGTCCCACTTACTCCCGCTGGAGTTGTATTTGTTACCTATGTTCTTATTATAAATACTGCACGTTGTATTTTTATACCATTAAGGTGGCAGACAAGCATACTGCCCACTAGAAGACGTGGTGATCACCGTTGCCGATTAACGATTGCAACACCAGAGGCGTTTGCTCGCGCTGCTGACCCTGCAAGAACCTTTTAGAACCCTTTTGAAGAACCCCAGCACTATAGACGTTTGAGAAAATCAAGACAGAAAGATTAAAGATCAAGGTCTACACGAAATGTATAACACTACTAACGTGACAGTACCTTACTTTGTCAGAACTAAGCCAGTAATTACCGCAATCAATAAACTCTGAGACTATTTAGACGATGAACCCATTTGTATTACGGAAGGGATACTTATTCAACGCCTTAGATGTCTATATCAGTATACTGTATTGATCCTACAGGTCAAATGCTGTCAGTCTGCACGGTATACTAAAATATTTTTATGCCCACCGTAAAACTAGACATTTTCATTGTGTTTTCTAGAAAAATGCAGAATACTGAAAACTAAATACTAAGTACCAAATGTTTGGAATAAAACACTTTTAAAATAACACTGTACTACATGTAAGATATTACCTACTTACATTGTTCTATATTGGGGCTTATTTATGACCGACACGACGCTCAGAAAGTAGGAATTCAAACAAATTGTTGTGCAAATCCTACGGTTAAATCTCGGTAAATTGACGACATAAAATTTTATGAGAAAATGGGTTGAACTGTACAAGGCGAGCTCTAAGTATTGGTGGCATATTTTGCATTTGGATTAAGCAATACCTAATTATGTTTTTCTAGTCATGTTACTAGCTATTCAACAATATTACTTCTGCATTCATAATAGTTTTCCCCGAAGGGATAGGCATTTTGTACTTGCTATTTTTTTTTTCATTCACTAACCTCATAGATCTTCATTGCTTTTTCAGTTAGTTAGACGATGCAGTACTTGCAGATGAGGTTGGCTGGAACCCGTCGATCGTAGATGGGTTCCAATTCATTGTTCTGCTCAATCAAGCCCATAAGGTAAAAAGTTCTATGTGGAGAAAAAATAGACTTGTTTTAGAGAAAAACCGTTGGAAAACTGATCCATTATTTTTTTATAACAGTGGCTTTTAAATAAAACAAAATTGTAAAAAGAAATTGAGATTTTAAATGTAAAGTTTGCTTTGTTTAAAGTCAAGTCAAGTCAACATAAAATATTTACCAATGCTTATGTACTAAACACAAAACAGTCACAACATTTTTGCATAATACTTTATTTACATGGTGTTTAGTGTACAGAAGTACCTTAAAAGGGAAAAGACGGAGCCCTTATAAGATCACTTTGTTGTCCGTCTGTCTAGTCCTTTATCTCGAGAACGCGTGGAGGTAAAAGTAAAATAAAAAAAAAATTACACCATCTATTTAGGTATATAGGTATATGATTCCTTAAACCTATAAAATAATCAAACTACAAATATATGCCGTTAACCTCGAACTATGAAGTTTGGCAGGTATGTATATCCTTTTATGTCACAGTATAGGAGAGAATTTTAAAGCTAAACACTTGAAACAAAAAAAATAGTTGTAACTAAATAAAAAACCGTGAGATCGGATTCCCTAACTTCTTGTTCGCCAACATTACTAATAAACTAATTTCAATTTATAAAAAAAGAGACAAATTTAGTTTGGAGAATGCCAACGTGATGTTCAATTATAGCACGTATGAGTTTCTAGTAAGGTGTGATACTCGTAATTATGGAACTCGCCAAACAGTAAACTAGGATATCACAGAAGATGATACGATATCTCATAGCTAACAAAGGATTATCTCATAGCTAACAATCTGGTCGAAACATTATACAAAAAAAAGTACTTCAATATAACCACGATTAGCCTCATAAAAATAAATACACTTGATAATGGACCTCTATTAATAACCATTGGGATACATAAAATGCAATGTACACAATGCAGTATGCTTTGTCAGACAATACGCGTTATTTATGAATTTGGAAGCAATATTTAAATTTGGTAGATTTCCAAGAATAGTCCTTGCCAACGTACTCTGGAATGGATTTATGATCTCAACTGTCAAGGAAAGCAATCTATACCTAGTAGGAAAATAGACACTGCAAGGTGACTACAAATGGCAAATACACTCAAGAGTCAGGAATGAATTCGAAATGTACTTTAACTTTATCCGCATCGATGAATCGGCAAGCGTTTCAACGAGATTGTTTGATCATTGAACTCAAAATGTTCCAGTTCCCGTCTACATGTTACATTTTAAGTGTCGTTTATTATCATATATGAATCTATAAGGTGTAAATAATGGCTCCTGGTCTAGGCTAAATTGATAAAGACAGTCGAGAATCGAACATGAACTACACTATCTTATCTGTTGTGTCACTAGAATAGATTCTAGCAAAACTTTATTTTAACTGGTTTGCCGCATAGCACAGAAACCTTATAAAGAACAAACCGTGACCTTATCTATAAAAGCAAGCTCATCCAAGCAAAAAGATAATAGCAGAGCAGAAGGAATAGGAAAAGTTTAAACGACAAGGGAACGATTGCACATTAGTTGAAATGAAATGCGAGATGATTATTATGTATACAATGTATTAATACTTTAATTTAAGGCCGCGTGGGTCTGATTTTGAGTTTTTTGAAACAATCCTACTCAAAAAGTAAAGGGTTTATAATTCTGATAAATATATATATAATAGTTAAGGATATAAGCTAAACATATTCCAAGCCCGTTACACGATGCAATAAATTTCACTAGATAGAAAAAAATCCCCAAGTTGACTCTCTCAGAAAAGTTTTTTCAATACTGTGGCTAAACTATTAACATTTTATATTTGATTTCTGCACTCATTTAAAGCTACTGAGTTTTTATACACATTTTCCGAACGTTTTTTTTATACACAAGTATTTACATAGTTATCATGTACAAATATCTACCAAACGCAATAGAATTGCGCCGCTGACGGCCGATCAGTCTCGCGCTAGCGCTTGTGGAGGCAGGACCTGTGTCAGTTTTTTTCGCAACTATTTCGTAATTATTATGCCAAATTACGTTGAAATCGCGCCAAAGTATAAAAATATCAGTAATGGGCAAAATGTATTTAGATTAACCGTTACAAATTACAATACTTTGTTATGCTTAATTCAATTACTCTGTAACAGATTACTTGAGTAATTATTTACAATGAGTACTAGCAGTAACTAATTACTGAGTAATGGAATTACACGTTAATCTAATTACATTGTAACTAGTTACTCATTAATTCAATTAACGAATTCTCATAATGAACAACTCTGTCCTGTGAATTCGTCACGGCCCAAGGGGTGGATCGATTTTGAAGCAGTTTTTTGATCGTAAGTCAATGTATCCATGATGGTACTTAGCTATACATTTTGAAGACCATCAGCTTAATTCCTGAGTGATGAAGGGATTTCACTAAAATTCCCATACGCGACTCATGGTAAATGTGGTGATCTTTTACTTTTTAAGTGTTTCCACGACATGGTAACCATCTACATAATGCATTAAAATGTCTACGAATTACATGATAATTTTGCAATCCAACATGGCGGCCACGCCGTAATCACAAAATTTCATGATGGGTATAGTTTAAGGGGTTTTTTGGTATGCTGAGTACGAATTACGTGATAATTCTGCAATCCAATATGGCCGCCGCACCGTAAACACAAAATTTCATGATGGGTATCGTTTAAGGGGGTTTTTGCTATGCTGAGTACGAATCACGTGATAATTTTGCAATACAAAATGGCTGCCACGCCGTAATCACAAAATTTCATGATGGGTATCGTTTAAGGGGTTTTTTCGTATGCTGAGTACGAATCACGTGATAATTTTACAATCCAATATGGCAGCCGCGCCGTAATCACAAAATTTCATGATGGGTATCGTTTAAAGGGTTTTTTCGAATGCTGAGTACGAATCACGTGATAATTTTACAATCCAATATGGCCGCCGCGCCGTAATCAAAAAATTTCATGGTGGGTATCATTTAAGGGGTTTTTTGGTATGCTGAGTACGAATCACGTACTAATTTTGCAATACAAGATGGCCGCCGCTCCATAATCACAAAATTTCATGATGGGTATCGTTTAAGGGGTTTTTTGCTGTGCTGAGTACGAATCACGTGATAATTTTGCAATCCAATATGGCCGCCGCGCCGTAATCACAAAATTTCATGATGGGTATAGTTTAAGGGGTTTTTTGGTATGCTGAGTACGAATTACGTGATAATTCTTCAATCCAATATGGCCGCCGCGCCGTAATCACAAAATTTCATGATGGGTATCGTTTAAGGGATTTTTTGCTATGCTGAGTACGAATCACGTGATAATTTTGCAATTCAAAATGGCCGCCACGCCGTAATCACAAAATTTCATGATGGGTATCGTTTAAGGGGTTTTTAGTATGCTGAGTACGAATCATGTGATAATTTTGCAATCCAATATGGCCGCTGCGCCATTATCATAAAATTTCATGATGGGTATCGTTTAAGGGGTTTTTAGTATGCTGAGTACGAATCACGTACTAATTTTGCAATCCAATATGGCCGCCGTGCCGTAATCACAAAATTCTATGATGGATATCGTTTAAGGGGTTTTTTGGAATGCTGAGTACGAATCACGTGATAATTATGCAATCCAATATGGCCGCCGCGCCGTAATCACAAAATTTCATGATGGGTATCGATTAAGGGATTCTTTCGTATGCTAGGTACCAATTTAATGTAACTGGCCTTAATTTTACAATAAAAACCTTTTTTCATAGTATTTTCGCATTGCTAGGCCTAAACTTAATTAGCAAATCTTTTTAGTTAATAGCTTAGGCGGCCAAATTGAATTCCAAAATTATCATGTCATTCGTACTCAGCATTCGAAAAAACCTATTAAACGATATCCATCACGAAATTATGTGATTACGGCGCGGTGGCCATTTTGGATTGCAAAATTATCATGTGATTCGTACTCAGCATACCAAAAAATCCCTTAAACGATAACCATCATGGATTTTTGCGATTTAGGCGCGGTGGCCATATTGGATTGCAAAATTAGTACGTGATTCGTACTCAGCATACCAAAAAACCCTATAAACGATACCCATCATGAAATTTTGTGATTACACCGTGGCGGCCATTTTTGATTGCAAAATTATCACGTGATTCGTACTCAGCATACCAAGAAACCCCTTAAACGATACCCATCATGAAATTTTGTGATTACGGCGCGGCGCCCATATTGGATTGCAAAATTATCACGTGATTCGTACTCAGCATACCAAGAAACCCCTTAAACGTTACCCATCATGAAATTTTGTGATTACGGTGCGGCGCCCATATTGGATTGCAAAATTAGTACGTGATTCGTACTCAGCATACCAAAAAACCCCTTAAACGATACCCATCATGGATTTTTGCGATTACGGCGCGGCGGCTATATTGGATTGCAAAATTAGTACGTGATTCGTACTCAGCATACCAAAAAACCCTTTAAACGATACCCATCATGAAATTTTGTTATTACACCGCGGCGGCCATTTTGGATTGCAAAATTATCACGTGATTCGTACTCAGCATACCAAGAAACCCCTTAAACGATACCCATCATGAAATTTTATGATTACGGCGCGGCGCCCATATTGGATTGCAAAATTTTCACGTGATTCGTACTCAGCATACCAAGAAATCCCTTAAACGATACCCATCATGAAATTTTGTGATTACGGCGCGGCGCCCATATTGGATTGCAAAATTAGTACGTGATTCGTACTCAGCATACCAAAAAGCCCTTTAAATGATACCCACCATGAAATTTTGTGATTACACCGCGGCGGCCATTTTGGATTGCAAAAT
Organism: Miltochrista miniata; assembly: GCA_933228765.1. Taxonomy (NCBI): domain Eukaryota; kingdom Metazoa; phylum Arthropoda; class Insecta; order Lepidoptera; family Erebidae; genus Miltochrista; species Miltochrista miniata. Next base: position 23,695,051 of record OW121751.1, read on the forward strand.
GATCACGTGATTCATACTTAGCATACCAACTTTAGAAAACTTTAGAAATTTTTATGACCGGTTATAATGTAATTTACGTTTTTTTACGCAACTGTAACCATCTAGCAAACTTACGCAACGGAAACTCTCAAAAGAAATGAAATATCCTAGTTATCAAAAATTGTTCGTTGCTGCTCAGCTCTTATTCGCCATAGCGTGATGTTATATATTTTGGTATTTTTCAAAAATGGACGTTCTGTCAAGGGACTTTTGAAATTCAACTAGCAGTCTGTTAGACTCTATAGTTCAAACAACTAAACAAACAAACAAACAAACTCTTTAGCTTAAAAATAATAGTATAATTTATAATAATTAACTAATTTTTTAGGAAACTCGAACAAATAAAGTTAGCATGCTGTTTCTTTCTACTCTACTGTATACTGTGGCATGAGAGTTCACTTCCGCTGCCGGCGCGCGGTGTGTCTTGCTCCCGGGGCGAGGGGAGCGCCAAATGCCTACTTGTGCGCAATAACCGCCCCTTAAATAATTATAAGCTTTATCAATGAAAAATAATTTGGTTTAATATTTTCGCATTCTTTGGCTGATTTAAAACTCAGAGCAAAATAATGTATTACTTATTCTCTGAGATGTGTAATAATTCGTATTTAAAAATTGTATTTCTATTTATGAATAATTTATTAATAGTTTTGCAGTATTGCCATAATGTATCACTTGGTATTTTAGACGACAGTGTAAATTATTAACCGTTTTCATCTGATAACACTAAAAGCTCACTTTCACCAAGCTATTGAATAGCTCGATGAGAGTGTCGACTCTAGAGGCCGTCACGAGGTTACAATGTTAGCCACAACGGACCGGAGGCTGGAGCACCCTTGAATTCCATTGGTTCGGGTTAACTATATACCTTTTGGAATTCCTACGTAGACATTTTTATACACATTTATTGTCTGTGAATATTTTTAATGTGTTTTATTATATAAGAAGACTGTCTAGTTAATTAAGTGCGGCGTAGCAAAGTCTTTGAATTTGGTCTGTGGCTTAAATTTTCATGAGTCAGATAGATTGAAAATGTGAGGAGTTACCTATTCTAAATTCAATAATTTGATGAGAATCCCGACATTTACAAAAATTGCATTATGCATTTTGTTACGTAGTTACCATTCAACGGTTTATCCCTTAGATCATCTAACCACAGGATGCGCCTTACTTAAAAGCATTCCTTTCTGCCAAGCCAATAGACAATATAAAAAGCACTGTACATCAGTACATCGTTTTATATGATTAAACTAGTACATTTCATTGTAGTTGACTGTACAATAAAAATTAACACACAACAGCCATTACGCGTTTGTCGATAAATACATTTTTAATATATATACTGAAATTTTATATTTGTTTGTGTTTCCCCCTTCACCCGCTATGACTAGCAGAATATTTTTGTATGCGGTGGTTCACAAAAGGCTAGTCCCGTGATATATGGTCTAAGGTTTATCCCGATAAACTGCACTTCAAATGAAAAATCAATGGATTCCAGTCATTGGACTGGAATCCAAAATATTACTAATGCGATTATCGACGGATTTTAAGACCTTTACTTGGAATCAAAACTTAGTCAGGTCATTCAGCAGCCAGAATACACCAATTATTCCTCTTCAAACAGTCTTACGCTACGGTGTGCAGTTCCCAATAATTTCCTTTTGAGGGTATAATCATTTGTATGGTTGCATACAGCAGCCGTGTGAGACCACAGTGGTTAGTACCACATAGAGACGTTCCTACCAAAAATGAAACTACACATATAACTGTGCAGTTAACTTATAATAAAACTGGTGTGCAATAACGTTAAAATTTAAAATGCAAAGCAACAAAACTGTACAACGGCTAGAACGAATACAAATGAGATAACTACGCTATCTGTACGGGTCAAAGTCACAAAAGTCAAAAGATGAATGATTAATCCAGAATCGTTACAGTGTTACAGAATATTATTTATGGCAATGTAGGGAGCAAAGTATCCATTTATGGGAAAGATTTATGTTGCAATATCAGGAGGTGAATAAGACAAGCTGTGGGGAAACAGACAGTGATATTTGTCGAAGTGACGCCAGTATGAATATTTATATCCATCAATCAAATACGTCATAACATACTGAAGAGGTAGACGTCTAGTTATCTCAAAAAATATGACTTTCTCTAGTATAATAATACTATGTCTTATTCATTAAATAAATTATCCGAACCAGCGAATCAGTCAGCAGACAATTTATTTTGCATATGAAAATAATCAATTTTTATATTTGCGTTATCTATGTCATTATGTAAATCAATCAAGTGCAGACAAATTTATGTACTGTTTGCCTAAAAAAACCGTACCTAATAACCATAAGACTAGGCGACGAGGCTCAGACGCAGGCCTTTATGTAGTTGAGGGACCAAACGGCATCCTTGTCAACTATGTCGGAAATAAAAAGTTAAAATCAAACCATGTTTGCTCCTAACCACCAAAAAGCGTGGACCTCAAACTTCAGGGTGAGGTTTGAAAGCATTGAAAAGACGCTGTTTTTAATAAATTTCAAATACTTAAATGCAAATATTTAAGCAATTTCAAATAAAAGTTTCAAGAAAGTAAAAATTGAAACAGCACACTAATCTTATCTGGGGGAATTTATAAAAATCGTGTGGGGGGGTACCATCTATTCGATTTAAAATAATCTGAATTCTTTCGACCCAATTCCAGAAATATTCAATATTTTAAAAATATCTCTTGGATATGTGCCAAATTCATCGTGTAGTTGATTCTATACATAGGCTGATTAAAAAGCATTGAACCTAGATCACTTTAGGTTGTAATGCAGTTCTTCTATTTTAAAAGGTTGAAAAATAGAGCGCTTTACAAATAAGTATGATTGTAATAATACAACTACCAGGTGACTCATTTACATATCAGCGCTCAATTAGAAACCCTTATCACTTTGAAACTTGATATTAAGAAGGTTGAAGTACCCTTGAAATGGTAGCCTACTAAAAATTTATTCATGTGTGAATATATTTAAATCACTTGTCACATTGTTTTTCCGGGACGGACTCTTAAACTACTAAACCGATTATAACCATATTTGCACAGCGTATGCAATTATTTCCAACTTGATAGATAGGATCCTTCTTTTTTTTTAGTGGAAAGCCTACATGGATCGTTGTTGTGGAGTACCGGATTACAAAAAACCTTAGATACAGCAACGCGTGGCCTGGTCCTCTAGTATTTATATAAATCTAACAGATGTCAAGTTGTGAGAACCCAATGGCCGGTAAGATTAATGTATTTTATGGTTATTGATGTTAACATCCAATAAGGCTTTATTACTCGCGCAATCATGTTGTCTTAATATAACAAGCTCCTTGAAACTTAGACAGTAATAAAGTAGGTATCGATCGTAGCAAATAATAACGGTTAATAAATTCGGTGACAATGTACGTGAAAATAATAAAAACTGAAATATGATGTCTATAGGCTATTAAGTCACGAAAATGGTAAATAAGTACCGCTATAAAGAGGTTTAATATTACGAAAGACACCACGTTGAAGTCGTGAGATCGTAACACATACTTTAGAGTTTAGAATGTATTTATGGAAGTTATCTCTTGTAATAAAATCTTTTATAATAGGCTGTCTTATAAGACCTTACTACCTTACTAGACTTATTTTTATTATAATAAAAATAGGCGGCTTATGCTCCCACGACTTATGGGTTTAGACAAATAATGAATTTTAAAATTAAGAGTAGGTATGTTTCTACCCCATCTCTTTTGGTATAAAATATAATCTCCTATATGAGAAGAAAGTACACTTGTCGCGTCAACAAGAAGCCGTGAGACGGTCTCACCCAACTGCCCCTCTAACGTTTATTGTGAAAGTGAAAGTACAATCCGATTGACGTTGTCATTTATGTTTTATTTCAAACTTTGAACAGATGATCCACGTGACCTAATGACGTAATTTAATGCAACAGAGTCACAGACTACAGACACAATTTTCGCTCTCGCCATAAGCCCCTCTGCAATATATTTTATAGAGAGGGGCTAAATTACTTTTTATTATAAAGATAATTAATTGTAACCTCTTACATTTCTCAAATCTCTATCTATACTAATATTATAAAGCTGAAGAGTTTGTTTGTTTGTATGTTTGTTTGTTTGAACGCTAGGATCTCAGTAACTACTGGTTGGATTTCAAAAATTCTTTAACAGTTTGATAGTCCTTTTATTGAGGATGGCTATAGGCTATATAACATCACGCTAAGACGTATAGGAGCGCAGTAGAAATCAAGAATGTTTTAAAAACGGGAAATATTTTTTACCGCCTGAGAGCTTCCGAGGCGTACGCTGCGTAAATGGTTACAGTTAGGTAAAAACTGTGTATTACAAAATTGTTTCTCTTAAAAAGTTCTAAAAAAAAGTCCGGTACAGCATATGTCTATCTTTTAAGGTTCGCTCACAATATCCTAATTTGTCTATCTCTTAAGGTTCGCTCACGATATAATGAAACTGAAGAGTTTGTTTGTGCTAGGATCTCAGAAACTACTGGTTGCATTTCAAAAATTATTTTACAGTTCAATAGTTCATTTATTGAGGCTGGCTAATGGTGATAAAACATCACGCTAATACGAATAGGAGCGGAGCAGCCATGAATAATGTTTCGAGAACGGGGATTATTTCTTTCTTCTGAGAGTTTCCATTGCGGACGCAGCATAAATAGTTAAAGTTACGTAAAAATTGTATATTACAAAATTATTCCTTTTAAAAAGTTAAAAAAAAAGTCCTTAACAGCATATGCCTATATTTTAAGGTTCACTTACAACAACCCTCTTATTAAGTTTTAAAGTATGAGCGACGCGACGGGAGTAAACTTGGTCTGCAGTGGCAGCCAGTCAACTGAGCGATAAAAACCGGCCAAGTGCGAGTCGGACTCGCACACGATGAGTCCTATACCGAAAAATGGATGGGTGGAAGTAAAAGCGACGGGAAACATTATATCACTTTAACACCTCTTTCCTTCTCACTCTTATGTGACGCAAACGATGATATGCGGTTCAGCTCTAATGAATACAAGCGACGCGACGCGAAGGGAATAAGCACGACGGGAGTAAATGCAAAGGGAAACATTATAATACTCGAAATATTAATACCATACCTCTCTCTTTCTCACTCTCATGTGACGCAAACGAAGTTGCGCGGGTCAGCTAGTCACTCATAAAATAAGCAAGGTAATATAATAGACCAGTGCAGATAGCGCTGAAAATGATGAAAAATGTAAAAAACCGGCCAAGTGCGAGTTGGACTCGCCCTTTAAGGGTTTCGTAGCAGCAATTAACATAATATAAAAGTTCTTATAGTTCGTTGTAACTTTTATTGATGTTTTAACACGTTCGCAGTGGTAGTGATTTTTCTAACCGAAAATTGTGGCTTATGACGTATTAAAAAAAAACTGCCAGCTCTATCTCGTTTGAACTAATTTTGGTTGGTAGTTTTTATGGCAATGTACATCATATATTTTTTTTAGATTTATCACTCTCTTAGTTTAGAAGTTAGAGGGGGGGGGGGACACTCATTTTTCCACTTTGGAAGTCCCTCTTGCGCAAACTATTCACTTAAGAAAAAAATGATGTTAGAAACCTCAACAGCATTTGGAAGACCTTCCTATAGATACCCCACACGTATGAGTTTGATGAAAAAAGAAAAATTGAGTTTCAGTTCTGAGTATGGGGACCCCCAAAATTTACTACTTTTTTTCTAGTTTTATATAAGAATCTTAATGCGGTTCACAGAATACATCTAGTTACCAAGTTTTAATAGCATAGACCTTATAGTTTCGGAGAAAAATGGCTGTGACACACGGACGGACAGACAGACGGACAGACAGACAGACATGACGAATCTATAAGGGTTCCGTTTTTGCCATTTGGCTACGAAACCTTAAAAAATAGTAGTAGAATGAAACCTATTGCAAAAGGAAGAGAATGTGACAAAAATAACAGGAAAAATAATTCACGGGTGATCTGAGGTCGGGATGTGAAAAAAATGGGGATTTTAAGAGGAAAAAAGGGATTTTCTCGATTTTTGACAAAACTACATGTCCTATGGAAAAATGTTTAATGTCAAAGTTGTAGGAAATAAAAAAATCTACAACTTTTGCATTTACATTTTTGTGACATAACCTCAAAAAGTATGTCAAAAACTCAAAAAACCCAGATTTTGAGTTTTTGATTTTTTTCTTTTACAAAAATGTTCGTTTTGTCATGAAATTTGGCAGAAACCTTTCTTTTTATGTTTCTAATGCACTGTAACTTTTTTGATCCAATATGTTCACTTTTTCTCTTTTTATTGACTTAATATCGCAAAAGCAAACTTACTTTTAAATAATTTGAAAAAACGTAAGATTTTATGGTACGTTGATAAATAAAATAAAAAAAAATTAAAAAAAATCTAATTTAATTATTCATGCTCAATGCTCAAATTCTATTTTAATTATTCATGCTCAAAATTGTACATGAATAATTAAAATAGAAAAATATGATTGGAGTTCTTTTGCATTTTCTGAGAAAATTTACCATTGTGATGTATATAAAATATATTTTTACATCATCAGAAAGAAGAGATTTTAAGTAACAAAAAGCCCACCAATTTTTAATAAATATCTGATATTTTGACAGGTGGTTTTTTGATTGAAAATTTCAATGCTTTTGCGATATTAAATCAATAAAAGGAGATAAAATAAACATTTTGAATAAAAAAAAATACAGTGCATTAGGAACATAAAAAGAAAGGTTTCTGCTAAATTTCATGAAAAAACAAACATTAAAAAAAATTAAAAACTCAAAATCTGGGTTTTTTGAGTTTTTAACATACTTTTTGAGGTTAGGTCATAAAAGTGTAAATACAAAAGTTGTAGATTTTATTATTTCCTGCAACTTTGACATTAAACATTTTTCCATAGGACTTGTGGTTTTGTCGGAAATCGAGAAAACCCCTTTTCCCGCCTTAAAACCCCCATTTTTTTCACTTCCCGACCTCAGATCGCCCGTAAATTATTTTTCCTGTTATTTTTGTCACATTCTCTTCCTTTTGCAATAGGTTTCATTCTACTACTATTTTTTTATATTTTAAAAGCTATCTGCACTGGTCTATACTGTTCATATTCTGATTGCAATCAACGTAATATTACTTTTACGTTACTTTCAGATATGGAAAAGCTACGTTTGACCACATAGACAGATAAGTTTTAATGACAACATAATCTGGTTTGCTGAAAATTCTGTAAATGTGGAATAAGAACCGTAAAAATTTTAATTTACGTAGCTGCAGTATATTTCGAGTCCAGTGACGGTCGGCGATCGATACATTTGATTTGATTGACACATTCCTAAATGGAAATCATAAAGGTCGTACCTCTTTTAACACAGAAAATGCTTTTCCGATATGCACCATCATATCCTCCTTTAGAGAAACGAAGGACGTTCGTATGCAAGCACATTTTAAAAACACGCCATGAAGTGATTCAACTTTTTATGAAAACCTTCCGAGGCTCGCCATAAATATGAATATTCGAAAGATATTGGGGTCTCGTGTTTGGTTATAAGGCAGGAGTTTATCGACTGGCAGGCGTCGTATTTCAGTCATACTATGAACTTTTATTAAAACCTAGATTACCCTGTAATTTTATTAATGTAGATGTCTTTAAAGAACATTTGAACATAATTTATTTACGACGTTTTATCTATAACGTATAAATGATGACTTTTCTTATGGTACCTAATAGCTCAAGCTGAACTAAGTGTATTCATTTGATAAAAAAATTATTGAATGAGAGGTTTTTGAAGTATCTCAAAGAAAGTGGTTATTGAATAATCTCGATAAAGTAATTCGTTGAAAAAGATATTAGTGCGCAAATACTCGCGTTTTGAACTGAAGAAATTATTCTTGGACATCTTTCGCCCGCTTTTTTTTTTTGTTTAACGTGAGGGAAAATCCTCATGGATGTTGTTGTTGACTTCTACCGACTTACAAACCTCACGTCACGCCCAACAGCCTGTGGTTGGGAGCCCCGGCGAAGCCCTCCGAAGGATATCCCAGAAATCTGATGTGTAAAACCGATTGCGTATTACAGTAAAAAGACCATACGTTTTCATGTCGTCGTATACGTACAATTGTTTGACATCGAAATCGGATATTTGAGATATTTTACGTCTGCAGAGGGTCCATTATTTTTTAAAAAGAAATTTACAAATGTAAACTAACAATCGACTAACAACCTAGATTTCTTTTACCATAAACAAAAGAAAGACCCAAACGTCGTATTAAAAATAAATTCGATGATCTAAGTTTATTCTTCACAGATTTTATGTTATTGGTGTTTAGGTACCTTTTAGCCCCTCTCTATAAAATAGATTGCAGCGGGACTTAAGGCAAGACTTGTGTCTGTAGTCTGTGACTCAGTTGCATTAAACTACGTCAGTAGGTCACGTGGATAATCTGTTCAAAGTTTGAAATAAAACAAAAATGACAACGTCAATCGGATTGAACTTTCACTTTCAAAAAAAACGTTTTAGAGAGGGGCAGTCGGGTGAGACTATCTCACGGCTTCTTGTTGTATTTAAGTGGTGATATTGTTGCTGATCGTGGTGATTAATGTAATAGTGCATAATAGTTTTTCGAAAACAACTAAGTACAACCTAACAGATTTAGCATAGCACTCGTATTATTTATTGCCAGATGCATTGTCAGAAAATAAAGCGAAATGATAGTGTGAAGCAAAGCTACGCATTTTTATATCTATACAATAACTAAGGGATGACCGTTGGACTGATTGGCATATATTGTCACACACAAGGAGTCTGGTTGTAAACCAAGGCCTTGCGCATGAAACAGGCTCCATTCGGCATGCTTGTGTTACCCTATCAATTTTATTATAAATATTTGTGTAAAGGCTAAAAATATACTTACTTTCTTCTTAAAATGTACTTTCTTTCTTCTTTGATACTAGCCTGTGATCAATAATGGTTCGAGCCATTACACATCGATGATTAGTGATTACTCACTGTTATTAGTAGCAATTTAAATTAGCTGGACGGGTTAACGGAAATGCAAGATTTAGGTACTTTGAGTTTCAGGTATTTCGCGTTTTAGGTAGTTTTATTTTTTTTTGTTTAACGTGAGGGAAAATCCTCATGGATGTTATGCCGGACTCCTACCGACTAAAAAAACCTCACGTCGCGCCCAACAGCCTGTGGTTGGAAGCCCCGGGGAAGCCCTCCCAGAACTCCCAACAGACCCACGGCCGCCACTGCGGCCTCACCCAGGGGTTGGTTCGGGTGCTACCCCGCGTCTTTGGGGGGTTTCAAGTGTGATCCCGCTTCTAAGGGGGGCGTGCATGAATTGCTTACGTCACGCTGCCGTCATGGGTCTGCTTCTGTAAGGACGGTGAGCCGCCCTCTCACCGTCCTCAGGCCCCCGGTCATGATGGCCGATAGTCCTCGGCGAAGACACGTCGGCGGCGCCCAGGCCGCCGACTGCGGAACTCGGGTGGGAGAGTTCTCTCCCGTACCCGTCCCGGCGCCTCCTTCACGAGCATGACCTGCTCGCAGAAAGAGGCGGCGCAGTCCCACTTACTCCCGCTGGAGAGGACGGCTCGCACCATGGTCTCGAGCCAGAGAGTGTCCACGTCCAGACTCACTACGAGGACCAACGTGTGGAGCGCCGTGTCATCGCTGCGGTCCTCGCAGTGCTGACACTCAGCCGTGGTTTCCCGGTGTTTTCGCCACAGATACCTACCGAAGCTACCGTGCCCGGCAAGCATCTGTGTCAACCGGTAGGAGAGAGCACCACGCGTTTTAGGTAGTATGCAGCAGTGGCATCGTGCAATTTAGGTACTTCGCTCAAAAGAGGTTTCAAGCCCTTTAAAACTTAATATTTTGTTTGAAAAGTTTATGGCAATTGCATGTAGAAGTTTTAGTACTTTGGAAACGGTTAGCTACCAGTATTCCTTGCTTTTATTGTTGGAATTAGTAGGTAGTAGGTACTAATAATAAAAAGACATAAAAAAATTGTATCATCATCATAACAAAGTTCATCTAAAGTTTCCTATTCTGGCTGATTATAATATCATCCTACTGTTTATTAATAAAAGCGCTGAAGGGCAACAAATAAAAATACATAATCTAAATTATTGCTTTGTTTATATTCCGGGATATAATGGGGTTGCGGGAACGAAACTCTGCAATTACGAAAGAAGATTAGGTGTGCGACTCAGGGCACAAAAAATATATTTTTTGTAGGTGTTTGAGATTTTTAAATATTCTGTTCCTAATAATAGAGTTAACGGGATATTCACCATGTATTATTGCGTACTTCCGATATTTCGGCGCGGCAGCTGTTGCAAATGCCATGATCAAAGAGAAACTGAAGTTTTTCTTATGCGTGAGAGAAAATCCTCATGGATGCTATGCCGGACTCCTACCGACTAAAAAACCTCACGTCAACAGCCTACGGTTGGGAGCCCCGGATAAGCACTCGGAAGGATATCCCAGGACTCCCAACAGGATATTGGCGGTTGAAAGTGAAAGTCTTAGAGTGCGAAGGACGGTAGATCTATATTATATGCCTATATCCTGTTCCTAGTACGAGGGGTACTCGTAGCTACAGTACAAACGAAAGAAATTACACACATCTAAGTACTACCCCGTGGAGCATCAGGGTTCTTTTTGTGAAACTACTAGCCTTCCTGAACCCAGTGTTCACAGTACTAGAGCGCCCCTCTAAGATCAGAAGAGATTGAGAACAACCTTTGTACATAATATGGAGCGTATCGATATGTGATTTGGCCCGTGTGGCGACGGGAACAAGTACAAAATGTTGCCACCCCAATTCATCCCGACGGTGTCGTAAGTAGAAGACTAAGGGAACACTTTCGCAAAACGATCCATTGCATAGAGAAGGAAATTCAAAATAAAACCCCGTTGTTAGTAAACTGACAATCGTAAACCAATTTGAAGGCCATAAGGGTGGCTTGAAAAAAACTTAACTGCGGGTTGTTACATTCTGCGCCTGTCCATTTTAACACGGTGATAGACTCACCAACTATTACGGAGGACATAATACTGTAATGTGAAATGTGGGCGTATAGTATGCCTCTGCCTACCCCTTCAGGCATGGGTGCGTGACTATTTATATATGTATGTACATATATATGAAACAATTAACAATTCTGCATTTCTGCCAATAGCGAATGTTTAGCAATTCACATCCACTTTCGGTTGACTTAGGTCGAGCCTGGAACGTTAATCCGAAACTCGTTTGTTCGAATAAACTGTTGACAGAATCATTTTTCGCAGACGTCTCCTTTCATAGAAAGCACGGTTGGCAGAAATCACTACTCGTAGAAAGCACGGTTCGCCGAAGGATCCTTCCATAGAAAGCACGGTTGGCAGAAATCACTATTCGTAGATAGCGCGGTTCGCCGAAGTATTGGTTGATAGAATCATTGTTGCACAGATGTCATGGTTGTTCGAAAGCACTGTAGGCAGAAACCTCTGTACATAGATAGCACGGTTCGCCGAATTAATTGTTAGTAGAATCATTATTCATAGAAGCCTTGGTTCATAGAAAGCGCGGATGGCAGAAACCTCTGTACATAGATAAAACTTCATTCCGAAAGCTTTTTTGATAGAAACCACTTTTTCCAGATACATCGGATCACAGAAAGCAAAGGGTTCGTAAAGTACTGCTGGATAGCTTGATAGTCCCTCGGATACTTTTTTTACCTGCGGTTCTACCCCAACGATAGTATCGAGGGCAAGAAAGGGACTTTAGACTAAGGAAAGCTTAAAACGACCAAAGTTATTAGATTATTCTTTGTAACGAGCTTTCTGTGACTCGATGTATCTGGAAAAAGTGGTTTCTGTCAAAAAAGCTTTCGGAATGAAGTTTTATCTATGTACAGAGGTTTCTGCCAACCGCGCTTTCTATGAACCAAGGCTTCTATGAATAATGATTCTATTAACAATTAATTCGGCGAACCGTGCTATCTATGTACCTACAGAGGTTTCTGCCTACAGTGCTTTCGAACAAACATGACATCTGTGCAACAATGATTCTATTAACCAATACTTCGGCGAACCGTGCTATCTACGAATAGTGATTTCTGCCAACCGTGCTTTCTATGGAAGGAATCTTCGGCGAACCGTGCTTTCTACGAGTAGTGATTTCTGCCAACCGTGCTTTCCATGAAAGGAGACCTCTGCCAAAAATGATTCTGTCAACAGTTTATTCGAACAAACGAGTTTCGGATTAACGTTCCAGACTCACTTAGGTCAACCAGAAGTGGCTAAAAACCTTCCTCGGGTATGTCCCAACAATAATAAAATTAATATATCTTCACCGCAAGGCTCCTACTGTGTCCATTCCGTTTGTATAAAATATAGTTATTTTGGGACACATTTGATTAAGTGACCTATCTTAATTTCAGTTCTTATCATTAGTGTGAATTAGATTTTATTTACAACTAGTTGACCAGCGAAACTTTGTTTACGTTACAGCACCGCTTTTCACCGACTGACTGCAGCGCCATCTGCCAGGGTGATTTGTGAATCTAAACCATCCAGGGCGCCATCACCCAAACGTAAACAAAATAATTGATTCAAATCTGTCCAGTCAAACGTGTGTCAGACAAATGTGTCCAGGAAGGTGTTTAGACGACATTCACACATACAGTTAAATTTATTGTAAAACATTAAAGTGAAACTTGTTTTAGTTTAATACATGTATAATTCAAATTATAACTATCTAATATAAACCTCAATAAGGCCACCGTGGCATTGCGCCCAAAAGACTAGCAGCATTCCCCTTTTGAATAGCAATAACTATTCGCTGTGGGAGAAAACTGCCAGCTCTTGGGTCACCAGTCGACTCTACTAGGCGCAGTAGAATCATATTATTTAAAGTTACTACACTGTCTGCTTATACTTGCTAACAAATAATATTAGGTAAATATTTTACACGTGAGATTATGTAAATCGAAAATATTTACATACTCCCGCGTGTTACGAGAAATTGGTTGTAATTTCTAAAATAATGTTATCGTTTTATTTTTCCTGACACGTGTGAAGGCGAAACACAATATGTCGACTTAATTGTTACGTTGTAATGTAACGTTTACGGAATAACAAAATGTATCTTTTTTAGCTTAAGTGACACATGTCTCCGCTATCTTTTTAGCTGTCAGTGAATGGTTTCTCATATACAGCTAAAGTTTGACAGCTGAAATTCTGACAAAGTATAGCAGCGTTAGTGCCACTGCCACCTTAATAAGCCAGTAGGTGACCGTATTAAACTTCTGAAACTACATCACATAATTCCCTTTATCTTAGCCTACAACCAGCTTACCCGGGGCTCCGAGTCTACGGTTGGGAGCCCCGGGTAAGCCCTCGAAAGGATGTCCCCAGGACTCCCAACAGACCTACGGCTACCATTGCGGCCTCACCTAGGGGGGCCACATAGTTCCCTGTCACTTGTTTTACAGTCATTAATTACAAGACATAGTGGGGTGCAAAGCGATACATAAATATAAATATCATGGCAATATCGCTATTAGAGCCGCGCCAAAGCTAGACGAGACTTTAGGGGAAGAAATCATCTATCTTATTAAAACTATATTTTGATCCACTATATTGGAGTATGAATTCAAACCACGATAATGAAAAACACATTAGGTACCCTTCCTTTACGTCGTGAAGTCGGGATAAAACAGAAGGAAGACATCTAGTACTATTCACATTCATCGCTATACTCGTATCATAACACTTAACGTCCTATTAATATCACATTTTCAACTCTGTGAAGAATATTATCAGTATAATGTTTCACAACAAACCATTAACTTGGCCGTTTCTCATCGCAAAGTGCAGGAGACATTAACTAGGTGAGTCTAAGTGGCAGTGTTGGCACGTCTCGACCGAATTGTTCGCTCTTTAATTTACGTCACAACTTTGGTGACGCGTGTGTTCTATTGATTAACCCAACGCCTGCTAAACGAGATGAGTCAGCTGACTAGCTTTTTGATTGTGACTGAATTTTAGACGAGTCACTAACAGTCCAATTAATTATTTTTTATTCATATAAATAGAGCTATGAATGGTCGGATTGCAAAGATTTTTATAATTTTTGAAAATTATGCTGGAATCATGGTTCGGACTAGAGAATGGTTATTAATTTTTTCATGTATATAGCCCAGAAATGGCTATAATCTTGGCCTTTAGTAAAGGGGAAATAATGTGACTGGCTTCCAAAACTGCATGGATACTTTTTTTACCCACTTCTAATAAGTAATTATTATTTAGTTAAAGCCGGGGTCTTATACGCATCAGCTACAATCCGTGTGTATTAATTATATTCAATCCCTTCTCAGTTAAATTAATAATACGGGCTTATACATTATTTATGAGGCCCTAGATCTGACCTGTTGATTGAATTAGGTAGATACGTACAAGAAAGGGTTCCAAGTTAACCTCACATGTTTGCTCGTAGATCAGGTTAGCAAAGATTACAAAACCAACAAGAAATTTAATTGAATTTGAAGCAGCGGTAGCCTGATTAGGGTGTCAGACTTGCATTATCGCGGCTTAAGTTTGATTCCCGGATACCACACTACTGACGTCAGCTCAGCTATAACACAATTAATTTAGTTTAGCTCGAGGGATTTACGGATATTAGGGGAAAGTGATAGATAATATTTATTAATAAAAAGAAAAATACGATCTATTTACTTATTTTTCAGCACGAAGTACGAGTACAATGCAAATTTAATTTCTTAGGACTAGTGTTGAGTAGGAGCTCAGAGAATCGGGGGAATAACTTTTAGAGTGGGTATCTAAAACCAAATGTACAATATATCTACCTATATATTTAGTATCAAAAAGATTATTAGATATTGGACAAAAAAATTTTTCAATGAATAATAAAACCGACTTCAAGCAAATCCTGAAAAATAAAATTTACTTAGCACAAAGTAATATGTGTTTTGATTTTATCAGATTTTATTCAATATCATATTGAAGTCGGCGCCAAGTAAACTCATAGTTTTATGTTGGTATTATATTGATGGCACCAACTTCAATATTATACTGAATTAAATATGATAAATCAAAATACATATTACTTTGTGCTAAGTAAATTTTATTTTTCAGGATTTGCTTGAAGTCGGTTTTATTTTTCATTGAAAAATTTTTTTTCATCATTTTAAGTGACGGGTGAATCGAAAAATATATCTATCTAGGTGAAAGTTCTCGTCGATACAAATCAATCAAGCCCAAACACAAGATAGCTGCTGTAAATCGTTAAGGAATTCCCTCGACTGTCTTTCGATTCCATCATCAGATCGACTTCAGACATTCATTAAATTGTAGTACCTTTAAGCACTGAATTAAAAAGTTAACAAACGCACTAGGTGTCCCTACAATTTTCGGTGGTTGCCCTCGATTTCTCCTGAATCCCAGCATCAGATTCTGGCCTGGTGAAATTGGGACCACCTCAGCAGTGAACTCTACACAAAAAGCATATTTGAAATTCGTCTATAATTGACGAAATATCGGTGAACATACATAAAACATTGAGAACTTCCTTTTTTTTAAAGTCGGATCTATTAATCTAAGTGTAAAGTTCTCATCAATACAAATCAATCAAGCCCAAACACAAGGTACCTGCTGTAAATTGTTAAGGAATGCCTTCGACTGTCTTTCGACTCTATCATCAGATCGACTCCAGACCTTCATTAAAATGTAGAACATTAAAGCACTTAATTAAAAAGTTAACAAGCGCATTAGTTGTCCCTACAATTTTCGGTGGTTGCCCTCGTTTTCTCCTGGATCCCATCATCACATCCTGACTTGGTGAAAATGGGACCACCTCAGAAGTAAACCCTATTCAACAAAAAAAGAAATTTTGAAATCCGTCTATAATTGACGGAAATATCGCTTAACATACATTAAAAAAAAATACATGCAGACGAATTGAGAACCTCCTCCTTTTTTTGAAGTTGGTTAAAAAGAACAAAAACATCTTTAAAATTATGGATACACACGCCTGACGAGATGTTAACTACACGTTTTTTAATATCAGTTTAACTGTTCGTGGTATCAACGAGAGTTAACGCCAGTCTTTAATTAAAAATGTTTTATAAACTCGAACCCTAGCAAAAAGTATTCGATTAATGGTATAAGTTAGGCTGCGCTATTCACGGGTTAATATACCAGAACGTCGAAAACTAGCAAAAGCTCTTCAAATTATACCGACCTCTGGAACTTTCAGTGTAATAGCATAAATCTCAGTTGGAAGTGTGAAAAACATTCCCACGTATTCTCGTTGTCCACTTAAATCCACTTTGTGGACAAATAAGCACCTTGTGGTTGTCGTTGGTTATCTCCAGTGGGTGAAGGTTGTTGGGGTGTTGTATAAAAGTAAGAGGGAGAAGCAAAAAGAAACCGCCAACGCACTTAGCTAGTTTTGTTTAAGAGTTACTCATAAAATAGACTCAATCATTTCAATTTATTATAATGTATGTTACAGGTAGGTATAGAGTGGCTATACATTTGATTAGAATGATTTCCGTAATACCATGTCTTTAAGAAGTAGGTTCTAGTAGGTTAAGTTAATGCATTTACATTTAATGTTATGTCAATATTATCATTAGTTTCCTGCATCAATACCTATATATATAAAAATCAATGCCACTTTTCGTTGTAATTTTATAACTCAAGAACGGGCTCACCTATCCAAACCAAATGTTTAGGCATTGTTCGGACTATTTAGTAGATGGTTTATGTGAAGTTTGCACAAAATCGGTCGAGTGGTTCTTCATTTATCACGCAAACGAAGTTGAGCGGGTCAGCTAGTATATCTATATATATAAAAATCAATCCCACTTTTCGTTGTAATTTTATAACTCAAGAACGGGCTCACCTATCCAAACCAAATGTTTAGGCTTTGTTCGGACTATTTAGTAGATGGTTTATGTGAAGTTCGCACAAAATCGGTCGAGCGGTTCTTCATTTATCACGCAAACCAAGTTGCGTGGGTCAGCTAGTCTAAAATAAAATGACAGAAAAGTCAAAACTGTACATTTGGAAAAACCTATTTAGAAGAACATACTCGCCGGGTGTTCTACGCAAGATACCGAAGCTGAAAATTAAGCTAGAAAAAATTTGTCTGCTTGCGTTGCTTTTTCTGGAAGGATCTCGATAAGTAGTCGATAGATTTGGTTCAAATTTTGGACAAATATTAACTAGAGGTGGGGTCTGCAAATACGCTATAAATATATTACGTATCCTAGGGGCTAAGCAGAGAGCAATGAAATACCTAAGCCCGTGTATTGATTTAACTAAAATGTTGCAGGAATATAAGTGAGTGATTTAAGTTTTACACATAGGCTACATAATTATTACGCTAAATATTTTAAGGACTCGGCAGAGAACAATAAAAATCTGAATGCATAATGTAGCAAAATACAGAAACTACTGAATCATTTTCATTATTTTTCTACGTGTAGCCTAAAGGGCTTGGCAGAAAAGAATTCAAATCCAAACCAAATTGGCATTATAACTCGTGGAAACTAGGAGTCCTAAATAAGGTGAAATGGTACTTCACGCCATATCAGAGATGTTGACTGTTCAAGACGCAGATTCGTCTCTGCGTCGAATACTGTTCTCACCTTTGGGATGACTTTGCAAGGTACTTACTAGACGCGCTTGACGCTATGCAGAGACGTGTTATCCGAATAATAGGCTGTCCTGAGGTGACGGGAGGCCTCGAACCGTTAGCGCAGCAAAGAAACATAGCGTCCTTGGCTGCCTTCTACCGAATGTATTACGGCGAATGTTCTGAAGAGCTCTTCTACCTGTTCCCACCCTCTACTTCCTGATTCCGAACAACGCTTGCCGGGCAGAGATGCCACTCATACACAGTGGAGAGAATTTCCGCCAGAACTGAGCGTTTCAAAAGATCATTCCTCTGTCGAACTATAAAAACATGGAACGACCTGCCCGCACAAGTGTTTCACTCATTTTTTTAAATCCCGGGTTCTTTGAGAGGATCATAAAGGGGCACATCACAGGGCCGCCAACTTGAGGACCACTCAGAATATCAGAAGTCTTACGGACTGTGAGAGTGGCCCCCAATCGCTAGATGCGCCACGGTTTTCAAGCAGGCTGGTGGCGTCGGCAATTTGGCGACCTAAAAAAATAATATGAATATTATTTTTACGCGTTCAAAGTCGCGGGCAACAGCTAGTTAGTAATATACCTACTTATTATATATAAAAAAGCTACAGAGCAGAAATTCTTTTTTTACGGAATTTAAAAATTTTCGGTATTCAATCACATTTTCATCTTTTGATTTCTCGATGGATTCTCTTAAAGTCATTATAGGTGATTGCACAAAGTCGACTTTGTAGAACAGTGTTAGAACGGAATATCTTTCACATTTAGTAACGTGGAATAAGTAAGGAAAAGCCACATATAATTTAGGGTTCCGTAGCTGTGTAAGTACTGCAATGGTTAAATAATTCACTTTTTAAAGTATGTTTTCGGAGTTTAAAACCCTGCCTAGCTTTCTGCTAAGTACCTATATTTATTCGTTTATTTTTTTAACACTGCTATGATTTATTTCCTAAATAAATTTACACAATTATTTATTTGATAGGACGAACATGTGGTTATAATTTGTTTAGACAAAATTTAAACCTTACAAAAATGGTTAGGTATCACCTGCAATTTTTTAAATAAGATAACAGATAATTAATTTGCTGAACAAGAGGCCTTCCGATCGACTTTGTCTATTTCCTAACTTGACCACTTCTAAACTTATCCACTTCCTAAAATTTCCACTCCAACGTTTGCAAATAAATTATTGTTCTAATGAGAAGTTTCGTATCAAGGTAGATGAGAGTCCTGGGATATTTTCCGAGGGCTTACCCGGGGCTCCCAACTATAGCCTGTTGGGCGTTACTTAAGGGTTTTTTAGTCGGTAGGAATCCGGCATAGCATCCATGATGGATTTTCCCTCAAAAAAAGAAAGGTATAGATATGAAAAAAATGTAATGGACAATGTTTCTGTCAAATTGTGCCACATGTTCCTGCGCCTTCTTCATCCAATCACTCCCGCTCAACTTTATAACATTATTATACACGAATTTAAGTAGGTATTCTAGAGATGGATCAAAATTGGCAACCAAATCGATAGTCATATTTTACTATTTACTCTAAATAATTCAATAAAGTTTAGAAAATTGACTTAAACTTGGAACAATAATTACTTGTACTAACTGTCGAAGCAGAAAAGGCGGATAGTAGTAGTAGGTCGGATCGTCCGCTCGGTACAGCCGGCGTCCCCCACAAGAAAATAACTGTCGAAGCTTGACGTAACAAGGTAAATATTGTTAGTTTGACACAGCGACAGTTTAATGTCACGAATTTGTTAGTTCGTTATTTCTCTAGTAGTTTCTGCATATAACTACGATGCTACTAAAGCTAGACCACATACTTCAGTCCTGGGCCAAAGACAATATAATCGTAATCCATTATGTTGTATAAGACGTAGTACTACGTAGTGATTATTACTGTCTTTGGACGAAGACTGAGTTTTGTGGTCTAGCTACAGGTATTCGTGGTTACAAACCTATCTATAGCAGGTGCATTCTCTTTTAAGATACAGATTAACCTTTAATACAGTACTAAATGACGCTCGCTGCTTCGCCCGCGTGAAATTCGATACCCGTTCCCGCTTCCCGTGGGAACACATTCCCGGGGTGAAAAGAAGCCTATGTGTTATTCCAGACTATAAACTATCTCTGTACCAAATTTCAGCCCAATCCGTTTAGCCGTTAGAGCGTGATTGAGTAACAAACATCCAAACATCTTCACAAACTTTCACATTTATAATATTAAGTATAAGTATATATAGTAGGTAGAAGGATGATGAAGTCAACAGTTTTGATACGAGAAGAAATATTACCTAAGTATATCATAAAATGTATGATAGTGATATTTCTTAAAAATTATGATTACCTATCTTCATTAATCACATCAAATTATTTGCAACGAATATTCGTGCCAAAAATGTGGAATTCGTCATTTATAAATAGTAAATAATTAATAGGTAAAAATATTTAAATTCATCCCGAATATAAGATTAAGAACAACCGAAACATAACGCTTAGAGAAATAGCTACATTATAATGACAAATAATGAAATAAAACGTTACATTAAAGTGTATGTGTGTGTGTAAAACACTATAAAGTAACGTCTGATTCCATATCCAAATTTAGTAAGAGCATGAAGCTAGGAATATCGAAAATTCTTACGTTCATACCCAAAATATATTTTATTATATATGCGTTGCCAATAACATTTTTGTGTCGTAAATCAAACCCTACGTTAGTGCCTAATATTTCATTTTCTCCACTTACCGACAAATGTCTTTCTTATAATCTTATCTTTTTAACGATTTAGTAGGGAGAGATTACATTACCTCAATAAAATTACAAGTAAATGGCAACGTAATTTACGTTAAAGTTTACGAAGTAAGATACTTATTTCATTTTATTCGTTTAAAATTAAAACATTCACAAAATCTTTTTTATTATCTTTTTGTGAGAAATGGAGACAATTTTTTCCTATCAGGTTCTTATCAAAGTAATAAATTACTTTGATCAGAACCTGATAGAAAAATATTGAAGTAAAGTAAGAAAAAAAAAATAATTGTAATACCTTCTAGGAAAAGATTTAGGCAGGTTAATAATGGAGATAATTAATGTTCGTTATCGCTACAATTCACTCACACTATAATTAAGTCATGTCAATGACTTGCAGATACTATTTTCTAACTGCAGATCAATTTTATTATTACTTTACGTTTTATTAATAAGCCCCTTATTTATAATTTACAGTAAACTCAGCTATGTCTGTACATTACTTGCTAGTGGAATGACTATTACAAAAAAAAGATTGTAAATCCTGATACCTATGTAAGGTTAATGTAAAGTAAGGTCCAATGGGAGAAACATCATTACATTGATATAAAAAATCATTAGGTAAATAAAAATGAAATTAAAATGACAAAAATATCAAATAAATAATTTAGTAAAATCTGCTCTTATAACATAATAATTTGCCATAAACACAATTGAACATTACTGTCCTATTACCAGAACAAAATCGAATAAAATAATAGATACTATCATTAAAATTTAACAGTGTCGATAATTTGCTCAGTCCATTATAATAAATGACCACTTGTGAACAAATTGTTGCAAAATGAACATCAACTACTACATTTCCATCACAATTTTATTGGCCATTTAACCTAGGGTGGCAATTTTATGTTATTGCAATGAATTTGTGAAAAAATGTAACTTGTGGTAATGCAAAATCTTTTAAGCAATCAATATTAGAAATGTTGACTAGTCATGCTCTTAAGTATTTTTGTGTTAAAACCTTTTCGCTTAAAAAATTAGTTAAAAAAATTGGAATAGTACTTTTGAAGTTATCTGTGGTGCTCCCACACTGGCTCATAAAAAATGCTCTAACATAATACAGGCCGCCATTGACCTAAATCTTTACTTTAGTCAAGTGTTAGTTAAACCATGAATTGTAATACCCATTCTGTTTTCGTTATTTATATTTAGAATGTTATTGTGTATACATTGACTGAATTAATGTAATGCTAATATT
Source organism: Miltochrista miniata (assembly GCA_933228765.1). Taxonomy (NCBI): domain Eukaryota; kingdom Metazoa; phylum Arthropoda; class Insecta; order Lepidoptera; family Erebidae; genus Miltochrista; species Miltochrista miniata. The sequence goes on from OW121751.1 coordinate 23,716,822, forward strand.
TTAAAATAGCTATTGCCTGCGAGTTCGTACGCTGCAAATTCTTTAGATTGATATAACTTCTTTATTTATGAACCGATTGACATGAAACAAATATTAAATGTTAAGTAAAGAAAACTGCAACGCAATAAAGAAAACCGCATTGCAATCGGTTCAGCAGTTGCTGAGATTAGCATGCACAAACTTGCAGACAAACAGACAAGAATTCTAAAAATCATTGTTTTGGGTTCTATTGCGTAAATAAAGCCCTCCTAAATTTTTTTTCTTATATATCTTCAATATACAGACAGCAACCTGTTACGATTTTACTATATTTGTATTGATGATGATACGAGTATCAGTATTGTCTTTGGTGAAATAAATTATTATTATTTATTATTTAAAAAAAGTATCATCTAATTGAATAGGTAAAGCTGATTAAAGAACCATTCAATTAAGTGATACAGACGTATAAAGCACGTCTTTGTAAGTTTACGGTGGAAGTTCAGCCGTGCTATAAAATTGTCTTTATGTGTTACGTCGTAGTGTCGCAACGACCTTAGGCAATTGACACTCTCTTTATATTTTCGTTGATTTGTTCACTTACGACTTAGTTATTTTATAGGATGGCCCAGTTTTATTAAACTATAATTGTATGTACCTACATCTCAATTTCTGTTCTATTAAATAGAAGTAGATTCATGTTTGACTTATTTTCAACTATTACTATAATGCGAAAAATGTAAACGGAAGCAATATACGAATATACTCGCCAAGTGCGAGTCGGACTCACACAAAGAGGGTTCCGTACTAAAAAATAGTTTCTTTCCCATGGCATTACCGCTTGGCACTACTGGTAGTCTCACGGATACAAAATATCACGTAAATATCATGTTTCTTTTATGGAAGCCCCCTTAATCCCCCCCCCCCCTTTTCTGATTTTAGTATTTGTTGTCATAGAAGCAACAGAAACACATGTGTTAATTTCAACTCTACCTATGACGGTTCCCTTCAACTCTACCTATCACGGAACCCTAAAAAAATGTTTGAGAATTTCTTAAAATTTAAATTGTAGTCGAATCAATATAGTTGACGGAAATTAAAATTTTAAGAGTTGACACAATTATTGTCACCAAGGCTTTATACTATCTTATATATAAAACTAGCGGCCCGCTCCGGCTTCGCACGGGTATACAGTATTATTCCACTATTTAATGGATGTTATTATACATATAAACCTTCCTCTTGAATCACTCTATCTATTAAAAAAAACTGCATCAAAATCCGTTGCGTAGTTTTAAAGATTTAAGCATACAAAGGGACATAGGGACAGAAAAAGCGACTTTGTTTTATACTATGTAATGATTCTCGTGTCACAGTTTTCGTTTCCGTACTCCTCCGAAACGGCTTGACCGATTCTCATGAAATTTTGTGAGCATATTGAGTAGGTCTGAGAATCGACCGACATCTATTTTTCATACCCCTAAGTGACCGGGAACCGGGAATAACATTCCACGCGGGCGGAGCCGCGGGCATCAGCTAGTATTTTATAATATTTATATTGCAACCGCGCCACCAGTGAAGAAAAAACATTGACAAAATTTTGCGGGATAACCCAAGTCTTATTTTAGAAGGAAATATATTAATATGAAAATATTTTCCTTCAACAAATAAACAAATTCATTCAAATTAATTAATTCTGTATTAGATCTTTTATCGGTTATCCTACCTGGTTACGTGATGCTTTACTACCAAGCGCCAATGTTTGAGTTCTATAAAACTTGTTTAAACAATGTACTTTTAATTCCAGTTTTGAGTTTTGGTGGCACAGACTGTAATGAAGTAATTGTTTTTGGCAAACTACGGAATTCAGAAACTCTTCTCAAATTCATTACATTTGCGGGTACATTGTTAATTTTTACACAAGTTTTAATCTGATCTGTCTTTTGTTTTTGGAAGTTAAGAGTTCTCTAAATTTGAAACCTTGAAGTCTGTTTTATACTGTCTCTCAAGACAAATGTATACTGGCCCTGCGTAGATACAAAGTTACGACCAACTTCGTCACTTAATTGATAATTAGGTTAAGCTAACTCTCTTTGATTGGTCTTTAGATGCAACTTATTAGTCATGTAATAGTTACAACTAACCGTTGAATATAAAATAACAACTAAGAACTTTATATAAATTGGATCAGATAAGATAATTATTGAAGAAGGGAAGAAAATGGAACCCACTCCGCCTAATCTCAGTTAGCAAATTCTTGCAACTTTAAGTCAAGTATATTTTTGAGATTTTACCATAGAAATTCTCTCCATCTCTAACAGTATAGGTATCCTTAACATCTCTAGTGACGTTCAGTTCCGAAGTCGGTGCGCTCAATAGGGCGCGGCGGTATTTACTGCGGCGCAAACACTGCTACTCTATAAGTAGCAAGTGCGGTCGCCATGAGAGCCATGAGAGTTGTCAACGATCCTATGATTGCAGATGGTGTGGAACCTCTTTGCGACAGGAGAGGACTTTGCCTCCTTGTGGTTGTGGTCTACCGCCTGTACCTGTACTAGGGTTTGTGCTCTGAAGAATTGTTTGATATGATGCCCACGCAACTTTCTATCATCGCACCGCTCGCCATACACAGGGTATTCAATGTTCATACTCACACTTTGCGTCGGGAGCATTTGAGCACGATTAGATCTGATAGAGGCTTTCTCCCGCGCACGTTTAGATTGTGGAATGATCTCCCTGCCTCGGTTTTTCCAAACGCCTACAGTATGGGGTTCTTCAAAAGGGGTCTTAGAAGGTTTTTACAGGGTTGGCAGCGCGAGTGTAGCGCCCCCGGTGTTTCAAGCGTCTATAGGCAGCGGTGACCACCAGTCCATCTGGTGGGCCGTATGTTTGTCTGCCACCTTAGTGGTATAAAAAAAGTAATGTCAATTCAAGGCAGGCAAAAGGTAAACGTTTCTCTAGGGACTACTCCAGCAGTTAAGGCGTCAAATTTAAAGAATTACAACTGGCACCAAAATCGGCTGTAGGTACCTAGTGCTTAGACATTGTTCACAGACAATCCGAATTCATTATGAAGTTATAGTAACGAAAGGTCTATTGTATATTTCACACAACCTGCGTATATATAACTATAGTAGACGTATATATAACTATAGTAACTATAGTAGAGTAGACAAAGAAAGAGAGAAAGAGGCCGCAAAATAGACATCAGAGAGGCAAGAGTAAAAAATAGAAAGACATGTAGTCAATTCAAAGTTAAATAACTTTTGCCAATGTCGAAGAACAGAGTAAGTTGCTCCTGATACATAACGGTCTAACCGTTATGTATGAATCTTTGATTGGTTTTATGGCTGTGGTGCTAATCATCATACTCAATATAATGTCATTCAGATATCACAACTGTTCCGCACAATAGATTTATTTGAATCTTTATTACGATCTATTCCTCATTTAGCGTAACGTTGGCTAAGTCGTAACGCTGTATGTAATCAAACTATCAGTTAAATGAAATCCCCGGAATCAAGAATTTACCGTACAGATTTAATTGCAAGAGTCTAAATCGATTTCAAACTACATCGCACTGGATTTATAGCTAGAGTTCAACCAACTGATAAAATATGCACAATTCGCAGTGCTTCGTTCCGATTTTGGGTGCCCCAGACAGCGCGTAGGTTCATTCTATTTTAATCGGTAGGTATTTTACTATGAAAACTAGGGTATTTAGAGTTCCGTTTCAAAAGGGTAAAAACCGGGACCCCATTCATGAGACCACGCTGTCCGTCTGTTTGTCTCGAGGCTGTATCTCATACATACCGGTCTACGGACATGGTAAAACATGTTCATATATTTATCCGTTTGTCTGGTTATCCTCCTCATACGATAATGGGGACAATTTTTCATTCGTTTAACTGGATAACCTTAAAGTTAGCGAATATCATTAAAGTATAAGGAATCCTACTCAAGTTGATTAATATTATTGTTGTGTATTTCAAAAACGATACCTGAGGTATGATAACTTATATTTTTCCTTCTTTCCATATACTTTGACAAGACGTCAACAAAAGTAAAAAGTCTATCTCTCACTCTGAATAAGATTGCATATTTTATTTATCATTCATCACAGCTCTCGGAGTCGTTCTTGACTTTTTGGAGGTCAAATAATAAATATTCTTGCGAATGCACAGATACTTTATTAGATACGTCATATATAAAGCAGACCCTAAAGTTAACACTTTGGGTTCTTCAAGAGAGATTGTAGTAGGATTATATAGTTTTTGTATAAGAGTAACCTCAGGTATTGAAAACGTCCCGTCACCGTAAAGTGGTCACTAGAGACCGGATTATATATGCAACATAAAAAGCTTGTTATATGCATGGAAAATGCTTAAAATATGCGTGAAATATGCCAAAATATGCTAAATTAAATGAATTTTTATGTTAAACTAGCTGATGCTCGCAGCTTCGCCCGCGTAAAATTTGTTCCCGTTCCCACTTTCCGTGGGAACTTATTCCCGGGATAAAAAGTAGCCTATGTCTTATTCCAGACTATAATGTATCCCTGAACCAAATTTCAGCCAGATCTGTTCAGCCGTTCGAGCGTAAAACAGTAACAAACATCCACACTCACAAACTTTCGCATTTATAGTATTAGTAAGATTAGACGATTTTTTCCGACGGCAAGGTACTTAGGCATCAAACTTCACAGAAATATTAAAAAACCGACCAAGTGAGAGGCGGACTCCCGCACTGAGGTTATCGTAGGTACCTACCAACAAACTAAAATATTTCTTTTTCTGTTTTTAGTACTTAAGTATTTGTTGTTATGGCGGCAAACAGAAATAAGTACCTACATCATGTTGTGGAAATTTCAACTCTCTAGCTGTCACGGTTCCTGAGCCTGGAGCCAGGAGACAGTCAGCCAGACCGGCAGAAGAGTCTCACTTTTAGGGTAGGTACTATTTTTACCTTCTGGGTATAGAACCTTAGAAACTCAACTCAATAAGCACGCATGAACAAGTACTCTTGGTCGGGGTCGCAAAAAAATATTTAAAAAAATATTAACATCCGCACATTGCATTTCGAAATGCAGTGTGCGGATGATAATGTTTTTTGCACTGCCATCGGATTTTCTTAAAAAAAATCGGAAAATATGCATCATATCTAGATTTCAGGAAAAATATGCTATTACCGCTGAAAATGGTTTAAATATCCAAATGTATAATTATGCAAATAAGCAAATGCATCCGGTCTCTAGTGATCACTTTCGATAAATATGAATATAAATATTCACGGACGTTTCACACCACGCCGTCTGATTTCATAGTAAGCTGTGTTATAGGTACCAGACCACGGATATAAGTACACATGTCATATACATTTAAATACATACTTATCTATTATATAAAAATAAGTCGGGTTTTCCTTCCTGACGCTATAACTTTAGAACGCACGAACCGATTTCCACGGTTTTGCATTCGTTGGAAAGGTCTCGGGCTCCGTGAGGTTCATAGCAAAGAAAATTCAGCAAAATTTCACATACAGCGGCATCGCGGGCGAAGCTGCGGGCATCAGCTAGTCTATTATATAAAAATAAGTCGGGTTTTCCTTCCTGACGCTATAACTTTAGAACGCACGAACCGATTTCCACGGTTTTGCATTCGTTGGAAAGGTCTCGGGCTCCGTGAGGTTTATAGCAAAGAAAATTCAGCAAAATTTCACATACTGCGCCATCGCGGGCGAAGCTGCGGGCATCAGCTAGTCATACATAGAATTAACCAGACTCTCGAGACAAACATTTATGCATGACACAAATTTTAGTCTCCGGTGGGAATCGAACCCACGACCTCGTGATTTGCAGTCACACATTTCGACCACTAAACCAACAAGGCAGGCATCTCTAAAAATGTTAGTACAGGTAACTTTGCTGTTAAGTATAATATTTCAGTATTCTCATTGTTGTGTAGAGTATGATCATTGTAAAATTTTGAAACTAAATTTAAAGCCATTTTACTTTTAAGTTAATTTTGCAATAGCTTAAAATTTTTCAGAGCTAGCAAAGAACTTTCTACACGAAATACGTCCAGTCACATGAGGTATCAACTCTGATAGTAGGTCCTCCCCAGGAAAGTTTCAATCAACTCTATTATTATTATTATATAGAGGAGAAAATTTTTATTTGTTTGTGTGTGTGTGTGTGTGTGTGTGTGTGTGTGTGTGTGTATTTGTAATGAATAAACCCAAAAACGATTGTGCTGATTTAAAAAAAAAACACTTATGGAAAGCTAGATTCACCCTAAGTAACACAAACTATATTTTATTCCCATATTCCCACGGGAACGGACGCTACGCAGGTGAAACCGCGTGACGTCCGCTAGTATTATTTAAAAAAGTATCTGTTGTTCACACTCTCTCAGGTGGGCCTCGCACATCATGGTGGTCCTTGCAATCTCACGTGGCTTGAAGTGTACGTTTGGCTCTCCTGGGACATCCCTCCGAGAGCTTACCCGGGGCTCCCAACCATAGGCCGTTGGGCGTTACGTGAGGTTTTTTAGTCGGTAGGAGTCCGGCATAGCATCCATGAGGATTTTCCCACTCGTTAAAATAAAAGTGTACGTTTGGCTTCTAATAAAAGGATCTATTTAATGATTATTTTATGTCCGAAACTAATCAAACTATTCCAAATAAGTAGAACCGTTCAGTTTTGGATAATGAACCGCTCAAAAGTTAATGATTTCAAAATGTTTCTCGTTTATGTGATTGAGTAGGTATTCAAATAGAAAATGGGCTTCGAACATCAATGTAAAACCTAAATGCTTTTTTCGTGTGTCAATCGTTTTCATTTTCATGATATACCGAAATTGAAAACACTCCGATGAATGGTTTTCATAGTGATATAATTTCCTTTTTCACATTTATACACGAAAACATACATTCAATGTCAAGAAAAAACCTAGTTTACGATTTAGTGACGAAGTTTGAATACTAAACAGCGCGCCTCAGCATTACGGCACAATTTATTTTTCACATTGCCCTCGCCTTTTTGTCATCGATAAAGGGGCATTGAAAAAGTAGAACTCATGCATTAGTGTATTTGCGAACGTGACCAGGAGAGTAATTCGCATACCGAAAAACGTTTTATGTCGACTTTTTGCAATTTAGTATTTGCGGCAATAATTCCACGCTTTTGAAATAAAACGGTGTCATAACTTTCAGCATATATGCAAATATTAACACATATTCAGTTTTCAATTTCTATTTCCATGGATTCTATTTCATTTCATATTATGAGCCTGGAAGCGTAACAGAAGTATAGGTCATTTATGTTGGTTATTGGAAATAAATCGCCGAGCCAGGCGGCATGTCGAGCTTCGCTCCAAGTTTTCCTGATGACCCAAATGCCACCTGTCCTGAAGGGAAGCCATGGTGACATTTAACAAATTGAACAGGACTCTCACAGCTTACGAGACTTTTGCCAGTGACCCCTCAAGCTCATGGCCCACTCTGTGCTCGTCTGGGCACTGCTTGAAGAATCCGGGGTTGTAAGATGAAAGAAGTACGTGCGCTGGCAGAGCGTTCCAAGTTGCTGCAAACCTTTTTTTTTGCAATGATTTATTTATTGTATGAGAGTGGTACCTGTGGTTGTTGGTTTGGTATCGAAAAGAAGTGGGTGAGATTAAGTTGCCGTGCCTTGTTGTGCTGATTCGAAAAGTGCTACGTTATTTTCTATACCTATGCTGCGCTAACGATTGTGACTTTCCGCTGTCGATGCCATAAGTTGTTGAAGAGAACCTCTCAGTAGAGACCTCCACTGTCACGGGATTAACCATTTAAGCTAAATTTTAGCTCAATTGGATAAACTGTCAAACACTTCTACGAAATCACCAAATCTTTTGCGATATTATGCAATGAAATTTGGTTTATGAACACAGCAAACTAGAATGGTTTAATGTAGGTCGTGGTAAGGAGGAACCATATTTAGCCCAGCCACACATCTCGGCAACGGGATTAATGCAGCTGTCTGCTCGGTCACGTAGACATCGTGTCGAGTGCCGGCGAGAGGCGGTGGATATGTGAAGGCGCGGGCTTTACGCCCTGCGCTTATGCTGGTGCACGCATCCCTCTGCGGCGCTTCCAAGTGTCTGTCCCTTAAGTGCGCGTATAACTCACTTGTCAATAAGTTTACGCGCATTTTATGATTTTTTACTAACTAGGTAGGTGAAATGAAAAATATTTGTATTGCTCTGCTTACCCCTCTGCTCTGCACACTCACACACACACACACACACGAACACACACACACACACACACACACACACACACACACGCGCACACACACACACACACACGCATACACTGTAGGTACATAGCTATAAGAGGTCTGTAAGAGAAGCGAGATCTCCTTAAACAAGCACCCAAGAGATCGGGGCAGTTATGATAGATGGCATACTTTCACGCATTTGTCAAGTAGGCATGTTTAATAGATGCTACGTGTCCGTACTCTGTCACAGCTGAAGCCGTGGGAAACAGCTAGTTAAATAAATATTTTATTTTACATTTCACTATTATTTTTATATTTTTTTTTTAATTACAACATAATAATGTGGATATCACAAAAATTGTTTAGTAAGAATAAAAAATTCAGCTCTTTTCAGTTTTGATTTTTACACATCTTCAATAACTTAAATGTAACATCTTCAGTAAGTAATTATTTAAAAAAATATATCTACAGTAGTCATTGGTTACCCTCTGATAATACAGTAATGCGAGACAAGTGGTGTTTTCAATCAAATTCCACCAAGTCCCATCAATCAATAGTATTAATTATACCTATGACCCAAATCATTAAATTTGTAATGTAATGAACTTCAGTCATAAAAAGTAATGTCCCTTCATGAAGATGAGACATGACCCTGCCCTCGGTCCCTTCGCAATATCAAAGGAAATGGACTGACCCAAGCCTTCCGATGGGCACTCAAAGTTACTGTCATAAATATCCGTTCCCGTGGCTTTGTGAAAATACCACTAAATAGATAATTTAATCAAGCTGGACAGTATACAGACAAAATATTACGATTTATTTCAGTGGTATCTCAAAATCTCGAGAATCTGGTAGGGCTAACGACCTGAGCATATAAAACACGCGCCCTCTAAACAAATAAATGTAGTATTTTTTAACCGACTTAAAAAAAGGAGGAGGTTATTCAATTTGACCGTTTAAATGTTTATTTTTTTTATGTTTGTTTGCGCAGAACTCCGTTGTTTATAGACCGATTTAATTTTTTTTTTTCGTTCGAAAATAGATACTCCCAAGGTGTTCCCATTTTAAGGAAGTCAGGATCTGATGATAGCATCCTGGAAAAATTGACGGGAACTTTTAAAAATTATAGGGGCATCTAGAGCATTCGTAATTTTTTTTATTAAGGGCTTTAAAGTAGTACAAATTAATAAAGGTTTAAAGTCGATCTGATGATGGAGACGAAAGACAGTAGAGAGAATTCCCTAATGATCTAAAGCAGTTACCTTGTGTATGGGCTTGATTAATTTGTACTGTCGAGAGTCACTAAAAGTAGTAAAAAAAAAATTTACAAAAAGAAACCGATTTCAAATAAAACTAAAAACTCCAAAATAAAGTTTACTTAGCACAAAGTTAGTATATTCTGATTTATCAGATATCAAGAAATATAATACTAAAGTCTGTGCCAATATGACTATGAGAGAGAGTAATAATGCCTACCTAAGACTATATAGTTTTACTGGGCACCGATTTCTGTATTATATTTCATAATACATATCTGATAAATCGGAATATATGTACTAACTTTGTGCTAAGTAAACTTTATTTTTCAGTTTTTAGGGTTCCGTACCCAAAGGGTAAAGTACGGGACCCTATGAGACTTCGCTGTCCGTCTGTCTGTCTGTCTGTCCGTCGGGAGGCTGTATCTCATGAACGGTGATAGCTAGAGAGTTGAAATTTTCACAGATTATGTGTTTTTGTTGCCGCTATAACAACAAATACGAAAAACAAAAACATAACAATATTATAGGGGGGCTCCCATACAACAAACGTGTTTTTTCGCCATTTTATCTTATATTAGGTAATAAGGTATCCTTCTCAATTTAAATACGTTAGTTGGCTTAAACATATAATCAAGATTATTTCTTCCCTTTACACCATGCAAATTAAATGAATACTTTAGGAGGTATAGCAAAGTCAAATATTGCGGAAGGAAATTAATTTCGTGTCGCCATGATTGAACATTAAACGGGTACAATTTACGTACAAACACACAATTCAATTACATGCACCGATGTTGTAGACTTATCGTGTTAATAATGTCATCATTCAAATGTCATCAATATTCTGAAAAAGAAATTAAACATAGAGAAATACATACTGTACCCACCGTAGAAGATCTATATGAGGATAACAGGATAGTTAACAACGTAGAGCCACACGAACTGTCTAAGGCGCGCGTTGCTCTGTGGTTAACAAACACCATAGAGCAATACTTGTTTTATAATATGTAGTGATATTATGATATAAGGACAACCAGTAGACGTTTGAAATACTCACAGAATATCGAGCAGTCTATTTACATAAACAATAAATGTAATTAAAACAAAATGGTCATTTACTGGGACATCTTTCTGAGGGCTAACCCGGGGCTCCCAACCGTAGGCTGTTAGGCGTTACGTGAAGTTTTTTAATCGCTTGGAAACCAGAATAGCATCCATGAAGGATTTTCCCTCACGTCAAATAAAATGTCATGCAACATATAAGCCTTTTTAGGGTTTCGTAGCCAAATGGCAAAAACGGAACCCTTATAGATTCGACATGTCTGTCTGTCTGTCTGTCTGTCTGTCTGTCTGTCCGTCCGTGTGTCACAGCCACTTTTCTCCGAAACTATGAGGCCTATGCTATTGAAACTTGGTAACTAGATGTATTCTGTGAACCGCATTAAGATTCTTATATAACACTAGAAAAAAAGCAGTAAATTTTGGGGTTTCCCATACTCAGAACTGAAAATCAAAATTTTGTTTTTCATCAAACCCATTCGTGTGGGGTATCTATAGATAGGTCTTCCAAAATGCTGTTGTGGTTTCTAACATCATTTTTTTCTAAAGTGAATAGTTTGCGCAAGAGGGACTTCCAAAGTCGAAAAATGAGTGTCCCCCCCCCTCTAACTTCTAAACTAAGAGAGTGATAAATCTAAAAAAAATATATGATGTACATTGCCATAAAAACTACCAACGAAAATTGGTTTGAACGAGATAGAGCTGGTAGTGTTTTTTTAATACGTCATAAACCGCAATTTTCGGTTAGAAAAATCACCACCACTGCGAACGTGTTAAAACATCAATCAAAGTTACAACGAACTATAAGAACTTTTATATTATGTTACTTGCTGCTACGAAACCCTTCATGGGCGAGTCCAACTCGCACTTGGCCGGTTTATTGCTATTTTTTGGTTCGGAACCCTCCGTGTGCGAGTCGGACTCGCACTTGGCTGGTTTTATTAGATTTATTTGAAGTCGGTTTCTTTTCGTTAATTTTTTTTTATAGCTTATTTTAGTTGTAATAAGTAAATACTCATACTTATTTTTAACATGTACCTTTTCCGTATTCATGTAATTCTCAATTGGTGTATGTACAATAAAGCATATATTATTTCTATTCGTTTATATTCTTATTTTTAACATCGAAGAAAACCATAATTATTATTGGTGTATGTTTTCTTCAGATGTAGATATGGAAAAGTATATTTTCCTTTAACTTTCGAGAAAAAAATTAAGTCACAAAATGCATTTGCCTAGAAACTTAGGACTGATTCTATGATCTTTTTACATATTATGTAGTGTCAATAAATACTTGTACAACTTATAACAAAACCATAATTTAGCTGACCCGCGCAACTTCTCATACTTTACAGCTTAGATTTTTGTATAACCATAATTTAACCCTTCCTCTTGATGTACTCCACCTATTACTGAAAACCACATAAATATCTATTGAGTAGTTTAAAAGATCTAGGTAAATTGACAGTAAAAGCGACTTTACTTTACACTTATTATTATACTAGAGGACCAAGCCACGCGTAGCTGTGGCGAAGGTTTTTGTAACCCGGTACTAACGGCCGTCGCACGTACGGGTATTTAAACAATCTAACATTTGTTTTAAACAATTTAAACAATCTATGCGGCCAAAAGTCGATTTAAAAAACTTCAACATGGGTAAAATATAAAGATTGAATTGCAAAGCTGAATACCAAACGGATAGCGTACAGCGACGTCCCCCACTCCTCGCGTAATGCTGACGGCGGCGTCAACTACAGTCGGATCTCGGTCATCACTAAGAGTGCATGTATCGTTCTCGGCGTTCCTTGCGTTTAAGTACGTTCGGCGGCTATTATTTTTGATTAATAGTATACTTTTTGAAGTGAAAATCATGGATTGTGTTGAAGCTGGTATGTGTCGTTTATTTTACATAAGTATTTATTGAGAGAACATTTATTCTTAATGAGAAATAGGATCTTATTTAAACGAGTATTCTTACGTTTTTTTTTACAATATTATTTTAAATTTGAATCTTTTAGTTATACTTCCGAATGTGGGTGTGGTCTAAGCTAATGCTTTCAGGGTTGTGCTTTTCCCCCGCTTTCACGCTTCGCGCTTATGCACTAGCTGTAAGTGTAGCATGTAGCCTAGGCCATCCATGTAGGTCCCTCTGACCTACATGGAAGCAGAACGGTTTTGGGAGTGAGTGCAAGTCATGTAGATCCCCAAGACAAGTCAGAGAGATTATCCTTCACGCGGTGCCACCCGTTATTGGTCTAATTCCTTCAGAAATAGACGTAACAGAAATCCCTGGCGAAGTGTCCACAGGACATCAGTGGCTGTGCTCTGTGGCGCGACTCACACTAAAACATGTGAGGGTCGTTTTAGGTGGGCAAGGGGCTGGGGAGGGGGGCTTGGGGGGATTTAGGGAAAACGGGGGGGAGGGGAGGCCACCCGCACACAAATCTGGTCTGCCCGCAGGGTATCTGTGGCTGTGCTCTACGTCGAGACTCACACTAAAATATGTGAGGGTCGGATCAGATGGGGGGGGGGGGGGTTGCGGAGGGAGGGGAGGCCACCCGCGTGTTTGTGCCGTGCGTGGAGACCCGTTAGGGAGGATGAAGGGATCCTGGATTGCTGAGACTGCAGTGGTGCGTCAACACGCGTCTTCGGCCCTGATTTCTTCCGAAACGGGAGGTTCTCACCTAGCCAGTGAGTACCAATCGGCTGCGTCATCCGTAAGAGGAGGGCATTGGCTAGGGTTTCGGTTGGGGTGGCGGGCAGGGGGTGGTGCGCGTAGGTCGTGATTTTGCTAGTTGCGGCGTCTCTCGCATCATTTTCCTCGCTTTGTCGTCCTTTCCGGACCCTATATCTACCGTGGCAGCCTTGGCGACTGTAGATGGTGTACATCCAGCGTCCCCAATTTGCGGGCTCCATGGAGGGTGAGCGCACCACGGTGGATGAATTCAAGCTGTTGTCAAGTATGGACACAAAACGCAGCAACAAATCCCCTGGGCATGACGAAAGTCGTGTCAACACAGCCTGTGGAACATCCGAGGCATTTAATGTCGATGCACTCAAGAGTGCTATCGACAACGCTGAGTGTTCGGCTCGCCGCGACTCTGGCTCCTGGAGCCACGTCGTCAGGAAGAGTAGAACACCCCGTCAAAAAGCCCGCGACAAGTAGAACACCCCGTCAAAAAGCCCGCGACAAGTTGCGCCTCATAGAGCACGACAAGTCAACCGGGCGTTCCCGCAAGCGGAAACGCGGACGTGGTAACGGAAGGAGGCCCGACACCAATGGAGGGACTTGCTCCCAGGTGGACTGCAGCCGCCGTGCGACGACAGAAGGCGAAAGCCAGAAGTCAAACACGGCTGGAGGGTCTAGCACCCAAAGCAGCCACAGCCGTGGTGAAGGTGCAACCGCCGACCAAAAACCCGCATCCGCCACTTCTCAAGGCAGGAAGTTCGCTGGGAGACCGTCTGAAAAGACTGGACCGCTCTCGCACTCCTCGCCGAAAAATAGGCCCTCGCAAGGCGACGTTCACGGCAGGAAGTCCGCTGGGAGACCGTCTGAAAAGACTGGACCGCTCTCGCACTCCTCGCCGAAAAATGGACCCCCGGATAGCGACGCTCGTAGGGGAAGACCCGACAAGAGGGGTCGCCCAAACGAGACCACATCCCCGAGGGATCACGTCAAACGGGTGAAGGTCAACACCAGCCTTCCACCTGGTACCTCATACGCCGACGCTGCAGCCAACGACGAACTTCGCGTCGCAATCACCACCGAACCCTCCCGCGACCTCACCGAGGACGAGGCTGAGGGCATCAGGAAGGCGATAAGGGCTGGACTGCGAGCGGCGATCACAGGGAAGGAGACATTCATCCCGGCTTTCAAGGGAAAGCCGACCTTCAGCGACGGGACGCTGAAGCTATGGTGCGAAAGCCGAGAAGAGGTGGATTGGCTCCGTTCCACCATTGAACCCGTTAGCTCGCCAGTACCCGGGACCCGACTCGTCGTCAAGAGACAGTCGGACATCCCGAAACGCGTGAAAGCGGGGATCTTCATCCCAGAGAAGGAGGATATTGATGTGATCAGATCCTTCCTGGTGAGCCAGAACCGCTGGTACAGTGTCAACGAGTGGCACATCTACTCAGACCAGGAGCAGGAAGAGGGCGTCTTCCTCATGCTCGGCATTCCTGCATACGACGTCGAGAAGCTAAAGGCCAGAGGACAAAGGGTCGCCTACGAGCTAAGCAGCCTTTACCTCAGGTTCCTCGGATCCTCCGCCGCGCAGGAAGAGACGAAGAAGACGACCGAAGCCGCCCAATCCCCGGTTGACACCAACGTGGACAAGGCAGGACCATCGGGCATCAAGTCGCTCGCCACTCAGGGGAGAAGCGAAAGCGCCCCCACCGGACGAGGTGCCGCCGCAAGGCCGGAAACCCCTGGTGCATTGTCGAGCGACGAGAAGAAAAAGGAAGAGGGGATGGAGACCATCAACAATGATGACCTCCCAGCCGCCACCACCTCATCCCAATAATCCCCAGGCTTGCACTATACCGATAGTGCAAGCAAACCTCCAGCACAAGCGGCTCGCAGCGGCTGCCCTGCGCAGACACCTGGAGGTAAACAAGTTGACCATAGCCGCTATCCAGGAGCCGTGGATAGCGAAGAACAAGATCTGTGGTCTCTCCAACATTGGAGGTAAGTTACTCCTAGATACTACAGTGAGCGGGCCTCGTACTTGTGTTTATATGCCTAACAGTATCCCCGCCACTTTACTAAATGAGTTCTGTTCTAGAGATCTAACTGCTGTTAGACTCAGGAACACCTCCGCTGTTGACAGCACAACATCCATGACCGGTGACATCATACTAGCGTCCTCCTACCAGCCCGGAGAAGACGCAGTGCCCAACGACGAACTGGTCAAGTTGACGAGATATTGCGAAGATGAGGGCCTGGAGCTCATCGTGTGCGCAGACTCCAATGCGCATCACCACATCTGGGGAAGCGCAGACACAAATAGTAGAGGTGAGTCATTTTTCAACTTCCTATTATCCACACAGCTAAACGTATTAAATGTAGGCTCCGAACCGACCTTCAATACTCGTAGGGCCCACACACTCATAGATATTACTTTAGCATCTAATCTAGCATCAAATCTGATAAAAAACTGGAGACTATCAGAAGAACCATCATGCTCCGACCACAGAAGAATCATGTTCGACTTGGACTGGAGCAAAATTCCCACGGCCCCAAGACGTAACCCACGTAAAACGAACCGGCAAAAATACAAAATTCTAGTAGGTCTAAACATAGGAGATGCACACTCAGAGGTAAGTTACTCGGGCACCGCCGACATAGAACAACATGTCCGGAAGGTGACAGACACACTCACCACTTGCTATGAGGAAACGTGCCCCCTAACCGTCCCTGACAATCGAACAAAATCGGGAGAAAAATGGTGGAGTAAGGACCTCGAACGGTTGAGAACCAAGGTAAGAAAACGCTTCAACCGAGCCAAAAACACCAGAACAGAGTCTGACTGGGACGCCTATAAGCTAGCACAAGCAAAGTTCAAAAAGCGTATAAGTCAGAGAAAAAAAGAGGCGTGGAAACGCTTTTGCTCCAATATTGAATCCAATAGTCACGCACTAAGAGTCAAAAAACTTCTATCTCAGGACACGGATAAGTCTATTGGATCTCTAAAAAAGGTAGACAACACCTACACAAAATCTGACTCCGAAACGTGTGAGGTCTTACTACAGACACACTTCCCAGGTTGTCAAATCCAATCAGATATCAACTGGGAAGACACAGAAGGCGCCATCGAATCCGAGCCGGACTGGTCCACAGCTAGGGCCATAGTATCCGATAACAAGGTAAGATGGGCAATCGAAAGCTTCCAACCATATAAATCACCGGGACTAGACGGTATATTCCCCGGACTTATGTTATGGTGTATAGAGGCTATCACTACGCACCTGACAAAGATCTTCACGGGATGCATCGCGTTCAGGTACGTGCCAAAGTCATGGAGAGAAGTCAAAGTACTCTTCATACCTAACCCAGGTAAAAGTGACTACACTCATCCTAAGTCCTTTAGACCAATAAGCCTCACTTCATTCCTATTAAAGACTCTAGAGAGGCTATGCGAGAGAGAAATAAGGGAGAAAGTACTCCGACAAATACCAATGCACACAAAGCAGCACGCTTACTGCTCCGGAAAATCCACCGAATCAGCACTGCATGAGGTAGTATCGTACATAGAAGACTCCCTAGAGAGTAAATCATCAACACTGGGCGTCTTTATAGACATCGAAGGTGCCTTCGACAAGACGACCTTTGTAAGTATCGAAAGAGCCCTGCAAAAGCATAAAGTACACCCCACTGTGGTAAGTTGGATAGTGAACATGCTACGACACAGGGCTATACAAATTACAGTGAACTCCACATCTAGAGGGATCGCAGCCAAAGGATGTCCGCAGGGGGGGGTTCTATCTCCGCTCCTGTGGAATCTCGTGGTGAACGAGCTCATAGATGTACTCAACAGAGAGAGATACTTCACTGTAGGTTACGCTGACGACCTCACCATACTGGTAAGTGGCAAGTTCCTAGGTACAATAACAAACCTGATGGACAACGCCTTGAGGATCGTCGAAAAATGGTGCATCAGACATGATCTCACGGTAAATCCGACGAAAACAGAAATGGTTCTGTTCACCAACAAACGCCAAATAGATGATCTGAAACTCCCACAGCTATTTGGCACAAAACTTTCCTTAGTAAATGAAGTCAAGTACCTGGGGGTCACACTGGACAGCAAACTGCTATGGAATAAGCACCTCACACAAAAAATCAGTAAGGCCACCATTGCATTCTGGCAATGCAAACGAATGATCGGTAAGAAGTGGGGACTCTCACCGAAAATCATACATTGGCTCTACACCACAGTCATAAGACCACAGGTAACGTATGGCGCAATAGTTTGGTCGCCCAGGGCCGAACTAGCTTCAGCCATAGATAAAATGCAGCAGTTCCAGAGAGCGGCGTGTTGCGCCATCACGGGATGCTTTCGCAACACACCCACAGCAGCGATGGAGGCAATGCTCTGCTTACCGCCTCTGGACCTGTTCGTTCACCAGGAAGCGGCCGCCGCGGCGGCACGACTTCAGGCGTCAAAGCAATGGACGCGCTCAAGGGTAGGTCATAGGCGCATACTAGAGGACGCAATAGAGTATGAACCTCTCGTGGAAGCCCCTAACGACAGGATACCGAAAACATACGTGTTTGACCGTAAGTACAATATATCGCTGGCAGAGTCCGCCAAGGACCACTCCGGTATAAGAGAACTCAGAGTGTACACGGATGGATCCAAAACAGACTACGGATCAGGAGCAGGCACCTACTCCCCGGAGCTCAACATACACTCATCAATACCTTTAGGGTCTCATTCGTCAATCTTCCAATGTGAGTGCATAGGTTTAATTAACGCCGCCAATGCAATCGACTCCAGGAAAATTGAGCACAACCACATCAGGCTCCTCTCCGATAGCGCAGCAGTGCTAAAGGCTCTGAAGAGCACCACAATCGACTCTGGGCTGGTGCTTCAATGCCACCAGGGGCTACAAAAGCTGGCCCTAACACACAAGGTAAGCCTTCAGTGGATAAAAGGTCACAGCGGATCGAGCGGCAATGATGCAGCTGACGAACTGGCCAGATTGGGTTCCAGCACCACACCGGTGGGACCAAGCCCGATTATACCAATACCATTCTACCAGGTAAGGGCATGGCTGAGACAACGCACGAAAGAGCGGCATGAAAAGAGATGGGCACAAACAGTAAGTTGCAGGCAATCAAGGGAAGCTCTACCGAGACCCAGGCCAAAACTAGCTAGAACGTTGCTACATCTGAATAAAGGTGATCTACGAACCATGGTAGGCACAATAACGGGTCATTGCACAGTAAATAAGCACTTGAATGTCTTAGGTATCACGGACAGCACGCTGTGAAGAGCGTGCCTGTTAAAAGAAGAAACCATAGCTCACGCAATCTTGGAGTGCGAGAGCCTGGTTACATACAGAGTCGACATACTTGGCAGCCCCACAACACTCCGGGAGGCGTGTGAGGACCCGAAGAGGATCCTGCGCTTCTGGTCGGAGTTGGGTTGGCTGGAGTGACAGCCAACGGTCACGTACAATGGGTCCACTGGCGGACCTAAGTGCGGAAAATGGGAGCCCAAGAAGACTGAAGACTGAAGACTACTTCCGAATGTTCCCCAGCAGTAATTTTGGTTTTGAGAGGAAGCTAAAGATCTACTCTCTACGATATTTGAAAATTGGCTGCTAGTTTTTGCTAGTTTCTAATATTTGGCTTTTTGAATAAGTAAAGACAGTAAAATAAAAAATTACCAAGTGTAATTTTTTACCTCATAAACCCGTTTTTTGTTTTTAGGTCCAGCAGATGTCCGAATAATGACTAGAAAATATTTATTTACCCTTATGCAGTAACAAAATTTGGCCAACATTAACGAAAAATTAGAATTTTTGGAAAATTATCTTTTAAAATTGGATGAATTCTCGGATCAGCATATTGTTGAATTAAAGCACACTTTTTCGCGTTTCAAGTCTGATGTGAAACGAAGATGGACAGAAGCTCTCAGAATAGAAAGTAATTTCCTCGTTAAAAATAAAGAATGGCTCGAAGGTACCATTACCATTCCTAAAGCTACGTCTCGGTCAGGACGGCCATCGAAGTCATTTAAAGAATCAAGCGAGAGAAGCAAACGATGGAAAACCGAAAAATTACGAAAATCTGTCGAGTTATAAGTGCTCACACACGCTGCACAATCAAAATTACGAGAAAGTGGGAAGAGAGATGCTTCTTTAGTTCTGAAAGAAATCATAACAACACCGAAGCGAGGTACAAAATACAAGAAAGCATTCTCGCATGCTAGTACTACGATAACGGCATTGACATTGGATCCACTAAAAGCATTATCCGTTTATGTTGAAGCAAACCTTTCAAGAAACCAATACGATATAATAAGGAGAGCGCATCCTAAGTTATATCCGTGCTACAGTATTCTACAAAAAGAAAAACAGAAATGTTACCCCGATAAAGCGGCTTACCGAGTGACAGAAACATGTGCCGAAATAGCTCTGCAAAGTTTGATGGACCATTCAGTCACGCGTCTGTTAACTTACTTAAATAATGTTTTACCATATTTCAAGGATGAAGAAAAAGCCTCTTTAATTTTAATATGTAAGTGGGGCTGTGACGGAGCACAACAAGCTCAGTACAAACAAAAATGTGTGAGCGATTCAGATTCAGACTCTAACTTATTCCAGAGTTCTTTTGTGCCACTTCAGCTTATTAGCTCCAAGAATAATAAAGTCATCTGGCAGAATCCAACGCCCTCCTCTCCACGTTATTGTCGGCCAATAAGATTGCGATTTATAAAGGAAACCAAAGATATAATAAATGATGAAATTGCTTATGTTAAAAATGCCATAAATGCGTTAAAAGAAACCAAAATGACGACTGCTGATATTACATATTCAGTAAAACACAGAATGCTTTTCACCATGGTAGATGGAAAGGTGTGTAATGCAGCTACCAACACCACTTCTACTATGAAGTGTTATATCTGTGGTCTCACCTCCAAGAATTTCAACAATTTAAACATGAAAGGAGAAGTGAATGTTGAGGCACTTGATTTTGGGCTCTCTATCTTACATGCCAGAATTCGATTTTTCGAGTCAATTTTGCACCTCTCTTTATAAATTACCTATCAAAAAATGGCAACTAAGAGCAGAGAGTGAAAAAGCCATTGTAAAACAGAGGAAATCGGAAATCCAAGAAAAGTTTCGATTAAAGATGTATTATTCCTTGTAGATGTACCTAAAGCGGGATTTGGTAACACCAACGATGGTAACACCAGTCGAAGAGTTTTCGCTGATCATGAATTGACAGCGGAAATTACTGGAGTAGATGTCAATCTTATATACCGTCTGAAAATTATTTTAGAAACACTATCGAGTGGACACAGAATAAACACGGATTTATTTTCTGCTTACGCCAAAGAAACTGCAGAGCTCTACGTTCAGCTGTACCCATGGCATCCGATGACTCCAACTTTACATAAAATCTTCATTCACGAGTCAGAAGTCATACACAATGCGTTGCTTCCAATAGACCAATTATCAGAAGAGGCTGCTGAAGCCCGAAACAAACATTTTAAAAGTTACAGGCAAAACTTTGCTCGTAAATTCTCAAGGGAATCCTGCAATATGGATGTGCTTAATAGGTTGCTTTTGAGTTCGGACCCCGTCATAACAGGAATGAGGCCAGGGCCTAAGAGAAAAAGCAAACCATTTTTAAAAGACACAATTTCTCTGCTGCTCCCTGTTGAACCTGATTTGAGAGGAGATAACGACTCTTCGGATCAAGATTCTGCAGATCTAGACTTCTCAGATGGAGATGAAGAGCATGTTTCAGATTAAAAGTCTTATTTAATCATGCTAACAATATAAATGCATTAGATTTCATGAGTATTTTCTTGTTATTTTTTTTTAACAATAAAAATATTTTTTACGTAAATAATAAAGTTGTTTTTTATTCTAAACTATTTTTCATTCCATATACTAACAATAAAAAATGGCCTAAAATCAATTCTGGTGCCGAAAATATCCAACAATTAATTTTGGCTGCATAGTTTATTCAAATACCCCTATGTGCGTCGTAGCCACATAGGCTTCACACAAAAAAATCCTACCTCTGAAGTTGGATCAAACTGCACATGGTGTGCCAATTTCATTGAAATCGATTAAGTAGTTTAGGAGTCCATCGTGGACCAACAATGTGACACATAATTTATATACCTATTATTAAGAAAGCTGACGATTTTGTTTGAACACTAGGATTTCACATACATTGACATTCAAAAACTAGTTTTTAGTTTGTTGAGAAAGGTATTGAATATAATAAAATCACGCTAAGATGAATAAGAACAGAGCAGCAATGGAAAATGTCAAACAAACAACCAACAAAGAGTTTATTCCTTTTGAGAGCTTCCGTTTGTCTGAAGGTTCTCTCACGATAAGTTTTTAATGGAAATCAAATTAGTTTTAAAATAATGCAATATTAACAACTAGATTTTCATAAACCTGATATTAATTTTTATCGAAATAAGTACATCCTCCTCGCCTCCCTCTCCCTCTTACGGACTACATACATAGACATCCTGCTAGCGTTTTCTAATAAAGTACAATCTTAATATTTCAGCTTCCAGGTACGCGGGTAAAGTTCTGTTCATCGAAAGATGCGAGTTCTTTGTGTGCAACCACTGTCTGTCACGAGACGAAAAAGAGGAAAAGTTGACGTCCAATCTACTGCTTACTTTCAGAAATGAGAACATCGTCGGGCTAAGAACTTTCTGCATAGATGTATTTGTGATGTGTTTTTTATTCAACGTAGGTACGATTTTTTGCCCGCCTTTGAAAATGAATTCAAACACCGCTCATGTTATTCACTTTAAGGTAAAGTTAAATGTCTACTACTTGACAAAGATTTGACCTCTATACATTCACTGCAATGTAGAGATTTCAAGTTTATGATGGCAGTTTTAGCGGTGCTATGAAATTTAATTGTCCTTATCTGTTACTTCGTAGTGTCGCAACAATCTCAGACAATTTTCACTTTTTATATCTTCTTTGATGTGCCCATTTAAGTCTTATCTGATTAATAAAATATGAATGGAAAAGTAGTCTTCCGTATCAGGCTAAGAATACAGAACAATTCTTTTAGTTTGTTCTGTATTATGAGTTCAGGGTTGTAATCGTCTCACATTTAAATACAAAATCATTAAATAAATGAGTAAAATTTAATTCTTTCATTCGCTGCTATACAGAAAATGTAGTAACCCTACAAAAATAATGTACTGCGAGAACTGTTCTAATGAAAATCTTCATTAATATCAATGATAAACTCATATATACGCGGTGAAAATTGTTGATTGCCTGGTTTGTCTGGGAACTTCGTAGCGGCGAAAGACATCCCAACAAATTTAGGATTATTTGACTGTGCGACAATGGATATTGTCTATCTTTGAATGGGTTGGGCTCGAGCTTGGGACAATAGGCTCATTTATTCCTTCCCTTAGGCGTAGACGTAAACTATGGCTATTGGATTAACGGGTTGTGCACAACGAAATAATTACTTTTCGTGGTTCGCAATAAGGAGGTATTTGTTCTAATTAGGGAGTAGACAAAAATTAATTATTATTTTTGTTTTTAATATCACAAGAGGTATTCCACATGTGGCGATATTCTAGACTTTTCATATCACGAACAAGCTCTTGCGGCAATGGGTACGAAAAAACTTCAAGACGCGGGCATCAGTTTGTTGTATAATAAATATATTACAAAGGTTAACCGAAACTAAATTCATATTTACGCTCTGATGAAAAACCTGGCAACGGGGTTATACCTTGTTTCGAAAATACTGACATCACAAAGGAGAGAATAACTTCGAACAATATTTGATTCATGCGTGTAAAAGGAATAAAGGTACCACTCGAAGGTATCTGTCACCCTAATAAATAACTATGATAAAGACGAGAATAAGTGATGCTTGAAAATCAAAGCGATTGTCATCCCTCACTCTTGCTCAGTTTGACAGCGATAAAAAAGTAAAAGAACGGCTGATAGCTAGTATTGAGTTAGAATTTTTAAAAGGTTCAACCCCTAGTGAATTCCGTTCATCATTTTGAAAAACCCTTATCAATTAAGTATGTTTGTCAGTGCGTTATGGAAGCTCGGAAGCGCCCATACATCATTTATGACTGAAAGTCTGATATAAACTGTATTTTGGAATAGATGATTATTTCATGGATGAACAAAGTTTACTAATCGGAAGAATTTCTGAAAACAAGGAGCCTAATATAGTATGGTCGGTATATTGTACGGGTATTCAACATTGAAGACTGCTGCTCTCTCAAAGTTGTGTACATATAATATGTGAAGTATAGAAGCAAGAGAACCCTTGTCCCTTTATAAACAATAGGACTTAAGTGAGTCGCTTCATACCTCATGCATGTATGTATGTATATAAGCCGTTTAAAGATAAATGACTGTGCTTAGTAATTTCAACGAGTACAAAATCAATATGTACAATTTATCATGAGAATTATGTTTCAAATTTATAACATAGTTATGCCTTGAAGTTTGACATTGATATTTAATTTTTAATTTAACGCTTGTTTACATTAGGTACTGCTGAAATCTTAAAATTCATTCTGCTGTTTGGTAAAATAGGCTCCGATTATAATATCTATTAGATAAACAGATACCGAATAAGATTATAAGATACACTCTGTATCTTATCTTAGCATCTTTTTTTTTGACTTGGTTTGATTTATTTTTTGTTTTAGGTTTTTGATACTTTATACTGTCAGAAAATGGCCCTAATCGCTAGATGACATAAGGCGGGCGGCGTTAATTTGGCGAGCTAAATATCTTTAAACAGATATTATTCTCCGCATGCATGTTTGCTCAATTCTATCTGATGAACTCCATGTTTTTAGCGGGTAGTGCACAAATGAAGCCTCTAAAACCTTGTTTGGGTTCTTACATCCTTCGGGTTCCTATGGGAAGCGGAAACAGGACAGAATTCATGCGGGGGAAGCCGCGGTCATCATCTAGTGTATTCATAAAAGTAATACTTACGTAAAACATGCTGTGATTAATATAAAGTTGGGTTAGCTCGCGCCATCCGTACATTAATAAATAACTAGTGCAAGAAAGTTAAATCAGAACCGCATTTAATGCATAAATTAAGATTTCTCGCTAAGTTGTAGGTACCTATCTACGTGAAGAAAAGTCGACGAAAATGATTATTAAAGTACTACGGGTTAGGGTATTAGTATGCCGAAGTTTTGTTTGTCTATCTATACTAATATTATAAAGAGGAAAGATTTGTTTTTTTGTTTGTTTGTTTGTTTGTAACGAATAGGCTCCGGAACTACTGGACCAATTTGAAAAATTATTTCACTGTTGGGAAGCTACACTCTTTGTACAAGTTACGGTGAACATAGGCTATATGTTATTCCCGTATTCCCACGGGAACGGGAGCTACGCGGGTGAAACCGCGTGACGTCCGCTAGTACTAGTTATAAAGAGGAAGGATTTGATTGTTTTGTTTGCATTAACCGTAAGTAGTGAAACTATGTTAAAAATTCCATCTCTGATTTACTTTCGCATTCCCACGGGAACGAGCACTACGCCAATTAAACAAACCTTTATTATATTATTATATGAGATCACTGAAATATAACTTCTCATTACAAGTTAAAATCTCGGTCCCTACATATCCGTCTATCGCCGAGTGGCCAAATAGACTCCTCAGAAGGATCTCAAAGGATTTTCGCCAGACTTCTGAAGCCATTACGGTTGTGTTTTATAATTCTCATCACAAAAAAAAATTGACAAGTTCCCTTCGAGCCCTTCTGCTATCTCTGCCCTTCCCATTCAGGACGACATAGGGGTATATTTCTAACGATAAAGTTAGTACTCGTAATTCTTAAAACCCATAGCTACAACAATTCTAAAATTTACCATTAAAAAAATATGTACCTCAAGGAAAAAAATTCCAAAATGTGTATAGGCACTACCACAATAATCATGTCATACCTTTTTTCAATCCTATCGTTCTAAAATGCAATGACACTGGCGCAAATAATCGACGATAATCAAATTCGATTCGATGAATCGATCAATGAAAAAATCCGTATTTTACTTAATTTTTCTTTTCTTTTTACGTAGGGTACGTACAGGCAATTTAGCCGATGTCAGTCATTTTGTCGAGACATACAAGTCTGTACGCCAATTGACGTCAGGGTTCAGTTCTTTTTTCCTTTTGAGGTATGAAATTCTAAAAACCTGACCAAAAAGAATCAGACTGTACCACCGAGAGTCCCATAGAAATTATTCACGTTCAAGTAGTTTTCTTTTGAGGTATGAAATTCTAAAAACCTGACCAAGAAGAATCAGACTCGACCACCGAGAGTCCCATACAAATTATTCACGTTCAAGTAGTTTTAAATAGATTTCCGCAATTCTTATAATTACGTACCTACTTGAAAGACTCTATTATTCATGATTTAATAAAAAAAAAATTCATAGTCTTAGGTCAACAGGAAGTACCCTATAAATTTTGATTCCCATTATGAGTATTTTGCGACTTATACGAAGTGCAATTACTACGCAGCTCCAAAGGACCATAGCGTTGAGTATAGGGCATTCATTTTAACTCTTAGATAATTTTATGCGTTCTCGAGATAAAGGGTTCTTGACAGATTGACAACAAAGTAACTAAATTAACAAAACTAAGGCATTTTGAGGTACAGAACCCTAATTATGTATTATTCTAATTACATACCACAATAATATAAATTCCCGATTGCAGAGTAACTGATGTGGTTTCTTGGAAATTAATATTCGTCCATTGTCCTCGGTCGTGAGTAAGCCAAGAGTATTGTATTATGAAGAAGAAAATAGTCCGAGGAATCAAATGCGGATCAAATAATGTATCCATGATGCTCAAAGGAATAAAATCAAGGAAAATTTCACTTACCGTTGACGAATTGAATCCGAAAATAAGTCCGTATTTATATAGATCTACATTTGAATTCGATCAAAATTTTGTTTTGTGATTGTTGACAATCGTCGCCGCCGAAGTTTGTCTATGGTAAATATTCAAAGGAGTTTATGCGACAGTAAATTTAATTGACAGAATTAACAGCCAAACATTTTGAATCGTAAATATGTAGGTACTCGCCTACGTTCTGGCTTAAATATTGTATCACAAAACACAAAGGTATTGTGTCCTAAAATACAGGCTCTGTCTTTTTAGAGAAGCTGTGATTGTGCCTGTTACCATTATTAGACTACTGCTGCGATCAATTTGTATTGTCTGGTGACCCAAGGGCTGGCAGTTTTCTCGCTCAACGAATAGGTATTGCTATTCAAAGGGGGAATGCTGCTAGTCTTTTGGGCACAATGCCACGGGGGCCTTATTTAGGTTTAGTTTAGATAGTAATAATGTAAATATAGATATGTAATAATTATTTTTCTCGGTAATTTTTAACAATAAATGTAGGTATATCAATTTGTATTACAATTTGTATTATTTGTGTACAAGTGTCTACGTATCACAAAACAATTATGAAGTCATTCACAATAACAATAAAATGAATTACGAAAGGGTTCAGGATTGTGGACGCTGAAGACTACAATTGGAAACGTAACTGCTAGAACTCGAACATCAGGGTTCAAGCGAGGTCTTGGAAGCAGTCTGAAGTATGCTTTGATGTTGTAAGGAATTTTATTAGAAATTCATTTTTAAAATGCGAATCAATAGTGAACTCCAATCATCGCTCGTCATTCAGGTAAGTGCTTTCCCAAGATATATCTAAGTGCCAGACATCCAATCGATGCATGTAAGTATGTTAGTACGTTTAGAAACATTGTAGTTGTAGGTACATAATATTTTACAAAAGGTAATTGAGACTACACCGAAATAGTACCTATAACATACCCAACAATACACATAAATCACAATGTGGCAGCATCTTAAGGAACAATTTCATTTCTGTACATTTCAGGAAATTAACAACCCGAGGCAGTGTTGGCGCGGATTACTTGAAGTAATAAATTCACAGCAAAACATCAATTTTAATTCACCTACATCTCTCGAACAATTTTCAAGTTTGTGATTAATGATAATCTAGTTTTGTCCCGACGCGGTACCGTAACTCAGAATACACGCGATCGTGACTCAGCCAGCTAATTACTGCGATGAGTTTTGCGTTCGTATTGTTTATTAAACGTAGGAATTTTTCACATTAGCTACGAGAAAATAATATTCTGGGTATACACAGAATAGAGACCTTGGAATATATTTCGGCGATATGTTAAGTAGGTATTTCATCATCATCATGATTTCAGCCGAAGACGCCCGCACATTAGCAAAAACGTTACCTCCACTAAAGATTGCTACAGAGGTGCTACACTCGCACCACCGACCATGCGAAAACCTTTTTTTTTTATTTCTAGGAATAAATGGCAGGGACTATATTCAAGAACTCAAGCGCGGCTGGAAGAAGACCCTATTGGATCTTAGCTTTAAACACACGCTCTGGACTGAAAGTGTGAAAGCTTGAGAATAAACACCCTGTCCTCAACTTCCTTCATAAAAAAACCCATGAAGATGAGAGATCTAATGCTCTGAGGACGTACCCAAGACTCGGCTGTAGAAGATAATAGAGCACCATGTGTATTGGGTTCTGTGTACTTAATCCCAGCAATTCAGAAGTGGGTATAACTAAAAGTCGTTTCGCGACTCAAGATCATTTTTATTTGACTGTCATCATTTTCTTACCTAATTAACATTTATTTCATACACTAGAACAAATTTAGTACAACAAATGAGTAGTATATTATTGGGCATTCTACTCCACCTTAAGTTCCATCAGCTCTCTTCGTTCGCTTCTGTCACTCTCAGTGGAGTAGAATACCCAATAATATTTTTGCCATCCAAATCAGCAGTGTGCATTTGCGCTTCCACACTAATAGCACAGTCGTCAGATATAGACTTAGGCATTCCATCCCTCCTGTCGCTCTGCGACACGCCTCGCTCCAGATGAGACAGAATTTACCATTTATAACCTACGACGTTTTCTGTAGCCAGTTTGGCTCGACTACTTGTAGTTATAAATATTTATGTTATAAATTCATCTTTTCACTACGAATCCATCAGTATTGCATAGCAAACATGAAATTCGTTAAACAAGCACAATCGTTGCAAGTCAATCCAATCAGCGACGATTTAACAAAAAACAAGTTACGTCATGGAGAATTATTACCGAACACTGTACGTTGCATCATTTGCGGACCATCAAATTGTGGAAAAACTAACTTATTGATTGGTCTTCTATTGCACGAAAATGGATTGACATTTCAGAATGTTTATGTGTATTCTAAAACTCTACATCAACCGAAGTACATCTTTTTAGAAAAGGTTTTACGAAGGGTACCTGGTATCACTCTCCAGAAATACCAAGCAAATGATGACGTTTTGAAGATTTCAGATGCAAAACCTAATTCTGTGATTATTTCTGACGATGTAGCATGTGAAAATCAAAGTAATATGCGTGATTATTTTGCCATGGGAAGACATAAATTGATTGACTGTTTTTATTTAAATCAAACTTATACCAAAATACCTAAACAACTTGTTAGAGATAATGCTAACTTAATTGTGCTTTTTAAGCAGGATGAAGTTAATTTGAAACATATTTACGAAGAACATGTTAACACCGATATGACATGGATGAAATTTCGAGAAATGTGTTCCCTAATATGGAAAGAGCCTTTTGATTATGTGGTAATTAATAAAGATTGTTCAAAAAACAATGGTTGCTATAGAAAAACGTTTGATACTTTTGTATTATTAGATGAAATTTGAATATTTAAGTAGACTGCAGTCACTTTATTGTTATTCTTTAATTGGTTCTTATTCGATTACCACATATTTTACATAATGGATAAATCATTGAAAAAACAAATTGTTGATGCGACACAAGCTGTCAAGAAAAAAATACGTAAAATGAAGGATTTTGAAGATAGTAATAGGTATGCTCTTAATGCAGTTTTTAAGCCTGTTACAGAATCACTCAATTTAATAACCAACACTAATAACCACTTAGCTCCAACAAAAAAGGAGGAAAAAGTAGAACCCCAAGAACCACAAGACCAAGATATGAAAGAAACAGATGATATCAGTATTGCTAGTAACGAATCGGAACCCTCATCAGACTCTTCATTTCAGTCATTAGTCGGTACTAATCCAGATGCATCATCTTGGTCGTTATCTTCACAAGTACTATCAGATGTACCGTTTGGTATAAGAAATGAACGTGGAAAGTTAATGATGGGTTCCTCTAACATAACTATGGGGGATAAAGTTATTACTGTAGCCGGACACAAGTATGAAAGTACCCCTGGGTTGCGAGAGTTACTGTTAAAAAAGGACATTGATCTGAGCTTGGTTAATGACTATGACAAGCAAAATTATAAGGCAATGTTACTTGTAACGAATGCACATCGTCGTGATTTCGATTCAAAAAAACCAATTAAAAGTAATAAAGGACAAAAATATTTGCAAGTTATTAAACCACTTTTCGATCAAGAAAGTAGAAGTCCAAGTTGTAGACAAAAAGTAGGAAAAGGATTACCTTTAACAAAAATGTGGAAAAAAAACACAGATTTTGTATATTGGGATGTTCCCAATGAATTGGTTGATAGATTAAAGTTATTAATTGCTTCTCGAGATGCTGGTAACACATGACTAGACAATGAAATAATATCTATTATTGAAGAACTACGTGAAAGCAAAATTATTAAATAAATAAATCTACTAATATTGTATGTGTGTCATTTTACTATATACCGTTCAACATAATACACCTTTAATATGAATGTAGACAAATTTGGACATTATATTCATAAGCGAATGCGTATATCGGAAATACTTGATTTTAATGATAACGCATTAATAAAATCTGATTATGGAGATTATGACTTGAAGACATCGAGGCTAAAAGGTGTCAAACCTCCTCAATACGCAGATGATGCAGTAAATAAAGCATATGTAGATGAATTGAAAGGTGTACTAATCAATGACTTACGAAAATTGCAAAGTTCTATTCCAAATAGTGTTCAAAACCACATAGAGAAAGCTTTAAAAACAATAATGTCTGAGATAGACACTCATTTGGAAAGCAAATTTTACACAAGAAAAGCAGTTGATAAACTAGTTCAAGACGCAATTCAATCTATATTAAAAGATCGAAAAACATAGACCTCAAAGTTTGTTAAAATGACAAAACAACAAGTCGTCAATGAAATACATAAAGCAGCACGAAAAAATTTTCCTCGACGATCTGTAATTTTAAAAGGTATTGATGATTTGTGGCAAGCAGATTTAGCTGATATGCAAAACCTAAAAACCTTTAATAAAGGATATAACTATATTTTAATAGTTATTGACTGCTTCTCAAAGTACGTTTGGGTGGAACCATTAAAAACTAAATCCAAACATGAGGTCTCTATTGCATTTGAAAAATTACTTTCTACTAATCACAGGATACCAACTCATCTGCAAACTGATATGGGTACCGAGTTCTATAATTCTACATTTCAAAAGCTTTTACAGAACTATAATATTAATCACTACTCTACATTTTCAACCAAAAAGGCTTCAATTGTAGAACGAGTTATTAAAACTATTAAAAATAAATTGTACAAATACTTTAGCTTGAACGGACACTATAAGTGGATAGATGGTGGCTTGAACGGTATTGTGAAGACATATAACAACTCAAAACATCGTACTATTAAATTTGCACCTGTTAATGTCAATAAGTTTAATGAAACGGACATTAAAAATAATATTACGAATTCCATGATAAAGGTAGCCCAAAAATGTCGTTCAAAGTTTATAATTGGTGACAAAGTTCGAATTAGTAAGTACAAACATATATTTGAGAAAGGATACACTCCTAACTGGTCAACCGAATTATTTACTATAAAAAAGATAAATAACACTGAACCAATAACATATCGCATCGAAGATAATCAAAAACAAGTCATATTAGGAACTTTTTACGAACAAGAGCTTCAAAAGTCGTCCTGTCCTGGTGTCTATTTAATAGAAAAGGTATTAAAAAAGAAAGGGAACAAACTGTTTGTAAAATGGTTGGGTTTAAATAACGAAGAGAACAGTTGGATTGATAAGACTGCAATAGTGGAATAAGTTAAATATATAAGTGATATGTAATTTTAAAGTATATTCATTATTCTTTGGATAATGCAAGGTGGTGGACTAATAAACAATATCATTAATCATTTACCGTTCGAACTACACATACCCGGTTATAACTATTGTGGACCAGGAACAAAGCTTTCGAAACGATTACTACGTGGTGATAAAGGTGTAAATAAGTTAGACGAAGCTTGTATGCATCACGATATCGCATACGCAAACTACACAGACTTGCCTAACCGTCAAAAAGCCGACTTACGTCTTATAGATATGGCTAAACAAAGACTTAAAGCAAAAGATGCTCGAACAGGGGAAAAGATTAGTTCGTGGATAGTAAACAAAGTTATGAAAGCTAAATTGAAGTCTGGTGCTGGTGTTAAGACCTTTAATAACTTTGTTAGAAAAATAAAAAGAAAAATCAAGAAACTCTCACCTAAAGATAATAAGTCATTAATAAATGTAGCTTATATGGCTGCCAGAAAATTAGTTCCATGCATTCCAAAAGTTCGAGTACCTCGAATGATACCTATACCAAAAACTGGAGGCATTCTACCTTTAATCCCAATTTTTGCTGGTTTATCTGCTTTAGGAGCATTAGCTGGTGGTGCAGCTGGTATTGCAAAAACTGTGAATGACTATAAACATGGTCAGAAAAAATTACAAGAAACTGAACGTCATAATAAAACTATGGAGGCTATAGCAATAGGTAAAGGTCTATACATTAAACCGCATAAGCAAGGTCAGGGATTGTTTATAAATCCATCAAAAAACTAATTGATCAGCTACCTAATCGTGCTTTAACTAATATCGATATTCAGAAGTATGGTCATTGTATTCCACATTTTCGAGGAGTTTATATGAAGGATCAGTTACCAAAAACACCTAAACGAATTGAATGTGCTATAGTTAACCTAGATAATTCGAGAAATGATGGAACGCATTGGGTAGCTTATGTTAAAATAAACAATTATTGTGAATATTTTGATAGCTATGGTGATTTAAAACCGCCAAGAGAATTAATGTTATATTTTAAGAACTGTGATGTTCATTATAACTATGATAGATATCAACAATTTAACACAATAGTTTGTGGACATATGTGTTTAAGTTATTTGCAAACTTTTTGGATTAAATACTATAAATCTTTATTATAATTATAATACTTTAAATAAAAATACTATAAATCTTATATCACTCTTTCATTTCCATCATTTGCAAGATGTAACTCACCTTATCGATAACTGGAAACTCATCGGTATTATCTACCTATTATTCAGACACGTTGCCATTAGCTGAGGAGTATGAATGTGCATTATTACATTTCTCTACATATAATTCTATTCCAAATTTTGATAATACAAACAATAAATTATACTATGGTTCTAAAAATGTTATTGAGATACCTGAAGGAACTTATGAATTACAAGATATTAGTGACTATTTAAAAACTGAGATAAAAGATGCATCCATAAAACTCCAATGTAATAACAACACCTTAAAAACGATGTTATTTTGTACATCAAGTATAGATTTTACTAAAGAAGATACATTTGGAAGTTTATTGGGATTTAAAAAGCAGATCTTAGAGGCAAATAAATATCATGTATCAGAGTTTCCAGTTAACATTTTGCCTACGACTGTCATAAGGATTGAATGTGACATAGTTAGCGGTTCCTATATAAACGGTCAATCCAGTCACATCTTACACGAATTTGCACTTAATGTTCCACCTGGATACAGGATTATAGAAATTCCGAAAAACGCAATCTACTTTCCGTTAAATCAAACCAATATAAGCTGCATACAGATAAGGCTGTTAGATATAAATAATAACTTAATAAATTTGCGAGGTGAAGAAGTGCAGTTGTATCTACATATCAGAAGAAAACAATGATAGATTATAATAAATATGTGGTTCGTCCAACTAAAACTAACAGTCCTACTAAAACTATCAAACCCATAAGAGCTCGCTCCAAAAAGGTCATAAAATTGAATAATAATAATAAAGCATTTCTTAAAGCGATCGGTTTATTAAAATGAATATACTAGATGTTTTATCCGCTCCTGCATACAACAACTCTGTGGAAGGAATTGAATTTCACTCTTACGTAAGGCTTACGTAACAAGTTTCAATAGAAGCGATGAAATCAGGATACCTATTAATCAACAAGACTTGTATATATTACCCTCAGCAAGCACTTTGTTTTTGGAAGGAACTGTTGTTGTAAACAAGGGTGGAAATTCGAAAGAGAGAGTCAGTAGCGTTCATTTCACAAACAATAGTTTACTTTACTTGTTTCAAGATATAAGGTATGAGATAAATGGAGTGGAAATAGATAAAATAAAAAACGCTGGTATAACTACCACAATGAAATCATTAATATCAATGAACGAAAACGAGGCTAAAGTATCTAATGCTTGGGGTTGGAATATCGATGGCATAAATAGTACAAATGGGGGTAGCTTTTCTGCTTCTATACCCCTCTGTAACATTCTTGGTTTTGCAGAAGATTTCAAGAAAGTAGTGATAAACAGCAAACATGAACTAATATTGTTGAGAAGTAATACTAATCTGAACGCCTTAAAACTTAACGAAGGTGAAACGGTAGAAGATATTATTATAAATAAAATAATATGGCGCGTACCACATGTCAAAGTATCCGATAGAGAAAAAATAAATATGTTAAAACTGTTAGAAAAAGATCGACCACTCCAGATGATATTCAGAAATTGGGATTTATATGAATATCCTGCTCTACCAAAAACTACTAAACATACTTGGTCCATAAAAACATCATCGCAAATAGAGAAACCAAGATTTGTTATTATTGGTCTGCAAACAAATAGAAAAAATAATTCAAAATTGGATATGTCTCGGTTTGATCACTGTGACGTTCGTGATGTAAGAGTATACCTAAATTCAACCTACTTCCCTTATGAAAATTTAAATTCAAGTTTCTCAAATAGCAGAATTGCTTTAATATATGAACAATACACCAGATTCCAACACTCTTATTACGGAGGTCGTCGCGGTGAACCGTTATTAAGTGAGAAACAATTTAAAAATATTGCTCCGTTATTTGTCGTAGATTGTTCTAGACAACCAGAAAATCTTAAGTCAGGTCCTGTTGTCGATGTTAGAGTAGAAATTGAAAGTGATATTGATATACCAGATCAAACTTCTGCATATTGTCTTATTTTGAACGACTGTATAATCGAGTATAAACCGTTAAGTAGCACCGTGAGAAAGATATCATGAACAAAAATACTATGATAGTAGATGTTCAAGGTTTTAAAGATCTTTATAATAACTTTATAGTCAAGGAATTAGCTATAGCTACTTTGGAACATACTCATATATTCTTAATAAAACCTCCTTATCCGTTCTCCTCGCTGACTGATGAAGAAAAAAGACGTACTAGGTGGATTGAAAGGAATAGAGGTTACTGCTGGAGCGAAGGATATATAGACTACAGAGAATTTTCTAGAATAATCAAACCCTATTTGAAGGAAAAAAAGGTTCTTGTTAAAGGTAGTGAGAAAATAAAGTGGGTTCAAGAGCTATGTGGTCATAATAATGTTTCTGACATATGTGAAAATAAAAGTGTTCCTAATTTAAAGACTCTTAGTGATCTTTACTGTAAAGATCTATTTTTGTATAACTGTTTTGCTCATAAGAACTATTGTGCTTTAAGGAATGTATTGTGTATTAAGCAATGGTGTTTAAAAAATAACTTTTGTATTTTATAATTTGAATAAACTTAATGAATGTTTTACTAATATACTGTTGTTTTTCATACTATTTCCTACCCAAGGTTTCTCGAACTCTGCCCCACATCGTGCCCAATAATATACTTATTCGTCGTCATCGTTCCCAATATTATACCATTTATTAAATGTCTAATATAATTTACATTGATCTTAAACCTTTTTGATGTTGGTTTGAAAAAACTGAGATGATTTAAGTATCAGCTAGACTATATAACTTTAACGTTTGAATGATTTAAATAGCACTCTTCTTATTATGAATTCATTAATATGATTCAAACAAATGCGACGCCTGGATGATTTTAAATAGCTGACTTCATAATGAAGTACCTTGATGACAGGTATTTCGAATGGTAGGTATATGTAATATAGTTTAATATAGTATTGGTAAATCGTATATTGAAAAATATATTATTTCATAAAAAAAGAAGGTACGAAAAAAAATATCCAAAAAGAGAAAAATAAACTCAATTGGAATCGAACCATGGTCATCTGATTTCGAGTCCGCCTGATATTTAACCAAGCTATTTGTACGCTTGTCGATTATGCTGAAATTTACCTACGTATTGTAATGTAAAAAGTAATTTGCAGACATCAATAACACGTCGTATTATATTACAAATACTTATACCATGATAAAAATATACTTACGTCTCAATCCAAGATATTAGCTATCTACATACATAGACTCACGCCTCTTTCCTAGTAAGGGTAGACAGAGGCATATCATAATCAATTTATTTTATTTTGATATAAAAACATTTTGATAAGAATATCTGTTATATAATGTACTAGACGATTTCCCTCGGTTTTCGCACCCGTAGGAATACGGGAATAAAATATAGCCTATGTCATTCAGGGACAGTGTAGCATTCCAACTGTGAAAGAATTTTTGAAATCGATGCAGTAGTTTTGGAGCATATTAGAGACAAAACAAACAATCAAACCTTTCCTCTTTATAATATTAAGATAACCTACGCTATTCGAAGCATTGTGCGCTTAGGAATGATGTACAAAAAACTATTTAGAAACATTATATTGGGTAATGTGTAGGCATTATGTATTAATAAAATAAATTTTTCATGTAAATCATGTTTTTATTTTCAGTCAATTACCTACTTTAACATCTTAATAAATCTAATTTAAAATATCAACAAACACTTTTTATGTAAGTACCTACTAAAAATCACAATCAACTAAAGTTTTTGATATTTTCTTAACTAAGGCCTCAGTATCGTCCATAACACTGTCGACACAATCCTTAACAATATATTGTGCGTTCAACAAAATGTTCTCACTTTCACTATAACTTGCTTGTGAATTGTTATTACTTAAATCAATTACTGAAATTTTTATTAATTTAATTCCTCTTCTTGGTGATTCGCTGATAACAAAAGATTTCTTAACGTTACATTTTTTTATAGTTTCTCTGCAACGTTTCTTGTATTTCTTTTCTTTTGCCAATGGCCTCACTTCTGGTTCCTTAGATAGATCGGTAGGCCTGTTTTCAATCAGCTCATAGAAATCTCTGGGGGTCCAAGGGTCTTGAGCATATTGGCTTAGGATAATCTCTGAATCCGTTATCTATAACAAATAAAAACATACATAAGAATTATTTTTGTTTTAGAATATTTATATTAAATATATATTACCTATCATAATATATTAACTTCTTCAATTCGTATATGTAACAGGTACATAAATCAGTAATAGAGCGAAATAAATTACTTACCGATGACATGACTGTAGTTTATTTAGACGTCTTACTGTGACTAATAAATCGAAATTCTAATTAATTAGAAAAGCAACATATAAATCAGGTCACTGTCCTTTCAATATATATTGGAAGGGGCAATGATGTGATACGCATACGTATATGATCATGTTTCAACATGAAATTTAGACAAGTTTGCAAAATAAAATACATTATCTATAATAATTAATCAACAAAGGGTTGGAACTGATTCAAATCCTAGATTACGTTTAACAATCTATGTAGAAAGGAGTTGGAGACTTGAGTTCGGTATGTATACACATATACGTATGGTATGGTATGGTGCACATATCCATAAATGTCCACATTTTACCTTATGAAAATTTGTTTCACTTAGTGTAGGTGAGTATATTGCTATGTATTAATGGTTAGGGCAGGTTGTGACTGTTTTGCTGATAACAATACTATATTACATACATATATATATATATTAAGTCGTGTGGTTCCTGGTGACACAGAATAGACCCACCCCTCTCTTCCTAGTGGGGGTCGTAGAAAACGACTAAGGGATAGATAGAAGCGTTCGTGGCCCCGCAACGCAGCGGATAGCCACAACCTGCGCCTGTTCATTTAAACACGGCAATACCGTCGTAAGGTGAAATTTGAGCATATTATATATGCCTATGTCCATACCTTGAGGGATAAAGGCGTGACTATATGTATGTATGTATGAAAAGGTTCATATTATTAGTAAAATGTATGTTCTGAGTTATTGATCTAAGTTCTTTAGTGCGGAAGTTGTCTTTTAATAAAACAAAACTGAAACTTATCAAATTTTATTTACGCAACATTGCAATTTGATATGATACGTTTATCGTCATTGCTTGATAATGCTACTTTGTTTACGCTTTGAGTAAATATTTCATGTTTGATAGATTTGAATAGAATATTTTTCCTATGAATTACCTGATTCTTAAATAACACATTCTGATAATCATCTATCGTTAAATCACGCACCACCGAATGTTTAATTCCTTTTGCTTTTTTAATTACATTATTCGCTGTTTTTAATGAATATAATTTTGACCTCAATCCAACAAATTCAGTAATAAGTTTACCACCCATCTCATCTTTCATCAATCCTGGTACTTTTTTATTACTTTGAGATATCATAAATTCATTTTGCGTGCTATAGTTACTAGTATCAAAATACTGTAAAAAGTTATATTTTAAATCACTATAGAAGTCATCGGTGTAGATTAAATAAACAAAAGAATCTGTATCGGTATAGCATAGTTGTATTCTGTTACCATAAAAAGGCTTAACTATATTATAATGAAAATGATACATATGTGCTTTAGATAGCTCTAAAACTGAAAAACCTATATATATTGGTTTATCTAAAACTAAACGATCAGGCTTCATTTGAATTGCCACTAAGTTTTCCGATAAAACTGATGCACTATGAAAATAAGGATTGCTTATAAGTTTCTCAGCGCAGAAAGATTTTTTGGTAATATTGTTAGATGAACTCCAAGAGTTAACTAAATGAACTGTCACCCTCTTTTCAGTGTTTTCTAATGTTTTTCCAAAAACGCTATTGTTTAATAACTTGAAGAAATCCTGTTCAAATACAGTAATTGCCTTTTGTCGTAGTTGTGTATTTAATTCTATATATTCTTTCAAATATGCACTTTGGCGAAACGTAATGACTCTATGTATTTTACGTAAAATTAACCCATGTTCAAGGCATTTCTTTAGATGAACGTAATGAATCACATAATTATACTTATTGTAAAGATTTGAAATAAGTTTTTCCGTTTTTCCGCCGGGCGGTATGCATTTTTCAGCACAAAAAGGTAAGTCGTTATGTAAAATATGCAAGGAATCAGGATATAAAAGATCGACTTCTAGTATAAATCCCCATTCTGCATTGTCTCGGATATTTTCTATGTATAACTGATTTATTTCATGCTGATTTAAAAATCGAAAATCTGAATGCGGTAAGTATTGACACATGCTATATCCGTACAGATTGTTACAGTCTAAATAAGTTATAAAACATTGTGGTTTTGCTGCATCATACGAAGGTATATATTTATTATTAGCTTTAGCATAACGATAGGAACACATACATAAACCTCCTCTAATACCGCTTTGAATCATTCGCAAGATAGATAAGTCTGATATGAGTTCTAATCTAACGCCTGTTTTCAAAAGCATTGCGTCAAATGATAAACTAGGTGCAGTAATGTAAAACGCAGGATCGAGTTTATAATGTAACTTACAAGTTTTTCGAAAATTTTGAAATATGTCGGTAAGTAAAAGTACGTCTGTCTTTAAATATAAGTCTGTATATTCACCCATTGTCTTTATATTAAATTTATACCATACTAATTTAGCATGGTCATAGTCCTCCTGTGATATATGTTTATTGCATAAAGAATTGAAAAACAAATGTTTTGCTGGTAATGTTTTTTCTTCATAACATTTCCAACTACTCATGTAATCGTAGGGATAAATACCTTTTCGTGTAAGTAATAGAAACTGGTCATTATTAGGATAATGTTTGCGCAAATTAATAAAATCATCTATTTGCATAGTTTTTGAGAGTTTGTCTAAACTAGTACCTAAGAAATGAAACGAATCTAAAAATCTAATCTGTACATAATCATTCGAGTTGATAGGTATAAATTTTGAAAACGAAATGTATTTTTCTTTCGTTTTAGGTATGATATTTAACCTGCCAGGCGTTTCTCCTAATTTTTTAATAAATAGATGACAGTCGTATCCTGACAAATTATGAAAAAAAATGGGTATAAACATAGGTATCTTATATTGTAAATTACAATGACGATGCGCAGCGCCCCGATATCGTCCGGTTATATGACAATGATCTCTGACTTTATTATTCCATAACAGATTTTCACATATATGACATTTCCAAGCATTTTTATAATCCCTATCATCTTTCTCAGTGAATATCATAGATACATTTTGAATCAATATATTGTAAATTCTCTTGATATCTTCAGTAAGAAAATCTACAAATTTAGAAATACAATCAATTCCACGATACGTTTTGAATTCATTAAAATTATTACTGCATGATGAAACAATATTATACGCAAAGGCCGAAGGAATGTGACGTTGTAAGCGTAACGTATTTGTGGTATCAGATTCATGGTTGCAAATAGGTTCGAGTAATGTTTCAAAATCAGCATAGATAGTGAATGGAACATTTTGTTTTCTATCATAGTTTTTAAATTGTAAAAATGAGCCTTTTTCAGGCAAAACAGTAACAACTCCTCCACATAAATGGTTATCAAATTCGTTTTCACTAGGAAAAAACACTAAACAAGTTTGACAAAAATATAGCTTACCGTGATGCTTAGTTATTTGACTTCTAACGAGCCGTGGTAAATCTTTGATAAGGCAATAATGAGACGACTCACTAGTTTCTAAAAATAATAAGTGTATTATTTTAGATTTTCGATTGATTTTATTAGGTCTATACAAAGGACCTGTTATAGTCTTACTACCTCTTAAACCATAAATGAAAATGTTAAAAGAAGGATTGTTTTTTTCAAAAATATTTATGTCTGAAAAATTCATTGGGAATGAAATATCATTTACGTTCAAGACATCACGAAAATGAGGATATGACGTTACTCTCTCAGGATGTCGATTGGTTGGGTATAAAGCAGCAACTATACACCATAAAAAACAATATCTATCATCATTTTGAATATTCAAACATGCTCTTTTACTTTTTATAAATTTTG
Source organism: Miltochrista miniata (assembly GCA_933228765.1). Taxonomy (NCBI): domain Eukaryota; kingdom Metazoa; phylum Arthropoda; class Insecta; order Lepidoptera; family Erebidae; genus Miltochrista; species Miltochrista miniata. The sequence goes on from OW121751.1 coordinate 23,757,509, forward strand.
GTAAATCTATAAATTTAGATCCACTAAGAGGTTGATACTTGTTAATATTAATTTCTAAATGTGAATTGTTGAAAAACGTCCATCCACTATCTCTCTCTTGAAACTCCTCAATTTTTTTTAATAATATTGACATAACTTTCTCATATGTGGACTTAAAATCGTAATTTAAATGAATGGTAAAATTTTTTGTTGCAAAAGATTTTAACTCTTGTAGATCATTTTTTAACATTAAAAAGAAAGCGAAATACTCAAAATTAACTTTAACAGAATAATGTTTTTGAAGTGAGCTATCTATTAAAGATTTAACTTGATCAAAAATATTTTTTAAGAAACACTCTGGGTAAATATTTACTTCAGATTTAGATATAGTAATACGATAACTTACAATACGTCCTTTGAAACAGGAATGTATTATTTGGACGTTATCGTTGATAGGTACAGTAATATTATTTTTATGCTTATTAGTTCGCAAATGACTACTCCAACAACGAAAACTAATGTTACAACCCGAACAGAAAGGCATTTTAAAATTATATAAAAATTAGTTACCTGTTATATACCTACTTAAGTTAGATTTACTTAAGTAATTTACAATTTTTAATATTATCTATTGCAGATGGACTTTTTTCTTCTATTAACAGTCAACGCCTTGCAACGCGATGGTATTCTGGAATTGAAAACACAAATTTATTAATACATATGAAATTTAATAAACTTTCAATTCTTTAGTCATGGATAATATATTTAAACAGCAGATATAGATAATCTAGTCACAAAATTTAAATTTTATACCTCCTTAACGATAGAATAGAGCTCAAACCATAGGTACATAAAATATTATTTATTTAAAAATAAAATATTTTAATTGGATATTTGATAAAAATAATGAACACTATACATACATATCTTCACACCAAAATCTCTTGAGGATAGGCAAAGGCACATATCTAACATGCTTACGCCAGAGTATTATTTTTCGTTCCACGTAATAGGTAGCGAGCTTATTGTCGCTGATAGGACACATATTTTTGCTAGAAAACTATCATGATAATAATTAGGTACAAACCTTATAGGAAAAATAATTTCGTCTCTCTGGATGCATCCACTTTAGAGTAAATTTTCGTTCATTACTAATATAATCTTTACGTCTTGAATAAAATATTTTGCTTGAAACCAACACCTCTACTGATCCGCAATTAGTTTAAGCACTTAATCGTCTGAAATTAAAAATTACGCTTACAATAAGCCAAATAATAGCACAATATTACTGAAATATAGTTATAATTACTAAAAAATAAATATCCTCTCTAAATAAAATAATATTTAAACGTTACAATTACCTTATAATGGTCTTCTGGTAGCACTTTAGCAAATTGTTATTAAATAATTTGTATTAAAAAAGATTAAAACTTTTACAAATTAAAAACACTTTTTACTGCATTATTGTCGCAATCGAAATGTAATGCGAAACAAAAGTATAATGTTATTCAATCAATACATCCGGTAGTAGTTTACCTAATATTATTTTTTTTGCAAGATTGTAGTTTCAAATAGGGTTAGCAGACTAGCAGTAAATCGTAAATTACATTAGTATAGTAATTTGCAATACAGTACATGGTGAAAATTTTATAAGAACCCATATACCAAAGTAATTAGTATAATTAGTAACTAATCTAGTAGCATGAAATACAAAAACAAGAATTATAAAGTTGTTTACGTTAAAAAGAATTACTTAGGTACTCACAGATTGCTCTTTTAATTCGTATTATTCGTAATTATCATACTTATAGATAATTAGATTCTATTAATACTAAAGATAAATTATCTTTATTGAGATATTTTTATTTATAATATACCTATCATAAATATTGTACTGTTTGAAATTTGTATTGTTGACAACCTTAATCGCTGTTTAGAATTTCAACATTAACAAACAAAACAAAAGTATCATATTCTCAGTACTATTTTCTAAATATTGCACAATCAATTAAAATGTAAAACATCATTATTATATAGCAGCTAATTTGACTATGGATGTCACTTCCACAAATTTAGGTTCTGTAAAAATTACATCATTACTTCTTTATTGTTGTGGTAATGTAAAGCTGGAATTTAAACATTATAAACAATGCTATAAAATTTTATATTAACAAAGATTTATTTATTATTAAGTAATTTTTAGAAAGACTATGTTAAGTAAGTTTTTATAAACAAACTAGTGAGGACATAATACCCTATATATCTCCATAGATTGTGATCGATTATTAAAATGTAGCAATCAAAATATGAACAGTTAGCAGAATCCATATGAAAACCGAGGCCAGATACTAGTATAATTGTACTCGTATACCTGGTAAGTGTGACAACCCTAAATAATTGCTATTTGCTGCCTTGACTATTTATTAAATATCTTAGTTGATAATTTTTAGCAGTTATAATACATCCAAGGTAAAATGTTTGATTGTTTGTTATTTGTTAATGAATTACACAAATTTTTAATTAGACAAGCTATCAGCCTTGTTTTAGCTTATAATCTCATAATTTTCAAAAGACTTCCATTACAATTCGAGTTGTCTCTTGTGTAATTACTAGCGACGGTCTAAGGTTAATTCCATCCGGCTAGATACATTAGAACTCATCTCAGCTACGGTACAAGGGTTTTGGTAGAAACCTGGTCGGTCTGGGAAAACTCAGTCAGACGACATAGACAGTAAACAGTATCTATCCTTCTTCAATAACCCTCCACAGCAGAACTAAAAATGTAAGTGTTTAAATATTATTTATCTAACATACATACATACATACATATACTCACGCCTCCATCCTCGAAGGGGTAGGCAGAGGCCTATACCGGTTCACATTTCACCGTGTACAATTTGGTCCCACGTAACAGGTGGTGAGCAGATTGCCGTGTTGAAATGTACTGCCGCCATCAGAGCCTCGTCCGTTGTTCAGCAGGTGCACGAGCTTGCACGTGAGGTTGACTTGGGCCCGGAGGTGTTGGCAGGGCCCCACTACACCCCTAACATATAACATCTTTTTTAATGTTTAACAGGTTTATTGACATATTATTTATTTTTTTACAGGTCAGACTCCGAGTGCGAACAATACAATAATTCTACGAAATGCAATCAAGTCATACCTAAAAGCAAGACTAAAGGTTCTAGAGTGAAAAAGTCTCTTGCTAATATAAGGTAATTATTTGAACAAAATCTATATACTTAGTACTTAAATTTTCAGAAATCCATAGGTGCTACCAGTTCAACAGTTTATTTTATATATATGTATTTGTTTTTTGTTTCAGAAAACCTGTAAAAACAAGTGATGTGTTTAACATTAGTAGTGGCGCAAGTGAATACAGACAGTCTTCCTCACCCGTGCTATCATCATATTTCGTAAATAGAGTGGCTAATGGTAACGAACGTCGAGATCTCAACACCACGGGCGACTACTTTGTGGATGTCAAGGTGTATAAAACAAGTGATGTTCATCAAGCAGATCCACTAACGCTCTGGAAAAAAGCGTTGATTCGAATAAAATTCCAGACCAACGAAGACACTCCTGAGTGGCGTAAGCTTCAAGCGTTCGTGCAATCTGTTGACGCATTATGTGACGAACAACCTAGGTTTATCTCAAACGAATAACGATGAGTTTTTGTACTTGTAATAATTAATATTGTATAGTAATTATTAATTAATAAATAAAATCTCATTCTACTTTTGGGGTGTGTTTCTTTTGTTGTTCAACAATTTACGCACCCTGTCTCTTGGTTGTACGTAGTTGCTAATGCGATGAAGCACTAAACGCACATGTCTATGTCGACTGTGCTATAAGTGTGGAAGCGCAAATGCATACTACATACATTGTCTCTTGGTTGTACGTAGTTGCTAATGCGATGAAGCACTAAACGCACATGTCTATGTCGACGACTGCATAAATACGCACATGTCTATGTCGAACAACTGTGCTATAAGTGTGGAAGCGCAAATGCATACTGCATACATCCGTCTCTTAGCCTCTTGGTTGTACGTAGTTGCTAATGCGATGAAGCACTAAACGCACATGTCTATGTCGACTGTGCTATAAGTGTGGAAGCGCAAATGCATACTACATACATTGTCTCTTGGTTGTACGTAGTTGCTAATGCGATGAAGCACTAAACGCACATGTCTATGTCGACGACTGCATAAATACGCACATGTCTATGTCGAACAACTGTGCTATAAGTGTGGAAGCGCAAATGCATACTGCATACATCCGTCTCTTAGCCTCTTGGTTGTAAGTAGTTGCTAATGCGATGAAGCACTAAACGCACATGTCTATGTCGACTGTGCTATAAGTGTGGAAGCGCAAATGCATACTACATACATTGTCTCTTGGTTGTACGTAGTTGCTAATGCGATGAAGCACTAAACGCACATGTCTATGTCGACGACTGCATAAATACGCACATGTCTATGTCGAACAACTGTGCTATAAGTGTGGAAGCGCAAATGCATACTGCATACATCCGTCTCTTAGCCTCTTGGTTGTACGTAGTTGCTAATGCGATGAAGCACTAAACGCACATGTCTATGTCGACTGTGCTATAAGTGTGGGAGCGCAAATGCATACTACATACATTGTCTCTTGGTTGTATGTAGTTGCTAATGCGATGAAGCACTAAACGCACATGTCTATGTCGACGACTGCATAAAACCGCAATGTCTATGTCTGACGACTGTGTTTTAAGTGTGGAAGTGCAAATGCACACTGCTGATTTGGATGACAAAAATATTATTGGGTATTCTACTCCACTGAGAGTGACAGAAGCGAACGAAGAGAGCTGATGGAACTTAAGGTGGAGTAGAATGCCCAATAATATACTACTCAAATGCTTTAATTTCAAATATATTGTTTATTTTCATGTCACATAAATAAAAATTTTGACTTTTTTGTTAAACATACGCTTACAATTAGCTGATAAAATTTCAAACATTAAATTTACCAAGTCACCTATTTTGTTCAACGAGTGTACGTTAGTTCTCGAAACAGTACATTCTATTAGAGGAAGATCCCAGAGCCCCCAGACGTCACTCATTTTCTGATGGACAAAATATATACGAGTGATTAGTGGTAGGGTGTACTATGATCATTTGACTAGTTGCTACTTTGACCCGACGGCCAATTTTCAGGTAGCAATTAATCAAGGTACATAAAAACACTGCTCACCTCACTTAAATTCTGATAGCTGATTTTAACATATATTTTACACAATATCGTTAAAAATCAGTATTCATTACTCCCAGACACATGCGTTCGGCGGTTTTACCTTACAGACGCTTCAAAGCTCTGAAAAAAAATTATTAAGGTCACTCATTTTCTGATGCTTGATTTTTATATATGTTATTCAGACAACTATTTTAAAACGTTTTGCAAACGGACAGACCGATCCAAGGGGCCAAACATTCCCCAGACCCAATTTTAATGTCGCTGAGAGTATGGGCGCGGGCATTATCCGTGCGTATTATGCGTATGTAGCATGTCTAATCGAAGTCGGAATTAATATTGAAATGTAAATAAAAATGCATAAGTACCTATTAGTAATTAACGCCTGTCATTTTAAAATTTACATTTTTGTATTTGTTTTATTTAATAGAGAATTAAGTTTTAAAGGTAATAATTTGAAAATCACGTAAATAATCAAAGATTAACTTTGAGAAAAGTGCTCGTCTGACCGCAATAATTATATAATTGTGCCTTACAAACTGTTTCATGAATTTTTTTTAATCGAATTAATTTTATTTTTTTAAAGTAAATATCAAGAGGTTTACAAAGTATTAATAATTTAATTAAATAACAGCAACCTTTTCAAATAATTATTTATTGGTAACGAACCTTAAAAAACTACAAAAAATCGGACAAATATTTTTTCTAATCTTCATTGTCATCGTCGTTGAAGTCAGGTAATTCATCATCGAGTCAATCTTGATATCGAATGTCTAAATCGTCATCTTATTCATCAGTGTTTTCCTCGGGCTAAGGTTCGTTACCAATAAATAATTATTTGAAAAGGTTGCTGTTATTTAATTAAATTATTAATACTTTGTAAACCTCTTGATATTTACTTTAAAAAATTAAAATTAATTCGATAAAAAAAAATTCATAAAACAGTTTGTAAGGCACAATTCTATAATTACTAGCTGACAAGCGCAACTTCGTTTGCGTCAAATGAGAGTGACAAAGAGAGTGGTATAGTATTAATATTTTAAGTATGTAATATAATCCCGTCGCATTTACTCTCGTCGCGTGTCTTAGGTATATTTAATAGAGGGTTGTGGTAGGTTTTAATAATGTGTGTAAAAAGTGATATAATTTTTCCCGTCGCGTCGCTTATATTCATTTAGAGTTGACCCACACAACTTTGTTGAAGTGATATAATGTTTCCCGTCACAATTATTTTTGTCCGTTTTTTGGTACGGAACTCATCGTGTGCGAGTCCGACTCGCACTTGGCCGGTATTATCTTTCAGTTGATTGGCTACTGCTGCAGAAAACGTTTACTTCCGACGCGTAGTCGAGTTGCGTCGCTCATATTTTAAAAATTATTGTGAAGGTTATTGTAAGTGAACCTTAAAAGATGGGCATTTGCTGTTCAGGACTTTTTTTTGAAAATTTTTAAGAGGAAACATTTTGTAGTACACAATTTTTACGTAAATTTACTAATTATTTACTTTACTAATTTGTACGCAATGAAACCTCACAAAAGAAATACATTTTTCCCGTTCTTAAAACATTATTCATGGCTGCTCCGCTCCTATTTGTCTTAGCGTGATGTTATATAGCCATTAGCCATCCTCAATAAATGGACTAAAAAACTGTGAAATTATTTTTGTAATGCAACCAGTAGTTTCTGAGATCCTATCACAAACAAACTCTTCAGTTTGATAATATTGTAAGCTAACCTTAAAAGAAAGACAAATAATTTTATTGTGTGCGAACCTTAAAAGATAGGCATATGCTGTCGCGGACTTTTTTATAGAACTTTTTAAGAGAAACAATTTTGTAATAAACAATTTTTACGTAACTTTAACCATTTAGGCAGCGTACGCCTCGGAAGCTCTCAGACGGTAAAAATAATTCCCCGTTTTCGAAACATTCTTCATGGCTGCTCCGCTCCTATTCATCTTAGCGTGATATTATATAGCCTATAGCCATCCTCAATAAATGGACTATCAAACTGTAAAAGAAGTTTTGAAATCGAACCAGTAGTTCCTGAGATCCTAGCGTTCAAACAAACAAACAAACTCTTCAGCTTTATAATATTAGTATGGATTGCGGTCAGACTAGCACTTTTCTCAAAGTTAATCTTTGATTATTTACGTGATTTTCAAATTATTACCTTTAAAACTTAATTCTCTATTAAATAAAACAAATACAAAAATGTAAATTTAAAAAATGACAGGCGTTAATTACTAATAGGTACTTATGCATTTTTATTTACATTTCAATATTAATTCTGACTTCGATTAGACATGCTATAGTCTTTTTCTGGACAGCTCAGCAATCGTGTAAACATGTCATGTTTTGACAAAAGTTGTCTATGATCATAGTGCTGTAACTATACTGATTCTATGTATGTACATAATCATTGAGTTATATCTAGTTCACCGTACATTCATTTACTTCGGTATATCAATCGCCAAATTCATCAAATCATGAAATTCGGTATATCGGTATATCAATGTATTATTATGTGCAATAATTAAAGGATCTTTAAAAATAAAGAAACTTTTAGAACATTTAATAGTATAATCATTTATTTACAATAATAAATTACTTTAGGGATGATAAAAAGTGTAGACGCCTCGCTAGCTGCTCGCCGTTCTTACAGAAGCAGACTAAGACATCTTGAGAGATTTCTAATGTGGGGTTTTTAAATCTGAAAACTGAAAATATTAATACTACCTACCTTTTTTTCACTCATAACTCTCATAAGTGACGTGACGCAAACGAAGTTGCGCGGGCCAGCTAGTCTAATATACAAATCGTAGGAATGCTTCATATCAAGGATAATACCTTACCCTTCGGCCACATTCGAAACCAAGTTTTGAAATGTTCCTAACCATATAAGTATTTAGGAATGTATCTATATCTAATACTAAGTACCTCATTGCTGTGTCTTATACTACAACATTACATTTTATTAAGTTTTCCTAATTTTATTTGTGTATCAATTCATTCAGGCTGCTATTCAAACCCGCCGACACAATAACCCTTCTTTTGGGTCGCGCAGTAGGGTAAAATTAAATATAAAATGTTTAGAACACCTGAGGTCATAATTGTGCCGGACTTACCTCTCAAGACATTTGAATGGCCATAAAATTAAATCTATACCTTACCTTTATTCAATCCACAAAGTATTAATCAGATTGTCATTGATTGAAGTCGTTCCATTATAATCTGCACGACTCCATAACTATCACCATTCAGATAATAAGGACCCCAGACGGACTTGCTTCGCATCGTCAGGGAAGTCAGTCTAAGCGACCAGTTTGACAGAAACCTGTTTATTTAGTTGCCGGGTAGCCGGTGCCGGGTAACCGACGGCGAATGCAAGCGGTTGCCGGCAAATCACGCCGGTACGTGTGAAAGCTATAGTACACGGCCATACCCTACCCGGCACCCGGCAACCGGTACGTGTGAAAAGGGGCAAAGACTCGCACTCTTAGCTCTCTGGGTCAATAAGTTATATTATTAAAGTAAGTACATTTTTTCGAACTGACAGATTGATAAAACAATGACCTCCTTTTAAAATCAATTGGCCAGTACAACAGTTTTACAACACTATGGCAAAGACAAACAAGTCTGAGAAAAAATAATTTAATGACAAGCAAAAATGACAGTCTTAAATTTTTACCATCCGAGTATTTTTCATGAAATTATTCTATAATCTAAAGGTTTATTAGTGTCGAAATGTCCGCATAAATCTAACTAGAGTTCCTTGAAAGGACTATGATCAGGATTGATAATTAAATGTAAGTAATTATGGAGTAGTCGAGATCCAATTTCTTTGTTTACTATATTATTTAGGTCTGTTGAATGCCACTATACATACACGCATAATACGCACGGATAATGCCCGCGCCCATACTCTCAGCGACATTAAAATTGGGTCTGGGGAATGTTTGGCCCCTTGGATCGGTCTGTCCGTTTGCAAAACGTTTTAAAATAGTTGTCTGAATAACATATATAAAAATCAAGCATCAGAAAATAAGTGACCTTAATAATTTTTTTTCAGAGCTTTGAAGCGTCTGTAAGGTAAAACCGCCGAACGCATGTGTCTGGGAGTAATGAATACTGATTTTTAACGATATTGTGTAAAATATATGTTAAAATCAGCTATCAGAATTTAAGTGAGGTGAGCAGTGTTTTTATGTACCTTGATTAATTGCTACCTGAAAATTGGCCGTCGGGTCAAAGTAGCAACTAGTCAAATGATCATAGTACACCCTACCACTAATCACTCGTATATATTTTGTCCATCAGAAAATGAGTGACGTCTGGGGGCTCTGGGATCTTGGACCATATTCAGTGCTGTTTGAACAAAATCTCATTAATCTTCAGTGAATTGTAAAGTCATGATAATTGATGTTGACTTTCTATAAAATATATACCAGTTAGAATTCAATTCACTCAGTACAATTGGTTGGAACTAAATAAATAAGGTAATGATTGAGAAAAAAATCCCAGCAACTGTCTAGATTCTGGGTTGAATTTAAGTCGAATTTTTATAAGATCATAAACGTCTACTTCCAGATGTTAATACTGCATCGTTATCGTTGTGGGATGTTACAGGTAAGTTATACGTTATTTGCCTAAATACGTTATGCTTCATATCAAGGATAATACCTTACCCTTCGGCCACATTCGAAACCAAGTTTTGAAATGTTCCTAACCATATAAGTATTTAGGAATGTATCTATATCTAATACTAAGTACCTCATTGCTGTGTCTTATACTACAACATTACATTTTATTAAGTTTTCCTAATTTTATTTGTGTATCAATTCATTCAGGCTGCTATTCAAACCCGCCGACACAATAACCCTTCTTTTGTGTCGCGCAGTAGGGTAAAATTAAATATAAAATGTTTAGAACACCTGAGGTCATAATTGTGCCGGACTTACCTCTCAAGACATTTGAATGGCCATAAAATTAAATCTATACCTTACCTATATTCAATCCACAAAGTATTAATCAGATTGTCATTGATTGAAGTCGTTCCATTATAATCTGCACGACTCCATAACTATCACCATTCAGATAATAAGGACCCCAGACGGACTTGCTTCGCATCGTCAGGGAAGTCAGTCTAAGCGACCAGTTTGACAGAAACCTGTTTATTTAGTTGCCGGGTAGCCGGTGCCGGGTAACCGACGGCGAATGCAAGCGGTTGCCGGCAAATCACGCCGGTACGTGTGAAAGCTATAGTACACGGCCATACCCTACCCGGCACCCGGCAACCGGTACGTGTGAAAAGGGGCAAAGACTCGCACTCTTAGCTCTCTGGGTCAATAAGTTATATTATTAAAGTAAGTACATTTTTTCGAACTGACAGATTGATAAAACAATGACCTCCTTTTAAAATCAATTGGCCAGTACAACAGTTTTACAACACTATGGCAAAGACAAACAAGTCTGAGAAAAAATAATTTAATGACAAGCAAAAATGACAGTCTTAAATTTTTACCATCCGAGTATTTTTCATGAAATTATTCTATAATCTAAAGGTTTATTAGTGTCGAAATGTCCGCATAAATCTAACTAGAGTTCCTTGAAAGGACTATGATCAGGATTGATAATTAAATGTAAGTAATTATGGAGTAGTCGAGATCCAATTTCTTTGTTTACTATATTATTTAGGTCTGTTGAATGCCACTATACATACACGCATAATACGCACGGATAATGCCCGCGCCCATACTCTCAGCGACATTAAAATTGGGTCTGGGGAATGTTTGGCCCCTTGGATCGGTCTGTCCGTTTGCAAAACGTTTTAAAATAGTTGTCTGAATAACATATATAAAAATCAAGCATCAGAAAATAAGTGACCTTAATAAATTTTTTTCAGAGCTTTGAAGCGTCTGTAAGGTAAAACCGCCGAACGCATGTGTCTGGGAGTAATGAATACTGATTTTTAACGATATTGTGTAAAATATATGTTAAAATCAGCTATCAGAATTTAAGTGAGGTGAGCAGTGTTTTTATGTACCTTGATTAATTGCTACCTAAAAATTGGCCGTCGGGTCAAAGTAGCAACTAGTCAAATGATCATAGTACACCCTACCACTAATCACTCGTATATATTTTGTCCATCAGAAAATGAGTGACGTCTGGGGGCTCTGGGATCTTGGACCATATTCAGTGCTGTTTGAACAAAATCTCATTAATCTTCAGTGAATTGTAAAGTCATGATAATTGATGTTGACTTTCTATAAAATATATACCAGTTAGAATTCAATTCACTCAGTACAATTGGTTGGAACTAAATAAATAAGGTAATGATTGAGAAAAAAATCCCAGCAACTGTCTAGATTCTGGGTTGAATTTAAGTCGATTTTTTATAAGATCATAAACGTCTACTTCCAGATGTTAATACTGCATCGTTATCGTTGTGGGATGTTACAGGTAAGTTATACGTTATTTGCCTAAAAAGTAGTGTAATTACCCATTTCCGCATCAATGTCGGCACCGGCGCAGTCTATTACAATTTGTATATTTATAATGTGAATAAGTAAAAGAATATATAAGTATACTAGCTAATGCCCGCAGCTTCGCCTGCGTAAAATTTGTTCCCACGGAAACTTGTTCCCGGGATAAAAAGTGGCCTATGTGTTATTCCAGACTATAATGTATCCCTGTACCAAATTTCAACCAGATCCGTTTAGCAGTTCGAGCGTGAAGGAGTAACAAACATCCACACTCACAAACTTTCGCATTTATAATATTTTAAGTAAGATTATACACTGGTACATTCTTTTACATAACCACTAAAATGTCCTCCCTCCCTCTAGGGCCAAAAAAACTCTGTCTAGTAGCGTATACGACCATCTAGTATCGTTTTGTTAAAACTCGTAGTTTCTCTGTAAAAAATTATCATAAGTTCGAGGCTTAAATAGTAGGTATTAAAAAAATTGTATCTACCTTGAACTAGTGGCCCTGCTTACTTATTCTAATACTAATATTGACAAGATCATTTAACAGCATTGTTGGTCTAGAGGTTGACTGCAGATCACGAGGACGTGAGTTCGATTTCCACTGGAGGCGAAAATCCATAAACGTTTGTCTCGAGAGTTTGGGTGTTTCTAAGTATGGTAACTATGGAATTTAAAAGTATATAATATCCATAACTAAAGCAGGTAGTTCCTAACTTACTTTGGGATCAGATAGCGTTGTGTGATAATGTCCGTAAACATTTATTTATTTATTAATGTACCCTTAGGGTTTAGGAGGGAGAGAGAGGAAGAAAACAATTAAGTAGTAAGTATACAAAATTTATTAAAAAAATAGGGGTAGGTAGGTTAAGGTTCTCTCAGGGGGGTTCGGTATGCTCGTAACCGTAGGTTGCAATTACAAGAAATAAGAATGCCACTGTCCTGCGTTAGTCCCCGGGTAGGATCGGAGCTGCGGCCGTGCAGCAGCAGCAGGCAGGTCTCTGGCCGTGCAGGTAGATGCAGCGGCAGTGTGACCGACGTCACGTAGATGATGTGTAGATGAAGGCGAAGAGTGAAAGTGGACGTAAAAGTGAACCCCAATAAACTCGGGGTTCACTCACTGAATTTAATTTTACTAAATAATTCTTTAACCAAACTATTACAAAGGAATTATTTATGCAGATTTTTCTACGCGCAATCAATTTAACGGAGCTAATGAGCTTCTCGGCGTGATACGTGTATGCGTTAGAACGATCTCAAGTGCTGTGGCCCGGCTGAGTCTGGAATAATCTCCGCGCGCGCCCGCTGTAGTAACTGGTTAGGTATATGTAGATATAGGTATCTAAGCTAATGAACAATAGCGATGCTATACTACTTGTTTGCGCGAGGTTTGCTTCTGAATTAATTTATTTAGTTTAAATTTAGATAGTAATATAATTTTGTACTGAATTATTAAGTAGTTTTAACATAGTATTGGTGTAGCCAAACTATGATATATTAGGAAGTGTAACGAACCGTTACATACCCCCCTTTTTAGGTTAGGATTTTCGCTTACGAAAATCCCTTGAAACTAACTGAACTAACTTACTAACTTAAAACCTGTACTAGGATCATTCTGAAGAAACTCAATGGGACAGTTAGAAGAAAGACGTATTTAAGGCTTAAGATTATAGATTCAGGTAATACGAACCGCCTGAAAGTAGGGTAGGTATAATTAGGCTTGTAGTTGAAGGCTGGGATTTATACAACCGTCCCAGAGAGGAAATCTACTAGGGCAAGCATCCAGCTTCCGAGTGGTAGAATTAGCTACGTAAATCTGTTAGGGCAAGCTTCCAGCTTCCGAGTAACAGTATTTACCACGTAAACCGAGAAACAGAAATAGTATAGTATTAAATTTACTTGCAGAATTTCCCCGCTAAGTAATGTAAGCTAATAAGAATAATTTTTAAGTAAAATTAGTATATTTTGTATTATTTAGAACTTGTAATTAAAAATAATTGATAGTACCGTCAAATTTAATAAGTAATTAAAAATCTTGGCGCCCGATATAGGTATTGCTCGCAACTGCAGGGTGTAACGTAGTTGGGTTCCTTGGTGTTGGCATAAAACGCTTAGATTTAAGTTTTTTTTTTTTTTGTATAACTACCTTGCCTACTGTAGGTAGTTCTGTTTAGCTATAAGAAGTGTTTTACTAGGCGGTAGGGTGAATCTAGGTTCAAGAGACCCTACTGGAAGCTAGACCCCAGTGGGATAGACAGCTAACCGCCCACGGGATAGTGCGAAGTCAGTAGTCTATCTACCTAGATTACTGGCGTTCCCGTGCATCCAGCGTCGCGAAAGAGACGTATGAAAGTGCTGCGTGACTGGGCGGTCACTATTTTTATTTAATTTTTTTTTGTTTTTATTTATTTTCATACTACTTTCAACCTGATAAACTCCAACATTTTTTCTAAATTTTGCTGTGTACCGCCACTAATTAATTACTACCACTTAAGTACTGCATTTTTAACCAACTTAGAGAAAAGTAGGTGAGTAATTTTTTTTTAAAGTGGTAGATTTTTATTTTTTTTTGTGTTTTATCACAAATTCATTAATTGCTAGCTATCATATTTTATAAATTTTGTCTGACTACAGACGTTATTTAGTTATTACTGTAATTTTGCATATTTTAACCGACTTATTTAAAAGTAGGTAGGTAGGTTTTATTTAATCTCAAACATTTTAATTACTTGTGTGTAGTTAATAACTACCTTATTAACTATTAATTTTATATGTACCTGAAAATTTACTAACCATATTTTTGTACCTAGCTGAAAGTATATAGAACTGCAACACACACCCAAACATTTTTATTCTTAATATCACTGTTCGCGTTAATTACTTTTCATTAAAAAAACTAAACCTCTCAAATACTAATTTTAAATTCACTATGATTTGCTTTGCTAACATTACTTTGTTGGGAGATTTTGCTAGTAAAATTCAATTCTATAACACTTCTGTTTCTCGGTTTACGTGGTAAATACTGTTACTCGGAAGCTTGCCCTAACAGATTTACGTAGCTAATTCTACCACTCGGAAGCTGGATGCTTGCCCTAGTAGATTTCTTCTCTGGGACGGTCGTATAAATCCCAGCCTTCAACCACAAGCCTAATTATACCTACCCCACTTTCAGGCGGTTCGTATTACCTGAATCTATAATCTTAAGCCTTAAATACGTCCTTCTTCTAACTGTCCCATTGAGTTTCTTCAGAATGATCCTAGTACAGGTTTTAAGTTAGTAAGTTAGTTTAGATAGTTTCAAGGGATTTTCGTAAGCGAAAATCCTAACCTAAAAAGGGGGGTATGTAACGGTTCGTTACACTTCCCAGTATTATCATAGTTTAGCTACACTAAAACTATGCTTAATCTATTTAATACTACAGTTAATGGATCTAAGTAAATAATGCGGAGGCAAACCTCGCGCAGGCGAGTAGTATAAATATTCTTTTGTTCGCGCAGCTATATCTACATATATCTATACCGAACCAGTCACGACGCGCGCCGCGCGCACGCTGAGATCATTCGAGACTTGACTCGACCGACACAGAACCTTGGATCGTCTTAACGTGTGCACGTACCGCGCGCCGGCAACTAATATTATATTTAAATAGTAAATTTTATCAATTTAAATAATGAATTTCGTAAAACTAAAGTCAGTGTGTGAACCCCGAGTTTATTGGGTGAGTGTTGCATTATCTATATTTATTACTATGTAGGTAACTCGAATCTGGAACTTAGAAATACATCTAAATACATCATTTCATAATTGCTAGATTCTTTCTAGTTTTGTTTAGTACAGCCTTGCTAGTGCTTATGGAATATATGTAAGGCTTAATTACATTTTATGTAAGGATTGCACTGCTAAATTTTAATGGCAACTACCTACAGCCAAACTAATCTATCACGCAATTCAGCATTCCCATTGTGTAAAGTCTTCTTACTATTATAAAACTTTGCTTTGTATGACTGCCTCATCATCGAACACCATAGTAGCCTATGATGCCACTTGCTTCCTGCTTAGCCCTCTCCGGGAGTGGTCGTTGTGGTGTTCGGGATGTTGCGGTCAGTAGGAAAACTAGGACAAACTGTGAATCGACTAAATTTCGATTCCAGAGTTCACTTTTACGTCCACTTTCACTCTTCGCCTTCATCTACACATCATCTACGTGACGTCGGTCACACTGCCGCTGCATCTACCTGCACGGCCAGAGACCTGCCTACTGCTGCTGCACGGCCGCAGCTCCGATCCTACCCGGGGACTAACGCAGGACAGTGGCATTCTTATTTCTTGTAATTGCAACCTACGGTTACGAGCATACCGAACCCCCCTGAGAGAACCTTAACCTACCTACCCCTATTTTTTTAATAAATTTTGTATACTTACTACTTAATTGTTTTCTTCCTCTCTATCTCCTAACCCCTAAGGTTACATTGGCGCCCAACGAGTGGCAATCATCGGTTGCTGTAAGCCCTTTTTTTAACGTAAGGTAAAATCTATCATGGGTGCTATGACTTCTAACGACTAAAAAAACCTCACTTTACGCCCTACAGCCTATGGTTGGGAGCCCCGGGTAAGCCCTCGGAAGGATGTCCCAGGACTCCCAACAGACTTATGGCCACCACTGCGGCTTCGCCCAGGGGGCGGTTCGGGTGCCATTCCGCGTCTTTGGGGGGTTTCGGGTGTGATCCCGCTTCTAAGGGGGGAGGAGGGGAGGTGTGAATCCCTCACGTACGCTGCCGTCATGGGCCTGCTTCTGTAAGGACGGTGAGCAGTCCCTTTCTGTAAGCCCTAAGATGGAAAACAGCTTGTCAAGTGTCGTTTCTATGTAAGGGGTTTACTATTTCTGGGGCAGCCTTCCCAGGATTACCTGGAGCTCCCGACCGTAGGCAGTGGCAGGGCAGTTGTGGTTTTACTCGCTAAGCCTAAGAGTTCGGCATAGCACATATGACGAATTGCCACACGAATAAGACACGAATAACACTGGCATTGTTGCCAGTAGCATATTTCGCTATGCCAAGTTAAAAGCCATAAGGTCGATTTGAGAAATTTTAAAATAACTTATTTCTGTCCATTTCAATACGGTTATTGCCTTTATCTATATTACGCAGGACAACAATTGGTAAAATGTAGGCGAATAGTATGCCACGGGCTATTGAAAACTTAAAAAGGGCGTGACCTTTATTGTAAGTATGAATTTGTTAGACTGGAAACATAAAACAAAAATATAATCTGATTCACTTATAAAAGTGATCAACACTAATACCTTTAGGTATTAGTGTTTCCTTTAATTACCCTGATCTTGTATTAATCCACGAATAAATATGAATGCCAAGCTTTATTATCTTGGATAACGACCCAATCAGTATATTGTGATCAGGTGACACGGCCATCAAGATCGTCGGAAGATTAGTAGACGGCTTAAATGATAGTGGGTGGAATAGAAAAAATAATAATAGAGGCGATATTTCAGTGGCAGTTTCTTAATTTATCTATTGAACTGATCTTGATTTAACGCCATCTTGGGAATATGCCGCCAAGACTCGATGTTGTATTATGTATTTTGAGTTTTAATCATGAAACATCGATGCAACTTAATGAACTCATAGGCCTTAGATAGTATGCATTTTCTTTTTGTTTTGTTTGGCATCAAGTGTCGTCACATAAGGCGTCATGAGCGTTTTCGATACAAATTAAAATTATTTTTTTAAATCAAGAAATACACTATGTACTTAAATGATTGTTTTAAATCAAATTAATACATTTTTGTGATCATTTAGATATAAAGCTACAAAATTAAAAGGATTTTTGAAATTTAGGACACATTCCTATTGGTAGCGTATGCAACCTGCCGCGCCAAGATCCTGGTTCGATTCCCGGGGTCGAACGAAATATTTGTGTGTTTTAATTCGCCAATGTATGTTTCAGAGTTTAGGTGTTCTCTGAGTATAATATTATGTAAGTATTTAGAAATATATGTTTATCAGTTATTTCGATCTGTTAACACAAGGTTATATTAGTTTTGTTTGGGCTAGATGCCCTAGATGGTGATGTGTAAAAAAATCCCACAATTCTTTATTTATACTTAAATAATTGTGTGGTACAGTTAGCATATGAATATAATAATATTCTTGTGATAACAGTATCCCTAACGTATTTCAGCAAATTTCATCCTTTTTATTTTTTCCCTTTAGGGGTAGAAATTTTGAAAATGTTTTGATTGGTGTGTAAGTATATTAAAAGCTTTCAAGTTTTAAAGTCCAAGGAGTTTCAGCTGAGGATTGTTGAGTAAGTCGCTCGGTAATTTTGTAGTTGACATACAGAACTAAAAGAACAGTGGTGGCATTTATATAAAACCATAAATGAAACTTTTTCGTGAATGGTTACCTTATTTCTCGTTGTGAGCTGGGCAAAGTACAACCTTTTTTTACCGTTTTCAGCATCCCTCAGGGACTAGATGTATCGCGAAGGGATCTCATTATTATGAATTTATTTTTCTAAAAGGATTTTCTAGCTGAAGCATCTCATAAATATCATAATATCCTGGTTGTTCTCCCAAGATGCCGCATCGATTGAAACTTTATACTTTTTGTTAACGTATGGGGTATACTTATTTTTGCATAATATTACTTCTTTATGTTTTTTCCGGAACTTTAGTTTGTAGCTTATATATCTATATATAAAATCAATGCCACTTTTTGTTGTAATTTTATAACTTACTAGCTGACCCGCGCAACTTCGTTTGCGTGATAAATGAAGAACCGCTCGACCGATTTTGAGCAAACTTCACATAAACCATCTACTAAATAGTCCGAATAAAACCTTAAAATTTGGTTTGGATAGGTGAGCCTGTTCTTGAGTTATAAAATTACAACGAAAAGTGGCATTGATTTTTATATATACTGGTTGAATTTATAGTCGTTCTGGACCCGAGAGGGGGTTACTCGGAATCAATAATGGAACCATTTCGGAGTGTCAAAATAGCTGTGCAGGTTATAATAAAAAAATTACTTCTATGTAATCTTTATCACTCGTTCGAGTTGAAACATTAGTAGCGCTTCGATTATTCATTGAACTTTTCAATGAATGAAACTCCGAAACCCATAGGTACCTACTACGCCGCGGCGCGTGTCTCCATGTGATCAGTTCATTGGCCGAATGCATCGTTTCGATAATAATAGGTACTTAGATAATAATAAAGGACTCCAATTTCTCCTTCATACATTACGCGGGCTTAGGACCGTCGGAAATACTTTAATATTGTTCTATTTTACGGTGAATTAATAAGGTTTATGTAATAATAATGAAAATAAACACGAACAAATAGGGAGTATTTCCGGCGTATTTAAAAAATTGGAGCTATTTACAAAATAATCAACTTAAATACCTAGACCTACCTATTCACAGTTTATTTACACTTCCCTGTACCTTAACAACTGCTCAAAATGGAGTCCAGAACGTTCGATACACAAACGGGCACGTTTTAGGCTATTGTCTTTTAGTTTATTCAATGTGTCTCTGTCACTTTTCACTATTTCAAAGGCGTCCACTATCGCACTGCGTAATTCATCACGAGATTCGTACTCTCGAGTGTAAACTAATCGTTTTATTTCCGACCACAAATAAAAGTCGATCGCGACGACAATACTGCGTGCGAGTTATAGTCGAACTGCGCGCCGCGGTCGCCGATCGGCGGCGCGGTCGGCCGAGCGTATTTACCTACCTACAAGACGTAACTAGTCGAGTACCTACCGACGTTACTTGGCAACGAGTCCACGTGGACCGATGCGTTCATGCGTTGTAATTGGTCGAATTTTCCCGGCGCGGTGACTCTTGTTACTGATTGGAACGTTAGACATTGAATGAAAAATTGTAGTAGAAAATCGTAGTAAACGTATTTCGTGAAATTTAAAGGAATAACCAGGTGTTCTCGTTTTGATTTTGGCAAACGATGTAGATTTTGACATTTTCGTAATTTTTTATTGTTGATTTTCAAATTGACAGTGCCGATCGGTTCTGTTATCGAAACTGGGCCTAAACCTTTCCGTTCCAAAACGACTATAAATTCAACCAGTATAGAATAACGGGCTTACCTGTCCAGACCAAATTTTTAGGCTTCGTTTGGACTATTTAGTAGATGGTTTTTAAAGAAATTTAATGCAAACAAGTATGAGATTTTTTAATAATGTAACATAAGTATTTTAATGAGTTAATTATAAAAGTATTAAATCTAAATAATCTAGTTAAATAAAATTGACTAAAATAATAAAATTACACTAACACTATTATTAAAATTAAAACGAAAACTACTAAACTAAAACGCATCATAAAATTTCTCCGCATCGCAGTCCTCTTGTGGTAGCGTTCCCAGAAGACTGGCAGCATTGCCACGTTGAATGGCAATGCTTAATCTCTGCCCCAAATAGAAGCCAGCCTTCTGGTCACGAGTAGTGTCGAACAAACGCTTTCCCAACTCTCTAAAGAAATTTTTTGCGCTTGGACCCCATGGCCCTAAGGTTTCGACCCCAAACGGCTCAAACGCATAATCTCCTGAGAGATTAAAATATTTTTGCCGTTTAAGGGTCTCAGCAGAAGCGGCGGCGCGGCGGCACCGGCACAACCAGCAGTACCTGAAAGATGAGAAGGCGCAACAGTGTCGACGCACGTGGCGTCCCACACTAAACACTTTCCCATCTTCCAGGGCATTAATGTCATACCATCCGGTCTCTTGCCGTCGTCACGTGCCAAGCCATTTGGTTCAAGTCTAGATGGCAGACCGGCGGCGACAAGAGCACGACGGATGATATCGTTTATACTGGCGTGCCGTGGTATTCGTCCAACGCTTCTGCTGCAAGACAGGCCATGATGTCCAAGGCGATCGACGACTACTCCACAATGGCACTGGTGCGGAGAAACACATAGCGCACCTAAACGTAGGCAAGAAGCAATGCGAAAGGTAGAATCGTCTAACATGGTCACTATGTTAGACGACGGAAGAGCATGTAGCCAAAGACCCGATTCCCACACACCCACTGCCAGTAAACGGGAACGCTCAGCAGGAGTCGTACAGGAGTTTAATAGGTTTATTCTCACTAAACTGCAAAGCGGCCCGTCCCACTGACGTTGTGAGAAAAGGTTCCTTGGCAACTCGGAGTTCGGACAGGCAATTTTCCAAGCGTTAACAGCTTCGGTCTTACACAGTATTTCGGAACTAACTAGTGTAGGTGCAAGAATTTTCCTAGTTAGTTCCTCCGTACTGTGGACCGAGGACAGAAACGCTGGTAAACTAATATCGGAAATTTTACGAATGCCAAGGCCACCCAAACGAATCGGTAGAGTCGCTTGCAGTGCCGCTCGGTCATCCAAGGCCACATTTAAAATTCTGCTTAAAGTGCTTAATATAATTTCATCCATTCTTGCCAAAAGTGCATTATATTTCCAAAACTGAGAAGATCTGAGAATGTTGGTAAATTTTGGTACAAATAAACAAAACCGGAGAATTGTGAAAGCCGAATGAATATTAATATTGAGTAAGCGATCTGAAATAACAGAAAAATTTTGAATTTTCTCTTCTATATAATTGTTGTAGGCATCTTCAAAAATTGGGGACCCAAGGAGGCGAAGAGTCTCTTTTTCAACAATTTTGATGCCAGGGGCTAAAGAATTAAATTTAGAAAAGATTGAGGGTTTGTCCAATTCATCATTAATATAAATTTCGCATTTATTTGCATTTAATTCTAAACCGATTAATTTAAATTTATTTTTTAGAAAATCTAAGTCTTGTATAACAGACTGTACATCTCCTCCCAGGGTCCCATCATCCAAATACCATACATTAAATTTTGAATTTAACTGCTGAATAATAGGATGAATAGCTAAGCTGAAATTTGCCCCATACAAGATGTCGACGATGTCATTTACCACACCGCCGGAGAGCATCAGGTTCAATAAAGCCGTTAATTCTCCCAGAAGCAACTCGCCAGCGTCCCCGGCGCTTGGGCCCACAAGATCTTTTAGATGCTGCGGGGACAAGCCATCGAGACCACCAGCGGAGCCACTTCGGAAAGAATTAACAGCAGTCAATACATCCTTGGCCGTTAACCTGAGGCAATCAGCGCACGAGTCTGGAGCCTCAGGGAAAAGAAGGTCATCCACAGGCGCTGGGTGCTTACTCCGCAGGGCCGCGAGTGTTTCTTGAGTGCACGGCGCCACCACATCGCTACTGAAAAGCAGTCTCGATGCCCCACTTATGTCACCATCCCTTAATTTCGATTCGACTAAATTATAAATATTATTATTGCGCACTATTGAAAATTTTGAATCTACAATGTTAGCCGAAATACTGCAATTTGTTTTTATTTGGGCGGTTAGAGACTTTGCAGAATTATTTTTTTCCTTATTGATGTGAAGAATTTTGAATGGGAAGGTGAGTAACTGCTCCCAAGCCGATTTAGAATTTTCTCGGACTGCATGACCCAAGTAACTTGCTAAACATTTGGCTACTGTAGGTCTTGCACCCCGAGGAATCCTTTTTAAAACAGGGACCGAATTTTTTAATTTAGCAAGGGTTTTCCAAAAGGGAATTTCGGCATTATCACCACAAATAATAATGGGAGAAACGGGTGGAGGAGGATTTGGAAACACATGTTGGAGTTTGTGTACTTTCCCAACATGTATTTTCAAGCCCCGCTCACCCCTAAAAAATCGGGCTTGGGAACAGTGAGGGCAGCGAACTAAATCCAAAAGCGATGAAGTAGGTTGACTTACCTCCACATTGCTGCAACTTAACATATGAATATGATAACACTATATAAACACAAAAGACATTGTAAAAAACTTATAAATAAAAGTCTGACACTGTAAATGACAATAATAACGCCTGCGCCTTTTCCGCACTGAGGTCTATACTTGTTGATGATGAAGAAAAAGGCTTCAAGTATTATTTATGAAGAATAAGCGCCACTCCGTGCTTTAAAACTTCTGATTCACGTCGCAGTCTTTTGAAGAATTGTTACGTATAATTTTTCTTTTGTAGATTTCCAGACTCTCAAATATTGTAAAGAAGTAGAAATGTCAGCACTTTTGATAATGTCGGAACCAGAATAAATATGAACAAAAATGACTTTCAATGCTGAAGATTATGATAGACGATTTGGAGTCAATATTGTAGAGCAATTTTGAATGAATATTGTATCGTTTTATATTAAAAATTTTATTTTATTCCTTAGTTATTGTCGAAAGACGTAACGGCCATTTTTTCCCAAATTTTTTTTTTGTAGATGGTTTATGTGAAGTTTTCACAAAATCGGTCGACCGGTTATTCATTTATCACATATACCATCATACCTCTCTCTTTCTTACCCTCATGTGACGCAAACGAAGTTACGCGGGTCAGCTAGTTTTCTACTAAAATTTTGTACCCAGGCAATTTGGTAACTTGTTTGTATTGGTAAAGATTATAATTGTTGATTATTTGACTGCCTCTGTGGCGTAGTCGGTAGTGATACCGCCTGCAGCGCTGGAGGTCGTGGGTTTGATTCCCACTGGAGACAAATATTTATGTGACCCTTAAATGTTTGTCTCAATACTCTGTGTATGTATTTAAATAGTATATAAGTATTAATATCCGTGGTCTGATACCCATAACACAAGCAGGTTATTCCTACCTTACTTTGGGAACAGATACCTTTGTGTGAAATGTCCGTGAATATTCATTTATTTAATTGTATCAGAAATATTTACAAATACGTATTATAGTATTGATGACATAAAAACCGAACTAATGAGAGCAGGAATCGTCCACTGAGGGTTCCATACAAATTTTCATTTCATAATGAAGAACACAGAGCCCCGCGGACTCGTTGTTCCTGCAGTAAACACCTTTCGCTGTGGCTGGTCTTCGGATGGCGGACCACTTTGCGACATTTTGTTGGCAAGCATTTCCGTGCTTTGGAAGATACGTTTAGCCGTTGGTTCCGGTTATCCGTAAAATGGAAGTCGTTAAGGCAATTTACCTTTACCCGACAATGTAATCTCACGTACGCCTATCTATATGATAAAGGTGGCGTATTGGCTGCCCGAACATTGACTAATCGAAAGCAGCCAAATGAGCAACTGAAATTGCCAGAGCGGACGGCCACGGCTGGTCAAGGTCACTGAGCTTATTTGCCATTGCGGGCATTAGCGCCGATTTTTTTTTTTTTTTTTTTAACGTGAGGGAAAATCCTCGTAGGATGCTATGCCGGACTTTTACCGACTAAAAAACCTCACGTAACGCCCAACGAAAAGCCTATGGTTGAGAGCCCCGGGTAAGCCCTCAGGAAGGATGTCCCGTGACTCCCGGAGAAAAGCCCTATTTGTTAAAAGTTAAGGTAGGTAAGCACTCCTCTCTTTTATCAATATTATTAAGACTACGTTTTACGAGCATCTATTTCTTGTTAGACTTTTTACAATTGTGCATTTGTTGAATAGGTTATTAAAACAATACAATTGAACCCGGTAGATGTGATCGCATTTTTATGAAAGGATTTTCTAGTTTGGGTTCAAGATGTTGGCCAAGATCATCCCTGCGAGCGCCTCTATTTGTATAATAAATTAATGTCATTCTCCAGTATACATAACATTTCAAAGGCGTAAGCACTTACGCATGATAAATGTTCGTGTAATGTGCTTACTTAAGCACTTATAACGCTGAATTAAACATCATTATGTTAGTCTAATGAGGGAATATTTTAACATTTCAAATGTTAGAATAATACTCGTCGTCTCATGAAACATGCTCATTTTAATGTGTTAAAAAACTTATTTTAGAATATAAATCAAGCAAGACTTAGAAGAGTCGTCATGAAATTTTTTTATCGTGGCTTTGAGGCCAAGTCCAACTTTAGCCTTTAGTAGGAACTGGAAATCCCTTAAAAAATTGTCCACCTCATCAATGGGTTTAACTTTAACAATAATGACATTTAAAGGTTTATTTTCCATCACGAGCCAAAGTTTTTCAAGAATTCAAATATGTTAAGCTAATTTAAACTAAACAAAAATCTGGTAGCTAGTGAATTGCTGGTGGCTGTGCTAAGTAAAAATATCGTAATACCTACTCTAGTTCTGGTCACCAGTATTTTACTCGGATGTTAATTTACATAATCATTGCTAAGATTATCTGCATGATTAACTCGTTTATCTATTCACTAGATGATTCCGTGCGGCTTCGCCAGCGTGAAACTTGTTACCCGTTCCCGCTTCCCATGGGAACATATTCCCGGAATTAAAAGCCTATGTGTTATTCCAGGCTATTATCTATACCTGTATCAAATTTCAGCTTAATCCGTTCAGCACTTGGAGCGTGATTGAGTAACAAACATCCAAACATCTTCACAAACTTTTACATTTATAATATTAGTAGGAAGTAGGATTAATTTGTTGCAAATATGGGTGATACAAAAAATAATAGGGTAGGTATATAGGTTTAGTCTGTCATATTTCGCCCATAAGCATGCAACTTAACAAGCCGTTGTGAACAGGAGACCTAAGATTACTTTCAGATTAACTTGCTGGCTTATATTCGGTTAAAATAAAATAAAATAGTTAGAAATAAATTGTTTAAGAACGTTACGAACTGCACAAGAAAATATAATAGGTACGCCCACACAGTGCTCCATAAGCAAGATTTATACTATTTCCAAAAGTAATCTACTAACAAGTAACATAAGTTCGTGAAACTTTTATGGAACGACTAAACATCTCTTAAGTTTCTTTTTAGAATCTATTAGACACGAAAGTTATAATATTCGATACCAGGGCCGCGTCGTCGTTTAGTATCACTTAACTCATTTTTATATTCACCATTTTGGCTTGCTCCCTGTCCCAGATTCGCTATGAATACTGAATGGATCCTCCTATAATACGATACATGGCCTACTTTGAGAGAGATTTACGTTACAGAGTGAGTTGTTTACATTGAACTTACCTACATTACGTGTTTTCTGTCACCTCAAACAAAATTCTACATGTATGGTGATGTTGTTTTCAATCTTAGATACAATAGGTACCTACTTTTGATTTCGAGCTGACAATTTACTGATTCATGCTTTTTCTATTAAGAACACTGACAAGGATTTTTTTTAGCTTACAATGAACAGAGATTTCATAAATTGCCATGGCAAGTTATATTCCTAAATGAACTTTCAAAAAATCTTTCAGATATAATACAAAGTTATATTTTTGCATGATGAGGAGATATTGTTACTTAATTAATTACTTTAAACATAAATATTTTATCAGTGCTCATAGGTATTTTGTTCTTCTTCTTCTCTTTTTTGCAATGTCTGAAAAAGGCTACTAAGTTGTGAACATGTTTTATTTTTAAGACCTTTTAATGTACACTTGGTTGGCAATAAAGTTATGATTATGATTATTATTCATGTTCTGTAGAAACAAGAAAACTTTATTATGTGAAGATAAAAATAATTTTATTTAATAAGAATTGATATAAGAGGAATGTTTCGAGTTAACAAATCGTTATACAGAACTGTTAAGTTCAAATAATCAATATTATTTCTGGTACAAAGTTTAAAGTCAAACTAGTAAGGGATACTCCGGCAATTAGAACTATAATAATTTAACTACAAGCACATTGAGAAGTTTTACAAAGTCGTAGCGTCTGTTATGAAACTTCAGTAGGTAGTTTGAAACATGTGAGACTGAATTTGACTTGCTTATATTCTATCTAGCAATTCAGTAATATGTTTGTCAGTGCTCATGTAGGCCACGGTTTTTTTATGTTTTTGACGTAACGGAAAATCCTCATGGATGTTATACCAGACTCCTATCGACAAAAAAAGATACGTGTCCAGCTAACAGCTTACGCTTGGGAGCCCCAAGTAAACTCTCGAAAGACTACCCCAGGACTCCCAACAGACCTGCGGCTACCACTGCGGCCTCACCTAGGGGGAGGGAAGAGGGGGGTTTGGGTGCTATCCCGCGCATTTGAGGGTTTTCGGGTGTTATCACTGCCTCTGTGGCGCAGTCGGTAGTGATACCTGCCTGCGGCGCTGGAGGTCGTGGGTTCGATTCCCACCGGAGACAAATATTTGGGTGGCCCATAAATATTTGTCTCAAGAGTCTGGGTGTTTCTATGTATAATATGTATGTATTTAAAAGTATATAAGTATTAATATCCGTGATCTGATACCCATAACACAAGCAGGTTATTCCTAGCTTACTTTGGGATCAGATAGCCGTTGTGTGAGATGTCCGTGAATATTTTATTTATTTGTTTATCACGCATCTTAGCGGGGCGTGCGTGAAGCCCTCACGTCACGCTGTCTATCGTCTAGAATGTAGGGCACGCTTTACTGTAATTGCGAATCTAGAAACTCTTTTTAGGGTTCCGTACTTCAAAAGAAAAACGGAACCCTCATAAAATCACTTTGTTATCCGTCCGTCCGTCCATTTGTCCGTCAGCGGACTTACGAACGGACGTCCGTAAGTCCGCTGCCACTCAAGAATTTTTATCTTGTTAAGAGGGCTAACATATTTCGTCAGCTAATGCATTAAGTGCTCAATATCTATCACTACTTAATATCAATAAATTTGCAATAAAATAATCAACAATTATTAACTAATATTACTAACATAAAATTTAAACTAAAAGATTGAACGCTTAGACTAAGAGTATGGCACCGGTAATACATCAAGGAAAACAAAAGTAGGTAAGGTAAACGCAGGTATACCGACCCTGTTAAGGCAATTTTAAATTCGATGATAACTATTAAGTATGATGATTGGCTTCACACCCAATGTTTTGTTTTTATATGAAACTCTAGTTCGTCTAGTTTATATTTAAAACCCTAAATTGCCCTTATTACACATTATTCTTAAAATAAAAAAATAATTATGTGAACAAGTCCATTGTTTGTATTACCGACCCATACGAAAGGCTATGAAGCTATTTACCGATTTTTATGAACCTATTACCGAGTGTAAAAAAAACGAGAAGAATGTATAGGCAGGTATTTTATTTAGAAGAAACACAATAAGGTGCTTTCGCGGAAAATCATGTAGGTTTGCTCTAAGTCCTTTCATACTACCTTTCATACTATACATGATAGGAAAAATCTCTTAGTTAGGTACCTACTCTGGTCCATGCTGTTTGACTAAGACATTATTGTTGAAAAACAGATTTTATGTAACTAGTAAGAGTAACTAGTGTAATGTTACATAAACAAACAGGATTTGTATAGAATCGGCAATAGCTTCCCGTACTTGCTATCACCGACTCATATAGATCGGTAATAGTCGATACAATACACAATTAGGAAATTGTATGGCCGACTCATAAAAAGTAGATTTTATGTACCTATTTGTTTGATTTTTGTGGCCATAGCAGAGATTTTAAATAAATAATTTTGCAAATAATATTCATTAATGCACACATTTTTATGCGATACAAAGTAATTTTATAGTGCTCCTTTATAATACCAATGAATGATTAAAGTTGTAATTCGTAGTAAACATAAAACGATAAAATAAGTAAACTAGACCGAATAGTAGGTATAGGACGGTAATGGTGTGTGACAAAGGCTGATTGTATTAGATTAAGATGTCATATAAAAATAATAGCTTTATTGTCACATATCGATGAGAAAGAGGTAAAACTAAATTTAATATGCATTGCAATCACCGACCCATGAGTCGGCAATAACTGCTACTATTAAAATCATTAAAGGTATTACCGCTATATTTAAATGTGAAGTTTTATAATGTTAAATTAATTAAACTTTATGAAATACTTCACGAAATTAAGACCTCAGACCTAAATTAACACATTCAATAATACAGAATAATCATAGGTTTCGCACATTTCTATGAAAAGTCATAAAATAAATTTTGGTGTGCTTACGTGTAAGAACAAGGACTTGTACCTCACGATTAGCGAGTTTACTATCGTCACAGAAACAAACGAATTTCGTCTCTTTCCCGGGATGCCACGCACACTAACGTAAGTATTTACTATACTCATTGAACAAATGTGCGTATTTCGTCAACTGTCCCTGGCATAAACCGTTCCAGTAACGAAAAAATTGCAGGTTAATGGAATGGATCGGTAATACCTGCGAATTTTCGATGGGTCGTTAATAGCTGCGTTTACCTTATCAAACTTGTTGATAGCAAAAATTGGCACTATACGTCTATGTGCGCCGCGCCGCGCAAGAAATTTGAAAACCGAATTAGCGCTCTTAATGCGTGAAGATGTCGAGTTGGAATTTATACCATACTAGCTGTTCCCAGCCACGCTTCACTGTAACTTTTTATAGTTGCTTGTATGAGAAATAAGTAACAAAACAACGGATAGGTATTTACGTTTCAAAAAAAGTCAAAAACGTGTAATTCTAAAAAAATTGATAAAATTAAGCATTCTACTTCATCGGGACACATTTTTCCACTTTGGAAGCGTCTTTCGCGCAAACGTTTCAGTTAAGAAAAAAAATATGTTAAAAGCCTCAATAGCATTTTAGAAGACCTATCTATACTTACCTAGATACCCACCCCACATGTATGGGTTTAATGAAAAATAAAAAAAAGTGTGTGCGTGTAACCTTTACGCGCGATTGAAGTAAAACTTCTTTGCCATTGACGGCATCAAATGTTATATTAATATTATAAAGGAAAGGGAGGAAAAGGTACAAATTGCCAGAGAAATAGCTATGGAAACTATTTTCACTGATGAGGATTTTAAACGTATTGAAGCTGCCCAGCTTAAAAAGAGCATAACTGGTACTAAAAGAAAGAGTAATGTTGAAGAAGAAGAAGGTGAAGATGCAGAACTTGTGCAACTTGCTGCAATTGAAAATATTCACAAGAAAAAGAAACATGACTACAATCCACGTTTAGAGACTGTTATGAAGGGTAGGGAAGAGCGTGACAAGTTTGGGTACAAAGACCGAAGGAAGAACATTCATTGTTCCAAAACTAACAGAGAGAAAAGGAAAACTAAGAACTACCAAATGGTAAAACATAAAGCTAAAGGGAAAATCAAGAGGTCTTTCAAGGATAAGCAAATTGCATTTAGGAACTATTTGATTAAACAAAAGAAAATGCGTTAAGTATATTTATAAACTAATAAATGTTAAATGTAAAGAATAGCGGAAACGTAGTTTCAAAATTAGATCGTAGATTCAAAATTCCAAACCAAAGATGCCTCGGTTTTCCCAAACGCCTATAGTATGGGGATCTTCAAAAGGGGTCTTGGAAGGTTTTTACAGGATCGGCAGCGCGAGTGCAGCACCACCGGTACATCTGGTGGTGATGCTTGTCTGCCACCTTGGTGGTATAAAAAAAACTGTAATGTAATATACACATTTTATTGTATTCTGCAATATGTTCTACGCCGAGTTATGAAAGTGACAATGCATTAACTCCTTAAACCATATACCTATACGAGTAAAGCTAACTAAGTCGTTCAAAAACTTATTTTTTCTCATAAAAAGGGGATGAAAAGTATAGTATTTTACTCGGGAGCAAATTATTGTTCCCTCGGGCGGTGTACTTTTAATCCCTCACTGCACTTAGGATTCTACTTCAGAATCCCTCGCTATTCTAGAATACTTCACTATGCTTGTGATTCAAAGTAGCGCCCTCACCGTAAAAATAATATTTTGCTCCCTTGTTATACAATCTACTACTTCATGGCACGTGTAACAAAAAAAGATGGCAGGGAATGGAGGCCATTTAAAAAATGTGTGCTTAACCTTCGTGCGCTAGTCCGACTCGCACCTGGCCGATTTTTCTTTTATTTAGAACATCAGCTTATCGCAGCCTATAAAAAGCTCTCCGTAATAATAGATAACGTAAGTGAGCACACTTTTAATCTTTAATGATAGCATCGTTAACCAAGGGTACATTGAAGGTTGTAATGAAAATGGAAGATACTCACTTATGCGGTTATATAATTTTACTGAAAGTATTGTATGTTTAAAAGTCACATCTCACAGTTTCCGACTACATGAACCAGCTATAACATACCAACGCCACTCGTAAAGGGGTTATCTTCTGCATCCAGTCCTCTTACATAAGTTTGCATTTTTTGCAAGTTTGCAATAAAATTAAGATTGCTGGGTCGCGGTCTCTACCCATGAACTCATGTTCCTTCGGCCGTCTGTTCGTTCAGTTTAATGCGCTTACCCCGCAAAGAACTAAAGTAAGTAGTTGAAATAGCTCACAAACTATGTCAACTACATTGGTTCTCTGAAGTTTTTGGAGTTTATCCCCCGAAGCATTGCTCTTGAAAGAGAAGATAGGTGAGCAAAGTTTTAAAAATATTATTCAGACTTGAACATCAAAATTAATCGTGATTAAAGAGCGACACTAGTCGCGCGAATTTAAAAACAATAAGTACTCCCAAAATTTTAAACCTAATTTTTAAGAGCCTTTGTAAATAGTGAATATCCTGAACCCGGTTTCCGTAGCAGTGAGCGGCCACAAGCGGAGCAATAAGGCGCGTGAAGCGGTCGGGCCTGTCTTAATTGTCAATAACCGTGAGTCCCGGCGCGCCCAAGCCTGCTCCCACCGAATAATTAACGAACTTCCGCGATTTTCGAGTTTGTAAATTGCCTCATGGTCTCGTCGACCCGCGTTCTGGTTTGCTGATATAAATTATGTGCGCTGAAAATTAATCTTAGTGATTTAAGAACACCCTTTGTTTCCAGGCTTCTATTTAAATCCGTGTTCTCACTGATTTTCGTAATGGGACTTATAAAATAATGAAATGATTTTTTTTTATGTTTTCGAACAGACTCATTCAGCGCCATGTGGCCGAAATTAAGCTAATATGTTTTTATTAAGAGGATCTAGACCACTGATAATCTTATATTGTATATTTGTTGATAAATATCTACATATCATACACAGAAAACACCCAGATACCGAAAGGAATACTAACGAAGTACACAATAGAATACAGCACTGTATCTACTATTTGTCTTCTAAAGATTATTCTCCTGTTTTAGTCGGTACTATAAAAATTGTATTACGAAACGATACTCAATGCTCAACAAGCGCTTGAGGTCAGTGTTTACGTTCGAAAATAAAGAATAAAAGCGCTTGGACGTACCAAGCGCTTTTATTGAGTTTTGACAAACGCTCTATGTTACGGCCGTGATGTGATGTGAAAATTACAAATCACCAGTTTTTTACGTAAACAATGACAAACAACCCCCAGTATAAGTTTTTAAACTATCCGATAAATATTGCGACTGAGTTTATTGTATTTAATTAAGGCGACATTTAAATGTGATGTATCTTAAATATGCAAAATTTTCAGTATGAGAATTGTGGGAATCAGCAAGAGCGCGAGTATAAACAGAGAATTTAGAAGCGCTCGCCTTTCATTAAAATGTAAACAAGCTTCCATATAATTCGTGGTACGTAAATACATCAGTGAGGATTACGTGGGCAGGAAGAAGGCTACGGTTCAACGGAATGTTTTACGGTCAACATTAACCGCAATACGGTTGAGCCCGAGGGCTCATCCTTCCCAGACTAAATGCACTAGAACCAGAATTTAAATGATTAACGATGAATGTACAGGTCGTGTTACTGTGAGAATAGTTTTCGTAAGATTTTTTCGCCAGAATAGCAGCCATCTATATCATACTAATATTATCATGCTGAAGTGTTTATCTGAACGGTAGGATCTCAGAAACCACTGGCTTGATTTAAAGAATTCTATTACGGCAGGCCATTTATTAAATTCCCGTTTTAAAAATATTTGAAAACGGGGATTCAAAACCATTCTAAACGGGGATTTATCCCTTGTGAGAGCTTCCGTTGCGTACGCTGCATAAATGGTTAGATATAGTAACATAATGTCTATTACAATACTCTTTTCATTAAAAAGTTTAAAAAAAAGTCCGCAGCGTCATATATGTCTATTTTTTAAGGTTCGCTAACAATAACCGTCTTAATTAGTTTTAAAATATTAACGACGCGAGAGTAAATGCGACAGAAAATACGATATTAAAATAGTAATAGGTACCACATCTCTAGGTATCTTTCTCTCTTATGTGACGCAAACGAAGTTGCGTGGGTCACCTAATCTATGTCTATGTATGGCCGCATAATTATAGTATATTATGCTACTTGTTGTAAATTATATTGTTGTAATTTGTTGTAAATTGTAACTCGACTTATTGCACGTCCATTAACAGTAAATTGATTTATACTCGACAGAAATACATACATACATATGGTCACGCCTTTGTCCCCGAAGGGGTAGGCAGAGGCATATTATATGCCCACATTTCACCTTTGTATAATTTGTCCCACGTAATAGGTGGTGAGCCGTATTGCCGTGTTTAAATGGACAGGCGCAGGTTGTGACTGCCTGCTGTTGAAATAAAGCCTTCAACTTAGCTTAACGACTGCCATTTTACTGGCAACCGGGACCAACAGCTTAACGTGCCTTCCGAAGCACGGAAACGCTCAAATAAATGTCACAAAGTGATCACATGGATGGTCACCCATCCATGGACCGGCCATAGTGAAAGTTGCTTACTGCAGTGATCGTTTACAGAACACTGAGTCCGCGGGGCCACGAGCGCTTCTGCGCGACAGAAATAAGAACAGAAATAATAGTTTAAAAAAACACTAGGATAACACGCCTTATAACCATGAAACCTAATCGTGGCCAAAGATCAGCCCCAATCCCATATTATATTCTGTATTCTAACCATTAAAATGTATTGAATTGTTACGGTATCCTAGGTATTGTTCCTGCTAGAACAAATTGAAAAATCCACAACGCCTATTTGATGTGAATCAATCTATTGACACCCGTTTTGTTTTTCCCTCCGGGAATCCCCAAAGGTCCCTTTAAGTATTATGCAAACAGCAGTTACTTTACAGTTTTTGTCTCTCGCTTGTTGGTATTGACAGATGCCATACCAGTTGGCTAGAAGATTTTCTTTTGTGAATTTCAACTTTCAAATATCTGTACTTCATCGGTGCTGCACTGCACTTTAGACTTTTATTAAACCGTAGTGGAAAAGGACTACTTAGGAGTAGACAATTTAGGAAGTGGACAAGTTTGGAAGTGGTCAAGTTAGGAAATCGACAAAGTCGACCGGAAGGTTTTTAAAGCCAGAAAGTAATATTATACAACAGAAGAAGGAGTCTTTATAAAGAAGTAATTAAGCTTTTGGTGAATACACTAAAAGCAGAACTACTTCGATGTTTCATTCAAAACCCAAGGGTAAGCACCTGTAGGTAGATACATGAACAAAATTGTTGATGTAAGCTTGATGAAGTAAAATGGCCAAGTCAGAGGATCCATTTATAAAGACAGGGATGGCTAGTATAAACTACACATGATTATGAACCCTGCACACGTACGTGGTTTCCACGCGTAGGAGGAAAACGCGTAGATTGTTTTGTATAATGTGTAAAACAATGGAAGTTGATTGTGTTTCTAGATCGTGTAGAATAAAGTATTCTCAGATGGCTTTCAAACATTTTTACGTACCTACAACATAAGTGGGTTAAATTAGTGGTAATAACAATAGATTCAGAATATTATAGGTATAAGTAATAACATTGAAATAGATCAAAAAATCAGTTTAAGTATTTTTTACAAATAATAAAACAACAATTATAATTTAGAAGTGGTATAAATACTATACTATCTTCACGCCAAATCCCTTGCGGGGTAGGCAGAAAGAACCGAGCGCCACACGGCACGGTCCATACACACCTCACTTACTTCTTCAACTTTCATTTTTCTTTTCATGCATGCACGTCGGTTCCTTCGGCTCTTGACACCACCTTCAACTAACACACGATTAATTTGGTTGTGGTAGGTGTGTCGTGGCCTTCCCCGACTCCTACGTCCATCCACTTGCAAGTTAGAAGTGGTTTAAGCAACATAAATCTTAAATAATTTGTAAAATTTAAAAAATCCACTCCACTTTTCGCGTAATTTACAATACAAAAAACAAATCAACGTCGAACTTGAGAAGTAAAAGTAAGTGGAAACATTATTTAACAATTTTTTATTATTTGATAAAAATACTCAGACAGTTTTTTATGTTCAATTATAAACATTACCTATCAAGATAGATCTTGGTAATGTTTTTATTGTGAAATGAATGTTTGTACATGATAATATTTTAAAAAATTACTAATGTAATATAAATAAATCAAAGTCAAACTTGAGAAGTAAAAGTAAGCGAAAACATTATAAAACTGTTTTATTATTTGATAAAAAATAGTATTAGTAATTAGACAGATTTTTAGTTCAATTTTCTTATAAACATAGTCAAGATAGTTCTTCGTAATGTTTTTATTGTGAAGTGAATGTTTGTACATGATAATATTTGAAATTTTATTAATGTAATGTAAAATTAAATATAGTAATTTAAAATTCTTTCTTTCTTTTCTTTCTATGTCCATACGAAGCCGGTACAAATTATGTAAAAAAAAACACTGAATATTACGTACGTAAATATTCGTACGTATTGTACGAATTCTAGGAAGGTATTTAGCATGCCATTTTCTCAAGGCATTATTGAAGAATTCGACCATCGAACGACTCGCCATTAATACCGACACCTAATTGTTCGAACGTACCTTTCGACACGACAAGGTGAGGATTTCATTAAAAATAAATAAAAAAGGCATAAAACTTTCCCTTTTTATTTTATTGGACAGAAATTTCTGGAATTAAATTGAATGGTGTCGCGTCCATCATTAATCACTGGGGTTCTGGCTTGTTCGCGTACTTCTCTTATGAACTTTTCCTTTTCATAAATAACAAAATTCTTTATCAGCATTGTTCAAAGATATTATAACGGACATAATTTGCTTTTATCGAGGTCAAAAGGTTTTACATAAAACAGAACTGGATCTATAAGCACGTCGACATGTGAATTTCCTGAAATTACTTGCCTGATTATTCCAATGTTTACGTCTTTAAATAGGAAATTGAGACTCAAATGGTAAATGTCTTAACTAACTACACCGTGGACGAATTATTCGACAAATCTTAAAGATAATTATATTAGTGGTAAAACATCGGCGTTTAGTACCTACACCCCTTCGGGGAATTACATGTTACTTTAATATAAATGAATGGTATTATAACTCAAAGTTAGAACGCAATGGAGCATAATGTTTATTTTTTATGTTATAGCACAGGGCGAAAACTGATGAACAAATGATTCGTTTTCATTTGCATTTTGTCATCTTAGAGCTTGAATGTGTGTATGTAAATAAGGCTAAGCAAATGTTCCCTCACGACATCCGCCAACTGTAATGACAGACTGGCGGGGGTGGGTTGCTGGGGGGGGGGGGGTTGCTTGTTTGCTGGCCCTCGAGGCGGCATTCAGCTTGCGTTTCACTTCAGATATGTTAGGATCAGAATATTTGCGAGCCGTGGTCCAAGCCCTGTAGACAGACTCTTTCTGCTTTCTAGCTTCTCTGCAAGACGGATTAAACCACGGTCGCTTTTTTTCCCCTGCAGGAATCCAGCGGTTAGAAATGTAGCCTTCCATACCTGCCAAGATCCCCTCAGCAACTGCTGCAGAGCAGGTGTCCAGATCGTCTGAAGTGAAGCAAAGCCGCCTCCACGGGTACGATGCAAAGAACTCACGCAGTCCATCCCAGTCTGCCGACTTATAGTGCCACACATGTCGCCACTCCTTGGGCCGGCGTGGTTCCGGACTTCCGGCCTTGCTATTGGCACTCGCGCCCGAACAACACAGTGATCTGATGAGCCAAGAGGCGCATCCACTGAAACAGTATATCTGTCCGGACGCGTAGTCAGCAGCAGGTCCAGCAACGAACTCTTTTTATTCTCCCGGTTCGGTATTCTCGTGTGAGATTTGACCAATTGGGAGAACCCATAGGTCAGGGGTTGACAGGTCCCTGTCTTCTAGACCTTTGAGACGGCGACAGCAGATATCGTCCCGGACGAACATGCATACCCCAGCTTGAGCCTTGAAGTTAGCCTCAAGCTTATAGCCGGGGTACATCAAGTAGGATCTACGATACAAATTCTTAGTAATATCATACTTGCCTACTTAGCTGCTAGCTTAGATCTTTGAAACTGCTATCGCTACTGCTATGCTTCAACATTTTCCTTTAATTTTTGTGCATCAGACGTTTGGGTAACTTTATAACTTTTCCCAAACGACTTAGGTATTTCTTAGAAATTCTTGTAGAAGATGCGTCACGTAGAAGCGTATGACGCGGTTAGTTTTCAGAGCAGCGGCAGTCACTGCTTGCATACATAATAAACCAAAGAAATATTCAAGTAACGTGGTAAATTATCATACCTACTTAATGGAATACTTTCACAAAAATATTATAGCTCATGACCAGAATTTGAAATTAATACTAATATTATTACTGGGACTACAGTCTTTTAGCCGTAGGTATGTTGCGAGTCCTGGGGGTTTCCGAGGGCTTAACTGGGGCTCCCAACTGTAGGCTGCTGGATTTTCCTTCACGCATAAAAAAAGGACTATACACAAATACCTTTTACATAATTCTGACTATCTCTAAAGAGTATAAATGAAAATGTACCCACTTAGAAATTAAAAATGTTCATTCTGTAGATGAAAACTTCTCAACGCGAATACGCGCACAGCTTCGATCAAAAATGTATATTGTTGATCGAAGGCGCACAGTCTTCGTAAACTGTAGGTTCATAAACAAAGAAGTTTAAAAAGGGATATTTTTAAATGCACATCTGTTTAATTTTTCTGCACACTAGGTAACTCCACTAATTTACTGAATGCAAACCAGAAAATTAAATGGTGTGCAAAAAAAAACCAATTGATTAACTAAACATGTCCTACTTAAAAAACTTAAATATTACTCAGAACGAGATGACCTTTTTAATCGAATTCACACCAAAAATGTGTGGGGACCGGGGGCCCTTCCGTACGCCGTGCCAATCTACCGCACTACCTGTGCCTGCCTTTGGGGAATTGGAGCCTCGCTTAGTCTCTTGCGTCACCGACACACAGGCACCCCCTACCTTCTTTTTATCCCCTTTCAAATATCATCATGGCAAAAGGTCAAATAAGAAAAAAGGTTTCCACAGAGGCTTCGTCGTCGTCCACACTAAATGTGGACTTTTGTAACATCAGAGGAATGCACTCTAACATCAATGAGATCCACCGCCACCTGGAATCTGCGAGGCCGAACTTATTTTTCCTGACGGAGACTAAGATATCTTGCCCGAAGGATACATCTTACTTGATGTACCCTGGCTATAAGCTGGAGGCTAATTTCAGGCGTCAAGCTGGGGTATGCATGTTCGTACGGGAGGATATCTGCTGTCGCCGTCTCAGTGACCTGGAAGACAGGGACCTGTCTACATTATGGGCGCGCGTGGATCATGGGGGCCTCACTCGGATCTACGCGTGCATTTACAGGTTCCATAGCGGTGATACGGAGACAGTTCGCCTTTTTGACCACCTGCAACAATCGACCGACAAGGCTATTGAGCGGTATCCCTCTGCGGAGATAGTGATTTTGGGGGACTTTAATGGTCACCATATTGACTGGTTGGGTTCCGTGCACACTAACTTTGCGGGGAAAGCTGCTCACGACTTTGCCCTGACCTACGGTTTCTCCCAACTGGTAAAATCTCATACGAGAATACCAGATAGGGAGAACGAGCAGAGTGCATTGCTGGACCTTCTGCTGACTACGCGGCCTGACGGATACACCACATCAGTGGATGCACCACTTGGTTCATCGGACCACTGCCTCGTTCGGTCGCGAGTGCCTCTCGCAAGGCCTGAAGCACCTCGGCCCAAGGAGTGGCGACATGTGTGGCACTACAAGTCAGCAGACTGGGAAGGACTTCGAGAGTTCTTTGCGTCGTACCCGTGGAGGCAGCTTTGCTTCACTTCAGAAGATTTGGACTCCTGCGCTGCAACAGTAGCTGAGGGGATCTTGGCGGGCATGGAATGTTATATTCCTAACCGCTGTATCCCGGCAGGAGCTAGGAAACGACCGTGGTTTAATCGGCTTTGTAGAGAAACTAGGATGTTGAAAGAAACTGCCTACAGAGCTTGGACCACGGCTCGCGCTAACTCAGATCCTAGCATCTCTGAAGTGAAACGCAAACTGAATGCCGCCTCGAGGGCCAGTAAAAGAGCGGTTGCCAGGGCTAAGTTCGATTTTGTCGGCAGAATTGGTCAGCGGCTAGCCGGCTACCCTTCTGGAAGTCGTGAATTCTGGTCGCTCGCCAAAGCTGCCGAGGGAAACTTTTGTCGGTCGGGATTACCACCTCTACATAGACTGGATGGTAGTCTGGCCCAGAGTGCCAAGGAGAAGGCCGACCTTTTGGGTTCTCTCTTTGCCTCCAACTCGACCATGAACGATGGAGGTGCGCTTCCGCCTGGTATCCCTTGGTGTGGCACTTCAATGCCAGAAATTAAATTCAAGCAACGGGACGTCAGGCGGGAGCTTCAATCCCTAGATATTCATAAGTCGAGTGGGCCGGACGGCATTCCCGCGGTGGTACTTAAGCGGTGTGGTCCGGAGTTGTGTCCGGTGCTTACACGTCTTTTCACGCTTTCATACTCCATGAAGCAAGTCCCGGCGTCGTGGAAGATCGCGCACGTGCATCCTGTGCCCAAGAAGGGTGACAGGACCGACCCGGCCAATTATAGGCCTATAGCCGTCACCTCCCTTTTATCTAAGGTGATGGAGCGTGTAATTAATACACAGCTCCTGAGGTACCTTGAGGAACATGACCTGCTCAGTGACCGGCAGTACGGTTTCCGTCACGGTCGCTCGACGGGCGATCTTCTTGTGTACCTCACACACCGCTGGGCGGCGGCTATCGAGAGTAAGGGTGAGGCTCTAGCAGTGAGCCTCGACATCTCGAAAGCCTTTGACCGGGTCTGGCACCGTGGTCTTCTTACGAAACTGCCCTCCTGCGGACTGCCCGAGAGTTTATGCAGATGGGTGTCCAGCTTTCTGGCCGGTAGAAGCGTCAGGGCCGTCGTTGACGGCAGCTGTTCTGACTGCATGGCCATAAACGCTGGAGTACCACAAGGCTCAGTGTTGTCCCCTACTTTGTTTCTGCTGCATATCAATGACATGTTGTCTATTGACGGCATTCATTGTTATGCGGACGACAGTACGGGCGACACCTATTACACGGGCCGTCCCGGTATCTCTCGGGTTGCAGTGGAAGAAAGTCGTGAACAACTTGTGTCTGAAGTCGAGGCTACTCTCACCAGAGTGTCCGATTGGGGTCGACAAAATCTTGTCCAATTCAACCCTACCAAGATACAAGTTTGTGCTTTCACCGCAAAAAAGACCCCATTCACTGTGGCGCCACAATTTCAGGGCACATCTCTCACCATCTCTGAAAGTATAGGGATCCTTGGTGTTGAGATCTCCAGTGATGTGCAGTTCCGCAGTCACTTGGAGGGCAAGGCCAAGCTGGCGTCCAGGAAGCTCGGAGTGCTCAGAAGGGCGCGGCGGTACTTTACTGCGGCGCAAGCACTGCTTCTCTATAAGTCGCAAGTGCGTCCGCATATGGAGTACTGCTGTCACCTCTAGGCGGGGGCACCCGAATACCAGCTTCGTCCATTTGACTCGGTGCAAAAGCGAGCTATGAGAGTTGTCAACGATCCCATACTTGCAGGTGGTGTGGATCCTCTTAGTGACAGGAGAGACTTTGCTTCTCTGTGTGTGTTCTACCGCCTGTACAACGGTTTGTGCTCTGAAGAATTGTTTGATATGATGCCTACGGCTACATTCTATCATCGCACCGCTCGCCATAGACAGGGTGTTCATCCTCACACGTTGCGTCCTGAGCGCTCAAGCACGGTGAGATCTAATAGAGGCTTTCTTCCGCGTACGCTTAGGTTGTGGAATGATCTCCCTGCTTCGGTTTTCCCAAACGCCTACAGTATGGGGTTCTTCAAAAGGGGACTTAGAAGGTTTTTAAAGGGTCGGCAGCGCGATTGTGGCGCCTCTGGTGTTGCAAACGTCCATAGGCTGCGGTGACCACCGGTACATCTGGTGGGGCCGTATGCTTGTCTGCCACTCTAGTGGTATAAAAAAAAAAAAAAAAAAAAAAAAACAAAAATGTGGTTCATACATCGAATATATTGTATGGTTTGTAAAACATAAATTCGAATTATATATCAAAACTACTAACTTGCACTCTAAATTGTACAATCTTATTACGAAATAGGTTAGGTTAGGTTAATAAAAAATAAAAGTCTAACCTAAGTTAGACTTTTATTTTTTTGATCAATAAAATTTTATTTTGTAGAGGTGGCTGGAATAAACGATGTTCCTAGAAGTAAATTAGACGATGGTTTTCCTTAAAGAAGTTTTAATATTTTTGTTGAACTAAGGAATTTTTTGATATACTATTTTGATAATTGGATGCTGATAAGCAATAATGTGTCAACCCACAAAAAGTCAAATTCAAAGGTTTTGATATATTTTGATAAAGCATCACGTATTTTACAATCTGCAAAAGTGTTTTAGGTTCCATAAAACATACAAGTACGAAAAAAATGGATTTATATATCATAAAACAAATCGGAAATCACATATACCACATTCGTCAATAATGCTTTAAGTTCCTTAACATCGTCGAAATTCAAAGTAGTGACATGTATCGTCACGAAAAATATCGCTTGCTTATTGCAAGAATGTCATAACAAAAAAATGAAGTTTTACAGGAGAGCGGTTTTAAAGTATCAATTTGATTTATTCGTCTATATTACAAATAAAATACTGGGAAACCATATGTCATGTGTTAGTGTTTTACTGTACTTTAAAAATCGTATATTAAAAAGTGAATAAATATTACCTATTATAAGTAGTCTTAAAACATAGTAATATAGTCCTCACATGTGTCATTGTTGCAGAAAAACGCTAAATATTAAAAGTATTTTCTCAATTAAATACAAAAATAACGAAATTAAATCAACTTTCAATAAAACTTCTTTACTTACTAACTACTTATTGCAAATACCTAAGGCACATTCTTTGTAATATTTAAAAACATTATAAAATCAGCATAATCAAATCTTTAAAAAAAAAAAAAAAAAAAAAAAAAAAAAAAAAAAAAAAAAAAAAAAAAAAACATCAACGTCAACTATGTCAACCGGTCTAACCAAAAATTATGTAATTGTTTTAAATAACAATTATATAATTTTGGCCCACCTAAGGCTTGGTTTTAAGTAATATTTAAGTCTAAATGCGATTTATCTAATTATATTTGTTATTTTTCAGGCTGAAAATTATTTCTGGTTTTGCTGGCTCCTCCGCATGCGCCCGGCGCCCGGTGACAGAGCGTCAACGCGAACGTCAAGATTATTTTTATTGTATTTTTATTTGTGTTTGTTTTTGTAGTTTCTGTTTTATAATAACTTATAAGTAAATGCAAAGCTTGACGCAATCGGAAGATGGTACGTCACTTTATACTTTTTCTTGTTCCATTTGTTTAAAATCTTTTAAAAGTGCTCGAGGACTTCGTATACATATATCAAAATTACATAAATGCCCCAGCCAAAACTCAACAACGTTACTTTCAGATAATTTCGCACAACCTCATGCTTCTATTCCATCTGATAGTAACCCTTCTGGCACGCCTTTTCATCACCTTTTGAGTAATTTAAAAAATAATGTGAGTTTAGTTAAACGAATTCCTCGTGGTGCCAGGATCTCTGTCGCAACACTTTTGTCTCAATTTATAACGCAGTGTTTGGATAGTAATAGCATTGAAAATTGGCAAAATCTTTTGCTATTTCCTTATAAAGTATTACATGCTAAATTTAGTGACGAGACTATATCTCTCACACAAAAAATAAAAAATAATTGTTCTAACCCCACACTTCTGACTCAAAATTGCTGTTTTACTGGAAATTATAACAAAAAGATTTATGATGTTAACAAGCTTGTAGAAGCAAAAGTTAGCGACGGAGATTTAAAAGGAGCCGCACGTCTCCTGTTTTCAAGTGATGTACTGTCTCCAGATACAACAGATACCCTTACGTCTTTACAGACAAAACATCCCTCAGCTCCAGTCTCGGACTACGTTCTGGACCCGCCTACATCACCCGATGTGTGTTTACTTGCACAGGATAAGGACACAGTGAGTGCGATTAATGCTTTTAAAGTCGGATCAGCAGCTGGTCTTGATGGTCTTTCTCCACAACACCTAAAAGACCTAACCTCTCACTGTGTGGGTGATGCAGGTAAGCACCTCATCGGTTGTTTAACAAAATTAGTAAACCTCATGCTCTCTGGTAACATTAACCCTGAGATTGCTCCTGTTATCTATGGAGCTAATCTCATTGCTCTCACTAAAAAAGACGGAGGAGTCCGTCCTATTGCTGTTGGGTCCACTTTTAGGCGTTTAGCATCCAAAATTTCTGTCCGATACATCTTGTCAAAATTACAACAAAAATTTGAACCGACTCAATTAGGGTTTGGTACCAAAGGTGGGTGTGAGGCGGCGGTCCACGCC
Source organism: Miltochrista miniata (assembly GCA_933228765.1). Taxonomy (NCBI): domain Eukaryota; kingdom Metazoa; phylum Arthropoda; class Insecta; order Lepidoptera; family Erebidae; genus Miltochrista; species Miltochrista miniata. The sequence goes on from OW121751.1 coordinate 23,800,757, forward strand.
TTACGCACCTACCTTAATAAAGGTGAGTGTGAGGTTTTGCTAAAAATTGATGTGAAAAATGCTTTTAATTCGGTAAACCGTGACATCCTGCTGTCAGAAATTAGAAGCAATGTACCTGAAATTTATAACTATTTACTTAACTGTTATCACGAACCTTCCAAATTAATGTATAAATGCAACGAACTTTCTTCTGAAGTCGGTTGCCAGCAGGGTGATCCCCTCGGACCAGCCATTTTCAGCCTAGCCATTAACCCCATCATCCAAAATTTAAAGTCAAAATTTAACGTCTGGTATTTAGATGACGGGACTCTTGGAGGTGATGCAGATTCTGTTCTGTCAGATCTTATAGAAATTAAAAATGAATTTCATTTAATTGGTTTGGAATTAAATTTTAATAAGTGTGAATTATTTTTTCATAATAATCACATCAATTCGGAACTCGTTGAAAAATTCAATTCCCTATGTCCGAATATTAAAATTGTTAGCAGAGAGAATCTTTACCTTCTAGGGTCCCCTATATTTGAAGATGCTATTCCCGAATTAATAGCACAAAAAATTTCAAAATTTGAATCCAATGTAGATCGGCTACATTCTATTAGTTCACATTACGCAATCACAATTCTGAAATTTTGTATGTTTGTTCCCAAATCTATTTATTTGCTTCGCTGTTGTCCTTTTTGGAAACATCAAAGTCATTTATTTTCTATTGATTCGTTAATCAAATCTTCTTTGGAATCAATTCTCAATATACAACTGAGCGAACAATCTTGGTCCCAGGCATCTCTTCCCATTAAATATAGTGGGCTAGGGATCCGCAAAATTTCTAGTGTGGCTTTGCCAGCCTTTTTGTCATCTGTACATGCCACGTCGAGTCTCGTAGGTAAAATTCTGACGAATTGTCTTACAGACTATGAGACGACTGGCCTTACAGATGCCAAGAATGCTTGGCTAATGGCTTGTCCGGGTCAAAATTTACCCACCCATCCAAATTTACAACGGAGCTGGGACGACGCTATGTCAAAATTAACCTTTGACTCCTTTTTAAATGCTAGTCTAGGCCCGGATCGGGCCAGATTATTAGCGCTCAGTAGAAAGGAATCCGGTGATTGGTTGAAAGCTTTCCCTATAGCCAACACCGGAACTTTTTTGGAACCGGACATCCTAAGAATTTCAGTTGGTTTGAGACTTGGCGTCACGCTTTGCGCTCCACATCGATGCCCCTGCGGTTTTAACGTTGACACTTTGGGGCATCATGGTCTTTCATGTTTAAAGAGCGCAGGCCGCTTCTCACGCCACGCTGCGCTGAATGACATCATCCGCCGTGCTCTTGCCACCGCCAATGTGCCTGCGCTCTTAGAGCCAAACGGCGTTTTCAGGGACGATGGCAAGAGACCAGATGGTATAACTTTGATACCGTGGGAGATGGGTCGGGTCCTGGTGTGGGATGCAACTTGTGTTGACACTCTAGCCCCGTCCCATCTTCCTAAAACAAAATTAAAAGCCAGTGCCGCAGCGGAAGCGGCTGAAAATATTAAAATTAATAAATATAAGGGTCTCGACTCATCGTATCGTTTTTGTCCAGTCGGTGTCGAGACCCTAGGTCCATGGGGTCCCAATGCGCAAAATTTTTTCAAGAATTTGAAAAAGCGCCCTGTGGAGTCAACTGGTGACCCAAGGGCTGGCAGTTTTCTCGCTCAACGAATAGGTATTGCTATTCAAAGGGGGAATGCTGCTAGTCTTTTGGGCACAATGCCACGGGGGCCTTATTTAGGTTTAGTTTAGATAGTAATAGTGTAAATATAGATATGTAATATTTATGTTTCTCTGTAATTTTTAACAATAAATGTATTAATCTTTAAAATATAAAAAAATATTCGAAAAAAAAAAGTAACATAGACACTTTAAGCTTAAACTTAAAAACACAATTCTTAACACAAATGTGAACCATATCTCAGGTACTCATTATTAACAGTCTCGTAATTTCAGTCTATAATCAGTTAGAGACCTTATTCTTATCATTCCATGGATTCTAAGTGCGGGCGCCGGGTCCATAGCGTGGCACAGGGGGAACACCCCGACGGCGTCTGGAACTTGCGACCCATTTGAGTAGGTTTAGGGTGGTCACCTTACTATCCAACTCCCCTGCCCAACCAGATTTGGTAAGACCCTATCAATGCCGCTTTGGATATTCATTTTGGTAAAGAGCTTACTGAAGCTCTTGGCAATCCAAGGTCTTAAAATAAATTATACAGGGCTTTAGCTGGAATTCCATTTGCTCCCTATGGAATAGAGTTTAACCGCATAGCCATTTTTGTTAACTCATTGGTCAAGTCAAAGTATTTATTTATCTTCATGGCGTTGTCCTTCGGTATGTTGGTCTCCCACGGCACCGTGAGGTCTACGAGCACTGCTCGCTTATGTATCCTTGAAAACAAGAATATGTCGGTCTGGATGGCGAGGTACATACATCCTCCGGGATTTTGTAGTGTTTTTCATACGTGTCTGCGAGTATGGTCCAATCGGCGGCAGCCATCAAAACTGAGTATGGCTTTTGAGGTACTTTCTTTGAACAGCCTTCCTTTACAAACGCAATTTTATTTCTTATGTTTGTGGCTCTAGCTACCGCCAAACTGACAGCCTCGCGTATGATTTCCAATATCCTTTTGTTGGCCTAAGTAATAACCCATGTCTAATAGCGTCCTACAACCCACCAGCAGGTGCCTAGCAGTTCCAATTGCTTCTCAAGTTTTATCTGTGGCTTTCCCCCACCTGACCAGATTACTTTGGTTAGAGAGGGTCAACTGAAACGCATTCAGATAGAATCTAAGCAAACCCGGCTACCAGTCGTAGAACAAGGTACGCCACTGCAAGGCCATGGGAATACAAAACTCGCCTAGAGTAAGCCACTCGTTCTGCATCTCTAGGTTCATCGCGTGCACCTTATAGGCGTCATTCGCATCCTGCTCCAGAAAGGATTTTGTAACGACTTTATCTGTTTGTCCCCGGATACTACTCAACCCCACTCTACCAGTCTGCGAACCCATCATGAATTTCTTGTATAATTGGAGGCGTGACTCAAGTTCTGCTATATTTTTATCCTTTGGAAGAGTTTGAACGATTTCGTGTCTTGATTTTGCCAGACGTGCATTTTAGTAGCTCTTAGATGATTATAGAATTCCGACGGCTTCTTAAACGTCATTCCGAAGTTATTAGAGGCTCTGTATAGTGCCGACGGGTCGGCTGATTGAGCTAGCCCTAGCCACGACTTCAACGTCTTCGTAACATTCGCATCCAATCTTAAACAGTTTTAAAAACAAATGAAAGAATTTTATATATTTCTGGCTTTGTCAAAATATTTTGCCTCCATTGATCCTCTCTCCTAGCGCGCTTCCTTACCTTCTTTTCAGGACGAATAGAAATTGTCGTTGGTGGTGTAGTGTTGAGAACTGTAGTTGTTTGCAAGACGCCTAGAATGAAAAAAGAGCAATAAGATACTGAAAAAAACACTTTTCGTTTCTTGCTATAGTAACATATTTTTACATAATACTTATAAAATCTGAATATTTTCTGCTAGGACGGTTTAATTTTAAATGTGACACTTCGTTTTAAATTACAAAATGCAATGTCATAGTTACGATAATGACTTAACATAAAATATTACAAACACATCCTTAGTTTTACAAGCAATAACGTCATACTGTTTAATAATACAAATATTTAAACTTATTTCTTTATTGTAATAACGTCATAACCCAAAATAATTATATATTGTACTAAAGGTTTAATCGGAAAATAGTTCTTACCATTTGTTGCAAGAACATTTTAACTCCAAATATGACATCCTTGAGGAACAAGACGCGTGCGCCCGCGTCGACCACTTTGGCGTAACTGAGATAGCACTATATTGAAACAAGCCGATGCCGCCACCAAGAGCGCGCAAAAACGACATTTGTCGCCACCTAGCGGCATCGAGTAAAATTATCTTTTTGACGTTCTAGTACTGAAAAATATGCTAATAAAAGACTTCTTTTTTATTGTAATCTGAAAATCTTGTGATTTTGAGATATGTCGGTCTTGCAGTAAGCAAGCGATATGTTATGAGACTTGACACTGTGTTGCTAAAATGTCATTCAGCGATTCTGCGGTGCGCCAAACAACGAGCTCATAATAAATAATTAAGTTCTTAAGTTATATACCCATTTTATGTACTAAAATACAATAAACCCATGTATTAGTGAATTGTAAGCAATCCACGTTGGAGTCATAAAGATATGTCTGTCATTTTTGTTATTTAAAGATTGTCATGAGTGATTATTTTATATGTTAAAATATTGCCGGTTTAAATTATGTAACGAAATAATCAAATAATTGTGTAGGCATATGTCAACTTTTAAGGTCTTTTTCATGATATAATGATATGATTTGGTCCGATCTGATTGACTTATTGTAACTTTTGTCATTTAACTGATTATTGCTAAACACAACGCAATACCGTATGTCGTACTATGCAGCATAACACGTTGTTGCTAAAAAATGGAAGCTCTCTTAACAATGCATAAAGTACAGTTTATGGTGCTTGACATATTATTACCGAATATTGACGAACTTTTTATGAGAAATAGTTTTATGTTAAGTACCTTGATATTGTATTGAAAAATCCTTTTTATTCGTAGATCTGATCCCACCAAAAACATCCCTGTTGAAAAGGAGGCCAAGTTCCTATGGGCTAATTGTTCGCCTAAAAAAGGGTTGAAATCCAATCCAATGCCAAGTTTAGATGTACTTTAAAATCGACCATAATCATCTTCATCAACAGCCTAATCTACTGGTAAACATTTGCCATTCCCAAGACTCGCCACCACACTCAGACCTCCACCTTTCGAATCCAGCCATTACCCACCACCGCATTCACGTCAACGGTCCATATGGCCGAAATTCACTTTACCATACACCCAACTTAAAATATGGTGTAGTTGTGAAAATACGTAGGTACCTACTTGGTTAAAAATATCTAAAATAATGATACTTCTAAGTTAGAACTTGGCAGGGTTTCGTGCAGTACGTAACACTTGATTAATTGTATAATTAAATTTATTATGTATATAATTAAATTAACCTGCCAAGTTCAAATTTAGAAGTATCATTATTTTAGATATTTTTAACCAAGTAGGTACCTACGTATTTTCACAACTACACCATATTTTAAGTTGGGTGTATGGTAAAGTGAATTTCGGCCATATGGACCGTTGACGTGAATGCGGTGGTGGGTAATGGCTGGATTCGAAAGGTGGAGGTCTGAGTGTGGTGGCGAGTCTTGGGAATGGCAAATGTTTACCAGTAGATTAGGCTGTTGATGAAGATGATTATGGTCGATTTTAAAGTACATCTAAACTTGGCATTGGATTGGATTTCAACCCTTTTTTAGGCGAACAATTAGCCCATAGGAACTTGGCCTCCTTTTCAACAGGGATGTTTTTGGTGGGATTTCAATACTTTTTTTCAAGAAACCGTACTTATTTCTTTTTAATAAGCTTTAAAGTGTGCATTATGTATACATGACATTATTTTATACCCCCTCCCCCCCCTCCTCATTGTATTCTCATTTTATCACTGATTCATAAATATTTTATATAAAAAATCATTTCGATTAAGCCAACTCATCCGATATAATATGAAGTCCACGTTTAAAGCTTACATACTTCTTAACAATATTCGTGCAAATTTTTCAGTTTAATCAATCCAATAGGTTAATCCCAAATTTACATAGTTTATTAGCCTTCTGCTTACCCCCTAGGTTATTTAGTGTGGTTATATATAAATGTATATTAATATCATTACATTAAAATATAGCTTATGTTTAGAATATAACCGGCAAAGTGCGAGTCGGACTCCCGCACGGAGGGTTCCGTACAAAAAAAACAACAAAACAAGTCGTACCTATTTGTTGCATGGGAGCCCCCCTTTTTTCTTTTTATCTAACGAGATGGAAAATCCTTAATGGATGATATGCCGGACTCCTCTCTCTCAACAAGACAAGCTCTCGAAAGGATGTCCCAGTAAAGGTCCATTTTGTTTCAATTTTTTTTTATGAAAATGCAAAGCTCGATATTCTGTGAGTATTTCAAGCGTCTACTGGTTGCCCTCATTACCTATTAACACGTAGCATCGCGCGCTTTAGACAGTTCACGTTGCTCTATAGTGTTATACAACGCGCGTCTTTAGACAGTTCGCGTTGCTCTATAGTGTTATACAACGCGCGTCTTTAGACAGTTCACGTTGCTCTATAGTGTTATACAACGCGCGTCTTTAGACAGGTCGCGTTGCTCTATAGTGTTAACTATCCTTGTATAGATCCTCTACGGTAGGTACAGTATATATTTCAAAAAGAGTTTGTGAACTCTATGTTTAATTTATTTTTCAGAATATTGATGACATTTGAATGATGACATTATAAACACGATATCTACGTCTACAACATAAATTGTGTGTTTGTACGTAAATTGTTTATACTGGAGAAAAATGTAAAATATGGACTATTTGTTTACTATTTCCTATGAAATAGCTATCTTTGAAATATTACACCTACCTAAAGTAATCTGCTGAAAGCGTTGTTCACTTTTAAAAGAACAAATATTTACGATGAAAGTCGAAAAATAAGTTAGTATGTGACCCGTATAATGTTCAATCATGGCGACACGAAATTAATTTCATTGAGTAACATTTGATTGTGCTATACCTCCTAAAGTATTCATTTAATTTGCATGGTGTAAAGGGAATGAATGATCTAGATGAAATGTTCAAATTAACTAACGTATTTAAATAGTGAAGGATACCTTATTACCGAATATATAAGACAAAGTCGCTAAAAAACACGTTTGTTGTATGGAAGCCCTCCTTAAATATTATTATGTTTTTGTTTTCAGTATTTCTTGTTATAGCGGCAATAAAAACACATAATATGTGAAAATTTCAAATCTCTAGCTATCACCGTTCATGAGATACAGCCTCCTGACGGACAGACAGACAGACAGACGGACAGCGAAGTCTCATGAATAGGGTCCCGTTCTTTTTATTGACCTAGCTACGCCGTGCCGGCCGCAGCTAGGTCAATATTATATATATTTTGTGTGAACAAACTCACGTTAAACCATAGATTTAGAATTTTTCGCGCTAAATCTACGCGTTATACCGAGCGGCAACTGAGTGACAGCCGAACTACGGAAAGCGCTCGGAAACAACTCGGTCCCGCCTCGGCTCGGCCACGGCCCGTCGTTGCATGAATACAGTGCCGCTGAGCTTCGCCCGAGCAGTCGTGAATGCAACCGGCTCGGTGACCGTGCTACGGCCGACACTCGGCTCGGACCCGGCACGGTCTAGCTTGAGTCATCCTTTAGAATGCTTGCTGATCTCTAAACTACTGGACGGATTTGATCCAAATATTTCACAAATATGAATAACAATATTCAATGTGCAGTATTGACTTTTCCATAATTTGTATGTATAGAGCATTTGATTGACATTAATAAAATTATTGACAACATCTTTCTCAAATCTGATTGGGTTTTTGAACATGACATGTGTGAAAATAAAAAGTAAATTAAATCAAAAGAGTCCTCTCATCACTAAGAAGTATTGATACAAATTCGAATCAAAACCCCCCGAAGAAAACAATTGTTACCCCCTTTTAGCCATGTTCTGGAATGAATTTCAATAAAATACGAAACACATCTTCCATCAATTATGTTAGAGATAATTTATGCAAAATTTGAAGAAGATCCGACCAAGGAATCCTGTGGTCCCATACAAACTTTGTAACCCTTTTCCAACTCACGCTTAACCGATTTCTTAAATTTCTCAATTTTTCGTTAATCTACATATAACACCCGATCTGTGTGCCAAATTTCATAACGCTAGGACTATTGGAAGTGGCCTAGAGGTTTTGATGACCGGTCAGTGAGTGAGTGAGTCAGTCAGTGCCAAAATTAGCTATATTCACAGGGTCATATTTCAGGATCTACTTAAGCTATATCTATGAAATTTGGTACACTGCCTTAGTACCAGTATATGATTACGTACGTAAAATTTTATTTCTGTACTTGCAATAGGCACTGAGCTACAGGGGGGTCAAAAGTGGGTCGAAGCGGTTCGTGTAAATAGAGTACGGCATGCGCTCGGCCTGTTGCTGGAACTTGGCCTGCGCACTGCCGTGCGCTTAGATAATATAGTCCAACTAAAAAATGTATATCTATGTTATTCTGGAGAGATGTCAACGCCGAGATAAAGTAGATATTTTTTCCGGAAGTTAAATTCACTAAGCGGGATTTCCAACGGGAGCTTCAACCCCTTGACGATTATAAGTCGAGTGGACCAGACGGTATACCCGCGATGGTACTCAAGCATGGTCCGGAGTTGTGTCCGGTACTTACACGTCTTTTCACGCTTTCATATTCCATGAAAGTAGTCCCGGCATCGTAAAAGATCGTGCACGTGCATCCTGTGCCCAAGAAGGGTGACACGACCGATCCAGATAATTACAGGCCATCACCTCCTGTGAGATGTGTATTAAGAACATGCTCCCACTATTATTAAAGGTGGTGGAGCATGTAATTAAGAAAAAGAACACGACCAGGTAACGATTTTCGCCACGGTCGCTCGACTGGCAATTTTCCTGTCTACCTTACACACAGCTTGGCGACGACTATCGAGAATAAGGGTAAGGTTCTAGTTGTGAGAATCGACATCTCTAAGACCTTTAACCGGTTCTGGCACTGTGGCGTTCTTACGAAATTGTCCTCCAATGAACTGCCCCAGGGGTTTCGCGGATGGGTGTCCAGTATCTTCGCCGAAAGAAGTATCAGGACCGTCGTCGACAGGAGCTGTTCTGACTGCATGTAGAAAATCGTGCACGTGCATCCTGTGCCCAAGAAGGGTGACAGGACCGATCCAGATAATTACAGGCCTAATAGCCATCACCTCCTGTGAGATGTGTATTAATAACATGCTCCCACTTTTATTAAAGGTGGTGGAGCATGTAATTAAGAAAAAGAACACGACCAGCTAACGATTTTCGCCACGGTCGCTCGACTGGCAATTTTCCTGTCTACCTCACACACAGCTTGGCGACGACTATCGAGAATAAGGGTGAGGTTCTAGTTGTGAGAATCGACATCTCTAAGACTTTCAACCGGTTCTGGCACTGTGGCGTTCTTACGAAATTTTTAGGCATTTATAAGCTGAGGTCCCACAAGACTCGGTGTTGTCGGTCACTCTGTTTTTGCTGCATATGAATGATATTCTGTCTCGTGACAGCATTTATTGCCTTGCGAATGACAGTACGGTTAATACTTATTACACGAGCCGTTCCGATATTCTTCGCTGCGCAGTGGTCGTGAACAACTGGTGTATAAAATTCCGGTTACTCTTATAATATATACGATAGGAATAGCCGCAATTTCAGACACAAACACCTACCTGCCAAGACTCAAGTTTGTGTATTCACTGTTAAGAATCCCCCCATTTACTGTGGCACTGTAATTTCTGCGCACATCTCTTTCCACCTCCAACAGTATAAGGTCATTTGGAGGACCATTCACAAGCTGGCGTCCAAGACTTTAGGGTGGCACAAACACTGCTTCTCCATAAGTCGCAAGTGCGGCCGCACATGAAGTAGTGCTGTCTTTGGACTGGGGTACCTGAATATCAGCTTCGTCCATTCGACTCGGTGCCAAGGCAAAACATGGGAGTGGTCGACGATCTATACTTACTAGCGGAGCTCTTTCACGATAGGAGAGACAATACCTTCTCGTGCGTATTCTTCAGTCTGTACTTCGGTTTGTGCTCTGGGGAAGTGTTTGATATGATGTATGTTTTATCATCGCACCGCTCACCACGGACAGGGTGTTCATCCTCACACTTTACGTCCGGAGCGTTCGATCACGGTAAGGTCCGATTGGGGCTTTGTTCCACGCACGTGAAATGATCTCCCTGAGTCGGTTTTCAGTAACGCCTACAGTATGGAGTTCTTCAAAAGGGGTCTTAGAAGGTTCTTGCAGGGTCGGCAGCACGCGTGTCGCGCCTCTGATGACCAGTTTCCATTAGGCGTGCGCGTAACCTAGTCGGCCACCTTAATATAGTATAAATATAAATTCTTTTTTTTTCGCCTATTGATGAAAGAAAACTGCAGTTTGTAAACGACGATCTAAATACATAATATTTATAAATATAATAATTACGTTAAAAAGATCATTCTGAGAACAAAAAACATATATTTCTCGTAAGAAGAAGAAAAATGGAAACTAAATTCTGTTTATTGTTACACTAGATTGATTACTTGGTTATAAAGTTAAGGTTTCTTATATTTTTCATATTATTAAAATTCAAATTAGAGTTCACTTAAAACTATTTGATAAATTATTTAAATGATAACATGTGTTTATTAATAAGATAAACGTATTATTATTATTATTATTATGTCTCTTCTTTTCTCGGGTATCTTCTTTTTTTTTATTTAAGATACCCGGTCTTTTGGTAGGCTTACATGGGGACATATTGGTCCAACACGCAGAGGCCCTTTGAGATTTTTAATGTATTGGGAAATGGGACCCCCACTGCAGACAATTCACAACCGCCTTATGTAGAAGAACGGCAATGGACTGCCTACAATGGGAGCTAAACTATTGTAAAATATGCTAACTACAAAATGGGCTATTGGGTTGGGGGTTAAATGGAACTATGTATCTTATGCTATGGATGACAACGGCGTCTGCCATTCCAATATGTTATTATGAAAATATTGGCAGACGGTGACTCGCCAACTCACTAGATGGGCCCCCTATACAATCGCCATAGGCCAGGCCTGTAAGGCGACAGAGGGCAACACCGGTGTGAGCGGCTAGGGGTGTCGAGCGGTGCGGCGCCGGTTTCGCCATCACGGGTCAGACCCGGAGCGGGTTTCCCCGTAGTTATGCCCTTGAAAATGACACTTCCACCCCCGAGCATAAAGCTCTGGCTTCCTCCCTCTGACCGGCCAATTAAGGCAAGCCAGAGTTGAGATTTGCTGCACTCCCGGGAGTAGCGTCTCCCGTTAGCCCATTAAATGCTAACTGGTCGAGGAGCGCAACAAAACTCTGAGGAATCGGGACCGATGTGTAGCCACGCACATTCAGCTCGCCACAAGCTGCCCTGCGGATGTGTGCTTTCCTATAACCTTGTGAGATATTTTTTGTTGATCTCAAAAAGTGGATGACTCGAAAAGCAAATCTACTATACCCTCATAGGGATGCGTTAATCCCATGAAAAGATAACGACTGTCCACGAGGGATTTATTATTATTATTATTATTAATATTCCTTTAAGTTCCTTAACATGCATTTATTGTCATTCGATCCTGATACCGGCATTTAGCAAAACAGTGTTAGGTATGTTCCTTAATTTGATTTTTAGATTATTACAGCGTGTTCCATATTTTGCAATATGCAGTAATCCCTTTTTTTCGGAATGATATACTAGCCTGTTGTCTTTTTATAATCGCATTCTATTTCTAATCCATATATCTTTTAAATAAACAGAGAAAAGAATAGTGGATACATATTTCTCTTAACAAACTATTTAAGAATTGGTTTAACTTCTTATGACGCCATTTTCTCAGAACAAGGTTCATGAGGGTTAACACATTATTGTTTATCAGCATCCAATTGTTATTCGTTCAGTAAAACAGTTCTGCAAAAACCATTAATCAGTATAATGAATTTGATTTATTTAGTGTAGGGGTGTAGTGGGGCCCTACCAACACCATCGGGCCCAAGTCAACCTCACGTGCAAGCTCGTGCACCTGCTGAACAACGAACGAGGCTCTGACGGCGGCGGTCCATTTCAACACGGCGATGGGCTCACCACCTGTCACGTGGGACCGAATTGTACACGGTGAAATGTGGGCCGGTATAGGCCTCTGCCTACCCCTTCGGGGATAAAGGCGTGAGTATATGTATGTATGTATGTATTATTTAGTGTGCATAATTAGTGTGCAAGTCAGTATTTTTGGTTTAACTTTGAAATATATAGGTAGTTTAGAAAAAGGGATCGATTTAGATACATGCCGTTTTAAAAGAAGTGTATAACCAGAATATTTACCAAACTACTTATAATAATTTATCATAAATATCAATTCAGGAAAAATAGAGGAACTGATATTCATGTTTGTTAGTCATTCATTCAGTAGGTATTAGATTGTGTTCAATTACCATTTTAAATGAATTTAATGGCAATCGAATGTCTTTCGAAGCTCCCTACATGGGTACAATATTATTCCGTATCCCTAACACGATTACGGCGCTCAACTGGTTGTGTCGAGGGTATTTTTGATTGCCACACACTATCTTACTATGGCCAAGCAAATATTTTTACTTATTTAAAACAAAAAAGATATTGTTTATTGACTTGAATCTCACTACTTTCTACTTTAGAAGAACTGAGTTGCGAGACTTGGGTTTTTTTACAAGTTTTGTTCTGGATTTACTGTATTTTGAAATAAGTATCAAGCAGGTATAGACAACACAACCTTTAACTTATTGCTGAATTGCAAACGGTGGTCGTAGCCTTGTGTTCTGCAAATGATCACTGCAGTAAGCAACTTTTAGTGTACCTGGTATCGGTTGTATAAACCAGGTTAAGGTCTTATGGGTGGCTTGAAAATCTTTAACTGTGGGTAGTCACAATATGCGTTTGTTAATTTAAACACGGTACCTAAGTGTAAAAGTAATGAGGCGAGATCTCGGCGTACAGTATGCCTCTGCCTGCTCCTTCGGGAGCAAAGGGTAACTATATGTATGTATGTAAATGACATAAGGAATGCCCGCATTCGAGCAGCCATATTTTCTGTACTAATATTATGAGGAGTAAAGATTTTTGTTTATTTGCATCGAGTAGGCTCCGAAACTACTAAATCGATTTAAAAAATGTTTCACTGTTGGGAAGCTGCATTATCCCCGGGTAACGTAGGCTATATTTCATTCCCGTATTCGATTGTGACGTCCGCTAATTTATGATATTAGTGCAAAAATGTTAGTACAGTTCGTGCGGTGTTCCGAAGACTGTAAAAATATGTGGATGAGGATGTGGTGAACTATATAATATAATTACTTATTGTATGAATGACACTTAAGGCTACACTATGTAGCAAAGTGGGATTGTCCCAAGATGCCCACAGATGCAATCATGACTAACGCTTGAGCGATGATTAGATATTAAGATTTTATAAAGAAGCAATAATGTTGCTTTCAAACTTCTGGACGTAATTGATAAAGTTTCCCAAGCAAATACGCATACGAGGTCGCGAGCATCAGGTAGTACTGAACAATTTTTGATTAAAACTTTCAATTGGTTGCGTAGAGTACCTACGCTACTGTCGGTAAAAAGTACATGACATTATTTAAACGAACTAAAGTACGTAATGCAAAGTTTTTGAATCTAGGATAAGTCCTCGTGCACAGGAACACTTTAGAAAGCAAGGCTTTTTGAAATTCAAATTCCCGCTTTGTCTTTGGAATTTATCTTCAAATGTTGACGGTCTTAAGCGTAGTTCCACATCAGTTTACCAATTATGTTAATTCCGCCTTTTCTGGGTACAAAACTGAGTTTACACTCTATTGTGGTTGGCTTACTGATTTTGCTTATTTTTGAAGTAGTTAAACTGCAAGCAGTTTGCCTGGTCAGACAGAAATTAAACACATCAAACAAGTACGTATCGAGCAAGCTCTAATTTAACTTTGATAAGGTAAAATTGAATTTTGAAAAATAATGGAATAACATTATGACCACATAGGTTTCTGTCATTCTATTATTTTATTTTTATTTATCATAGCAACACCTAACGTAATGGGGCCCCCCATGGAACGGAACGTTACAATGGCTTAGATAACTTTGTTAGCTCAGGAGTTACAGACACGTTTTTTTTTTTTTTTTTTTTTTTTTTTTTTTTTTTTTTTTTTTTTTTTTTTTTGTAAAAATACCAGCCCAGTCTTCCACATCCACGTGTCATGATGGCTGATCATGGAAACGTATACTATGGTAGCCTGACAATCATTTGATGAGTTTCAGTTTTTAAAATATAAATTGAGCCTTCTAACAAAAAGTCCTTTAGATGAGCAAACATTTTGGGTAGAAAAATATCCAATTATGTTTAAAGCAAGCGGACTAAGTAAGCGGCATGTCTCCTAGCCGGGACCCCTCCATGGGACCTGGAAGCGAGAGCCCTTGCGTCACTGTTCAGATGGCGCAAGGAGGCGCTGGAGCGGGGCCAAAGGCCTGCGTCTCGAGAAATCAAGGCCCAGCGGACCCTGCTCCACCAGGAAACCGTGGAGACATGGAAGGTGCGACTTGAGCAACCAAAGGGGGGATTCGCCACAATCGCGGCCGTCAGACCGGTCATGGACGAGTGGCTGGAGAGAAGACACGGTGCTCTCTCCTACCGGTTGACACAGATGCTTGCCGGGCACGGTAGCTTCGGTAGGTATCTGTGGCGAAAACACCGGGAAACCACGGCCGAGTGTCAGCACTGCGAGGACCGCAGCGATGACACGGCGCTCCACACGCTGGTGGAGTGCACGGCGTAGGCGCAACAGCGACAGGTCCTCGTAGTGGGTCTGGGCGTGGACACTCTCTCGCTTGAGGCCATGGTGCGAGCCATGCTCTCCAGCGGGAGTAAGTGGGACTGCGCCGCCTCTTTCTGCGAGCAGGTCATGCTCGCGAAGGAGGCGGCGGGCCGGGTGCGGGAGAGAACTCTCCCACCCGAGTTCCGCAGACGGCGCCCTGGGCGCCGCCGACGTGTCTTCGCCGAGGACCATCGGCCTCCATGACCGGGGGTCTGAGGACGGTGAGAGGGCCGCTCGCCGTCCTTACAGGAGCAGGCCCATGACGGCAGCGTGACGTGAGCACTCACGCACGCCCCCCCTTAGAAGCGGGGTCACACCCGAAACCCCCCATAGACGCGGGATTGCACCCGAACCACCCCCTGGGCGAGGCCGCATTGGCGGCCGTAGGTCTGTTGGGAGTCACGGGACATCCTTCCTGAGGGCTTACCCGGGGCTCTCAACCATAGGCTGTTGGGCGTTACGTGAGGTTTTTTAGTCGGTAAGAGTACGGCATAGCATCCTACGAGGATTTTCCCTCACGTTAAAAAAAAAAAAAAAAAAAAAAAAGCGGACTAAGTAATCGCCACTCTTTAGAGTGCATTGACTGTTTTATTTTGTGAACATTATCTGCAGATTCCTAAAGAGGAACATTACAATCAGCATTGTTATAGATATATTTTTAACTCTCTAAATGGTTCTATCGTTTGAGAATTTAGCCAACCAGATCGAAACGAAATTTCTTCTGAAATTGGTAACATTAACTGTGGGAAGTATCTGCGGTTAGGGCGCGTAATTTCCATCGCTGGCATACCATTGGAAACAGGGGTATGCCATTGGCAGTTATACTCTTCTTGTACACCAAAAACGTCAAGTCACTTACACAGTAGGTTAGGTATTACTGCTCATATTACACAAAATATATGTAATAACGAGGGTTATTGTTTTAGTATTATATTTAAAACTCACCCACGTAGTTCTCATTCCCGTGAGAATACGGGTATAAAATTTAGCCTATGGCATCCGGTGATTAAATTCCAAACAAAGAAATATTTTTTTAACTGGTTCAGTAGTTTCGGCGGCCTATTTAATGCAAACAAACAAACAGTCAAACCTTTCAGAAAGTGAAAGAGTTTGTTATAGTAGCACTAGAAATACATCGTCTGCGAAAATTTCAAACCATCACGGTTTATAAATTGATAACTTGGTGACAGTCAGATAGTGAGACAGACAGCAAAGCCTTAGTAAATAGGGTCCCGTTTTTACCTTTTCGTTACATTTTTTTTTAATCTAATTTTTGTAGAGGCTTCGGTCACTTTATATGACCATGCCAGCCTCATAATTTCCCTCACATATTATTACACTACTCATTTACCACCATACACACCACTCACTCACTCAGCCTCTTCCATCCTTTCTCTCCTCTCCTTCATACAAGCCTTGACAAACACACATAGTGCCTTGCAATCTTCAGACTGTGGTCTACTTAGAACTATGTTTAACCCCCCATTACTAAGCTGTATACTCGATAGCAGCCTTTCTCTCAGAACACGATACCGGTCACATTCCATCACCATATGTATAAAA
The DNA here is from genome assembly GCA_933228765.1 of Miltochrista miniata. Classification (NCBI taxonomy): domain Eukaryota; kingdom Metazoa; phylum Arthropoda; class Insecta; order Lepidoptera; family Erebidae; genus Miltochrista; species Miltochrista miniata. The sequence continues at coordinate 23,816,968 of OW121751.1, forward strand.
TCTTCAGGTGTATTTTCTTTTGAATTAATACATCAATATAAATTGATATGTCATAACTGTGATAATATCATAGATTTAGAATGTACATGATAATGATAATGCATGCTAATGATAGATTTGAGAGTAGCGAGAAATTCTAAATCTATGGATAATATTTTTATTGTATAATGTACTTTGCATGCTTAAGGGCGAAATATGGCGATACTTTAATTTTTTTGTATTCATCTACTGTAACCTACCCATATTTATGCAAATAAATGATTATGATTATGATTATGATTATTACAAACACTGCACATAGGACTTTGAGCTTTTCCTATCATATGGTAATACTTATTTAATGGAAAATGTCCAGCTCGCATCCTAAGCATCAAGACCACAGTCTCCCTCAACAGGCCAGCATGTTCAAACCATGGCATGGGTTTTATAATATTTTGGATAGTGTATTTTGGTTACAGAACCCTAAAAATGGAACTGATTCCATTTGTAAAACTCTCATGAGTATTATTCGTTAATTAAATTTTACTATCCATCATTTTCCGCAAATCGCTTTTCAATTTCGTTTTATGCTTACCTACTTATTTGTAACGCTCACAATTATTTATCTTCTGAATAATTTCGATGAGACTTCCAAGAAATTCTATCTCTCTTGGGACCTACTGAGTTCTAGCTCAGTGTATTTTTTGGTATCGGTCATTCTTATTACCATTACTGTAGATCTTTGTTCACCGGAGTAAAAGTAAAATAAACTGTTGTGTGACGTTTGGATATAAAACTCTGGTACTTAAGACTTCTATGGCACTAATATAGTTTGCTCTCTATGAATCCTGGGGATATCGAATTCTGTGGCTATCCTTGAGAGGGCTTACCCGGGGTTCCCCGGTGTTCACTCAGTGCACGTGCGGTTTTTAGTCAGTAAGAGTCTGGCATAGCATCCATGACGGATTTTCCACACGGTAAAAGAAAGAGGAAGCTCTCCATCTCTCTAATTTCAAATTTGGTAAGCAAAAATAAATTAAAAATTAGCATTAGTAGGTATTAGAGTTTTTTATTAAACAGTAGTATGTTACCAGTGAAACTGTAGACAGTCGGAGAAATCAGCAAAATAATATTTAAAACATTTGAAGTAGTTTTGCTATTTTCTCATTTATACATAGGTACTATGTATTATTTATTATAATAAAATTAAATACTTCTAAAGATACGAGTACTATAATAAGTTAAAGCAAATATTAAAAGCACTTAAGACTTTTTGAACGAATCCTGTAACTTTTACATAAGAGGGACGTGCATAATGTGTTTTGAGTATTTACCTATGGGCCGCCATCCCTTTTCTTTATTTTACTCTATGTCTATTTCTTCTTCTTTTTTTTCTGTCAGTGGTAGAAAAATATCTAGAGGTTTATAATACTGAATACACAGTGTAAAACTTTCTAAGCATGTACTTATAGTTACTAATATAAAAATATACTTACATTCAATATTCAGACTCATAAAAATATTTCATGTGAGACCGGGATGCAACCCATTGAAACTTTATATATTCAAGTACTAAAGTCAACTGTAACAAGAAAGATATGAAAACATACAGTTTAATAAAAACCGACCAAGTGAAAAACTATGAAAAATCTGTAGTTTGGCTGTGTCCCCTACATTCGTTTTTTTTTCTGTTGTAAGTCTAAGTACTAAATTTGTTGTTAAAGCGGCAACAGAAAAATAGCATCCGTGAAAATTTCACTTTTCTAGCTATCACCACGGTTCCTGAGAAACAGCCTGGACATAAACAGATATGTACGGTAGTTCAGTAATTTGGGTATGGAAACCTAAAAAGTGCCGTTGTTCATGCAGCTATCAATCAAATTCGTGGGAACTCATCGATCAAATACAACCTTTACATTACAGCTTGACCTGTACTTAGCCAAATTTATTTTTCACTTTCCACGTCATTATTGTTCAACGGCGTACCTTTGTCTCCAGAGGGATAGGTCTATACGCCCACATTTCACTTTATAAAATAATAATAAATTAATAAATTAAATTATTATAGTTTTTTGTCCCATGTGAAATTGCCAAATTATCACTTCCCAAAAGAAATTCCTTCTTGAAATTACTTTGTCTAATTATTACATAACAAAACTCTCTTCACAAATAATTGTAACGCAAACGTTATGTTTGGGTAGTGAACGTTTAACAATAACTTGTTTACCAACTAGTACCTTTACCAATTTTTATTTAGTCAAATGTTTCAGTTGGAATAATACATTGAAAAGCTGATGGCTTTCAGGAAGAAGAGAGAAATGAGAAGAGGTGACGTTTAGAATTTGAAAGTAATGATTTATTTAAATATAAGGAAAGAACTCGGGGTCGTGGTAATTTCGGGCAGCAATTACGGTTTCCGAAGGCCTTCGCAGGGTTCGACTTATCTTGGTGGTTCTGAAGTCTGAGGCAGTCCGTGACGTAGCCGTGCCGTCCACAACTTTGGCTGGCACGGTGTTCTCAACCCGCAGGGTGGATTGCTTCTCTCGTAGAACCCGAAGGGTGTACTTTCACAACCCGTAAGGTGGATCTCTTGAACCCGTAGGGTGGACGAACACTTGTCGCCCGTAGGGTGGACCCTGGAATGTTCCAGAAGACGGGTTAGCTGGAACCCTTTTTTCCCGCCCATTGCTAAGACAGCCGACCCCGGTTAAACCATTTAGGAGTCGGTTGCCTTACAATGTTTGTCTATATATTAAGTTTACAGAGACCTTTTTTTCACACCCCTGTAATCTACCCTCCCATAACAGGGTTGACCAACAGCCGTTAATTTTCACTGTTTAAAAAATCTAGATTTATAATAATTAATTTAACTCACCCAATGATGGGGTCTTATGTCTAGAGCTATTTGCTCCTTATACTTGACAAATATTTACGATGATATTTACGATGATATAAACGGTGATTTTCAAACTTTTGTATTTCTCACAATTTCCAATGACACTTATACGTCCGTGAGCTATTTTAAATATTAATCTGGCGGTGCTCCTGCCTTTGACGCAACGCTTTATATATTAATGAAATAGCGCCTCTAGTGGCACCACTCGAAACTACTCAATCGTCAAGACCGCCTATATGACTATGGCTTCCGTCGTTGCGACCCTTACTCGGTAGATGGCGCTTTCATTTATTGATCTAAGTTTTCATTTTAAACCCCTAATGTTAAACCCCTATTTGCACCCGTTGTTTCACAACGTTACATACTCCCCCTCCCCGGTGAGCGTTTGACGTACCCTAACACGTCAAATGCTGCGTTCGTCCTCGAACGCCCCTAACAAAATACCTACTACTCGTCTATGTGTGTGTGTATGTTAGTGTGTTGTGTGAATGAGGTGATGCTGGGTGTAGCGAAGAGTCGGCCTTAACCTTAATGAAGCCAACTCGCAGGATGTATTTGGGTGATTCTGAAGGATCTTATAGGAAAGAAAGAGAAAAGACGTATTTGAGGCTTTGGGTTGAAGGTTCAGGTAATACGCACCGCCTGAAAGTGGGGTGTGTATAATAAGGCTTTTTGCTGAAGGCTGGGATTTATACAACCGTCCCAGAGAAGAACATCCTACTAGGGCTAGTGTAACACTTCCGACTCATAGGATGGACTATCCCCCAGGGCAAGCCTCTAGCTTCCGAGTGGTAGGAGTTGCCATATGACGAAAATAAAGATAACGGTGATCTACACCTACGACTGTTAGGGCAAGACAAATGCTGCCAAATAACAGTACACCATATATCTGTTCGGGTAAGAATCTTGCTTCCTCGTAACAGTAATAAACCTAAACCATAAATCTGTTCGGGTAAGCTTCATGCTTCCTCGTAACAGTAACCTACAACATAATTCTGTTAGGGCAAGACCATGCTGCCAACTAACAGTTAACGACGAACTCTGTTAGGGATAGACTCATGCTTCCAACTAACAGAACCTCCCAACTAAACCAAGAAACAGAAAAGTGATAGAAATAATTTACTCGCAGAATCCTCCGTGATGCTAATTAACCCCTATGTCCCCATGACGAACACGGCATGTGTTTGTCACGTTGTTATGTGTACTTATTTGAAAGTCGTGTGTAGTGTGTGGTGTGTAGTGTCCCTAACTAATTACTAGGCTATTTTAGCCCTTTAACAAAAAAAATAAAAAAACGAGTGCTTATTCGCAATCTTAGTAGCAATAACAAAGCTAAGTGCTTGTTCGCAACTTTAGTAGAAGAATGTTGACTATGACTATTATGTCAACCCTAATAAATAACGAAGATAAACGTTCTCTGGCCATTATGCCAAATCTCCAAAAAAAAATGGTACCCTTGTATGCCACCATGGCAGTGTAAAATGTATGTGCGTGCTTAAATAAATAATATGTATGTATGTACGTATGAAATCTCCCCTGTGCAAGTTTTGTTTTGTTTGCGCGTAAGCTGCTGACGTAATCGTGTTGGTGTATACGTGTTATTTATCGTTGCATCCAAGGCCAGTGTCACACTACATTCCATGCTATATAATAACCCGTCAGCTTTGGTCGGGAACCAAAACTTAGGACCCTTGAGTCACCCTCTCCAATCTACGAAAGTGACCCGCCTGTAACCAGTTTGACCCCTACTTCCGCCTTTGGGAGTCACACAACATGAAGTTCAAGTGTAACTATGTAAACAAACAAACCAAAAAAAAACTGCCTATGAAGTGTTTGGAATTGTGTGTGAAGACAATTGTGATGAATATGTGATGACCATCTACTACCTAATTATTATGTAAGTGTAATTGTGAAACTTCCGTATGATAACATGTATGCGTGTAACATGACATGAAATTGTGGTACCTATATGTGCCACCTAAGTACTAAAATTATATGACGGTGTACTAACACCCTTATATTTTCCCAAAAATAATTATCAAAAACACTATTGTGTAACTGTACTGATGTACTCCATAAACTATTCGCATACGCATCTTAGCGCAGTGTGTTACGGCCTTTACCGTTATCTGCATTCGTCTTTGCATGTTGAGGAATGTGGATATTTCTCGACCCACCCTCGGCATAACGAAAAAATAAATTCTACTTTTTAGGGTTCGTTGAACCGAATTATAAATTGAACCTTTATAAAACTTAGTATTTGCTTTAGTAAATACTTAACTTTGGAAATATTACCTTTTAGTGTTCCTTCACTCAAATAAAAATTTGGACCCTACTAGATATTCTTGTCTGTCTGTCTGTCTGTGTTTAAATGTAATCTCCTCCGAAGCAGTAAGTAGTGAAAGTGAGGTGTATGATGATGGGTTGATGAAGTTAGCCAAATGTTTGACCGTTTTAATCGATTAATATAATTTTTGACGTTAATATTATTTTTATTAAAATGTTACTATTACCACGAACGTACTAAGAGTTAATTGTATTTTAACTCGTACCACTAATTTTTTTTTAACTCGTTCCTTACTACTACGGAACCCTTAATTATTATGAACTGTGTCAAAGACGATACGCACTTGGACGGTTCTTGAAATAAACTATATAGTAGTAACCAACCTTTTATGTAAATTGTTCCTCACCACTACGGAACCCTTGAATATTTCGAATTGTTTGAAAAACCGATTCGTACTTGGACGATTCTGGAAATATCTTGTCTCAGACTGTTGGTGTCCGGAGTGTATTTTATTCAATTCCACCCACAGTTTGTTTGATAAAAAAAAAATTCCGCAACTATCGAGCTAGTTAATCAACTTACTCGTAAACGTTATGAAAGCAACATCTGCCGTTGTTTATTCAGAACCCGAATCAAAGTTATAAGTTTACAATTGTTATGGCAAGAATGTTTTCACTGCGTGATCCACGTTTGGAATGTTTTTTCTTACAGTTTTATTTCAGTGTATCAGAATTCTACGTAATTCGAAAAGTGAAACAATTATAAATCTTTTATAATTTACGTGAAGTGAAATTCGTAAAATCTTTCGTTTTACTAAAGTGAAATTTCAATAGGGATTGTTACCCAGAAGTGTGATTATCGGCTGTTGGTCTCGCTGTAAATTCACATATAGGAAATACAACAAAATAATACACAAATGAAGGCGGTTTGACGCCGTAAAAAAATAAAATTTGTGGTGGTGATTTACTGTGACTACTTTTTACGATGAATATAGGCAATACAATTCACTTACGAAAATTAATGTAAGCGTTTCAAATTAGAAGTTTTACTTCAGACTTTAACAAAGTACTATTTAAAATTGAAAAAAAAAACTTTTACTTTAAATTTCATTAAAAAATTTTCCACCATAAAATAAATACCTATAGAGGGTGTGAAAAATAAATTTGGGGACCGTTAAAATTTGGAAAAATTACAATTTACGTTGAGAAAAAATTCAAATTTTGCCTTGTTCTTGATTATGCCGAAATCTGTCTAAAATCACTAAGAAACACACAAAATAAGCCGGAAAGAACAAGTTGGCAGCAGAGGTCAGGAGAGCCAAATTCCTGGGTAGTTATGATAATTTGGAGGGAAACTACCCCGCTAACGGCACTCTTAAGGCTATTTTACACAAATTGAATAATCTTATAATTATGACTTCCCGACTCCCGTCGGAAACCGCTTTCTCGCTACCCGAAACCACGATATGGGCGCCACTGAAAAGCTGATGGCTTTCAGGAAGAAGAGAGAAATGAGAAGAGGTGACGTTTAGAATTTGAAAGTAATGATTTATTTAAATATAAGGAAAGAACTCGGGGTCGTGGTAATTTCGGGCAGCAATTACGGTTTCCGAAGGCCTTCGCAGGGTTCGACTTATCTTGGTGGTTCTGAAGTCTGAGGCAATCCGTGACGTAGCCGTGCCGTCCACAACTTTGGCTGGCACGGTGTTCTCAACCCGCAGGGTGGATTGCTTCTCTCGTAGAACCCGAAGGGTGTACTTTCACAACCCGTAAGGTGGATCTCTTGAACCCGTAGGGTGGACGAACACTTGTCGCCCGTAGGGTGGACCCTGGAATGTTCCAGAAGACGGGTTAGCTGGAACCCTTTTTTCCCGCCCATTGCTAAGACAGCCGACCCCGGTTAAACCATTTAGGAGTCGGTTGCCTTACAATGTTTGTCTATATATTAAGTTTACAGAGACCTTTTTTTCACACCCCTGTAATCTACCCTCCCATAACAGGGTTGACCAACAGCCGTTAATTTTCACTGTTTAAAAAATCTAGATTTATAATAATTAATTTAACTCACCCAATGATGGGGTCTTCTGTCTAGAGCTATTTGCTCCTTATACTTGACAAATATTTACGATGATATTTACGATGATATAAACGATGATTTTCAAACTTTTGTATTTCTCACAATTTCCAATGACACTTATACGTCCGTGAGCTATTTTAAATATTAATCTGGCGGTGCTCCTGCCTTTGACGCAACGCTTTATATATTAATGAAATAGCGCCTCTAGTGGCACCACTCGAAACTACTCAATCGTCAAGACCGCCTATATGACTATGGCTTCCGTCGTTGCGACCCTTACTCGGTAGATGGCGCTTTCATTTATTGATCTAAGTTTTCATTTTAAACCCCTAATGTTAAACCCCTATTTGCACCCGTTGTTTCACAACGTTACAACATTTTACGCAAAATAAAATAAATATATTTCATGTCGTCCATTTTCAGTTGTCATTTATTTCTATTTAGTCAATTGTTGTGTCAATTACTACACTTTTCCATTAAAATGTCAGTTGCACAGAATATATACAAATTAAATTACCTACAAGGTGTACAGTTAAGTTGGCAGATAGTAATTCACAATAAAATGTCGCTCAATGTGTTATGGGTATCTGACAGATGTGTTCCTTTGCGAAGCTTCTATTACTGAATGGTTAAAGAAAATAGCATGAAATGCCCTAAAGATATATTATTATCCTTGGTATTTGTATCATTATGCCTAATAAAAAAATCACGAAATGGAAAAGTGCGTACTAAGATTATTCCAAAAAAAAGGTTGCTAAAGTTTGTTTGGGTAGTGAAATTTTACGAAATAGACAGGTGCAGTTTGTGACGATCCATTGTTGAATTTTTTAGGTTGTAAACGGTTCGAAACCCTATTCTATGCGTGACCATACTTTCATCTTACTTTCATCGTGTACACAACCTACAAATCATCTTTTTAATTTGTGCTAGATGACGTTGTGTAAAATGTCCACAAATATTTATATTTATTTAATTTGAAATATTTATACCGTAAGTAAGTATAAACTCGTAAATAATTATGAGACGCGAACCAATTCCGCTCTGTCGGATCTCCATTATTACACCTCTATTAACTGTTTTAATGAGTTCAAATACAATAGATCTGCTGTAAGGCGGTTATTCAAAACGAGACAATAAGATGAAAATTGAAATGGGAATACTTGGAAGATACAAGGTTTCTCATTTCCTGTTTATGTCAGCGACTCACACCCTTACCCTTCATACATCGCATACCTATAGCCGCAAAGTTATTTCATCGCGAATAAAAGACGCGCGGATAAAAATGAAGGAGTAGGTATACAAAAATATTTTTGTAGGTTACTAAAAGATTGAAATTATTTTATATGAGTATATGGTTTACTTTAATTATATTGGTATTTCAAAACTTTAATACAGGTTTACTCTTTACGATTAATTTAGGCCCTAAATTGTAGGGATTCCGATTATCAGCATTCCATTCCCATGGATCCCCATTCCGTTGCCACATTTGGTTCCTAATTACTAATTATTAGGTAACTAAAGTTCGTATTTCCGTCACAATTTTACTTTTGTACACAGTCGGGAACGACGTAACTTACCTAACCATTTGTATAAAAACTTGCAGAAACCACTTACTGTGTTACCTAATGCTCATGTCATATTACCTACATGTTTCTTCATCACGCTAAAATCCATAGAGTATAATTAACCATTCTGCTCGGAACCCAAATCCCCCATGTACAATATTGAAATATAACCTACATTATTCAGCTAAATCCCGCACGAAGTCGCCATACGGCTAACAAAAATCGCTTTATGAGTGCGGGAATTTGTGGGAGGTGATGAACGGGGCTACGGTAGCGGGCGGCAATGATCTCGCGTTGATATAACCCGGCACAGGCAGCACCGCGCAAACAAATTGGATGCTTAAAATTCAATTTGAAGGTTTCGCGGTCCGCTTCATTCGCTCTCCCCGTTCGTTACAAGCTGGACTCGTTTCCATATCCAAATGGAAATTCAATTATGTTACTGTATCCCGGGTATGTTCAAATAATTATTATCAGAAGATACATGATTTTTTTATAGATAAGTTAAGGTTAGCGTTGAAATAATTTGGATCCTCCTAAATAAACGGAAAGGTAATTTTTGATGGTCTAAGGTACAGAAGGTAGGTACATTAAGTACGTAAGCTCGTTAGTGAAAGTTATTAGGGAAATGGAGGGGTTTTGAGTTTTGAATCATTGGACCAAGAATTTCAGGAGGACGATTTAAGTTGCCCTTTTTGTTTCATTTGATATTCTCATGTTCTGGTCCAAGTAAATTGGGATCTTTGAATGCTTTCCGAGTAGGTATCCTAGGCTTACTTACTATTGCAGAGGTAAAAATAATACTGCTCAGTTAGTTCGGGGCTACCGAATATTTAGATAAATATGGTAATTATTACATTTTGAACACTGGAACTGTGGTATTTATTATAATATATGAACATATTTCATTAGTTAGGTAAATATACTTTAAACTACTTAGGTATTTGAGGCAAGTAGCAATAATATAAAACAAACATCTCGGAAATAAACAGTAATAGTATACTCACCACTGAACAAAATTTGAAATAAAAACAACTACCAGACCAAGTTTCTCTCCTTCAAACTTTTAAAAATAAATTAAAGTTTCTGCAAGCAGAAAATTGTTGAACGCTGCTATGAATGCAAATATTATCCGTGTAAGGTGAATTAGCATAACGGCAATAAATCCATCGGTGATATCGGCACGTGTGATACATGTGAAATGAGCAGGAGTATTCAAAGGAGACAATACAGATAGAGCCTTCGCCTCCGGTACAAGTTCCATTAGATGCAGAAAGCTTACATACAGTAAGTTGATGTTCGTCGTCTCAGCGCCTTCTAGAACTTTTGTAATCCTATATTCTGTTAAAAGTTTTCCAATATTGCGAACATAACAAGCTTACATGTCCGCCTAATCCGGCAACATACCAAACAAGAAAATGCAGAAAGTTTTCATAAGGATAACTAATTTATTCATGTGCCACGCTAAAGCAGATGACATATGTGTATTTTTATCATCCCATTCTCGTGAGTATGACACATTTGGAAGCATGTTTCATTGAACATGCCACGTTGTGAATTTAATTAGATGTGTATATCATTCAGAGGAATTGTGTAATCCAAAATGTTTTATGTAATTCTGTGTTATGGTATTAAATTTTCTTTTTCCTTCTCATTACTTTGCTTAGGTAAATTGAATAAAATTACTACTCTAAGTTTGTACTTACATTAAGCTTTATATACGTCTGTAAAGATTATTATTATGCGCTTTATCACGGATTTTCCTTGTCTTTATCTCCATTTCGCTAGCCATATTTTGATCCCTGATGGGTCTATTATCCGTCAAATTGCCCTTTAGGCTTCGGCTGGTGGAGTGATGGTGAAATGAAAAGAGCAAAAAAATCAGTGTTATTCCAGACTATTTATAAACTATTCCTGTGGCAAATTTCAGCCTTATCCGTTTAACCATTAAGCGTTATTGAATAACAAACATTCAAACTCCTTTACAATTTTAACATAAGTTATAATATGAGCAGGATATGGTAGGTAACGTATTTCTTTCCCCGTTGTGCTGAGCTGGAATGAGGTCCACGCCTCCGTTTTCCAAAACATATACAGCTCAAAAGGATTTGTAAAGAGTGTAGCACCGTATGTGTTGCGAACGTGCATAATATGCTATGATAATGACTTTCGATTTAGTGGGTCGTGTGGTTGTCTGATATCTTAGGTATAAAATGAAATAAAAGCTTTTTTTGCAATAATCCTTAAAAAAAAGAGGAGTTTATGTAGATAGGACAGGAATTTTTCACTTTAATTAACTTTATAAATGCTGAAAACCAAAAGTATAGCATCGGATAACAGATAAGTTTAACAGAAGAGTTTTTAAATGCAACCAATTCATATTAAACTCAGAGCTTACAGACTCTTAGAAATAGTGACACATCAACAGGACGTAGCAGGGTGCTAATACGGTGAAATATAGCAAACACGAGTTACAACTAATGGCTACTTCGTCGTAATGGACTAAGTCGGTTTCGTGAATTAATTGCCTGGAATATGTCGAGAAAAATAAAACCACTGCTATTCCAAACACACCACATGTTACAAGATAACCGGAGCAATTGAATATTTTTTTTCTCTTCATTGTCGTTGATGTTTCAAAGTTTTGAAAATAGTTTTCTAGACTTGTTTGTAAAGCAATATTTATGGCTATTAAATAAATATTTATAAGTTGCCGCAACTTCAAAAGATTTTATTCTAATTTTCTTGTAAATTTGACACAGGCGCCCGATGGACCTTATCAGCAGTGACTGCCATAATTAAATTGTTGCCGATGTTATACAGATAGTATATACTTACCTAGATACTTTCAGAAGGAACCCATATTTTGCTGATACTATTCGTATCTCACACGATTTTGTGACATTTTGGCAGCGCGAGTGTGGCGCCTCTGGTGTTGCAAACGTTCATAGGCTGCGGTGACCGCTAGTTCTTCTGGTGGGCCGTATGCTTGTCTGCCACCTTAGTGGTCTTCCACCTTTTGATTCGACTGATATACATAATATCACGAAAGTAGTAGTAGAAGTATTATATTATTTGTTAACATTTTACCTTTTTAAATTTTGTCCCACGTGGTGAGCCGTATTTATAGGCATAGGTTGTGATTGCCCTCAGTTCACATTTTCAAGCCGCAACAAATGCCGTCAACTTGGCTTAACGACTGCCATTTTACTGGCAACCGGCTGATATGTTGTATCCTGGAAAAAGACCCTAAACGGTTTTTCTAATATATTCTGTTTGCTGATAACTAGTAGTTTTTTGGTATCGAATAATTAAACACCCTTAGTCGTTTGCTTTATTGCCATAGACAGGCGTAGGCGGCTACTGGTACAGTAAATGAGGTGACTCTCGGGCGAGTTAGCTACTTTTCAGCATTGCTAGTGGTCGACTGGCATTGTTTACTATGTATCGGAAATCAAAATTGTCCTAATCTCCCATAAGGATGAGTTTTATTCAGCACTGTTTAAGTATATCAAGGGAAATACATTAGTTAAAATTTAAACTAGCTATTCAGACCTTTATCTAAACTGAGAAATTCACTAGTGCTGGTAAAAGCCAAGAGGCATGTCTTAGGGCTGTCATTGGCAGGGTTGCTGTCAATTGTCTATCTGACTTTGTAAGTGGACCGCTTTTTTTGGACGTCGTCATGACTTTCCAGCATGTGGGCAGCGTCATAGAAACAACACTTTCAAACTAAATATTTTCAAGAGCTGTAGTTTCATGTGACACACTGTTAAAGAATAGACGGAGATATGAAATTTCAATCTTTTATTTGACACCATATTTATGCATTCCATTAAACACCAAATTGTAACAAAATGTTCATTGTGACATAAATTTTCAACTTACATTCTAATAATAAACATAACATTTAACAAATTATATTGTAACAGTGGTAAATAGTATAACAACTTAATTTACACAATTCCTTGAAGATTAACAAATCCTTGTTTAATTGCAATTTAAAATCAATATATTTTTACTTATAGAATTCGGGACTTCATGCGATAATTCGAAGAGTAAATAGTATTACTATTTACTTAAATGCATGCCGTTTATCTGCGACCACGGGCACTGCAATGCGTTTGAAACGTGTCGGTGCATGCATGTATATAATAAGTATTTTGCGTGAAGTGCGGAATTCTATATGTGAAAAATTGTGATAGTTTAAAAATAACATTTTATATATTTTTTTTAAACATTCAAAGTTCTACGAGTATTTTACGGGTACTCTTTCCAGCGTAGTTTCTAATGAAATTAATTAAAACATTCACAATAATAATTTTAACAATGAGATCATGTAATTTTACATTTTACTAAGTTTTATCCAAGGTCAAAACCTTTTTAATGTAATAACCTCACATTCTGAAAAAAAAGATTTTTGAATATATCTAGATATTCATAAATCTTTTTTTCAGAATGTGAGGTTCAAAATTAAATGCTTTGGGCAATAATGATGGAATACTAACTTAATATTATTATATTATTATAAACAGAATTATTTTACGGATATATGAATGTGATTACTTTAAGATTGCCTTTTTCTAAAACATGTTTGGGTCACGGATCAATAATTCTGTGACCGCGGTCAATGCAACCAACCATCAAAAATCTATGAAACTTTAAAATAACCACGTTTAATCTCGTAAAAATAAACACGCTCATAATGATAAAATATTTTGAATTTAAATATCAATTTTTGTGTATGATATTGCTTGGCATTAAAATTGACATCCTTTTGGATGTATTTCATTTACTATTTTGAGCACTTTTAACATTTTGTTAATTTTGACACATGAATGAGCGTATTCAGTATTCTAATATTTTACAAGTCTTCTGTATACTATATAAACCTAAACCATTTTTTAAACATATTGAATTACTTTATTTTATTAAATATATTCGTGACTCTGTCAAACATAATGAGTAAATAAACTTTAATATTATTATAGTCACATTTTGTCACAATATGGAAAATGGCGTAATTATTAATTAATATAATTCAATCACTTTTAGTTTAACCATCATCAATTCCTGTGAAGATAAAAATTTGGACGAGTACGTAAGATGTACATAAAAGAGGAAATATTACGTAAGGTAAAATATTTCATTTATTTATCAACAAAAGTACTATAATAATTATATTTATCGGCCTTTTATAATGACTTTCACAATCATTTCATTTTACTAGTTCTTCTCGCCACGACCGTTGCTACTTATTAAGAAGTGTCCTTCTCCAAGGCCTAAGGGCTTCCTGGGACATCCTTTCGAGGGTTTACCCGGGGCTCCCAACCATAGGCTGTTGGGCGTTATGTGTGATTTTTTTTGTCGGCAGGAGTCTGGCATAGCATCTATGATGGATTTTCCCTCACGTTACAAAAAAAAGGCCTAAGGGCTAGAAACTAAGGTAGAGCTTAAAAAATAAGAGTCTCTTATAATCTCACGGGCGCCGGGCGGCCGTGTGGCACACATGTAGCGTTCTCTACATCCTACCCGCGTATGCCGGGTGGTGTCTAAGGGCTCAAATACAAAACATTTTAGCAACGATCGTGGCTGTATGTTTTGTGAGAGTTTTCCTCCACATTAGTGTTCAAACCCTTTTTAATAATTTTATGTTGGTAAATGCACATAGTCCCATCAAAAGAGAGTAATAGATATACATTTATGTCCGCAAGAGATGTATCCAAAAATAAAGTATTATTTATAACGTTTCTCTGTTTTCAAATAAAACCTCTTGTTATCTTGCAACAATGGCCGATAAATGAAGATCAGTTTTCTAGGACAGAACTATGGAATTGTGGTCTATTACCCTGATTACCTTTTTGAGACCTTATCAAGGTGAGATAAATACAGGTTACTATTACAAATTTGGGTTAGTTTATCTACGCACTCGTCCGCAATGTAATTAGTTTTCAATATTTACTTATCAAAAACTACTCCAAATTAATACACTTCACTTAAAATTAACTTTACAAAAAAGTACAACATATATACGATATTTTTTAACAATGTCTATATGCTCGAAACACGTTGATATAAGTATTTACATCTACTATTGGTTTGGTTTAAGTCTTTTGTCCCTAGGTATTCGTTATATTCACAATTCATTATGTAAGTATAAATATATTCACAAGATTCTACAATTCCTTTTTCCTATTTCCAATGACAGAAATAGTAATAGTTTTCTCTGTTGAATACAAACAAGATAAAGATAGGGCATGAATTTCAAGTCAAGAGTATCTTACAGTAAATTGGTTACGATACATTTTATATGTCGTCAACACGTCTCATTTATTTTAAAAAACTAGGCCATAACATTCAACTTGTAGTATTTTTATAACTATTCAAGTATTCACAGCACTTTCCGATCATTAAGCACAAAATATCCACAACGCGTCCTCTCTGTTTAGATACACGAGTTTTTCTACACTCCCGATCCGACGGTAAACAGAGAGGCAAAATGAAGACGTATTCGTGCACACCAATTTATTGCCACAGTTTCATAAAACAAGGCGGAAATCTCCCACGGGCCCTACTTCTATTTCGCTGCACGCACTGCCGATTAGTTTACTCAATATAATATTTACACATCCGCAAGATAAGTTCAGACGGTTCTATTTACACAGTTATATAATATCACAAATCACAACTTTGTCCGTTTGTTGACAACGACCTCGGCGGCGGCATCGAGGAACCCTCATACGGATATTTCTTGTATTTGAACTCTCTTTTTCATAATTCCTGGTGGGACGGGAGCTGCAGGCGGGGGAGGAGCGCGGAGGATACCGCTACCTGAGCTGGTTTCTCCTTCACTACACGCCTCCGCAGGCGCTTCCGCCCCATCTGGACCAAATTTCACTTGCGTGGAACTATCCATTACGCGTGGTTCAAACGTACTCGTGCGTCCCACAGCATCTGTCCGCCCATCTAAGTTTTGAATATCAGGTTTCTGAGTGTCTATGCACACTACGCTTCCAGCCTCAATAGCGCTACCAACGCTCACATCAGGCATCGAACTCCGAGCGGCACGATGTTTTTCGTCATAGCAGCTATATTCACCAAAAGTCGGTTCACCACAATCTGACAGCGTCCTTAGATCAAATTTTGATCCAACTGCACGCGGCACGTGTGCCGACTTACACTCAAATCCGAAACCTTTACCGTCAAACGCACGCACGTCGTAATCGAGTTTGCCATCGTAGTTATCAGAGGAAGATGAACTACCAGCTTCTGCAAGATCATCCTTCGAGCGGCGGGATCTTGAGCCTCGTTGGTGATAGATACCAGCAAAAATAAGTACGTTGAGAAGTAATAGGAAGCAGCCAACTGCTATAGTGACAGTTAAAGCTGCAGTGTATGACTGGTAGTGTGACGAAGCGAGTCGGCGTAGCAAGGCATCGTCAGGATGTATTGTTGGTGCAGTGGCGTTAGGAGGACACTCCGTAGAAGGTGGTGCGGAAGGTATGCGGGGTGGTACAGTACGGGGGGGCGTCGTGCTTCGCGCACCAGTACCACCACGCCCGCTGTCCAGCTCTACCACGTGAGGCACGTGCGATCGAGACATAGACTGTGGTCTTACAGCTCCTGAAATTAAATTTTCTTATAGTCTCACAAGTTTGATAAGCGCGTAGGCTTATAAATTTACAGACTTTGTAAGGCCTGTACAGAGTGAGTACATGTACAAATTGTTTCTAAAGTAATTTACATAGGTTGTAGTTGTACAGGCAAGCTCGTTAGAACTAGATTATAAAGGATGATGAAATAAGAATTAATTTATTAACTCATGCTACGAGATTTATTTATCTGTTATAGAAATACTTATACCATTAAATAGGTTCATAGATAATTTCCCAACTCTCATTTGCATTTCACAAAAAAATTTGTTGTTTCAACCCGGGATTGAAACCTACAACCTCAGTAACTGCAGTCAGAAAATAAAATAAAACGATGATGAACATTATAGAAAGTTTACCTTCATAGTAGTTTGGGTTGCTGTCTTGAAAGTGATGATGCCTCATAGCAGCATCGGGAAGGTCGGAGCCGGGTCGGTGGAGCTGCGGGATCAGTGACAGCCATAGCGACATTTTGTGACCGCGGTAGTGGCTACGCATCTCCGGCTTGCTGCCTGTACCCACAACGAATGAAAATTGAAATAAATGGACCAACCTTTATCCACCCAACTTTCACGACCCAAAAGTTTTAAATGACCAACTCCGAAATTAGTTGACACAATAATACTTTAATTTATGTTGAAAATGTATGGTGCGTTGTTGGGTTTGCTGATGATATATTCGTAAATATATACTCGAGTAACCTTTTTTAAGCTTTACTGCTATTTTAACATTATACTGCGACATCAACTTTGAGTTTATACCTACGCAATTGTGTGTAAATTACGATAACTTACATTTTCTACTGCAGTATAGACGATAAACTTACAAAAAGCTTACAGAAAACGTTAGGTAACTATAGTTTATGTGCTACGTAAATAGTACTCACTAATTTCCATGTAAAGTTGGTTGATGGTGTCGTATGTGTCCCAGTACGGCATTTGGTCCGCTCCCAGTCTCGGACTTTCTCCGAGCATAGGACTTGGGGGTGGTGTTGCAGATGGATCGTTTGGGTTCCTAAGAAAAATATGACTATTAGAATACTATACCTTTTCGCGCCTACAGAGCTTCAATGTGTCTGTGACCACTAAGGCTAAGCAAACGTTCCGTCAAAACACACCCTCCAACTATAATGACAGCTGTGGCGGGGGTGGGGAAGTTTTCTTAGTGAGGGGCAGGGAGTTGCCTATCTGTTTGTAATACTATTATATATTATATCTTTGACAATACCTAAGTATGCTTTAAGTACTATACGTCGATTTCTAAAATAATAGCATTTTCTAAAAATGTTTGAACTACAGATGGAACTTATACACTCTTCTCAGTGCCCAGGTAATAAAAATACTAACTTTAGTCGATTTTATGCTCTGAATTATTCTATGTATTGAACGTTCGAAATATAGTGCAAACCAATCAATATGTAAAACAAAATCAAGGTGCATGATCGTATGATTAAAATTAACAAACATTGAATTTCGAATAAACGTCATAATTTTTGTGAAAATACTGCTTTACTGTAAACCTAAGCGTTCGGATCCACGAGGAGTGCCTTGTAGGACAAACTTTCGTATAACAAATAAAAGTACTCTTTTCAACATTCTGTCTGCAAACAGCTGCGCGTTCGGGTGAAGGAGGAACTTTGAAAATATTTCTCAGCAATCGGCTTACGTAATTATGCTATTATTTGGATCATGTTTCCAAACTAGTTCGATGAGACATTCCGTTCTGGACCGCAAAATACTTGCATTATCCCTTTTAACATTGTTTTCAGTTCGCAGTACCTTCATGTATTTGTGACCTTAATACAGTTAATGCTTGCTTGAACACTAGAAAATTTTCAAATGGTAGTAACTTTAGTCGACTTAACAGGAACATCTACATTATGTACATAATTGTGTTTAACAACTAGAACTATTCCACAAGGGCAAACTCTTCCCTCAGGGCATAAACCACCGTATTCCTTACATGTCATACCGATATATCCCATATCATCACCAAAATGTATCACAGAACATGCGTGTTTCCTAGAATGGAAAGGGTTATTAGAGCTATTAATTTATCCAAATATTTGAGATACGATACAAGTACAACCCTCACACTTTATAATCAGATTAGTATGAAATAAGCTTTATTGAATTCTAATTGAGGATATTGATCTACATAGGGCTATGGGTTGTGTTTGTAGCAGTAGGCGTACACTGGGCGACAAGTTGCCGTGACATGCCGCCGCGACTGTCGCCCAGTGTAGAGCTTGGAAACAAAATGTATGTAATTTGGCGCCAGCAGCTTGTCGTCGCGACATGTCGCCCAGTGTGCGCCTAGAGTAAAAGCAATCCTTAGGAGTAATATTGAAATGAGAAATCTACTTAATATCAAAATGTTATCATTAAAATTGTCATGAAATCCTAACGGGCTATCTTCTTCCCAACTTACAGAGACGTTTTGGTATGTCATAATCAAACCCGTGCTCCGTCACGGCTGTCTCCAACCGACTTTGAAGGATTAGTTATTTACCTTGATATTTCGTTCAGAACGAAACGACATAAAATTAATTTTAGGATATCACATTTTTAAAGTTTTCCCTATAAAAATTGGTGACATAAACATCATACATAAGCACCTTAATTAACTATAGACAACAGACTAATTACGTTTGGGAAGTTTAAAGCCGTAAAATTCAAAACGCAAAATGAAATACACTCACCCATTTTTAACAAAGTTAGAGATGTAATGAATACACATTTTAGACACTCGTTGCTCCTGCAGCGTGTAATTCTGTTGATGATGTGTTGTTGACAGTGGCACGCCCAAGTAATATGGAAGCTCTTCGCCGTGAACTGATCCTGGTCTCTGAATCAAGAATAAAGTCTTTTAAAAAGGTTTGAAGCAACAATGCAGTATTCGAAACGAAGAGTATTTCTCTTTGGGTAGAAATATGTTATGACTGACATGTACTTAAGTCATTTACGTAAGAAGGTATTAAATTTCAGTTTTATTCTGATGTAATTGTTACAGTTTCAGAATCAAAAATAATGAATTTAATGGTTTGATAGACTTCTAAAAATGCGTTAAAACCAGAGTCGCCGAAAACTATATGTATTTCTCATAACTATGGACATTAACTTTGTCCTAAACTAATATTCAAGTCTTTCACGTGACGGTCTAAATCAATACAATTTAACCTACATAAGCCAGATAACAGGACCGTTGATGTGCAATTTCAGGGCTGTCACGTTAGTAACTGATGGGTTCGCCTCAGTTAATCAGCTACCGCAAACTTGTCATTGCCAAAAAAGAAAAAACAACTGTGTTTGAAAACCCTACAAAATACCTACATTTATACAGACTTTATCTATCAGTAGCTAAGGGATTATAGGTATTGTTTTGGCTTTTGATTCAACAGATAAAACAGTAATTTGTAATGGAACGAGTAATTTTGGTCAGATGCATATCGAAGTTCACCATCTCAGTCTTAAAAAGAGTTAAAAAGGATTGTTTACTTAGATATTGTTAGAGCAAAAAGGTTTGAAAATCTGTCATTTTCGATTTTCTTTAACAAGGTTCCGCATTTACTCGATACTCGCGGATTTCACATCTTTGTTTCTTAACGCTAAAATAGAACTTTAAAAACCATATACATTTATATCACAGAATCATACATAGATACATAATTTGCTCACGTACTTACTACACAAATACAAGTTTCTTGATAAATATAGTTTCATCAGCTTTTTTATACTAACTTGTGGATAATCCCTGTCTTGTGAAAGGTGATGAAAATGAGTGAAGTAAGTCGTTCCTCCTCGTAACGCGTGAAGGTATCCCAGTCTTATCAAAGGTGCCGCCGTTCGTCCGTCACTGAGTACCTGAGTAAGAAATATATCTCTTAGAAATAATTTATATTTTAACACAGTTTTACGTGTTCATAAATGTTGAAAACCCATTTTCGTGGAAATAACTTGTGGCTTAGCTAAGGTGCAATCTCTTTGATAGCAGACATAAGCTTTTATGATTTCTTTATATCACAACTTTGGGCGTAGGACATAACGTGTCGTAGTTTGGAAACTTATTATGTCATTAGGGCGCCATTATTGAGGTTCTTATTCACTAAACTTGCCTCGTCGTATGACCGGCATTTTTACTTTAATTCCAAGTATTATGGTCATCAATTGTATGTATTCTTTACTGAACTTGCCCCGTGTACACGGGAAAGTGTACAAAAATGTCGCCACCTCAATTCATTCGAAGGGTGTCGTAAGAAGTGACTAAGGGAATACTTGCAAAACAATCTCCTGAATGCGTGAAGGTATTAAGTTGAAAGTGTTCCGTTTTTTCCTTTGAGGTGCGGAGCCCTAAAAAGTACAATTCCATACAATTATGGCGTGTTACTTTACCGAAAGTTGCTCTTCAAATTATTTTGGTTTTGTATTTCATCATTACATCTTTCTTAATGATACAGTTACCAATCTGTATTAAGTGTTTTTGTTTAGTATCTAGATTTGAAAAGAATAATTACAATAAGACGACAAATATCTTTAAACAAAATATTTTCTAACTTAGAATCTCTTATTAAAGTTTCTACGTTCTGATTTTCGTTCCTGTGGGAATACGAACATAAAGTTTTAGCCCATGTTACTCATAAATAATTTGGCATTCTAATGATGAAGTATCCGTAACCCGTGCTTACTGGACGGTTTGCGGATTACTTCAACATTTTTAAGTTTATTCGTTACAAAAATACTTACATAGATACAATTATAATGTCTTTTCTCTTTAGAATATTAAATATTAGTAACATAGTATTCTGAATTTCGTCAAGGAATCCATGGAACAGGACACGTGGCAAATCTACACTATAATATAATCAAGTCACAACAAAGCCGTTGATATCTTATTTTGATGAAGCAAAGTATTTTCCAATAAAAGCTTTCAGTTGGTACTGCTTTGTCATGTTTTTAAGGTGCGGCAATGTCATCAACATCCTTTTGTATTCTTTACGAACGTTCCATAAGTATCAAATACCACTTGAGGCTTAAATTGAGATTATTCGTGAGGCTGGCTAAATCGTAAACATTAAGAGGAGAGTCGAAAGAAATCAAGTTTCGAGAAATAAAATTCAAAATAACGCAGTACTATTTAAAAAAATCATGAAAAGTAGTAAACAGACTGAGTGCCCAGCCAGAAAAATTTCTATTAAAGTATTTGCTGTTGTCTCAAGAAGTACTTCAAATAATAACATTATATAGTACGTGACGCAAGAGGTAACCCTTTTCAAGGGACGGTCGAAAAACATCCACCAAATTGTCAGTTATCTATTTCAGCGGGTTCACTATCAATGATGGTAATAACGTTTTTCTACACAATATATTCGATACCGCAGAGAAACAAAACAAAGGCCCCGGTTCTCTATTTATATTCAGCGTATCTGCTTTTAAAGGCCACGCTGTTAAAGCAATGGATATACATTTAATATCACGTTTCTGTTGGTTTAAGTTGATTCTTGTTTGTAGCTGCGTGTTTTTGGTTCTGTATACAGTTATAGTCATTAGTGGTATTTTAATATCAAGTTACTGAAATATTTCTTCCTAAATAGGTAGGTACGTCTTGCTATTAAGGAAACGCTAATGAAAAGTTTCTCAGATCTGGTCGGAATCTAAACCATGGGTATACTCCCTAAGGAATTTACCGACCAGACTACTTGTATAGCAAAATTAAGTTCCATATCTAACCGCTGGCTATGGTTTAGACATTAAGTAGTTATATAGTATTACGCTCAATCGTACTGTATTAATTTCCTTGGAATGAAACTAAAGTTCTTAATTTATAACATAGACATACATCAACCTCTGAATTTGTAACGGAATTTGCAACTTGTACATCAACCACTAAATTTGTTAAGGAATTTTCAATTTGTCTATACGATAAAACGTTAAATTGATAAATTAGTAACTTGAAAATTTAACTCTATGTCACTTACTTCTAAAGTTGCATCTCGCACGCTGAGAGGATTTTGCACAGGCTTGTCCCAGTCGGTATATTCATTCTTCA
Organism: Miltochrista miniata; assembly: GCA_933228765.1. NCBI lineage: Eukaryota > Metazoa > Arthropoda > Insecta > Lepidoptera > Erebidae > Miltochrista > Miltochrista miniata. Next base: position 23,839,468 of record OW121751.1, read on the forward strand.
AAGTCGAGTAGATCTCGTTGAGATGATAATAGTATGCATTGCGAACAAATGTGCGAAGAATGCGATCCCTGCGGCTCTCGTTGAAACCGAACTCCAAGTCTTGGGCGTTAAATTCCAGGTAAGATTCTGGAAGGAATACCATAGCTCTCATTTACATATATTTATCATTCACCGCCTCGAAACCCTCATTCAATTTATTCGGAAGTATGTTAACGCTCTCTGAAATAGAACTTCAGTATCTACAAGACCATAAAGTACGGGTATCTTAGTTATGTCGTTTTCCGTGGCTGACAGTAATAAGGATTCAAATTTATAGTGTAATTCATAAATTACGGAGAGACGTAATAAGATGAATGTTATGGTGGTTTTTATGTCTGTTTGTGTACGACGAAATGCCTTTAACATGAGAGCACAATAAGTAATATCGTGGGTGTAATTTATGTTTATAAGGTCAGCTTCCAAGTACACGACGACGTGAAATAATTCACGTAGTGAGAACAACCCGAATTATTTCTATCGTCGCTAGCAGAAATATGAGACGTAAAGAAATAAAAAGAAGTGTATCGTGTTTCGAGATTTATTTATAGCAGTAAACCTACGTATGTGACAGTAAAAATACGGATGTAATTTAAACTTATCATGCATAAAATTAATAAATTCACGCGGTGAATAATGGCGGAAATTGAAAAATGGTTTTGTTGTGTGCGAGTGACACAGTTATAGATTCACATCACAATAACTGTGTGATACTCCATTATTACTTAGTCTTCAGGATTATTATTCGAATCGAGATAAAAGATAAGTATTTAAGTATTCATGAGACTTCGCCGACCGTCCATCACGAGGCTGTATCTCAGAAACCGTGATAGCTAAAGAGCTAAAATTTTCACAGATGCTGTATTATTATACTAAAATTACAAACGTTATTTTTTGTCGTTTTTTGAATAGAAAAATATCCATTTTATAATTGAAAGCCTCAGAGAGCTTTAGTAATTTTTATTTTACCCGTCGTTGTCAATCCAAACAACAGTTCTCTGTGGGAGAAATCGGCCAACTCATGTCCTGCTGCGTTGGCGACTGCAGCCGCGCCTGCACCCAGTCTCGAACTATCCGTTGGCGGAGGCACCTGCACAAAACATTCTTTCATCAGACTTAAACAGGAGCTTATATATAAAGATTACAGTAAAATAATTAATATTCATAAAGTATTTATTGAGTTGGTACTAAAATTTCCGTTGGTTTCGATATTCAGATGATATGGTAAGTAATAAATATTTTATATTGATACCAGATTTTTAAAAAATAATGTAGAAAGATTATACATTTTGAACAATACTGAAGTAACACCTGGTTCATACATACATATAGGCAGGACTTCGTCCCCGAAGGGGTAGGCGGATGCCCACATTTCACCATATGGTTTTATGTCTCACGTTACAGGTGGTGAGCCTATTGCCGTGTTGAAATGAACAGGCGCAGGTTGTGACAACCCATGGTTAAAATTCTTCAAGCCGCCCATAAGGCCCTTAAGCTTGGCTTAGCGATTCTTGTCATTTTACTGACAACGGAGTTTCATTTCGAGTTTTTCATCTCTACGCAATGGTCCTTTTACGACACCCCCGGGATGAATTGGGATGGCAAAATTTTGTAGTCTGTCCCGCCACCACACGGGGTACAAAATTTTTTTGTATATATTTTAATTGGGTACATTATATGATATATCGATAAATGATTCTTATCTTATCTTCTACTAAAGCCTTTTTTTACGTGAGGGAAAATACTCAAAGGATGTTATGCCGGACTCTTACCGACTAAAAAACCTTACGTAACGTCCAACAGCCTGTGGTTGGGAGCCCCGGGTAAGCCTTCGGAAGGATGTCCCGGGACCTTCTACTAAAGCCTTACAATTACTATACTCGTAGTAACATTAAAATGTATTTATATCTAAATGTTCTTAATCAGCTTTCTGTTGATTTATCAATGTTTCAGAACATCACAACAATAATTAAATTTTAATTTGACAATAGGTAACTTTTAAGCTACCTACCTATTATCATATTCACATTAATATTTTCAAACAAAGTACGCAAAGTTTTAAATGAATCAAGTACTTAATACTACTCAGTGTTTCCCATTGACCATTTTATTTTGATATGAAAATGCCCGAGGCTTTTTAGGTACCCATTTTCCATTAGAACTGGATCACGAGGTAAAAGGCGATATGCAGCCTATGTGTCAACCTCCACTGTGTACCGAATAATTCTGTAAAAATCGTTTAGATGTTAGATCATGAATGAGTAGCAAATATTTCCAAAAAAACACATTTTATAGTATTAAAAGAATTACTATACGCAGTAGATATACTTTTGCATTTGCGCTTAGTCGAAGACGGCTATAACAAAACAAACCTATGATAATTGAAACTTTAACAAGTCAACATAGTCGTAAAGAGCGAAGCGTAAAAAGACTCTTACGGCATAAAAAGAGATCAAAATGGGTCTAATATCTACGCAGATGAGAAAGCTTGCTGCAATATTGAATTTAAAATTTGTATGAACAACTGGCGAAAATGTCTTTTACATTTTCTCTGTGCAATTTTAAAGTTATACTCGTTTTTATTACAAAATAGAATAGCAATTTCAAAAGTTGAAAAGTATAAATTTGCTAAAATGGCGATTATTTGTATTATAATAGCCTGATTTTTTTTAAATCACGTCATCTTTGATATTAGTGTAATCCAAAAGTACTCTAAGAAATTTAACACTAATTTAAAAATTCTCGATTCGAATCTAATGACTTGAAAAAATTATGTTGTCAAATTTATGTCTACAAATATGAAAACGGAACACCTATTTTCCTTTAACAAATATCAATACTGCATCAATCTACTACTACACCAGAAGTAGGTTCCTACAAATTTCAACAGTGATATTCAGACTTTTACAAACAACCCATATCCAACTTGTTGACAGTGTGATTAATTTTAAAAGTGTCACTTTCGTTTCAATTTGGTTCGCATTCCACTAACTACATAGCCCAGTCTGGCTAGCAATGATTCCAATTTTGGCTACTCGCTCTTACTAAATATAAATTGCTCACTGACGTATGTAGATTTAATACGGTATACAACTTTTCGCAGACAGCAATTTTTTTTATTATACGAATATTATAATAATTAATGGAAACACTCATATTATGATCTACTATCTACTAATACTATAAAGAGGAAAGATTTGATTGTTTGTATGTTTGGAGGAACTACTGGGGCGATTTGAAAAATTCTTTCACTGTTGGAAAACTACACTTTTTGCGGTGAACATAGGTTATATTTTATTCCCGTATTCTCATGGGAACGGGAACTACGCGGGTGAAACCGCGTGACGTCCGCTAGTGATCTATGAACGTAAAAAAATTATCCTTACTAATATTTCCGCTAGTGATCTATGAACGTAAACAAATAATCCTTACTAATATTATAAAGAAGTAAAGTTTGTGTGTTTGTATATTTGTTAAATTATAAGGGGTAATCTCAGGATTTACTGAACCGATTTTAAAAATTCTTTCATCAATAGAAAGCTACGTTATTGTGGAGTGTCACAGGCTATATAGCATCACGCTACAACGAATTGGAGCGGAGCAGTAATAGTAAATGTTTCATAAACGGGGGAAAAGTTATTCCTTTTGAGAGCTTCGTTGCGTGTGCTGCGTAAATATTTATAGTTATGTAAAAAATATGTACTACAAAATTATTTCTCTCAAAAAAGTTCTCAAAAAATTGCGTAATAGCATGTGTCTATCTTTGGGTTGGTGCACAATAACCATTTTAATGTAATCAATTTTTTTCTACAATAATGCCACGGGATACCTCTTTCATAAACGAAATTGTTCTTAAAAATAATGCGACGGGAATATATGCGACGAGAAACCTCTCTCTCTCTCTCTCTCTCTCTCTCTCTCTCTCTCTCTCTCTCTCTCTCCCTCTCTCTCTCTCTCTATCTCTCTCACGTAGTATTGAATATTAACGACGAGACGCTACGGGAGTAAACGCAACGCGACGGGAGTAAATGCGACGGGAACAGGTAATACTCTCTCTTATGTGGTGCAAACGAAGTTGCGCGGGTCAGCTAGTATATGATAATTATTATAACTTCTTCTCAGTCGGTCACTCTTGTCAGAGGGGTCGTGGCTACTAATGAGCAGGATTACGATTCGCCGTCGCCATCCTCTTTCGGGGCTGTTGCACATCTTACTATGTCCCTCCACTTTTTGCGATGGTTGGCACTGCGAGAGCATTGTACTGCGGTCGACTGAGGAGCAGTTCAGACAAGATTCATCCAGCGGATTGGGGACCTACACCGTGACCTTGTGCTCTCCACACAATTATTATAACTAAATCCTACTAATATTATAAATGTGAAAGTTTGTAAAGATTTTTGCATTGAATCAAGTTCTCACGACTGAGAGGATTTGTCTGAAATTTGGTTCAGGTATATATATGTCGCCACACCGAGAATTACTAATTAAAATCTATTTGATTATAAATAGATTAAAACCATTACAATGAGCAACTTTACTGATACCTTACTATTTTGTGATATAAGGTTCGAATAGAAATAGTTGTAGAATTTATTAACACTGATTTGTATAACTTGATGTAGTGTTGAACTAATTAGGTTACCTAAGTGTTATGTGACTATGTAGGTTCGTAAGAACCTACAATAAAGACTATTGTTAAATTCTTATTGACAATTAATACGAATATTGTCGACATTTGAAAATGTTTTTAATCAAAACAGGATTTTTGTTATTCCTATAGTTCCGGCAATGTTCATTTTACTGAGAATGAATTAATCTTTGTATTTTAACGATTTCATTCAATTTAACAGTTTGTTTGACTAATTAAATTAATAACTTTATTTCTCAAAAATAAATTGAACCACATTTCTTTGATTTAAAAAGAAAACATTAAATATCAAGCCACGTGTTTTGTGAGAACAATTTGAGTGGCGGGGATTTATAAATAGACAGTGGTTGTGGCCGAGGGCTCACTTTTGCTGCTGGAATTTGGAGAGAAAACATTGTGAGTAGATTCTATGTTGGTTTTAATTTGGAATAAAAATTATGTTGTAATAACCTACTGTAAGTTAAAAGAGTGGCCGGAGTTTTATTGCCAGGTTCTTTTTTCTCCAGCTCTACCTATTGCGTTGCGAATCTGGCAGTAAATGTAGATTGTGACTTACATGAATAAAGATTTTTCATTTAATTTCATTTTATTTCATTGGTGTTCCATTTGCTTGTTTTTATTACCGTGTTTCTGAAATAAATACCGCCTAAGTATTTATTTCACTGTTATTTAACTAGATATCCATCTATAAGTGTAATAAAGCATAAAGCAGACCCGATGACCTACTCCAGGTCAGCGGGCCTGCGCTTTTAAAAACAGCTGCCGCATGTCTACTCTGACATCAGAAGTGGGATCACTACCTACAAAATACTGTGCGAGACTATTTATTTTTCAGGATCTTTACTACGAAGATTGTGTACCAGTTTACCAACGCGCCGCACGCGGTTACGTGCGCGCCGGCGTGTTCCGCGGCTGTGCGAGATCCTGGTGCTAGTAAGTCTTCCACCAGCACCGTCACACAGCTACAACAGCAAAGGGGTAATGTACCACCTGAATTTTATTTTAATATGATCACAGTGAAGTAATGTATGAGTGATCGCCTGTCGAAACAACAAAAGAAAGTTATGATTAAGTACCGATGTGTTTCTACCCTCATATGACCTAGGCGGTAACGTCGCGTTGGCGACTGCAATTGATGTAATCATGTTGTTTTTTTTTTTTTGTTTGTTTCAAACGAACTATGTTATCAAGTGACTACGATATACGTATGAAAATAACTAGACTGCTGAAGGGCCGCGCTAACATAGGTTGACAACTGGCTAGTTACCGCGTCCTCGGTGGGGCCACCATAAGCTAGTCTGCCAGCTTAGTGGTTACAAAATTGCGATGCAGTAGCAGCGATGATAGGTTATGTTACCTCTTCTATATTATGTAAGCGTTGAAACGCGAATTGATCACAACCACCACCGAAACTGTTAAAATATTCCATTGATAGTGGAAACGCTTCTTACTGTAATTTTTGTAGTAAGTCCGGTCATACCTCTCGTGAGTGACGTTTTAAAGCTACTACAACAGATTCGGATAAACGTACGGTTGAAAGAAACTTGTGTTCCCATGCAACAATAACCCGGCCAACACAACGGTTATACGAACAAACTTATAGTAGGTACTTGAATTTTATTCATTTTGATCAAAAGCCGTTTACACATTTGGTACCTGCTATCGCCGCGAAAAGCACATAACCTATAATATGAACTCTGTTCTTAACTAGTCCAGCTTGAACACAATGCGTGTGAGGATAGGTAAGGTTATTAATAATACCATCTTTGATAGCGGGGTTAAGTGCTTGTTAATTCGTGAGTCAATCTCATACAATTTGCCGGAAAACCGAAAACGTGTGGTCAACAAAATTACTTGGTGGCATAGGTTTCCTGTTGTTTCTACGAGCATCTTAAGTCTGTCTAGATTCTAGATAATAGAATTAACGTAGAAATTGAATGTCACATTTCACAAGATTATTACTTCAGACGTGTTGGTAGGTTCAAATCTATTTTTATTAGATAGCATAAGGTAACCTTGATATCGAAGATGACTTAAAAACACCCAGAAAAATAAAATTACCTCTTTAGTTCAGACAATGACCACAAAGGTAGTATAGCATAGGTTTGTATAGATGACGTTATCAGTACATATTTTTCTGATATCTGTGGTAAATACCATAGGTTTTCTCTCCAAGCTCTGTCATTAAAGCAGTAACTATTTACTAATCTGAGCTAAGTCTTAATATCATTCCGTAAACCAGGATTTCCAATCCTCATAGAATAATGTGTGAGATGTCCGTGAATATTTATTTATTATTTATTTATAATAATGCCTTTTCTGTTAACGGTCAATTGAGTATGCAAAAAATTTAGTACAGAACGGTCAAGTGCGTCCTAGCCCTAAAAAGGTTAAGCCTAAAAACTCTGGTACCGACAAATGCTAAACAAATTCGTCTATTCAGTTGTCGCGCTGAATACTCCCGCTCGTTCATACCAAATATCTCTCCTGCTGTGGCTTCTCTTAATGAAGTGACTATCTAAGGCGCTAAGTGGCAATGGACCCATGTTCATGAGGAAGCATGGCATAGAATATTTCTAGGAAAAGAACCTAGCGAATTGTTTCCTTGGCTGGGCCTTGACTTCGGGTCAATCCTTATTCAAATCAATAGGGGTCGGCAGCACATAGTGGCTTTTTTTTAGTATGCACACGACCGATGCGATGTAGAAACTAGATAAGTATCACTCGAGCGAACTCGAGATTTTGGTGGTAGTACGAGCGGTCAAACGTTTTAACTATTACTTGTATGGACGCCATTTCAAGATGATTATACGGTATGCCGACTGCGACGCGCTTTAAGCCTCGAAGCACAAGGAAGACTTGCTGTCTCACATCCATAATGGTATATTCGCAAAAATTTGAATTTGAAATAAATACAGGAAGGGCGAGCGGATGCAGCATGCCGATATTGTTAAACTGAAATACCTTTAACAGGCAAAGTCTTGAATAACAGTTTGATTAATGATTATTCATCTGAATAAACAGTAAACAACGTCGAGATGTAGAGACGTACAACGTGCTATCATAGACGGTTTCCATTGAGATGAGACCGTCCAGGGATGTTATCTGCAAGAAAATGTCAAGATAGGTATCGGAAAAGCGAGACCCAATCTTGGGTAGGTACACAACGGTTGACTGTTGTACCTAAATCTTTCCAAAGAAGCTTTAGTAATTAATACCTTAAGACTCTTCATAAAATTATGGAAGTTACTATTTTGAAAAAAATTAGCACCGTTAGTAAAGATTTTTTCACAGTTAAAATTAGGACAATTGCATCGTTTTCAGGACCTCGAATCTTTAGATCAACGCAAGTTCACTTGCGCTCTATTAGCAAACCGACAGTGCCATTCGAAGCTATACCTACACGTCGACTTACCGCGTAAGCCAGGCACTTCAGATGAACAGGAACGTGTAACCTTCACAGTAGACTCCTATGTATATTCCCCCACCGCTAGGTGAGGCAGCAGTGGTAACTGTAGGTCTGTCGGGAGTCCTGGGGTCATCCTTCCGAGAGCTTACCCGGGGCTCCCAACCGTAGGCACATTAGGTAGGAAACGTGTGGTTTTTAGTCGGTAAGAGTCCGGCATGGCATTCATGTAGGATTCCCTCTTTATAAATACTCCTATGCAAAGTAAGTTCTGTTACGCTATACAAACTACAAAGGCAAGCATTGAACCTTGGTGGCCCAAACAAGTATTTCATCTCTTCCTAGCCCCAAAACAAGTGATTATAAACGATGTCCCTGTATAGTAGCCACAGGTATCAGTAGGGCTAATAGTCTTATCATGATAAGGGATTACGAGACTTCAGGCATCAGATAGTCCAAACTGCAGGCGTAGCTCCTCTTATTTCAGTGCCAAAACTGTTTACCAGCGGAATTGCCTAATTTGGTCAACCACTGAAGTACCTAGTTTGAAACTTCTTAAACGGCACGTACAACAACGACACAGACATCTACTAAAGATAAGGCGAGATTTGACAGGAATCGTGCAAAAAAAAAAAAAAAATGATAGTTTTTACAGAGGCATCTTTGTTTAAGTTTACAGCGTTTTCGACAACGGCCGCTGTCTTCTAAAGGAAGCATTAGGACATCATAGACGGGCGCTAAAGGTCCCCACAATCAACAGCGGGGCGCCCAAAACCTCGTGGTGAGCTACAGCTTAGGTTAGGTCATCTGGCGCATTGGCGCTGACGCGGACGGCACCGCACCCAGCGAGTACTTGATTCTCAGAAACCACAAATTGAAAAATCTGGTGAGGTATTTTCATTTTAGTTTCTTCAGTCTAATCGGTATTAAAATGCTAGCTGAATTATTAGACAAATGATGCTATTGGGACGTGGAGTCACCAAATTAGCTAATAAAATATTTAAATGAAAAGATGCTATTGGGGCGTGGAGTCGCCAATAAGCCACTAATATCCCTATCCTGAATCATATTATTTATTTATTATTTGTATTAAGCCACAAAAAGTGGATATCCCAATCCTGAAAGAATAGTGGTCCCCTGTGTAACAAGGCGTACAAGACCGCTGAGGGCACAGCATCGACCCTACCAACATCCCCTAGGGCCCCTGTCTTTGACAGCATCGACCTCTCCCCTACATCATCCTTACCCGTGTATAAAAAAAAAAAAAAAAAAAAAAAACTGTTGCCATGTGGAATGAGCAGTAAGAACCACTACGAGTGGATATCCCAATCCTGAAAGAATAATGGTCCCCTGTGTAACAAGGCGTACAAGACCGCTGAGGGCACAGCATCGACCCTACCAACATCCCCTAGGGCCCCTGTCTTTGACAGCATCGACCTCTCCCCTACATCATCCTTACCCGTGTATAAAAAAAAAAAAAAAAAAAATTCTGTTGTCATGTGGAATGAGCAGTAAGAACCACTACGAGTGGATATCCCAATCCTGAAAGAATAATGGTCCCCTGTGTAACAAGGCGTACAAGACCGCTGAGGGCACAGCATCGACCCTACCAACATCCCCTAGGGCCCCTGTCTTTGACAGCATCGACCTCTCCCCTACATCATCCTTACCCGTGTATAAAAAAAAAAAAAAAAAAAAACTGTTGTCATGTGGAATGAGCAGTAAGAACCACTACGAGTGGATATCCCAATCCTGAAAGAATAATGGTCCCCTGTGTAACAAGGCGTACAAGACCGCTGAGGGCACAGCATCGACCCTACCAACATCCCCTAGGGCCCCTGTCTTTGACAGCATCGACCTCTCCCCTACAAATCCCTCCCTGTGTATAAAAAAAAAAAAAAATCTGTTGCCATGTATTTACATGTGCGCAGTACCGTGTGTTGTGGCGTCATTTGGGAGAGGCCTACGTCCAGCAGTGGACTGATATAGGCTGATTTGATTCATTGATTGATGTGGATCGCAGTAGTAGCACTCAGTGAGCGCATCATAACCAGCTCACCGTCTTCATTAACTATGAGCGGTGACACTCTACATGCTACCACGATGTAAGGTTATGACCAATGGAATTATATTTGCTTAACCAAGTTTTTCTGGTTTGCGTGTACTGTAGAACTACCAAGCCTCAGCTTTTAATATTTATTTTGCAGATCTAGACCTTACCACACGATGCAGAGCACGCATCGCCGATCAGTATGGCCGTGTCGCCACACCGAGAATTACTAATTAAAATCTATTTGATTATAAATAGATTAAAACCATTACAATGAGCAACTTTACTGATACCTTACTATTTTGTGATATAAGGTTCGAATAGAAATAGTTGTAGAATTTATTAACACTGATTTGTATAACTTGATGTAGTGTTGAACTAATTAGGTTACCTAAGTGTTATGTGACTATGTAGGTTCGTAAGAACCTACAATAAAGACTATTGTTAAATTCTTATTGACAATTAATACGAATATTGTCGACATTTGAAAATGTTTTTAATCAAAACAGGATTTTTGTTATTCCTATAGTTCCGGCAATGTTCATTTTACTGAGAATGAATTAATCTTTGTATTTTAACGATTTCATTCAATTTAACAGTTTGTTTGACTAATTAAATTAATAACTTTATTTCTCAAAAATAAATTGAACCACATTTCTTTGATTTAAAAAGAAAACATTAAATATCAAGCCACGTGTTTTGTGAGAACAATTTGAGTGGCGGGGATTTATAAATAGACAGTGGTTGTGGCCGAGGGCTCACTTTTGCTGCTGGAATTTGGAGAGAAAACATTGTGAGTAGATTCTATGTTGGTTTTAATTTGGAATAAAAATTATGTTGTAATAACCTACTGTAAGTTAAAAGAGTGGCCGGAGTTTTATTGCCAGGTTCTTTTTTCTCCAGCTCTACCTATTGCGTTGCGAATCTGGCAGTAAATGTAGATTGTGACTTACATGAATAAAGATTTTTCATTTAATTTCATTTTATTTCATTGGTGTTCCATTTGCTTGTTTTTATTACCGTGTTTCTGAAATAAATACCGCCTAAGTATTTATTTCACTGTTATTTAACTAGATATCCATCTATAAGTGTAATAAAGCATAAAGCAGACCCGATGACCTACTCCAGGTCAGCGGGCCTGCGCTTTTAAAAACAGCTGCCGCATGTCTACTCCGACATATATATAGTCTGTTATAATACATTGAATAGACTTTAATCCCTTGAAAACCTTGTTCCCATGGGATGCGTGGACGGGTACAGAATTCCATACACGTGACAAGGTGTTGAATAAAAATAATATAGCGCGTGAAGAGTGTGTATCATAAAATGAAAGACTTACAGCGGACGGGTTAACAATGACGGTGCCGTCAACGAAAGGTGCGAAACCGGGCAGAAATCGTGGTGGTTCAAGCCGAACCGCTAGTAGGTCTGCGAGTGGCTTGTTCCGCAAGCACGGTGCTAGATCGTCCTCCAATAAATCACCGTGACAGCCTGTCTGCTCCGCCACCTGATAGACAACAAACGGAATAACAAAACTCATCAAAAAAGATAGGGACCTACACAATTTTGCGCACCAACGATTAAATAAAATTTCGCCGCGCAGAAAAATATCTCTGTCAGATTCATCATTTACCTCAAACGAAACATAATTTGTATCACAGCTGTCATAATGAAAAAGCTGTTTTAGATTTTGATGAAAAAAATATTCACGAAATAAGTACTTTACTAAAATAAAGTACTTATTTCGTTAGCACAATAAGTTTAACCATTTCATTCAATAGCAAACGTAGCTTCACTACTGACGTTACTTTAATATTATTATCCAAGCTGTAGCTTTAACGTGCTTTCGCTTAGGAGCTTTACAGCTCTTTAACCGGTATAGATTTAAAATTGACGTAAGTTATGCATCAGAGAAAAATATAATTAGCTTGTCTAAGTTAGGACTACAAAGAAAACATACTCGTAGTCAGTACTGGCTTTCACAGTAGGTATATGATATTACATTAGGTATTCCGTGAACTCGTTGCTTTACTCAGTTTGCGTTTACATTATTAACGCGAATACGTGTAACTTTCGCTTTAGCTGACTAAGGTAGTGTAATATTTCATTTTGTCTACATATAACCCGTAAGTTGCAGTATTATTATAATTTATACACGTATTTCTGCTGAATACTTTTAAATCTAAAAGATTGTGTTCAGAGAATGGTGTCTCATGAAGGCATGATATTAAAATGTAATATTCAAGGCACCAGTAACTTTTTAATATCATTTGAAATGTCTGTTAGGCTACTAAACGTAGCGTTATTTATTTGCTTCCATTTAAATATAGTACCACCAATACGGTATGAACTTAATTTATAGAGTACGCAACAGTTGGACATTTATAAAATGCACTATTCAATACTACTTAAACAGAAATGCAGTCGTATATTAACTAGGTATGGATAAGGTTACTAGTATACCTTTCTTTTTATCGTGAGTGGTTCTCTCTGCAACGCCCATGAACTCAGCCCCGACCCACTTAATAAGATAACACGCTTCAGTAGTTCTGAAACAGATAAACTTCATTTCATTTTGTCTTTTAGAATAAGGAAAAATGGACTAACGAGACGTTAAAGTTATTTAAAAGAAAACGTTTTTTTCACTTCATTGGACTTTTAATAACATTTGTCACCCAAATAGTAGAAAAGAAAAAAGCTTATTGAATTCCAGTAGGATAGGGCGGAAATCGTTAGTTACCCTACATAATACGTACTAAATGATACAAAAAGAAAATCAATAAAATACATCAGTTTCGTTAAGAAATTCAAGAAACTCCTGAATTTGGAGTCCTGAGTTTAGATTGAGGAGCCACTTTGTTATAGAATGTAACTTTTTATTTAGTGGCGTACAAATTTCAAAAATTGACCTACATTATTTTTTATTGTGTACTTAGTAGATATAGGTAGAGTGAGTTTCATTTAAAAAGGAGAGGTGACTCCTCAATCTACACAGACACAAAAAACAGTCAATTTCATTAAGCAAACCGGCCAAGTGCGGGTCAGTCTCACGTACGGAGGGTTTCGTAGAAAAAAAAACAAAATCAAAATCAAATGTGTTGTATACCCCAATGTTTCCAACCCTGCAATACTTTTTTCTGGTTTTAGTATTATTTGTAACAGCGAGTAGGTTACAACTAAGTGATACAACCTGGTGACAGACAAACAGACAGACGGACAGCCAGCAAAGTCTCAATAACTGGGCACCGTTTTGACCCCTTGGGTACGGACGCCTAAAAATACATTGACAAAGAGCTGCTCTTGTGCATGACTAATGTGACCCTTTTAATCTTATTAACTAAATGTTAATAAGATTAAAAGGGTATTATGTAACCACAAATGTTTGTTTCGGAGTTTGGGTGTTTTCTATGTATAATATGTATGTATTTAGAAATATATAAGTATGTCTATCAGTCGTCTAGATCCCATATCACAAGCTTATAGCTTAGTTTGGGCTAGATGATGTTGTGTGAGAATGTCCAACAATATTTATTTATTTATTTATTATTTAACTGCCGGAGGATCTAAATTGGGTGAGGAGAGCATTGTAAAGGTATAATTATGAGCAACGCGTGTTCTACAGCCATTCTACAGAATGCATGTACCTTGTCTGCACTGTGCTGTAGAATATTCAAGTAAATTAATTTCAAATTCACGAGCAGTTCTTTTTTTACCAGTGACGAACTTCGATAATCTTAGATTATGATACAATTATTTATTTATTTTATTTATTTTACACTTTATTGTACGCCAAGTATATAAAAACATAGTACATACAATCCGTGCAAGTAGCTGTACAATGGGCGGCCTTATCGCTATAAAGCAATTTCTACCAGGCAACCTTTGGATGGAGAAAGTTGGTCGGAGGTAACGAGTGATAGTTCTTACGCGTACTCTCAAATCTAATATACATAAATTGATAAATATAGATACTAATTATCTACCTACATCATACCTACACATAGTTTTGAAAATAAATACACCACATTTATTTATATATCTACTTATACATACACAAAATTCACATACATTATATACATACATACATACGTACTTATATAATTGATATTCTACATGGACAGATAGTGATCCTTCACCATTTTTTTAAATTTCGTTATTGTCTGTGCTCGTCTAATCTCCACTGGAAGTTGATTCCATAGCCGTATAGCCGTAACTGTAAACGATTTGCCATAGAATGTAGATGAGTGACGCGGCATCTTTAAGGCCATACCCAGGGCTAACGACCTTGAGCATATGGGCGATATGACTCGCCAACATAGAGTAGCGCAACTACAGAGACATCAGAGTAAAAGAACCACGGAAGAAGAAGAAAATAGTAGCGGAAATGCGTTCCTCGCTTCACCAAATAAACAAGAAGCCGTGAGACGGTCTCACCCGACTGCCCCTCTCTAAAACGTTTATTGTTTTTTTAATTGTGAAAGTTCAATCCGATTGCCGTTGTCATTTTTGTTTAATTTCAAACTTTGAACAGATGATCCACGTAACCTAGTGACGTAGTTTAATGCAACAGAGTCACAGACAAAGTCTCGTCACGAATTCACAAAGACGAATGTTCAATATATTCTTTGTTTTGTACTTAAATTATTACAAATCCAGACAAGAGGGGTCTTCCACTCGCTTGAAATTTGATTAATACAAACAAACAAAAATATGTACGTACCTACGTAAGCGTCGTAAACGCAGTTGCGAGGGTTAGCTAGTTATGTATAAATAAGAAGCGCTCGTGGCACTGCAAACAGACTCATTGTTCTGTAAACGGTCACTGTTGTAAGCAACTTTCTCTATGGCCAGTCCTTGGATGGGTGACCATCCATGTGACCACTTAGTGACAGTTATTTGAGCGTTACCGTGCTTCAAAAGGCCGTTTAATGATGGTATGTTGGTCCCGGTAGCCAGTTAAATGACGACCTGCGCCTGTCCATTTCAACACGGCAATACGGCTCACCACCTATTACGTAGGACAAATTCTAAAAAGGTGAAATGTAGGAGCATAATAATATGCCTTTGCCTACCCCTTCGGGGATAAAGGCGTGACCATAATCCATACTAATATTATAAAGCTGAAGAGTTTGTTTGTTTGGTTGAACGCTAGGATCTAAGGAACTACAGGTTCGATTTCAAAAATAATTTCAGAGTTTTAAAGTACATTTATTGAGGATGGCTAATGGCTAATAACATTACGTTAAGACAAATAGGAGCGGAGCAGCCATAAATAATGTTTTCTGAACGGGGAAAATTTATTTCTTTTGAGAGCTTCCATTGAGTACGTTGCGTAAATGGTTAAAGTTACATAAAAATAGTGTACTACAATTTCTTTCCTTTTCAAAAAATTAAAATAAAGACCTGCACAGCATATGCCTATCTTTTAAGGTTCACTTACAATAACCCTCTAAATTATTATTAAAACATGAGCGACGCAACTCGACGCTACGACGGAAGTAAACGTTTTCTGCAGTAGTAGAAAGTCAACTGATGAAAGATAATACCGGCCAAGTGCGAGTCGGACTCGCACACGATGTCAACTGATGAAAGATAATACCGGCCAAGTGCGAGTCGGACTCGCACACGATGAGTTCCGTGCCAAAAAACGGACAAAAATAAATGCGACGGGAAACATTATATCACTTCAACAAAGTTGTGGGGGTCAACTCTAATGGATGAATATAAGCGACGTGAGAAAAATTACATCACTTTAAATATTATTATCTACCTCTCTAATAAATATAAGACACGCGACGGGAGTAAGCGCGACGGGAATAAATGCGACGGGACTATAATACTTAAAGTATTAATACAATAGGTACCACTCTCTTACTCACTCTCATGTGACGCAAACGAAGTTGTGTGGGTCAGCTATTGTATGTATATATGTAACTATCTGACCCTCACAACTTCGTTTACGACGCTTAAGGTGTATGAAAGGGGAGGTATTTCTTCATCAGACTTATCAAGCGGCGGGTGAAACTGCCCTGTTTGCTTAATCATAGAAGAACTTAAAGATTAAGCATATTGTAAAATAATTCAGGCCGCGCCGAGGGCGTGGATTGAATTGTTTTAGAATCTATTCTAAATAATTAATTTTAGTCCACGTCTTCGGCGCGGTTGAAATATTTAACACTAGCCTTAATCATTAAGCTCTTATATGATAAATTCTCTCTTAATTGCTCTTAAATGATTTTCATAGCAGATTGCACAAAACCAGCAATTCTTTCATGGGTAACTGTATACGCTTTTACAACAGGCTACCAGACGAAATTAAAAGTGCAGGGGCTACTATACAATCAATGATTATTTGTTGTATAAGGAAGCCTGGAAATGACCTGCCCTCCTGGATTCTCAAAAAATTGTTAATATGCATAGTTTTTAGATTCTTTAAAATTGTAAATAGAGCAAAATAAAGAACAACCCGCTGAGTTTCTTGCCAGTTCTTCTCAGGTGGGTCGCGTTGTGAACTGGTGGTAGAGTTTTGTTTTATATTCTGGACGTTTTACAAGCGCATCTGTATAATGCCTATGTGAAATAAATATAATTTTGATTTTGATTTTTTGAATAAAGCCAACACACAGGTTTAGATTTACCCTCACATTCAAAGGAACTCTTGAATTCGAAGTTTTGAGAAAGTTGAAATGTCTCTAACTCCTGAATCACAAAACCCTCAACATTAAAACTTGTGTGAAACAATCCTTAAAGTACTCCCTTTACGACACTGAAAAAGAAATTGGAATCGGACCACGCATTGAGACGTTATAATTAAAAAAAAATTGCGTGTACTAGTGTACACACGTAAGAAGTGAAACTTCTTCATAAACTTAATTTTCACCTCCCCTTAAATAAAGTCCAAAAGTCCCAAAGTTCCAAAGTCCCAAAGTACCAAAGTCTAAAAGTCCCTAAGTCCCTAAGTCCCTGAGTCCCTAAGTCCCTACGTCCCTAAGGCCCTAAGTCCCAAAGTCCCAAAGTCCCAAGGTCCCTAAGTCCCTAAGTCCCTAAGTCCCTAAGTCCCTGAGTCCCTAAGTCCAAAAGTTCAAAAGTCCAAAAGTCCAAAAGTCCAAAAGTCCAAAAGTCCAAAAGTCCAAAAGTCCAAAAGTCCAAAAGTCCAAAAGTCCAAAAGTCCAAAAGTCCAAAAGTCCAAAAGTCCAAAAGTCCAAAAGTCCAAAAGTCCAAAAGTCCAAAAGTCCAAAAGTCCAAAAGTCCAAAAGTCCAAAAGTCCAAAAGTCCAAAAGTCCAAAAGTCCAAAAGTCCAAAAGTCCAAAAGTCCAAAAGTCCAAAAGTCCAAAAGTCCAAAAGTCCAAAAGTCCAAAAGTCCAAAAGTCCAAAAGTCCAAAAGTCCAAAAGTCCAAAAGTCCAAAAGTCCAAAAGTCCAAAAGTCCAAAAGTCCAAAAGTCCAAAAGTCCAAAAGTCCAAAAGTCCAAAAGTCCAAAAGTCCAAAAGTCCAAAAGGCCAAAAGGCCAAAAGTCCAAAAGTCCAAAAGTCCAAAAGTCCAAAAGTCCAAAAGTACAAAAGTCCAAAAGGCCAAAAGTCCCAAAGTCCCAAAGTCCCAAAGTCCCAAAGTCCCAAAGTTCCAAAGTCCCAAAGTCCCAAAGTCCAAAAGTTCAAAAGTCCCTAACTCCCTAAGTCCAAAAATCTTTAAATGACATGCTATCCCTGGATAAAGTAGTGGGGAACAGAACAAAGATGGCGCGTAACCAAAAATCGTGACGTGACGTGACGCAAATTTTTTTCCAACGCCGATAAAGAAGTTTCACTTCAAAAACCGTTTTGTCTTTCATCCCCTCTCCCAAAGGAACCGTGCCAAATATCGGGATCAAAAGTATTCTTAAACCTTCCTCGGATCATAACCTCAACTTGTATTAATTTTCATTCAAATCAGTAGTTTCGGCGTGATACGTATTCGGAATACAGACTGACATAAAAATTTTAAATTTCATTTTGGCTTCAGTATCGATTAGAGAACGCGTACATTTTTTTTAAATAGCTTCCATGTTCAGACTCTCGACCCTCAACAGTTTTATTATTATGTATAGACATAGACTAGCAAGAAACTCGGCGGGCTATTCTTTTTAGTGCTCTACTTACTATAATACCTATAGACTTAAAAAATAATAACACATTGTTTGAGAATGCAACTGAGCCAGCAGATCATTTCCAGACTTCCTAGACAAGGAAGTCTGGAAATATTCTTTGGCTGCTGGAAAATAATTGTATACAATTTTTGATCCCGAGCAGGATTCGAACCAGCGTCTTCTGGTTTGCCGGACCAGACGCCCTTACCTTTGGACCACTTAGGCACTGCTCTTGACCGTCAATTCTTTCACTTTATTACCTTAACCAAGTTGCCAGTAGATGGTGCCTACGTCGCCCCAAGACGTAATAAGTTGAAAGAATTGACGGTCGAGAGCAGTGTCTCAAAAAAGCAGTGTGTTAATAATAACTGTAATATAAGTAAGTATTTTCATCAGTTGTCTATATCCCTTAACACAAGGTTATAATAGCTTAAGTTGTGTGAGAATGTCCACAAATATTTCGTCATTTATTTATTTTGAAATGATTAAGTACCGCTTACAATATTAGCATGACTACCTTTCGAAGTAATTTAATAAAACAATACATAAAATAAGTAGTAATGCATTATATTTTCATGCAATGCAGTATGCATTGTGTAACTCGGGCTCTGTTACACGCATTACTCTGTAAATGAATGAAAATATAACATTTTACGAGAATATTTTGCAGACCAGAGCGACACACGTCCGTCTAGCAACACGACTCCCCCCGCACTAGATTTTCAGGCGAGCGCGGGGATGCAAGCAACTTGAAGTATTCTTTGAATTTATTATTAGTCAAAATTAGTTTAAATTTACACTTATTCCAAATTGAAGAAAACCATTTTAGAGGTCTATGTTTTCTTTAGTCTTTGATATAAATTTTATTATCATTCATTAATAACTAGACGTCATAAAACGTCTTTATCTAAAAAATTCTAGGCGATTTCAATGATGTTTTACTAATTATTTATAATAAATACACAATTTCTGTCAAAACCATCTTTTGACACACATCTTGTAGATTTTAAATCTACTTTTGGCTATCATTTTTCGTTTACTAATACCGAAAACAATGTCTTCATTTGCACCTCTTTTTCGCAAACTTTGTCGACTAGTCCCCTTAATATCAAGTTCTCCGATGACCTCAGACATTTCGCATGCGTGCCGTGGAGGAACTCGAATCGTTCCTTAAGATAGGAGGGAGCTGAAGGGTTAAATAACATGCTATAAAGCTGTGATAGAATGTGAGCATCCCGGCGAAGACGTATTGGTAACCATTCAAGCTGCGTTCTGAATTGAGAAACATGGTCATATTTGCGTAAACCAAAAATGAACCTTATGCAAACATTTTGAAGACGCTCGAGTTTGTCTAACTGGTTTTCGGCAAGATCAGGATAGCTGACATCTGCGTAATCTAGTATGGGTAACAGTAGCGCCTTTGCAAGCGCAATTTTGGTGGACATGGGCAGAAGGTTTTGTAGCTTTCGTAATGATCCAACCGATGCAAACATCTTACGACCTACTTCTTGCATCTGTGTCTCCCATGATAATGTAGAATCAATGTATATCCCCAAGTTCTTAACCTTTTCGGAAATAGGAATTTTTAAATTGTCAAAAGTTATTGGGGGGATACTTGTAAACTTAATTTTTGATCTGATTCTAGAACTGCCTAAGACTGCAACTTGTGTTTTGCTAGGATTCACCTTGAGGCCATATAAACTACTCCATTTGCATATGTGACTTAGGTCTTTATTTATAGTCTCTACAGCTTCTTTTAATTGCTGGAGTGGTGCCTGACAATATATTTGTAAATCATCTGCATACAGGTGGTAAGAAGAAGAAATATTAGTTGAGATTGAATTTATGAAAATTGAGAAGAGTAAAGGAGATAGAACGCCACCTTGGGGTACGCCGACAATGGTATTACACCAATTGGATGACGTGTTTTCAATACATACGCGTTGCCGGCGCCCACACAAGTAACTCTGAAGCCAATCGATCACTGTTGGAGATATGTTAAGAGAGCGGCAGACGTGAAGCAATACATCAGGATCAACTGTATTGAAGGCATTGCTGAAATCCAACAATGCCAGGATTGTTAACTTTCCAGCATCCATACCGGACCTAATGTCATCTGTAATGTTGATCAGAGCTGTAGCCGTACTATGACCAGGACGGAAACCGGATTGGAAAGGATTGAAAACATTATTTAGACGGAGGAATTTACTGATTTGTGAGTGTACCAGACGCTCAAGGACTTTGGACAGGAATGGGAGTATTGATATGGGTCGGTAGTCCGCGAAAGTCTGGGGTTTGGGTTTTTTAGGTAAAGGAATTATATGACTACTTTTCCAAGATATTGGGAATACACCACTGGTGATGGAATAATTGAAAATGTAGCATATAATGGATAGGAGTTCATTGAGGATGGGGAGGATCATATTACGGCTGATACAGTCCACACCGGTAGCATTTGATGAAATTGATAAAATAGCTCTCCTAACATCACAAGCAGTGAAGAGATCAAAGACGAATGATGGGTAGTTGGGTTTTGGAAGAGATGAAAGAAAATTAATTGCTTGTGCCTTTGTAGTCCCATCAAAGTTGGACGAGGCAGCGAAATGTTGATTCAGCAAATCAACGTTAATATCATTTGGAATTGAATCTTGTTGTTTTCTTCCAATCCCCAGGGATTTAAGAAATTTCCATACCTTACTTGAGTCTCCATTTTGAATATTACTGTGAATGTGCTGGCGTTGTGCATTCCTACACACCTTGTTGCAGTGATTTCGTACAGAGACATATTTTCTGTAATTGCTTTCGCTGGGTCTAATCTTATATTTAAATTTAGCAGCTGCTTTTTTGTGTATAAGATTTTTAATTTCAGCAGTGAGCCATGGTGCCGGTGGATGCTTTATTTTGACAGCTCGGATAGGTGCATGCCTATCATAAAGTTTGATAATGTTAGTGCTAAATATATCCACTTGCTCATCTGTCGACCCCGACGTGGTAAGTTGAGTCCAATCAATGTTATTGGTATCGTGACGAAGGCTTTCCAGATTCATGCCACCAAAATTACGCTGCATGAGGATTTTGTGCTTAGCTTTAGGGATACGGATTTTGTAGGATAGGAATAACAGATCATGTAAAGAGAATGCATCAGCCGGATACTGACCGTGCTTCACGACGTGCTCAATAGAGGAAACTAATATAAGGTCAAGCAGACTTGGTTTACGATTTGGGACGTGATGCGTGGTACTCGAAGGAAGAAAGGATAGGTTACAGGAATTGGCAAGGGCATGAAAGGCTGAGGTACGAGAGTCATTTTTAGCTAAGCAAGCGTTAAAGTCACCCATAATGATAACATGACTGTAAGAAGGCATCAGATTGACCAGCATGGTTTCGAGGGAAGGAAAGAAATTAACGCTAGATAAGTGACAATAGTAGACGCCGAGTAGGACTTTAGTGTGGTTGAGTTCAACTTCCAGAAATAAATGCTCACCGGCGTTGACTGGGGGTGGTTGCGCTGACATGCTAATAATTTTAAAAGGAATATATGTGCGCAAATATATAGCTACGCCACCCCCTCGTCCATCTCCGCTTTCCCAGCGATCATTTCTGATAAGTTGAAACCCAGGAAGGGAGTATAGAGCGGAAGAGTGGGTGCATTTAAACCACGACTCTGAAACCAAAATGGCATGTATATTCTTACAGTCAAACGTTGTCAGGCTGTCTTGGTGGAAGCTGTCTTGATTGATGCTGTCCGCCGAGTAAAAACTTTCAGAATCACTGTCATTTTCTAAATCACTCATAACATAAAATACTATATAAATATATTAATATATATGTATATATAAAATTATATAAAGAAAAAAATAAAAAAATAAAAAATAAAATTATAACAAAATTATCAAAATAACCTAACTTAAAAATACCAAATAAGCGCACTAACCAACATTCCACCACCTGCCAGCTGTGCTGATATAAAATGCTAACCACATTATAATTAACATAATTACATGATACATATGAAAATACTAAACATACGCAAAAGCCATACATGTAACGCAACTACAAACCAATAGTCTACAGAGCCGAACATCGACGTTAAAAAAAAAGATACAGAAGCAAGTCTGCACAACTAACCAAAACACAACAAGAAAAATAACCACATAGGTAGCTAAAACGAAAACAGAATATATCTATTATATAAAAATAAGTCGGGTTTTCCTTCCTGACGCTATAACTCCAGAACGCACGAACCGATTTCCACGGTTTTGCATTCGTTGGAAAGGTCTCGGGCTCCGTGAGGTTTATAGTAAAGAAAATTCAGGAAAAATTTCAACAGAAAAGCGGGAAAATCATTTTCACATACAGCGCCATCGCGCGCGAAGCTGCGGGCATCAGCTAGTATTATATATAACTAGCTGATGCCCGCAGCTTCGCCCGCGATGGCGCTGTATGTGAAATTTTGCTGAATTTCTTTGCTATAAACCGCACGGAGCCCGAGACCTTTCCAACGAATGCAAAACCGTGGAAATCGGTTCGTGCGTTCTAAAGTTATAGCGTCAGGAAGGAAAACCCGACTTATTTTTATATAATAGATAAAGGAATAAATTAAAACAAAAAACAGTGTGGGTGTCCCATGTGTGCTGTGGGCGCCTATCCTAGGTATTACTATGCTTTGATTAATATAACCAGTAATTATGGGCTTAAAGACCTAATAATCTAGCTAAGTGAACTATTAAAGAAATTACTTTGACAGCCTGAAGTTGCACGTCAAGTCAGTGTCATTGTCATTGTCATTGAAAAAGTTATGGAAAATGAGATCGAAAGTTAAAGTAAAGTTTTGTTTGTACAACTGAAAGAATAAATTATCAATTGAAAGTAAAAGTGATTCAAGGCGTTTTGCACCCACAATTGTATATATAACTAACTACTACTACTAAATAATGACATTAATAAGCTACATGGCAATAGTAAAGCAGTGTTAACAAAAAGAAATATTAGAACAACACAAATGGGATGAAGTTAAGGCGGTAGTAGTTACCCAGACTGTTGATAAGTTGATAATAACTATAGCAAGGCTACTTATTCCTTTGGGTGCCGCCAGCAGTCCTTTTCGCCTTAGCCGCAGGTTTTGCTGCTCGACTAGGTGTCGACTTTGTCTCATTTTGGGGCAAGATCTTTAATAACTCATTGTGAGTAGTAATTCGGTGTCGCTGTCCGTTAGGTTCTATTATGTGAATGAAACCCTCCCGGTTCCAACAGTGAGTGATTCCAAACTTCTGACGTGCGAGCATAAACGTCTGGTGACGCTCCTTTGTGAGAAATTCTGTAAGTGTGATGCCAGTGTTCTTAAATTTGGTTTTCGCGTACCACAACCTATCACGGACAGCATTACTCTCAAATTTAATGATGAGTGGCCTTGGTTTGTGCTCTCCGGATGGACGTCCCATGCGATGACAGCGCCGTATATCAGTATCAGATATAGAAACAGCAAGGTGTTTTTGCACTACCTTTACTACGACTGCAGGTGTCTCCTCATTTTGTTCTTCGGGCACACCATGCAACAAGAGCATCTTTCTACGCGCTCTCATCTCCATAGTGTCTACAGTTTTAGACAGCTTATCAATTTGATGCTGCAAGTTGCTCACTATGTCCATAATAAATGCTTTAAAAGATGCAAACTCGGATACCAAACCTCCAACTGTAGCTGTAGCCTGTGTCTTGGGCAACTCTGCCTCAAAATCTGCCATTCGCCTGGTGAAGACCTCCTTCAAGTTGCATATAGACTGCTGCACTGACTCCACCATCTTTGGAAACTAGTTTAATGGCTTGTGAATAGTGTAAAAAGCACTGTACTGGCAGGTATGGACTAGGTTTAGTCAAATAATATCATTAATAGCTAACAATATTATGCTTAAATAATTTTAATTTAATATTAAAATCAGAGCTATTTATTTTTGTTGTTTACACCTAGACTACCCTCTTTTTTTTAACAATTATAAAGACAGTTAACAAGCTTCAACACTAATAAATTCTTATAGAATTTAGTTCTTTGTCCTGAAGAGTATCACTAGAAGTAAATAACATGTATGATCACGATGACTCACTGGCAGTAATCTACTCGTGAAAAAACGAAAACCCATAAATTAAAAAACACAAATCGTGCACACGGCATCTAACTTGGGAAGGTTTTGGAGTAGTGGGGGTAAGTTCGCGTATAATACACTAAGACGCACAAAAAAGTGCTCCGCTCACTAATGATAATTCACAAATTACCTCTCGCGACTGGTGACACAGCCAAGAAGTTGGCCAATGCGGCCCCCGTTCCGTGTCCCATGAGTGTGACCCTCTCAGGGTCACCACCAAACGCCGGTAGGTTTTCCCTTAGCCAATGCAACCCTGCCACCAAGTCCATTAGGCCAAAGTTACCCTGCGCTGACCCCTTAGCACCAGTTTTTAAAAAACCTGAAACAAATTTACACCCCTGTAACATTTATTTACCCAAATTGGCACAATAAGTAGGTTGTGATTAAGAAACAAATATCTTTGCAAACTTTCACACTTGTTAGACAGGATAAAGACCGCTTTACATGACTATAAAATTATAACATTATTTATTATTTCATAACTAGCTTACTCTCACTGATTTGTACGCTATGCAAAGAAGGGGAATCCAAAATCCTTTCGAAATAATAGAGATGGTAGAAAAGGGGAATACGTTTGTACGAAGAAAGCGCTGCATTTCACTGTTTTTGACATCTGCTGATGCCCACGCCTCATCGCGGCATCAGATATCATTAGACTATGAGTTATGTTTGGGGTATCCCTGAGGGATGAGATCCGAAACGATGTTATTCGTCAGAGAACTAGAGTGGTCGACATAGCATGCTTGCTTACTTTTCAATAAGTAAAATAAAGAAATGAAATAAACAACAAGTAAGGAAATGAAATAAAGTAAAACACAAATTGAGTTATAATGGAAGCTAAAACTGAGTTCAGTCTCCGACCAGAAATATTATCAATATAGAACCACCTTCCCCAATTTTGGGTCATGGTAGGGCAAACCATAGATTAATTTTGTGAGTAAATACATCTTTTGATATTTTTTCACACAACGTCATCTATTCATTTATAGGTAGGCAACTGATAAACCTACTCACACATATCTAACTGACCCGGGATTCCAAATTAACTACGCCACCCCGAGGAAGTCGACTGACCGTAACGTGATTAAATTTCTTCGGTCAGAAGAGGTGGGCAACTTTTATTTTTACAGAAAATAATTTTACCATTCAGTACAGATAAAACAAAACACATTTTACGAAAAATAACATAGGTACTGAGATACTCTACAGTAGATACCAACACTTGTGTAAATATCTACCAACATATTTCACGGGATCCCCGTGTTCTGTCACCGTCATTCAAAGGTGCTCCGATCAACCACGCCCGCCTAGGTATATCAATATTTTATAGGTACCACATCAGTTCTGTCTCGGATGATGTCCATTTTGAAAGGAACATTTCGCATATTATTTCGGTTTACGGTTTGTAAAAAAAATACATTAGGATTTTGAGCGTTATGAATGATTCAAAGCTTTCAGTCGATATGCCTACCTACGTTTTTCTTTATTTTTGTTAGATATAAAAATAATAATAGAGTTCAATATTCATTACGTCATAACTTATCAGGAATGAGGTTACCAAATTTCAGAATGGAGAACTTCCGATTTTACATCGCATACCCTTCCAACACCTCTCTCGGTAGGTAATTGATTCTAAACGTCAGTGAGCATCAATTAAGCTGACTTCTCTCAGAATCTCAAACCCAAACCAGCTTTAATAAAAGGATACCTACTCCAGGAAATAGCCCTTAGATGATGATAAGAAAACTTAATTCAATACACGTAAATCTCTACGTCCTTCTGAACTTTTACTTTGACTTTAAGCCACCAAAGAAAAAAACTTTATTCATAATTCCATGTATGACAAGGCTTGCGAGCTTTTTACCTCAATTCAACCACTAAGTAATTCTTTATACCGCATATTTAAGTTGTCGGAACGCTAAAAGCATTCTTGAATACTTTTTGATTACATTACACAAACAAACAGAAAGAAACGACAAAGTAAGAATAATTTGTACAGGCGTAGACGAAGTTACTTTATCGGTATAGCACCGGATCCTTCCGTACGAGTACCTGCCTATACCTATTCTCAAACAAGTCGGTCGGAAACAGATCGACAAGTTGCTTTATTGAACAAGGTTTGCTGCTTGTGATATTATTGCTGTTTATACGTGTAATAATAAATTTTGTTTGGTGCTACCGTGTCATTGATTTTAACGCAATAGCGTTGAATTTATCGAGTGTCTATCTCTAAAATAATAATAGAATTTGAAATTTGTATTAATGTTTGTTTCAATAAATTTTGAACGCTATCCTTTGAAAATTTCATGATCATTTTGAAATAATTACTTAGCTTAATTTAGGGATGATTGGTTTTCACTTGAATAATTATTGCTATAGACAAAGTATTTATTACAAGCAGATTTAATAAACCAAGATGACGAGAATTTGTATTAGGTAGGTACTTATTTTAATAATAACGAGTTTTAAGTGTAAATGTCTTAATTTAAACTTAAATACACCATCTACTTATTCGATTTTATTATAACATTTTTTTTTAAACTGGTCTTTTTTTTGAGGAGTCCTTCTTGGTCTCATTTGGTAAATAGTAAGTAGGTACAGTATTAAAGGCCGTGCGATTCTTTTCACACCATATTTCACAACAGAAAATCGGTTGCTGTTACATTTGTACACGAAAAAATCACAATACGATTGTAAACGTGTAATCCAAGGTATTGAAAAAGTACCTAATAAAGTCACTTACCCAATACACCTAACCTAAAGTTGATAGTGACGACCACGATGTTACCATGCGCCGCTAAAGTAGTACCATCATACGCGTTGCCGGAACTCCACTCATAAGACTCGCCATGCACGAACACGAGACAAGGGAGCCCGCCCCCTTCACCGTCACCCTCCCCCCCTGCACAACATAAAAAAATTTCATCAAACACAAATAAAACCAGATTAATACTGCGATAAAGAGTAAAACTGTAAAATCTCTTTCGTTCGGTTGTAAAATGCAAAGTCATATTTAATAATATCTACGAGTGGAAACATCTCGAGCACTCCTAAAATATAAAACAAATAACTTGAGAGAAGTTTGGATATGAGATATGTGATATGGCAGGAAGGAAAGAGGAAGGAAGCACGACAAATTGAAAAGGTTTCATAAAATGATATTTCGTGTGTGACCAAGCCACCGCCACCGCCCTCTGAATATAGTATTATATATCTAGGTAGGTGAATATAGAGAAATGACCATGTGCAAAACGTTCTAGACTTTAAAATTGTAGACAATAGTTTTACTAAACATACTATAAGTCGAACTACTCTAAAGTACAACTAATGAATGGTTGTTAAGTGAGTTCAAATGGGTAACAAGCACTTAAAATTATTAAGGTGGACAAGACGTGGTTCAGTATTGACAGTTGCCATCATCTTGACTTATAAGTTATACCTAATAATTAAATTGTAAATTGATTGCCTGAGTGATTAGTAAGTGATAAGTGGTAATTTTTATTAAAATACCTTCTCTAACTACAATAATAACTTATTGTAAGCAAATTCAGACACATTTCCTATTCATGTTTTATCTGTTGTTCACAGTCTAATCAGATCCTAAGTGATTATGGTGCTTACTATAATTACAGTGTTAAAATATTGGAAACACGTAATAACAATGACCAATAACTTTAATATGAATTCGGTACAGTACAGTACTAAATTCATATTTATTAGTACAGACGTATTACAAACAGTTGATCCACAATCCTGGTCCGTTATTCAAGGCAGCCGTCAGTGTACACTTTGAACTGTAGATACGGGGTGTCTCAACCTCACTTCCGCACTGCTTGCAGGGGGCAGGATGCACTGCAATGCACTACGGAATTGAGGCCTCGACATCCCACCGCAGCAATAACGCTTCGCTTTCTCTTCAACGATGCATCTTCAGTGTCGTCTTATGCAACTTCCGTTTAAACTCCTTTCATATAATTTCTCTTGCTGTACTATATTTATACGTTAACGCAGTAAGAAACTTCAAGATTGTTTGCGATTCCGTTGTATGTTAAGTGCTCGCAACTAAACCAAACGGTGCATAAATTATGCTCCCGTCAAGTTTAGACGCAGGTAAATTTACAAGCATTCCCACAGAATAGAGTGCCCGACGTAAATATAGTACATCAATATTCAGTGTTTCCTCTCTAGTAACTTGGTAAAGATTTCATGTTAGAAAATGAAGTATATGCTTATAAGTTACTATTAGTTAACTATACAACAATATAAATATTAAAGTATCTTACGCTTTAATTTTCAGAAAAACATGTTGTGAAGTCGTATTTGCACATCAAGGATTCCGTACGAACTTGTGATATAAAATGTTACGTTCATCACACTTCGAACTCATGAAATTCTATTTTGCTAACACAAAGGCACCCTCACCCAGCAAACCACGCATTGCCGAGCTGTCTAAACATGCGCAAGGCTTTAAAGGATTCGCTAACCTACCGCTATTAGTCACTCACATAGGATTACGACTGGCATTGCCCGTTATAAAATAACAAAACTGGTAAAATAGCGTAACGTAAAGCATCACGAAAGGTCTACTATTGTAGACCTTTCGTGATGCGTTACGGGTATCCCTATCATACTGCAAAGTGTGAATCTTTTAAATCAGTTTTTTAGTATTGTTTCTTGTCTTGACTTGTGCTGTCATAGATCTTTAAATCTCAATAAAATGTTGAACTCGGTGTTAACGCTAACGTGCTAATAAAGCTCATGCAATATTATTGCAATAACAGGTCAGCGCTAACTTTTGAAGTGGTTAGTTTCAACGTGTCTTTTGTATTTATATTTTGAATTTTAACAGTCTATGGTATCACCAACGTGCAAACAACAAACGGTCCTTAAAGTTTAAAACCATGCCATAGACTTTTGTGATTACTTAACATATTTTCGGTCTGTGATTTTCATCTTGTATTTATTCTATAAACTACCTGACGCACGCAACTTCGTTTGCGACATATAAGAGCAAGAGCGAAAGAAGTTATTTCTTCTTAAGACTTATAGAAGCGCGTGAAACTGCCCTGTTTCCCTTATCCTAATGATAATAAATAAGAGCTTAATGATTAAGGTTATTGTAAAATAGTTCAATCAGGACTGAATTAGTTTAGGACTAAGCAAACACGCCAGATTAAGATGACATTTACATTCAAAGGAAAGATTTACCAGTGAGTATCAAAATAAACGGCGGAATCTTTTGAACATCAGAGCTGAGAAATGACAATAGATCTAATCTGCCCGAGTATCGCGCAAATTACCTAATATCTCGAAACATCACAACCTGAGAGACAGACACACAGACAAATAACAAAGGTTCCGTTTCTATATTTGTAAATTTCAACGTGGACAGGGATTACAAGTAAATAAATAGGACTCTACTAAAATATTGTTCTCATTTAAATAAAAGTAATTGCTCACTTCAAAGGAAATTAATACTTATCACTACCATAAAACTAATTCATACAAATTCACGTAAAGAAAGTAATTTCTAAAAGTACACAGAGTTTATAACAATTCTATATTTTCTATGAAAGCCAAGGGTTAAATAGATTCCAGTAAGTAGACAACTAGACGTAGAATATGTAAGATGGCTGCCTCTATCTACATGGATACCTGCAGCCTTTGCGCTGTGGATTAAATCCTTTTTATAGTGTCACGTAAAGCCATAAATGTGCCGCTGCTGTTCTGTGCAACATGGTATTCTGGATTAAGATTTTAACGAATGGCCATTTCATGTGTACAAAAGGTATTCTTTTAAAATGGCTACTGAGAATATGAATAGGTGGGAGTTTAGTAGATTGTTTCTTCTATGAAGATTATATTAAATAAAGTATGGTACTAAATGTGTGTCGTGTTATTATCAATAGACTGTAATTTTGTTAGTTTGCCTAACACTATGGAAGTTTTGTATTAGGTATCTTATCTATTCTTGTGCTAGTGACCTTATTTCTTTTCATCAATTAGTAATGAAAAATCTACATTAGTACTGAAAGAACTATGGCACTATAATAGAAATGAATTCATAACTAATTGTTAAGGCGTTAAAAATCTCATTTTGTTTGAGTATCAGTAGAAAGAACGCAATAAAGAAAGATCTAAATCTCTGATAACGCACAAAAAGACACCATTTTCAAACTTGCAACATTTGTAACCATTAAGTGTCTCTTAATAAAAATGTTTGCTTAAAAAAAAACAAAGGAAATAAATTAAACCAAGAACCATTGATGCCATTTTTGTGAAAACATCCATACCAGATTTAAACGAAATACATGACATGGGGTTATAAAGGTTTAAGATAGGCGCATCAATCATCATAGACGAGACCCCTGTCCAATAGTGTAATGTACAACTAAATGATGGTCATAAAATATATAAATCTTTAGTTATTTCAAAACCAATTTTCTTTCACAAAAAAGCAGTTAAATGGCGTGTGGCCGATAAGGGTCTGAATCATTCAATGTTCTATTCATTTGCTACTAACAATTGAATTCGAATTATCATTTGAATAATTTCTGTAATGAGAGCCGAGAAGACCTTTTCAGCATAATTGCATTATCGAAATCTCACTAAGGGTAATCAATTATTTATTAGAACGTATCTTCAAGTAGATATTAAAGAGTGGTTTTTAAATTCACAATATTTTAAGCTCACCAGCAGCGTGTAGCACATGAGTAAATATCGGTATATATACTAATGTGGCTGCGATTTTACAGAATTAATTTTAGAAATGTCTTGGAATCGTCTAATCTTACTTATTTTGAAAATTTCTTCTAGTTAAAAGAGGAAAAGTGTGCGAAACACATAATGACTCTATTTTTTGTTGGAAAGAAACCAAACATATTTTGTGTTGGGAACATAATAAATGTAGGGTCCTACCCAAAAAATATTCTTGTAACTTATACGCCATCAATCTCTCCAGTAAACATTTTTCTTCGTTTCTAGTAATACTAGTTGGGTGCTCGAGTTTGCTGAATTTTTACAACACGATTAGCAAACTCACGCAACGTTTTCAGGAAGTTTTAGAACATCTACAATAATAATGAGCTGTTGTTAAAGATTAGTTATTTAATTTGCTTGATGTTATATAAACTTAATATGTATACAAATATTGTTAGTAAAACAATTGGTGCTCGCTTACTCATCTAAAGTTTAATAGAGTGTTAGCAAACAGTGTTAAGTTGAAAATCAAAGTATTTTTTACTCTATAAGCAAACATTTAATTTATAACGACTTTGCTCTAAATCTTATAAATTTTATAAGTAACAGAGTAAAGTCGTAATACTTAAGCTCATTGCATCAAAAAATTCAAATTCAAATATTTTGACTTTACAAAACTTGTAATCGGAGACAACAACTTACATATAATTTAGAACATATTATAAATTAAAAACATAGTTACCAACATAAGCTTCTTTCATACACATTAGCGGCCATGACTGTACAAATTTCACGAGAGGCATGTTTAACACACATTGAATTAACCACAAAATGACGTGAATGAATAATATGTACACTTGAAAAACACTGGCAAGGATTAATGAGCAACACAAGCCTCACGGCCCTTCCTTGCTAGCTCCATTATGTTGTTACCATTGTTCTACTGTATTATACTGACAAAATATGAATGAGAAGGGAGCTTCGTATATACATAAATAGCATCACCACTCCGAATATTAATGTGAGATTGTTTAATTCTCTATGACATAGACAGAATAATCTGCAAAGGTTATTGACTTAAACTAAAGGTTTTTTGCACTTCGCTTCGGTTTACATTTATTTCCTAGTAGCCTACATTTTTTTATCTCCTAGCTTGCACCTTTGAACATTATTCATTTAGGACATCAAATAAACAAATTTTCTGTCGTAATTTAGGTATTCAAATTCACAAAATTAGTATTTTGTACCATTCATGACACTAATTTCAACTGACATAAATTTATTTACTATCGTAAAAAGAGGGGAAAAGTAATAAGGTACATTTTTGGAATAGAGGAGTTGAAAAATGGACTCTGGAATTAACGCTTGAATGATGATGTTTAAGGTGAATTGTGAAAAAAATACTAAAAATAAAGTGGTGTAATCTTATCTATGATTAGGAATAGAGATTAATGGATAAAAGTATGAAGGTAACAACAAAAAACAGTATACTGAACGTTCTACAATTTAAATGACTACATAATAACGCTCACCATTTACAGGCACATAGAGGTTCACGTATAGGCAGTCCTCGCTTTGATTCGCCAGGACCGGTAGCAGCCGTTCTAGCTGTCGAATTCTGGCCCTGGGATGGACCAGCAGGGCGTCGTCACGCGGTACCGCTGCGGGCGGGACTTGCGGACACGCGGGCCCCGGCGAGTCCGCCAACCGCGGCGTCCGCCACTGCGACGGTGTCACCGGTGGCATGTATCTAGTTAATGGTATCTAAAAGTTAACTCAATGCTTTTGAGGCTGAAATAAAATGTTTAGATTTATGACATACAAAAGGTATCTATCGGGACCGCGTGGTAAAGATTTCCTAATTCCAACCTTTTGAGGCCTTTTGCCGTGATAATCTCTAATAGATATCTTTTCCGAAAATAGTTTATCTCGGTATCACAGATAATAATAAATATTCTCGGTACCTATAACATTTCATCAAATCAGTTCAGCGGTTCGATCGTGAAATCGGAATAGACAGATAGTGTTACTTTAGCATTTAAATATTTGGAGGGATTCAATGAGAGGTAAACTGAGCACTTTCTCAATAAAGTCTCGGAACCAATTCGTGTCAACTCATCCAAAACATGATAGCTTTTCTTTGGAGTTCGGGATCACAACGATGAAACACGATATAGTCCTGTCATGTGTGGAGATACATTTTTTTGGTTGACGACGAGTCCAATTTTATAACTAGATTATAGGTTTTCGTAAACATGTCTTACCTGAGGCTACCTAATGGAGGTGTTGCATACGGCACGCCGAGATAAGCCTCGACTTGCGGATGAGAATGCACCACGATCCCACGCAGCGGCCCGTACTTGGTCCGCACGACGCGCGTGCTGTACTTGTGCGTCGATAACGCCGCCGCGTAGCAGACGAGCCACGCAAAGAGCGCGGCGCGATCCGCGCGCATCACGCGCACGCCGCGAGCGGGAGCGCGGT
Organism: Miltochrista miniata; assembly: GCA_933228765.1. Lineage (NCBI taxonomy): Eukaryota > Metazoa > Arthropoda > Insecta > Lepidoptera > Erebidae > Miltochrista > Miltochrista miniata. The sequence goes on from OW121751.1 coordinate 23,873,048, forward strand.
CGCTGGCGACCCGCCGCCGGCTTCACGCGCTCTCCGACGCATCACGCGCACCGCCACGTACTTCTCTCCACCCTTCTCACCATACACTCCCAACCCCTCATGCTATATCAAGGTTCTTCACACACTGACATTACATATCGTTACACATACACTTATCTTCTGTACTTCGAACGACACCGTTTCACTACTATCAAGTCAACCAAACTTACCCGGGTCATTTTTGTGTAGTAATATTACTCAGATTCGCAAAATTCACCATTTGTGCTCTACCTGTAACAATGAAAAACTTTGATTTAGTTAAAATTATTAACAAAATTACAACTTTGGTTGCGCCTATTTTATTACTGAACCATTTAGTCTACAGAAATAAAACTTTCTCCGACCTTCTAAAAAGGATTTCTTTTGAAATAAATAATGCCCTCGTCCAACGTTGTTAACGAAGTTTTAAACTTTCATTTTATGCCAAAGCTTTTCAAATTTATTTTTGGGCCTTTTTACACGACGTTTTTTTAAACGAGCTGACGACGAGTGTGGAACGCAAACAGTACGCTCAGCAAACGTAAGCGGTAAGTACGTCTGTTGAAGTCATTGCACACGATCGTCGTGTATGTTTTGCTACAAACGTGAAAATGTATCACTACGAACGCGGGCTCACAGCGCGTTTGTAGCGATGCAAATTCGCAGAAAACCTACACCATTTAACGAGTTATGCTGTCACTGGAGATAACTCTGCTTACTGTTTCGTGCTGTTTCTAAAACGACCAACAATAAACCGCCCAAGTGCGAGTCGGACTCATTCGCGAATGGTTTCGTACCAAGTTTGTTGTAGGGGAACACCTTTAAATATTTCTTTTATTCTAGTATTTGGTTATATAGCAGCAACAGAAATATCTTCTGTGAAAATTTTAGCTGTCTAGCTATCACAGTTCATGAGGTTCGCCTGGAGCTTGGTAAAGGACAGATGGACAGCATTCGTTTATACACGTTAACCCTACGTTTGTATTGTCATATGTTCTGACAAAAATGCTCCAATAACACAATTCGAAATGCTCCGTTTCCGTCGCCATTTCGCTCAAACATCGAGATCTTTCCGCTTACACCGACATTCACTTCCCCTCCATTTAAGTAACCAAAGACTGATTGATTGATTGCGATTAATTGTAATTTTGAGAGAATATTTTTGGGTTTCGTAGCTGTCAGTCGCCATCTGTATCGTATGAATGCGATAGCTAGACAGTTGCAATTTTTAAAGATGTAATATAAATAATGATGTGTTTTATTTGCATTTTTTTTGCTAAGGACCTCTCCGTGTGCGAATTCGACTAGCACTTTTTTGTTTTTTTTTCTGTGTAAGTGTAGGTATAAGTTGAGAGCTTAATACTCGCTAATAGAAAGCGCTACGAATCAATCCCAAGAGAAAAGTGATTTAGTAAACGATCACTTTTTAAGCATACTATGGTCAGTACTAAAATGATCATAGTATCTGAATTAATACACGTAAAGCCATTGATACAGACTACCAGTAACATGTTACCTAGTAAGCCATATTGGAGGCCTTATTAACTTCTTCAACAACCCCAACATTCACAACCCCAGTTCGTTTTAATATAGCATTAGACTCACCATCTATTAAGTTACACAAATAATCAAATTTGGGCACATTATATTATATTATTACATACTCTTTAGGGAACAATGTTGTAATATATTTAATAAAATAAAAGGAATAGAAACAATTTCTTACAATCATAAAAATACTAATATTATAAAGAAGTAAAGTTTGTGTGTTTGTTAAATTGTAAGGGGTAATCTCGTGATCTACTCAACTGATTTTAAAAATTCTTCCACTAATAGAAAGCTACGTTATTGTGGAGTGTCATAGGCTATATGGCATCACGCTACAACGAATAGGAGCGGAGCAGTAATAGTAAATGTTTCAAAAACGGGGGAAAAGTTATTCCTTTTGAGAGCTTCGTTGCGTGTGCTGCGTAAATATTTATAGTTATGTAAAAAATATGTACTACTACGGGAGTAAACGCAACGCGACGGGAGTAAATGCGACGGGAACAGGTCATACTCTCTCTTACTGGCGCAAACGAAGTTGCGCGGGTCAGCTAGTATATTTAATAAAATAAAAGGAATAGAAATAATTTCTTACAATCATAAAATTATTATAATTTCTGTACCTATATCGTTACATCTCATCATAATAGTCGCAAATCGTGTATTGTTGTCACCAACCAGGCCATATTTATGGACGTTTTGGTTACGCAAGTGGGCCACAAAGAGCGGGACAAATCTGTGGGAGTGCCATCAATCACCCCAGTGACATGCAGAAGCTTTGTGGACGCCCCGCATTTTGTTGCACGCCCATTGACACCCCGTCACCATTGGCCTTTGAAGGGAAATATTTCATTTTTTTTTTGTTATTTTGTCCGCCACACTAAAGCCACAAATTGCATAATAAAAGTCATCTGGTTTGTGTTTAAAACAAACGTTTAAATTTATGGCAGTTGAAACCAGAAACATTAGCAGATCCATTATGATTCTTTGAAAAGTTACCGGTATAAACAAAACCGTTTAAGATGATTTATTTATTCAACGGTATATAACATAGGTGTAGAAAATGGGGTATAAACGAAAATATTTTAAATTACACTTAATATTCTGCAAAACAAAAGGTATTCTCCCATTCGGACAGAATTAATGATACCTCCTTAATAATTAAAATGAGGGTAGGTGCCACCTGCACTTTTGTATCAGATTCCTGACTGCTTTTTACCTTCTGTATGAAAAAAAAACGTAGCTTCTATTTTTTTCTGTTTTACAAATGCTTAACCAACCATAAGACTAGAAAGTAGGCAGGAGTTACAAAAGTGCTAGAATAAAATACATATAAAAGATGAAAATATCACAATTTTGATGAGGTCAACCAATCAAAAACTTGATCAATGGACATTATTTTAAATTAATATCCACTAAATTAAACATGCTTATTTTTAATGGCGTTATTCGTTCCTAAAAATCTTAATTACATCAGCCATCTGAATTTATAAACTATAGCCACTAGTTATGTTCTCTGTAAGCCACTTTAAATACCTACATCTCAGTGTTTTTTAGCATCTAATAATGTTTAGAACTTGCATCGTAATATTAGACTTGGAAGTCCTTAGGTAACTGCGTTGCTCTTAAGGTTTGTTCATTGTAATAAAAATGATTAATTAAATAGCTATTAAATTTTATGTCACTACCCCTTTCGGACCCTTGACACCACCGTCTTGCACCACCGGTGGTGTCAAGGGTATTTTTTAGTACCCATTACACTACCAAAGAGCTGCAGCAGCACTGGTGGTGTAAAAGGTATTTTTCAATACCCATTACACTATCAAGAGCTGCAGTCTGACACAAGTAGGGACGTTACATCATTACCTACTTCCTATTAATATTATAAATGTGAAAGTTTGTGAAGATATTTGAATGCTTAGATGTTTGTATGTTTATGTTTGTTACTACAGTACGCTCTAATGGCTGAACGTATTGGGCTGAAATTTAGTACAAAGCTAGCTTATAGTCTGGAATAATACACTACTACTTTTGAAATGATGAAAATGAGGAAATGGAAACGGGTATCAAATTTTACGCGGTGAAGCCGCCAGCGTCATTTATTATTTGAATACATGACTGTGTAATTATAATAAAATTTTAAAAGACTTTGTGCAGCACTGCAACTGACAAGACGTGGTTAAATTCTCAGGCAGCTATAACATACAACAAAATGCATATATTATACTGTCCCACTAATATTATAAAACTGAAAGTTTGTAAAGATAATTATTTGGATGTTTACTATGTTTGGATGTTTGTAACTCATTCACGAACGAATCTGGCTCAAAACCAATACAGGAATACAATGAAGTATGGAATAACACATAGGCTGCTTTTTGTACTGAAAAAATGTTCCCATGGGATCGAAAGAGGTAACGGGAACAGAATATTACGCAGGCGAAGCAGCGAGCATCATCTAGTTCTATAATAAGGTTTTATTTGTACCTATCTATTTAAAAAAAAATATTGAAATTTATGTTACATTTCATATTTTTATATTTTACTTTATTTTTGTGTGATGGGCACTTTTGCGATGAGAACGGTCAGGGGCGAGTTGTTTTAGTATTTTGTTAGTAAAATTATATTATATTCATTTGACAATATTATTATAATCTTCATTTTTATCAAGGAGTGACTGATCGTAAATTATGGCGTAATTTGGTGTCCACCAAAAAGAATTTTTCAAATCAGTCCAGTAGTTCCGGAAGCCTATTCGATGCAAACAAACAATCAAATCTTTCCTCTTTATAATATTAGTATAGATAGAAAGAATACTTACTTTGCCTCTAATACTAACTTTTAAACTTTATACAGCGTGTATAGTTTACAAGTTAGTATTTCTATTACTTAATTTCAGAATGTGCAATATCCTATTAAAACGAGACAAAGCTTTATTAGAGTGCTTTATAACGTATCTATGTCGCAAGGCGCACTCATTTCGTTTCCTTAATAGCCAATTTTAAAGACTATAAACGGGGTTGTCAAGTTATTGGAAAACTGATATACTGTTATTAATTGCTTGTTGTGAAGCTTTAAAAACTAATTTTATACTTTTTTTTTAAACGAGGACAGCAATTGGATGGACACATGATAATATTTTGCAGTAAGTATAACAGGATTATGAGTGTAGCGGCGCTGTGTTTAAGAGAAAAGATTACAGCATTTTACTTCCTTTTGATTGATCGTCCACAGATTCATGTTTCGGGCGGGTATAATAATATGTTCACCCGAATATTGATCGCAGAGGTTTCATAGGCACCTCAGAATTTAATTTGTTAGTTACCATTCTTCTTTACGTAGTATAAAATGAAGTGTTTTCCTTTGTCGGTTCGCAAATTTTTTTTAACTACCTATTGGTTTTTAACAGAGTTTTCAGCAATAGATACAGTGATTAAATTAGAAGGTTGTTAAAGAAGTCGTGCTCTAACGTAATCAGTTAAGCGGGACAGTTAATTTTTATATAAATAGTACCTATTGTCTGTTTGTTTATCATCCTTTTGACATGTAAATATACAGTTTTATTGATGGGCGTAATTTTAAATAATAATATGTAGATAATTATGTCTGGAAATGGCCATGGCCGGAATATAAATAGAATAATTAAAAAATAAAGACGTAGGTGAGACCACGTACTTTTACGTCGGTGGAGCCTCGTGCTATCTCTGGTTATATGATATACCTAGGTAACCAATATGTTGAGTAAAAGTGACTTAAATATCTCTGATATAAGTATCATTTTAAGCCTTCAAACAGTGTAAAACAATTCACCCTGTAACTTAAAACGAGCGTCGGTGCTTCAACCTCTTATCCCGCATTTGTAATTCGAACTTCAATCTATTTTCAAAAGTTTCCACGCCACCCGAGTGTGTAAGTTAGAATTATCTAACTCGTAGCAGGTGTTTACCAAGTGTTAATTAATTTGTGTACGAGCGAATTTATTTCGCAGTTTTATTAATAATTACGAAAAGAACACGTTATTAATTATTACTTTTAGTCGATGTCATTAGGAGAGATATTTGGACGAGATAAATTCAATAATCAATTAAATTAATGAGTAAAGTTAAAGCAGAGAAGTGTTTTATAATTGAAGTGGGTTCGACAGATACTTGAAATATTACGACAGTTTATTAATGTCTTTCAAGTGGTTCTGTTTATATTATTTTATTAATAACTATAAAACGTTCGCTTTTTCGCCCGTCTCAGTTTGGTTATCGCAAGAATGTGTTTTCCGGTAAGACAAAGATAAGAAAAAAGTACCTTTTAGCTTTCTCATAGCCAAAATACCTACCTATCCCGTTATAAAAAAATCATGAAACCTCAGGTTCCTTTTTGACGTGAAAGAAGGACAAGCAAATTATGTGTTACTAGCTGACCCGCGCAACTTCGTTTGCGTGATAAATGGAGAACCGCTCGACCGATTTTGTGCAATCTTCACATAAACCATCTACTAAATAGTCCGAACAAAGCCTCAGCATTTGGTTTGGATAGGCGAGCCCGTTCTTGAGTTATAAAATTACAACGAAAAGTGGCATTTATTTTTATATATATAGATTAATAGAGTTTATAAGTCAGGCTCGTTCCTCGGAGAATAGTCAGAAATATACCGTTTTCCCACATTTTTTTTTCAAGTTATCAATCACATCTCATGAGTTTGTAATTTATAAGGATTGATAATAAACAACTTAGTGCCAAAATACCGAAAACTCGACGAAACATGGTAAAAATTCCGTAAATAACAATAATTTGTATAAACAGATTGAAAAAAAAGATTTATGTTTTAAAAATTCCACTGAAGCTACATTTTAATAAGGCTTTGTAAAATATTTACGAAAGATAAAAGGTAAGCCCAAATTGGAACGCCTCCGGAGAATTGTCCTTGGAGCTACGTAATACGTAAGCGTTCTGATTTGCTGCCGTGTTGGCTAATGGTGAACAAATCTCGATAAAAAAACCTTACTTATTCACGTGTATTTTATATATCTATATATAGAGTAGACAGATTGATGTGAACCAAATACTTTTCCCTATACTCCAGATATAGTTATTATGTCTTATTTATACTTTTAAACTACTTAACGAATTTTATTGCCGATTTCAGCAGTAGATAGAGTAATTAAGGAGGGAGGTTCATTTGTATTTTACATGCACAGTACAGAAAAGCCGAGTTGCACCGTAAGCGAAATTGCGCGGGTCAGCTAGTTGGCTTATAAGACTACCCTCATAAGTTTTTAAGTTTTGGAGACGTTCTGTGAATTGCCCTTAATCTTCTATAAAGCTATTTAGTAGTAGCTTAAGACTCTACGCTATAATCTAAGTTTTCAGTGCCTAGTAAACTTAAATCTAACGTTCTGAACGACTTCGACTTACAGGAAAGTTAACGAGAACTTAAATTATGTACGAAGAATTTTGGATGAGACGGGAAAGGGAAATTGTTGAGAAGAATATATGCCTCGCTGAAATGAAAATGAAATAATCAAGGGCGGTGCATGATCCAAAATCTAAACTACTAAACATACATACAGACATACTATCTTCACGCCAAATCCCTTGCGGGGTAGGCAGAAAGAACCGAGCGCCACACGGCACGGTCCACACATACTCAACTAAACAACTATTCAGTAATATTAGATATAGGTGAAGAGTTAAACTTTTCACTCGAACTAAATTTAAATAGCCTAATCACTGAGTTTCTGCATTTTAATTTCTGAAACACAGCAATTTAATTATCAAGCAAATTGACTACTTAAAGTTGCATTTCATAGCAAAACTTTTAAATAAAAAATAACCAATTAGAAGGAAAGTAGCGTGCCAAGTCGAGTAACGACAGAGCTGGGTTGCAAGGATCCCTGAACGAGTGGCGAATTGGCATCATCAATCACCGCAAAACCGTCCGGCGCAGAGCTTTAATGGGCACGCGCCAGTCTTCTGGTACCGGATACGGTTTCATCAACTCTGTATCGATTATTCGCTGTAACTTAAATTTTGTTGAATACGATACAAAGTTTTATTACGATTTCTACAACACCGATTACAGTTTCTACAATATGGTGTGGCATTTAAAAGGATACTATACAACACTGAAAATTTCTCACAGTGGGATCACATGCAGTTTGTAAGAGATTTATAAAGTAATTACCACTAAAAAAAATATTTTTAGTGGTAATTACTTACGTAAGTATGTTTTAATAAATAACTTTGCCTTTAAAGCATATAAGTTTTTAATAGAAACTAAAGCAAAATCCTTTTTAAATGTGGTCGTATACTATGCCTTGCCTATGCTTTAGGGATGAATTTTTGACCATAATCTATAAATCAAAGCTACTACTGAAACCGCTGAAAATTTTGACTAAAATTATGTATGAAAAGTGTGTAGATACAAATATAGTGAACTGGTCATTTACTGAGAATGGATTTTTTTACCACTAAAGTGGCAGACAAGCGTATGACCCACCTGATGGAAAGTGGTCTCTTTAGCCTTTGGATGTTTGCAACAGCAGAGACGCTACCCTCGCTGTCGACCATGTAAAAACCTTCTCCCTGCTTTGAGTTTGGATAAACCAAAGCAGTTCATTCCACAATCTAATTACGTGCGCGGAAGAAAGTTCCATTCGAACCTTACCGTGCTCGATCGCTACGGACGCAAAGTGTAACGATCTCTTTGTATATTGCGAGCGGTGCGTTGGTATATTTTTACAAAGTCCTACCTTAATAATTTTTTTAATGTATTTTATTTATCTAAATTGATTACTATTGCACTATGACACACATCTAACACTACTATGTACAAAAATGTCCATAACCATCAATTGCACTAAGTACAACGAAGTGTCAATTCTGGGTCTTCTCCGTGGTCCACCCCTATCTACTTATTACTAAGAAGGTCGAAAGTAAAACCTTGATATATAAGCTAGCAAATACATTATAGTTTGTATCGACTTTATTCACGGTGAATTATATACCTACTTTCCTGCTACTGAAACAAAATCTTATATTTTACTTTTTAGAAAAAAGCTTCCTTGAAAATTGTAAGACGTGATTTTTATATTGTATGATTGACTTGAAAATGTAATTCGCCATGAACATTCAAATGTACATTTCTTCAAAATCTACGCCAATTTCTACTCTCATTTACATTGTAAATTCAGATGAAAATTCAAAGCGGTTTCCGGTGTAACTTTAACTGTCGGCAAGTCTTAATGGACGCCGCAACGCCTTGGTAAATATAAGCTTTTTTTTGTGAAATTGTCGAGCGACATTTTATTCTTAACGCAATTATATTATTATCATAAATTGAAAGTTGTACTTATATAAATCAAGTAAAGTTTTTTGTGTTGTGTTGTTCTGTCATTACTTATGGAGCGGAAACAATAATTCAGACTCCCTCATTCTTTGCCAAGCTTCTATTTTTTTTTACTGAATTTTAAACACTACAAAAATACTTATATTATAAGTATTGATCAGTTCATATTTTTTTAAAGAGATACATATGCATACATAAACATCAAGAGGTAAAACGAGAACATAAGAGGGAAGGGTAGTAAATATAAGTATTTTTTAGTGAAGATTTTTTTTTCAGTAGACCTGAGAGAGGAGATAACTGTACGAATATAGAACAGAGTTATGTTATATGTGCTCATTAACTATAATTACACATACTTATGCCTACATTATTTATGTAGCTGCATCAAACATAGTTTAACTAAATTAAAGAGATATCATATGTTCGCTTATTTTACAAAACGTTATAAAAATGTTATTTGAACCATTTATCTTACTAATATTATAAATGCGAAAGTTTGTGAGTGTGGATGTTTGTTACTCTTTCACGCTCAAACCGCTGAACGGATCGGGCTGAAATTTGGTACGGAGATACACTATAGTCTGGAATAATACATAGGCTACCTTTTATCCCGGGAATAACTTCCCGCGGGAACAAATTTTACGCGGGCGAAGCTGCGGGCATCAGCTAGTAATCTATACTTATAATAAATCTGTAGAAGTGAAAATTCTGTACATTGAAAATATAAAAAAAATAAATAAGTGTTACTAGACCGACACCGAACCCAAAAATGTGATTAAAAAAAATTTTGTCTGTTTGTCTGGCTGTCTGTTTGTTCAGGCATCACGCAAAAACTACCGGTTCGATTACGATGAGTCTTGGTATAATTATTCTTTAATATCCTAGGCACCACACTGGGTACTTTTTATCCCGGAAAAGTATACTTATTATAAAATAAAAAACGAACTTAAGTCGTATAAAGTTATCATCAATTATTGCTTAAACGGTTAATGGTATGAAGCTGAAATTCAGCATGAGCGTTGTTTGTTACAATTTGAAATAAATAATTTTACCATTTTTGCAAATTCCACCTCCAAAGGTATAAAAAAGGAGGGTCAAGTTTGTATGGGACAACACGATTCCTTGGTCCGATCTACTTATAATTTGGCATATAACATTATTAACATACTTGATGGAAGACGTGTTCCTTATTTTATTGAAATTTATACGTTATCGACCTAAAAAGGGAATGTAAATTATTTTGGAGCTGATTTTCTCCGGAGTTGATATCAATACTCCTTAAATACTCTTATTTTTGATTTAAATTACTTTTTATTTTGACACGTTTGTGGAAGTTCAATCCAATTGACGTTGTCATTTTCATGATTTTGCTTTTAAAGTACTATCGGAAACATTATTGTTAAATTTGTAAAATTATTTTGGAGCTGATTTTCTCCGGTGTTGATATCAATACTCCTTAAATACTCTTATTTTTGATTTAAATTACTTTTTATTTTGACACATTTGTGGAAGTTCAATCCAATTGACATTGTCATTTTCATGATTTTGCTTTAAAGTACTATCGGAAATAATATTGTTATTTTTTTTTAATTTCCACTGTGCATTAGAATGAAAGATTGTCAGCAGCCCTAAGCGACTGGTCATGGAAGGTATGAACTTTATTCTATAGTGCTGGCTGCATTCGGTGCGGGACACAGACTCACTAAGTCTTTATAAAATACGGGAATGGCCTCTACGAAGATTACATTTGACAAGTAAAAAGAGCCATTACATGAACGCTTAGCAGATGAAATTTACATGGTTATTAAGTTAACAGGTCTTGGTTTGACCATCTGTATTATGACGACAACGTCTACTGTAGTTCGGTTTTCGCATACGTCGTAGGCTTACAGCATGATTCGAACTACCTGAAGAAGGAACTAAGCTATGATATCAATTGCTTAGAAGAGAAGTTTAGTCAAGTAGTAGTCTAGCCAATGAATTAAGAAATGTATTTAATAAATAAATTTACATAACTCATATAATATGTACTATGAATTTGTTAATCAGAAATCTATCTATCTAAGTAGGTACTATTACGAATACGAATATTTGTGAGTGTGAATGTTTGTTACTCTTTCACGCTGTAACGGCTGAACGGAGCTGGCTGAAATTTAGTACCTACAGAGATAGGTTAGAGACAGTGTAGGAACCAAATTTCACGCAGGCGAAGCTGCGGGCATCAGCTAGTTTGAAATAAGTTTATTCATTCATAAACAATAATAATAAAATCAATTAAAAACTGATATTATCACAATATTATCGTTATCGTCATAATATTTTGGATATAAGAGAGACAAAAAACTTTCAAAAACAATCTATATATAATAATAATAATAATAACCCCCCCGGGGGATCACCTTGTCGTGGTGGGGGGGCTTACGGGTATTAGGTACTGGACCATAGGTATTGACATCTAACCATAATTATAATCACCTACCTTTACAGGTATTTGGTACTGGACTCTAAGTATTTACAACTGCTATAATTAATCACCTACCCAAACTAACGATCCCAAAACCCTTTGATGGAGAAAAATGGATAGAAAAATATATAATTTACGGCCGCTTCCCGGGGGCCGCCGGGGCGCACCTGGAGCTAACGCTGGGTGTCACAGCATGCGAACCGTTGGCGACGGGGGACTGAATAGGCGGGTTCCCCTCGAAAAAAATGCTACAGCCAAACCATCACTATCACCCTCATCTACTTTGTCATCCCAACATTCATTATTTTCTAATGTTTCATCACCAACATCAAGTCATCATTTTTCTTTGTCTCACAACTCATCAACATCGTCATCATCCGCCGTTACAAGACGTACTACCAGGTCGTCAACTCGCTTAAAGTTAAAACGAACAAATTTACGATCTTCAAGTACATATTCAATCACAAGTAGTTTACTGCAGGAGGATGTTGCACAGGAAGCGAGCTCTGTCGCTAATCCAGTGCCCACCACCAGCAGTTTAAGTACGCGAATTAAATGGAGCCAAGAAATGAATGAATTCATCCTACGTACTTATTATCAAATTACTTTAATGGAAACCGACATGAAAGGATACCTTCCTTTGTTACACACAAAATTTGTAGAAAAGTTCCCGAATAGGCAAAATATTAACAGGCAAAGAATAGGTGACCAAAGAAGAGCTATAATAAACAAGAAATTACTACCACCAAATGTAATAAACACAATAGCATCAGAAGTACAACAGGAAATAAATAATCTATACTCACAACGTACACAAGACTCATTCATACAAAATAAAACTCAGCAATCACAACCACGTAACAGAAACCCTTTGCGCACACAAACATCCCTGCACTCTCAGCAGAGAATATCATGGACTAAGGAGTGGAACGAGGGCATTATGAAATCTTATTACAGAACAACTACACTAGGAACTAATCGTACTGGATACAGGCAAGCAATGCACCATGATTTTATAACACATTTCCCAGAACTATCACACTTAACTGAGCAAAGAGTAGCCGATCAAAGGAGAATTCTTACTCTTAATAAATATTTTACCGAGGATAGGCTCAGAGCATTAAAAGAGGAAGTGGCTGAAGAAGGATCAGCAGCCATCATTCAAAATACTAACACAAACCCAGAACCACGCACAAACACTCTTGACACTATATCGCAATCATATCACAACACTGCTGAACATGGCTCGACAGACAGCCTCTTAGGCCACCCAACATCATTAGAAGAACATAGTTCTCGTGAAAGAATCCATTCTGATCCCATAAACATGCCCCATACTTTACCAGCGTCCGTAAGTTTGCAACAAATAGAACAAGCATTTTGCGAACATTTAATTCGATTTCAACAAACAGATCCCACCGCACGACCTTACATACGCAAAATAAAACCGTCCAAAAAATTCTCAGCTATAGTTCATTTTCTAAATAAAGATATTCTTCCTAAATACGTATCAAAAGATGATAGTTTCCCAGATACACAAACAATAGTGTATTCCGCTGCATATACCGCAGCAGTATGCAACGGAATAAAAATAAATACTCTAACTAATAATGCATCGAATACCCGTCGAAATATAATCCCAGCATGGCAGAGGCGGTTAGACAACAGAATCACAACTCTACGAAAGCATATAGGCAGAATGACCCAATACATTCGAGGAAATAGGAACGAAAGACTTATTGGCCACATACAGGACATTAAAAACACTTACAGAACCCACTCACGACACGAAGAACCCAACCTAACAGATGATCAGTTCTTAGATACTTTAAAACAGAAACTTAATGCCGCCTCAAATAGACTAAAAAGATATCTTAATTGCACTTTACGAAAGAAACAAAACTCTCAGTTCACTAACAACGAAAAACAGTTCTATAGGACACTCGTAGATAAATCACAGCACACCCAAAACTCAGCTCACTTATCCCCCTCACCGCTAGACTTACACAGATATTGGTCCAACATATGGGCCACGCCGGTACAACATAATCACGAAGCTGCTTGGACCCAACAAGATTCTACTGCCGCAAGCATGATTAAAGGAATGGAGTTTGATCTTGTACCTGTGGAAACTTTTATGAAAGTACTCAATAAGACACACAACTGGAAGGCACCTGGCAGCGACCATATTCATAATTATTTTTATAAAAAGTTTACCACCGTACATCCTATGCTTCACAACCACTTAAACGATTTTATAAAAAATCCTAATAGCATGCCAAACTACATCATGGAAGGCCTTACATATTTGATTCCTAAAGACTCCGATTTACTCAACCCTGCTAAATACAGACCGATAACCTGCCTGCAAACATTTTATAAGATTCTAACTGCATGCATTGCCGAGTTAATAGATAGCCACATCACTAACAACAATATACTTTCAGAAGAACAAAAAGGATGCCGAAAGAGAAGCCAAGGATGTAAAGAACAACTCGTAATAGACAATATAGCTATGAAACAAGCACTAAAACATAAAAAGAACATAAGCACTATGTATATCGATTATCAGAAGGCCTTTGACTCCGTACCCCATAGCTGGCTTATACAAATACTCCATAATTATAAAATAAATCCCACACTCATCATTTTCCTGGAACAGGTCATGCAACAATGGTCCACGAAGTTGAAAATTGTATCTGGTACGAATCACATCGAGACTCCAGTTATACCAATACGCCGTGGTATTTTCCAAGGAGACGCACTTAGCCCTTTATGGTTTTGCCTTGCACTAAACCCACTCTCACACATGTTAAACTCTACCAACCACGGACTCACAATCTCAACTGAGAACACCAATACATCCCTCACACATCTACTCTACATGGACGACATAAAACTGTACAGTAACACAACTCATTCACTCCACCAACTAGCTGATATCACTCAAAAATTTTCAGAAGACATTCACATGCAGTTCGGCATTGATAAGTGTAAAACCTTCTCAATCATTAAAGGACGTATTGCCAATAATCATTATTTACTGGAATCAGGAATCCCTATTGACTCACTCAACGAAAATGAATCTTATAAGTACCTTGGTTTCCAACAGTCGAGGCAAATACATCAGAAAGACACTAAAGCTGATTTAAGACAAAAATTTAAACACAGGCTTAATTTGTTACTCAAATCTCACCTTACCTCCCGTAATATAATCAAAGCTATAAATACTTTTGCAATACCAGTCCTCACATACTCATTTGGAGTAATTAGCTGGTCACAGTCAGAGCTACAAAACCTTCAGCGTACGGTTAACACTTCACTCACTGCCCACCGCAAACACCATCCTAGATCATGCATCCAAAGACTTACACTCCCTAGACAGGACGGTGGTAGGGGAATCATAGATATCACTAACATGCACAATAAACAAATCTCTACACTTAGAAAATACTTCTTACATAAATCTGAAGACTCACCTCTACACAAAGCAATAGTTCATGCCGATAAGAAACTAACTGCCCTTAACCTCCATGACCCAAACACTCAACGAAATGAAAAGATCACTGACAAAAATCAGAAGACTACGCTTTGGGAGCAAAAATCTTTGCACGGAAGACACTACGCTGACCTCCAACTGCCACATGTAGATAAAAACGCATCGAACTCATGGTTGCTGACTGGCATACTCTTCCCGGAAACAGAAGCATTTATGCTGGCAATACAAGACCAGGTCATCGAAACTCGCAACTACAAAAAATTTATATACCATGCACCCAACTTACCTACAGATATATGCCGACGCTGTTACAGTAGTTCAGAAACTATTCAACATATTACAGGAGCTTGCAAATCCATCGTACAGTCCGACTACAAACACCGCCATGACCAAGTTGCCGCAATAGTTCATCAAAATTTAGCTTTTAAATACCAATTGATACCGCAAAAAGTACCCTACTACAAATACACACCCGACACTATTGTAGAAAATGAAAATGTGAAAATTTACTGGGACAGAACAATAATTACTGATAAGACAATACATTTCAATAGACCAGACATAACGTTATTGGACAAGACTAATAAATCAGTTTATCTAATCGATATAGCAATCTGCAATACCCATAATCTTCAAAAGACTCATACGGAAAAGATGTCAAAATACACAGACCTTGCAATAGAAATAAAATCACAGTGGCGAGTCAATACAGTAAATACTATACCTGTCATACTTTCCACCACCGGGGTCATACCCAACACACTACACACCAGCATAAAAACACTAAACCTACACTCAAACCTCTATAAATTGCTGCAAAAAGCTACAATTTTAAATACATGCAGAATAGTCCGCAAGTTTTTGTCCCTAAATTAAATACAATATTTAAATACTATTATTTTAAGCACTTGGCCTAGGCCCGTGCAAAATGTACCTCTTCGGAGAGTTTTTCGAGAAGAAAAAAATAACAAATAATAATAATAATAATAAATAATAATAAATTAAATGCTTACACGAGCAAAAGCCAGAAATAAAAATGCACGACCAACATCTCCGGACTCGTCGCACAGCTCCGTCTCGCAACCCACGGAAACCTTAATAATGGAATCGACTGTTGCTGAGGCGTCGAGCTCATCAAGCGACGAGTATTTCTCCCCACCAACGTCGCCAACACCTGTACGTCGGCAGGGGAGAGGCCGGCCGCCGATCTGCTTAGGACCCCGAGACCCACCGGCCTCGAATAGGGCCCCCGCTACCGGTGGTAATGTGCACCGCATGCGATGGACTTCATCTATGAATGAAAACGTCATGCGGGCATATTTTGCGGCTGCAGAGGGGGGAATTAACCTCACTGCGTACCGTGTTCGGTTGCTACCTTTGTTTCAGGCTCTTGAACCAACTGTCAACGTGTCGGCACAGCGACTATCGGATCAAGTGCGGGTCATACAGCGTAATCATATGTTGAATGATGCCGTGCTTGAGAGGCTTCGATCAGAAGTACAATGTAGCATCGTCATCCCTACTACATCTGAACCAAGTATGTCTAGTGAAACTATTAACAACGAAATACAATCTGTTGTGCCTATTGATATAGTAGTGGATGACGATGCTACAACAGTAAGTACACAATACAACGACGAAATAAGGAGTGTTTTGGAACGAGCGATTCAGGAATACAGATTTTGTGATCCTATTTGTCGTCCTCGTATACCGCGTTTGCCTACGCATAGAAAAAACATGGCGCTAGTGAGTGCCCTGGACTCGGCTCTATCAAGTTATTTTGACACTTGTGTAGATATTAGTGATGCACACTCAATTCTGTATTGCGCGGCTGTTACAGTGTGTCGAGTGGCTGGTGTTAAATTTTCTAAATTTGAGCCAGCTACCAGACCTAATTCTGTTCCAGTCTGGCAATGCAGAATTGAGCGTCGCATCGCCGAGACTAGGGTACTCATTAGTAAGTTATGCTGCTTCAGGACAGGTAATACCCGACCCAGGGTAATGCGTTTTGTGACTCGTGCATTCGCGGGGACCGATATTAGTCCTCGCGAATACACAGCGCGGGTCACGGAACGCATTGACTACCTGAAGCAGAAAATTTATGCGTGGGCGAGCCGTATACGGCGGTACAAGAAGAGGGTGGATCGTTATACTCAGAATCGCTCGTTCCAAAAAGATGAAAGGTGGGTGTATAGAAGATGGGAGCAGCCCGATTCGAGTGTGACTGACAGGTGCCTACCGGATGCTGAAGCCACAAATACATTCTGGCGAGGCATTTGGTCTGCACCTGTTAGTCATACAGAGTGTGAGTGGATGCGGGATGTCAAGCTTTCATGTGAGTCTATAAAGACTATGGAACCAGTCCTAATAACATCTTGTGACATAGCCAGTGCGGTTCGTTCGTTGCCCAATTGGAAGTCAACTGGGCCGGACGGACTGCACAATTTTTGGCTGAAATGGTTCCATAGCTCACATGCTTGTTTGGCATCCTGCTTTCAATCATCACTTGAATCAGGGTCGCTTCCATCTTTTATGACTTCGGGAATAACCCACCTTCTCCACAAATCCGGTGGTACTACGGACCCTAAAAATTATAGACCGATAACTTGTTTACCAACGGTCTATAAGCTTCTTACATCTATTTTGAGAGTTAAATTAGCAACACATATTGAAAATAATTCTATAATGTCTAACTCTCAAAATGGATGTAGAAGCGGGTCACGTGGTACTAAGGAACTCCTTATTATTGACATGGCCATTAACCAGCAGGTTCGCCGTAACCGAAAAAATCTGGCGACATGCTGGATTGATTACAAGAAAGCCTACGATTCAGTGCCACATACATGGCTGTTGAGGGTGCTGGAGTTGTATAAAGTTGATGCAACTCTTAGCACCTTCTTAAAGGCCTGTATGGGGCAATGGACAACGGCTCTTGTATATCCAGGATGTCGTCAGGTTCTTGGGAATGGCGAGCCTGTCAGGATCAAGAGGGGTATATTTCAGGGTGACAGCCTGAGTCCCTTATGGTTTTGCCTGGCGCTGAATCCTCTCAGTACCTTACTGGAGGGTTCAGGGCTAGGCTATCGGTTCAGGAGAGGAGGTCAAGTTGTTTCCCACCTTCTTTACATGGATGACTTAAAATTATTTGCCTCCGCCGATTCCCACTTGATAGAGTTACTAAAAGTCACAGAAACTTTCAGTAATTCTATCAAAATGGAATTTGGTGTAGATAAATGCGCTGTCATGCATGTAAAGAAGGGACGAATTGTGGAATCTGAAAGAGTACATCTTTCAGATTTTACAAAACTTAAATCCATCTCCGCGACTGAAACCTATAAGTATCTGGGTATGTCGCAGGCATTAGGTATTACAGAGATTGGCATGAAACAAACGTTGGTGGACCGTTTCTTTGGCCGCCTGAAAAAAGTACTGAAAAGTCTTTTATCGGGCGGTAACAAGGTGCGGGCTATCAACGGTTGGGCCATGCCAATCTTAATCTATTCCTTCGGCATACTTAGATGGACTCAGACTGAATTAGACGCCCTGGATAGGAAAGTCCGTTCACTATTGACCATAAACCGAATGCATCACCCGCGTTCGTCTGTAATGAGGTTGTATATCCCACGAAAGTGTGGAGGTCGCGGCTTTTTAAATGCCAAGACCTTACACAATCGTGAGGTATACAACCTTAGGGAATATTTCCTTCATGCTGACGTGGGTATGCATCGGGATGTGGTAGCAATGGATAACGGACTGACCCCTCTTGCTCTTGCCAAAGAGAACTGGCACAAACCAGTAATACTATCAACCACGGATCGCAAGGAGATATGGCAGAGCAAAGAGCTGCATGGACGATTTTATCGGGCCTTACACGGGCCCGATGTAGATTTAACAGCATCTGTCTCCTGGCTACGTTTCGGTGATTTGTTCGGCGAAACAGAAGGTTTTGTCTGTGCAATTACAGACGAAGTTGTTATGACGAATAACTATCGGAAATATATTTTGAGAGATGGTACGGTTGACATATGTCGGGCATGCCACCTACCCGGTGAATCTCTCAGACATATTATTTCTGGTTGTTCTCGTCTTGCCAACGGCGACTATTTGCATAGACACAACCAAGTGGCCAGGATTGTCCATCAGCAACTTGCACTAAAATATAAACTTGTGGATTTGGAGGTACCGTATTACAGGTATGTGCCCGACCCAGTTCTTGAAAATGGTCGTGCCACGTTGTATTGGGATCGATCTATTATCACTGACAGGACTATTGTAGCCAATAAGCCTGATATAGTGGTAATAGATCGATCAGAGCGCCTCGCAATAATCGTTGATATCACGGTTCCGCATGACGAAAACCTCGTGAAAGCCGAAAAAGACAAACAATTAAAATATTTGGACTTGGCTCACGAGGTTGTCGACATGTGGGATGTAGATTCAGCGATTATTGTTCCGATAGTCGTATCAGCACACGGTCTAATTGCCAAGAGCCTCGATCAACATCTCAAGAGGCTCGCGTTAGGTAGTTGGCTCAAGGGCCAGATGCAAAAGGCGGTACTTCTAGACACGGCACGTATCGTGAGGAGGTTCCTGTCTCTGCAGCCCTAACCACCGGTAGCTTGGTCCCTGTACCCGATGCCGGTGGGACGCTATTTTTTTATATTTTTAAATATATTTTTTTATTTTTACAATGTATTTAAAAATTTAAATTAATAAGTTTAAGATGTAAATAAAGGGAATAATAATAATAAATAATAATAAATATTCACGAACATCTCACACAACGCTATCTGATCCCAAAGTAAGCTAGGAATAACCTGCTTGTGTTAAGGGTATCAGACCACGGATATTAATACTTATATACATTTAAATACATACATATTATACATAAAAACACCCAGACTCTTGAGACAAACATTTATGGGTCACACAAATATTTGTCTCCGGTGGGAATCGAACCCACGACCTCCAGCGCCGCAGGCGGTATCACTACCGACTGCGCCACAGAGGCAGTCAAATATAATATAAATATAAAAGTTTAGTGCTCTTGCAGCGATTCTCTTGCCATTGAAGCTTACTGACTTCCTAATATATATTTCTCAGAGTCGTACAGTATATTTTTCTACTAAAATCGCAATTGTCCTTTTGTCTGATGAAAACTACGCGCTCGTAATCGTTTACAATAGAAGATAAATTGATAAAGCAAATGTTTTGTGTGCTGCTTCACACATTCGATTAAGTTGGACTAAAATGACGTATCTTTATTCTCACGGGAATAAAAGCAGTCATGTTTTCTTCATCGTTTTGTTGCCTGCCGTTTTGACCAGTTTGCATACTTAAAGCAAAGAGATATAAATTGAACTCAGTCATGCTTTTTGGTGTATTAAAAGCTTACCAATATTTTAAATGCGAACGTTTTTGACTATAAGCATAAAAATGAAAGATAAGTATTTAACTTGTGGCATTCTTTGCGAATATTTCTGAAATAAGAATCTGGCATAGCATCCATGAAGGATTATCCACACGTAAAAAAAACTCATTCAAAATTTACATCCACGCTGTTTACATTTTCACGCACGTGTGCTTCAAGCTGTAATCCTCACATTTGAAATCTCAATGAAAACGAATTTTGGCAACGCCAAAAAATAGTCGTGAAATAGTCGTAAATAGTCGTACATGTAAAAAAAAATTGTCGTATTATTGTTTCGGCGTTATTTCTATAGGTTAGTGAGGATTATGGCTTGAACGTCAAGCTGTAACGGTAAATTCTATCGAATTAGTTTAGGTTCCAAAAAATAGTCGTGAAATAGTCGTAACGACCTGCCAAATCTCAGAAATAGTCCATAAGCGGTTCCCGAGATATGAAGGTACCCTGGTGAGGATTCTGGCTTGAACCTTTGAAAACTTCAAATTTCTCCGGAACGCCTGCAAATTTCGGTTCAAAGTTTGTGCCAAAAAATAGTCTATATATCAAAATAGGCTGGAAAAAGTAGTCTTAAAATAGTCTGGAATAACACATTAGGCTACTTTTCACTTCGGGACTTTGATCCCATGGAACGGGTTTTCAACGCGGGCCAAGCCTTGAGCATCATCTAGTACATCTTATTCATACAGCCTCCACAATTATGCTACACAAAGACGGCGGTCGCAAACCGCCCGGTTCGCTTGGATACAATTATGTAAACGGCCGTTGGTTTTGAGATTTGATTAATGACACTTCATTTAGACCAGCTATATCGCGGAATTGTAATGATGTGGATTTTGGTAAGCGTAGAAATTTGAATTTAAATCGTATTAAATTAACTGTAGACGTAGCGGTTCTTATACAATTTGTTCTCGATTTAGACAATTTGAATTTCGTTCGAATGTACAATTTATTTTCAACAGATATCATAGCATTCAGATATATGAATTGTTTTTATGCGCATACTAAAATACTGCACTCGTTTATTTCAAGAAAGCCCTGATTTTTTGTATGAAAATTTATGAAACGTGTCTTTTATTTCTAAGTTACATGAGTGATGGACGTTTTGGTTAAATAAAAACTAAATCATTATATTTTATATGCAAGTAATTTCAAATCAATGATTTAAATTTGAGTTAAGTAATTTACTTTTGTACGAATAAGGGTTAAATTAGTCTTTTGGATACACAAAACACATATAATGAGCTAATAGAATACGTAACCTTTACAAGACAAAGTAAAAATGTAATATAACTTTGAAATCTTATAATCTATTGACCAGACAATATAAACCTTTTCCCCAGAAAGCATAGGCAAATGTATGCCTCTACCTACGCTTTCTGAGAAAAAAGGATTATATTGTCTCTCTATACGCCCACATTTCACAAGTCGCAATTTCTCATGTCACACAGCTATAGCTATACTCTTTACCCTTCAATATCGGTAAGTGAATCTAGTGGCAGCCTTTCCAATGCTTGTCTAAAGGTAGAGAAGTTCGATCAATATCGGCGGTCGTCACAAGTGGCTTGTGAGAACAAATTGGAGGCTATTTGATTCTAGTGCCTACCCTCGCCTCGGGCCGTGACTCGGCACGCTTGCTTGAATTATTGTACCACGCTAAACTTATATTCTCAAAAAGTTTTATTAAGTAAGAAGTTAATTGCCACCCACGACTTCGTCTGTGACATATTAAGAACCCAGTAGCACCAGTTTGTTTGAGATGATTATCCATTCAGACTATTATCCACCTTCGTAAAAAATTTCAGTCAGATCCGTTTGGCCGTTAGAGGGTGTAAGAATAACAAACAGCCACACCCTAAATTTCGCATTAATAATATTAATAAAAGGTAAGATTATCGTGAATGGAAATCAAGCTGATGATCTAGGGTCTCAGAGATCTAGGGTCTTAGAGACACTTCGTGATCAAAAAATATTATAAGTGTCAAGTATCATCCAACGATAAAATATTACAATATATTAACTGCTTTCATTTTAGTAGATTCTGATTTTGATACGAAATTGTTCGTGCCCCAGAATTAATGGAGAGAAAAGTTATCGAGTAATTTGATATAAATTAATTATATCCTTATGGATGATAAATATAAAGCTTGGCTAATGAATATTATCCCCCAAATAGCCTAGAAGCACTTTCTTACTCTTCAACGAGTTGTTAGGTATCAGCTCAGTGAAGTTATGTATGAAGCCTGTTACTATGTTAAAGGGGTGCAATGCCATGGAGGTTTAAAGCATGTGTGTATTAACCACAATACGCAGTAAAATATTTATGTGTGCTTGATTAAGAAACTCAATTAAAGCAATTTATGTAAATACTAACATAAATAATTTCGTTTTTTTTAATGACGTGTTATTTTTCTTTGATTTTAAACACAGCATATTATTCCATAAAGAAAAGTTCACGTACAGATTTGTGACTAGACCACATAGAATTCAGTCAAGCCTCACCCTTCTCAAGTTATACTCAAACGTGATTTCCTCGTATGTATATATCTTATGTTTTCATAGATTGATTTATCTATGCCTCTGGTGCTAGTTACGTAATTTAACTTATTTATTATGATACCTTTTTTTTGGTGTAGGAATACTCGATGAAATACATGGGTAAATTTCAATGGATCAAATAAAAGGAAAAATAGGTGCAAATATCGAGTCGGATAAGTTACATGACATTATAGCGTTTACCATAAAATGCCCAGATTTATATCGGATATGAACGCCTAAACCACTAAACTGATTCTTAAGAAATTTGGTACAGTATCTCTGTACTCGCGTCTATACTCTTGGAAATATAGCTTGGAAAAGAACAAATAAATGCTACTTTTTAACCCAGGATCCACTTTCTGTACCTAGTGTTTTAAAAAGCTTACAATGATGTTCCTTTAAGATAGTGAAGATCAACCTATTTAGTTAGGCTTGCTTTTCGTATTAATATTTACTCTTCAAGGTGCGTACGGCGAAAAGAAAATTAGGAAGTACATAAGTTTTGTAATGTATTTAATAATATATTTATTTTCAAAAGAAGTAATATTTATTATGAATCATAGATATATATTCAACACTAGCTGAGCCCGCAACTTCGTTTACGTCACATAAGGTGTATGAAAGGAAAGGTATTTCTTCATCAGAGTCATCAAGCAGCGTCTGAAACTGCCCTGTTTGCTTAATCATAAAAGAGCTTAATGATTAAGTCTATTTTAAAACAATTCAGTCCACGCCTGAATTGTTTAAAAATAGTCTTAATCATTAAGCTCTTTTATGATTAAGCCAACACGCCAGTTTAGGTTCACTCACATTCAAAGAAACCCCTACAATTAAAATTTTCAAAATATCTGATTCTTAAAAGTGTTATAACTCTTTTATTTCTAAACCGATTTACATAAAATAAACGCTAAATGTTAACTGGAGCAAACCTCAACACAATAAAAAAAACCGCATTGCAATCGGTTGAGTGGTTACTGAGATTAGCGTGCACAACCGTACAGACAAACAGATATACAGACATACAGACATACAGACAAACAGACAAAAATTCTAAAAATCATTGTTTTGGGTTCTATTGCGTTCATAAAGCCCCCCTGTAATATTTTTTCTTATTTATCTTCCATGTACAGACAGCGACCTGTTACGATTTTATTATATGTATTGATATTGATATTGATGATCATACTGGTCATGTATTATAGCTGTTATAAATAACAGGAACAAGACATTTAATATGGAGTAAATAGTCGACTCAGCAACTTCATACAGCCATTGATGTATTTGACTCAAAACCAACTAAATTCAATAGAATAAATATTATAAATACTCTGAATTTGAAACGAACATTAGAAATATCTACCCACACATCACTTTGTCAACGGATTAGGTATATTTTTTTCTTGAACAGAGGTTCAGAAAATTAAAAAGTTGGCATCGCAGACCTAAATACACTATTAATAGAACTACTTCGAGACCTCCATAAACATTTTGCTTGCTGACTGTAAAAGACTCTTTGCAAAAGTAGCTACTAACCGTCCGTGTGACGTCACGATACAAACAAACAAAAACGATGTCAACTACTGACCCTTCTCATCTTTTCCGTAACTGAGATAAATGTGCTACAACTAACATACTACATGATTATTGTTTGTCGACTATAACCAGAGCCAAGAAAGGTTTTCAGAACAAATATACAGTTGTTGACTTGTAGCCTGTTGGGTTCTAAGAGGATTTACTGAAATAAAAATAAATCAAGAAAGTGGAACTAGCTTAGTATGTCCCAAGTAGTGCTATGTTACGAAATAAGAGCAATCGTCGGCAGTAGAGAGGGAATTCCGACAAAGTCCACAGTACACGCAAAATCAATTTGATAAAGCCTCTTTGAGCCGCAGTGACCCTTGTTTGTTTATTCACATATGCAAATATTTATCACATAGAAGTTTTGTATTGTAAAATAAATATATTTATTTAGTCAAAATTTTGATTATAATCTGCTTTAAATACTGTTATATTCGGAATGGAATTTAATGTGCTTCAAAATTAAGCTAGCAAACTTATGAATTTATTTTATTTATTTACCAGATCACCACGATCAATTTCGATAACTATGTTTTCATGTTCCATATGTATAGATATTTTATTGAGTTTTGATTCATGTAAAAAGCACGAATCTTTTAAAATTCATAATGAGATTACTACTAATAAATTTCTTTGTCTATAAACTTGAAATGCAGTGGAAATGAGAAGTCTGCGAAGTATAGCTGGAGTTACTTTAATGGACAAAAAAAGAAATAGCGTGATAAGGGAAAAATGTGGTATAACAGAAGATGTAGTGACTAAGATCGAAAAAGGGATGCTTAGATGGTTTGGACACGTGGAGAGAATGGATGAGAATAGACTGACAAAGCAGATTTATGAGGCGAGAATGAATGGGCAAACTGGTAGGGGTAAACCTCGGCGTACGCATGCCGATCAAATCAGAGACGTTCTGGAAAAAGGCAAGGTCAAGAGTACCCTTAACCGGCGAGCGTGTATGAAAACAGTTATGAAAGTAGAAGAAGCGAAAGTTGTATGTCAGGAGCGTAGCAAGTGGAAAGCCATAGTCTCTGCTTACCCCGATGGGAAACAAGCGTGATTATATGTATGTATGTATAAACTTGAACATAAAGTACGATGCCAATTTGATTTCCTTTGCGCAATGATTTACTTTATTGCTTGAAACATTTATTCCCAGTCACGAGTGACGTATCTTGCCTACGCTTACAACTCGGCTAGCGGTTGAACGGCTACGCTCGACTACGGCCTGCTCTACGCCTGGTCTGTAGTCGGTGAACCGCAACCGTAGACTCGTAGCCGAAACAACTCGTCGTTCATTTTATACTCAATCTCGAAATGCTTTTAAGCAAACCTGGCTATCAAGTATACATCACATTTTTAACATAATCAACTTTAGAAAGATTTACGAATAAAATGTTTTTTATAAACATCATAATTCTTAAAGTATGATGTTTGTAAAATCATTTTATTCGTAAATCCATTTTTTTTATCTAATTACTTAGCTCGTGCTAAGTTCGTTGATAGAGTATTCTGTTAATGGTAACTATAGTATCAAAACATTCAATTATTTAGATACTAGATGACGCTCGCGGCTTTGCCCGCGTGAAATTCGATACCCGTTCCCGCTTTCTATGCGAACATTATTAAAAATTGTGAAGGATCACTATCTATCTCTATAATAGATATGTAATGTGTATGTGTGTATATGTATATATGTATATATTTATATTCGTATGTATATATAGGTATATATGTATGTATTCGTATGTACATATTTATATTCGTGTTTATGTATGTTATGTTTATATATACTTATTATGATGTATTTATTCTCAAAATTTATGTGTTTTGTGTTATATTATGTAGAAATTTTTGTATCTTTTATTATAAAGTTATGATCGATCTAAGAGTACGCCTAAGAACTATCACTCATTACCTTCAATCAACTTTCTCCATCCAAAGGTTGCCTGGTAGAAATTGCTTTTAAGCGATAAGGCCGCCCATTGTACATCTTCTTGCACTGTATTTGTGTACCATAATTTTATTTACTTGGCGTACAATAAAGTGTAAATAAATAAATAAATAAATTATTCCGGGATGAAAAGTAAAAAACCTTTGTGTTATTCCAGACTATAAGCTATCTCTGTACCAAATTTCAGCCCAATCCGTTCAGCCTTTTGAGCGTGATTGAGTAACAAACATCCAAACATCCATACATCCAAACATCTTCACAAACTTTCACATTTTTAATATTAAGTAGGACTATAAAATCGATTCTTCATGAAAATGGGGTTACTGCAAGCATTATAATGATGATATATAGGTAAAAACACTTAAATTGGTCATAATTAATGTTAACCCTTTAAATGACAGACGACATAAAGTACCCAAGCAATCACGCCCAAGACGTCAATAACGTCTTCAAACGCTGTAACTTATGTTTGAATTATTAAGAACTAAGTAAACCGCCATTCAACCCCTGTTTAATGACTGCGACACTTTGAAGTCATGGGTTTCGCTGCGTTTTATGACTGGTGATTAAATACCGTGTAATAGAAAAGCAATTCGATAGAAGATTACAGCTAATGTAGCTATTAATTTGGTAAGGTTTAAATTTTGATAATAAACGTGTATTTCAAACACAGCGTCTATACGCCAATATTATATTGATAGAATACATGTAGATAGCCACACCTTAATCTCAAATTGGTAATTTGGCAGGCAGCGCATACTTATGGCCAACTAGCTGATGCGCGCGGCTTCGCCCGCTAAAAATATGGTTCCCGTTTTGACCCGCTTCCCGTAGGAAAATTTACCCGGGATATAAAGTAGCCTATGTGCTATTCCAGACTTTACTACCCTGTATCAAATTTCAGCCAGATCCATTCAGCCGTTAGAGTGTGATTAAGTAACAAACATCCACACTCACACACTTTCGCATTTTTAATATAAGTAAGAAGTAAGATGGTACAGTCGATTTACAAAATATACCAATTTTGACAGCAGTTTCTATGAAAAATTACCACTCACTAAAACATAAAAAGAACATAAGCACTATGTATATCGATTATCAGAAGGCCTTTGACTCCGTACCCCATAGCTGGCTTATACAAATACTCCATAATTATAAAATAAATCCCACACTCATCATTTTCCTGGAACAGGTCATGCAACAATGGTCCACGAAGTTGAAAATTGTATCTGGTACGAATCACATCGAGACTCCAGTTATACCAATACGCCGTGGTATTTTCCAAGGAGACGCACTTAGCCCTTTATGGTTTTGCCTTGCACTAAACCCACTCTCACACATGTTAAACTCTACCAACCACGGACTCACAATCTCAACTGAGAACACCAATACATCCCTCACACATCTACTCTACATGGACGACATAAAACTGTACAGTAACACAACTCATTCACTCCACCAACTAGCTGATATCACTCAAAAATTTTCAGAAGACATTCACATGCAGTTCGGCATTGATAAGTGTAAAACCTTCTCAATCATTAAAGGACGTATTGCCAATAATCATTATTTACTGGAATCAGGAATCCCTATTGACTCACTCAACGAAAATGAATCTTATAAGTACCTTGGTTTCCAACAGTCGAGGCAAATACATCAGAAAGACACTAAAGCTGATTTAAGACAAAAATTTAAACACAGGCTTAATTTGTTACTCAAATCTCACCTTACCTCCCGTAATATAATCAAAGCTATAAATACTTTTGCAATACCAGTCCTCACATACTCATTTGGAGTAATTAGCTGGTCACAGTCAGAGCTACAAAACCTTCAGCGTACGGTTAACACTTCACTCACTGCCCACCGCAAACACCATCCTAGATCATGCATCCAAAGACTTACACTCCCTAGACAGGACGGTGGTAGGGGAATCATAGATATCACTAACATGCACAATAAACAAATCTCTACACTTAGAAAATACTTCTTACATAAATCTGAAGACTCACCTCTACACAAAGCAATAGTTCATGCCGATAAGAAACTAACTGCCCTTAACCTCCATGACCCAAACACTCAACGAAATGAAAAGATCACTGACAAAAATCAGAAGACTACGCTTTGGGAGCAAAAATCTTTGCACGGAAGACACTACGCTGACCTCCAACTGCCACATGTAGATAAAAACGCATCGAACTCATGGTTGCTGACTGGCATACTCTTCCCGGAAACAGAAGCATTTATGCTGGCAATACAAGACCAGGTCATCGAAACTCGCAACTACAAAAAATTTATATACCATGCACCCAACTTACCTACAGATATATGCCGACGCTGTTACAGTAGTTCAGAAACTATTCAACATATTACAGGAGCTTGCAAATCCATCGTACAGTCCGACTACAAACACCGCCATGACCAAGTTGCCGCAATAGTTCATCAAAATTTAGCTTTTAAATACCAATTGATACCGCAAAAAGTACCCTACTACAAATACACACCCGACACTATTGTAGAAAATGAAAATGTGAAAATTTACTGGGACAGAACAATAATTACTGATAAGACAATACATTTCAATAGACCAGACATAACGTTATTGGACAAGACTAATAAATCAGTTTATCTAATCGATATAGCAATCTGCAATACCCATAATCTTCAAAAGACTCATACGGAAAAGATGTCAAAATACACAGACCTTGCAATAGAAATAAAATCACAGTGGCGAGTCAATACAGTAAATACTATACCTGTCATACTTTCCACCACCGGGGTCATACCCAACACACTACACACCAGCATAAAAACACTAAACCTACACTCAAACCTCTATAAATTGCTGCAAAAAGCTACAATTTTAAATACATGCAGAATAGTCCGCAAGTTTTTGTCCCTAAATTAAATACAATATTTAAATACTATTATTTTAAGCACTTGGCCTAGGCCCGTGCAAAATGTACCTCTTCGGAGAGTTTTTCGAGAAGAAAAAAATAACAAATAATAATAATAATAATAAATAATAATAAATTAAATGCTTACACGAGCAAAAGCCAGAAATAAAAATGCACGACCAACATCTCCGGACTCGTCGCACAGCTCCGTCTCGCAACCCACGGAAACCTTAATAATGGAATCGACTGTTGCTGAGGCGTCGAGCTCATCAAGCGACGAGTATTTCTCCCCACCAACGTCGCCAACACCTGTACGTCGGCAGGGGAGAGGCCGGCCGCCGATCTGCTTAGGACCCCGAGACCCACCGGCCTCGAATAGGGCCCCCGCTACCGGTGGTAATGTGCACCGCATGCGATGGACTTCATCTATGAATGAAAACGTCATGCGGGCATATTTTGCGGCTGCAGAGGGGGGAATTAACCTCACTGCGTACCGTGTTCGGTTGCTACCTTTGTTTCAGGCTCTTGAACCAACTGTCAACGTGTCGGCACAGCGACTATCGGATCAAGTGCGGGTCATACAGCGTAATCATATGTTGAATGATGCCGTGCTTGAGAGGCTTCGATCAGAAGTACAATGTAGCATCGTCATCCCTACTACATCTGAACCAAGTATGTCTAGTGAAACTATTAACAACGAAATACAATCTGTTGTGCCTATTGATATAGTAGTGGATGACGATGCTACAACAGTAAGTACACAATACAACGACGAAATAAGGAGTGTTTTGGAACGAGCGATTCAGGAATACAGATTTTGTGATCCTATTTGTCGTCCTCGTATACCGCGTTTGCCTACGCATAGAAAAAACATGGCGCTAGTGAGTGCCCTGGACTCGGCTCTATCAAGTTATTTTGACACTTGTGTAGATATTAGTGATGCACACTCAATTCTGTATTGCGCGGCTGTTACAGTGTGTCGAGTGGCTGGTGTTAAATTTTCTAAATTTGAGCCAGCTACCAGACCTAATTCTGTTCCAGTCTGGCAATGCAGAATTGAGCGTCGCATCGCCGAGACTAGGGTACTCATTAGTAAGTTATGCTGCTTCAGGACAGGTAATACCCGACCCAGGGTAATGCGTTTTGTGACTCGTGCATTCGCGGGGACCGATATTAGTCCTCGCGAATACACAGCGCGGGTCACGGAACGCATTGACTACCTGAAGCAGAAAATTTATGCGTGGGCGAGCCGTATACGGCGGTACAAGAAGAGGGTGGATCGTTATACTCAGAATCGCTCGTTCCAAAAAGATGAAAGGTGGGTGTATAGAAGATGGGAGCAGCCCGATTCGAGTGTGACTGACAGGTGCCTACCGGATGCTGAAGCCACAAATACATTCTGGCGAGGCATTTGGTCTGCACCTGTTAGTCATACAGAGTGTGAGTGGATGCGGGATGTCAAGCTTTCATGTGAGTCTATAAAGACTATGGAACCAGTCCTAATAACATCTTGTGACATAGCCAGTGCGGTTCGTTCGTTGCCCAATTGGAAGTCAACTGGGCCGGACGGACTGCACAATTTTTGGCTGAAATGGTTCCATAGCTCACATGCTTGTTTGGCATCCTGCTTTCAATCATCACTTGAATCAGGGTCGCTTCCATCTTTTATGACTTCGGGAATAACCCACCTTCTCCACAAATCCGGTGGTACTACGGACCCTAAAAATTATAGACCGATAACTTGTTTACCAACGGTCTATAAGCTTCTTACATCTATTTTGAGAGTTAAATTAGCAACACATATTGAAAATAATTCTATAATGTCTAACTCTCAAAATGGATGTAGAAGCGGGTCACGTGGTACTAAGGAACTCCTTATTATTGACATGGCCATTAACCAGCAGGTTCGCCGTAACCGAAAAAATCTGGCGACATGCTGGATTGATTACAAGAAAGCCTACGATTCAGTGCCACATACATGGCTGTTGAGGGTGCTGGAGTTGTATAAAGTTGATGCAACTCTTAGCACCTTCTTAAAGGCCTGTATGGGGCAATGGACAACGGCTCTTGTATATCCAGGATGTCGTCAGGTTCTTGGGAATGGCGAGCCTGTCAGGATCAAGAGGGGTATATTTCAGGGTGACAGCCTGAGTCCCTTATGGTTTTGCCTGGCGCTGAATCCTCTCAGTACCTTACTGGAGGGTTCAGGGCTAGGCTATCGGTTCAGGAGAGGAGGTCAAGTTGTTTCCCACCTTCTTTACATGGATGACTTAAAATTATTTGCCTCCGCCGATTCCCACTTGATAGAGTTACTAAAAGTCACAGAAACTTTCAGTAATTCTATCAAAATGGAATTTGGTGTAGATAAATGCGCTGTCATGCATGTAAAGAAGGGACGAATTGTGGAATCTGAAAGAGTACATCTTTCAGATTTTACAAAACTTAAATCCATCTCCGCGACTGAAACCTATAAGTATCTGGGTATGTCGCAGGCATTAGGTATTACAGAGATTGGCATGAAACAAACGTTGGTGGACCGTTTCTTTGGCCGCCTGAAAAAAGTACTGAAAAGTCTTTTATCGGGCGGTAACAAGGTGCGGGCTATCAACGGTTGGGCCATGCCAATCTTAATCTATTCCTTCGGCATACTTAGATGGACTCAGACTGAATTAGACGCCCTGGATAGGAAAGTCCGTTCACTATTGACCATAAACCGAATGCATCACCCGCGTTCGTCTGTAATGAGGTTGTATATCCCACGAAAGTGTGGAGGTCGCGGCTTTTTAAATGCCAAGACCTTACACAATCGTGAGGTATACAACCTTAGGGAATATTTCCTTCATGCTGACGTGGGTATGCATCGGGATGTGGTAGCAATGGATAACGGACTGACCCCTCTTGCTCTTGCCAAAGAGAACTGGCACAAACCAGTAATACTATCAACCACGGATCGCAAGGAGATATGGCAGAGCAAAGAGCTGCATGGACGATTTTATCGGGCCTTACACGGGCCCGATGTAGATTTAACAGCATCTGTCTCCTGGCTACGTTTCGGTGATTTGTTCGGCGAAACAGAAGGTTTTGTCTGTGCAATTACAGACGAAGTTGTTATGACGAATAACTATCGGAAATATATTTTGAGAGATGGTACGGTTGACATATGTCGGGCATGCCACCTACCCGGTGAATCTCTCAGACATATTATTTCTGGTTGTTCTCGTCTTGCCAACGGCGACTATTTGCATAGACACAACCAAGTGGCCAGGATTGTCCATCAGCAACTTGCACTAAAATATAAACTTGTGGATTTGGAGGTACCGTATTACAGGTATGTGCCCGACCCAGTTCTTGAAAATGGTCGTGCCACGTTGTATTGGGATCGATCTATTATCACTGACAGGACTATTGTAGCCAATAAGCCTGATATAGTGGTAATAGATCGATCAGAGCGCCTCGCAATAATCGTTGATATCACGGTTCCGCATGACGAAAACCTCGTGAAAGCCGAAAAAGACAAACAATTAAAATATTTGGACTTGGCTCACGAGGTTGTCGACATGTGGGATGTAGATTCAGCGATTATTGTTCCGATAGTCGTATCAGCACACGGTCTAATTGCCAAGAGCCTCGATCAACATCTCAAGAGGCTCGCGTTAGGTAGTTGGCTCAAGGGCCAGATGCAAAAGGCGGTACTTCTAGACACGGCACGTATCGTGAGGAGGTTCCTGTCTCTGCAGCCCTAACCACCGGTAGCTTGGTCCCTGTACCCGATGCCGGTGGGACGCTATTTTTTTATATTTTTAAATATATTTTTTTATTTTTACAATGTATTTAAAAATTTAAATTAATAAGTTTAAGATGTAAATAAAGGGAATAATAATAATAAATAATAATAAATATTCACGAACATCTCACACAACGCTATCTGATCCCAAAGTAAGCTAGGAATAACCTGCTTGTGTTAAGGGTATCAGACCACGGATATTAATACTTATATACATTTAAATACATACATATTATACATAAAAACACCCAGACTCTTGAGACAAACATTTATGGGTCACACAAATATTTGTCTCCGGTGGGAATCGAACCCACGACCTCCAGCGCCGCAGGCGGTATCACTACCGACTGCGCCACAGAGGCAGTCAAATATAATATAAATATAAAAGTTTAGTGCTCTTGCAGCGATTCTCTTGCCATTGAAGCTTACTGACTTCCTAATATATATTTCTCAGAGTCGTACAGTATATTTTTCTACTAAAATCGCAATTGTCCTTTTGTCTGATGAAAACTACGCGCTCGTAATCGTTTACAATAGAAGATAAATTGATAAAGCAAATGTTTTGTGTGCTGCTTCACACATTCGATTAAGTTGGACTAAAATGACGTATCTTTATTCTCACGGGAATAAAAGCAGTCATGTTTTCTTCATCGTTTTGTTGCCTGCCGTTTTGACCAGTTTGCATACTTAAAGCAAAGAGATATAAATTGAACTCAGTCATGCTTTTTGGTGTATTAAAAGCTTACCAATATTTTAAATGCGAACGTTTTTGACTATAAGCATAAAAATGAAAGATAAGTATTTAACTTGTGGCATTCTTTGCGAATATTTCTGAAATAAGAATCTGGCATAGCATCCATGAAGGATTATCCACACGTAAAAAAAACTCATTCAAAATTTACATCCACGCTGTTTACATTTTCACGCACGTGTGCTTCAAGCTGTAATCCTCACATTTGAAATCTCAATGAAAACGAATTTTGGCAACGCCAAAAAATAGTCGTGAAATAGTCGTAAATAGTCGTACATGTAAAAAAAAATTGTCGTATTATTGTTTCGGCGTTATTTCTATAGGTTAGTGAGGATTATGGCTTGAACGTCAAGCTGTAACGGTAAATTCTATCGAATTAGTTTAGGTTCCAAAAAATAGTCGTGAAATAGTCGTAACGACCTGCCAAATCTCAGAAATAGTCCATAAGCGGTTCCCGAGATATGAAGGTACCCTGGTGAGGATTCTGGCTTGAACCTTTGAAAACTTCAAATTTCTCCGGAACGCCTGCAAATTTCGGTTCAAAGTTTGTGCCAAAAAATAGTCTATATATCAAAATAGGCTGGAAAAAGTAGTCTTAAAATAGTCTGGAATAACACATTAGGCTACTTTTCACTTCGGGACTTTGATCCCATGGAACGGGTTTTCAACGCGGGCCAAGCCTTGAGCATCATCTAGTACATCTTATTCATACAGCCTCCACAATTATGCTACACAAAGACGGCGGTCGCAAACCGCCCGGTTCGCTTGGATACAATTATGTAAACGGCCGTTGGTTTTGAGATTTGATTAATGACACTTCATTTAGACCAGCTATATCGCGGAATTGTAATGATGTGGATTTTGGTAAGCGTAGAAATTTGAATTTAAATCGTATTAAATTAACTGTAGACGTAGCGGTTCTTATACAATTTGTTCTCGATTTAGACAATTTGAATTTCGTTCGAATGTACAATTTATTTTCAACAGATATCATAGCATTCAGATATATGAATTGTTTTTATGCGCATACTAAAATACTGCACTCGTTTATTTCAAGAAAGCCCTGATTTTTTGTATGAAAATTTATGAAACGTGTCTTTTATTTCTAAGTTACATGAGTGATGGACGTTTTGGTTAAATAAAAACTAAATCATTATATTTTATATGCAAGTAATTTCAAATCAATGATTTAAATTTGAGTTAAGTAATTTACTTTTGTACGAATAAGGGTTAAATTAGTCTTTTGGATACACAAAACACATATAATGAGCTAATAGAATACGTAACCTTTACAAGACAAAGTAAAAATGTAATATAACTTTGAAATCTTATAATCTATTGACCAGACAATATAAACCTTTTTCCCAGAAAGCATAGGCAAATGTATGCCTCTACCTACGCTTTCTGAGAAAAAAGGATTATATTGTCTCTCTATACGCCCACATTTCACAAGTCGCAATTTCTCATGTCACACAGCTATAGCTATACTCTTTACCCTTCAATATCGGTAAGTGAATCTAGTGGCAGCCTTTCCAATGCTTGTCTAAAGGTAGAGAAGTTCGATCAATATCGGCGGTCGTCACAAGTGGCTTGTGAGAACAAATTGGAGGCTATTTGATTCTAGTGCCTACCCTCGCCTCGGGCCGTGACTCGGCACGCTTGCTTGAATTATTGTACCACGCTAAACTTATATTCTCAAAAAGTTTTATTAAGTAAGAAGTTAATTGCCACCCACGACTTCGTCTGTGACATATTAAGAACCCAGTAGCACCAGTTTGTTTGAGATGATTATCCATTCAGACTATTATCCACCTTCGTAAAAAATTTCAGTCAGATCCGTTTGGCCGTTAGAGGGTGTAAGAATAACAAACAGCCACACCCTAAATTTCGCATTAATAATATTAATAAAAGGTAAGATTATCGTGAATGGAAATCAAGCTGATGATCTAGGGTCTCAGAGATCTAGGGTCTTAGAGACACTTCGTGATCAAAAAATATTATAAGTGTCAAGTATCATCCAACGATAAAATATTACAATATATTAACTGCTTTCATTTTAGTAGATTCTGATTTTGATACGAAATTGTTCGTGCCCCAGAATTAATGGAGAGAAAAGTTATCGAGTAATTTGATATAAATTAATTATATCCTTATGGATGATAAATATAAAGCTTGGCTAATGAATATTATCCCCCAAATAGCCTAGAAGCACTTTCTTACTCTTCAACGAGTTGTTAGGTATCAGCTCAGTGAAGTTATGTATGAAGCCTGTTACTATGTTAAAGGGGTGCAATGCCATGGAGGTTTAAAGCATGTGTGTATTAACCACAATACGCAGTAAAATATTTATGTGTGCTTGATTAAGAAACTCAATTAAAGCAATTTATGTAAATACTAACATAAATAATTTCGTTTTTTTTAATGACGTGTTATTTTTCTTTGATTTTAAACACAGCATATTATTCCATAAAGAAAAGTTCACGTACAGATTTGTGACTAGACCACATAGAATTCAGTCAAGCCTCACCCTTCTCAAGTTATACTCAAACGTGATTTCCTCGTATGTATATATCTTATGTTTTCATAGATTGATTTATCTATGCCTCTGGTGCTAGTTACGTAATTTAACTTATTTATTATGATACCTTTTTTTTGGTGTAGGAATACTCGATGAAATACATGGGTAAATTTCAATGGATCAAATAAAAGGAAAAATAGGTGCAAATATCGAGTCGGATAAGTTACATGACATTATAGCGTTTACCATAAAATGCCCAGATTTATATCGGATATGAACGCCTAAACCACTAAACTGATTCTTAAGAAATTTGGTACAGTATCTCTGTACTCGCGTCTATACTCTTGGAAATATAGCTTGGAAAAGAACAAATAAATGCTACTTTTTAACCCAGGATCCACTTTCTGTACCTAGTGTTTTAAAAAGCTTACAATGATGTTCCTTTAAGATAGTGAAGATCAACCTATTTAGTTAGGCTTGCTTTTCGTATTAATATTTACTCTTCAAGGTGCGTACGGCGAAAAGAAAATTAGGAAGTACATAAGTTTTGTAATGTATTTAATAATATATTTATTTTCAAAAGAAGTAATATTTATTATGAATCATAGATATATATTCAACACTAGCTGAGCCCGCAACTTCGTTTACGTCACATAAGGTGTATGAAAGGAAAGGTATTTCTTCATCAGAGTCATCAAGCAGCGTCTGAAACTGCCCTGTTTGCTTAATCATAAAAGAGCTTAATGATTAAGTCTATTTTAAAACAATTCAGTCCACGCCTGAATTGTTTAAAAATAGTCTTAATCATTAAGCTCTTTTATGATTAAGCCAACACGCCAGTTTAGGTTCACTCACATTCAAAGAAACCCCTACAATTAAAATTTTCAAAATATCTGATTCTTAAAAGTGTTATAACTCTTTTATTTCTAAACCGATTTACATAAAATAAACGCTAAATGTTAACTGGAGCAAACCTCAACACAATAAAAAAAACCGCATTGCAATCGGTTGAGTGGTTACTGAGATTAGCGTGCACAACCGTACAGACAAACAGATATACAGACATACAGACATACAGACAAACAGACAAAAATTCTAAAAATCATTGTTTTGGGTTCTATTGCGTTCATAAAGCCCCCCTGTAATATTTTTTCTTATTTATCTTCCATGTACAGACAGCGACCTGTTACGATTTTATTATATGTATTGATATTGATATTGATGATCATACTGGTCATGTATTATAGCTGTTATAAATAACAGGAACAAGACATTTAATATGGAGTAAATAGTCGACTCAGCAACTTCATACAGCCATTGATGTATTTGACTCAAAACCAACTAAATTCAATAGAATAAATATTATAAATACTCTGAATTTGAAACGAACATTAGAAATATCTACCCACACATCACTTTGTCAACGGATTAGGTATATTTTTTTCTTGAACAGAGGTTCAGAAAATTAAAAAGTTGGCATCGCAGACCTAAATACACTATTAATAGAACTACTTCGAGACCTCCATAAACATTTTGCTTGCTGACTGTAAAAGACTCTTTGCAAAAGTAGCTACTAACCGTCCGTGTGACGTCACGATACAAACAAACAAAAACGATGTCAACTACTGACCCTTCTCATCTTTTCCGTAACTGAGATAAATGTGCTACAACTAACATACTACATGATTATTGTTTGTCGACTATAACCAGAGCCAAGAAAGGTTTTCAGAACAAATATACAGTTGTTGACTTGTAGCCTGTTGGGTTCTAAGAGGATTTACTGAAATAAAAATAAATCAAGAAAGTGGAACTAGCTTAGTATGTCCCAAGTAGTGCTATGTTACGAAATAAGAGCAATCGTCGGCAGTAGAGAGGGAATTCCGACAAAGTCCACAGTACACGCAAAATCAATTTGATAAAGCCTCTTTGAGCCGCAGTGACCCTTGTTTGTTTATTCACATATGCAAATATTTATCACATAGAAGTTTTGTATTGTAAAATAAATATATTTATTTAGTCAAAATTTTGATTATAATCTGCTTTAAATACTGTTATATTCGGAATGGAATTTAATGTGCTTCAAAATTAAGCTAGCAAACTTATGAATTTATTTTATTTATTTACCAGATCACCACGATCAATTTCGATAACTATGTTTTCATGTTCCATATGTATAGATATTTTATTGAGTTTTGATTCATGTAAAAAGCACGAATCTTTTAAAATTCATAATGAGATTACTACTAATAAATTTCTTTGTCTATAAACTTGAAATGCAGTGGAAATGAGAAGTCTGCGAAGTATAGCTGGAGTTACTTTAATGGACAAAAAAAGAAATAGCGTGATAAGGGAAAAATGTGGTATAACAGAAGATGTAGTGACTAAGATCGAAAAAGGGATGCTTAGATGGTTTGGACACGTGGAGAGAATGGATGAGAATAGACTGACAAAGCAGATTTATGAGGCGAGAATGAATGGGCAAACTGGTAGGGGTAAACCTCGGCGTACGCATGCCGATCAAATCAGAGACGTTCTGGAAAAAGGCAAGGTCAAGAGTACCCTTAACCGGCGAGCGTGTATGAAAACAGTTATGAAAGTAGAAGAAGCGAAAGTTGTATGTCAGGAGCGTAGCAAGTGGAAAGCCATAGTCTCTGCTTACCCCGATGGGAAACAAGCGTGATTATATGTATGTATGTATAAACTTGAACATAAAGTACGATGCCAATTTGATTTCCTTTGCGCAATGATTTACTTTATTGCTTGAAACATTTATTCCCAGTCACGAGTGACGTATCTTGCCTACGCTTACAACTCGGCTAGCGGTTGAACGGCTACGCTCGACTACGGCCTGCTCTACGCCTGGTCTGTAGTCGGTGAACCGCAACCGTAGACTCGTAGCCGAAACAACTCGTCGTTCATTTTATACTCAATCTCGAAATGCTTTTAAGCAAACCTGGCTATCAAGTATACATCACATTTTTAACATAATCAACTTTAGAAAGATTTACGAATAAAATGTTTTTTATAAACATCATAATTCTTAAAGTATGATGTTTGTAAAATCATTTTATTCGTAAATCCATTTTTTTTATCTAATTACTTAGCTCGTGCTAAGTTCGTTGATAGAGTATTCTGTTAATGGTAACTATAGTATCAAAACATTCAATTATTTAGATACTAGATGACGCTCGCGGCTTTGCCCGCGTGAAATTCGATACCCGTTCCCGCTTTCTATGCGAACATTATTAAAAATTGTGAAGGATCACTATCTATCTCTATAATAGATATGTAATGTGTATGTGTGTATATGTATATATGTATATATTTATATTCGTATGTATATATAGGTATATATGTATGTATTCGTATGTACATATTTATATTCGTGTTTATGTATGTTATGTTTATATATACTTATTATGATGTATTTATTCTCAAAATTTATGTGTTTTGTGTTATATTATGTAGAAATTTTTGTATCTTTTATTATAAAGTTATGATCGATCTAAGAGTACGCCTAAGAACTATCACTCATTACCTTCAATCAACTTTCTCCATCCAAAGGTTGCCTGGTAGAAATTGCTTTTAAGCGATAAGGCCGCCCATTGTACATCTTCTTGCACTGTATTTGTGTACCATAATTTTATTTACTTGGCGTACAATAAAGTGTAAATAAATAAATAAATAAATTATTCCGGGATGAAAAGTAAAAAACCTTTGTGTTATTCCAGACTATAAGCTATCTCTGTACCAAATTTCAGCCCAATCCGTTCAGCCTTTTGAGCGTGATTGAGTAACAAACATCCAAACATCCATACATCCAAACATCTTCACAAACTTTCACATTTTTAATATTAAGTAGGACTATAAAATCGATTCTTCATGAAAATGGGGTTACTGCAAGCATTATAATGATGATATATAGGTAAAAACACTTAAATTGGTCATAATTAATGTTAACCCTTTAAATGACAGACGACATAAAGTACCCAAGCAATCACGCCCAAGACGTCAATAACGTCTTCAAACGCTGTAACTTATGTTTGAATTATTAAGAACTAAGTAAACCGCCATTCAACCCCTGTTTAATGACTGCGACACTTTGAAGTCATGGGTTTCGCTGCGTTTTATGACTGGTGATTAAATACCGTGTAATAGAAAAGCAATTCGATAGAAGATTACAGCTAATGTAGCTATTAATTTGGTAAGGTTTAAATTTTGATAATAAACGTGTATTTCAAACACAGCGTCTATACGCCAATATTATATTGATAGAATACATGTAGATAGCCACACCTTAATCTCAAATTGGTAATTTGGCAGGCAGCGCATACTTATGGCCAACTAGCTGATGCGCGCGGCTTCGCCCGCTAAAAATATGGTTCCCGTTTTGACCCGCTTCCCGTAGGAAAATTTACCCGGGATATAAAGTAGCCTATGTGCTATTCCAGACTTTACTACCCTGTATCAAATTTCAGCCAGATCCATTCAGCCGTTAGAGTGTGATTAAGTAACAAACATCCACACTCACACACTTTCGCATTTTTAATATAAGTAAGAAGTAAGATGGTACAGTCGATTTACAAAATATACCAATTTTGACAGCAGTTTCTATGAAAAATTACCACTAAGTCTGACCTTTCTAACGGACGTAATATGTTGTTGACTTAATTTTTTGTTCTGTTTGTCTGGAACTTGTTTCTCGGGATAAAATGCTGCCAATGTGTTATTTCAGACAATAATCTATCTGTGTTGCAAATTTCAGTCAAATTGTGTAAGAGCAACAAACACCTACACGCCCACACATAGGTAATCTACACTCACAAACTTTTAAATTTATAATATTAGTAAAGTGATATGCTCTGTGGTCAATGGTCACTGCCAAATCATTATATAATTGTTAGGGTAAATCGACCTTGTTGTTTCATGACGTTTAAATGAACTACTAAGTGGGGTGAGCTTCATTTTTGGTAGGCCGTACTTATTAGAGCTGTTCAGCCTAAGTAGTGTGTTACATTAGATAATGATACACTTACAGACTTTCATTACATAACAATTAACAAATACAGCAAATCTTGCCGACGTGTAAGATTCTCGGCATTTGTCGAAGACTTTTAATAGAAAAGTAAAATTGCATTCAAGGCCTTCGGGGGCTGCAGAATAAAAATATCTTTCCAGGAAGTGGTTACTATGGTAATATTATGCTAATACTGCATGTTGTAGCGTGTCATGCAATTTGTTCAACAAATGGCTTTCCCGGAGATATCTGTAATAACGTTATCCGTCAAAGGCGCCTATGCACCGTCCTATGAGTAAAAACGAGACCGGTTTTAAAATACTTGGTATGATTTTAATTTTTAATTTCGGAATTTAATTTTTCACTTTAGTATATAAGGCAATTTTGTTTAAACTTGTTATGACAATCTATGCTTGTGCAATTTTTGTTTATCGGTTACGTCCGCACAGGCAGGCGGCTTGCTTGGTGCCTAGCGCCTAGCGAGTCACCTAGCGAGTCGCTTAGTAAAACGGACATACTTGAATGTTCGCGACCGGCCGCATTGCGCGCTTGGCGCCTAGCGAGTAGCTTAGCGTGTATCCAAGTAAACAAACATGTTGGTTTTTTGTCGCCAGGCGCGAGGCATTGTGAAGAAAAAAATATACGAAATATTAATCGCATCCATACATACAAATAAATTCAATTGGAGTGTCTGTTTGTAATATTAAAATAACCGCTTTCTACTGCATGCATATGAATGTGTAATACATTACACATACCAAAATATATACTTTTAAAATTTTTGTCTGTCTGTTTGTTCTGGCCTCCGGCTAATCTCTGGAACGGCTGGACCGATTTGGACGGGACTTTCACTGGCAGATAGCTTATGTAATAAGTAGTTACTTAGGCTACTTTTATTTAAGAAAAAATCTTTTATTTTAGAAAAAAAAACTAAATAAACTAAATTTTTTTATTTCATTCTACGCGGACGAAGTCGCGGACACAGCTAGTCATAAATAGATGAGTATCCGAATGAGTCAATTTTCCTTTAACTTTACTGAGAAGTAGATCAAATGTGTCTCTGGCCATACGCAAATCTTTGTAATTTTTTAGTGAAAATTATGCAATTGCTTATATAGAACAAAAAAATCCCCATGACTTGACCGTGTCTTATTTATGTCATGAACCCAATATGAAGCGCTCGTGGCCCCGCGGACTCAGTGTTGTGTAAACGATCACTGTAGTAAGCAACATTTACTGTGGCCGTTCATGGATGGGTGACCGTCTCGTGACCACTGTGAGACATTAATTTTCCGTGCTTCGAAAATTCCTTGGTCCCGGTTGCCAGTAAAATAGCAGTCGAGGCAGTACCTAAGCCAAGTTGAGGGCCTTTTTAGGCGGCTTGAAAATTTTTAACGCTGGCACTGCTGGCAGTCCTTGCCTGCGCCTGTCCATATCAACATGGCAATACGGCTCACCACCTATTACGTGGGACAAAATCTCAAAGGTGAAATGTGGGCATCTAAAATGCCTCTGTCTACCCCTTCGTGGATAAAAGGCGTGATCATTTGTATGAACCCAATATAGAGCAGTATATAGCTATTTTTGAAAGTGAAATCTCTTCAACATGCCGACAAGCAAATGACCAAGGCACCTAGCGACCCCCCACGCAAACCACCTTTCAGTGCGGCCACCGTGTATCCTAGCAAGTAGCCAGGATGCAAGCCACCAGGCTCTAGGCGCCAAGCAAGCCACCTGCCTGTGCGGACGTAGCCTTAACGTCTTCCCAGTTATTACCAACCCCGACTTGGATTTAAAGTCTGGAGTCCATCTTTATAGGCTGCTTGGAAGAGCTATGGTTTTATTTTTCTTTTTGTGACCTATTAAAAGCAACTTCACAGCCTTGTAGGCGTCTAGGCTTTAGTTTCTTCCTTTAAATAACAGATAAACTACTTCGAGAAGAATTTAACTTAGATACCGATTACCTTGGTAGTGCTTTAGTACGCCCATACTATCCATTTGCATATTAATCATATAAATATGATTTTTTTTCAGGTCACTCCTAAGGATTGATGTTATGTTTAAAATGTGGAAAGTGACAAAAGCTACTAATTAACCCGGGAAGATATCTCGTTCCTACAGGAAACACGGCTTGCGAGAAAACTTCTTGTAAATCTTTTGATGATAATTCCTATACATCCTCTAAATTGAATTCAAATTGGCAATTTGTCCTCATGTTCTCGTCAATTAAAAGTTACCAACAAATAAAAAAGTCCGTATAATCAACGAAAACATGGTATAAATTTATGAAAATTGCGTGTTTTAAAAGCGACATGTAGAAGAGACACAAAATAAAATTTGATCATCTGAAAACTCTCAATTATTACGTTCGCTCTGTCAATGTATTTTAAAATTATACGTATTCATGTTTGTTTGTCATTCTTCCACGTTGCAAACAATTAATAAATATAAGGAATAAATTAAAATAAATTTTATGTAATAAAACAATTTACCTACGTTTGCGGCATATTTA
The DNA here is from genome assembly GCA_933228765.1 of Miltochrista miniata. Taxonomy (NCBI): domain Eukaryota; kingdom Metazoa; phylum Arthropoda; class Insecta; order Lepidoptera; family Erebidae; genus Miltochrista; species Miltochrista miniata. The sequence continues at coordinate 23,916,884 of OW121751.1, forward strand.
AACGGTATCCTGTACTACTTTCAGAAACTGCTGAGCTAAGTTATATTGTTATTTCGTTTAGCTATCATATTTCAAGCAACAACGGAATTGCATAAAAGAAAAGCAGAAATAAACAATAGCCGCTAATGCAGTGTTTTTTAGTTACATCAGAGTCGCTTCGTTAGCTTCACTATTGTTTCAGTAAGAAAACAAGGGTGGTTTGTGTCCACCTCCATCGCGCTAAGTGTTGATAGCAGGGACAAAACAGTTGTCACAATAAATTAAGGACTATGTACCTATTGTTGCGATAGATTACTGGTTGTTGACATTATAGCTGATGGTTGTACGAAATAGTTATGGCAAACGTCAACAGGTTGACTATTGATGAAAGATAATTCCTAGTAGTAATATTTCAATAGTTACTACAATTATAGATTTTTAAATGAGCTGTGTACACATATATAAATAGCAAAGTTGTTATCCTCGAAGAGGTAAGCAGGGCATACTATACGCCTAGATTTTAACCATTCTTTTCATTTTGTGGAAAAAATAACAGTAATATTTTTAGAAGATAAAAATAATAAACCAATTACTTTTTTACATACTTCTGAGGAGGTTTTGTCAAAAAAGTGTAAATGCTAAAGTTGTAGATTTTCACCCGCAAAACCCCTCCTTTTACACTTCCGACCTGAGATCGCCAGTAAATTACTGTTCCTGATATTTTTGTTGCATTTTATTCTTTTTGCAATGGGTTTCATCCAAGAACTATTTTCTTTTATTTCAAAAATTATCTACCCTGGTCTTAGTAAAGCTACTTCATAAAGTGGAATTAAAAGTTCTTTCAAAATATAAGTGGTATATTTCTAAAACGACAACATTATTAAATCATACGGAGGAACAAACTCAAACTGTTCACATTTTTCCTCAACCTCAGTTTAATATTCAAGTGAAATAGCTGTGATAACGTTCCTGCGTATAATTTATTGAAGCAAAATACACAGGAACAAATCCGAACTTTCCTTCAGAGACCCAGTGTTTAAACAGGCACCATGTTTCTAGCAAATAAATGTTATATTCTTATTCTCTGTTCTTTGGTACTTTTTACCATTTCCAGGATTAGTTCAATATTTAATATCAAGGAACTGTTTACATCATAGAGACATAATCTATATGATGTAAACACTGCTTTGATCGGTGTAGATATTTATTGGGTCTAATCCTGAAAATCACCAAAAAAATACATTAAGAGATAATTTGGAACTCAGTAAAGTCACAAGAGAAGTGTATGTCATGGGTTCCGTCTCGAAATTAGTCAGAAGATTAATTGAGGAAGTTAGAAAAATACTCTCCAGTTCCCCTCACATTTTAGTGTAGGTACATCCTATAAGGAAAGGCAAGTAACACCATAGTTCTTCACACATATGGTAACACCTATATGTCTAGGCAGAAATCGATTTCTCAAATCGATAATAACTTTCATGGAGTCAGTTGTGCGGCTCAAGAGTTATTGAACTCTCGCATATGACGTTTGTAAGTTGTCAAAATGCCAAGCAGAGTTTATTGTGTTAGCAAAACCATAGATTAAATAATAGCTTGACAAAACTGTGAATTACGGCCTGACGATGTCACTTGTGCTCCGCTCCTATTTTTTCTTGGTATTTTATATACAAACCTGATAATTTTAAATAAAACAATGACATTTCTTATAATAATTCGTTTCTATCTCTTGTTTAATATAGATATTATAATGTAAAGTCACAGTTACAACTTCTAGAAAACCTTTCTATTATGTAATTGGATTCGATGTAAAACGACACCAATCTCGTCTCAAAACATTGTAAGTCAACCTTTGTCCTTCCCGTGTCCATTTAGTTGCGGGTATCAGTGTTGCAAAAACATAGTATATTTATCTTATTCTTGGGACACAACAGATGTTCAGCGTTCTTACAATACCATTTATCAGTGTCGCTTCTATGTAATCATTCCTACGACCTTTTATCAGAACATTTTTTTATTATATGAAACGGGATATCAACGGCTTCATAAAATGAAACAAATTGTTGTCATTTAACATTTTTGTTTTTATCGTAAATTTGGATTACATCTCAAGTCTTGGTGCCATTGAAAGACGAGGGTGACTTGAACTTACAAAATAATTATCACACCTTATCGGGAAATATGAAAACTTTCGTGATATCTGCCACGTAATGTTCTTTACACTTCAACCTGGCTTTCGTGACCTTTTTGTCTAAGTAGGTATAATACCTAAAGCCCTAATTCATCTTCTGAAATTGCACTTTATTCGGGCATAATTTTATGATAAATTATGCTACCTAATGATATTTTAAGCTCTTTTAGTAGCTTTATTAACTTGAATTCGACAGAGTTAACGGAAACGATGAGTTATCATTAAAGTTAGTTAATGTCATTGAAAAGGTCGGGTTCTTTTTAGGTCTAAAGGATTTTATGTGAAACTTTTAATGGGTTGCGTAAAAACGAGAAAGTTGAATGCTAATAGAATCATTTGGCCATAAGCATAATTATAATTACTGAGCGTTAGAAATAATTTAATTTACATGAAACTCTAAGCTCCTTCAACCCACACAAAATTTATATCGAAAATCAATAATCGCAAGCACCTATTTCCACCACCCTAAAAATGAAAAAAGATTTCTCATTTTCCAAAAAAAAAATTATTTCTCACTTACCAGTCCAAATTTTACAATTCTGCAAACGGCAACCGGATTATTGATAAATTGTTTATTTTACTGTGTATAATAATAAATAATAATGAAAACACATTATTTATAATAAAAAAACAAAACACACACGCACACACGCACTTGGTACACATGCACTCAACACAAAAAAACCTTTATTACTCTACCACCACACCATATTTTACGATTCTGTAAACACCAACCGGATTATTGATATATTGTTTATTTTACTGTGTATAATAATAAATAATAATGCAAACACATTATTTATAATAAAAACACGAAATATACACGTACTACACAAACGCACGCCAACCATGCGCAATCCACTCTCAACTTCAACTGTTCGATTTTTGTAAAAAATTCTGGCCCATTGACGTCATTTTATAAGATTCCAAAAACAAGAAAATGTTATATACTACACATGCAATCAAACTGTTCATAGAAAAGTAGGACGTAAGGAGGCTAAATTTAAGTTTATAGTCGTCTGGGTAGGTGCGGCGACCGGTCGTCGCGCGGGGCTCAACGGAAAAGCTTGATTATTATGCGCGGCGACCGGTCGCCGCGAGGAGCTCTAAGGGTTCTTAATAAAGCTATTCATTCTTTTCATGTTAATTACATCTATATTTGAGGAGCCTACTTGAACTTTTTTTAATTTGCTTAGTAAGACAAGGTAGACCAAATGAAAAACCTTCCTGAATTCGCAGTCAGATCTAAATGGAAACTAGATGGGGCCTGCGGTTCCACTCCCAACCTATAGTATCATTGCTGTCAATTTTGCTTCCACATTTCTGCTAGATTAGATAGATAGACTTTTTAGGCATTAAAGGTAAAAAAACATCCAAACATACAAAATTTCGCGATTATAATATTAATGCATGAAATGAAGTACTCACAATGAAACATCGAAAGAGGGTTTGGGAAGAATCACCAGTACGTCACTCTTACCTGCAAAAAAATACAAAAAGTTTTAATTATAACTGAAATACAAAATAATTCACACGTAACTTGACTTGGGACGTCCTACCCCACCATAGAATCGCAGTTGCATCTATGGGACTTACACACCTTGCGGCCCAGGGGAAGTCTTACAGCTGAAAAGCCAGTCTTAAGAAATCTTCATCTAAAAATGATCGGCTGTGTAGAGCACCGTTTTTTTAAGAGAGAAGAAAGTGACTATCTTCTATTTAAGTTCAGATTATTCATTTAAGTGATTAGTTGACCTCTGCCTAAGTATGTCATCGGAAATAGGTAGTTGTGATTTTACATACATAATGTTCACGGTTTTATTACCAAAGGGGTAGGCAGAGGCATATTATATGCTCACATTATACGTTTTAAATTTTGTCCCTCGCTAGAGGTGGTGGGTGGGCCTAGTGTTGATATGGACAGGCGCATGTTGTGACTGGTCCACTGTTGAAATTTTTCAAGTCAAAAAATATTTTGTTTCTATGCTAAACAATAATCTATACAAAAAAAGACAAGCTTTCGACAAATCTTGAGGGCTAAAACGAACCATCTATCTGTTTAATATAATTCAGTTTCTTTGTTATCGGTTTCTCTGAACTTGCAAATCCCGGTAGATCCGTACAATATAACTTGAGCTAAATATTTAAGCCATTGTGCTCAAGGTCAAGTGAAACTCGTATACGTAGGTACTACTTATGTGGGAACTTTTACTTTCTTATATTGTCCTCTGAAAGCAGACTGACATTGGAAAATTTCATTTTATTATATTTTAGGATGTAGGGATCCAACTTCAGACCGAATATTCTTGAAAAGAATGTTCATTTGATATACCTATTATATAAAATGGACATGAAAGGGTACGTCGCAGAGAAACTGCCGACAAATTCCATTTTCATTATAAATATTGTGACAGCGGAAACGTTTCAGTTTACTTATTCAAATGAGAGGATGTGCAATGAATGATGAAATGAATTTGGATCCAGGTGATGATCTTAACTGTTGTGCTCCTTTAGGGTGGGAAGACCAAACCACGTATTGTCTAGCATATAAGTGGTAATAAGAAAGAGCCCATTTAGGGGCTTAAACCTCAACCTATATACGTGTCGCAAGTATTAGGATTATGCGAAATAAATGTTTATTGACTTTGGCTTTGATACCTACATTGACCTATATATGTTATAAGCGCCTACATAAAACGTTACATTAAAATTTAAATTATAAAAGAGGCATTAGGTATTTGCTAATTAAAAGCTGTGGCTCCATCTGCATGGTGATCTTTATTTCCGAGATAAGATAATCACATTATTATAACCCTTGAATCGATTACATTCAAATTGATTCAAGGGTTACAGTATGCTTTAGTGACAAATATAAAAACATCTTAAATTTTTTTCACTTATAAGGTTAGTAGAATTATACTGCCAGTAGGTTTTATAATACACAGCAACTGAATGGTATCCCTAGAATTCTTGACATAAAATACCTACACGATTTAAAAACAAATAAGTATTACTTCCACAAAAATAGCTGAACATTTGCTAAAAAACATTTTTTAAATAGAGTCTTTAAGCTTTACCTATATAATTCCATTATAAATTACTCTACATTTTACATACAAAATTGAAAAACAAATTAGGCACTTAAGATATTTTTTTCCTAAAGAACGAATGCATGTAAGTTATCCGCTCGACCGACATGTCCTTGCTAACAAAAGCCAACAGTCCTAAATTTATAACCCATTTGGGGATTAGTAAAGTAAAAGGTTTGATAGTTATTTATCTCACATGTTCCTCCCTCCCTGCTTTATCACAGAATAAAATTTAAAATACATTTTCATGCACACATTTATAATCGTTTTGTTTACTCTCACGTAATAGACAGTGAGCTGAATGCGTATTGAAACGACAAGAGAAGATTGCTTTTGCAATCATTTGTTCTGAAATTTTGTGTAGTGCACTAGGAATTTTAACTTGGTTTAACGAATGCGAATAACATATTTTCTGTAGTGGAAGATCAACGCTTTGCCGTGACTTCTAAAGAACAAAAACACTCGCCATTAAAATGCCTAAGACGGTCATCAATCTTCGAACGAAGAGTATCGTAAGATGATTACATCAGTGATTGTTTGCAGAACACTGAGCTAGCTGTGTCACGAGTGAAACTTACACGTACACACTATAACATCATTTGAATGATAGGTTTAGACATTCCACTAAGGTGAACGTGGTCTAGGCATAATCGCACCCTCCCCGCAAGTAGAGTCTACTTTACTGAAGGTGAACGATAGAGCGCTGGTTTGGGGTACAGACGGTAGTCCCTTCCAATAATGCTATGAAAAATGTTCTCGTTGAATGCAAGACAGAAAAATAAATGTGTTTTCTGTGTTGTAATACAAATTTTTTTTTCGTATTTAATAATGTGTATGAAAAATAATAATTTGGGAACTAAAATTATTATTTTTCTTATTCGTAAATTAGGCAGGCAGTTACTAGCACTGATATTTGCCTGTATGGTCTATTTTTCTACTAATTAAAAATATTAATGAAAATTTGTAGCATTATCGCATCAAGACTATAGGCCACTTTTGTATAGAGACTTAGCAAAACGTTGTAACATTTCAAATTCTTCACTTTGGTAAATAAATTTCGCTGTTACTGGCATGCAACCGAAAGTACAACAAAGGGAAACAAAACTGGTGTACTAAGTGAGTCGCAAACTCGCGCTATTAACAGCCGAACCTCTGTAGACAATTCTCTGAAACTAATTAGGAACAGCGACGGCTATGAGCCAAATTAGAATAGTAGTCTAAATAACAGGTGACTTAATTAGAGGACGTCATGCATCACGTTGCTCAAGTGTCTTGTGCCAAATGGATAAACGGTTTATTGTAAAAGCAGCAAATAAGGTTTAAGAAATTGCGTCGGCAGGCACAGAATAATCGGACTTTAGTATTATTTCAGTCGCTTTGTGCGACTGAATAGGATCCTGTGTAATAAAGAAATTGAGTACAATCGCCACCATCATAAGTGTTGTAAGAGGTGATTAAGAGAACAGTTTCACAAAATAACCTATTGTGTGGATGACGAAAATTCAAAAGCTGGTAAACATGGTACGGTGCCTTATAAAATAGTAGGTGTTCAGTAATTACCTTTGTGCAATCCATAAACTGTAGTTAGTTATTTTTAACCGACTTCAAAAAAGGAGGAGGTTCTCAATTCGTCTATATGTTATGTATGTTCACCGATATTTCCGTCAATTATAGACGGATTCCAATTTTTTTTCTTTTTTTGAATAGTATACACTTCTGAGTCTATATATACTTCTGAGGTGGTCCCATTTTCACCAGGTCAGGATCTGATCATGGGATCCAGGAGAAATGGAGAAATCAAGGGCAACAACCGAAAAATTGTCGTGACAAAGTAGTGCGTTTGTTAATTTTTTAATAAAGTGCTTTAATGTACTACAATTTAATGAAGGTCTGGAGTCGATCTGATGATGGAACCGAAAGACAGTCGAGGGAATTCTTTAACGATTTACAGCAGTTACCTTGTGTTTGGGCTTGATTGATTTGTATTGATGAGAACTTTACACCTAGATAGATATATTTTTGAATCCACCCGTCACTTAAAATAATAAAAAAAAAATAGTAAAAAATATAACCGCCTTCAAACAAATCCTGAAAAATGAAATTTACTAAGCACAAAGTAATTGTATTTTGATTTATCAGATTTTCTTTGAAGTTGGTGCCATTAATAACCTACCTACCTAAACCTATGGGTTTTCTTGGCGCCGAATTCAACATGATATTGAATGAAATCTGATGAATCAAAATACGTATAACTTTGTGCTTAATAAATTTCATTTTTCAGGATTTGTTTGAAGTCGGTTATATTTTTTATTAAATTTTCTTTAAAACGATAGGTATTATTAAAATTACATTTTTCTTCAATATTAGGTAATCAATAAAATGTAATATCTGCCAAAGCACAGAAAACAGCACAGTATCTTGGATCAAATAATATTTTTTCGTGACTTTATCACAAAACTGTATTAAAATATATTGCAACAGAGGTAAAATTACTCCTACTAACTTCATATAAGTAAAAACGGCAACGGAAAACTTTCAAATAACAGAAAGTTTCAATTTAACTGACACAATCGTTGAAACTCCCTCTGGGCAGAATCAGGATTCTGCAAATTCCGCTTTCGTGTTTGTAGTTTAATATCGTTCCACACAGTGGTAGTACGCCGCACACTGGCCATAAATATCACGTTGTAGCACCACGCCTACACGTTTTGTGGCTTGTAGCTGCCAATTCAAAAGGTTTATTTAACTTAATGCAATATGTTTCTGCATAAAAGAGAATGAAAATAACGGAAAATGTGCAATTTAATAAGCTTGTGTATGTTGCAAATAATCTAAACATGATTCGTGCTGGTTTTCCAGTCTTTTGCAAGTCAAATTAAGATTTTAAAATTTGATTAGTTCTCAATTATTCGACGATATTGCAATAGCTGACGTCACAAGTAGACAAGTAGAAACTACCCGTAAAAATATTTTTTTTTAGAAACTGTGTAGTCTTAGTTCTCGTCCTTTCCTTTTGGTCAGTTGTTGAAATTTTAGATACTTTATGCCACTCAAAAAGTGTGGGATGAATTTGGTTACAATTTTACCGCAACAGTATATGCTATTCTCCTTCTCTTTATCAATTTTGAAATACCAGAACAGTAAAACCAGAGAGGAGCATTCCGTCGGTCCTGTATTTATAGTTGATCTTTTATTCCTTCTGTTCCTCTATTCTTAGCCAACGTTTGCATAAAATACAGTTCACGTGAATAAAAAGCTGTTAACAATAAATTCACCACCGTAAAGTCCATAAAGAGTTCATGAGACCTTTTTGTGGGTATTTTATGACGCTGTTTTAATGAAGCTCATGTTATGATGATGTCTCTGCTTTATACTGTTTTATGAATACTAGGCAGACACTACCTAAGTCGGCTAGCGGGGCATTATTCTTTGATGCAGTGTAAATTTTTAGAGATAGTTTTTATGACAGTCATTACTGTAATATATAAACGTTTTATTGAAATTTAAGATGACATACATGCAAAAATAGTCGTAGATGTCCAGTAATAATAACTATGGCAATGGCTATACATACACCCATATTCCAAGATTTGAAAAACATTTTTACAAATTATACAAAAAGTAACATATGTGTAAGACTTGTTCCGGTTAAGACTGGAGTGGAGATCGAGACTTGAAAAGCGTGGGAAAGACTGGATACGGAAGACGGAGAACCGAATATCGTGGCGTAAAGAGAGAGAAGGATTGTCAAATTCATAAATGGGTGCTACGGGGTTTGTAGCAGGTCAGAGGCATAGCCGTGGAGCGCAGCTAGTAATTATAAAAAACAAAACTTATTAGTTAAGTACTTCTACTACATGATTATATAGGTGATGAGTGATTCTAGGTAGTCAACAACAGCTAGTATAAAACAAGTTATCTGCGAGTTGGATGCACTATTGTTACCACGGCTCGTACAAGTACGTTTACAAGAACAAAAGCAACTTAACTGACTGTTACATTAATTAACATTGACTACATAGATGCTCGTTAACTTGGCTCGGCCATTGAGATTAGCAAATGTACAGCATGTCAGCTTCAATAATACGTATATAGAATAGAGGCAAACGTCTTGTTCAAAATGATTATACCTGACAGATTGCAGATGTATGTAGGCACCGACACCACCACACTTATGTGAAAATTTCAGCTTTATAGGTATCGCGGTTTTTGTCTCGTGATGGACAGACAGACAGACAGACAGATGGACGGTGAAATTTCATGAAAAGGGTCCTAGTTTTACCTTTTGAGTTGGAAATCCTAAAAACTAAATTCTGACACATGGCAGATGTATGTAAGTATTAAAACTTCATATTGATCTATATCTAATGAACATTCAAACGAGATTCGCAAGCTCCCACCGTGTTCTTGCCTTGTTCTCCGAATGCTGGTCTAATAGAAGTTGTATTAGAGACGCGTCTCAGCGAGAATTCTCATGTGAATAAAGAGGACCTATAACAACTGATTTCTTGCATTAGATCATCTTGGAGTGTTAATTAATTTACGTAGTACTAAAAGGTTCGCGTAAAAATAGGATGAAGGAAAATATATAAGTAGACTTGACACTATCAGCAATAATAACATTACATTCTTATGATGTCATTAGCGAGGGCAAAAGAGGAAATGACAGTAATTAGTTATTATAATTAAATATAAGAAAAGAAATACGGAGGTGCAGTATTAATAACTACTAGATGGCGCTCGCGACTCCACCCGCGTTAAATTTTGTTCCCGTTTCCGCTTCCCATGGGAACTTATTTCTGGGATAAAAAGTAGCCTACATGTTATTTCAGACGAAGATAAGTCAGACAGAAGTATTTTATATCTATCTCTGTTCCAAATTTCAGCCAGATCTGTTTAGTCGTTAAAGCGTGAAAGAGTAACAAACGTCCAGACATCCACACATTCACTAATATTACACGTTAGATTATAGTCATTTATAATCGTCCACAATATGTGTTCATTAGGGCCCTACCAAGATCTCCACCACCCGAGTCAGGCTCACGTCATGCAAGACAAGATCATGGCGAAGATAAGAAAATCTCTTAACAGATTTGTACCAAGCTATCGCCACGGTGGTACAGCAAGGTCAAATTCCAACAAGAAATGTTGCATTAACTTATGGCGATAATTGGCAGTGACCTATCTTCATCAGTGCACTGCGATAGGTTTATTTTATGGTTTTGGGTTGTAATTATGTGTATCATATTAATATTAGTAGTAAACATTTGTGTTATTTGACGTATAGTGGCGTGGGTACTACAACAATGATTATTTCCAATTAAATGTATAGATTTTTAGCAAAGGTTAATATAATTAGCCTAACTCTAATTATCGTTTCTTTACTCAAACAGGTAATATTAGTGGCCTTTACCAAACGGTCGCGAGTACTAACTCAAACTGCTTTTGCACACTTAACTGAACATACAAATGAGCAATATAATGAGCTGACATCAAACAAATGCCATCAAAAACGTTTGATTGCTTTGATAGCAATTCCCCGAGTTAAATGTAGCAGGAACAATTGACAACTCTACTCATAATATGCTCAATTTAACCCAATTAGCTGTACATAACATTCAAACACAAAATGGTTATTGCTGAAATACGTTTGATATTTTGCATGTAGGTAATAATACCCACCACAAACTGTAAGCGAATACCAAAAAACATCTGAAAATGGCGCCATCGCGACGTAGTTTATGATCATTGTTGTGGAAAACGTAATGGAAAAATCAGTTCGCTTTTTCGATACAGGATTACATTTTGTTGGATTTTCTTTACACATATTTCAAAATCATTTTTATTTACGTGAGCTCGTAGATAGAATAGATTTTCAGTTATGTAGAATGCGTATTTGCGTATTCCGTTGTCAAATATAAACCCTCTTAGTTTCGAACTGTACTTTCATACTTAAGTATTACTTTTTGAAATAAATGTGAATGAAATGTGTCTGAATAATAATCGATGGGGTGCAATTGATTTTAGAGAACTGTAATTTGGTATGGAATTTTGCAACACTAAACAAAGGTTTCACACTCAACTTGTTGAACCTATAAATGACCTCCTTTGTAGAACTTCACATGGTTTGGAATACATTGCTACATTTTTTTCCACTGGATTAATTCGACATATTTACCACAACTTCACACAAACGAACTTGTGGGTTCCCTGTTCTTAATTGTCCTATTAGTGTTAAGCCGTTATAGTTTTCCTTCAAAGTTATCACAGGGAATACGTTAATGATTTTGTTCATGTGCCCCAAAAAAAACTTTTTTCTCAATTTTATTTCAGCAGTTTGTCGACGTAGTAAATAAAATACGAAACGTGAAGTACAGAACCCTAAAACATGCGGCTCTAAAACCTCCTATCTACTAAAACCAAACCTCTCTTCTCTTAGATCTAAATCACTTCAACAATCAAATTCAAAATTCAAAAACTATTTCAAAAGCCCACAAGCATTTTATTTATCAAACGTTTAAATATTTTATTTACTTCTTAAACTAAGCTTAATTTCATCATAATATTGTAAACGTAAAGGTTTGTGAAGATTTTTAAATATTTGGATGTTTGTTAGTCAATCATGCTCCAACAGCTTAACGGATCTGGTTGAAATTTGGTAAGCTAAGCTAGTATGTTCCCATGGGTTGCGGGAACGGGAACAAAATTTCCACGCGGGCGAAGACTGCTAGGGGATACCGTGATCACAAAGGCGGTTCGCCCTGGGCGAGGCCTTTCCATTGCTTTGCGGATCGGTTGACGCTTGCGATTATCCCTAATGTGAATAGCTCGGATGCGTAATTTTTGGTAGTGGGGACTGCCTGACCCAGTATAGGACTTACCTATCATAGTGTACATTATTGACGCTGAAATAAATTCAGATTATTTTTCCGTCTTTTAATGGATCTAATAAGTATTAAATGCTGTCAAGCTAGTAGGCAAAGTACTTATGATGTGACGTTAACCGAATATTAATGTGTTGAAATTAGTTCAGACAGGCAAACAGCTGAATCGATTATTGAGCTTTTAGTATCTAATCAATGACATTCATTTATCTCTAGTGACTGGGTTCAAGCGCCATTGACTGAGTGAGTAGCCACTTTATATGTTGATTGGGTAATTTAACCAAAGCTACGCTTAGTCCTGGCAATTTGATGCCGCAATTTAATATTTTTTTTCAGAACATTTGCCTCTACGTATCGACGATGAGAGAAATTATCTTACACAGAATTTTAGAAGATAGCTGATACCTATGATTTCATCTTTAGACAACTTCGTAAAAGCTTTGTTTTATGTAGAAGAGTCTAGTCTACTCTAGCTTTAAAATATTTATTTAACAAACAGTGCAACTTTTATGTTCGTTCGTTTGCGAGTCGTTACTAGCAGGAATAAAATGTGTGACGAATGATGTTAGACATGTTAGCTTTTTTCGTAAAACATCTAAACAATGTTTAAGATTATTTACTTCACTTCAGAGCATTTTCTGAAAAATCAATTTCGCATGCTATTCAATAGACATAGTGGAATGAGGCACTTTTATTACATTTACGAGCGGACTTCACGTGGTTTCACTCGCGTAGCTCCCGTTCCCGTAGAAATATGAGAATAAAATTTAGCCTATATCATCCATGGATAGTGTGGCTTTACAACAGTGAAAGAATTTTTAAAATCAGTTCAATAGTTCCGGAGCCTCCATACAAACAACATACAAACAAACAAGCAATCAAACCTTCCCTCTTTATAATATTATAGCTTAAGATAGGAGGAGAGAAAAATCCTACATTGTCATTTTCATGGGTCAAAAGTGTGCGACTCGCTGCTCCTCGCACAATAAATTTTGCAGTAAAGTGGATCGTACGTGTCTTTGAAATTTCGACTGTGAAACCCAAGTCTACTTTTGTAGGTGAAAGGAAGATTCCCGTCTTCAATTTTATTTATTAGATTTTACATTTCTATTGCCAAGTTTATAAAATATTTGTCTCTAAAATGCTTTGATTTATGTACCATAGAATTTTATACGTATTTATTATGTTGGAGATCCTTAAGTACCTGACAAAAATCACGGTGAAAATTATTTAGCTGTTTTAGCATAGGAAGTTTTTTTTTTGGAATTAGCATTTACTTAAAAATCTAAAAGCACTAGGTAGTGTAGATAGTTAGATTAAACCGTTTCTCAATTGTAATATGATTTATTTTTAATTTTCGAGTCCGGAAATTTTTTCCCGTTAAATTTGTGATTTAGTTTGCATAGAAATTACTTTTTCAAAAACTATCTCTATTCTGTTCTTTTTATACTATTGGGGACAGTCACATCAGAAATTGAGGTAAGGAGTAAAGGGATTACTGGTTAGCTCTACAAAGCTTAAGCTAGCATAAAATATAGTTTGCTTTGAAGTAGACCCGCTATAATGGACTAAGGGTCTCAAGTAGGGTCAAAGGTAAAAAGGGTCGTACACATAAAGATAATTGACAACTTATTCGAATATTATTAAACAAAATAACTGTAAAGAAGGCATTAGTTCAATTTTAAAAAAAAAATTCTAAAAGGGTAGGTACCTGCTTGCTCTCTTTAATTTTTATTTAAAATATTATAAGTTTTTAACCAAAACTAATAGGGACCGCAGTTATAGAAGTTAAAAATACATTTAAGAAATTTTGTTTATACTATTTACAACAATGATAATTAGGTCGCTACCTGAAAAATCCTTATAATACCTACATAGGGTAAGTATGCATTAAGTAGTCAAAGCTATCTCACATACCTACTCACTGCCAAAAAGTAAGTGGTAAGTGACGAAGCCACCCAAATACACTGTTATCAAGTTTTCATACTTCGCCTTCCATCTGTCTGTCTGTCTGTCCGTCACGAGGCTGTATCTCCTGAACAGTGATAGCTAAGCAGCTAAAATTTTCACAGACGATATATTTCTGTTGCTGCTATAACAACAAATAAATACTAAAATCAGAAAAAATGGGGAAGGTTTTAAGGGATCTTTCATTCAACAAACGTAATTTTTGCCGTTTTTTGGTACGGAACCCTCTGTGGGCGAGTCCGACTAGCACTTGGCCGACTTTAGTTACTACAAATTTCTCTCCATTTTTTTTTTCGTGTGCAATAATGTTCATAAATAAATATTTACATGTAATTACATATTTGTTATGAAAATGAGATATTCTTTGTAAAAGTATACCCACACAAAACAATACAAATATCTTTGGAGAGACCACTTAACGCCTGACATGAGGAAATATATTTTCGTGAAATGCCCTCTGGCCATGCGAAGTGTGACTGTTTAGCCAACAATGTCGATGAAGTTTATTTGTTGAGGGAAAATAGGAATATTTTTCCTTCAAATTTACCTTTCGTTGACGTCGGTCAAAAGTCAGTAAGTAATAATGATAGCTGATAATAATGTGATTTATGTTGAGAATTCTTTATGAGTTCCACAAAGAAGTTTTTAATGAGTCGTTATGACGAGAAGGATATTTTACTCTTTATTATTGTATATTCTTACTTCTCACTAATATTATAAATGTGAAAATTTGTTAGTATGAGCATATTATTATGTAGACTTAAATTTAGCACGGGGATGGATTATAATCCATCCCAGACTTATTCCCGGGAAAAAGCCTCTATATTATTTCAGACTATAGCCTGGCTATAGAGGCTTTTTCCCGGAAGTAAGTTTCCATTAGATGCGAGAACAATAATAGAATTCTACTAACTACAAAGATTACTAAACCATAAAATACAAGGAAGCCTGGAAATGATCTGCTTCCTCTACTGCATTCTCAAACCAATAGTTTGTGATATTTAGCTTAAATTATTGTAAATAGTGCACAAAATAAGCCCGCCGAGTTTCTTGCCAGTTCTTCTCAAGCAGGCCGCGTTCTGAACTGGTGGTGCTAACTTTTTTTTTGTATTCTTGACGCGTCGCAAGTGTCTATGTATTGGGATTATGCGAAATAAATGATTTTTAAATTTCATAATTTTTTGCATGATGATTTACAGAACGTTGAGCTAG
Source organism: Miltochrista miniata (assembly GCA_933228765.1). NCBI lineage: Eukaryota > Metazoa > Arthropoda > Insecta > Lepidoptera > Erebidae > Miltochrista > Miltochrista miniata. The sequence continues at coordinate 23,932,204 of OW121751.1, forward strand.
CGTGACTACGAGAGGGGCTCTGCGTCTGAGCAGTTCATCGGCTCTTGAAACTATTCAAAAACGTTTCCAAGATGACTCTGCAAAAGATTTTTGACGGGATATAAGCAAAGTAATGCTCCAGTTGCAACATTGACTGAAGTTTTCCTTTTATTGGCACGGTGGTAAGTATGTTTTATTCCAATTTAAAAAGACGACCAAGTGTGAGTCGGATGCGCGCAACAGGAAACTGGAAACAACGTTTTATAATATTAAACAAACCTAATTTATTTGCCGTTTCTTGTTGCGCAAATCCGATTCGCACTTGTCCGGTATTTAGAACAAACAGTTGTATTTGTATATATATAAGTATATAAGTATAATAATAAATATTGTGAAACAGTAAAAGTTTTTGAATATGTGCAGCAAGTTCCACCAAGTGCCATCAATGAACCGTATATTCTTATTTTTTACAGATTTTATTTTTCAGCATATGACTGTTGATCCAATTATGTTGTCTCATAAGTCACGATGCGATTACGATGTAATTTTCTACCGGGTGTTCTGCGTCACGCTTTTGGGCATAGCTTTTGCATTCACCGTTATACTAACTAATGTGTACATTGATATTGACGGGCTACTGGACCACAAGCAAGGTATGCAAACAACTATAGGTTATTTCTATCTATAGGTACCAAAGATAATATAATAGTGCTAGCTGACCCGCGCAACTTCGTTTGCGTGATAAATGAAGAACCGCTCGACCGATTTTGTGCAAACTTCACATAAACCATCTACTAAATAGTCCGAACAAAGCCTAAACATTTGGTTTGGATAGATGAGCCCGTTCTTGAGTTATAAAATTACAACGAAAAGTGGCATTGATTTTTATATATATAGATTTATCAGCTGACGTTTGGGTATTATGAATATAGAGAATAGAAAGATCAAAAGACGGTGGAGAACCCAAAATTTACTCTAGAGACAATATTTTTTGAATCATTCGGTTCGGTACAATCAATGTATTGAGGAAGGGCAGTAGCCACCACATCCCTGAGGTATTGTTCGGGATCGAAATGTAGAGGTTGGAGTTAATGGTTAATTTATTAAAGTCTCTAGATAATAATAGCAGACCTTCTACCTAAACATTTAACATGATAATCATAAATTCAATTACACTAAAACCGTAAGTATATATGAATATTGTTAAGTTTGCCACGAGCATATTCAGTAAAAAAAATTAACAAAAACCAGACTTTAAACCAACCTAAAAAATAAAATTAGCTTAGCACTAAGTAATAGTAAGTATATTTGATTTATTATATATCATTAAATGTGAGCTTTATTTGAAAGACGCGTGTTTTGTTTAGATAAGGTGGTTAGCCCTATGCACGGCTTTAAATCTAAATTTCGTCTTTCAAAATTAATGAGCGTTTGAAATTAAAATTTGATTCACTAGTCCTTAGCTACCAGTTAGTCATAAGTAGGTACTTAACATATTTACACACGAATTGTTTTACCTAATTCCAATCAGTGCACAAAGTTTGACTATCTTTATTCTCTCTCTTTCTTCCTTTCAATAATTTTATCTAGTAGTAACGAAACACACTAAATAAGATTGAGTTACTTATCGTAAAAAGGTAAACAACCACTGAGCTTGTCCAAGCCGATCTAATGAAATGACCTCTGTAAGGTTTTATTTACCTTCTGACTGATGAATACTACGAGGGACAGCAGGTAAAAGTATTTTCACTCAAATTTTTACAGGGTTTATTTACGGGTTTTAGGTAAAGAATCCTTGTGAACTACGCTTATTATTGCTATTACGAAAAATATCAGTGTTTTGAAATAGTAAGATCAATTTTGTTATTGCAAATGTTACGAATAAATATAGGAGATGTAAATACACTCGAGAGCAATGAATCCGGGTCACTTAAAGAATGTTAAAAATCTCGGAAACTAAAAATGATAGGTTAATGCAATAAATTGTATTTAATAGACAATGTAATACTCCTTAAATGAAAGTAAAAAAAATATGAGTCACCATACATTTTATTAACACAAAATTACATAAAGAAAAAACTGCCGATCTCTCCTTAAAACAAAAATAGGAAACATGAAATTTTTGAACTTTATTACGATTTTCTTGAATTTTAATACTTCGTATTGCCTCCTCGTGCTTCCATTACTGCGTTTACGCGGTTTGGCATGCTGTACACCAAGTTCCTTATACGATTTTGGGGAATATTCTCCCATTCCTCTGTGAGAGCAATTTTGAGCTCACGAAGCGTGATTGGGGGAGGGTTTCGTTGTTTTACGCATCTGCCTAGCTCGTCCCAAGCATGCTCGATCGGGTTGATATCCGGGCTGCGCGCTGGCCACTCCATACGAGTAATGTTCATCTCTTGAAGGTAGTCATTCACAATCCTACCTGTATGAGGTCGGGCATTGTCATGCATAAATAGAGCATCCTCACCTAAATTGACCATAAATGGACCAACGTGATCATTGAGGATTTCTTCCACATATCTTACGCTAGTTAAAGAGCCGTTTTCTATGATCACCAGCTCTGTGCGACTTTCAGAAGAAATTCCGGCCCACACAAGTACAGACCCACCACCGTAGGCTACTTTTTCTTCGATGCATGCTTGCTTGAATCTTTCCCCTGGTCTTCGATACACTCTGTGTCTTCCATCGTGCTTGTAGAGCATAAATTTTGATTCGTCGGAGAACATAACTTTTGACCAATCTTCAATACTCCAATTTACGTGGCTCTGGGCATACCTTAGTCTCGAAATACGATGCCCACGCTCCAGTTTAGGGCCGTTTGCAGGTCTAAGGGGTTTTAAGTTAGATTCAGCAAGCCGACGTCTTACTGTCCATGCACTTGGGTTACTTCCTCCGAGGCGTCGAAACTGATTGGTGAGTTCAGTTCCTGTGAGAAAGCGATTTCGAAGCATGGTGTTCACCAAGTATCGGTCTTCTCGTGCTGTGGTACACCTGGTTCTGCCCGTTCCTGGTCTGCGTAGGTTAGAACCAGTTTCTTCGTAACGTCGGAGAACTCTTTGTACTGTTGACAGCGACACACCGACAGTCCTGGCTGTATCGCGCTGACTCCGGCCGGTTTCCAGCATTGTAAGTATTCTGGTGCATTCTTCAGGCGTAAGCGACATAATTTCAGCTTGATTAATGAATATAGAGCACTATCAACATGGTTTATGTACCCACATAAATGACAGATTACAAACAAAAGTAACACCAAATGCTGTAATTTCGTAGTTCCATCTTCGAAAGTGGCCCTTTTTCAAATTTGATTTTTTTATGATATAACTTTACAATAACTAAGAAGTTTTAATACCTTCATTTAAGGAGTATTACATTGTCTATTAAATACAATTTATTGCATTAACCTAGCATTTTTAGTTTCCGAGATTTTTAGGATTCTTTAAGTGACCCGGATTCATTGCTCTCGAGTGTAGTACCTATTAAAAGTGGGTAAAGCAGTGACGAATTATATTATCTTCATGATGTATACACACAAAACTCTCAGTGCCTGAGCATAAGCATATTTTTTTTACTAAAAGTAATTATATCTCAGTAAATGAACTGTGAGCTCATGAAAATGAATTATGTATGTAGGTAAAATAAATACCTGTTCCAGCAAAGGGTTAATTAATTTTTAAACTTCCGGAGGGGTTCATGAAATATGCTTTTCTGTATTCACTCGCGATATTAATGATCCTGGACAACGTCCCGTGATTGCAGCTGGGTTACTATATAAAACACTAGATGAATATCTGAACGCATAAAATTCCCATTCCCGCTTCCCATGGAAACATTTTTCCGAGATGAAAAGCCTATGCGTTATTCGAGGCTTTTAGCCGTTAGAAAGTGATTGAGTAACAAACAGCGAATAATTCAAAGATCTTTACCAACCCAAAAATTTATAATATTAATAAGATAGTAGCATTAATACGGCGAGTACATTCCGAAAATTTAATCAAGAGCTGTGTTGCAATATTTATTGTATTCAAGAAAGCAAGAATGTTATCTTCCTCCCTTGTATTGATTCGACCACGACGCTACGTCTCATTAAACTAAATGTTCAAGTGTAATATATCTGTAGGTAGGTATTTCTCTGACGATATCGAGCTTAAGCAATACTTGGAGCTGGCGTATTCCCGGGTGACGTGGAACAGCGGGCGGTGCCGTGACAGATGGCTTTCATTAAAACAAGCTCGAATAAACCCGGTTATCCTTCCCAGCTTGCACCTGATCTATCTTTTCTGTACAATTTTATAAAGAACGTGCAAATTTTACAATATCAGATTTTTATAATTTGGCGAACATTGATGGATATCATAATCAATTTCACAGTCAATTTCTTCAAAGAAATTTAATAAAGACAAATATTATTTTAGGAATATAAGTAGGTACACGCTAAAATATTTAGCTATTTCTTTGTCCCTTGCTTTAGAGTTAAATATGTGGAGGTAAAACTCATGGGCTTGTTTAAAAAAATGTAAGTCCTAATTCAAATAAACTGACACACTTATGTATTATACGAGTATGTGCCCACAATTTTCACAACACATTATTTAAACTCTTACAACTATTAAATATTTATCAATTTCATGGGCTTGTAAAGTAATTCATGACATGGTGAAGCATAAAATAAACACAATGTATTAAAATATAATAGAGTTCTCTGAATATTGACTATATTTGTGAAAGAGTAAAAATATCGATATACTAATCCATACATTTCATGCGACCATCCACCCGTACTTACAATCGTTCGCATTTTAATATTAGTAGAAAGGATCGACCATCTATCAATTTTATTTTGCAGCTCTAATAAAAAGTGTGCTCACCAGACTTTTTTTTTTTTGTTTAACTTGAGGGAAAACCTCATGTATGTTATGCCGGACTCCTACCGACTAAAAAACCTCACGTCACGCCCAACAGTCTATGGTTGGGAGCCCCGGGTAATCCCTCGGAAGGATGTCCCAGGACTCCCAACAGACCCACGGCCGCTACTGCGGCCTCGCCCTGGGGGTGGTTCGGGTGCTATCCCGCGTCTTTGGGGGGTTTCGGGTGTGATCCCGCTTCTAAGGGGGGGCGTGCGTGAATTGTCTCACTCACGTCACGCTGCCGTCATGGGCCTGCTTCTGTAAGGACGGTGAGCCGCCCTGTCACCGTCCTCAGGCCCCCGGTCATGGTGGCCGATAGTCCTCGGCGAAGACACGTTGGCGGCGCCCAGGCCGCCGACTGCGGAACTCGGGTGGGAGAGTTCTCTCCCGTACCCGTCCCGCCGCCTCCTTCACGAGCATGACCTGCTCGCAGAAGGAGGCGGCGCAGTCCCACTTACTCTCGCTGGAGAGCATGGCTCGCACCATGGTCTCGAGCGAGAGAGTGTCCACGTCCAGACCCACTACGAGGACCTGGCGCTGTTGCGCCCACGCCGTGCACTCCACCAGTGTGTATAGCGCCGTGTCATCGCTGCGGTCCTCGCAGTGCTGACACTCGGCCGTGGTTTCCCGGTGTTTCCGCCACAGATACCTACCGAAGCTACCGTGCCCGGCAAGCATCTGTGTCAAAAGGTAGGAGAGAGCATCGTGTCTCCTCTCCAGCCACTCGTCCATGACCAGTCTGACGGCCGCGATTGTGGCGAATCCCCCCTTTGGTTGCTCAAGTCGCACCTTCCATGTCTCCACGGTTTCCTGGTGGAGTAGGGACCGCTGGGCCTCGATTTCTCGATAAGCGGGCCTTTTGCCCCGCTCCAGCGCCTCCTTGCGCCATCTGAACAGTGACGCAAGGGCTCTCGCTTCCAGGTCCCATGGAGGCGTCCCGGCTAGGAGACATGCCGCCTCACCGGAGATCGTGCGGTATCCTCTTATCACCCTGACGGCCATCACTCTCTGCGGGCTCAGCAGTCTAGCCACATTGATGGCCGTCAGGGTCTCCGCCCATACGGGAGCCCCGTATAGGGCCATGCTTCGCACGATCCCCAGGTACAGTCTCCTGTAGGGAGCGTTGGGTCCCCTGATGTTGGGCATCAGCCGCGCGAGTGCGGCCGATGCTCCCCTCGTTTTGGGACCAAACTTCGGAAGTGATGTCCGAAGTTCCACCGGCCATCGAGTACGAGCCCCAGATACTTCATCGAGGGCTCGTTGCCGATGCTGACGCCCCCTACCTGTAGGCTGAATCCCGCAGGTGGCCCCATCCGAGGTCCGTGGAAGCACAGAGCCTCGGATTTGTGCAGGGCGACCTCGAGACCCAGCCGCCGAATCCGACCAACGACCTGAGTAACCCCTGCCGTGGCCTTAAGTGCTGCGTCACGGTGCGTTGCTCCCCGCGCGGTCGGCGTAACACGTTACGCCGACCCCTCTGAGCAACGGACCACGCAGCACCCAGTCGTAACCGATGTTCCACAGGAGCGGTCCTAACACCGATCCCTGTGGAACACCGCACGACACATCTCGCCGACCCAGCCCTAGCCAGCTCGGGTAAATTGCTCACCAGACTTATTTAGTACCTAATATGTACTAGAAAGTCACCAGAACAAAGCCTTGATTGTACTGACAAGCATAATAATTTTACTAACAATAGAAAGAAGAAAAAGAGAGTAAAGAAAAATAAATATTTTGGACAATCGTCTCCACAAAACTATACTTACAACTCATACTAGTTCATAACATTACTAATAGGTGTAACTCAAGATACAATAGATAAAAACAACAAACTTAATCAAAAAGGGTACCTATCATATTGCTGAAATCAAATCAGAAACTAAATCAGACGCGTTAGAAGTCGCGCTCCAAATATATAACGGTGAAAATAAGAAATATTTCCGCGCATTCTTTACAAAAACGTCTACAAGTTATCAAGATACAGCGACCCCTCCCGCGTAATAAGATTAAATTTTACTAATGAAACAGAAAATGAAAATTTCTTTAGCACAAACGGAATATCCTAAATAACTTTCTGCCATTCGTCTTACTAATGAATGGATTTTTATCTTCGTCTTTTATTTTTAAGCCTTATCGCTGTTGTCAACGGTGTTACTAATTACGAAGATTTTAATATTAGAACTTATTATACCGCAAAAAATCAAAGATATAACAGTACAAAGGTACGTTTGTTTATACTTTTTATGTATACTTACTATATTTACTACTCAGGATTTTCTTTACAGGATAATGTACCGAACACTTATTGGCACTGATATTTAGAAATTTCAGTTTTCTATGCAATTGAAAGTTCTTTATTCTTAACCACATTCAAAATATGGCTACCTATAGTGCAAATCTCTTAAATTTAATAAAGCTATGTTTTTTCTGAACAATATAAAAATATACCTAGTCACAACTTTTTCACAAAAGGGATTATAGAAGCATTCGATTCGACCACATTACAAAAGTTTTATTTCATCCCACGTAATAGGCGGTAAGCCGATTGCCGAGTTTAAAATGGAAATGGACAGGTTGTAGATATCAACTGTTGATATTTTTATACCGCCTATTACATAGGGATTTTAATCATGTTAATGAAAGTATTTAAAATGAAGTCACCATTCAGTTATTAGTTTACACAGAAAGTGGGGATACGGTACCTATATCTAACGATTTTACATAATGACATTAAAGCTGCCTGGCAGTGACACGATTTCTTCTTTTAAAGATTTTGTTAATAAAATGCTGTATTAGTAAGCTGTTTAGCTGGCTGTTTTAGATTTCAAGATAAATTTTCTTACGTTTTACAACCCTCAGTAGAGTTACGACATTTATGACCAATCTTTTATTTCAATCGATTTTGCATAGGTATTTTAAATATATGTCTGTACTCAAATTTAAAATTAAACATCTGGTAGGCCTGTATAATTTTAAATCTAATTAAATATAAAAAAAAATATTTAAGTAGAGTAGTAAGTCCTATTTTTTAAAGAAATCGATTATCGTAAACGTGCTTGAAGTGGGTACGTGTACATACACTGTATACAGTAATATCTACTACGCAACCGAAAAAATATTTTATAAAGGTGTTAAATACCTAGTACATATAAAGTTCGTCTTCAGCATATTTTAAGTTAAGCAGAAATAGACAGCACGGAGTAACAAATAAAATATGTTTCAAGAATTCACATGATATTGTTCACATCAATTCACGATGCATGCCTCGCAAAGACACAACACAATATAATTAATGAGGTCGTTTTTCTAGATATTTGCTTATTTACATCAAGTCGTAAATATTTAGGTGCTTACGTACCAAGATTTGTACTCATAAAATATTACAAACGCTACAAAAGTTAGCATCAAAATAATTCAGTAGGGGAGTGGTCTAAAAGATATTGCCGCATTTGAAGATCTCGTATTGTGTGTTACGCAACAAAATCGTTAAATTCTACTTTATGTAGACAAATTTTGGTCTCACTTTTTACATTTTATAACATAACATTACCATATGATTACGCCTTTTATCCCCGAAGGACCCACATTTCACGTTTGAGATTTAGTCCCACGTGATAGGTGGTGAGCCGTATTGCCGTGTTGATATATACAGGCGCAGGTTGTGACCGCCTGCTGATGAAATGTTCCAAGCCGCCTAAAAAGACCTCCATCTTGAATTAACGACTGCTATTTTACTGGCAACCTGGACCAACGGCTTAACGTGCCTTCCAAAGCACTGAACCGCTAGCAAATACATGTAATAAAGTGGTCACGAGATGGTTTTATATGATGATGTATATGTTATGAGTAAGATAGATTTATAAAAGCTATTCATTTTACAATCATACACCTCAAATATAAAATTGTTATAAAGTACGTGAAGGAAAACATCACAAATGAATATTTCAGCTATCTAGCTGTCACGATTCATGAAATACACTCTGGTGACAGACAGAAGATCAGCAGAGTTTCAGTAATGGAATCACTCTAAAAATAAAAGGATTTTACTGAGTATGCACATATCGACACCAGAAGTATCAATTAACGTAAGGGACATTTTGGCGAAAATGAGTTATATATGTCATTGGATTCAGAATTTCGAGCTCTATCGATTGGTATACTCAAAATGTCTCTATCGTTAAAAAATGTCCCTTACAGTACACATTTTAGGACTATCTAAAACGATTTATAATGAAAAAATTGATTTAAGGGCCATTTAGATTTTATTCTTCTCAGACAAGTAAAGTAACTCATCATACAAAATAATTTTGACCCTTACCTTAGACCTCAAATCGGTAATTTTATACAACATGTCCCTTACCTTAACTCATTTTTCGAGCCTTTTAGGGATAATTTATATATACATTACTACTTATCTCACATAATTTCTGCAATTTTGTATTTTTCGTGGAAAAATTTAAATGTTTTCTTGATTTCACCAATTGGTGATGGGCGGCGGCCCCGGGTAACTCCTCGGAAGGAAGTTTTAGGGTCCCGTGTAGACGAGCTCATCACCGCGGCTCAGCACTCAGCTAGAATGGTGCTAATCCGTGTTTTTGGAGGTGCTGTTTTGGGCTTTTTTATGTATGGACATCGTGCATCCTCCCTCGCCCCCGAGTCTGGATGCCCCGATTGCAGCAGTTCCCACCTTGGTTGCTCAGTCTGCACCTTCCATGTCTCCATGAGTTCCTGACAGTGCGCAGGACGCATTGTGTTCCCTAATGTTGGTAAACCACCGCGAGAGTGTAGTCGTTGCCCCTCCTCAGGTTTGATTTATGTCTCGGAAATGGTATATGAAGTTCAACTCGCTATCGAGTACGACTCCAAGATACTTTATAGAGGGCTAGATATCGACGCTAATTCCCCCTACTTGTATGCTGGCTTCCGTGGATGACGCCTCCCGAGGTCCGTGAAAGCATAGTACCTGAATTTTGTAAGAGACTACCTACAGAACCAGTCGCCATCTTCGACCCAAAACTCGAGCAACTCCCTTTAGGGCCACGTCTCAGTGAGTAGATTTTCACGTCGTAACGTGGGTGTCATCAGCGTAGTACGTTACGTCGAACCCTTCGAGCAAATGACCGAGTAGCACCATCACCGCGGTTCTACAGAAGTGGACCGATTCCTCCAAAATTACGCACGATACCCTACCTTACCTTAGCCGGTAGCTTATTCATGTCTCGAAGAGATGAGCCTCGAAACGCCGACGTACGTAGAAAAGCACTCCATAAGGATAAATGAGTGCCTCTCTAACGCAGCTTCAGGGAAAGGGGTTGAAAGCTATGGCGATGTCAACAGACACCGCCATCACCACCTTTCCCGCAATATCGCTTCTTCGGTGAGACCCCAGACACGAATGATCGTGTCCACGATGGAGCGCCCCCAAAGGAAACTAAACTGGCTATCCGTCAAATCTGGCACCACCCGTGTGAAGTGCCCAAGAAGGCGCTCTGCAATAAGATGCTACACCCTGACCTTTTTTGAGCTATGCTTAGCGCATCAGCATCAGAACCCTATCAGTCAAGACCCAAATTCTTCGAGAACCATTAGGACCCATGCATGACTTGGAATGCCGTCGGGTTAAGGGTTGGTGCTTCTTTTAAGTCGCAGCACAGGTGCCCCTAACACGCTTTTGGTGACTTCAGGTACATCGTTCTAACAGTATTCCCCGTCCAGTGACTGAAACGGAGCATACGGAGCAATATGTCCCTTAACTCCTGAAGGAAACAAGGAGACCAAGACCCTCTCCAGCTGGGTTAGTCGTGGCACCTTAGTGCGAAAACTGTTGTTTTTATATTTTAATGTTGATTCATACCAATGTTAATCATGCAAAAAATATTTCCCTGTAGTAAAAATACCACAAAGTAATTTTTCGGGTCTACAACAAATATTAAAATCAGAAAAATAATAATATTCAAGTGCCCACCCTTACAACAAACGCTATATTTTACTGTTGTTCGGTATTAAGCCCTCCGCGCGCGAGGCCGACTCGCACTTGGCCGGTTTTTTTAATTCTTTTCGATAACCTTCAGTACCAAGTTACATCAAATATCATCAAAAGTCTTAAAGTGAAGTCTTTTACAATACATTTGCATGTGATTTTCTATAGTCTCTTGCTACTTACACTTTAGTCATTTGTTTATACATAAAATATCAGTAACGTAAGGTACAATAAAACATATTTTTTTAATGTAACGGACACGCTATTTTAGAAACCAGTAGACATTCCTAAATTTTGAGTTTATAGCATGAAAGAAGAAGAAATTCTAAGAAACTTCACTCTTGACACAATTAAAATCGAACCAGACTGTAAAAAGTTACAGACAGATTTATAAAAATAAAATCGTTTTTTGGCTCTCCTGAAAAACCGTGTTTTGTCCCTTACATTAATTGATACTTCTGGTGTCGTTATTTTCTTTTATCCTTGGTGCAACAGGCAAACGACTCTCGGAGATAACTGAACTTTTCTGTCATTAATAATAATCTAATGAGATAAAACAGGCCAAGTGCTAGTTAGACTGGCGTACGTAGGGTTCTGTCTCACCAGACTGCAAAAAATCACGTATGTTGTATGAGAGCCCCACTTAAATTTTTCGGACGTAACCCTAAAAAAGAGGAGCATTAACTAAAAAAATTATTTCACACACATAAATATGTACACGGCATTGCATTACTAAATGAAATATTGCGAATGTATCACAATTTTAAATAAAATGTAATTGTATTCTCTAAGGACTTGTGTACCCATAGCTAAAAAGTAACGACCGCTGGAAAGGGTTGTTAACTCTCAAGAGACGCAACCCGAGCCTAATTCCAGGGATCAAATTCGGGTTTTGCGTCTGAAATCATGAACCGATCTGAATACCGACCTATAAAATCTTGGTCACATGATATGAGTACTTTGCAAAACCGTAAATGGGAATGCGTCATTGGAGAACAAATTAAACTTGGGTTTTATTACAAAGTACAAATTTGCTTACTGGCTTCTATTCTTTGTTATTTATTATTAGGTTAAATTCAATTCTTCAGAGAATCATCTTCTTCATTTCGAACCATAGCATTTTAGAAAGATATCCGTGGGAGCCTTACCGAAAGAGTAAAAACCGTAGGCTGATTTCATTGATAAACTTATTGCTTGCTAAATTGTAAGTGGGTGCAAATCTGTAAACATCATTATAACGCCTTGCTTTAAAATAACAAAGCATTAGAGCTCGATTCATTTTGTGGGTGACAGAAATAAAAAAAAGCTTAAACGAATTAAGCGCCCTATTTTACAATAAACCCTCAAACTCTTTTATCGAACTCAAACCTTTATTTTCGAACAATCGCATTCAGGTTGCGCTCTTGCGCCCACAACGCTCTCGTGAATTTTAATAGGTCTCTAACTTCTTAATTGAAATTCTAAACGGAATTGTTCTTCGTGTCTATCAACATTCAGTTACGGATTTTGTGAGATCCTTATTAATTTTGTTTGTTCAAAGTAATAAACTGTTAGACTTCGGCTACGTGTCTTCTTAAGAAACAATTTTACCGTGGTCGGCATTAATACGGTACGTTGGGCACCCTTGTTTTACGATTGAGATAAGCGATTAGTTTATTTAGAGATTATGTATTCATACTAAGGGCAGATTAGACATTCCTTGCCGGTTTCAGTGGCTGCTAAAACCCGAGATTATTCCCAATCGTAACGTGTAGATAATCTCATTGCTATTTCGATTCTCAAATTTTTTAAATAATTTTGGCAGGAATATTTGTAATTTAATGTAAAAATTTGTCTACGTTATAATATTCTCTATTGGTAACAAAAATATGATATCATTAGGAACAAAGTAATTTATAAATATTACTAGCCTCTGTGAATTGCAAAAACATTATTTATTTATATAGACTGTTTTTCTTTCGGTAAGCTTACAGTACAGGTGCTGTTCACTGTACTGTGTACCTTATAATATTTTTATTTATTTATTATTTTTAATAGGTTACATAAATATATATCATTGGAAATAAATTGATTAATAATTTTCATTGACCTGTATGGTCTGCAAAAATATTGATCTATGCTATTTTTATTTCGGTAACGTTCCAGTGCAAGTGACGAACTGTGTACATAAATGCATATACATATTCACGTCCTTTTACTATACGTACGAAGAAAAAGGCGTGTTACATTGTAGAGTGTGTAATCGAGCATTATCACGTATATTAGTGGTGAAATGTGGGGTATTTCATTCCACATTTTACCACTTCTATTGCACTTCACATTTTATCCCACACAAAAATAGTGCTTTTCCCAGTGTTCCGTAAACGGTCACAGCGTTGTATCTCACACAACCCTTGTTCCTGATATGATTAACCGTTAGTCGTATTTTCATAAACGGCCTTTTCATGCTTTGGAAAGACGTTTTAAGTTGAAGACAATACGAACAGTTTGAAATAAAAATCTAGTTCAAATTGCCATAACCTGGCCCTGTCTTTATCATTGCACCATTGGCCGAGCACAGTCAAAAATAATAAGTGAAACGTGGACGTATATACATTACAACCGAAGATATTTATAATAGTACAGTACTTAGTTCTTTTGTTGGGCATGAGGTTCGTTCGTGCAAAAGTAACTTCCAAAACATATTTGATTCCAAAAAGAAGACTATGATTATTCGGGAAACCATATTGACTTGATAGAATATTTATGATACTAAAGGTCTAATAATATGATCAGATCTTATTGAAAACTATGCAGACAGTCCTAGACTTCTTCAAACAAGATTAAACCTAACCACTACATTTCCACGCCGATTCAGATATCTTATTAGCAGAATTGAGTAGCTGTTTGTATTCAGTGCGAACCAGAAAATATTTAACTTCACTCGAAGTGAATTGGGGTCAGAAAGGAACGAAGTATCGAGTGATTGTGTGAATAGCACTGTATAAAGTATTTTTGTGGGAAACTTCGTTTCTATTGTGAATCACACGAGAGATATGTACGACCATTAATCTATTTATCTTAGTCAGCTCGAAACCTGTCCGAGTATTGAGTCAGTTCTATAACTACTTTTCCTTTCCAGTGGGTACTTTTAAAGTTTGCGAAACTCCTTTTTCATACAATACATCTTAAGTAGTTTTGTAGTGTTTCGAAATATTGGACCTTGTTTCGAAACAACTTTCTTGTAACAATATGTGATTAGGAGGCTTCTTCCAATTTCATTTTGCGAGAGTGAGTTCTAATATAACACACTGGTCAGACGGTTTATACAAAGGGTTTTCCTGAGGGTTTTATTTTGAAGTTTTTCTTTTCGCTATGACCGCGTCCGTTAGTCGGCAGAATATGCACGTGCAGGTGAGACTGATTTTGGCCTCGAATATTTTGGAAGGACCCAGACCAGACCACAGAGTCATTGTTGATGTGTTTCCCTATTTTGATAATGACAATACAATACATATTTTATAATGTAGGGTAAAAAATGATATCAGCAGAATTTTCGAATGGATTTTTTTCCAAAAACAACTGCAAAAAACGGCAGTAGGTATATGAAATTGGTTTCGACATCGTTTAATCACACTGATAAATGTACCGTCATCGGCCGCCACCGCCAGCCCCGCAAATTGATAATGCTCGATTACACACTCTACAATATGACTTATCGTCATTCAACGTGTAATTGACAGACTGATTTGGTTTTCCGCACCGTGTTCAATATGCATAAGGTTTTTTAATAATTCATACGTTATCTGTTAATTTAATAAAAAAACGAATAACCTCTGTTCTTAATGTAAACATATATTTTATACCTGCGGATGTCACGCGGTTTCACCCGCATAGTTCCCGTTCCCGTGGGAATACGGAAAAAAAATATAGCCTATGTTCACCGCAAAGAGTGTAGCTTCCCATCATTGAAAGAAATTTTCAAATCAGTTCACTCGTTCCGGAGCCTATTCTTACAAACAAACAAAAAAAAACAAATCTTTCGTCTTTATAATATTAGTATAGACTTAACAGTAACACTTTCTCAATATACATTTCCAGAGGATGTTAAATCCACACAGTCGAAATATTTTCTTTACTATCGATCCTTTTGGCTTGCCAACGGGAAAAAGCTTTGGCTACGTGCTATTAAAGTTTTTCAATCAATTCATACATTAGGCTTTAAACTTAGTTCCCAAAGTCAACAGAGCAGAACTACTTGGTAATGAATATCAGACAAACGGTAACTCCTCCCAGGGCTAACCTTGGAGTAAGTTGCTTGACCTTGCTTCCAGAGGATGTTAAATCCACACAGTCAAAATATTTTCTTTACTATCGATCCTTTTGCCTTGCCAACGGGAAAAAGCTTTGCCTACGTGCTATTGAAGCTTTTTAATCCATTCAAACATTAGGCTTTAAACTTAGTCCCCAAAGTCAACAGAGCAGAACTACTTGGTAATGAAAATGAGACAAACGGTAGCTCCTCCCAGGTCTAACCTTGGAGTAAGTTGCTTGATCCTATCGCTCGTGTACGAACACTGAGCTAGCCGGAATACGGGCGCTTCATAAAAGGCATTTTAAAGGTCATGAAATCTCGGCATAAATAAACTAGAAAATATAGGGCACGCTAGAGGTCGATGGGGACTATACAAACATAAAACTTTGGTACGTAAATCATAATAATATCTCAAAGTCTGTAGTAGTTTAACTTAACTAATGGAAGCTTTCATCATCTCTCAACTGAGCGCTAAGCCTTTTTTTGACTGCCTCGGTGGCGTAGTCGGTAGTGATACCGCCTGCGGCGCTGGAGGTCCTGGGTTCGATTCCCGGGTCGGTCCAAATATTTGTGTGAACCACAAATGTTTGTTTCGGAGTTTGGGTGTTTTCTATGTATAATATGTATGTATTTAGAAATATATAAGTATGTCTATCAGTCGTCTAGATCCCATATCACAAGCTTATAGCTTAGTTTGGGCTAGATGATGTTGTGTGAGAATGTCCAACAATATATCAAATATTCTAACTTCTGAGTAGACCTAGGTGTTTTGTGGTCGATATTTTTTAATGATCATCACCTAATAGGTATTTAATCAATAAAATAATAAATTAAATTATAAGCTTTACTTAAAAAGCAAGTTATTAAACTAAGAAATCCCAACAAATATTTTGAAACTGAAAGTGTAAATATCGTTTGGATTAAAATTGCAATCATTATGAAGCATTTTCCAATAAAGAGTCCATTATATTTTAATCAGTCCAGCCATTCGGAGCTTTTAAATAAATACACAGTTTGCATTGCATATGTGGATATATTTTCCTATTTTGCATAAATAACCATTTCATCATGGCAGGTTCGGGTCATATCTTGTGAAAGCAGATTTTTCATTTCTTAGTATTCTGTACCATAAATATTACACTACTTTTCATACTTTTCTGGTATTGACTAAGAAAGAGTGCCTTCTAGCAAACGTAAAGCTGAAAAAAATCATACTAATATGCACTTAAATGATTATAGATCGTGAAGATTTTTGGATATTTTTACTCAATCACGATCTAACAGCTGAAAGCATCGTTTTGAAAATCAGTGCCGGAATATAAGTTTAAAGCAACATAAAGGCTTCATTTCCCTGGAACATGAACCCATGGGATGCGAAAAAGGGAAAAATATATTATGTCATATTAGCTGATATCGCGGGCGAAACCGCGAGCATAAGTTAATATTTGACATAAATAGATGTTAAAAATAGAAACGTATAGAATAAAATGAAATACCATACAATCCTGTGTATCGTTTTCACAGAAAGAATACGCTCGCTCCACAATAATTGCTTTATAAAGATACCAGTCGAGAAGTAGGTATGATTTATTATAGTCAAGCGTGAGTAATGTTGATTTGAAAATTGTTTTGTCTAGCCTTAATGCCGATCTTCTTGTTATCCTTTTGGAAGTACCTGTATTTAACAATGTTTATAAAATAAACTACATAGTAGGAATTGCCCACAACTTTGTACGTGTTAAGGTTATGGTTGTGATGAAGAAAGCGATTCCAATAGTAGCGTGATAATAATGTACACCTATCTAGACCCGACTTATTGTTAATATTTAGACAAATTTAAAATAAAACGTTTTTTCATCACTTTTTTGACTTCTGAAACACGGTGCATTATTTTTTTTTAAAATATTGATCGTACTTTTACTTTTCTAATTTTCAGTAGATACCTACCTACCTATTGTTCTATAATTTTACAATTTAACCCACACACACACATTTACGTACTGTTCCTAACAAGAAGATAATAGAAATATCTCACTGTAACAGTTATCTCTTTGTCAAGGCTAAATTATCAGTTTATTTCTAAGTCAAGTGTTCTTTTGACGAGGGTAATTCTTATTTGACTGGTTAAGGTACCTAAAGGCCACCACTATGCCTAAAGAGATTAGAATCTTGCTTCAAAAGTCCTTTTGTCTATCGATAACAAAGGATGAAGTTTGAATAAGCGCGTTCTGTTCATCGATTACGTACTAGAAAGCTTTGAACAGGGTATACCAATAGTCAATGACACGCCGACAATAGGGTTATTTTTGAGATTAATTCTACCCACACTTCCTACCTTTGTCGTGATCGCACATAATAAAAATCTATGGTCTCTTCTATGTATACAACAAACATGCTATGTTTACTCCCCTTGTACTATTCACGTTGCTCTAAGGCTAGTAAGCGTACTATTATTTTTTCAATTTTTCAGTATATTTTTAGATGGCACGGCAGCTGTCTAATAATGTACCACCGTGGCACTCAGATTATATTTTGTAACTCTTTTGAATCGGAATGGTGGGTAGTTTTAAATTTAGGAGGGTATTAATTTGGGAGATAATAAGCCGTTTTTTTGGGCCTGGAAATTATGTGGAAGCAGCAACTTCGCTCTCCTCGGTGATGGTAATTAATGAGTGTATTTTTTAAATAAAAATGAAACTCAAGAACATAGTTTAGTAATAGAACGACGCGCTTAGGAAATTTATTTTAAGTACATTTATATTGACTAATGGTTACATCTTAAAACCTCCACTAATATGCAGTAACATAGAGCGAGTTAACTGCAATACCAACGTACAGAAAACGATCTGTCAGAGACAAAATAACTGTGAACGAACTACAGCAGTAGGCTAACGTAGCGTGACTTGATTGATTGCTTGATCAATTCTTTATTTAGTAATTGGTGAAATTTTATTATAACTGTAATGAATTGAAGTAAAACCCCATCTGTAATCCCTGTGGCTACGCGACGCCCCAGTTACTGATAAGACCTGTTTACGAAAAAGTATGGCATCAAGTTAAAAGACGCGTAAAGTTGAGTCTGATGACAGATTAAAAACAAGATTGTGGCTTAAGATGGAATCAAGTAAACTTATTGTAATTGGAAATTTAATAATGGTGAACAGAAAACTGGTGACACACACACTCGTAAAACCAAGGAATATAAAAATTTACGATGTTCTTGGATAAATTTCCTTTATTTTATTGCTGTAATAAAATTACTACATTTCATAGTTTCTTACTCTTATTTATTCAACTGTTAGTAGGCCAACCGGGTTTGGGCAATTCATCTAATTTCGTAGGTAGTATAATAAAAGAGGAATGAGTTTTGTTTGTACGTTGGAGTCTTCTATGTAAATCAGAATCGAAAAATCTTTTGTGATTTTTATGTCTGCTTACAAATTATGCATAATATTATGTCCGAAATATGTTACCCCCAACGAATATAAGAAAGTACTCAGCAAAAATCTCGACTTTTGAAGTTTTGTTATTGAGACAACATGTGTTAGGTAGTCTTTTTTTCATTCTACATGGATGCAAAATCGGACCCCTACCGACTAAAAACCATACATTTCCTACCTAATACCCCGGGTAAGCCCTCGGAAGCATTGACCCAGGATTCCTGTAACACTAAACAAGAAAACGACCAGAAGTATTTCAACTGTTCGTCCATATTTTAATTTTCGGATATTTTCAGACGACACAGCTTTAAGAATTTGTGTCAACACCATATTTTTACGGAGTTTACAAGTACCTACAGGGCATAACAAAACATTTAGCGCTAAACGCGACCATCTTTGTTGACTTGATCGCATAATATATGATTTGATTGTTACATTTAATTTTGTGAAGCCAAAATAGAGTACAGATAAATAGACGATGTGATGTATGAAGCAATACCTAATATTGTGTTCACTTCAATGCAGACAACAGTTTCGGCACGCTAGTGCGTTATCTACTTTTATTGAATACAAATTCATTGGTTGACTAGACATAGTTATTTGTCAAATAAAAGCAAATATAAAGGCAGAGAAAACAATTTCTTATACAAACACGGCAAACGCCCATCCATTTTACGGGTAGTTGTATTTTATAGGCGGATGTGATACATTCTAGATAAATTTAGTCCGCCCATACACTGCAAAATATACGAAGAATTTATTTAGTGAAAAGTTAGATGACTGTGAACTAAAATCGATTTGACCTCCCAAAGGCGTGATAACACCTGAACCCCCAAAAAGTGGGATTAAACCCAAACCCACGTGGAGATTTTGTTATAGTAAACAAAGTCTGTGTTGGGAGTCATGTGGTTATCTTTCTGAAGGCGTACCCGGAGCTCCCAGCCATAGGCAGATGGATGGGTACTGTGTTGTTTTAGTCGGTAGGAGTCGGCACAACATCTATAATAATTTTTACACTAAGAAGACCTACTTTAGCTTATTGAATTATTTTTAAAACGATGAAAAATCTTAAAATTTGAAAGTTCTTAATAACTCTGTCTCGAGTACCTGACACACGGTTTCAGCTTTGTTCTTTTGATACAATCAGTAAATTATTAGAAATTGAAATTCCATTTTTTTTTGTAGTAAAACCTTGGAGTTACTAGTTAAACGAAAATAGTGGAACATATTGAAATACAGGGACCCCGCGAATTCGATGTAAACGATCACAATAGTAAGCAACATTTACTATAGTCATGGATGGTCACTTAACGACATTAATTTGCGAGTGTTTATGTGCTTTGGAAGGTAGGTTAAGCCTTTGTTGGTCCCGCTGGTCACTAAAATGGCAGTCGTTAAGCAAAGTTTTTTTTTTTTGACGACCATTACAGGCGGCTAGAATAAAATTCAACAGTGGGTACTAACAATGATATTTCTCTTTCCTATTGTTTTATCGCATTTGTTATGTACTAGCTGAGCCCGCAACTTCGTTTACGTTGCGTGGGGTGTGTGGAAGGAGAGGTATTTCTTCATCGGACTCATCAAGCAGCGTGTGAAACTGCCCTGTTTGCTTAGTCATGAAGGAGCTTAGGGATTGGGTCTGATCTGAGTGGCCTTAGTCATTGAGCGCTTTTATGATTGAGCCAACACGCCACTTTAAATTTCCCATTTTTAGATTCATGAGTCTATGTATGATTCTTGTAAGTGATATAACTTTTTTATTTATAAATCGATTGATATGAAATGAACACTAAATGTTAAGCAGAGCAAACCTTAACACAATAAAGAAAACCGCATTGAAATCGGTTAAGCAGTTACTGAGATTAGCGAGCACAAACGTACAGAGAAACAGACATACAGACAAAATTTTAAAAATCATTGTTTTGAGTACCTATTTTTTCTCATTTGTATTCCATGTACAGACAGCGAACTGTTGCGATTTTATTGTATGTGTTGATATTGATTTGTTTTATTTTTGTTTACTTCATTTTTTCTTACTTTATAGTTCTATTTTTGTCTTATTTTTGTTGTTTCAAATGTGCGTGACGTCACTAATGGCGCCATCTGAAAACCAGCGCTGCTCATACCATCTTACGGTTGGGCAGCATTATGCTGAGATGGCGACCTTATTTGGGTTCGCACAGTGTTTATATTTTATGTGATAAGTTTTTATTGTTTTTATTGTCTGTAATTTCATTGTGTGTGACCTAGATAAAAATATTTTCTTTCTTTCTTTCTAACAACCGGCGCTTCTCCAATTAACACAGCAATACGGCCCACCACCCATTACGTGGGACAAAATCGAAAAGGTCTTTTAGATTTTGACTTTTACCACCAAAAGGGTAGGCAGAGGCATTTTATTATGCCTCTGCTTGCCCCTTCGTGGATAAAATTCGTGACCATAATTATGTATGTTTTTATAATAATAATGAACATGAAGCGCTCGTGGCCCCGCGGACTCAGTGTTCTGTAAACGATCACTGCAGTAAGCAACTTTCACTATGGCCGGTCCATGGATGGGTGACCATCCATGTGATCACTTTATGACATTTATTTGAGCGTTTCCGTGCTTCGGAAGGCACGTTAAGCCGTTGGTCCCGGTTGCCAGTAAAATGGCAGTCGCGACTGCCAGCCTTCAACTTAGCTTTACGACTAGTCGTTAAGCTAAGTTTTTTAACTTTATTTTAAGGCTAGTATTTCCGAAATCGACCAAAATCGACCCATTTTGAAGCGATCTTTATACTAAGAAATATTCTTTGATGTGATCTGATAAAAATGTATTACTATAGTTTAATAGATGCTCTTGCTTCCTTTAATTTTTAAAACACGATTAATAAAACTTTATATTTGATAAAAATCGTTCTCGAAAAACTGGAAATGTGTAAAAATTTTAAAGATGAATGTTGTTATTGCTCAAAATATACTTGTTTATTTTATATAAACAAATGTCTATATTAAAGATATTGATCTTATGAACAATATTCATGCTATTATTTATTTTTTAAACACCTCAGATTTTAAAACAATGATAAAAAGTGTAGAATCTAGAACAATTAGGCATTTAGCGTACACTTCAATCACTTCATACGCCTGACAGGGCTGTTCTGGGTAGGACCTGTGTCGCTCTGTCACCCGTGACCCGCTATGTTCACGCGAATCGATCGTTTTAATTAGAAGTAGTTGCAGAAATCTGTAAATATTATTTTGTTTTTATTTGTAAATATTAGGATAAGTACGTTATTGTGTATAAATAAATAAATATCGTGTAATATAGTGATTAGTGATTAGGTATTTTTTTTTTTTTTTTTTTTTTTATACCACTAACGTGGCAGACAAGCACACGGCCCACCAGAAGGACCGGTGGTCACCGCAGCCTATGAACGTTTGCAACACCAAAGGTACTCAGTGAATATGGGTAAAAAAAAGCCAAGAGAAATAAAATGCCCAGATGTCTATTGCGGCTACTACGATGGTAAGTTCCTACAAGTATTGTTTTATCTTTATTATATTTATAAAAATACACAACCAAATAATTCACTGACGGGCATGATGAAATTATAAGGTTGATGCTGAGCAAAGCGACTGAAGCCAACAGCTGCCATTATTTTGCTACCTGCTGAAGAGGCAGTACAGTAGCTAAACGTACTCTTATAGGCTTAGAGATCTCCCATTCCAGTCCTCTTCTACGTAGGTACAGGTAGGTGTCATTTAGCAAAGGCCAAGTAAGTTAGATCACGGCTGTTTTTGGTAATGAATGACTATGAGAAATGAACTCTGTGCCCCAAAGTTGCTTGGGACCTTACGATAAGAAGAGGGATAGTATTTACCTAAACCACAGTAACTACTAGGTGTAAAATATTCTCTTTTTACTATGCCTGAACAATCAACGTATTGCCCGTTCGCTCTAAGTTTGCCTTTCGCCTCCCATACTACGACTGTACACCATCCTGTCCGCCAGCGGCAACCTTAGCGCGAACGGGTAGTAAATAATATAATGTTTGACGCTTAGAGTATAATAGTAGATTCACGTTGTTATTGCTACACTGTATAAATTATAACAGTAGTACCTACCCACTACCGACATAAAAGAATAAACGTGTAGTTTTATTTTTCGTTGTAGTCTAGCCGTTTCGTTGTAGTGTACCCTCAAAGTCTTTTTTTTTTTCAGCTCATCGATTCCGAGATTGAACGGTGGTTCATTTGCAAAAAAAGATACACGTGAATCGTAAGTACCTAGTACTCGTAGGTACTTTCATACTTTAATTTTGAGTGTAATAATCGTTACTTTCTTAGTAAATATGAATGTATGAAAAAGTGGATAATTTTTAGGGTTCCGTAGGTACCCAAAGGTAAAAAACGGGACCCTATTCATGAGACTTCGCTGTCCGTCTGTCTGTCTATCGGTCAGTCTGTCTGTCGGTCAGTCTGTCTGTTTGTCTGTCCGTCTGTCTATCTATCTGTCTTTCCTTCACGAGGCTGTAGCTCATGAATGGACATATCTAGAGGTCTGAAAAATTTTCACAGATAATGTGTTTCTGTTGCCACCATAACAACAAATATTGAATTTTGCATGCCAATATTCCTATCAATAAGCTGATTCACCGAATTGACATACGAGAGCGAGACTTTGAGGACATGTACCTTTTTCATTCAACTTTGTAACAGCTTTATTTTTTGTAAGCAAGGGTTATAAACCCTTTTTTTCTTTTTAACGTGAGAGAAAATCCTCATGGATGCTATGCCGTACTCCTACCGACTAAAAACCTCACGTTACGCTCAACAGCCTATGGTTGGGAGCCCAGGGTAAGCCCTCGGAAGGATGTCCTAGGACTCCCAACAGACCCACGGCCGCCACTGCGGCCTCGCTTAGGGGTAGGTTCGGGTGCAATCCTGCGTCTTTGGGTGCTTCGGATGTGATCCCGCTTCTGAAGGGGGTATGCATAAATCCCTCTTCACGCTGCCGTCATGGGCCTGCTTCTGTAAGGACGGTGAGCAGCCCCCTCACCGTCTTCAGGCCCCTGGTTATGGAGACCGATAGTCTTGGGCGAAGACACGTCTGCGGCGTTCATTTCAAGTGTGTACTTGTTGCCGTTATTAATAAGAAAAGGCAAAAAAAAACACGTTTGTTGTATGGAAGTCCCCCATAAATATTTATTATTTTTCTGGTTTAAGTACTCAATTCAATCCTTTATTTTTGCAAACAAGGGTTTATATCCCTTGTGCTTCCACGGACCTCGGAAGGGGCCACCTGCGGGATCCAGCCTGCGGGAGACTAAGAATAGGTTTTTGAAAACTTTCTAGGCAACCTAAGTTCCTAGTCTATATACATATAATAAAAAGATCTAAAGTCAAAACTGTACATTAAACATATTTAAAAAAATACTCGCGGGGGGTTCTACACAGGATAGCGAAGTCGAAAATGTAGTTAGAATTTTTTTGTCTGTTTGTCGTCTGTTTGTCTGTTAATTTTGCTTTGTCCGGAAGGATCTCGAAAAGTACTCAATATTTTTGATTAAAATTTTGCACAAATATTAACTAGGGGTAGGGTCTTCAAATAGACTTAAAATTAACCTCAAATTGACTATGTTGGTGTAAGCGCCATCTATCATTTGTTGTATTTTGTAACACAGGTCTAAGCTGACATGCGGCGTGCGTGTTACTTGTCTTATTCATATTATAATGTAAAATAAATAAACGCATTATTTTACTCACAAGATGCATTCTATTATTTTTTGCTACTTATGTTATACCTATGCTTACCTCTTCGAAGACTGCTCGAATTGATTTCATAAATTATTGACGGATTTTTTTCTTATTATCTTTTCTCGGCTCGTCTCACAATTAAAATGATGATAAAAAAAAGTAGTAAAAAATAGAACCGACTTTAAACAAATACTGAAATATCAAATTTACTTGGCACAAAGATAAATGTATTTTCATTTTTCATATTTTATTCAATATCATATTGAAGTCGGCGCCAAGTAAACCCATAGGTTGAGGTAGGTATTATTAATGGCACCAACTTCAATATCATATTGAATACAATCTGATAAATCTAAATACATATTATTACTTTGTGCTATGTAAATTTTATTTTTCAGGATTTTTTTGAAGTCAGTTCTATTTATTACTAAAAATTTTTTGATCATCATTTTAAGTGACGGGTGGACCGAAAAGTATATCTATCTAGGTGTAAAGTTCTTACAATACAAATCAATCAAGCCCAAACACAAGGTACGTGCTGTAAATCGTTAAATAATTCCCTCGACTGTCTTTCGGTTCCATCATCAGATCGACTCCTGACCTTCATTAAATTGTAGTACATTAACAGTGGGCGCACACTAGGCGTCTTGTCATGGCGACAAGCTGTGGGCGCCAAATTACATACATTTTGTTCTAAGCTCCGCACACTAGGCGACATGTCGCCGCGACTCCGAGACAAGCAAGGGGAGTCTTCGCGTCTGTAGCGCTATTGTCGCGGCGACACGGCGACAGTCGCCCAGCGACAGCTTTGGACAACGTGTTCCTTGCACAACGTCTGTTACGGCGTCAAGTCGCCCGATGCAGGCGCACACTGCGCGACAAGTCGCCGCGACATGTCGCCGCGACTGTCGCCTAGTGTGCGCCCACTGTAAAGCACTTCATTAAAAAGTTACCAAACGCACTAGTTGTCCCTACAATTTTCGCTGGTTGCCCTCGATTTCTCCTGGATCCCATCATCAGATCCTGACCTGGTAAAAATGGGATTACCTCAGAAGTAAACCCTATTGAAGAAAAGAAAAAAGAATTAAATCCGTCTATAATTGACGGAAATATCAGTGAACATACATAAAAACATACAGACGAATGTAGAACCTCCTCCTTTTTTGAAGTCGGTTAAAAATAAGGAAAGGTTTCTTACAACCCCATTTTAAATATACCTGCTAACAGGCACTTACTAAATAAAATGTCTTATAAAGGTTTGATAAATTTATACTTCTGTTGTAATTTATTTGGTGGTACAAAAAGTGCGGCTTGAAATACACGCTGCACCAACTGTCAACGTCCAATTGCACCAACTGGCAACGTCCAAACAAAGTGCTTGGGGTCAAATGAGTTCATGTCGATCGCATGCTACGGGGGTATCGCCCGCGGTGAGGTGAGGTGGTAAAAATACCTAATGCGCTCTGGCATTCGGCCCTTAACAGCGGGCAGTCACATCCTGCGCCTGTCCATTTAAACACGGCAATACAGCTCACCACCTATTACGTGGGACAAATTATACAAGGGTAAAATGTGGGCATATAATATGCCTCTGCCTACCCCTTCGGGGATAAAGGCGTGACCATATGTATGTTATAATAATACTTATTACCTACAAATAAACATCTGCTTTATTTATAAGTCGCCAGAAATATCTGGAATACTCAATAATTTATAATGGTAAATATCCCGTTAACTCTAATAATAGTTTTTAAACTCACACGACTTGTACTACACATAATAATATATTTCGGGTCTTTTTCGCGTAAACATCTAACTGTTCTCACCTCTCGACGTTTTGGCTATGTTCGTAGGCGTTCGTAGGCGTATGTCGGTAGGAGTAGTTCGTAGGTCGGGAAAAAGACCCGAAACATATTATTATGTCTACTAATAGTGTTAGTCACCATGTAAGTCTAAATATCTATATCGCAGTATAGTTTTGATAAGCATATATATTATATTTAATCAAAAGTTTTCAGAACTTCGTGAGGCTCATAAGCAATATAAATACTAGGCCTAAAACAATCTTACAGTATTTCGTAGTCGACCAGAAAAGATTAGCAAACCTTTCTAAAGTTGTATACGCTTCTATAACAAGCTTCCCTGTGACATTAGGGATTTACCAGAATACAAGTTTAAAAGGTTAATCAAAGACAAACTTTGTCAAAAGGGCTTTTACGAGGGTATGGAATATTTCAGGACTGAAACGCCTGGAATAGACCTTCTGGCTCTATTAGGTTGTTCAACTAACATACTGTTTTTGTCTTCAGTCCATGGCACTGATGAATTAACCAGGAAAATCCTAATTCCTACACTGGTTAATTCTGAAGTGCCAGGCAAGATTGAAGCCATTAATGCTTGGAAAATGTCTTGCCCGGATACTGTTTTGCCCACACATCCATGCTCCCAGAGGCAATGGGATAGGCCGCTCTGCAACGAAGTAAGGAAACAGTTATTGAACACGTGTTCGAATGTTGCAGAACGTGCTCGCCTATTGGCTGTGGGAGAATGGGAATCAGGTGTCTGGCTTCAGGCTCTTCCGTCGCCCAACATAGGTACTATGTTGGACGATATTACATTCAGAATTGCTGCCTGTCTTCGTTTAGGTGCTCCCTGCGTTTCTCCTCATTGTTGTCAATGTGGAGAAGCAGTCGACAGTCTTGGGCATCACGGCCTGTCTTGCAGCAGGAGTGCTGGTCGCAGGTCCCGCCATGCATACATCAATGATATTATCCGCCGGGCTCTTGTCACCGCCGGCGTTCCAGCCGTGCTAGAACCTAATGGTTTGGCTCGCGACGATGGCAAGAGGCCGGACGGTATGTCATTGGTGCCTTGGAAGATGGGAAGGTCTTTAGTTTGGGACGCTACTTGTGTGGATACCCTGGCCTCTTCTCATCTTCCTAGCACGGCGACCTGCGCCTGTGCTGCTGCTGCATCTGCCGAGACACTCAAACGGCGCAAATATAATAATTTGATAGGAAATTATATTTTTGAGCCGTTTGGGGTCGAGACATTGGGCTCGTGGGGTCCAAGTGCACATATGCTTTACAGAGACATCGCAAAGCGT
Source organism: Miltochrista miniata (assembly GCA_933228765.1). NCBI lineage: Eukaryota > Metazoa > Arthropoda > Insecta > Lepidoptera > Erebidae > Miltochrista > Miltochrista miniata. Next base: position 23,959,655 of record OW121751.1, read on the forward strand.
TTGATCGACTCTTCTCGTGACCATAGGGCTGGCCTCTTCTTCGCTCAGCGAATAAGCATAGCTATTCAACGCGGTAATGCGGCCAGTCTTATGGGAACCTTACCATTTGACGGTGATGGGGAGGAATTCTTCGACACCTAGACGGGGCATTGTCAGTTTTGTATAGATAAGTATTTTCCCCCTTTTTTTATTTTGTTGTAGTTATTTTTCTTTTTTTCTGTTCTTTATTTTACTCTGTACATAGTTAATTTAATATTTAATAACCTTGTAAATTTATGTAAATATATAACCATATTGTCTTACATACTGTTACTAACTGAAAGTATATTATATAAGAAATATACCTATTTACATTTTTTCTTTCATAAAGGTAAATTATTTAATCTCCCCAATTATTCCGGTAAATTTGCAAACTGGTATTATCTAATGCTCGTATATCTCCATTATAAAGTTATTATTATGAATGCTTTAAGTTTGTGGTACAGTTGTCATCTAGCTACCTTTGATAGTGTCGCAAACCGTCAAGTTTATAAATAAATTATGTACAGCAGGTTCTACCAAGTGCCATTGATGTATATTAACATGTGTGAATCTTTGGAATCAAACGAAAGTGATTTAAACACAGTTAAAGTTTATATACCTATTATGTGTATAAGAAGTGCTAAAACCCTGGGACATCCTTCCGAGGGCTTACCTGGGACTCCCGACCTTAGACTGTTTTAACGCATTGTGTGGTTTTAGTCGGTCCGGCATAGCATCCACGTAGTATTTCCACACGGTAAAATAAAGTCTATTAGGCTATTTCTCCTAGTTGCTTAAATTTGATGGTCATACGCTTATATTTTCTAAACCGTATAAGTTAGAAAGAAATGTTTTAAAATAGTGGATAAAACAGCTATTAAGCTATAAAATACATGAAATTTGTAGTAAATATTCATACCAAAAATTAACACGAAAGGTCAAAATCGGGGTCATTTTTCGCATTCTACTCGTGTCACACTTCCCGATTCAGTTAAACATTTGGTTACTGCTTCACCAAATTTCCATAGATTTTGAAGTTACATACACTAAATTCACCGTAATAACATACACTACACACACAGTATATACAGTACAAAAATAATCTTCTAACTATTATTTAGAACTTAAAACACAATATACATCGGTCACACGAATCTAGGTACTCTAAATTTGCGTAGTAAACGGTTTACTGATGACCAAAACGACCGCCCCAATAACAAAACTCAACCTAACTGAACGTTATTCGTGATCGGGCATCGCGGGAGTGCAACATGCAACTCCTGGCTCCTTGAGAAAAAAAAATATCAGTAAGTTTCTAAATTTGACACTTAATTCGAGTACTTTTCGTGGGTGACTTTTTGTACATTGTATAATAGCTATTGAAGTCAGAGTTTATTCATCGAAACCACAAATTAATTGAGATATTTATGTAGTATTTGATTTAAAACGTAACGGCTAAAGTTTGTCGGAATTTTAAAAAAAGCTATGTTTTCGTTACCTTCGTGTCACATCCTTCGTGGCGTTTTACCCACAAAGGTGAGTTTACGCCACGAAGGTGATCTCTGACTAGTTTCTGTAAGAGTGGTACTCTTTTAGATTCGTATTGTAGTAGATATGTAGCGGAATAATAGTAGAAAAAATAAGTAGGTACCTACAATCATGGCAAAGGACAGAGCAATACCTATAACATTCCGTGTGAAGCCCTTTTATAGGAGTAGAAATCCCACCGGACGTTATGCCAGATCCAAACCGTCTAAAACCCACATCGTAGCTACTTACCCATCTAGTATTAGGCGCCCCGGGCAACTCCTTAGAATGATGTATCAGGGTACCCGACAGGCTTAGGCTATCACCGTGGCCTCGCCTACGGGTTCGGGTGTTATCTTGGGTCTTTTGGGTTAGTTCAGATGTTTTTCCGCTTTTTGAGGCGTGCGGCATGCTAAGAACTTTTGAACAAAGACACAATGACCTTCGCGTCCAAGTCTCAAGAAGAAATCCTGGGAAAGAGTCATGCCACCTAAAGCTTAATCAAGGCACCTACTACCTTATACTTATATCAACTTAAACACATTTAGGTACCTAGTACTCGTCGAGTTTTCCGGCAAGGCGGTTTGTGAATACTCTCGAGAACAACTTGTAAACATGGCTAAGGAGTGAGATGGGTATATAATTCTTCAGCAAGGTCTTGTCACCTTTTTTGAAAAACAGAGCCACCGCACTCCCGCTCCACGCTTTAGGTGTTTGTCCCTGTTGGAGGACGGAATTAAAGAGACTCGTCCGCTCTTTGAGAACTAGAGTCCCGCCAGCTTTAAGAAGTTCAGTCGTTATTCCGTCCTCTCCAGGGATTTATTGGTTTTTAGTTGTTCGAGAGCAGCCCTGACCTCGCCCTGGTCAATATCCAGAATGTCTTCGGTATAGTGGCGCATTAGTGGGGCTCTGTGGTCACGGTCGCTAGGTCCCGTCGGTCTTTTTTTACGTGATGCATATAGTTCTCTGTAGAAGCTCCTAACTTCTTCGAGAATCTCGAACCTCGAGGTCTCGGTTTTGCCACCCGCTGTCTTCAATTTTGTCAGACGAGGTCTTCCGAGCTGTTGGGCAAAGACTTTAGTACCCCAATTTTGTGTGATCGCTGCCTCTACGATGTTGGTGTTATAACGTCTGAGGTCGCGTCATAGCAGCTTTCGGATTTTGATGTTTAAATCTTTCTGGTCTGACGAAGACCAAAAGTAAGCAAAAGTAAGTATGCATAGATTTTTATTTTTTTATTGAGGTTCGCAAACAGGATTTTTTTTTTAAAAACCAACCACCGGAAGGTTGGTAACCGTAGCCTATAGACGTTTGCAACACCAGAGGCGCTACACACGCGCTGCTGACCCGGGCGCAGGTTGTGACGACCCACAGTTGAAATTTTTCAAGCCGCCCGTAAGGCCTTCAACTTGGCTTAACGACTGTCATTTTACTGACAACCGGGACACCGGGAACGGCTTATCGTGCCTTCCGAAGCACGGAAACGCTCGTAAATAAATGTCACAAAGTGGTCCACGTGGTGGTCACCCATCCATATTCGGCCATAGTAAATGTTGCTTACTGCAGTGATCGTTTACAGAACACTGAGTCCGCGGGGCCACGAGCGCGCTCGATTCTCGGCAAGACTATTCAACATCGCTCATTTAGACTCAGTTCAGCCGAGAACTCAGTGCGAACACAGCATGCATCCTAATTTTCGCACTTCAATGAAATGTAGATGGCGTTTCCCGTCTGATTTTCATGAGCTCGAGGGTCTCGGGCGAAAGCTGGGAACACCTATTTTTGCTTTTTTCCAGACTGACACCTTCGGGACACTTGTTGTAGCGTCCTGACTACAGTGTCGGCCTGATCGTGATCGTTGCCAGGGCTCGTTTAAGGAGACGCGGGGCGTCAAGCGTCGCGTACGGCGTGGCTTGCAGCGGCGCGTAAAGCGATTTGACCGTTTATAGTCAGGCGGCGCGTGAAGCGGCCCGCGTAGCGTCACGCGCAAAATCAAACATATAGAAATGTAGGAGCTCGTTTAAGGACACGCGGGGCGTCGAGCGACGCGCGTGGCGTGGCTTCTCTCGGCGCTGCGTCCGCCGCGTGGCACGCAGCTTCACTCGGCGCTGCATCCGCCGCGTTGCACGCAGCTTCATATACGGCGTCGTTCAGTGCGACATAGGGATGTGACATTGTACATAAAAAAACGATTTTTAGTTAATCGATTTTTTCTTTAGCATGAAAAATCGATTAGTAAATTATCGATTTTTCTCAAGAAAATAATCGATTTTTTTTAAATTAATCGATTTTTTCCTAATTTGACATTTATTTTTTATAAAATAAATACCATATCAAGTTTTATTCATTAATAATAAACAACAGAAATAGTAAGTACTTACATAATGGACACAAATTATAGTTTTAGAACAATCAAATTATAACAGGTTCAAAATATTAAAATAAACAATAGTAAGTTCTTAATAATCAACGCAAATTAAAGTTGTAAAACAATAAGGTTGAAATTTAAATGTTTTTCACATTGAATCAACAAAATATTCAAATAAATAAAAAGTAAATTAAATTATTCAAAAACTAAAAATCCGTAGGCAACAAAAAAAAAAAATAAAAATAGTGTCCACGGACTTGCTTTTTAAAAGTAGTGATAGTTTTACTGTCCCTGATACCAGGCGGAAGTGAGTTCCATAGTCTGACTGCATGCACGGTGAAAGAGGATGAATAAAAACCGGTTTGTGAGAAGGAAATTTAAGATTTGAGCGTAGGTGAGATCTGCAGAGAGCATCAGGAGAACGAACGAAAGAGAACCTTTCCTTTAGATAGGGAGGTGAAGATGGATTATAAAGGATATTGTAAAGGAGGCAGAGGATTCGAGTGTTACGGCGAAGGCGGATTGGGAGCCACTTGAGTTCTTTGCGAAAGTGAGAAACATGATCGAACTTTCTAAGATTGAATATAAAGCGTATACACAAATTTTGCAACCTCTCAAGTTTATCCAGAAGCTCCTCAGTGGCGTCTAAATAGCAGGCGTCGGCGTAGTCAATAATGGGCTGAATAATAGTTAGAGCAAGACAAATTTTCGTCCTCAAGGGTAAGAGGCTCTGGAGGCACTTCAACGAATGAAAGGAGAAGTGCACTTTCTTGCTGACGTCACTAATATGGGCACTCCAGGATAGCGTGGTGTCCATGATCACTCCCAGGTTCTTCACAGTGTCTGCGTAGGGTATCTGAATACCGGCCAAAAGAACTGGATCCAGTTCAGACACCGGCATATTGTCAGTTTGATACTTACTGCTAATGACGATGGCTTGCGACTTCAGAGGGTTGATGCGCAGTCCGACCGAATTAGCCCAGTCGCTTCGTCTAAGTCGCGGTTAATGCACGATATGCCAAATGGGGCGTCAGTGGCCGAAAAACGTCGGTACAGCTGCAAGTCGTCAGCGTAGAGATGGAAGTTACTGGAAATAAGACTCGTAGCCGAGTTGATGAAGATACAGAATAAAAGAGGAGATAGAACGCCACCCTGAAACGTATGGAAATGTTCGAGTTCGACGTATGGAATTCAACGCCAATCTTTCATAAGTATCGATGTATCGTTTATTTTGCGTACGTGATATTTTGCTTTCATGACGTTCTGCTCCAGAGGGTTATAAACATCGATTACATTTTCAAAATAAAATATCGATATTTTATTTTGATAAATATTTTTATTTTAATATCGATATTTTCTATGAACGATATTGCCCGACATTCCTACCTAACGCATACCCCGCACATCTCCCACCCCTTCCTTGAAGCGTCCTTCGCGGCGTCACCCGCAGCTTCATCCGCCGCGTTCCTCCATTGCGAGACTCGCTGGTTTACCCGCCGCGTCCTCCGCGGCATCACCCGTCGCTTCAATTGCCGCTTCCGACGCGACGACACTCGCCGCTGTGGCAGCTACAACTCAAACAAACGCTTGCAAAAACGCTTCTCCTTGAACGCTCTGAACATTTCCATACGTTTGTGTTTCTGGCGGCCCGCCTGGCGGGCCGCGCCGCTCGAAGCGCCGCGTCTCCTTAAACGAGCACTAAATTAAGAGACGCTCTGACGAGTCCGTGATCATTTCCGGTATTAAACCTGTTGATCACAGAGACATCTTCTCCAAATATACACCTCCTGTCCGACATGATGAATTTTATCTAGTTCCTTGTGACCTTGTTGGGGCTTCGCCAAGTCCACCTTCTATGGAGTTTCTTCTTAAACAATGAGTTCATCAAGAAGAGCCCCTGAGCCTCAAGAAAGTTGATAAGCATACTGCCCCACGGCCCCCAGTCATTCCTACGCCCAACACCAAAAAGTCCGATTTTCGTTTCACCGCGTTCTTGTACTCCCACTTTGACAGTGAAGTCCCCTATCATAACATTGTAGTGAGTCTTGGCAGTACCGTGTAATGCTTTCACCACGTCCTCGTACACGGTCTCAACTGCCTCGTCAGTGCTTCCCTAAGTTGGGGCATAGGTACACCTGAATCACCTTCAGGGAGTCCTGTTGGTAAGTCTCAGTATTACGTATGCTACCCGAGGCGAAACACTCCTGATCTCCACAATGCTGCTAACGAGTTCCTTTTTCACCGTAAAGCCGACACCGCCCTCGGAAGAATGTCTTCCATCACCTTCCCGAAAGTAGAATAGGTCACCCGACCCAAGGGTTAGTGTGTCCTCCCCCTTTCTTCGGACTTCGCACAACACCAGTATGTGCCAGTTTATGCGACCCAGTTATACCTCGAGTTCGGTGAGCCGATCGTCCAGCCGCAGAATGCTTCCATTATAAGTAGCCAGGTACGGACATTCTTACACAACATCATCTAGCCCAAATTAAGACAATATAAGCTTATGCTATGGGATCTAGACAACTGATAATTTGCCACTTTGTGCCAAAGAGATGTACTGTGTTATTTTTATAATATATTATGGTTTCAGAATAACTTTTACGTCAAAAGCATGCGTAGGTATAGGATCTGGTAATTGTTTTTAGTTAAGTAGCTGTTACCATATAACTGCCGAATGAACAAATTAACTTATGATTTGTACTTAAATAATGATTAATAATGTCTGTAAAGCTACTGCGTCACCTTCGTGGATCGTCGCGTCACCTACGTGGGATCAAATAATTCAAAACCTTATTCTTCCAAATCTGATTTAAAATTTAACTAGTTGACTTATATATGTTACTTAACTTACCACACGCTTTGTGTTTGTTTAAAAAAAATATTGAAATAATCAGTATTTAAAATTTACCATGAAGGTGACGATGAGAATCGTAAAAAGTAGAAATAGCCATTACATTACGTAATGAAAAACTGACGAATTTCAATGATTTACAGATTTTTCATTTCACTTTTTGATATATATTAGCGAAACGCTGTTAACCGCTTTCGTAACAGTAAACACACGTACCTAAATTTAAATCTTCAAATTAGAACGCTTTCCCATTATTGAAGTAGACACCATAAGATACTGTAATCACTTCAGTACGCTTATAGCAGTTACTCACGTAAATGGACCACCGTATTGTTATGTTGGTTGTAAATGGTATTTTATTTTTGTATGTTGAACCCACATTTTAAAAAATATGAAAATATAAAGTTTTATTAACAGAAAGAGCGACTCATTTTGATATTCACTTATGGGGTCAAACTTAAGCCGATCAACATTTTTGGAAACCCAGTAAGCCGTGATGGGTACTTTTATATACAAACGTTCCATCTGATCGTAATATGTCACCCTAGAAACGTTTGCTAAGGTTTCTATAAAATCTATATTTATTTACGAGCATTTCGCTTACATAGCCATGCCAGCTGCATCGTATCCTGTACTTATAATACAAAAGATTATAGTTACGTACTTTAGATAACTTACAATAAATTTAGGTAGTGTAACAGACCTAATTTTAACATTATTGTATCATTATGTAAACATAGCATTTAGTGTTAGTAATGTTTCCTAGATGTCACCTCACTATTTTCTAAATCGCGCTATCAAGATTCTCCATAAGGGAATGACCTTACCATGTATAATTTTAATTTTTGTGGAATCAAGACTGCCACTCGCAGCGCATCTAAGGGCTACATCCTAATTGGAATAGTCGCTAAGGACACTGCTCGGAGTGACCTCTATGGTTCCTTTTTTGGAGAACCAATTTTATAAGGGATTGGTTCTGTATTCATTCTATGTACCTGTATTATCTTTGACGAGAATAAAATAGTCAAGCCTTCTCTCCGAGTTTCTTGTGACAACATCAAGCCTCCAACCTCCTGCTAGAATCTGGCGCCCAACGTGGGGCACGACAACGTCTGCGGAAGTGCAAGATACGTCACAAGATACGGAAGAAAGACTTCGATTCTCGTCAAGAAAAGGTCTCAACAACCAAGATGTCGGTTACCTTGTCAGACACCCAGTTTCAAGAACTGTTAGCCGAACTATCACCCGGACGACAAGAAACTTTTGCATCGTGCCGTGCTGAATTCAATGGCGCTGCCTAAATCTTCATAATGACAGCAGAGTACAATCTGATACCCTTAAGCCTGTCCCCCATATTGAAACAAGAATGCGCAGCCATTTACTCTGAAAACAGACGCAAGTTATTATGCTTTTGGAGCAGCTCTCCTGCAAGGGGAGAGAGAAGAAAAGCATCCTCGGTACCTGCCTGGTGACATGGTTTTAGTCAAGACTAATCTCATCAGCAAAAGAGCTCTGGATATAACTGCAAAGTTTGCCCCTCGTCGTGATGGTCCCTATGTCATTGTACATAGACATGGGCCGGCTTCGTTTAAAGTAGCTCATCCTACTAAGCCGCAGATTCCAATTGGAGTCTATCATGCATCTGACTTAACACTCTTCAAGAGTGACAGTTCTACTAAACTTCCTGATCCAATTCACCCACTGCGGAAAAGAGGACGACCCAGGAAAGTTGCTATAGTTCCAGTGCTGCCTATCAAGGAAAAGAGACGACGAGGTCGACCACGGAAAATCCACCAGTAGCCAGTCCCTCTCGCCGGGACGTCTTCGGGGCCTGAGGGGGAGACTGTAACAGACCTAATTTTAACATTATTGTATCAGTATGTAAACATAGCATTTAGTGTTAGTAATGTTTCCTAGATGTCACCTCACTATTTTCTAAATCGCGCTATCAAGATTCTCCATAAGGGAATGACCTTACCATGTATAATTTTAATTTTTGTGGAATCAAGACTGCCACTCGCAGCGCATCTAAGGGCTACATCCTAATTGGAATAGTCGCTAAGGACACTGCTCGGAGTGACCTCTATGGTTCCTTTTTTGGATGAGAGAACCAATTTTATAAGGGATTGGTTCTGTATTCATTTTATGTATATCTTGGACGAGAATAAATAGTCAAGCCTTCTCTCCGTGTTTCTTGTGACAACATCAAGCCTCCAACCTCCTGCTACAGTAGGTATTATATATATATGTACTAAACTATCAAAATTTCGGGTTTGGCCAAGATACTATTAAAACTCCCAACATTCACTGATTGTATATTAGAGACTCCCAGCAGCACTTAGATACTACACTTAATCTGCTGACCCTGCAAAAATATTAAGCATCTGACCTCGTCATATTAAATTTATTTCCAGGCAATAGCTAAATAATTCTTTTCTATCTGTATTTTGTGCATTTAGTTTCCTAATAACACATTAATCAAATAAATTATTCGTTTGTCATCTTTACGTCTATGCTAAATAGCATAAGTTTGCTAAAAAAAAAGATTTCTACAATTGGTAGTGTCATTTAATGCCTCGACATAGTTGGTTATTCTGTGCTGTGAGGTTCGCAAAATGGAATATTGCGTGAAATATGAATGAGCTATTTATTTACACTATCTGAATGGAACGCTTCTATGCTAATGAGAGAGCACTTGAGTAATGACTACGAAGTAGTGCACTATAAATGGTGACTTCATACATAACATTCCAGTTTAATTACTAACCACAGAGCAATCTAAAATAACTGTAGGTTACGCTAATCCAGCGTTTAAATGTTCTTTTTTAAAGTCAATTCGCCTGATTTTGACAGAAAATAGTACTTATTAAAATGTTGAGCAGGAAACTCCATGACTTAATTTTATCATAAGTACGCCAGACATTCGAGTTATACAATTCACTCACAACATTATAATCATTTCCATTTGTAATTATTTGTTAAGGATTGACATAAGCTTTGAGATTGACGCGAGATTAACATTTGTACAAATTATATTGTATTAAGTAGTGTGTTTAATTTCTGTTTAAATAAAATATTCTGTTACTTTAATTTTCGCTTTTAAATGACTTCGAGTATTTATATTTGATGGTTCAAGTAACTCTTTGCTTGTGAGAACAAACCTACGCTTATAGGAATCCTTTGAAGACAACAATAAGAAATTATGTTTGAAAAGCAACTAGTATATTAAATAAATAAAAAAAAATACCGGGTAGATTATGTGTACTTGGCCCCCAGATATGGTTTCGATGGACAAGCGGTCAAACGTCTTGCATGGTGTGCGAGAAGATGCAGGTTCGAATCCTGCTAGAAACTGACATCTATTTCAACATGAAATTTTTAACATCAAAAAGTACATAAATTAATACTTTTTATTTACATTCCACGCCGCCAAACTCGTACCAACACGAGAAGTTAACCAGGCAGTAACAGCTGTTAATCAAATAACTGTCGCTCATCACGCATACGTTAACGTTAATACGATGCATGATTTACACACGACCTAATTGCATCACTACTTGACATTAGCTGACAAGTGTTTAGCCTGCCAATTAATTATTAATACGACGAAATAATTTGACACGACTCACTTGTGTACGATGAGTATGCCTTATTTTCATTACTGTTTACTGACAGTTGACACCTCCTGATACAAACATAAATTTGCTCAAAAGTAGATCTCCAAACCTAATAATATTTGTAGGTACTACTTTGCAGGTACTTAGCATACCTACTACTACCCCTCTTGAATATCTATCCAGTTGCTATCATGCCCAAAATATGGTATTTGGAGTCGGCTTTTGGTGTTGACTACTTCGTAAGTTATGCAAAATGGAAGTTACGCCTACGATCGAGTTTTTGTATTACAATGGTACAATTTTTTAAAAGTACAATAAATTATTTATTTTATGTAAAGAAATAAGTTCTATTTATAAGGTATAACAATGTTTTAAACCACATAGGTTCAAAATTGTTGATAACGTGATTCGATTGCGCTGTATGCACCACATGTCTGTTTGCAATATTTTTGCAAATTGTGGTAGTAAAATCTCATTTATGTACACAAACATTAAATTAAAATTGAAAATAAAACGTTATAAAGTTGATAAGCACCTACCCAATTAAGTTACTGAAATCTCTGCATTAATTTTGCAGTAAAATTAGTTTAACGTCAGAGTATATAGTATTGTATATAATACGTACGAATTCAGTGAATGGACCGACCATCTGCACCACTTCTTAGTCGTTACTCAAGTACTCCCTCATTAGCATACAAGCGTTCCATTCGAATAGTGTAAATAAATGGCTTGTTCATATTTCACTAAATGCTCCATTTTGCAACGCTCGCTGTACTCTATAAATGGCAATGTTTATAGTGTTAAATGGCGCAACCAAATTATACAAATATAGGTTTATATTCAGTGTACTGCGTCTATTATTTTATTTTATGCTGCACTAAAAGTTGCCAAATGTACTTAATAAACAGCTTTTATAACTTTAGTGGGCATCGTTTATATAAAAGTAACGTACGTTGAATAATGAATACTTATTTCTGACATAATTATTATGTCAGATATAAGTGTATGAACAACTAGTTTTGCCTTTGATAATGCTTTAAGTAAAGCAAAACCGGTCAAGCACTGTAAAATTTAAAATTAAAATAGTAGAAAAGTACAAGTGATTGTGTTTTAATAATGTAATGAATACCTACTTAGATTAAATTGTGTAAACGATTATGTAATTTATTATGCTTAAATAATTATTATTATTGGAAACATTTTGGAGAAATTTAACAAAATAATATAAACCTCTATCCGTAGACTCGTTATTCAACTGGGAGTACCATCAACTTCCTTGTCTTAGGTTAAACAATGGTGTGTCGGGCGGGTCGTTCAACCACGGAAAATTATAAATTTGTGATGTTTTTTTATTACCAATGAAAAGTAGGTAGGTATTCCGACTTTGTGGTAAGCTGAGCTCTCATGGTTAAACAAAAAAATAGCAATAAATCTTCAAATGTCTAACCAAATTATTTTTAACAGTAATTTTCCCAGTTTGTGAGCTATGATGGTTAAAATACATTTTATATCTATGAATAATTTCGACACTAGACGATGTATTTTTTGTAGACTTTGAATCAACTATGCTACCATCTAACTTCTAAGGATCTAATGCAATGTGGGCCAATGTTATAAAGTACTTTTTTCTGCAATGCGGAAAACTCGTATAGCATAGTTCAAAACTAAAGTAAAATATTTTTGCAATGAAGTTTATGTTTTGGAACAAGTTGCCAAAATTCGTAATATATTTTGGGAATTTTACACTTGTGCACGGAAAGTTTTAATAAAAAAATATTTTTTGAACACGAAATCAAATAAATGCTTTATTTTTTTGAAATATGAAACTAAGTAAAAGAGAGATCGTCAATTTTTTCTTGAATATGACTGTCCCAGTGGTGGTCCAGTGGTAACTTTAGTTTGCACCATGTATCTGTGGCGCACAGTCTCTAATAATCTGCGATACCAATGGACGCCAAGTGGTCTTTTTGTGCGCAGCAGAATCGAGCGGATAAAAGTCTGTCATTTGAGTTGCACCTTATGTGATTGCCGTGCTGAGATTCCGATTTTGATTCCCAGGTCAAATCAAATATGTGTTTATGCAAAAATGTGCAAGTATTTATTTCGGACATTGGGTGATTTCTGCTTATAATGTTTGGATTAGGTATGTAAGTAAGGCTTGTATATATCAGTTGGCTAGATCCTATAGTGCAAGTTAATATTAGCTGAGTTTGGGCTAGTTGTATATACATCAAAATGTCCCACATTATCTTGCTAGAATCTAATCAATATCATCAATCAATACATATAATAAAATCGTAACAGGTCGCTGTCTGTACATGAAAGATAAATAACAAAAAATATTATTTTTATGCTTTATGAACCCAAAACAATGTTTTTTAGAATTTTTGTCTGTTTGTCTGTATGTCTGTATATCTGTTTGTCTGTATGTTTGTGCACGCTTATCTCAGTAACCGCTTAACCGATTGCAATGCGGTTTTCTTTATTGTGTTGAGGTTTGCTTCACTTAGCATTTATTGTTTATTTCATGTCAATCAGTTTATAAATAAAAAAGTTACATCGCTTTAAAAAATCATACATAGACATATGAATCTAAAAATGGGTAAATCTAAACTGGCGAGTTGGCTTAATCATAAAAGAGCTTAATGATTAAGGCTATTTTAAAACGCCTTCGGCGTTAATTTTTAAGCTCTTCTATGATTAAACAAACAGGGCAATTTCACACGCTGCTTGATGAGTCTGATAAGGAAATACCTCTCAGTTCACTCACCTTGTATGAGGTAAACGAAGTTGCAGGGTCAGCTAGTACTTAATACTTAATAAAGTATTAGATTCTAGCAGGATGTGGATTATGAGTAATGGCATTGTCACCGACCATTACCGTTAAAGTTGAACCTTTAAAATATGATCAAAGTCATTCTTTCATACAATGCCAATAATTGGTATAGATATCTCCAACAAGAGCAAAATAAACTTTAACGAAAATTATAAACACGTTTAAAATCTCCTCTCAATATGACTAACTCTTTCAATTAGGTAATTCAAATTTCAAAAATTTTACTAACTTCAATTTAATTATCCAAACTTTTAATAAGTTTGCTTTGTCTTGTTTAATTGTTATTATAATTTTTGTGAGCCTGTTTTAATTAAATGGAGTTGTAGGAAAGTTCAGAACGGTGTACCTCTAACTACTTTATGGCGCTTTGAACCATTGTTCTAACAATGCAAAGAGACGTAGTTCCGAGTAGATTTTATAGAAATTACTCGTCTTGTACAAAGAAACCGGCAGAGTAAGGAGGTATTGTGTTGACTAGTACAGGAAATACAGTATAAGCATATCAAAATAGAGTGTGTAGTTTGCATAGTATTAGAATGATTAATTACTTCATTATTTGAGGACATTATTTAAGCACTAAGACACTAGCAAATTTCAGATTTAAAACTACTTAATTACGCTAATTTACTAAATTTTAGTAACTTAGACACATAGAATCAATCAGTAATTTATAAATTTAGAGAACCATAAATTCAGAATAATATACATTACATTTAAACTAGAACTGAAATGCATTCGTCGTAAAATAAAATACCACAGACTGAGCGTAAATAAATTATTGTGCAAATATCAACAGTTTCCCCACGAGCAGCGTAGGGTTAATCTAGTTTGATCACGGCCAGCGATCAAATAATTTGGTTGTGCTACATGCGCCTCGAGGCTATTTGCTACGCCACACCGCTACGCCTCTACGTTTCCTCTACGAGCCTACGAATTAGTGTAATTGTTCCGTTATGCCTATGCATTGCTGCTACAGCTCATTATTCCGATTTACTAACTGTAATGAAATGCAATCCTGCATAATATTATGATCCAACTATTGTCCTAGTAATCAGAATTAATGTTCTGTGTTGGTCGGTTGCCGATATGAGGCGAGCGTGCACTTTACTGATATGTATATCAACTGGTGTGCTTTCCAGATTATGTCAACTATATCGCACTGAATGCTATTTCCTTGTTTATCCACGTCCTGTATGCGCGATAGGTACGGTAAATTATTTTGATATTTTGTGTGCATTCTCCTCTACAGTTCTGTACGGTGGCCCCCAATCGCTAGATGTCGCTGTGACTTCCATCGGACGGCGGCATCATTTTGGCGAGCTAAATATATAAAAAAACAGGTCGAATTTCTGAAAGGATTTTAATGGTACTTGCTGTACATTTTTATCGATTTGTATGATTTCGATAGTTGTTAGTGATTTTTACTGAGGTGAAAATGAAAAATTTATCAATTGATTGAAAATAAATGAGGAGAGAGAATTCCATTTTCAAGCATTCGCAAATGATAAGGAGATACAATAACTTGATTTCAATCGGATTTTTGATTACGGTGAATTGAAAGCAAATAGAAAAAACTTTACAATGTAGTGCCAGTATCAACCAAATTGAATTACTATATTAATAAAGTTTAATGAATAGAACAAAGATATTTTTAAATTGGTTCTTTACAAAATATCGCATCAAAAGTTTGTTTTACCTTAAAACTTCAAGACGTAAGGATATTATTATACAGAGCAATACTACGTACGCTAGAAATAACATCTAAACCAAACGTGACCGAACATCATTGTAACTTCTCGTTAGGTTTAGTTTCGTATCAAAGCCGCAAGTTATGCCAAATCTAGAATCAATACACGAAGATTAGAGATTTAAATGAATCAAAGTTCCTGAACACAGAAGATCCTACTATCTATTAAACCGTTTACCCTGTATTAACTTGCAACCACAGTATACTATGCTATTTATTATTATTCCACTATAGGGCAGCCCGGCTATAGGGCGAGGAGGAACACTACGGGGTTTAGTAGGTAGGAGATTAGCCCTTTGCGGGTCGATGTGTTCTACACACCATCCCATCTGCCTCCATGACTAAGATGACGGCGCGGAAATTCATTCCTCGCGTAAACAAAAAATACAGTACTCATAAAGGTAGTACCAATATTTTGTTATATGTTATCAAATAAATGATTCAAACGGTACACAGAAGGCTTACGAACGTATCAAGTCAGATATTTGAATTAGTGGATAACATCAAATTGACGATAATCCTTGCAAATTATCATTGTAACAACGCCATGCTAGTTATTTCGCAACATTTGCAATCTAGTGACATGCAATTTAATCACGCTCTGACGGCTGCAAAAAGTTCGCTGAAATTTAAAACTGAGATAGAAAGTATGGAATAATCGACAAGATACGAGAACGTAAATAGAATTTTACGCGTGTTGAGAATTTTTTAAAACGGAAAAATTTGATTAAACTCAAACTCAAACTCAAAAAAACATTTATTTCGCATAATCCTAATACATAGGCACTTGCGACACGTCAATGAATACAATGCAAATAGTACCACCAGTTCGGAACGCGGCCCGCTTGAGAAGAACTGGCAAGAAACTCGACGGGCTTTTCTTTTTGTGCTCTATTTACAAAAATTTAAACTAAAAATCACAAACTATTGCTTGAGAATGCAGTAGAGCAAGCAGATCATTTCCAGGCTTCACTGTCAAGCAAATAATCGTCAACTGAATAGTAGCCCCTGCGGTACAATTTACTTTTTATACACTTTTTAAACTTATTTAAGGGCATACTTTTTATTTCATTTGGAAGCCTGTTGTAAAAACGTATACAGTTACCCAGGAAGGAATTACTGACTTTTTTCAGTCTACACTGATGACAAGCAAGGTTATCTTTATGTCGGGTATTTACACTGTGTATATCGCTTAACTTAACGAAACTAGATAGATTCTTTTGCACATACATAAGATTTTCAAAAATATATTGTGATGCTACAGTCAGAATATTTACCTCTTTGAATTTTTCGCGCAGAGAGACCCTTGGACCTAATCTATATATGGCTCTTATGGCTCGTTTTTGTAAAACAAAAATTGAATTTATATCAGCGGCATTACCCCACAGTAGAATACCGTAAGACATAACACTGTGGAAGTAACTGAAATAAACTATTCTAGCTGTATCTACATCAGTCAAATGCCTAATCTTTTGTACCGCAAATGCTGCTGAACTTAACCTGCCAGCTAGCTTTTCAATATGTGGACCCCACTGCAATCCAGCATCGACCGTCAACCCTAGGAACGCCGTAGATTTCACAAGTTCCAACTCTCGGCCATTAAGTTGAACATTGGTTTCTGCCTGTGTTACATTGGGCAAGGTAAATTTAATACATTTAGTTTTGTTATCGTTCAGGCTAAGATTATTAGTATTAAACCAATGTACTACTCTCAGGATTGCATTGTTGACATCGTCGTAGTTATCTAGTTGTCTTTTAATTTTAAAAATTAAGGAAGTGTCATCTGCAAACAAAACAATCCCGTTGGTGTCCCCTACGTAATAGGGTAGGTCATTTATATAAATTAAAAATGGTCCGAGTATCGAACTCTGTGGAACGCCCATAGTAACCACCGATCCCTCTGAACGTGTGCCACCAACATCGACCCTCTGAGTTCTATTGCTCAAATATGAAGTCAGAAGATCAAGAGCCTTATTCCTTATCCCATAGTGATGCAGTTTCCTGATCAATGTTTCATGTTGAACACAATCAAAAGCCTTTGACAAATCGCAGAACACACCAAGCGCATCATGTTTATCTTCCCAGGCCTCATAAATACTCTTCATCAAATCTACACCAGCATCGGTAGTCGACCGTCCTTTAGTGAAGCCAAACTGTTTAACATGAAATAATTTGTGATTGTTAAAAAAGGTCAGCATCTGCTCAAGTATTAATTTTTCAAATATCTTGCTCAAAGTCGGCAATACCGAGACAGGTCTGAAATTACCTGGATCAGAAGCACTGCCAGCCTTGAACAAGGGTATAACTTTACTATGTTTCATTAAATCAGGAAATACACCCCTGAAACGCAATCGTTAAACACAGCTGCCAAGTGGGGGGCAATGACATCAATGACACTAGACACAGATTTTACTGATAGCCCCCATAGGTCTGCAGTTTTTTTAACATTAATAGCCTTAAAAGCTTTCAAAATGCCATTACAGTTGACAGCCGTGAATTCGAACGCGTCTTGACAGCTATCTACACATTCTGATAATAATTGCTCAGCAGCAGTGGAAGACGACCGAAGAGTATTCGTTATACCAATAGGTATATTACTGAAAAAATTTTCGAACTCAGTCGCTACTTCCAGATCCCCTGTAACGTGGCGACCGTTTATCTTTAAATGAAAGCTTCGTTCACTTGTTTTAGACCTACCGCATTCAGAATTTATAATGTTCCAGGTAGTTTTAATTACATTTGTCGAAGCTGTAATTTTATTTCTAATGAAATTTGACTTTGCCAAGGAACAGACCTGTCTAAATGTCTTTGAATATTTTTTAACATATTCCTGAAAGTCAGGGTTGAAATTAAATGATTTTTCCTAATAAAGTTCATAAAGTCTCTTACGACTTTTATAAATACCGGGTGTTGCCCAGTCACTGAAAACAAAACTGCTTCCGAACGATACTGTTTTTGGTGTAAAGATTTTCCCAAACACATCATGGATTAAGTTGAATAAATCAGCATAAGATTTATCCACAGTAGTGTAATCGGGCAATTCTGTTATCTTATTTACTATATTTTCTCGGAAAATTTCTAAGCGTTTTGAGTTGACTGGTACAAAACTGATTACATTCTTATTTCTGGTAATATTTTTAGAGTACACAGCCGATTGTCCTCGATGATCAGATTTTACAGGGTCCACAATACAATTCCTAACAGGTTGTATATTACTAAAAATTTTATCAATACATGTAGCACTAGTGGCAGTTATACGAGTAGGTTCTAGAAATACGTTATATAAACCAAAGGATTTCAATAAATTTAACATTTTCCGTCTCTTTGTTGGTTCCAGCGAAGAATCTAAAATATCTACATTGAAATCTCCACAAACTACTACTGATTTTTTAGAGCACTGGCATTTAAACAAAGCTTCTTCCAGCTTCTCTTCAAACTGTATGTATGGAGCATCCGGGGGACTGTATACGCTTAATACAATGAACTGCTTGAACTCAATACTAGCTATTTCAATAACTCGTTCAAGAGAGAGGCTTACTATATCTTTACGTTCTTTAAATTTTATAGACTTGTTAATAAGAATTAATGAGCCTCCTCGTATACATTTTGTCCTACAGAACGAGCTAGCAACCTGGTGATTTTTAAAGTTGAACATGACTTCATGACGCCTTAACCAATGTTCTGTGACACAAAAAATATCAATGTCATTCAAGTTCATGTACAACTCTAACACCAGTTCTTTCCCATTAATAAGGCCCTCTACATTTTGGTGCACCAGGTGTAAACCATAATTTTTATGATTAGTAGATTCAATGGCCTGAGAGCAGTCAGATTCAAAATTTTGCTGTGGCTGATGTAAAACTAAATTGCCAGATTCAACATTCATTGATTCGTACATTATGTCAAGCTTAGTGCAAGAACGTTGCTCTTTGTCCCATAATCTAATTTAAATTACTTGGATATAAATAGCTATCCATAGTTCTATTATCAGTAATGTCATATTTCTGCTCAAAAGGAGCAGGTTGGGTAGCCAGATTTTTGGCTAGTATATCTATAAAATAATGTAGCGAAAATGCTACCTGTCTTTTAAAATAATCCAGAAGCTTATGCTTTCTTTTAGTCAAGTAAAAATAATAATTCTTCCTAACAATAGTGTTAGTGTCAATTAAATGAAACTTTTTATTGTGACATGTTAATGTGTCCAATGACAAATTTAAATGGTACCTAGTCCTATTTTCCGCAACTGGCATACCCTGGCAATAAGGCAGTGTGTAAATAATAATATTATTTAACTCCAATGAGCTTAATTTACTATAGCATTCAATGAGTTTTTGTTTGGTTATACCTGCCCTGTTTCCTATGAAAATAACCAGATTATCTTGCCTTTGGAATTTATAACTAAATATGGACTTCATTATTTGGGCATAAGATGCAGAAGGCATGCAGTGATTTATAAAACACTGCCCTGGTGTACAAAAGCTTAATTTCGACCCCATATCTCTCCCAATTTCATCACTGAACATAATCCATTGATTCTTTGTTTCATTATAACTTTTTAAACTAAGATTGCCCTGTAATTTATTAAGACCTTGCTGGTCACTAGGTAGGGTTTGTATATTCCCTGGCTCAGGTTGGCTGCAGTTACATTGGGTTTTATCTGCTAACGAGTTGAAACGATCAGCATAATGAGATGTTGAATTTAAGAGTGTATCCATCGCCAAAGAATATTCGTTGATAATTAGCTGTGATTTATCATACATGGACTTTACAGACTCCAGGGACTCTTGAAGTTGTTGTATTTTAAAATTGAAGCATTGAGTGTCAGCAGCATGCTGTTTTTGGCTATGTTCTAATTTTGCAGTGCATAGACTTAATTCATTTAATATATTCAGTCTATTTCTGCAATTTTTAATATTTTTGATAATTTTTTTATTGTTATTGATCACATTTTGTTTTTTTCTAATCAACTTATTTATTTTTATATACTTTTTAATTTTTTTATTACTACAATGACCTAAACCCATTTTAGCTGATACTGCAGAGTGTTTGGGGGTATTATTGGTAAGGTCTATAATATCTGTGTGTATCGGTTTTGCAGCAGTAACCAGCCGTGGGGACCTATCTATGAGTTCGTTGAACAAGGTTTGGTTTTGTTGTATACTGACTTGCAGAGAGGCTTCTTCTAGTTGTGTTATTTGTTGTTGGGAGTCCCTTAACTCATGTTCCAGATCAGATATACGGTTTAATGCTCGCTCATACTCTGCACTGCATTTATCAAAACTACTTACTACTATTAGGAGTTCATCACGTTCCCCAGTCATTTCATCTAACCGCAAGTTTAGCACGGACAACTGTTGCTTTAATTGGCCGTTCTGTTTTACAACGGAGATAAGCTCTGTTTCATTGTCCTCGCGCTCATTGTTAAGCTGGACAACCTGCTCCTTGGTGGATTTCAGTTCCTCTAAAACCAGTTGAAGTTTAGATTGTTCCTGACGAGCCAGACCTCTTCGAGTCATCATTTTATAGTTTAAATAGTAATAAGTAGGTACTTGAAAAATCCAAATTAACAACACAAGGATAATACAAGGAGCAGCTTGCAAAGCAATGGATAGCTATATTTAAGCTTTTGATATATTTAATGCAATACAGTATTTAAATATCAGGAGGTTATCTTGAGTGTACTACCTGTAAGCTTTCAACATAGAATATACTAATAAATATATACAAGTGAAAAACAGGCAGACACACTCACTATATTTAGTATTTAATAACGGGATTTTGTTCAATTACCTGTCTAATATCAGCATTGAATATATTATGGCATATATACAAGTGAACAACAGATAAACAAACTCACCCAGCTGACCTATCCCCTGAGAATATCTTTTAGAAAACTTTAACACTACTTTTTCGAATCTATTTCACTATGTGTATGATCACTATGTGTCTATCACTAGCTATACGCCAATGTTATTTATTTGATTTTGGCAGACAGTTCGTAAAAAGCTTGGCTTAGCTTAGTTTAGCTACTAAGGGAGACAGACAAGTAGATTGTAGGCTAGGTTACCGGCAATTTATTATCTCCTAATGTATTTGAAGTAGTTAATATGTTATTCGTGAACAAAGTTGATCAAACACGCACTTTATAAGCAATATTAATGAATTATCACCGAGGAAATAGATATTTGCTTCAAAATAAATTTCACTTTAACGGTTAGATGACTCATAACTTTTTCAAAACAAAAATTTCACACAATCACACAAAATTTGTCTGGAATTATATAGATTAACACTTTCTGAGCAGTAATAATTTGATTTTATGGAATTTTACTAGGTTTTATCGAGTTTTTACATTAATTTTAATTATGATTTAGCAGAGATTTAAAAATTTTGACAACTCGAAAGTGTTGCCAGTTGCGAAAAAGAGATTGTTTTTTTTGTTTGCATGAATAGGCTCCAAAACTACTAAACTGATTTGAAAAATTTTTTCACTGTTGGGAAGCTACACCATTCCCGGGGAACATAGGCTATATTTTATTCCCGTATTTCCACAGGAACAGGAGCTACGCGGGTGAAACCGCGTGACGTCCTCTAGTATAAAAAACTCAAATATAACTATATCGATCGGACAGCATAACCTCCTAAGACCTGAGATTTTGAAATTCACGATGTTAAAAAGGCCGAACATCCTTTACATAGAACAAAATGGCATTATCTATTGAGTCCCGACTATAGGGAAATGACAGATGTCACTATAACCGATCGTTCTATATAAAGAACAAATTAGTTTATCATAAATAAAATATCTGTTTGTAAGGGAATACAATAGTTTTTCTCCCACATTTATCAATACTGGACACACGCACCTAGTAACGCGCTATTTTTTTATCAGTCGGGCGCCATAGTAGTTTTATTCGACCACGAGTAGGTGACAATGGCGGGTCGTCATCGACAAGGTATGTAAATCCAAAAATATTTTATAGAAATACTAATATTCTGTACGACAATTGACGTTAATTTTATTTTCAAATGTCTAAATATTGTTTGCAATGTATTATTTTTTCAAATTATGCAGCCGAATTTCAGTAATTTTGGAGTACATAAATTTGTTCTTTATAAAGTGTGTTCGGTCATTACTCGAGTTATTACATTATTCTTTTGTTCTTTATAAATCACTGTCGGTCTAAATTATATATTATATACACTCGAGAGCAATGAATCCGGGTCACTTAAAGAATCCTAAAAATCTCGGAAACTAAAAATGCTAGGTTAATGCAATAAATTGTATTTAATAGACAATGTAATACTCCTTAAATGAAGGTATTAAAACTTCTTAGTTATTGTAAAGTTATATCATAAAAAAATCAAATTTGAAAAAGGGCCACTTTCGAAGATGGAACTAAGAAATTACAGCATTTGGTGTTGCTTTTGTTTGTAATCTGTCATTTATGTGGGTACATAAACCATGTTGATAGTGCTCTATATTCATTAATCAAGCTGAAATTATGTCGCTTACGCCTGAAGAATGCACCAGAATACTTACAATGCTGGAAACCGGCCGGAGTCAGCGCGATACAGCCAGGACTGTCGGTGTGTCGCTGTCAACAGTACAAAGAGTTCTCCGACGTTACGAAGAAACTGGTTCTAACCTACGCAGACCAGGAACGGGCAGAACCAGGTGTATCACAGCACGAGAAGACCGATACTTGGTGAACACCATGCTTCGAAATCGCTTTCTCACAGGAACTGAACTCACCAATCAGTTTCGACGCCTCGGAGGAAGTAACCCAAGTGCATGGACAGTAAGACGTCGGCTTGCTGAATCTAACTTCAAACCCCTTAGACCTGCAAACGGCCCTAAACTGGAGCGTGGGCATCGTATTTCCAGACTAAGGTATGCCCAGAGTCACGTAAATTGGAGTATTGAAGATTGGTCAAAAGTTATGTTCTCCGACGAATCAAAATTTATGCTCTACAAGCACGATGGAAGACACAGAGTGTATCGAAGACCAGGGGAAAGATTCAAGCAAGCATGCATCGAAGAAAAAGTAGCCTACGGTGGTGGGTCTGTACTTGTGTGGGCCGGAATTTCTTCTGAAAGTCGCACAGAGCTGGTGATCATAGAAAACGGCTCTTTAACTAGCGTAAGATATGTGGAAGAAATCCTCAATGATCACGTTGGTCCATTTATGGTCAATTTAGGTGAGGATGCTATATTTATGCATGACAATGCCCGACCTCATACAGGTAGGATTGTGAATGACTACCTTCAAGAGATGAACATTACTCGTATGGAGTGGCCAGCGCGCAGCCCGGATATCAACCCGATCGAGCATGCTTGGGACGAGCTAGGCAGATGCGTAAAACAACGAAACCCTCCCCCAATCACGCTTCGTGAGCTCAAAATTGCTCTCACAGAGGAATGGGAGAATATTCCCCAAAATCGTATAAGGAACTTGGTGTACAGCATGCCAAACCGCGTAAACGCAGTAATGGAAGCACGAGGAGGCAATACGAAGTATTAAAATTCAAGAAAATCGTAATAAAGTTCAAAAATTTCATGTTTCCTATTTTTGTTTTAAGGAGAGATCGGCAGTTTTTTCTTTATGTAATTTTGTGTTAATAAAATGTATGGTGACTCATATTTTTTTTACTTTCATTTAAGGAGTATTACATTGTCTATTAAATACAATTTATTGCATTAACCTATCATTTTTAGTTTCCGAGATTTTTAACATTCTTTAAGTGACCCGGATTCATTGCTCTCGAGTGTATATGACATTTTTTGTATCTTAGCGTTTCACTAGAAGTTCATCCACCTGCTCTGGTGCCTCAACACGGAGAACCAGGGGAGTTCGAGTGCGAATCTAGTCGGCACGTACACGAGGCGGAGTGCGCAGCCGAAATGCTATTCGAGGTGTACGTACAGGGGGTGGCTTAAGTAAACAAAATTCTCTATTAACACTTGGACTAGATCAAGCTTTACTAAAGAAATGCTAGCTTATACCACTAAGGTGGAAGACAAGCTTATGTCCCACCAGAAGGACCGGTGGCCACCGCAGCCTATGAACGTTTGCAACACCAGAGGCGCCACACTCGCGCTGCCGACCCTGTAAAAACCTTCTAAGACACCTCTGGAAGAACCCCATGCTGTAGGCGTTTGGAGAAACCGAGGCAGGAAAAAAAGTGCGGGTAGTCGCAACATAAACAAGTGAAATTTTGCTCTTGTTAATTATATTATATTTAAATTATATATATCAGTTTTTTTTATATCTATAAATGCAGTAATATTAAATAAAAATAACTCACATTTAAGGTACAGTGTTATCCAATTCTCACTGTCACAATTTCCTTTAATTTTGAGCACTACTTTGTCTGTTCACTATGGATATCAATTTAAACAGTAACATGGAGGAATTGGCGAAATTGTTTAGTTCCCGGATGGATAAATATGATGAAATGTTGCAAAGAGTTACATCTAGTGGGACACCACCAACCATGGATCTTGCTGAGCTGACCCGTGACTACAATGAGTTCAAGACTTTTGTGTGGCAGGCTTTGTCCAGAATTAGGACCCAGATGGAGCTTCTTGCTGTAGGGCTGGATAAGCATGAGACTTTTATGAGGCGGAAAGTATTATTGCTCCATGGTGTTCCTGAGAATCAGGGTGAGAAGCTTCATGAACTTGTGCTAAAAATCATCACATCCGATATGAACTTGCAAGATGTTCAGCCTCAGCATATTAGTATTTGTCACCGGCTTGGAGGTTCCAAAGGTAAGGTACGTCCAGTTCTCATTCGATTCAGTAAAGTGGAACAACGGCAAATCGTTTGGGATGGAAAAACTTCTTTGAAGGGGACGGGGTTTGTCATATCGGAGTTCTTGACGAAGGCTCGTCATGTGGCGTTCACAACTGCTCGTAGCCACTTCGGTGTGAAGAATTGCTGGTCCATGGATGGCAAGATAATGATACTAACTCCGGACAAAAAGCGACATCAAGTGATATGTAAATCTGAGTTAGATGTTCTAACAATGAAGTATCCATCCCAGACTTTGGCAGCGCAGGACCCCAAGCTACTTAAGGGTGAGACAATGGTGAAGGATGCATCTTCCAAGAATGCAACCAAGCTTGTCAAGACTCGCCGTAGAGTTTGATTTCGATCGGTGCCAATGTGTCGCAGTATTTATAAACACATGTAGATGTCGATGTCGAAACTAGCAACTCATGTATGTCCCTTTTTCTTTCTATCACTGATACTTTCCCTTTTAATTTACTTTCACTTTTAACACTCGCACTTTTATTAAAATGTCACTGACTGAATTTATAAAAATATTGTAGCCGGTACTTTGTTTATTGTTGTTCGTCATTGGCATTGACATTGACATAACTTGACAGTTGCTGAGTGACAGTCAGTGCGTTCCATTTTACGGATGTTTTCTTCATAACTTTGTTCTTTTTTTTTTTTCTCCTCATCAAATTTTCGATTCTTTGCGGTGCAACTTTTTTTTTTTTTTTTCTTTTATCTTATATTTGTGTTGTCTTACTGTTTTTTTTTTTTTTTTTTGTTGTACTGTAAAGTCTCTTCCACTGTACCAGCGAGATGAGTTGTTAAATCGCAGAAGTTTGGTACTATAGACAAAATAAAATATTTTTATATACGTATTGTTATATAGTTTATATATATTATATATTACTTATATGCAAGATTACGATGACATTAACACTAGCTTTTATTCCTGCTCGTCTGACACAAACAGTTTTGTTAGTTTGGATAGTGATACCCCAGTTTTAACACTGCATGATAAAATTTCCTACACTTTTGCTGATTGTCATAAAAATTTCAATATTATTCATATTAATGCTCAAAGTGTTCCTGCTCATTACTCAGACCTTCTGGCATCATCTAGCAATAATCCCCTCGACGCTATACTTATTTCCGAAACTTTTCTCAAACCTAGTCTGCTTTCGACTCAATATTCTCTTCCAGAATTTGTCCTGATTCGCAATGACAGAACAGGAAAGAAGTGTGGCGGTGTGGGTATTTATTTACGTGCGAATATCCCTTTCAGGATAATCAGCGCCTCGCCTTCTCTCTACTCTTCCTCAGCTGAACATCTTTTCCTAGAAATTTCTGTTCATCACTCAAAAGTCCTCTTAGGAGTTTATTACAGTCCTAACGAAAATATTAATTATTTTAGTTCGTTAGAAACTATTCTTTTTGCTCCTCCTACAGTCACGTAATCATCATGGGCGACTTCAACACGTGTCTTTTAAGAAATGACTATCGTTCACAAAATCTCTTATCTCTTCTCTCCTCTTTCAATCTTCATACTTTACCACTCTCTGCTACTCACCATTTTCCTGATTGCACTCCCACATTATTAGACCTGGTTATCGTCTCTTCTACCATCCATGTGGGTGCGCATGGACAAATGGATGCACCTTATTCTTACCACGATTTAATTTACCTCTCCTATCGCATTCGTCCTCCCAAGCGTAAGCCACAATTTCGGTTATTTAGAAATTTCAGGGGTATGGATTTGGAAGCGTTAAACCGTGATGCATTGCTCATAGACTGGTCTCCAATATATCATAGTGATGATATTGATACTATGGTCAGTGTATTTGGTAGCAAGCTCATTGAGCTTTATGATTGTCATGCTCCCATCCGCAGAGTTAAAATCAGACATAATCCTGCACCATGGCTGACTGATACGATTAAAAACATAATGGCTTATAGGGATAAGGCCAAAAGCAGATACAAGCGCAACCCTTCGGATTACAACTTTAATCGCTATAAGACACTTCGGAACCGCTGCAGTAGAATGTGTAGAGATGCCAAAAGACGCCATTTCCACGAAAATCTCGAAAATCGCAATGCTCCCGACATTTGGCGTTTCCTTAGATCTGTGGGAATTGGTAAATCAGCGAACTGCGTGAATCACTTCACTGACCTCAGTGTTTTAAATAAACATTTCGCACTTCCACCTACAAAATTAAAATCAGACGATAAGCAGTACACACTACAGTCACTTCTGAATTTGCCAGTACCACAGATTCCTATATTTAAACTAAGTTCCGTGTCGGAACTCGAGGTAAAGAAATCTTTACTTTCCATCTCCTCTGCGGCTGTGGGGAGTGACGATATAAGCTCTAGGATGATTGTTCCTATTCTTCCGATTCTCTTACCTATACTTGCACATATTTTTAATTACTCTTTTAATTCATCAAAATTTCCTACTTCTTGGAAGTTGGCACATATTATCCCTCTTCCTAAAATTCCAAACCCATCTACTGTATCACATTTCCGGCCTATATCTATCCTACCATTTCTCTCAAAGGTCCTAGAGCATGTTGTCCACAGTCAACTATCCCGTTTTCTAACCTATCATCATTTACTTAACAATTTCCAATCCGGATTTCGTCCAGGCCATAGCACAACTACAGCACTGCTTAAAGTGACCGATGATATCCGCTGGGCTATGGAGAATAAGGAGCTAACTCTTTTGATTTTGTTAGACTTTAGCAGTGCTTTTAACTGTGTAGACTTTGATATTCTTCTAGGCATATTAAAATCTATTAACATCTCCGGATCAACTATCTCTTGGTTCGACTCTTATCTTCGGGGACGTTCGCAGTGTATCAGGGTTGATGAAGCTTCATCAGAGTGGTGTAGTCTCACGGCGGGCGTACCTCAGGGTGGCGTTCTTTCTCCTCTACTCTTTTCAATCTTTATTAATACTCTCACTAAATTTATTTCCTCTCACTTCCATCTCTATGCGGACGACCTGCAGCTGTATCGTCATTGTGCGGCAGCCGATATTGGGTTGGCTATTGATAGCATGAACAGGGATTTGGACTGCTTGAGTAAATGGGCCAAGGCTTTTGGTCTCTTGGTTAATCCTGCCAAATCACAAGCTTTAATAATTGGTAGCAGATACTTTCGCGGAGGGATCAATGATGCGACAATTGCACCAGTGCTTCTTGACGGCATACAGATACCAATTGCTAACACTGCAAAAAATTTAGGGATCATTATTGATTCCAATCTCTCTTGGCGTAAACAAATTGCTGAGGTTAGTAAGAAGGTGAATTTTGCATTTCATACATTGAGAATGCTGCAGGGTTTCTTGCCCTTGAAAACTAAAATTTACTTGGCTCAAACGCTCATACAGCCCATCATTGATTACGCTGACGCTTGCTATTTGGATGCCACCGAGGAGCTCCTTGACAAACTTGAGCGTTTGCAAAACTTAAGTATTCGCTTTATTTTTAATCTTAAAAAGTATGATCATGTTTCCCACTTTCGCAAAGTACTCAAGTGGCTCCCAATCCGCCTTCGCAGGAACACTCGGATACTATGTCTTCTTTTCAACGTTCTTCACAATCCTTCCTCTCCATCCTACTTGCGGGAGCGATTTTCTTTTGCTCGTTCCGCGGATAAACTCAGCAGGGCTCACCTACGCACTTTACTGAATTTTCCTTCTCATAAAACTGACTTCTTTTCCTACTCCTTTTCCGTCCATGCAGTGAGGCTCTGGAACTCACTTCCAGCTGCCATTAGGGACTGTAAATCTATTAACAGTTTTAAACATAAACTCAGACTCCATTATCTTTCCTTATCTTGATGTTGACTAATTTCGCAATTATTATTTTTGTCTATAAGTAATTGTATGTATTTATTGTATGTAATTTTCTATGTATATTTATTAGCTACATTATAGTGTTGTTATATAAGTATGTATATTATATGTATGTGTATGTATTGTATGTATGTATTGTGTGTATGGATGTATATGTATCTGATGTCTCTATTGACTTTCTTACGTACTTTTTTGTTTTTTTTTACCCTATTCTGACTTACAACGATCTCCTCTCTTGGGTCTGTTGGAAGAGATTTCTATTTAGAAATAAGCAGGCCCTTTGTACTAGTTTTCGTTTGTGTATCTCATTTTTAAATAATGTGTGTACAATAAATTATTAAATAAATAAATAAATAAATCATTCCACACCTAAGCGTGCGCGGAAGAAAACCCCTATCAGATCTAACCGTACTGGAACGCTCCGGACGTAGAGCGTGAGGATGAACACCCTGTCTGTGGCGAGCGGTGCCATGATAGAACGTAACTGTGGGCATCATATTTTGAGATGGGAAGAGGTGTGCCCTGAAATTGCGACGCTACAGTAATTGGGGTTTTCTTAGCGGTAAAAACACGCTTGTATCTTGAAAGGGTTGTACTGGAATGAGAAATATGCTGTAGGTACCGATTATAGTGAGGAGCATGCTGCGAGATCTATATTTTCTTTAAAGCAATTCAGATTTATTACTTGTAAGGTTAAAATATGATTGTGTTCTCTTAAAAACCTAGTCTGAAGACTGATGTTGTTTGCAATTTTAGAAATAAGGTTCCAAAGTTGCCAAAAAGTGTCTTGCTGAAGTTTAAACTTATAAAGAAATATTATTGAACACTCGATATTTTTCCTATTTTCCTGTTTCTATACATATACTGAGACCGAGAGTTCTTTGTAAAGAACAAATATATGTATGATTTTACTTAGCAAAATTGTATCTTCTCTTAGCTGTGAACAATGCTTGTTCCAACAAAAATCCTATGACTTGTTAA
Organism: Miltochrista miniata; assembly: GCA_933228765.1. Classification (NCBI taxonomy): domain Eukaryota; kingdom Metazoa; phylum Arthropoda; class Insecta; order Lepidoptera; family Erebidae; genus Miltochrista; species Miltochrista miniata. The sequence continues at coordinate 23,989,247 of OW121751.1, forward strand.
TTGTGACAGAAATCGGTTATGAATGTTCAGGACTTAACCGAGATATTTATTTTGTACTTTAAGAAGGACACGCGGTCTTAAAGGCAACTCGCATAGCAGAATATACAGGACTCAATGACGATAGCCATTTTGTTCTTCAAAAAGGTAGGTGGGTCCTAGGAGGATATGTATAGTACATTACTTTGTTTGTGTTGCCACTGTCGTGTCGGAGTTGCCTTTATCTTGCGGCTTCAGCCTTATTGTAACTAATTTGAATGTTAATCCCGCTATTGATGTAGACTCCATAAGACGATGTTGTAATTGTTAGATATAGGTATAAGCGATTCATGTAAATGTACCACATCTGTTTATTCTCATATCGCTATAATGTGTTGTATAAACTAATTTATTACTAGTTCGCCTTGTTGGTGAACGATTTTAATAAATAATGTTAATAGATATGTAATGTATATGGAGAATTCGAACGGATACCCAAAAATGTTAGCTGTAATTATTAAGTACTAGCGGACATCACACGGTTTCACCCACGTAGCTCCCGTTTCCATAGGAATTTGGGAATAAATATAAACTATGTTACTCAGGGTGAATGCAAGCTTTCCAATGGTGAAAAAATTTTTGAAATCGGCACATTAGTTTTTGAGATTAGGTATTCATTACAACAACAACGCACAAGATACAAATTTTACCTCTTCATGATAATAGTGTAGATTAACATATTTGGTTTGGCATTATGTTTGTAGTTGTATTAGATATCTACATTTTACACAATGTGTTCTGTTATTGAACGTTTGGATACTATACGCCACAAACTTTTCTCATTTTTGTTGTCACCTGTGAGGTTATAAAATCTATATACAAGTATTTTAAGGCATTTCGTTGTGACGCAAAATGGAAAAACAGCCTTAGTGTTGTACGTACTCTAATCTATACAGATTAAAGTACGTACAACAAAGAGGAAAGATTTGATTATTCGGCTTATATTTTATCATGTTGCTGTGCCCTGACAGGGTTCATAATGAAGCTTTTATGTACTATAATTTAAGATCTTACCTACATTGTGGAATAGCAAATAAATAATACTGAATACTGAAATGTATGAGTTGAACTACTAAACCGGTTTCAAAAGTTCTTTCACTGTTGGGAAGCTGAATTTCTCCGTGTATTATATGCTATTTTTATTCCCTTATTTTTACGGTAACTACGCGAGTGAAACAGCGAGACATCGGCTAGTGTTGATATAATTTTGTAGTATCATAGACAGTGAAATATTGCCCGTTATCCTCGTAATGAAAATGTGAGCGTAGTGAAATAAAGCTTAACGCTATTTATTCACATTGTGTGAATAGCCACTTCTATGCTAATGAGCAAGTGCCTACTCGGGTAACGACTAAGAAGTGGTGCGCCGCAGATGGTCACTCAATTACACTCAGTTAAATTACTAATTAAGTATCTATGTAAATTAGAAACGTTGAAATGTGTGTATTTATTTAGATAAAGATTACCATCTAGTCGTAAGAATACGAGAAAAGAAAGAAATTACGATAAAAGAGTACAAACTCTCGCGACCCTAATGTATCCCGAGGGTGTCGTAAGAGGTGACTAAGGGAACACTTTCGCAAAACGATCCATTGTGTAGAAATGAAACCCGGTTGGTCATAAAATAATAATAATCGTTAAGACAAGTTGAAGGTCTTATGGGCGGCCTGAAAAATTTTCAACTGTGCCTTTTTAAAGCCTGCGCCTGTTCATTTTAACACAACAATAGGCTTACCACCTATCACGTAGGACATTAACCTAAAAGGTGAAATGTGGACTTATACTATGCCTCTGCCTACCTTCGGGGATAAAAGCGTGACTATATGTATATAGGAATGTATGTTGAAAGGTTTGCAAACTAACTTAATAAAATAAACATTAACCATTTCAAAGTTTTTAAGAGGTTCACACTCAAATTCAAAGTCAGATCGTTTACGTACACTCTCTAACACTGATTCCTACTAAACTACTAATAGGGTACACTACATTAATACGAAAAACTTAATTCCGAAAGTCACAATCACGAATTTCATAATTCCGAATTTCATAAGTCCGAATGATTCGAAATCCCGAAAGTCAAAAATCCGATGTTTCATAAATCCTTTTTATTAAAAGTCATAATTTTAAAATTCCGAATGTTTACAATTCCGACTGTCAGAATGCCGAATTTCAAGAAACCGAACCGTTGAATTCCGAATCATTAAAAATCCGCCATATTATAAATACGAACTCCGATTATTAAAAATCCGAAATATCATAAATACGAAGGGTGAATGTCGTTTCCACCCATTCCTGTTTTAACCCGAAAACTTATCATTAAAGACGATCATTTATGTTCCCGATTCCACCCGTTTTTTTAATAAAGTATAGTCAAGTTTAACTACCGAAAATATTATTTCCAAGTGAGTGGAAGGCTAACGACAAAACAAAAAAAAAACCACGAAGGCTAAGGCGGGAGCGAAGCGGAGCAGAGCTCCCGCCTTAGCCTTCTAACCTAACCTATCCGAGTCGGGGTACTCTGAGTCGGGGTGTTAATCACTCACTTATTATGGTTAACACCTCGACTCGGATAGGTTAGGTTAGAAGGCTAAGGCGAAAGCGAAGCGGAGCGGAGCTCCGACCTTAGCCATCGTGGTTTTTTTTTGTTTTGTCGTTTGCCTTCCACTCACTTGGAAATAATATCTTCGGTAGTTAGACTTGACCGTACTTTATTTAAAAACTTAAACAGTGAATTTTCGGATATTTGAAATTCTGAATAATGTTTTTCGGGAATATAACAGTCCGGTCTTTTGATTATTCGTACTAATGAAATTAGGAAAAATAAAAATTCGTACTTATGACTTTCGGATAAATAAATATCGTCCTTTTGAATATTCGGAGCTTTGTTTCTTAGGAATTATAATCTTCGGAATTTTGAACATCGGAATATTGAAATTCGGAAAAACATATTTCGGAATTTTTGGGTGTTCCCCTACTAATCACTCGATACAGATCCGCAAATTATCTATTTGATAGTTACTTGATGAACTTGTCGTGCAAACTTAAAGGTGACAATATGCTAATTCCACGTACTCATTACTTTTGACTTACCACTCAATAGTTGATCGTTTTCGATCGAATCTATAAGGCGCCCTACTGAGATCTCTGACTACCAAAGCCAGCTTATCGTGCAAGTTTTACTCCTGCTGACTAAAATGTAAGGTCATGGCAAAGAGAATGAAATCTCGATACAAAATCTTGTACCAAGCCGTCTTACGAATATGTACTGAAAAAGACAGGCGTATTAGTAGTGGGGTGCAAAAGATTGATTTGATTACGCCTACCTATAGTCAAACCTTGACATATTGTATTCGAAATATTTACACATCATTCACTTATATTTCTAGACAGATAAATCGATTTCACTTGCTATTAACGTAAATACTAAATAAACATGATTCTATTCCTTACTTCATACATAACAATTTGTATAATATTGAATTTGACATTGAAACGAAATTGAAGTTGAAATGACTGAATAATTCCAGCATAAGATATTTTACTGCTGAACAAACAGCGCTCGCAGCCCTGCTGGCTCAGTGTTTGTGTAAACAATTACTGCGATAAGCATCTTGCTCGACGCGAGATGGATGACCGTCTCTGGCTTAGCAATTTACGAGTGCGTTTGAAGGCACGTCAAGTTTTTCTAACGAAACTAGTTTCGTTTGCCAGGAAGAAAAACTTGACGCGCTTTTTTAAATTTCTGATCTGAGAAATTTTAAGAACAGATAACCCTTCATCTGACTCTGTCCGTTTTAACCCGGCAACAGCTTCTCCACTAGGAATAAATACCACAGGGCGTAATGTGAACATACAATATGCCTATGTCAACAATATATGTAACAAACAGCAAACTTATTAAATTTGTAAACAATGCGTATTCATCACTTACCATGCACGAAAATGTGCCGCAAAAGTGAATCACATTATGCTCTTCGTGTCGACTCGTTTCTAACAACTCGTGCGTTACAAATAATATTTACGTGCGTCTACATTGTTTGTACAAGTATGTAAATAAATAAATATACGGTATATGTATTGACAGTCATAAATATAGACTGTCTTGTTAAATATTTACGATACATTTAGGATTTTTTGCTGCTCTCAAGGTAAGACAGTAGGTACCTACGTTATCTTTTTTTCATATTGACATTTCATTTTTATAATGATTGATTAGAAAGAACGGTAGAGGAGGACATTGCGCCGACCTCAAGTAATTTGGAACAGTGACTGGAAAATTATGTTGATAACCAATGGAAACGGTCAAAGAACATTATTGTTTCAGGAATTGAAGCCCCTCGGTAGCTTTAGTTGTTGAAGTTCCTGGTTTGCGATCAAAAGTAGGTAATAGATTAAACTATCAACCCTGAAATTGCTGATGTGATATTTCTCTAAACACCAGAAGCAATTTATTTTTCCTATTATTTTAAAGATATTTGAATGTTTGAATAAATGTTTTTCAATCACGCTCTAACGGTAGTTGAACAGATAATAATAATAATAATAATAAATTTTATTTATTTGTTCTCTCACACAGAAAAATTTACAACATGTTAGTCTTAATCTAGTGATACATAACATTGAAAATCTATGTGAGAGACTGGCATCTGCACTAGGAGACCTGTATGACAGAATTACCAGCCTCTCCAGACCCTGGACAACTGCGGCTAGTTAGTTGTACATCTAGATTAAATTGACAAGCATAGACGTAGAGAGATTGTGTGTGTGATTTGTATTAACACAATTACTGAAAGTTTATTTTATTTATGGTTATAGAACTGATGCTCTTGTGATGTGTGTGGTGTGTGTGTCTGTATGTGTGTTTGTGTGTGTGTGTGTGTGTGTGTGACTGTTTGTGTGTGTGTGTGTGTGTGTGTGTGACTGTTTGTGTGTGTGTGTGTAACTGAGCGTGCAGCATTATGTGACTGAGTATATTTTGAGACATTAAGAAGGTATATAGAAGAGGTTTTCTGTATCTTCATAACTAAGAGTCTTTAGCCAAGCAATTATGATCTTTTTGCAGCGAAATTTTGTGAGCGCATGTATTAAATTTTCTTTATTGATTTTGTTGTAAAGGAATGGCCCTAGGAAACCAAAGAACCTATGAGAGAATGCTGTGTTCCACCGATTATCTAGTGAAGAACACACTTTGTACTTAAGTCGTTTGTTATTTATACGTAGAGGGTCCCAACCAATAAGCGAGTGTTGTTTCAAGACAGTATTGGTAATAAATAGTTGGCGCACTGTAAGTAGATCCACAAGTTGGTACAGGTCTTTTGTGGGGTATAAAAATGGTAGGAAGTGACTCACTTTTAAAACTGCCCTTTGAGCTCTCTCGAGCACAATCAAATTCTTCTTACATGCGCCACCCCAAACTGTAATGCAGTAGCTCAATATAGACTCGCATAAAGCTGAGTACACTAATCGAAAAATTGTATCATCGGTGATATATCTCAAGTTCTTAAAGACAAAAATAAGCTTTCGGACCCTGGATGAAAGTAAATTCACATGATAGTCAAAGGTTAGCGTGTTATCGATCATGACACCTAAATACTTAATATTGAGAGTCAATTCTACATTTCTACAAGAACAAGGTTGACAGGGTAAACAAGAGTGCGCTACAATTGAATAATTATCTTGCAATTGGTATGACAGGTTTTTAATTGAGAAAGGTATGTACTTCGTTTTATCAACATTCAGTGTCAAGCCATTATCCATGAGCCATTTTGTCACCGTATTAAATCCAGTCTGAGCATTGTTATAGACGTCGTCCCATGTGTCTCCGTGGAAAATGAGTGCGGTGTCGTCAGCATAGGTTACGATTTTGCCGTTTTTTAGATTAAGATTACAAAGATCATTGATGAAGGTGATGAACAGCGTAGGACCCAATACACTGCCTTGTGGTACACCGAAGGCTATGGGTAGATCATCACTAACATGTTCGCCCACTCTAACTCGTTGCTTTCTGTTAGTGAGATAATCTCTGAACAATTGAAGCTGAGTATCTCGAATTCCCATCTTCTCCAGTTTATCTAGTAAGAGTGGCGCAGAGACTGTGTCAAACGCTTTAGCTAGGTCCAGAAAGATAGCTAAGACCTTTTCCTTTCTATCCAATTTGCGAACTATATGATCAACCAATTCATGCACTGCATCGTTAGTTGACTTACCAGCTCTAAATCCAAACTGGGATTTCGACAGAAGGTTCTTAGACTCCAAATAGCCCATTAGTCGTTTGTTAAGTAGCTTTTCCGCCAATTTAGACAAAGTAGAAAGCAGAGAGATAGGTCTGTAATTGTTAACACAGCCTCTGTCACCACTCTTAAAAATTGGGATTACTTCAGCCAGCTTAAACTCACTTGGAAATATTCCAGTCTGAAACATACTGTTAAATATGTATGCTAGAGGAGCCGTTAAAACCTGATGATATCGTTTCAGAAAATATCCAGGGATATTGTCTCTTCCCACAGTTTTATCCTTCTTCAGGTTTAGAATGTAGCTACATACTTCTCTTTCATCTGTTGGAAACAATACAAAAGAAGATGGTAGATGGTTGAGATATAATGACACATTAGGTGAAATTGGGGCCATCATCCTCTGCACTAATTGCTGCCCAACAGATGCGAAGAAGCTGTTAACGTAGTTAATTGAACTCGTTGGATCCGATGCAGATAAAAGTTGAGTGGCTGGATTGGTGGTGTTCTTAATTAATGTAACCTTTTTTATAGTATCCCATAGAGTTTTATTATTAGATTTTGTTGCCTTATTTATTAAACTTTTCTCATAATCTCTTTTCATTTTTTTCAATAACCAGTTACAATTATTTCTATATCTTTTATAAGTCGTAGTGATAATATCATTATTTGGATACTTTTTTGATTTTAGATGTAGTTTGTCCCTATTTTTCATGCATCTTAACAAACCAGCAGTTATCCATGGTTTCCTTATTCGTTTACGGTTTGAAACGATTATAGTTTGAGTGTTCGACTGAATTCTTATGTTTAAGTCATTGATAAGTAGGGAAGTCGCCAGTTGAGGATCACTTGTTTTATAGATATAGTCAAAACATATATCCTTCATATTTGAGTCCAGTCCTTTATAGTTGACCTTCTTAACTGAGCGTGATGTTATATTTAAGTTTGTACGAAACATGTGTTCCAATACAAGAATTATACAATTATGATCAGTTACAGTAGTTTTGGCGACATAGCAGTATGCTGGTAGTTTACTCTTGAGCATGAAATGATCCAAACAAGTTTTATCATGAGTTGGAAACTGATGCGCAGGCAAGAGACTGTAGAAAGCCAGTAAATCCAAGTAACTAGGAGAGTTGCTGTCATTGTTATTTGCCTGTATATCCACATTTATATCACCCACCAGAATTATATTACCATAGGTTAGGCTGCCTAGAAGGTTATTAAGAGAATTTATGAAAGGCTGAATGTCTTTATACCCCGAGGCTCTGTATATTGCTATTATAATTGTGTTGGAGTCCACTTCAATAGTTAGGCAATTAGCACCTTGTAGAATTTGTTCCACAATTGTCACTCTCATGTGGTTTTTATAGTAGACAACAACACCCTCGTTTTGGGTTGGGTTATTTAGAGTTTGAGCATAATTGTATCCGTTCATTAATGGGATATAATGTGTCTGGGGTAACCGGCACTCAGTAAGTACTATAATATCCCACTCTGTATTCGATCTAACAAGTAACGTCAACAATCCAGGAAAATTACGAGTTATACTGCGAATATTTTGGTGTATTAATTTTAAACTAAAGCTAGGTTTTTCTATGAGTTTAGGACAGTCTTCTATTGCACAGATAGATGCATTTGCAATATGAAAATCATCAAGTTCACTATTTATTACGTTAATGTTATCGAATTTTGGAAAAATTATCATAAAGAAGTGATCTTACAAGTGACGGAAAGTTTATATGATTTAACGCCAAAGGTTTTACACCGCTATTGTTTACAATATTTGAATTACTATAGGCGGCTACCCAATCCACCGAAGTGCTTAAGTAATGAAGACAACACGCTAACCCTCGTCCTTTAAATGTGAATATGTGGCGTGATGTGTGTAAACTGTCATTATAGTAAATAGTAACAATGATTGTGGAAGTGTGTACATAAAAGAAATGTGTAAAATAATGCGGTTTAGTGTTTACAATATAAAAACTATAGAGAAATATACCATTAAAATAAAATAGAAGCAACAAATTGAACAATATACCCAAATGTAGTCATTTAGAGAGAAAATTTTTCAGATCTTGCTCACAATTAATGCGGACTGCAGGTGAATCTTGATGTTTCCTTATAAATATCTTGCCAAACGACGTCCATGTACTAAAATACTTATTATCTTTAACACACTGTCTAGCAAGATACGCCAGTCTTCTCCCCAGACTAGTGAGTGACTCATCGATAAAAATGGGTTTTGCCGAGCCCGGCATTTGAAGGTGGGTGGTATTCAGTTTATTCCCATTTGTCTTATTAAAGGTTCTGCTTCGTGTGACGAAGGTTTCTTTACGATCAATTGATGTGAGCTGGACCACAATATGATTTCCGGATTCCCTTTGAGACCTTATGCGGTAAATATCCTGAATGTCAACATCCGATAACGGAATTTCTATGACCTCACTTATCTTTTTAACAACAGAGCGCAAAGTGGATTTATTTTCAGAAGGTTGCTTTGGTATGTTCTTAATTTCTATAGTAGTAGCGCGTGAATTTCGCTCCAATTGCTCAATTTTGCTCTCAAGGGACTCAATTTTACGGACATAACTCTTGTTGTTCTGTTCAAGGGAATCAATTTTTTCCAGGGCTTCATCATACTTGGAAGACAAAAACTCCATGCTTCTGTAAATTTCAGCGTTCTGATCCTTAATACATTGCAACGAATTCATGACCGTGTCAATTTTTGAGTTCTGTTGAGATTCAAAAGCAGAAAACATGGCCTTAATTTGTTCAAGAATTGAAACATCAGCTAGGGATTCTTCCTCACAAACTTTTCGTTTTAATCTACGAGTAATATGATCAGTTTGAACAGTTGGTTCCAAATTAAGTGAGGATGTATATAGTTGAGAATCAGATCCGTAGCTAGTCACAGGAGTGCCGGGCAGATTTTGAGGAGTTAGCGCGTTTGGCGGAGTCCGTTGCATTGACATTTTGTAAGTAAACAAAAGTTGTACCTGAGCAAAACAATTCCAAGTGGTCGATAACAAACCGGTCAGTCGATAACGCACACACTGCCACTGCTTGCACTGGTTAGGATGCGCGTTAGACGAAGTGGGCGGAGCGTCGGTGGGAGCTTCGGTGTGCGTGTGGCCCGTTCTGTCGTAGTATGTACTCCTATACTCGTCTACACTCCTGGTACTACGCTGAATTTACGATGTCGATTTATTGAATATTTTATGTTAATAAATTAAAAATAAAATGTTGAAATTGAATATTAAGCACGACCGTACTCTATGGCTGTCCAGAGGGGAGAGATCTGCTCACTACGATCACAACACGATGTTCAGTTAGAAAAACTTTCATAATTATTACGTCCTTACTATACGAGACAAAAGAAAAGCGTTCACTATTCTATGAAAACATTAAGCAATAAGTTTTGATTGAAAGTATAAAGATTTTCTATTACAACGACGTCACGTAAAAAGTTAAAGTCTCTTCAAAAAATTACCATACGTACCTCGTCATATGAAACAGGTAAAAGTAACACGGTCGATCATTTACAACGACCTATAAACCGTACACGAACAAGGCTAGAAAACGTTTTAAATTTGCTAAATAGTTTTAAGTTTGCTACAAAAAAAAAATATATAATTTGGTAGTGTCATTTAATGCCTCGACATAGTTGGTTATTCTATGCTGTGAGGTTCGCAAAATGGAGTATTGCGTGAAATATGAATGAGCTATTTATTTGCACTATCTGAATGGAACGCTTCTATGCTAATGAGAGAGCACTTGAGTAATGACTACGAAGTAGTGCACTATAAATAGGGACTTCATACATAACATTCCAGTTTAATTACTAACCACAGAGCAATCTAAAATAAGTGTAGGTTACGCTAAGCCAGCGTTTGAATGTTCTTTTTTAAAGTCAATTCACATGATTTTGACAGAAAACAGTCTTACTAATATTATAACGGCGAAAGTTTGTGAGTGTGGATGTTTGTTACTCTTTCACACTCTAACGGCTGAACGGATCTGGCTGAAACTTGGTACAGGGATAGATTATGGTCTGGAATAACACATAGGCTACTTTTTTATCTCTAGAATAAGTTCCCACGGGAAGCGGGAACAGGAACAAATTTTATGCAGACGTAGTTGCGGGCATCAGCTAGTACTTAATATGTATAAAAATATTGAGCAGGAAACTCCACGACTTAATTTTATCATAAGTATGCCAGACATTCGAGTTATACAATTCACTCACAACATTATAATCATTTCCATTTGTAATTATTTGTTAAGAATTGACATAAGCTTTGAGATTGCCGCGAGATTAATATTTGTACAAATATTTTATTAAGTTGTGTGTTTAATTTGTGTTTAAATAAAATGTTCTGTTACTTTATTTTTTACTTTTAAATGACTTCGAGTATTTATATTTGGTGGTTCAAGTAACTTTTTGCTTGTGAGAACAAACCTACGCCTATAGGAATCCTTTGAAGACAACAATAAGAAATTATGTTTGAAAAGCAATTAGTATGTTAAATAAATAAAAAAAAAATACCAGGTAGATGATGTGTACTTGGCCCCCAGGTAGGGTTTCGATGGACAAGCGGTCAAACGTCTTGCATGATGTGCGAGAAGATGCAGGTTCGAATCCTGCTAGAAACCGACAAATTTTTCAACATGAAATTTTTAACATCAATAAGTACATAAATAAATACTTTTTATTTACATTCCACGCCGCCAAACTCGTACCAACACGAGAAGTTAACCAGGCAGTAACAGCTGTTAATCAAATAACTGTCGCTCATCACGCATACGTTAACGTGAACACGATGCATGATTTACACACGACCTAATTGCATCACTACTTGACATTAACTGACAAGTGTTTAGCCTGCCAATTAATTAATAATATTTGACACGACTCACTTGTGTACGATGAGTACGCCTTATTTTCGGTACTGTTTACTGACAGTTGACACGTCCTGATGCAAACATAAAAATTTGCTCAAAAGTAAATCTCCAAACCTAATATATTTGTAGGTACTACTTTGCAGGTACTTAGCATACCTACTACTACCCCTCTTGAATATCTATGCAGTTGCTATCATGCCCAAAATATGGTATTTGGAGTCGGCTTTTGTTGTTGACTACTTCGTAAGTTATGCAAATTGGAAGTTACGCCTACGAACGAGTTTTTGTATTACAATAGTACATTTTTTCAAAACTACAATTAATTATTTATTTTAGGTAAAGAAATAAGTTCTATTAATAAGGTATAACAATGTTTTAAACAACATAGGTTCAAAATTGTTGATTACGTGATTCGATTGCGCTGTATGCACCACATGTCTGTTTGCAATATTTTTGCAAATTGTGGTAGTAAAATCTCATTTATGTACTCAAACGTTTAATTCAAATTGAAGATAAAACGTTATAAAGTTGATAAGCACCTACCCAATTAAGTTACTAAATGCATTAATTTTGCAGTAAAATTAGTTTAACGTCAGAGTATACAGTATTGTATAATACGTACGAATGTAGTGAATGGACCGACCATCTGGGTGCACCACTTCTTAGTCGTTACTCAAGTACTCCCTCATTAGCATACAAGCGTTCCATTTGAATAGTGTAAATAAATGGCTTGTTCATATTTCACTAAATGCTCCATTTTGCAACGCTCGCTGTACTCTATAAATGGCAATGTTTATAGTGTTAAATGGCGCAACCAAATTATACAAATATAGGTTTTATATTCAGTGTACTGGGTCTATTATTTTATTTTACGATGCACTAAAAGTTGTCAAATGTACTTAATAAACAGCTTTTTAATACGCTTTTATTAGGTCGTCGTGTATGTAACTAACAATGAAATGGAATCTAAGGAAACTAATTTAACCATCTTCCAAGGATCGTAGCGTCATGAAAATTGGCAGATGTATGTAGTTCTGATGACAATACAATAATATGGTACAGTCAGACTGATATGATGATGGAGCCGGAAGATATGCACTGGAACCTTATGATGGAATATCGTATTATGTCTGTTTTTGGATTCGTCAGAAAAGTCTTGTAATGAACTTGGACCAGGCTAAGGTTTCAAGGTTATAACAAACCTTTTTTTAATTGACTTGTGAAACTATGCAATGGAATCTCAGGTAACTAATTTAACCATCTTCCAAGGATCGTAGCGTCATGAAAATTGGCAGATGTTTGTAGTTCTGTTAACAATACAATAATATGGTGCTGACAAACTGATCTGATGATGGAGTCGTAAGATATGAACTGTAACTTCATGATTGAACATCGTTTCATAGCTGTGTTTGGATTTGTTAGAAAAGTCGTGTAATGAACTTTGACCACGATTAGGGTTTAAGGTTATAACAAACCTGTTATATATTGAGGTTAATATTGAGTGTAAATATTGACATAGGTACTTGCATAAAATGTATATGTATTAGAGTAATAATGAAATATTTTCACATTAGTCGAACTCAGACAAAACACCATGTAATACAGAAATCCCTACTAATATTATAAATGCGAAAGTAACTCTGTCTGTCTGTCTGTTACATTTTCACGCCTAAACCACTGAACCGATTTTGATGAAATTTGTTTTAAAGATAGTTTGAGTTTAAGGGAAGGACATATGCTACTTTTTAACTGACTGCGCGAAAAGAGGGTAATGATTTTATGCGATAACGACTTTTACGCGGATGAAGCCGCAGGGAACAGCTAGTAAAGGTATAAATGTTGTGACTAAAAAGTATAAAATAAATAAATGGTTTTAAAAAACCCTACAAAAATTCGCTTTTATAATGCACGAAAAAAACCAAAAATAAATAATGGATCGTTCAAGTTGCATCTATTTCTGGGCTGATGTGTAAACTATGAGCTTTTAGTTATAATATTTGATTTTAAAAGCGTGGGGCGCTAGAACAATAAAGACTTTTTTGTAAGCAAATTCCTATTAATACTAATCCTTATGTAATAAAAATCCTGGCGAAAGCTGCATGAGGTCGCACAAGAGCATAACGTTTATGCTGCCAAAGGGAACGCCTCTTCTTTCAGGCAATTAAGTAGATACATGAGGGGAAAACGTTAACAGTGGCAAAATGTAGAGTTCTTGTTCGAGAACGAGATATCTTTGGTTACCGTTAAAACCCGCTTGGGGATATAATGCGTTTGTATTCTTATTACATGATTACTACATATTGTTAGTTAGTTAGGTTTGCTCCGTGACAGTGTAAATTAATAGTTTAAAAACACGAAAAAAACACACTTTTATAAATGTGACCTTATCCTTAATCTGACAAGACATCATGCAGTTTCCGCCAGGAAACGCTTTCCTGTTCCAGCGCCCCACGCTTTTACAATCAAATATTATAACTAAAAGCACATAGTTTACACATCAGCCCAGAAATAGATGCAACTTTAACGATCCATAATTTATTTTTGGTTTTTTCGTACATTATAAAAGCGTATTTTTGTAGGGTTTTTTAAAACCATTTATTTATGTAACTTCAATCGACGTCGTTTATATAAAAGTAACGTACGTTGATTAATGAATACTTATTTCTGACATAATTATTATGTCGGATATAAGTGTATGAACAACTAGTTTTGCCTTTGATAATGCTTTAAGTAAAGCAAAACCGGTCAAGCACTGTTAAATTTAAAATTAAAATAGTGGAAAAGTACAAGTGATTGTGTTTTAATTATGTAATGAATACCTATTTAGATAAAATTGTGTAAACGATTATGTAATTTATTATGCTTAAATAATAATTATTATTGGAAACATTTTGGAGAAATTCAACAAAATAATATAAACCTCTATCCGTAGACTCGTTATTCAACTGGGAGTACCATCAACTTCCTTGTCTTAGGTTAAACAATGGTGTGTCGGGCGGGTCGTTCAACCACGGAAAATTATAAATTTGTGATGTTTTTTATTACCAATGAAAAGTAGGTAGGTAGTCCGACTTTGTGGTAAGCTGAGCTCTCATGGTTAAACAAAAAAATAGCAATAAATCTTCAAAAGTCTAACCAAATTTTTTCTAACAGTAATTTTCCCAGTTTGAGAGCTATGATGGTTAAAATACATTTTATATCTATGAATAATTTCGACACTAGACGATGTATTTTTTTGTAGTCTTTGAATCAACTATGCTACCATCTAGCTTCTAAGGATCTAATGCAATGTGGGCCAATGTTATAAAGTACTTTTTTCTGCAATGCGGAAAACTCGTATAGCATATTTCAAAACTAAAGTAAAATATTTTTGCAATGAAGTTTATGTTTTGGAACAAGTTGCCAAAATTCGTAATATATTTTGGAAATTTTACACTTGTGCACGGAAAGTTTTAATAACAAAATATTTTTTTAACACAAAATCAAATAAATGCTTGAAATTTTTGGAATATGAAACTAAGTAAAAGAGAGATTGTCAATTTTCTCTTGAATATGACTGTCCCAGTGGTGGTCCAGTGGTAATTTTAGTTGCACCATGTATCCGTGGCACACAGTCTCTAATAATCTGCGATACGCCACGTCTTCGGCGCGAACTGAATTGTTTTAGAATAGACTTAATTTTTAAGCTCTTTTATGATTAAGCAAACAGGGCAGTTTCACACGCTGCTTGATGAGTCTGATAAGGAAATACCTCTTAGTTCACACACCTTATATGAGGTAAACGAAGTTGCAGGGTCAGCTAGTACTTAATACTTAACCCTTAAGCCCTACACCTATTTTGCCAACCGATTTTCCTACAGGGGGTGCTGGAGTACCCCAAATTGAAATTTCTGTAATTGTTGAAAAATGCATCAATTATTAAATAGTATGTTTTAATAATATTAATTAGGAACATAAGACATCAAATTAGTCTTAATATATGAAATCAGTCTTAATTTGAGCACCTTGTGGAAACTTTGATCTGATGCTCTAAGAAAATTAGTATTTTGCACCTAAGGCACAAAGTCCTGATTTTTATGTCCTTGAAGCTTGGACAAAGGGCACAATGTCCTTGGCTTGAAGGTGCAGTAGTAGGATCTGAAGATTCTTGAGATTTTTTGAGGATAGCTCCAATAGACTTTTTCAGATCCCGCCTCAAAGATGGTACCCGGTAACGCTTTTGCAAATGTTCACAATTGAGCCTAATTGTTTTAGAAATGTACGTCTGAACTTTGTATTTCCTGTTGCAAAACTGTTGAGTACCTAATGAAAACCCACGAGTTAATTCCAGCAACATATTTAGTAACTGGTAAAATAAACACAGTGGCCAATGTCTGTTTTCTCTTTCGACCGAACATTTTTTTGCCCAAGTATGAAAAACATCTAAATCACCTTTAGTTTTAATGTAAAAATGAATTATTGCTGTCAATTGCACTTATATACATACATACAATATATATACATGCGTGTATACAAATACTTCTACAAAACCAAAGCAAGTAGTGAATAAAAATACTACCAACACTTATTGCCTATTTTCCTACACTGGGGTGCAGACGCACCCCACAGCACTTGTACAGGTGACCATACTATACGACTGTCGTCGCGGCGTTGATTAATCGCAAGCACTAATCACCAAACTAAAGTACTATAACGCGCAAATCTGTGGTTAGTAAGGTAACTGAGATATTCACAAAACAAATCGGTCTGGGGTTCACCAGCACCCCATGTAGGGTTCCAGGGTTAATAAAGTATTCGATTCTAGAAGGATGTGGGACTTTATGAGTAATGGCATTGTACCGACCATTACCGTTAAAGTTAAACCTTTAAAATATGACCAAAGTCATTCTTTCATACAATGCCAATAATTGGTATAGATATCTCCAACGAGCAAAATAAACTTTAACAAAAATTATAAACACGTTTAAAATCTCCTCTCAAAATGACTAACTCTTTCAATTAGGTAATTCAAATTTCAAAAATTTGACTAACTTCAATTTAATTATCCAAACTTTTAATATGTTTGCTTTGTCTTGTTTAATTGTTATTATAATGTTTGTGAGCCTGTTTTAAATTAAATGGAGTTGTAGGAAAGTTCAGAACGGTGTACCTCTAACTACTTTATGGTGCTTTGAACCATTGTTCTAACAATGCAAAGAGACGTAGTTCCGAGTAGATTTTATAGAAATTACTCGTCTTGTACAAAGAAACCGGCAGAGTAAGGAGGTATTGTGTTCACTAGTACAGGAAATACAGTATAAGCATATCAAAATAGATTGTGTAGTTTGCATAGTTTTAGAATGATTTATTACTTCATTATTTGAGGACATTATTTAAGCACTAAGGCACTGGCAAATTTCAAATTCTAAACTACTAAATTTTCATAACTTAGGCACATTGATTCAATCAGTCATTTATAAATTTAAAGATGCATAAATTTATAATATATCAAACATTTAAACTAGAACCGAAATGCATTCGTCGTAAAATAAAATACCACAGACTGAGCGTAAATCAATTCTTGTGCAAATATCAACAGTTTCCCCACGAGCAGCGTAGGGTTAATCTAGATTGATCACGGCCGGCGATCAAATAATTTGGTTGTGCTACATGCGCCTCGAGGCTATTTGCTACGCCACACCGCTACGCCTCTACGTTTCCTCTACGAGCCTACGAATTAGTGTAATTGTTCCGTTATGCCTATGCTGCTGCTACAGCTTATTATTCCGATTTACCAACTGTAATGAAATGCAATC
The DNA here is from genome assembly GCA_933228765.1 of Miltochrista miniata. Lineage (NCBI taxonomy): Eukaryota > Metazoa > Arthropoda > Insecta > Lepidoptera > Erebidae > Miltochrista > Miltochrista miniata. The sequence continues at coordinate 24,006,213 of OW121751.1, forward strand.
CTGCATAATATTATGATCCAACTATTGTCCTAGAAATCAGAATTAATGTTCTGTGTAGGTCGGTTGCCGATATGAGGCGAGCGTGCACTTTACTGATATGTATATCAACTGGTGTGCTTTCCAGATTATGTCAACTATATCGCACTGAATGCTATTTCCTTGTTTATCCACGTCCTGTATGCACGATAGGTTCGGGAAATTATTTTGATATTTTGTGTGCATTCTCCTCTACAGTACTGTACGGTGGCCCCCAATCGCTAGATGTCGCTGTGACTTCCATCGGACCGCGGCATCATTTTGGCGAGCATATATAAAAAAAACAGGTCGAATTTCTGAAACGATTTTCATGGTACTTGCCGTACATTTTTATCGATTTGTATGATTTCGATAGTTGTTAGTGATTTTTTACTGAGGTGAAAATGAAAAATTTATCAATTGATTGAAAATACAATTACGTGGGACAAATTATAAAAAGGTGAAATGTGGGCATATAATATGCCTCTGCCTACCACTTCGGGGATAAAGGCGTGATGATGAACATGATTGAAAATAAATGAGGAGAGAATTCCATTTTCAAGCATTCGCAAATGATAAGGAGATACAATAACTTGATTTCAATCGGATTTTTGATTACGGCGAAATGAAAGCAAATAGAAAAAACTTTACAATGTAGTGCCAGTATCAACCAAATTGAATTACTATATTAATAAAGTTTAATGAATGGAACAAAGATATTTTGAAACTGGTTCTTTACAAAATATCGTATGAAAAGTTTGTTTAACCTTAAAACTTCAAGACGTAAGGTTATTATCATACAGAGCACTAATACGTACGCTAGAAATAACATCTAAACCAAACGTAACCGAACATTATTGTAACTTCTCGTTAGGTTTAGTTTCGTATCAAAGCCGCAAGTTGTGCCAAATCTAGAATCAATACACGAAGATTAGAGATTTAAATGAATCAAAGTTCCTGAACAAAGAAGATCCAACTATCTAATAAACCGTTTACCCTGTATTAACTTAGCAACCACAGTATACCTACTATATTATTTATTACTAGCGGACGTCACGCGGTTTCACCCGCGTAGTTCCCGTTCCCGTGGGAATACGGGAATAAAATATAGCCTATGTTCACCGCAAAGAGTGTAGCTTCCCGACAGTGAAAGAATTTTTCAAATCGGTCCAGTAGTTCCGGAGCCTATTCGTTACAAACAAACAAACAAAAAAACAAATCTTTCCTCTTTATAATATTAGTATAGATTAGCGGACGGCACGCGGTTTCACCCGCGTAGTTCCCGTTCCCGTGGGAATACGGGAATAAAATATAGCCTATGTTCACCGCAAAGAGTGTAGCTTCCCAACAGTGAAAGATTTTTTTTAATCAGTCCAGTAGTTCCGGAGCCTATTCGTTACAAACAAAAAAACAAAAAAAAACAAATCTTTTCTCTTTATAATATTAGTATAGACTAGTATAGATTATTCCACTATAGGGCAGCCCGGATATAGGGTGAGGAGGAACACTGCGGAGTTTAGTAGGTAGGAGATTAGCCCTTTGCGGGTCGATGTGTCCTACACACCATCCCATCTGCCTCCATGACTAAGATGACGGAGCGGAAATTCATTTCCCGCGTAAACAAAAAAATACAGTACTCATTAAGGTAGTACCAATAATTTGTAATATGTTATCAAATAAATTATTCAATAAGTATACAAGCGACTTACGAGCGTGTCAAATCAGATATTTGAATTAGTGGGTAACATCAAATTGACGATAATCCTTGCAAATTATCATTGTAGAAACGCCATGCTAGTTATTTCGCAACATTTGCAAGCATTAGTGACATGCAATAATAATCCTCTGTATCAGACCAAGGCGCACTGTACGGATATTCTACTGATATTATAAATGAGAAAGTTTGTGAAGATATTTGGATACCAGAATTTTTGTTATTTAATCACGCTCTGACGGCTGCAAAAAGTTCTCTGAAATTTAGAACTGAGATAGAAAGTATGGAATAATCGACAAGATACGAGAACGTAAATAAAATTTTACGCATGTGTAGAATTTTAGAAAACGGAAAAATTTCATTGTTTGTTTGTTTGCATGAATAGGCTCCAAAACCACTACACCGATTCGAAAATTCTTTCACTGTTGGGAAGCTACACTATTCCCGTGGAACATAGGCTATATTTTATTCCCGTATTTCCACGGGAACAGGAGCTACGCGGGTGAAACCGCGTGACGTCCTCTAGTATAAACTGAAACTCAAATATAACTATATCGATCGGACAGCATAAGTATAGTACATTACTTTGTTTGTGTTGCCACTGTCGTGTCGGAGTTGCCGTTATCTTGCGGCTTCAGCCTTATTGTAACTAATTTGAATGTTAATCCCGCTATTGATGTAGACTCCATAAGACGATGTTATAATTGTTAGATATAGGCATAAGCGATTCATGTAAATGTACCACATCTGTTTATTCTCATATCGCTTTAATGTGTTGTATAAACTAATTTATTACTAGTACGCCTCGTTGGTGAACAATTTTAATAAATAATGTTAATAGATATGTAATGTATATGGAAAATTCGAACGGATACCTAAAAATGTTAGCTGTAATTATTAAGTAGATACTAGCGGACATCACGCGGTTTCACCCCCGTAGCTCTCGTTCCCTTGGGAATATGGGTATAAATATAAACTATGTTACTCAGGGTGAATGCAAGCTTTCCAATGGTGAAAGAATTTTTGAAATCGGCACATTAGTTTTAGAGTTTAGGTATTCATTACAACAACAACACACAAAAATACAAATTTTTCCTCTTTATGATAATAGTGTAGATTAACATATTTTTTTTGGCATTATGTTTGAAGTTGTATTAGATATCCACATTTTGTACAATGTGATCTGATATTGAACGTTTTGATACTATACGAAGCAAACTTTTCTCATTTTTGTTGTCACCTGTGAGGTTATAAAATCGATATGCAAGTATTTTAAGGCATTTCGTTGTGTCACAAAATGGAACAATAGCTTTAGTGTTGTAAGTACTCTAATCTATACAAATGGTATAAAGAGTAAAGATTTGATTTTTGTTTACTGTATGAGTTAAACTACAAAACCGATTTGAAAAATTCTTTAACGCTGAATTTTATTTTCCCCGCGTTATATAGGTATGCTATTATTATTCCATTATTCTTACGGTAAATATGCAAGTGAAACAGCGAGACATCGGCTAGTGTTGATATCATTTTGTTGTACAAATGACAGTGAAATATTGCCCGTTATCCTCGTAATGAAAATGTGAGCGTAGTGAAATAAAGCTTAGCGCTATTTATTCACATTGTGTGAATGGCCACTTCTATGCTAATGAGCAAGAGCCTACTCGGGTAACGACTAAGAAGTGGTGCGCCGCAGATGGTCATTGACACTCAATTACACTCAGTTAAATTACTAATTACGTATCCATATAAACTAGAAACGTTGAAATGTGTGTATTTATTTAGATAAAGATTACAAGAATACGAGAAAAGAAAGAGAATACAGAAAAAAGAGTACAAACTGTCACCACCCGAATTCATCCCGAGGGTAACGTAAGAGGTGACTAAGGGAACACTTTCGCAAAACGATCCATTGTGTAAAAATGAAACCCGGTTGGTCATAAAATATTAATAATCGTTAAGCCAAATTGAAGGTCTTAAGGGCGGCGTTAAAATTTTTCGACGGCGCGTTTTCACAACCTGCGCCTGTCCATTTTAACACAACAATAGGCTCACCACCTATTACGTAGGACACTAAACTAAAAGGTGAAATGTGGACTTATCCTATGCCTCTGCCTACCCCTTCGGGGATAAAAGCGTGACTATATGAATGTAGGAATGTATGTTAAAAGGTTTGCAAACTAACTTTATGAAATAAACACCATTCGGCTGGCAACCCCAGCGGTGAAAACAGTGTTCAAGATCGGTACTTTATAAAATTAAATAACATACCGTAATAGTGCATAATTTCAGCTGGAAAGCGATTATTATTGAAGTACATAACCTCGGAAAGGAACATACAATACATCTACCATCAGTTGAAGCAAGTGAGTGATCTAATACTTAAAATAACATCTCGTAATAATGGAGACTTTGTTGAAACATTTGAAATCCACTTTCACTTTCAAGTTTCACTTTTAACGGTAATTCAAAAAATTATTGATATTGCTTGTGGCATCGACATTGTTTATCAAGAATGACAGACATGACAGCTAAGTAAACTGATAGACAGACATCTGACAAATGACAGATGCGTTTAGTTGTCGCATCGTAAATACTAAAGGGTGCGCCACAAACACGCAAAACGTTAGTATTGGTTACAGAAAATTGCTGCACATATTTAACATAATAATATTATTGCATTGAATTAATCAAGATGGAAAATGTGACCATAAGAAATAAAATAACAAGGGCACAATCAGAGTCAAATTTATTATCTGTCAGTAGTAAAAATTTATTAAACTCGACAATGCTGGATTCCAGCATCATGAGTAATATGAGTATGAAGAGTGTTATGAGTTTGTCGACTAACGATCAATCTATAATAGTGGATTTAAAACGAGAAATCGTGGAAACTAAAAAACAATTAAAAGTAGCCGACCAAGAAATTGAAAACTTGAATTACGAAAACTCTCAGTTAAAACAAGATATTCAAGCGCAGCAAAGGCAAATAGAATTACTAAAAAAGGTAAACTTCAAAACCCCTCAACGTAAAAGCGATTCCGCTCCTACTGCGAATAGATTACTGGATATGAAAATACATACTTCTCGTCACTCGCCGATTCATCTTAGTCAAAGCATATGCTTCAATGATAAGATATCAAAGCCCCCTCTTAATGTACAAAAGACCAAAAACAGTATGACTGAGTGCCTTACAAATAATGAACCACTGACAACTACGGGGAATAACGTGCTGAAAAAACTTAATCTTGAACATAAACATAATGAAGATTTTGAACATTTACCCACTGTTACACGTAAAAAAAAGAGCAAGATAATCATACTAAGCGATGGGCAGGGACGTGGTCTACGTAAGCCGCTTCAGGACTTACTTGGACTAGAGTATACGGTTTTCTCACATATAAAACCAGGCGCTGCACTAAATGAAGTCTTACAAAACAACAGTAATGAAATATGTACCCTCTCAAAAAATGATTGTGTCATTGTATTGGCTGGATGCTGCGATCAGAATCCACATGATCTCGGTGTAAGTCTGCACAACTGGCTGACAACGGCTACTCATACGAACGTCATCATATGCGAGGTACCCCGGAATAAATATCTTAATGAATGTAAACTGAATTAGGAGCTCAAATTTATTAGTCAGAAATTCAAAAATGTGCTTTTTGTAAATATGAACTATTCAAGGAGAATTCCATTAAGACATAATTTTGTTTTAAATTTGGCAAGATCGTTGCTAAAAGAAATATTATGTTTGGGTTATCACTCCCAATTGTTGCAATATGAGCAATCTCTTAAGCCGCCAAATAAATGTAAAACTTTTGTTGATAAATCTACTCAAGTAAATTTTGATGTTGATCAAATTGAAGTTACAAAAAACAACCTTCCTGTGATTGACCATAAAGACAGCCCCAATGAGCTCATGCAGAATAAATGTAGAAGTAATAGTTTATTTCGTCTATAATCATATAACTATAATGCATCAGAACATTGCTGGGCTGTCCAATAAATCTGACATGCTCTCTGTCTGTATTGATGAGTTAGCCACGCAAAACATTTTTATTGACATAATATGTATTACTGAACACAACATGAAGAATGGTGATGATGTCTATATTACTTTGCCAAATTATCGGATAGCTACCTGTTACATGAGAAAGACTAGACACGGAGGTTCGTGTATATTGGTAAGGAATCATTTAAGGTTTACTCCACTAACTGAACTCTCGAAGCTTTCGATTGAGAACATTTTGGAGTGTTCTGCAGTTGAAATTCTAGAGCACCAAATAATTCTTCTTCGTATTTATAGATCACCGGACAATGCTATAGGTTCTTTGAATGGGTTCTTCACAACATTTAGAAAAGTCTTAAGTAAATTACCAGTAAAGGGCAAAAAAACAGTCGTATGTGGACACTTTAATATTGACACACTAAAACAAACAAAGGCCTCTACTGAATTCATTGAATTATTAAGTACGTTCAATTTGAGGTTCGAGTTCAAGGAGATCACTAGATTTATTACTAAGACTTGTTTAGACAACATAGCCCATAACTTCAGGACATGTCGAGGTATTACTAGGGAACTAGCACTGTCAGACCGTAATTCCCAAATTATAAAAATTCCTGTAAAAGAGACCTCCACTTTTAAGTATTGGTACCAGATGAGAAGGGACTACTCTAAGGAAAACAAAGCAATATTTATGAAATATCTAAATCAGTTAACAAACAACGATGTTTATGAATGTACAGATGGGAACAATGCCTTTAATAAATTTCATGACAATTTCATTATGCTTTACAATTTATGCTTTCCTTCAGTAAAAATAAGGATTAACAATATCAACTATGTGGATCTCGCGCGGTATGAAAATATGTAGCAAGCGAAAGCGACATCTGCTGTGGCAATTTAGAAAGCAACCAAATGAAAACAATAAAAATACTTTGAAATCTTATGCTAAGCGTTATAAAACTATTATCAAACTAACGAAAAAGTCTCAGAACTGTTATTTCATTAAATCTGCGAGTAATAAATGCAAAGCTACATGGAAGGTGATAAATGAGACAAAGAGTAAATATCCGACTGATACTATTGACCAACTAATTTATAATGACGTAATAATCAATAACCCTAACGACATCGCCACATCATTTAATGACTTTTTTCTTGGTATTAATAATTTTAGCATACCTTCTGACTCACATAATAATTTATTAACCCTAGAAAGCTAACGTTCGTCAAATTTACGAACATTGAAATTTAACTCTCTGTCGCTTTCCAACCGTTGCACTCACGTGCTCGCGCGTTCGCGCCAACTCAGTGACCGCTAAACCGCGTTGTGTGGCAGTCGTATTTAGTTTGTAAGTAATTTAGTTTTTGAGATACCTACTATGTGTTCGTCATTTTTACGAATGGTTAGCTTATAAGTAACTTTTGTGACTGTTACTGACTGTTCTCATGCGTTGATATTGTCTTCTTTTTTGAATTTATTACATTGAATGTGAAGAATGGCAGCAGGTTCGGTTCTCACAGATGAAGACATTATTCAGGCATTAGATAATGAAGCCCCGTGTGGCGACGGGGTCCCGTGTTGAGACGGGTAAAAGTACAAAATGTTGCCACCCCAAAACATCCCAAGGGTGTCGTAAGAGGCAACTAAGGGAACACTTTCGCAAAAAGATCCATAGCGTAGAGAAGGAATACTCGAAATGAAACCCGGTTGTCAGTAAAATGCAATTGTTAAGCCAAGTTGAAGGACTTATGGGTGGCTTGAAAAATTGCAACTGCGGGTCGCGGCAACCTGCACCTGTCCATTTCAACACGGCAATAGACTCACCACTTATTACGTGGGATATAGAACTATAATGTGAAATGTGGGCGTATACTATGGCCCCTGCCTACCCCTTTGCGAATAAAGGCGTGGCTATATGTATGTACGGAGCGAGACAAATGCTATTTCTGATAGATAGTGACTATCATGATGAGCTTCCTGACAATGAACAACTACATGGAAGACGGAGAGAGAATAGGAAAAGCTGTAGTTTGTGTAATTACAAGAAAAGACGAATGACAAAAAATAACTGCAATAGTTGTAAGGAGCCTATTTGTGGAGAACATTAAGTTGACTTTTCTCCAACATGCGCTTTGAAAATATAAATATCTTTATTTTTTAATTAATTTTAGAGTTTATTCTTTCGGTTATAATTAGAAAAAAAAACTTTTTTCTAATTATAGGTTCTTAATTTAATCATTTAAGCTTAAGTACCAAAATTATCTCCAAAATATAAGTGCCATGTGAAAGTTGTGATTTTTTAATTATAAGTAAAATAAAAGTTAGTTTTTTCTATAATTATATTTCATTTACATCCCAAATAACCTAAAACACAGTAAAACTAATTTAAATATCTATATATTGCAATAAAATGTAAATATATAAAATTCATCGTCAAAAAGTCGAATGGTTAGCTTTTCATGGAAGTCGAGGAACGTTAGCTATCTAGGGTTAAACAGTATGACATTTAACTCCAATTCAGTATTTATGAGGCCAACTATGTCCTATGACATATACAAAATAATATTAAGTTTGAAAAATACAAATAGCACTGGGTTTGATGAAGTTACTACAGATGTTATTAGGAATGTAGCTCATATTATATCACAGCCTATTAGCCATATTGTAAACCTGTGCATAGAGCAAGGCGTTTTCCCGGATAAACTTAAGATATCTGTAATAAAGCCTATATTTAAAAAAGGGGACAAGACAAACAGAAACAATTATAGGCCTATCGCACTCATATCTATTTTTGCTAAAATTTTTGAAAAGATAATACATAAATCCAATAGTGGGTCCGCTATTACCGGTTCTCGACAATTTTACAAGCTTTCCATCCGAGATGCTTTCTTACCACGGACGCGTCAGATTTCGCTTGGGAGCCCAGCTAGAAAACATTTCTCTAACAGGCTCGAGGGCCTAGAATAACAAAGATTGCACTGCATCAATAGAGATGTTGATAATCTTACACATGATTCGAAATCATATACCGGTACTGTGTTACAGTATGTACTCATTCAAAGCAGTTGTAGTCCATCCCCCCAGAGGGACGAGACCAAATCAATTGCCTTGACGAACTTAACTCGTCAGCTTGCGTGTAATGGTCCGACATCAAATTGACTTCACCATACACTGCATTCCGAGCCGATACCATATGTATCAGCTCCTCCGGGTATTTTTTGTGAGCATCCTGCTTCAAACACCACTAAGGCAAGATTGCCTACAAACAATATTCCTATTATGAAATGGAGAACACTACACATGATAGGCCTGTTTGTAATGTGTGGATATTACTTTCACCACCATTTTTAATACCCAAGATGCTGTCACACCTTAATCGGTCAACAGGAGTGTTTGTGGTGCCGCGATGGCACAAGGTAATAATAGAGGGCAGATCTCAAAGCGAGAGCTCTGTAAGCTCCATTCGTTCTGCAGAACCTGCAAAAGAACCTAATAAACATTATTTATTTCCTTCTACTAAACACCTCGACAGGTCTCCCACCACCTCACATAGAGAATCTGTGGAAATGTGGAGGGGGGGGGGGGGGGCGAAGAGGTAAATAACAGATATTAAATCAAAATCTTCTACTATTGAGCTCCTTGAGACCTACCTTTTAAGATACTTATAAATTTTACAGTTTTAACCGACTTGAATTTTATTCTTGGTTATTATATAATACGATTCTGTTACATAAATCTGTTGTTGCTGCTCTTGATAATATAGAAACCGTTAGTCAACTTTACATAGTTCGCATGTTTTGGTTAAACATATTATCTTGGTCGATTTCTGTAAAAAATGTAAAGAAAGTTAAGTCACATATTCATTGATATTGGGATTGATGACTTAGTTCAATATTACCAAGGAGTTCCACTTGTACCACTCCGTGCACTACTATTTTCTTCAGTGGGTTGTCGGTTAGGGGATTGACCGAATGTGGCGCTGAGGTAAAGCTACCTCTAGGCACTGCGAAAGTGGTAAAAATTCAAAAGACCCACCAAGTTTGAATTTTCTTTAAAAGAACTAAGTTTCTTTGATTTGGAATTAAATAAAGCTTCCTTTTATGTCTAATATCTTTTCTTTTGGTATTGGACTTTCAGGTAGTTCTATGTCTATCGCATAACGATATGAGAGGTTTCTTTGGGAACCTATTATTGTTTTCTCCCAATTGTCTAACCATCCCTGGGTTTGAAGAGTTTTCAAGGCTATTTGTACGTGTTTGTGAAGAGTAACAGGATTTTGATGCGCAAAATGAGATTTTGTGTAGGTAGACGAGTATTTGAATACTCTTATTCTATAGAAATCGAGGCACCCAGATGGTGAGAAACGAAAATGTTTTGGGTGCGGCTTACCCGAGCGGAAGACAAGAATGTGCTCTGAGAAAGAATAATGTACACTACGTCAGCCTTATCATGAAAATAAGCTTGACTGAGATGTATTTTGCACATCCAATCTCGTGGTTGGAGGAAATCTGGTAAACAGAACATGCTGAAAGATAGAATTATTCTAGCTTCACAAAGGCGTACAATGTCCTAAAACTGAATTCTGGGCGGATGACCCATCGCTATTTGAAGTTAGGAAAAGTGGAGAAACCAAACTTGGTGACAAAGGAACTAGTTTTAGAGTGCCTTGAGCATTCATCTTTTGAACCATTGCACAATGTGGTCATTTTAGTTAAAAAGGAAACCTTTTTAAAAAGAGTTCGTTGTATGGATTCTTAAGTATTTAAAGCAATTAGTATTCCACCTTAGTCAAGTTTTCCATAGCATTTTAACATAAAGTGAAAATTTACAACTTTGTCAGGACGGGACTTAAACAGAGTTCGGTGTAAATTTAAAAGTGGGAAGGTTATCAGTTTTGAGCAGGATTCGAACCTGCGTCCTCTCGAATACCGTGCAGGACGGATTGGAGTTTCTGGATAAAGGGAATGCGGTACCCTTTTATAAATTTAAAACTTTTTGGTACTCTCGTTCCTTACCAACGTATTTTGTACAGAGTTAACTGACCGACATAGAATGACAGGGTCATATCATTTAGTGTTTCCTTTGCTGGTGTGGGCAGAGGATGTTAGACCTCTCCTCGTCTCTTTGAGAGCCTCGAGCTCGAAAATTTCGTAATTGAAGGGACATCCTTGCATGGTTACTTATTATGTTATCGTACGCCTGGTTACTATCGTATATTACAATTATTATAGATACACAATATTGTACATACCCCTCGAGGGTGGTTACTGGTTAGTGTTAAACTTCTCAGTCTCTTTGAGAGCCTAAAGCTCAGAAATTTCATAATTGAAGGGACATTTACTGTCGTATGCCCAATTATTATGGATATTGTACACACCCCTCGAGAGTGGTAACTGTAATACAGGCCTAAAAAGGCTCTTGGTACAATGGAATCTGGACTCTATTCGATGGAGATCTGATCTTGACGCCTGATCCTCTCGAAGGCTGGCGTAATGATTTGGATGAACTTTTTTCGGGGTCATCCTTTTTGGAGATCGAAGACCAAAATGCATGCCTTCCCGAGTGCCGTTGAAAAGGCTTCAGCCTCGAAAATGTATGTGTTTGAAGACGATATTTTATCAAGGTTCATTTTTAAGAATTGGGTCTTTGACAATTCTGAGAATAATATATGAAATCAGATCTATGGTCGCAAGCCATTTGTAATAAATTGATAAAAGATTTATGGAAATCCTATTATTAAAGTAGGTCTTCAATTTTGTCATAAATATTTTCGAAGAAACTTAAGTTTTTCAAAAGATTCTCTTTGTTTAAAAATACAAAAGGTTTTGGCAGCAAAAGCCTTTTGACAGAAAGAACCTTGTCAGCTTTTTCAAAATGTAGCAGGGATTCGAATTGTCGAATCTCCCCGTTTTTGTTTAGGTTGACGAACCCAGGACTATGATTTTACAATAGTGGGTATCAGCATATTATCTTATCAAGGCAATTTGTCGCCAAAACGTGTCTATCAAACTCTTAGGTTATACTGTGTCTTAGGATCTTGGGTAACCGAAATCTCTTTTAATGCTGTCCCTATATAAAATACGAAGCAAGGATGATTGTTTCTATCATCCTCGTAATTTAACCTCTGATCTGTGAAGAAATTTACACTTGGTCAGGACCAGTGTTAGGTAATAAGAAATAACTCACCTATTTCCATCATCCTCATCTGGTTTAGTGGAAGTCGGCTTCTTTTACTCCACTTACGACAATGCACGTGGCGTCGCGATCGCCCTTATTTGAAGTTCGAGCTAAATTAGCTGGAACTGTAGCTATTTGACGTACCTAATACAGTAACTGGAGCTCATAGCGCGCTTCTGAAATACTCCACTTGGAATTAGCTCACTTTCTAAGGATGGAGGATTCATTTCTATCAAGAAACCAAACTAAAAGAAATAGTATTATGTTAGGTACCTAAAATTTAAGTACTACTTTCATGGTGAACATTTAGTTATTACTTTGACACACTCGTACGTATTCAGAAACTTGGGATGATTACGATTTTACCCATAATAGGCCATATTTTTACATGTATAGGAACATCTAGTAATTAATGTGCCTTTATGTGGGTAGGTATAAAAATATTTCTAAAAAAAAGTATTAGTACCTATGAATACAATCTATAAAATCAGTTTGATATTAGCTGTAACTAAAGATATTAAATAAAAGAAACTGCAACCTCGAAAGGTTTACGTGCTATTTTAAAATAATAGGTTATTTCACGTTATGACGTATAACACTCTTATGTGATCGTAAAAATATGAAGTAAAAACATACCTGAGACTTAAACGAACGGTTAAACCGTTAAATATGTCTGTAGGTTCACTTACTTCAATCACAAGTCACTTGTTTTAGATTCACTGTATATTCAAACGAACGGCAAAGCCGTTAAATAATTATTTCTGTAAATTCACTAACTTCATCCCAAGTCACTTTTTATAACTTTACAAGGTATATAACTAGTAACTAGAAAAAAATAAATGCACTAGCAGGTGTTCCTGCTATAACCTTTTGCTACGGGAATCAAAACGCCAATGAGGACAAAGTGGACGCCATGTTCTTTTATAAGTTCACAGGTGGCGCCATCTGCTGGTGAGTCGACGGAAATACGTCATCAAACATGAGTAAGATAAGCCTACGGGTAACGGATATGCCTATCTCATTATATAAGCTTCGAATTACGGTCAAGTACTTTTAATAAGCAAAAATGAGAAGTTTCAATTTGTTTTTTCAATATGGCGACGCTAGCAGCAAAGCTGGCAAAATTGAATTTCGTAAATTTCCTTTTAGCTAAGCCTCTTAATTCGCACCAAGTGACTAAACTAAAAGCTTTAATTTTGCAACTAATTTATTTAGACAAATGGAAACTATTAGTTGATGGTTCAGAAGTAAACGTGATTATGACGTCGGTTATTTTAAACACCGCTACAATATACTTTTCTTTAGTTCAAAACATAGCAGTTATTCTTGCCCTTTGCCACAGCGAACAAATTGAGTACGACTGTGAATCTTGATCTCGGTAACTCAGACAACTCACTAAAACGAAATATATTTTTCCTCACTTTGAGATAACCAAGCGCCCTCTGCTACAGTGAACAAATTGGGTATGAACTGGAAATACCACTCTCACCGTTTCAACTGATGTTCTGTTTCCGTTCTGGTGTAAAATTGCAACTCACTATCTCATGACGGAATAAAAATATAATTTCGTACAATTTTCGCGTGAAAGGGAAATGGATTCCACGCGGGCGAAGCGACGATAATCAGCTAGTGGTATGTAACTATGTATATGACATAAAGCGCAGTAAATAATATGCTCAGTATTTATAAGAAAAACTATGGTGTTATAATAATTATTGAAAGATTGAAGATGATTTTTCATAATCAATCTAAATAGGTATGTTACCAAATGCTGTTGGAAGGTATTTTCGACAGAAATGTGTAATACATAAAAATTAAAATAGTCTCAAACCTTGAGAGTAACGAAAAACTCGAAATCTATACTCAAACCAACCTGTTTACATAAAACTCAAACATTACGCTAAAATTGACTGTAAGAGAACAAGAAGACTTTATACCCAGAAGGAAACAAATTTACCAAGTAATTTACGACTTCATAAAACACACCCGTCACGGATCGTTAAGTAAGCTTATATTTTTGTAGGCATATCAAACTGAGATAAAATTACGGAGAAATAGAAAAATCAATGGTAGGACCGAGATAGAAAAAGAAATGGTCAAGTGCGAGTCGGAATCACTTAACGACGATTGCGTACAAAATTTGTAGAAATATAATCATCAATAGTTTTGGCATCCAGTCTCATAGTCTTTGCTTATGTACTTTTTAAAATGTAATAATTACAAATTTGTAGTCTTCGGGTTTTTGCCTATATCTACCTGTGGTACATATTTGACGATGTAAGTGATATCGTCGCCAAATATCGCACAAATATCGCCAAATTTCGTACAGACGGACAGTACAAAGTGATTCTTTAAGAGTTCCTTTTTAGGGTTCCGTACCCAAAAGGTAACAAACGGGACGCTATTCATGAGACTTCACTGTCCGCCTATCTGTCTGTCTGTCTGTCTGTCATGAGACTGTATCTCATGAACGGTGATAGTTTCTTTTTCGATTGCGGAACCCTAAAACGTCCAATTAATAAGAATTCAGTGAAGTGACAAACGAACGTAATATATGTACTCGTACCTAAACATAATTGTAAACTGGTTCCGCTTTTATTAGAATTAACCGTATGAAATTGTGCTGAGGGAATACTTTGCGAATCAGTTTCCTATGGGCTATAAAAGAAAGGGCAAACAGTTTTTAATAGACCACCTGTACCTTTACTGTTGTGTACATTATGAGAGAAAATTGGGCTTTTGTTGATGTTAGTAAATATTTACATCGACTTTCTATAGACAAGCCAACTAGCACCGCTAACTCAACAGATATAGCTTAAGAGACATCTACGAGTTTTCAGGAAGTACACACCGTACGTACTGTCTGAATAATAAATAATAGGCGACTTTATAAAATTTTAACTTATTTTAGCAAAACATTTCATAATAATAAGGTTATTTTTATGTAAGTAGGTACTGAATTATAAAATGTCACCATCCCAATACATCCCGAGGGTGTCGTAAGAGGCAATTAAGGGAACACTTTCGCAAAAAGATCCATTGCCCAGATAAGGAAAACTCGAAATGAAAGCCGGTTCTCACTAAAATGACAATCGTTAAGCCAAGTTAAAGGTCTTACGGGCGACTTAAAAAAAATCAACTGTGGGTCGCGGTGACCTGCGCCTGGCCACTTCAACACGGCAATAGGCTCAGCATCTATTACGAGGGACCTAAAACTATAAGGTGAAATGTGGGCGTATACTATGCCTCTGCCTACCCCTTCGGGGATAAAATCGTGACTATATGTAAAGCTACTGTACCGATTTACTTTCCGTTTTCACTATTCAATAGGGAGGATTTTAGATTATAATTTGTCAAGTTGGTGAATATATTGGCTAAAATAGGTATATTTGTTGAAGGGGTCGGATAAATAGGACCGCAGCGATGACACGGCGCTCCACACGCTGGTGGAGTGCACGGCGTGGGCACAACAGCGACAGGTCCTCGTAGTGGGTCTGGGCGTGGACACTCTCTCGCTTGAGGCCATGGTGCGAGCCATGCTCTCCAGCGGGAGTAAGTGGGACTGCGCCGCCTCTTTCTGCGAGCAGGTCATGCTCGCGACGGAGGCGGCGGGCCGGGTGCGGGAGAGAACTCTCCCACCCGAGTTCCGCAGTCGGCGCCCCGGGCGCCGCCGACGTGCCTTCGCCGAGGACTATCGGCCTCCATGACCGGGGGTCTGAGGACGGTGAGAGAGCCGCTCACCGTCCTTACAGAAGCAGGCCCATGACGGCAGCGTGACGTGAGCACTCACGCACGCCCCCCCTTAGAAGCGGGGTCACACCCGAAACCCCCCATAGACGCGGGATTGCACCCGAACCACCCCCTGGGCGAGGCCGCATTGGCGGCCGTAGGTCTGTTGGGAGTCACGGGACATCCTTCCTGAGGGCTTACCCGGGGCTCTCAACCATAGGCTGTTGGGCGTTACGTGAGGTTTTTTAGTCGGTAAGAGTCCGGCATAGCATCCTACGAGGATTTTCCCTCACGTTAAAAAAAAAAAAAAGGGGTCGGATAAATACAAGCTGTCTGGGTGCTTTCAAAGAAAATGCTGCTTCAACCCTGTGAGATTTTAATAAAATAATGTGTAGTGGAATTGTGTGTGTTATATTGGTCTACTAACTTTATTTAAATTTTCAGTCCTCTTTCAAAAAGTACCTACGTACTATTTGAACATACATTTTTTTTCATAATCACCTATCCATAAAAGACTCCATGAGTACAATATATACGTATCGGGATAGTGTTTCAGTAACGTCACCTAAGCGATAAAGTGACTTTTACATTAAGTTGATGAGACAGGGTTTCTCTCTAGCTAAATTCTGGAATCAATTAGTTAGCGACAGAGGCGACACTTATATCACGCCTTCCATAATTCACTAGTCTTCACTAAAGAGCTCATTTCTGTTATGTCTGTAACTCAAATGCGAAACTATAATATTTTATGGAGGATAATCGGCTCCTTACTACGAGAGCTAACCTATCTTCGTAAAGCCAGTATTATCGGAGTGGCATAAATTATCTATTAAAGCTTAACGACCTGGTATTTAAATTTCAGAATCTATTTAGGGTTCCGTAGCCAGATGGCAAAAACGGAAACCTTATAGATTCGTCATGTCTGTCTGTCTGTCTGTCTGTCCGTCCGTGTGTCACAGCCACTTTTCTCCGATAGCAGAACAGCATAGGCCTTATAGTTAAAAGGCCTTTGCTGTTGAAACTTGGTAAGTAGATGTATTCTGTAAACCGCATCAAGATTTTTATATAAAACTAGAAAAAAAGCAGTTAAGTTTGGGTTTGCTATTGCTTGCTTATATGCTTATATGCTTATATGCTATTGAGGTTTCTGACATTATTTTTTTTCTAAAGTGAATAGTTTGCGCAAGAGACACTTCCAAAGTGGAAAAATGTGTGTTTTCCACTTTGGAAGTGTCACACACATTTTTCCACTTTAGAAGTGTCCCCCTCTAACTTCTAAACTGAGAGAATGATAAATCCAAAAAAATATATATTTTACATTGCCATAAAATCTACCAACGAAAATTGGTTTGAACGAAATCGAGTTGGTAGTTTCTTTTTAATACGTCTTATACGGCAATTCTCGCCGAGAAAAATCACTACCACGGCGAACGTGTTAAAACATCAATGAAAGTTACATTGAACTACAAGAACTTTTATATTATGTAACTTGCTGCTACGGAATCGTTCATGGGCGAGTTCAACTCGCACTTGACCGGTTTTTTACATTGTTTTGCTGAGCTAGTTGCCGAAATATTATACCTACAGCTGACTTTGGACAGAAAAATATTCATCGTATTGTGCTGAAAGGACAGCTCTGTGAAAACCACGTGTTGTAATTTCTACTGAATACCTCTCTGGTTTCATTCCCCTTCTTTGTTCATATCAGGTGATATAAACAAAGATAAGGTCCTTATAAAATAGGAATATGGAACTTTAATCTTTCGCTTCTTTGCGTACTCTGCAATATGCAATATCTATACTGGGTGTTTCTTTTAGGGTGTCAAGCCGCCACTAGCTGGTAGCAGGGTTCCATACCTATCGATTTAACCCCCATGTATGTTCTACGATTTTTTGTAGTTTTCGAGATATAATTTTTTTTCGTTATTTTTCCACGTGGCTTTAAATAATTACAACTTCTTTTTGGTTCGACTTTTCTTGGATATTTTTTTATTATTATAATGCCTATTGATTGCAGTATTATGGACAAAATAATCTCCTTCCTAACTTTGATACAAGATATAAAAATTTTAATCGATAATAAAAAATAGGGAATTATGCAGAACATTATATCTCGAAAACTACAAAAAATCGTAGAACATACATGGGGGTTAAATCGATAGGTATGGAACCCTGCTACCAGCTAGTGGCGGCTTGACACCCTAAAAGAAACACCGTGTATATATAAAAATCAATGCCACTTTTCGTTGTAATTTTATAACTTAAGAACGGGCACACCTATCCAAACCAAATTTTAATGTTTTATTCGAACTATTTAGTAGATGGTTTATGTGAAGTTTGCTCAAAATCGGTCGAGCGGTTCTTCATTTATCACGCAAACGAAGTTGCGCGGGTCAGCTAGTAATCTATAATTAATACAATTTAAAGAAAGTACGCTAATACATGTTTTTAGGCACCAATGGACAATGAGTAGATATAACGACACCAGAAGTATCAATTAACGTAAGGGACATTTTGGCGAAAATGAGTTATATATATCATTGGATTCAGAATTTCGAGCTCTATCGATTGGTATACTCAAAATGTCTCTATCGTTAAAAAAATGTCCCTTACAGTACACATTTTAGGACTGTCTAAAACGATTTATAACGAAAAAATTGATTTAAGGGCCACTTAGATTTTATTCTTCCCAAACAAGTAAAGTAACTCATCACACAAAATAATTTTAAACCTTACCTTAGACCTAAAATCGGTAATTTTATACAACGTGTCCCTTACCTTAACTCATTTTTGAGCATTACCTACTACTTATCTCACATAATTTCTGCAATTTTATATTTTTCCTGTGAAAATCTAAATATTTTCTTGATTCCACCTATTAATGTATGGGCGGCTGCCCCGGGTAACTCCTCGGAAGGAAGTTTCAGGATCCCGTGTAGACGAGCTCATCACCGCGGCTCAGCACTCAGCTAGAATTGTGCTAATCCGCGTTTTTCGAGGTTCTGTTCTTATGATGTTTTGGGCCTACTTATGTATGGACATCATGCATACCCGAGTAGCACCGCCACCGCGGTTCTACAGAAGTGGACCGATTCTTCCAAAATTACGCACGATACCCCTTACCTTAGCCGGTAGCTTATTCATGTTCCGAAGAGATGAGCTTCATAACGCCGACGTAAGTAGAAAAGCACTCAATAATGATAAATGGGTGCCTCTCTAACGCAGCTTCAGGGAAAGGGGTTGAAAGCTATGGCGATGTCAACAGACACCGCCATCACCACCTTTCCCGCAATATCGCTTCTTCTGTCAGACCCCGTACACGAATGATCGTGTCCACGATGGAGCACCCCCAAAGGAAACTAAACTGGCTATCCGTCAAGTCTAACACCACTCGTGTGAAGTGCCCAACAAGGCGCTCTGCAATAATATGCTACACCCTGACCTTTTTCGAGCTATGCTTAGCGCATCAGCATCAGAGCCCTATCAGTCAAGACCCAAATTCTTCGAGAGCCATCAGGACCCATGCATGACTTGGAATGCCGTTGGGTTCGGGGTTGGTGCTTTTTTAAGTCGCAGCACAAGTGCCCCTAACACGCTTTTGGTGACTTCAGGCACATCGTTCTAACAGTAATCCCCGTCCAGTGCCTGAGACGGAACCATACGGAGCAATATGTCCCTTAACTATTGAGAGAAACATAAATAAAAAATAAATAAATAAGAAACAAGGAGACCAAGACCCTCTCCAGCTGGGTAAGTTGTTGCACCTTAGTGCGAAATCTTTTGTTTTTATCTTTTAATGTTGATTCATACCAATATTAATCATGCAAAAAATATTTCCCTGTAGTAAAAATACCACAAAGTAATTTTTCGGGTCTACAACAAATATTAAAATCAGAAAAATAATAATATTTAAGGGGGCACCTTTACAACAAACGTGATATTTTACTGTTGTTTGGTACTAAGCCCTCCGTGCGTGAGGCCGACTCGCACTTGGCCGGTTTTTTTAAATTCTTTTCGATAACCTTCAGTACCAAGTTACATCAAATATCATCAAAAGTCCTAAAGTGAAGTCCTTTACAATACATTTGCATGTGATTTTCTATAGTCTCTTGCTACTTACACTTTAGTCATTTGTTTATACATAAAATATCAGTAACGTAAGGTACAACTAAACAATTTTTTTTAATGTAACGGACACGCTATTTTGGAAACCAGTAGACATTCCTGAATTTTGAGTTTATAGCATGAAAGAAGAAGAAATTCTAAGAAACTTCACTCTTGACACAATTAAAATCGAACCAGACAGTAAAAAGTTACAGACAGATTTATAAAAATAAAATCGTTTTTTGGCTCTCCTTGTCCCTTACATTAATTGATACTTCTGGTGTCGATAAGTGCTACTTATAAATATTCACGAACATACAAGCCACCCCTAAATTAGCATACCTACTCAGCGCACTCGTATATTTTTATATTCACTTCAATAAGCATTCGGTGTAACAAAACCTTCATTAAATTCAAAGTCACAAAAAGCTACCTTTCACTCGGCTCTATACAACCTCCTATCCATAAATATAATGTACACATGTATGGATACATTATTCAAAACAATTACAACCCGTCCCTTTTAGTAGCCCATTAACAAAACCGCGCTTCACATAATATCCTTAATTTGTTTTGTTTATCAAAATTTTTTACGACATTTAACAGGTTGAGTATATTGGGTTTTAAACCGACTTTAAAAAGGAGGAGGTTTTCAATTCGACTGTATGTATTTTTAAATTTTGAACACCGATATTTCCGTCAATAATATCCGGATTTCAAAAATTCTTTTTTCGTTCGATAGTGTTCACTTCCTAGGTGAAACCAATTTTACCAAGTCGGAATCTGATGATGGGATCTAGGAGCAATCGAGGACAACCACCAAAAATTGTAGGGACAAGTAGTGCATCTGTTAACTTTTTAATTAAGTGCTTTATTAATCAAATCAACATTATATCAGTCCACTGCTGGACGTAGGCTTCTACCAATTTGCGCTACAGTACGCAATATTGTGCCTTTCGTATCCAGTCCCAGCCTGTGACCTCTACAAGGTCGTTGGTCCATCTGGCGGGTGGACGTCCTACCTTACGCTTATCGAGTCACGGTCTCCACTCGAAAACTCGTTTGCACCGTAGGCCGTTGGTTCTTTTACAGATGTGGTTAGCCCATTGCCACTTTAATGTGCTTAATCTGCGAGCTACGTCCACCACTCTGCCAAATAACCTCATTTTGAAGTCTATCCCTCAGAGATACTCCCAGCATGGCTCGTTCCATAGCCCGCTGTGCAACTTTAAGGGCATGGACTAGCCGCACCGTAAGTGTCCACGTCTTGGCACTGTATGTCATAACTGGTAGGACGCACTGGTTGTAGACTTTCGTCTTCAGGCACTGCAGTATAGGCGAATTGAGAACTCAATGTAGCTTGCTGAACGATGCCCAGCCCAAAAAGATCTTTCCAGCGATTTTCTTGTCCAGGTTTTTTTTTTTTTTAACGTGAGGGAAAATCCTCGTAGGATGCTATGCCGGACTCTTACCGACTAAAAAACCTCACGTAACGCCCAACAGCCTATGGTTGAGTGCCCCGGGTAAGCCCTCAGGAAGGATGTCCCGTGACTCCCAACAGACCTACGGCCGCCAATGTGGCCTCGCCCAGGGGGTGGTTCGGGTGCAATCCCGCGTCTATGGGGGGTTTCGGGGGTGACCCCGCTTCTAAGGGGGGGCGTGCGTGAGTGCTCACGTCACGCTGCCGTCATGGGCCTGCTTCTGTAAGGACGGTGAGCGGCCCTCTCACCGTCCTCAGACCCCCGGTCATGGAGGCCGATAGTCCTCGGCGAAGACACGTCGGCGGCGCCCAGGGTGCCGACTGCGGAACTCGGGTGGGAGAGTTCTCTCCCGCACCCGGCCCGCCGCCTCCTTCGCGAGCATGACCTGCTCGCAGAAAGAGGCGGCGCAGTCCCACTTACTCCCGCCGGAGAGCATGGCTCGCACCATGGCCTCAAGCGAGAGAGTGTCCACGCCCAGACCCACTACGAGGACCTGTCGCTGTTGTGCCCACGCCGTGCACTCCACCAGCGTGTGGAGCGCCGTGTCATCGCTGCGGTCCTCGCAGTGCTGACACTCGGCCGTGGTTTCCCGGTGTTTTCGCCACAGATACCTACCGAAGCTACCGTGCCCGGCAAGCATCTGTGTCAACCGGTAGGAGAGAGCACCGTGTCTTCTCTCCAGCCACTCGTCCATGACCGGTCTGACGGCCGCGATTGTGGCGAATCCTCCCTTTGGTTGCTCAAGTCGCACCTTCCATGTCTCCAGGGTTTCCTGGTGGAGCAGGGTCCGCTGGGCCTCGATTTCTCGAGACGCAGGCCTTTGGCCCCGCTCCAGCGCCTCCTTGCGCCATCTGAACAGTGACGCAAGGGCTCTCGCTTCCAGGTCCCATGGAGGGGTTCTTGTCCAGGTTGCCCTTGTCTAACGTAATAACGTGCCCAAGATAAGTATACTTCTGGACAACCTCAAGCTTCGATCCTTCGACGTAGATTGGTCCCGGCGTGACGTGCTCATTGAACATGACCTTGGTTTTCTCCAAGTTCATGCCGAGACCAACACGTCGAGACGCAATACTTAGTCTGTGTAACATTCCGTCCAACTGTTTCAGCGTCTCCGCGACTATGACGATGTCGTCGGCAAATCAAAGGTGTGAGATGCGCACGCCGTTAATGTTCACGCCCCATACTTTCCAGTCCAGCGTGTTGAAAACGTCCTCCAGTGCATTGGTGAAGAGTTTCGGGGATATTACGTCGTCCTGTCTTACACCTCTGCGCAGTTCGATGGTATTTGTTTTAGTTAGTTGGTTTTATGGTTCTCCAGCTGGATGGTCATGGTAGCGGTCCCTACAAACATCTCAACACCTTGACATGACGCCAATAGACTCGACACTGCTGCAGAGCGTCCATGACTGCCCAGGTTGCGACTGAATCTTTCTCGTAATCCACAAAACCCAAATACAGCGGCTGATTGTACTCTTTTGTCTTTTGTACAATCTGCCGACCAGAATGGATGTGGTCTACGGTACTGAAGCCTTTCCGAGATCCGGCTTGCTCATTTGGCTGAAACTCGTCGAGTTTTCCGGCGAAGTAAGTGCTTTAACGTACTACAATTTCATGAAAGTCTGGAGTCGATCTGATGATGGAGCCGAAAGATGGTTGAGGGATTTCCTAAATGATTAACAGCAGTTATCCTGTATTTGAGCTGACTTTACACCTAGATAGATAAATCATTCAGTCCACCTTATTCTAAAGAACTGGAAGAAGTGGTTCTAGTAGTAGAAAGAACTAATTCTGTCATATTTTATAATAACATAATAAATCTATTTATGCTATATCTATATATATAAAAATGTTGTGTGCGTTTGTGTATCTATTAAAAACTCAAAATTTACTGAATCGATTGAGCTCAAAATTGGACACGATATACATTATGATTCAGAGATGGTTTTAGGCTACTTTATACACTTTTATCATAACAGCAATAACAATAAAATAGCTTTAAAAAGTGATTTTACCAATAGATGGCGTTGGACGTTTTTTTTTTAAATTATATTCTGCTAGCTTCAGAACAAAATATTATAAACAACCTATTTAGAAGGTACCTACCAGATTGATGTTTTTTAAGAGAAGTTTGATTGCGGCCTCCTTGCATTCAGAATAATAAAAGAGAGTACTTACCTAATAAAGAGGTCAGATAAGGTTTGCATGTTATTTTTGAACATTTTGGACATTCGGAATTTTGGAGTTTTGTACTTTAGACTTTGGAATTTTGGAGTTTTGGAGTTTTGGAGTTATGGAGATTTGAACTTTTAGAATTTTAGACTTTTAGACTTTGGAGTTATGGACTTTTGGACTTTGGACTTTTGGACTTTGGTCTTTTGGACTTTTGGACTATTGGACTTTTGGACTTTTGAACTTTTGTACTTTTGGACTTTTCGAGTTTTGGGCGTTTGACATTTTGGACTTTTGGAGTTGGAGTTTTGGAGTTTTAGAGTTTTAGAGTTTTAGAGTTTTAGAGTTTTGGAGTTTTGGAGTTTTGGAGTTTTGGAGTTTTGGAGTTTTGGAGTTTTGGAGTTTTGGAGTTTTGGAGTTTTGGAGTTTTGGAGTTTTGGAGTTTTGGAGTTTTGGAGTTTTGGAGTTTTGTAGTTTTGGAGTTTTGGAGTTTTGGAGTCTCGGAGTTTCGGAGTTTTGGAGTTTTGGAGTTTTGGAGTTTTGGAGTTTTGGAGTTTTGGAGTTTTGGAGTTTTGGAGTTTTGGAGTTTTGGAGTTTTGGAGTTTTGGAGTTTTGGAGTTTTGGAGTTTTGGAGTTTTGGAGTTTTGGAGTTTTGGGGTTTTGGACTTTGGAATTTTGAACTTTTGTACTTTGGACTTTTCAACTTTTATACTTTTGGAGTTTTGGAATTTTGGAGTTTTGGACCTTTGGACTTTTGAACCTTTGGACTTTTGGAATTTTGGAGTTTTGGAGTTTTGGAGTTTTGGAGTTTTGGAGTTTTGGAGTTTTGGAGTTTTGGAGTTTTGGACTTTTGGACTTTTCGAGTTTTGGACGTTTGACATTTTGGACTTTTGGAGTTGGAGTTTTGGAGTTTTAGAGTTTTAGAGTTTTAGAGTTTTAGAGTTTTGGAGTTTTGGAGTTTTGGAGTTTTGGAGTTTTGGAGTTTTGGAGTTTTGGAGTTTTGGAGTTTTGGAGTTTTGGAGTTTTGGAGTTTTGGAGTTTTGTAGTTTTGGAGTTTTGGAGTTTTGGAGTCTCGGAGTTTCGGAGTTTTGGAGTTTTGGAGTTTTGGAGTTTTGGAGTTTTGGAGTTTTGGAGTTTTGGAGTTTTGGAGTTTTGGAGTTTTGGAGTTTTGGAGTTTTGGGGTTTTGGACTTTGGAATTTTGAACTTTTGTACTTTGGACTTTTGAACCTTTGGACTTTTGGAATTTTGGAGTTTTGGAGTTTTGGAGTTTTGGAGTTTTGGAGTTTTGGAGTTTTGGAGTTTTGGAGTTTTGGACTTTTGGACTTTTCGAGTTTTGGACGTTTGACATTTTGGACTTTTGGAGTTGGAGTTTTGGAGTTTTAGAGTTTTAGAGTTTTAGAGTTTTAGAGTTTTGGAGTTTTGGAGTTTTGGAGTTTTGGAGTTTTGGAGTTTTGGAGTTTTGGAGTTTTGGAGTTTTGGAGTTTTGGAGTTTTGGAGTTTTGGAGTTTTGGAGTTTTGTAGTTTTGGAGTTTTGGAGTTTTGGAGTCTCGGAGTTTCGGAGTTTTGGAGTTTTGGAGTTTTGGAGTTTTGGAGTTTTGGAGTTTTGGAGTTTTGGAGTTTTGGAGTTTTGGGGTTTTGGACTTTGTAATTTTGAACTTTTGTACTTTGGACTTTTCAACTTTTATACTTTTGGAGTTTTGGAATTTTGGAGTTTTGGACCTTTGGACTTTTGAACCTTTGGACTTTTGGAATTTCGGAGTTTTGGAGTTTTGGAGTTTTGGACTTTTGGACTTTTGGACTTTTGGACTTTTGGACTTTTGGACTTTTGGACTTTTGGACTTTTGGACTTTTGGACTTTTGAACTTTTGGACGTTTAGAATTTTAGACTTTTAGACTTTGTAGTTTTGGACTTTGGACTTTTGGACTTTTGGACTTTTGAACTTTTGGACTACTAACTCCTATGTATATTTCATGATATTTCTTTCGAAAAATAAGGTCATGAACAAGTTTCACTTCTTACATGTGTACAATAGTACACGCACACATTTTTTTTTTAAATGTAGGGACCCATCATTTAGTTTGTTACTCATTTCTCATAGGTACATAAAAAAGTCACAGCGAAGCGTGGCAGGGTACCGCTAGTTATATATATATATATAGCTAAGTTCTGTACGTACCGGGTCCTATACAGATAAGAGGCACGTATATTATACATAATAGGTGCCTCACAGAGTTTTTTAGTGTCGTTTCTGGTTGCTCGCGAGGTCTACTCTTCGCAGAAGTACCTACTAGTCGTTATTTTTTTGACTAACAGTCATTCCTAAATAAGTATCACGCCTAAACTATTGAATCAATTTGGATGATGCTTGGAAAAATCTGAGCTTATGATCCGGGAAAGGATTAAGAATAAATTATTGATCCTGATTTGAGCAGTTCCATTTCTCAATATTTGTTCCAATTTCAAACATAATAATAATGGTATGTATTGTATCAGAAAAGAAGTATTTTTCCACAGAAGTTTCAAAAGTGAGCGTTTTGTAGTTCAGAAATGAGAGACATCTCAACCATCAATACCTAATATATATTCTAAGGTTACTTTAAATGTAAAGGTTCATTCAAAGCTGGTGTCTTTGCTTAATATAAGAAAGTCACAAAAACTGTTACGGCTCCACGAAGTGCTATCATAAATTTTTAGGGCACCTCGAGCCTAGAAAACGAAGTAGCAAAAAAACCTTATCTTTATGTTCTCAATTTTAAGGTTTTCGGATTTCAGAGGTATCGGTGAGGTTACATAATGACCAAATGAAACATCAAAAGCGTTAATAGGTAGGATACAATCAGTAAGGTACCTACGTATTTTTGTTCATTAATTTATAGAACATATTTTGATTTTTTTATACTACTGAGTTGGCCGACAAGCTTACATCCCACCTAATGTTTAGTTAGGTACCGTAGCCTATGGACGTTTGCAACACCAGAAGCGAGACACACGATCTGTTGACCCGGGTAAAGGTTGTGACGACCCACAGTTAAAATTTTTCAAACCGCCCATGAGGCCTTTTTTTTTGTTACGTGAGGGAAAATCCTCAGAGGATGTTATGCCGGACTCTTACCGACTAAAAAACCTCACGTAACGCCTAACAGCCTGTGGTTGGGAGTCCCGGGTAAGCCCTCGGAAGGATGTCCCGGGACCGCCCATAAGGCCTTCAACTTCGCTTTACTACAGTCATATTACTGACAACCGGGACCAACGGCTTAACGTGCCTTCTGAAGCACAAAACGCTCGGAAATAAATGTTACAAAGTGGTCAGGTGGTGGTTACCCGTCCATTATGACTGGTCATAGTAAATGTTGCTTACTACATTGATCGTTAACAGAACACTGAGTCCGCGGGGCCTTGAGCGCTTCAAAAACGAAAACGCCTTTGTGAAACGAACCTAAATTAACTAATGCTCAAACCAACTGTAGACCCGTAAAGCATTTACGTAAAGCATTTAATCCTACTAATTTTATAAAATGTGGAAGTGTGTGAAGATGTTTGTTACTCAATCACGCTCTATCGGGTGATCGGATCTGGCCGAAATTTGGCACAAGGATAAATTTTTGTGTGAAATAATAAAATACCAAGGGTGTATGGTTTTACAAATGAATAAATAATGAGCTACTTTTTATCCCGGGAATGTGTTCCTACAGGAAGTGGAAACGGAAACAGAATTCCAGGCGGGCGTAGCCGCGAGCATCGTCTAGTAATACACGAATGTCAAAAATATGGCACGGTGGTTAAACGAGTGCTACCCGGACACGCAGTGTGCTACAGGTGAAGCCAGGTACAGCTAGTAGCTTATATGTAAAGTATATCGATAAGTACCATCTGTAAGTATTTATAACATTACTTGTTGATGACCGCGGCTCCGACGCGTGAAATGTCATTCCCGACCACCCTTATCATTTAGGTGTATGAAAAGTTAATTGTTGCCGATTCACAGACCTACCGAATATACATAAGATATTTCACAATAATCGGTAAAGCCCTTTCGGAGGAGTTTGGTAATAGCGACATAAGAATGTTATTTAATAGATTTCCTATACTAATATTATAAAGAGGAAAGATTTGATTGTTTGTTTGTTTGCATCGAATAGGCTTCAAAACTACTGGACCTATTTAAAAAGTTCTTTCACTGCTAGGAAGCTACACTCTTTCCGATGAACATAGATTATACTTTATTCCCATATTACCATGGGAACGGGAGCTACGCGGGTGTATACGTGTGACATCCTCTAGTGCATTATAGAGTACTTTGCATGAAGTAGATATCGGCTGATCTTAAAATCATATTGAGTCAGTTCGTACGCGGAGCTCAATCACAAAGAGATGACTGATAAACAAAACGCCTTTATCTCATGTAGCTGGTTTCATACTTGTATCGGTGATGGCTTTTAAACGACTTTATGCTTTCATTTCTATTATAAGAGAGCTTTAAGTAAGGCCGCGAATCATAAAAAAATGTATGAAATGTTTAGTTAATTGAGTGTGAACTAAATAAATCAATTTACTTATATTCCGCTATCCTAAAAACTTGTTATTAAATAAAAGATCTTATAGAAGAAATGGAAATATCTGTTGACATCAGTCAAGAGGCAAGACCTCACCTGACTTGAAATGTGTAGTGTCATTTAATAGCTTAGCATTGATGTTACGACTTGTTAACGAATGCGACTAGTGTCAAAAAATCAGTTTCTTCCCCGCCATGGCACTACCGCTTGGCACCACCAGTAGGTATTGTCATGGGAAATTTTACTTTCCGGTGGCACTTCTGGTACGTTCTGGTACTGGTACTGGTACGATAAGCCGTTGGTCCCGGTTGTCAGTAAAATGACAGTTGTTAAGCCAAGTTGAAGGCCTTACGGGCGGCTTGAAAAATTTCAACTGTGGGTCGTCACAACCTGCGCCGGGTCGGCAGCGCGTGTGTAACGCCTCTGGTGTTGCAAACGTCTATAGGCTACGGTTACCAACCTTCCGGTGGGCCGTAAGCTTGTCTGCCACCTAAGTAGTATAAAAAAAAAAACGTTCCTATTTGTTACTTGCTTTCTTGTAGATTTAAATAATTCTAAATTACTATTTTTCACATCGAAGAAGTAATCCGATGTATTATACACGGAGTTAAGATGACTGGTTCCTATGAACAAGAACAAAAACGGTTAGTGATTCTCTTATGCATCTTCTTACATCCCCGAGCTCTACAAACAGAATGTGAAGAGGCACACCATTGAAAGACTAACTTTAAGATCACCTTTAGTAGTCTTGGGGACTGTGAGGGTGCCACCTCGCTAGATATTGCAATGTTTTGAATGAACAAACAGGCGGCATCATTTGCAAAAATGCTGTAATTTTCTGGTGGAGCTGCAAATAATCTTTTTAAAAATATTTGATACATATTAAATGTTAGAAACACTCTAAAACAAATAGGTGGATGAAGTACAACGTACGTGGGTCGGGTGACGTCTAAACTCGACCACATTATTTACGTATGCCAAAACGAATGTGAATAAACAGCAGGGAAACGCGTGACTTGAATGAGTTCCGCTATAATATTGAGAAACGGGCACGAGTTCTGAAGGAAAGTAGCGTTCAAACATATTTATAATGTTACCTGTTCAATAAACACTGTGTCGTGAAATATGAACTATAAAAGTGTTCAGAGAATGCGTCCAGCTATTAAATTTTTCATGTTTATGTTTCTTTTTTGTTCTGGAACGCCGACCCCAACTGAATTGAGAAAAGGCTCGGTGGATAATATGATGTGTTTTCTTGATCACAACTGAAATAATGAAATTTATTAGATACAAGGATTAATTGACTACTGTACTGTGGATAATCAATAATGATGTGGTTAATTTGACCATGTCTTCACTAAAGATTTGAAGCCTTTCAAACAGTTTTTTTTGTAATATTTAAAATGACACGACAAAGTTGACCGCGTCAACTTATGTTATGTTACTTCTTATTAAGATAACACGTTTTGCATTGGAATTACCCATCTATAGACACGTTTGAGGTTGATGAAAATAAATTTTTGTGTTTCAGTTCTAAGTATGGGGACCCCTAAAACATATTGTTTTTTTCTATTTTTATCTGAAATTCTTAGTGCCATTTACAGAATACACCTACTTACCAAGTTTCAGCAGCATAGGCTTTATAGTTTCGGAGAAAAGTGCCTGTGACATACGGAAGGACAGACAGATGGACAGACAGTCATGACGAATCAATAAGGGTTCCGCCCGAAGGTTCCGTTATTTGGCCTTTTATTACGCAGCCCTAAAAAGGAACAAAATAATATTGTATGGTTTTCTATACTAATGTTTTAGAGGAAATATTTGATTGTATGCATTAAAAGACTCGGTAACCACTGAACCTCGGTGGCTACGTTATCCCCGGTGAAAACGGGCTATATTTTATTCGGGCGAAACCCCGTGACGTCCACTAGTATGTAATAAGTGCGGTGTGGGCTGCGACTTTTAGTGACTACTCTTAAGGCTTGTATATTCGAAAGAGACTCATCTTGGGGTAAACTTTACAAGTAATGTACTTTTTTACCTAAATAAATTAGTTTAATCCTCATAAAAACTTATCATAAAATAGATATAGCTAGGTTTTAAAACCAAATTTTACGACTAGTTTTTTTTTTAATGCCTCAGATTTTATAACAGTAATATAGTGTATTAGAATCTAATTAAGTCCGGCAAAAGCGTACGCTGTCATCCTTCGAATTGCCTTAAGATTAATTGTCAAGGTCGAATACGGAAGCCTTAAGCTAAGTTCGCTATCGACTCGGTACCGCAGTAAGAATGTAGGTGGGATTAGTTCGAATTGCTGCGTGGCTGGTTATCTTACTTTAGACTAAGTATATTATAGATTTACTTGATGTTTACGATAAACCTTATAATATACGTCAAATATTATAATATGTAGCTGAAAATGTGTTTTCTGAAAATTTCTAACAGCGTAATAAAGAATTTGTGAATATTATTATTGACAGAAACCACTAAGATTGTCTAATATAGACTTGCTTGAGAACTGGATTAACATAATTATTAAGATACCGATTTCTCCTTTAGTAAAATTGTGATAAGTGAAGAAAAATCAGCGACTACACCTGCGTTAAATTTGATTATCACGCAAGCGTGTTTTCCCGAGGAAAAATTACGAAAATTCTAATAATTCTTAGAAGAAAGCCCTTTGTGCTACTGAAGCGTAATAAAAGAATCCCAAGTCATGGATGAAAGTAAATGAGCGCCACATCTAATGAATGGTTACGCTGTGAGTCATAATTTGTTGATATATCATAATAAATCACCCTCGTTACCTAACGTTTCCGTAAGCGCGTTGGTGCAAAGATAGAAAACGTTCCTGACTTCAAACGGTAAAAGGTTTTTAATTATATTAATGTGTGTACTTATATCCATTAAGTCTATAAAATTTCTTAGTGTAAAAGGGAAGTTAACACGAATTATATCTTCAGTAGTAAATTGCTTAGAATGTGAGTACAGTTCTAGTAAGCATTATTAATGCAAGTAATGTGAATGGTTAGTTTCATATGCGTAAAATTTGACTTTATTTAAAACTAGATAACGCTCGCGGCTTCGACCACGTGATTTAAGTTGCCGTTCCCGCTTTCCATGGGAACATAATTTCTGGAATAAAAATTAGCCTATAGGTTATTCCTGAATAGTGAGTGATTGTACTATATTTCAGTCCGATCCGTTTATCTACCCAATCATTCACATTTATAATATTACTAGCTGATGCCCGCAGCTTCGCCCGCGTGAAATTTATTCCCGGGATAAAAAGTAGCCTATGTGGTATTCCAGACTATAATGTATCTCTGTAACAAATTTCAACCCGATCCGTTCAGCGGTTTGAGCGTGAAAGAGTAACAAACATCCACACTCACAAACTTTCGCATTTATAATATTATAGATAGATTAGGATTACAAATATGCAAAAGTCCCTTTGACTACTGCAGAAGGAATTATTTGGATATTATGTATGTTTTTCTTCTATTTGGGTCTAGCGATCTATGGACATTTAGTAAGACTATGTTCCAGAGAAATGTATTTGTGACCTTTAGAAAAAACGGGCCAAGTGCGAGTTGGACTCTCCCATGAAGGGTTCCGTAGCAGTAAGTAACATAATATATAGTTCTAGTAGTTCGTTGTTACTTTCATTGATGTTTTAACACGTTCGCAGTGGTAGTGATGGTTCTAGGCGAGAATTGTGGTTTATGACGTATTAAAAAAAAACCACCGACTCAATCTCGTTCAAACCAATTATCGTTGGTAGATTTTATGGCAATGTACATCATATATTTTTTAAGATTTATCATTCTGTTAGTTTAGAATTTAGAGGGGGAGGGGGGCACACATTTTTCCACTTTGGAAGTGTCTCTTGCGCAAACTATTCACTTTAGAAAAAATGATCCTAAAAACCTCAATAGCATTTTTTAAGACCTATCTAGGTACCGCACACGTATGGGTATGATGAAAAATAAATTTTGAGTTTCAGCTCTGAGTATGGGGACCCCCAAAATTTACTGCTTTTTTTCTAGTTTTACATACGAATCTTAATGCGGTTCACAAATTACATCTTCTTGCCAAGTTTCAACAGCATAGGCCTTATTGTTTCGGAGAAAAGTGGCTGTGACATACGGACGGACAGACAGACATGTCGAATCTATAAGGGTTTTTTTGCCATTTGGCTACGGAACCCTAAAAACTCCATAAAACGATTTGGATTGTAATTAGACTTTGTGGCACAAGTTCGTCGCCAGGTATACTTCAATTTGGCCATTTAAAAAAAAAATAATAAAAAAGAAACCGACTTCAAACAAAACTAAAAACTGAAATATAAAATTTACTTAGCACAAACATTACATTACATATGATCACGCCTTTATCCCCGAAGGGGTAGGCAGAGGCATATTATATGCCCACATTTCACCTTTTGTATAATTTGTCCCACGTAATAGGTGGTGAGCCGTATTACATACATACATACATAACATCACGCCTGTCTCCCAACGGGGTAGGCAGAGACTATGACTTTCCACTTGCTACGATTCTGGCAAACAACTTTCGCTTCTTCAACTTTCATAAGTGTCTTCATACATGCTCTTCGGTTAAGGGTACTCTTGACCTGGCCTTTTTTCAGAAGATTATCGATTTGATCGATATGAGTATGCCGAGGTCGACCCCTACCAGTTTGCTTATTCACTCTCGCTTCATAAATCTGTTTTGTCAGCCTATTTCCATCCATTCTCTCCACATGTCCAAACCATCTGAGCATCCCTTTCTCTATCTTAGTCACTACATCTTCTGTCATACCGCAATGTTCCCTTATCACACTATTCTTTACTTTATCCCTCAATGTCACTCCAGCTATACTTCGCAAACTTCTCATTTCCACTGCATTAATTTTACTTTCATGCTTCTCCTGCCACACCCAACTTTCACTACCATGCATAAGTGTAGGGACAAGCACTCCTCTATGTACAGCCATCCTTGCCTTTTTAGACACGTTCTGACTGCTCATAAAGGTGTGAATGGCTCCATTCACTTGATTTCCTGCCAAAACTCTTCTTTCAATATCATTGTCACACTTTCCATCTCTTGCAAATTTTGAACCCAAATATACAAACTCTTTCACCTGTTCCACGCTCTTTCCTTCGATCGATATCGAGCAATCAGTCACACATTTCTCTCTTTCAAAAACCATTACTTTTGTCTTGCTTACATTAACATTCATTCCTCTACTTTTAAGCGCATCGTTCATTATATTAACCATCAATTGCAACTCATCCGCCGATGATGCCAGTATTACTTGATCATCAGCATAAAGGAGGCATTTGACGGTTAGCTCATTCATTTTTAATCCATACGCACACTCTTGTAGTTCTTTCAAGCAACTGTCCATGTATAGGTTGAACAGCCATGGTGACGCTACACAGCCTTGTCTCACACCTTTTTCGATGGGAAAAAAGTCTGTGCAAGCTCCATTGATCCTGACACAAGCACTGGAGCCCTCGTATAGAGTTTTCAAGGCTCGTTTCAAGTTGCTGTTCACTCCATACATAGACAGTGTTGACCACAGTTCATTCCTCACCACTCTGTCATAGGCCTTTTCCAAGTCCACGAAGATGCAATAGACTTTTTGACGTTTTGCCAAAAACTTTTCAACTAGGCATCTTAATGAAAAGACCTGATCCGTGCATCCCCTTCCTTTCATAAATCCTGCTTGTACATCCCACATTTTTCCTTCAGTTTCATTCATCTTCTCTCAAAACTTTCGCGGTAGTTTTTGCACTCTTGCTGTGACCCTTTACCTTTGTACAGCGGCACTATGACGGATTTGCACCATTCTTCTGGTACTCTGCCATTTCGCCAGCAAAGAATAAAAAGGCGGTACAGCTGGCAAGCTACCACGCCACGACCCGCTTTCAGCATCTCGACAGAAATTCTATCAATCCCAGCAGCCTTTCCTAATTTCATACTATTCAACGCTTCCACAATTTCTTCCATACTTAAGTGGCTTTCATTCTCAAGTTCATTCATTTCCGAAACATGAGTCTCCATTTGCATATCCTCTTTTTCAAATAAACTTTCAAAATATTCCTTCCACGTTTTTAACACACATTCCTCTCCTATCACAAGACTGCCATTACGGTTTCTGATTTGCTTAAATTGTGAGGTTGTCTTTTCAGTCCTCATTGTTCTTATAGACTTCCAAAAGAATTTTATGTTTTGTTGGAAGTCATCAGATAACCTGTTATGAAAGTCATCCTCATCATTCTCTCTCTTAATTTTTATGACTTCTTTCGCAACACGCTTATACCTTTTATACTCATCCTTTGCCATTTTTACATCCTCATCCGTTGCCTTCTGCATTCTTTGGTTGGCCATTGTAGCCAACCAGTTCAACCATGCTTGCTTCTTATCAGACAAAACTTTTAAAACTTCAGCACACATACTCTTTACCTGACATCCTTGTCTCCTTTTGCTTATCCCACATACTTCTACTGCAACTTTTACGAGACCTTCCTTAATCGGCTTCCATAATTCTTCAATCTCACATATTTTCTCTAAATTTACAAATTTCTCGCTCAATTTACTTACAAATTCCTCTTTCACGCGTATATCTTTCAAATTTTCGACTTTAATGCGCTCCAATACACCTATGGGTTTATGCACACGATGCCGCCACAGCTGAAACAGACCTCTTACTCGGCTAATTACCAAGAAGTGATCTGTGTCAATTCCGGCACCGCGATATGCCCGGGTGTCCAGAACATTCTTTCTCATTCTTGCGTCTACTATCACAAAATCAATCATGCTTCTCTGGCTTTCTTGTGTCCTTGTATACAAGTGGATATCTTTGTGGTTAAATATGGTGTTGGTTACCACAAGATTCCTCTCCAAACATACTTCTAGCAAACTTTCGCCATTTTCATTCACTCGCTCATCCCCAAACTTACCCAATACACTTTCATATCCATCACGCTTCACTCCAACCCATCCATTAAAATCACCTAACATTACAATCCTTTCGTTTCGTTTGCATTTACCCAGAATATCATTCACACTCTCCCAGAATGCCTGCCTCTCACTTTGGTCTTTTGAGGACCGGCGCCACCGCGCATCCTGTGGAGCATACACTCCTAACACAAAGATGCGGGTGAGTCCAACCTTTAGCCTCAACCAAACGAGTCTTGGGCTCACACATTCATAATCTGTCACACATTCATTCATTCTCGCGGAAAGTATTACACCGACACCCTGACAAGCCGCACGGGTCGTGGCTACGCCTGACCAGTATGCCGTATAGGTTCCATGCGTCGTGGTGTCGCATCCTTTCCGCTTTGTCTCATTCACACACAAAATATCCAGTCGCCTCTCTCGCATTATCTTGCATACCTCCTCAATTTTATCATCCATACCTCCTCTTACATTCAACGTAGCAAAGCGGCTATCATAAGCCCACTTTTCGCCCCGATGGGAGACGAGACGTGACGGGTTGCGAACCACATCGCCGTCATTCTGGATGTTTAAATTCAACTCCATTGCGTTCCCACGAGTAGCAAGGGAAAAACATGTCCACCTGAACAGAGCCCCGCTTGTCCAAGTAAGGCTAACCTTATTCTGGGCTCGCCCGGTCCCAGGGTATAATAATAATAGGCACGCTTATGACTACGCTCGCCCGTAGCCACGCAGCTCATCGGCACGGCGACCTTCGCTTGGCGGAGAGTGGAGGGGATGAGGATGGGGTAGGAAGGGATTTGCGGATAAGGAAATGAATAAGGTAGGAAAGGACGGGGTAGAAAAGGATCCCAAAATCATTCTGTAATTCGAACCAAAAATTCCAACAGCCAGGACAGATGTTAACTTTCAAATACAATCTCTACAGTCCGAGCGAATATGATATGAGCCGTATTGCCGTGTTTAAATGGACAGGCGTAGGTTGTGACTGCCTGCTGTTGAAATAAAGCCTTCAACTTAGCTTAACGACTGCCATTTTACTGGCAACCGGGACCAACGGCTTAAATTTTTTACATAACTATAAATATTTACGCAGCACATGCAACGAAGCTCTCAAAAGGAATAACTTTTCCCCCGTTTTTAAAACATTTACTATTACTGCTCCGCTCCTATTCATTGCAGCGTGATGCTATATAGCCTATGACACTCCACAATAACGTAGCTTTCTATTGGTGAAAGAATTTTTAAAATCGGTTCATTAGATCCCGAGATTACCCCCTTACAATTTAACAAAATATACAAACACACAAACTTTACTTCTTTATAATATTAGTATAGAAGTATAGATAGTATAGATTACGAGAAAAGCTACGAATAATGTATTCTATAGAAGTGTAATTCGGCTCAAAAAATTGCTCCACCAAATGGGGACCGCGGAAGGTGGGGCTTAAAAAGGGGACCGCGCGACACAGTTAGTCCGCGCTGTCACGCGTAACGTACGGTTGTGTCGCTGGAACCAATCAGTCAGTGATATTAATTGTGTTTTCGCGTTAAATATATCCCAAAAATGCCTTCTTGTATTGTGAATTGGTGCAGAAGCCATACGGATATGAAAAACTCTGGAATCACCTTCCATAAGTTAGTAAATATTCATTATAAAAACACGTACTTGGGGAAGTTGAAAAGTGTTATGCAACATGAACGCAATTCCAAAATTAAATTATTTTTATGCAGTGTTCATAGTATGTTAAGCGCTGAGGTAATATTGTTAGTAAGATATTATATTAGTAGGATGATATTATGCATAGAAATTAAATTATAATTTTTGTTTGTTTCGGAGTTTGCATGGCGTTGTCAAATATGCTGTATGTGGAACGTCAACTTCCAGAGACAGTTGAGCAAATTGTGGGCTATATTGCAGGGTTCGTAGCAAAAAAGTTACAAACCAAAATAGAATGTTTGTCCTGCATCAATTTATTACTGGCAACGGAAAAACTTTATTTTCACAAACTAATTTGTCTGAAAGATTTTGGAGGATTAGTTTATCCCTCATTCATTGTTTTCAAAATATGTCTTTGGTGTGAAACATTACTCAGGGTTGTCTAGGGCACACAATTTGAAAATAATGGTAAATAAGTGTTTTGCCAAAATAATAGAAATAAATGACGTCACGAAACCCCTGAAAGACAGTCATCCTATAGAAAGCAATCACGATGTTGTGTTGTTGAAGGCTATAATCGAACAATTTCAAATTTCTAATAATTCGTTTGCATTATATTTCTAAAAACGAGTCCTTATTAAATTCCAACCGCCATAAATTAAATAAACTAATTATTTTTAGAGGTTCATAATTGTGAAAAAAAAAAACAACGTATTTTAATTTGTATATACGCATACAAAGTAGTTCAATCAATAGAAAAATAATAACAATCCAGTTATTATTTTTCTGTTGATTAAACTTTGATTGAACTTATTCAATAAAAAATAAACACAAAACAAGCTTTCTTATTATTGCATAAAACCATCCACGCTTATCACGTTCGCCGCTTTAGGTGGGGCGCCGAGACGGCATGACCTTGGCGCGACCAATCGCATTCAAGTATTCAACGATGGATGTATGAGTGTTATGTTTTATTGCTGTTTTTTAGTGTGCGTAAGTTACTCCAAGATTTTAGCGGTAACTATATAGGTGTTACATTTCTATAGAATACATTATTCGTAGGAGAAAAGTTATCCGACACGCATAGGTATAGGCATACCTGTGCGTGTCGGATACAGGTAAATATTATTTTTTTGACGATCCGGGCTCCATTAATAATTTTATACGTATGTGCCTTTAACATACATCTTAATTTTTTTAAAGAGCTCAACTTCGTCAATTTAGTAAATTTAATCTAAGGAACTTTGGGCAGATTTCATTCCAAATGAGTGTTAATTCCACCTCCATTTTATTCTCTAACCTAAAATTTATATTGTGAGAATGTAGCAAGCTGACAGTATAATAATAAACATAGTTCGATAAAGTTTCGATCAAATTCTATGAACACAAACCTTTACACAAGCCATCGAACACGCAACTGACACAAATATTTATATATACCTCACTACATGTCATCGAAATCATAAAATGTAGGTATAAAGTCTCTTTATTATAAGAGGAGGATCGATGGATAAATAAATTTCCCAGACGACTTTTTTTCACTTCGCTGAAGGGCGTATTTGATTATAAGATATTGCTTTATTTAAGTCTACATTTAAAGGTAGAAATAAATACACAAACTCCAAATTTTATAATATCGGTGCTGTCCCCCTCCTTTTTTTTACAAACAAAAAATATTATACGCACAATGTATTAGTAAATTAAGTTTCAAATCTATTCTAATAGGGTAGAGACGCACCAACGTATACAGGAAGTCAGAATCTGCTTCTGGGATCCTGGAGAAATCGAAGAAATCCCTCGAATCGAGGGAATTCCTTAACGATTTACAGCAGTTATCTTGTGTTTGGGCTTGAGTAATTTGTATTGGGGAGAACATTACCCCTAGACAGATATAATTTCAGTCTACCCGTCACTACAGACGAATTGAGAACCTCCTCCTTTTTTGGAAGTTGGTTAAAAATAAAATTAACTTAGCACAAAGTAATAGGTAGTAGATTTAGATTTATCAGATATTATTGACTGTAATACTGAAGTCGGTGCCAATATTTCTATGAGAGATTAGTAATACCTACCTAAACCTATAGTTTTACTTGGCGCCGATTTCAGTATTACATTCAATATTATCTGATAAATCTAAATAAACTACCTATTACTTTGTGCTAAGTTAATCTTATTTTTCAATTTTTAGTTTTTGTTTAAAGTCGGTTCTTTTTTGTTAAAAATTTTGAAATTTTCAAACAAAAGTGTGTTTTATATCATCGTCCATGTTCTAATATCGGTGTTATGGGTGGTCTTTGTAAGTACCAATGTGATTTTTTTTTATAATATCAGTGGTAAAGTATAAGTGCAACAATATTATAAAAATAGCCGGCCAAGTGCGAGTTGGCCTCGCCCATTAAGGGTTTCGTAGCAGCAAGTAACATAATATAAAAGTTCTTATAGTTCGTTGTAACTTTGATTGATGTTTTAACACGTTCGCAGTGGTAGTGAATTTTCGAACAGAAAATTGCGGTTTACGACGTATTAAAAAAATCTCGATCAAACCAATTTTCGTTGGTAGTTTTTATGGCATCATATTATATTCTTTTTAGATTTATCATTCTCTTAGTTAAGAAGTTAGAGGGGGGGGGGGGACACACGCATTTTTCCACTTTGGAAGTGTCTCTTGCGCAAACTATTCACTTTAGAAACTTTTTTCTAGTTTTATATAAGAATCTTAATGCGGTTTACAGAATACATCTAGTTACCAAGTTTCAATAGCATAGGCCTTATAATTTCGGATAAAAGTTTCTGTGACACACGGACGGACAGACAGACAGACAGACATGACGAATCTATAAGGGTTCCGTTTTTGCCATTTGGCTACGAAACATTAAAAATCACCACTTGTTGAAATATACCTAAATATAAATAGCTTCTTTATAGCCAGTAAACGACTTTCCAGTGTTAAGCTGACATGAGTAATCATTTGGACGGTCAAAGTACTCACGGTCTCCTCTCTCTTATCTTCGGCTTCAGAATAAAAAAGAAACTAGAATGAAAGAAAATGCATTTTACTCTCGAAATAGAGTTCGGTTAAAAGTTAAAAGCGAACTCTATCTCCTAAATTACTATGGCAGTAGTCGACCGATGATCGCTTTACTTTTATTACTTTTCTTTTCTTTGTGTTCGTACTGAATAAAATTATCTCGCATGACCGAATGGTTTTACGAGTCTTAATAGATATTAAGATTAACCATCACTGTAACCATAAAGGTCTGCGAGCGCAAACACATCATTGTAATAAACGCTTTATTATTATTATTCGTTGAATAGCTGAACTGTGGTGCATAATCCCCATTGCTTATTATTTGTTAAAACAAAACGCCAGCGGTGTGTTCGCTCCACGCTAAGTACTATCGGCTCTGACGCATTTATTATTCAACTGCGAATGTCGATCGAAATGAACACACCAACCTGTTCGTATATTCCATTCATTCGGCCCTTTTTGCCAATTCACTCTTTAACACCTTCTTACGACTCACCTCATGAACTGAATAAAATAACGTAGTGAAATCTCATGAGAGAAAATTGAATAACCGAATCGACAAGTTTAAAATACTGATAGAATATCAAAATGCAGTTTTGCATGATTAAATTTGTCACTGCTCTGTGATTACGGCTGGCGCCTACCTGGTTTAAAGTTAGGCATTTGTTAATGTATGTAAACGACTATACCAATTTTATTTGCTTAACGTACTGCTTCTATTGCATAATTTGAATCGTATCAAAGTGGAAAATTAATGTATTTAAATTAATTATCTAGTTGTAGTAATGCTATTTTAATGTACACAGTATAACGTTTACAGTAATTTTCTAATGTAGGTATAAACTTGCTTTAACCGTACCACACCATAATCAATATTTTATTGACTTAAATCAGTTATTATCTGGTTAAATTGTCATTGAGTTTTGTCATGTAGACTGTAAAATATAATGTGTACTACAAAATCTAATATATAAAATTCTCGTGTCACAGTTTTCGTTGCCATACTCCTCTGAAACGGCTTGACCGATTCTCATGAAATTTTGTGAGCATATTGAGTAGGTCTGAGAATCGGCCAACATCTATTTTTCATACCCGTAAGTGACCGGGAACAACATTCCACGCGGGCGGAGCTGCGGGCATCAGCTAGTTATTTATATATATTTAAGATGGTCTAGAAAAATGTAAGTAATAATCAAGGTTATAGTCACAGCTCTTTAGCACTGGGAAAGGGCCAGACTATGAGCCATATTATTTTACACTTTCTATACATTACATTCAGATTGGCATCAGAAATCACCAAACACCTATCCATTCGACACCACAAATAATAAAACAATGTGGTTCGGGTCAAACTAAATTTGTTTTAATAAAAGCTATACGATGGGATAATAACATTTTGAGGAAAAGATCACTGTAGCATACAACCCCTGAGAAGGTCTGGGAACGAATTTTTAAGGTACCGTGGTGGCCGTGAGCGACGTGAGTAGAATCTGGGCAATTTTCGGTCCGCTATCTATTTGTTCGGTGAAATTTTCTGTAGATACGTACGAAAACTCGTAATTTTCACACAAAATTGAACCGCAGGCGTCATCGCACGATTTATTTTGTGGACATGCTTGGGTTTGGTCTGTAGATAAGAACATCTTCTCTTTTCGCATTGTACCCATAGCAATCTTACTTTTATTTCTCAAGTTATAAAAAGTAATGAGGTATTTTGTGTCGGGCTGCTGCGTTCTATTGTTTGGATGAATTTTACTGAAATGGGTCTTGCAAATAAACTTTTTGAATTGTGTCATTAAGATTATTGCAAATAGCGTTCCATTAACCTTATTATGTATACTCCAAATACGGTAACCACAGTTATGTGCTCAATTGGAATTGATTAATTAATGATCGCTTGTCTGGTTTTGAGTAGGTAGGTATGTAAAGCGCAGAAGCTACGGGCGCCGATTCACGATCATACCACTTGAATACGAGGATGAAAATTTAGTTTCATTTTTGCCTTTTCTAAATGAGAGACAGATGACGTTTAATCAGTAAATATCATTCGTCGTCGTCCATGCATTCTCGTCGTAAGATTGTGAATCGCCGCCGACCCCAGTCCAGGGGTGAAACAGTTTAGTGGCTAAATCTGGACTAAGAAAAAAATAATCGTTATCAAGTACTTAGGTAGTCTAATTCATTACCTATGTAATAGGTAGAGGTGTGGTCTAAGCTAATGCTTTCAGGGTTGCGCTTTTCCCCCGCTTTCACGCTTTGCGCTTTTGCACTAGCTGTAAGTGTAGCATGTAGCCTAGGCCATCCATGTAGGTCCCTCTGACCTACATGGAAGCAGAACGGTTTTGGGAGTGAGTGCATGTCATGTAGATCCCCAAGACAAGTCAGAGAGATTATCCTTCACGCGGTGCCACCCGTTATCGGTCTAATTCCTTCAGAAATAGACGTAACAGAAATCCCTGGCGAAGTGTCCACAGGACATCAGTGGCTGTGCTCTGTGGCGCGACTCACACTAAAACATGTGAGGGTCGTTTTAGGTGGGCAAGGGGCTGGGGGGGCTTGGGGGGATTTAGGGAAAACGGGGGGGGGGGGGGGAGGCCACCCGCATACAAATCTGGTCTGCCCGCAGGGTATCTGTGGCTGTGCTCTGCGGCGAGACTCACACTAAAATATGTGAGGGTCGGATCAGATGGGGGGTGGGGTTGCGGAGGGAGGGGAGGCCACCCGCGTGTTTGTGCCGTGCGTGGAGACCCGTAAGGGGGGATGAAGGGATCCTGGATTGCTGAGACTGCAGTGTTGCGTCAACACGCGTCTTTGGCCCTGATTTCTTCCGAAACGGGAGGTTCTCACCTAGCCAGTGATTACCAATCAGCTGCGTCATCCGTAAGAGGATTTCGGTTAGGGTGCCGGGTTTCGGTTAGGGTGGCGGGCAGGGGGTGGTGCGCGTAGGTCGTAATTTTGCTGGTTGCGGCGTCTCTCGCATCACTCTCCTCGCTTTGTCGTCCTTTCCGGACCCTATATCTACCGTGGCAGCCTTGGCGACTGTAGATGGTGTACATCCAGCGTCCCCAGTTTGCGGATTCCATGGAGGGTGAGCGCACCACGGTGGATGAATTCAAGCTGTTGTCAAGCATGGACTCTAAACGCAGCAACAAACCCCCTGGGCATGACGAAAGTCGTGTCAACTCAGCCTTTGAAACATCCGAGGCATTTAATGTCGATGCACTGAAGAATGCCATCGACAACGCTGAGTGTTCGGCCCGCCGCGACTCTGGCTCCTGGAGCCACGTCGTCAGGAAGGGTAGAACACCCCGTCAAAAAGCCCGCGACAAGTTGCACCTCATAGAGCACGACAAGTCGACAGGGCGTTCCCGCAAGCGGAAACGCGGACGTGGTAACGGAAGGAGGCCCAACACCAATGGAGGGACTAGCTCCCAGGTGGACTGCAGCCGCCATGCAATGACAGAAGGCGAAAGCCAGAAGTCAAACACGGCTGGAGGGTCTAGCACCCAAAGCAGCCACAGCCGTGGTGAAGGTGCTACCGCCGACCAGAAACCCGCATCCGCTACTTCTCACGGCAGGAAGTTCGCTGGGAGACCGTCTGAAAAGACTGGACCACTCTCGCACTCCTCGTCGAAAGATAGGCCCTCGGAAGGCGACGCTCATGGCAGGAAGTTCGCAGGGAGACCGTCTGTAAAGACTGGACCGCTCTCGCACTCCTCGCCGAAAAATGGGCCATCGGATGGCGACGCTCGGAAGGGAAGGCCCGACAAGAGGAGTCGCCCGAACGAAACCGCATCCCCGAAGGAACCAGTCAAGAGGGCGAAGGTTAACACCAGCCTTCCACCTGGAACATCATACGCCGACGCTGCGGCCAACGACGAACTCCGCGTCGCAATCACCACGGAAGTAGTATATAACATTTTCTTGTTTTTGGAATCTTATAAAATGACGTCAATGGGCCAGAATTTTTTACAAAAATCGAACAGTTGAAGTTGAGAGTGGATTGCGCATGGATGGCGTGCGTTTGTGTAGTACGTGTGTGTTTCGTGTTTTTATTACAAATAATGTGTTTGCATTATTATTATACACAGTAAAATAAACAATATATCAATAATCCGGTTGGTGTTTACAGAATCGTAAAATATGGTGTGGTGGTAGAGTAATAAAGGTTTTTTTGTGTTGAGTGCGTGTGTACCAAGTGCGTGTGTGCGTGTGTGTTTTGTTTTTTTATTATAAACTAGCTGATGCCCGCAGCTTCGCCCGCGATGGGGCTGTATGTGAAAAATGATTTTCCCGCTTTTCTGTTGAAATTTTTCTTGAATTTTCTTTGCTATAAACCTCACAAAGCCCGAAACCTTTCCAACGAATGCAAAACCGTGGAAATCGGTTAGTGCGTTCTAAAGTTATAGCGTCAGGAAGGAAAACGCGACTTATTTTTATATAATAGGTAATGTGTTTTCATTATTATTTATTATTATACACAGTAAAATAAACAATTTATCAATAATTCGGTTGCTGTTTGCAGAATCGTAAAATTTGGTCTGGTAAGTGAGAAAAAATTTTTTTTTGAAAAATGGGAAATCTTTTTTCATTTTTAGGGTGGTGGAAATAGGTGCTTGCGATTATCGATTTTCGATATAAATTTTGTGTGTATTGAAGGGGCTCTAAGGGTTAACCGACTTCAAAAAAAGAGGAGGTTCTCAATTCGT
Organism: Miltochrista miniata; assembly: GCA_933228765.1. Taxonomy (NCBI): domain Eukaryota; kingdom Metazoa; phylum Arthropoda; class Insecta; order Lepidoptera; family Erebidae; genus Miltochrista; species Miltochrista miniata. The sequence continues at coordinate 24,050,536 of OW121751.1, forward strand.
CTATATGTTTTTTTTATGTATGTTAACTCATATTTCCGTCAATTACAGACGGATTGAAATTCATTTTCTTTTATTTAATAAGGTTTACTCCTGAGGTAGTCCCATTTTCATTAGGTCAGGACCTGAGGATGGGATCCAAGAGAAATCGAGGGCAATCACCGAAAATTGTAGGGACAACTAGTGCGTATATTAACTTTATAATTAAGTGCTTTAATGTACTACAATTTAATGAAGGTCTGGAGTCTATCTGATCATGGAAGCGAAAGACAGTCGAGGGAATTCCTTAACGATTAACAGCAATTACCTTGTGTTTGGGCTTGATTGATTTGTATTGATGAGGACTTTACACCTACATAAATATATATTTCGGTCCACCCGTCACTTAAAATAATGAAAATCAAAATTTTTATAAAACATAAAACCGACTTCAAACAAAATTTGAGAAGTAAAATTTACTTAGCACAAAGGAATATGTATTTTGATGTATCAGATAGATTTAGATTTAATGGCACCGAATCTTACTAATATTATAAATGCGAATGTTTGTGAGTGTGGATGTTTGTTACTCTTTCACGCTCGAACGACTGAACGGATCTGGCTAAATTTTGGTACAGGAATTCATTATAGTCTGGAATAACACATAGGCTACTTTTTATCCCGGGAATAAGTTCCCACGGGAAAAGGACACGGGAACTAATTTTACGCGGGCAAAGCTGCGGGCATCAGCTAGTTCAATATAATATTGATGTCGGTGCCATTAATAATACCTACCTAAATGGGTATACCTACCTATGGGTTTACTTGGCGCCGACATCAATTATGATATTTAATAAAATCTGATAAATCAAAATACATATTACTTTGTGCTAAGCAAATTTTACTTTTCAAATTTTGTTTGAAGTCGATTTTATTTTTATTAATTTTTTTTTACTGTAACGCATCTAGATATTTTTTTTCTTGTTAACGAGTGCATATTTCAATATAAATTATATTATCGGTTTGTACATGCAAGCATCAACACTGCGTTCCTGAATCATTAAAATTAATTTTTGATACGACTGGTTCGTTTCCTGTAATTTACCTACGTAATACTGATGTTTCATCAATTAGTAAGTAATGCAGAATATGTAACTATTTACGCAGACAACTACCTATTTATCTCATTAGTAAACTGAAAGTAGATAATACCTAAATCCAATTTTAAAGTTTATTTCCTGAATCAGCGATTTAATATTTTCAGTTTAGTTGAAAAGCAGTCGTGTTTCATACGATTTTCATACAGAGGACATACTATATGACAAATGGTTATCATTTTGTGTTATGATATGATGATATGATATATGATATGTGTCACGATTAACCCACATTTCTCGTAAAGTGGCTGTCTGGAAATTGCCGTGAATATATCATAACATTCTCGTAGAGAATTTGGAGAACCTTACACAAATTGCAAATCTAGAGCATGCGGCAACAATAAATGTTGTTTGTATATGTACATTATTGTACATATTATACATATATTAATCTAAGACTTTCATCCAGCCTCTCTTTCTATTGCCGGGAATCCTGGGACATCCTTTGAAGGCCTACCAGGGTCTCCCGGCCGTATGAAGAATTCCCAAACGCAAAAAAAGGTCTCATTGTTGGATGAAGAAAGTTCAAAATACTTTGAATTGATTTAACTAGGTATAGCTTTCTCTGATTCTTCCAAATGAGTCTTTTTTTTATTTTTTATATTAATCTCGCCAAATTGACGTCGCCAGCCTGATAGAAAGTCATGGCGCATCTAGCGATTGGGGGCACAGTCACAGTCCGTAAGACTTCTGACAGTAGTCCGCAAGTTGGCAGCCCTGTGATGTGTCTCTTCACGCTCCACATGAAGAAGGTGAGTCTGGTCTAAACTTGAAATTTACAAACTCACTGAGCCTTGTCTGCAATAATATTGTTTGAAAATTTTTTCAAGCCAATTGACCCGCAATATTTAGTTTACGCCTTCAAAAGCTAAATAACAATTTCAGTAAAACGTTTTACATTTTAATGAGTTTCTAATAAAATAAACAACTCAATATACTATCTTATTTGCAGTGATAATTAAGAATGAATAATATCCATAACCCTATAGATATTTACAGATTATATACCTACAACCAATGATTTATAAAAAACTATAGATACGTTACCAACACTTAAAAATGGCAACAAAAAGGTCAGGCAATTGACTTAATTTTCATACATGCTACCATAGATAATTTCATAGAAATTCTTTTTTTGAATATAAAAAATATTTGCCGTTTTTGAAAGCCGTGATGTTCGTACATGACGTGTCTATATTATAATACGTCGTTGCCTACAACACATAACATTAAATAACATAATTGGTATTTTATTATTAGTTTACCAGGCTGTAGTAGGAATAAGATGTAGGTGCTATAATTCTATATTGTAGATTTCTATCACAACTAATACTAAATATCGTAGTATGGAAAAACCACTAAGTTTGGTTGGTAGGGGAGGCTCTAAATTTTTAATAGTACCTACTTCAATATTCAGAGCCTTAGGCTCTGAGATAATACTTTTAAGAAAAAATGTTATATCTCATTTGAGGAAAAAGTCTTAAGAAGGTACATTACTAGTTAGTTGATTAAATGAAAGCACTATCAAATACCTAAATCCGTCTGAAAATATTACAACTATATAAAACTATTCTAGAATTAATTCTGAGCTGATGCCAAAATACCTAAATGGAATTATTTAGATTTTTGCTATCAAATATAAGCAAGAGGGGGTAGGTACTTGATTCTGTAAGTATACAGCAGTAACCTTTGTACTTTCAAAATTACTTTTTTTAAAATTAATTTTAAAGACGCCGACTAAAATAATGGTAATCCTGAAATATTTTTAAGATATTATAGAGCTCACTCAAACATGATAGGAACCTTATCACAGCAAAAATAAAGATTTGCATAAAAAAACCATGTATTAAAAAGTTCGTTTCTATCAAACTAAAGTTTCTACAAAAGCGTTGTTTCAACTTACAACTCAATTATGAGAAGTAGAAACTCAATGGACAGTAATAAACGGTAATTTACTTGTGAGTTAATGCGAGTAAAATTAGAATAGGTATCTGTATCTGTAAGACGGCGAGCTATTAACAGTGCCTAGGCACCCACAAGCGACAGATAGGCCGCCCGCCCGCGCTGTCGCCGCCCGCACCGATAACGCTCCCGACCCTTATCACTACGCACTCCTTACCGTTTGTCATAAATTTTATCACTTCGATGAGCCGACGTAAGCGAGACCTCTTTTTGTGATTCCTTTTTCCGCTGAATTAACGATGCGTGAACTCGTGAACAACGCTCCAAGTCTCTATTTTTTTCAGTCACAAACACGATCACTTCAAAAGAATATGATACACGACATTCTTTATTTTACACACAACACCAATATCAAATTCTTAAAAAAATTAAGTAAACTGATTTCCAGCTTCATATCTAGAAATTTTCAACAAGTTCAAAGTACGTAAAAAGTTAAGTTCGACACTTTCTGAAAATGCGGTAATTCAATGTCCGACTATTTAGTTAAATTGTTAAAAGAGAAAGTTTGGAATAGTTTCGGGAAGATAACGCCTGAACAATTCCTGAGAGATAGCGATTAGAGGTTGTACGAATGTTGCCGCGGGTTGAATGTCAAACGTTGCGACAGACGATGCGGGCTGTGAGCCGTAAGCAGTCGCTTGGCTGGCGGCCGGCTGCGGACTGCGCGGGTGACTCTCGGTCGGGCCGCGAGGCTCGCTGACGCCGCCCGCGCCCGCCGCCGCAGCGCAAGCGCCCCGCGGGGATCGATACACCCCACCCCGACCACCGTCGCTCCCACTGAACCTTCCACCCTTACGCACACATGCAACCTGCTGTCCATAGCCATGATCACACACAACTCTGGACTCTACTCGCTACTTTGGCGAACCTTGATTTTTTGAGTTCTTGTCTACCATTGCCTCTTAGTCAAGTGAAAATCGAAATTCATATAAAAAATATGTATATTATTATGTATAATATTTTGTATATTATTATGAACGTTTTGTTTTAAGTTTGTTTTTTGGGAAATATTTATCTATGACGTGGCTGACATAAAGTTTTTCTTACCATTTACTAAATTACAACACATACACAAAATTAATTTCTCACTAAAGCTATTAATTTGCTGATTTTTAAACATAAACAAATAGGGATGGAACCATTATCTAAAAGAACATCGGTGTTAAGGTTGTCGACTTTATCACCACTATACTTTTAGATTGTGGAACTAGTTCCTCGATTGTCTCAAACGTCTACGCACGGGGCTCTACAAAAGGGGCCTTAGACGATTACTACGGTGCCCACATTTAATCCAAAGGACTTATAGTGATGTACCTATAAAAAGCCTAGACCACGGCTTTCTTTCTGATAACTACTATAGACTATAGTTAGCTTTACGATCATCTGCTTTATCTAATCTTTCGTACATTGGTTCTCTCGGCATCAACTATAGTTTCAAGAGCAAAGTTTGAAATTTCAGAAAAATATTAGGCTTACACAGTGGAGTAAGCATACATTTCACTTCAAAAATGATTGGACCAAGCTAAGGTTAGACAGTTCTAGGCCATTGTAGCTTTTAAAAACAGTTACCTATTAACAATTTGCAACAAGTGTAGCTCATCGTGTTAATGGCGTGAATTTGCGAAGATCTAGTGAGTGATACATGGTGCTTACAGTGATTTGTTCACTACTTGACGATTAGATTATGTAGTTACATTATCAAATTCATGTTGAACAAAGCTTTTTCATTGATTTGCAAACAGATGTATAACGTAAAATTATTGCACATTGATAGTCATTTATATTAGAAAGTAATAATCTTAAAATAATTGCTACAATAGTAAAATACTTAGTAAATATTTGTGGACATTCTCACACAACATCATCTAGCAAAAATTAAACTAATATAACCTTGTGCTGTGGGATCCGCTTTACCACTGTTGACCGAAATTCATTTGATCATTTGACGTGTGACCGAAAAAACATTAGGCCATTCTACTACTGATCGAATGAACAATTGACCAAAAGAGTTTTTATCGAACAAACATTTGGTATTTTTACTACTGATCGAATGAACGTTTGGCCGAAAAACAGTTGACTAAAGAATATTTTAACAGGGGCTGAATCAAAATGGCTAGGTTAGGTTAGGTTAGAACTGCGACCGGAACGCACGAGCCGAGCGAGCGAAGCGAGCGTGCCACGGCAGCGGCCGGCGAGTGCCAGAACCGAATTCTACTTATTCGCTTTTGTTTGTTAAAATATTCTTTACTCAACTGTTTTTCGGCCAAACGTTCATTTGATCAGTAGTAAAAATACCAAATGTTTGTTTGATAAAAACTCTTTTGGTCAATTGTTCATTCGATCAGTAGTAGAATGGCCTAATGTTTTTTCGGTCACACGTCAAATGATCAAATGAATTTCGGTCAACAGTGGTAAACCCGATCTATCAAATCTGACAAAATCGATCTGTCAAAATGCGGCAATTAAAGGATGGCTGTATTTGTCTTCTAATTACGTATGTATAGATTCAAGCTTACCTGGTCAAATTTCAAGCTTATTTATCCACGCAAATTTATTAAAAAGGAGTATACATTGTTTATAAAAATTAAATATAATAGAACAGGAGTTCATTATATTTCTTTTTTGTTATCATATGATACAGTTGGCAAAACAAACTTATTTATTTATTGAATGAAATAGCTTGCCACCCTAGAAACGGATAAAAGAATTGTGCAAAAGCACTACGCGTCCCTAGAGAGATACAGATTGCGTAGTACCTTCTAGTGAGGGCCTTACATTTCCTTTCTTCATAAAATAGCTATGTCTGAGAGTATCCTCTTAAATCTTTATGGGTAGGTACAAGCAGCTTATGCCTATAAACTCGAGATTTTCATTTGGAGCTTAAAAACAACTGTCTTAGGCCCTCAATTTGAAGGTCCGATTATAAATCTAATATATAAAATTCCTGTGTCACAGTTTTCGTTGCCATACTCCTCCGAAACGGCTTGACCTGAGAATCGGCCAACATCTATTTTTATACCCCTAAGTGACCGGGAACAACATTCCACGCGGGCGGAGCCGCGGGCAGCAGCTAGTCTTATATAAAAATGAATCGCAAAATGTGTTGGTAAGCGCATAACTTAAGAACGGATGGACCGATTTCACTAATTCTTTTTTTGTTGTGTAAGGTATTATCAGGAGAAGGTTCTTGTTCACGAACGATCTGATTTGTACAGCATTATGAAGTTCTAAGAGAAATAGTACTGCATAAGTTGTTCGCATCTTCGATAGATGGCGTTGGCGTCGATTTGAGTCGCGCTATAGTTTGATTTGTTACTGTACATGTAATATATTTAGTTTTTGTAAATAAATGCTTTGCTCTGAGGTACTACCTTTTTGTTCGGAGTATCACGGGAATCTGGGGCACCTTGTACCGAACCTGTACATGGTCCACCGAGTCGAAGGGCATTTTTGAAAAAAATCACAAGTAAATTCTTAATAAAAAAAAATAGTTTGTGTGAGTGACGCCAGTGGTATTGTATGCTGTATTTGAAAATTGAAGACCGTCGCAAGTGTTGGAGGGAGCTGATTCTAAAAGCGTGAGTAAAGAAACGAAGCTGTGAACTGTGAGTACTTACTACAATTATTGAAGTCTTTAAAAGAACAGTACTAAGTCTTTGAAAAAGTTAAAGTTAATGCATGAACTCAGAAAAATTAAAGAAATATTAGCTAGGACTTAGAATAGTTTCACAAAAAACGACGGAACACCGAATCTATGCTGGATTTCTGAACGATTTACAAGTGTAAAAGACTTAGAAAAATTTACTCAATACGAGACTTAGAATAAGCTCCACTTGCTAAAGTTTTTGGGTCGAACCTTGGACAATTTACCCGACCGATTTGGATGATTTGAATTTGGATTTACTTAACAAATTATAGAAACTATTTATTTTACCACTGGCTTGCACTTTTGGAACTTGTAGAATTGGACAATCAATACAATGGAAAAGGAATTTAAAAAGTTAAAGGTTATCAAGGAACAGATAGAGAAAAGTCTTCTAAACTTCAAGAAGTCACCTAAGGAACGCATAACTTATACCTACGTGGATACGCGCCTTGAGGTATTGGAGACACAATGGAAGAATTTCACGAGTAAATATGAAATATTAGTTGGAGAATGTGAGGGTGACGAATTATACGAACATTTTAAAGAGGATGTGTATGAAATGGTTCAAGATACTTATTTAGTATGTAAGGTGGAACTTAAGAATGCACTGTCTAAATTTAAGCCTCATAGTTCTTCTAGTATTAAAGAAAGTTGTGAAGGTTCTCCTGGCAATATTGTACGTTTACCAAAAATAGTTTTACCTACATTTAGTGGCAGGTATACAGAATGGTCGTCGTTCCGAGATTTATTTATTTCTTTGGTACATAATAATAAAAGCTTGGATAATGTACAACGGCTCCATTACCTAAAAACTCAATTGTCAGGGGAAGCAGAACAATTAATTCGACATGTTCCGGTAACTGATGCGAATTACAGTAAGTGTTGGGATATGTTACAGCATAGATTTAACAATAAAAAATTCATGTCTACTTGTATATTAAAAAGATTGTTCAGTCAACGAAACATAATGGTCGAATCTTCTCAGGCACTGAAAGAACTTCTAGATGTAACTAGTGATTGTTTGCATGAACTTACAAACCTCGGGATTGATGTTAGCTCTTGGGACGTGATTATCATTTATGTAGTAAGTTTGAAATTGGATATAGAATCTAGGAAGCAGTGGGAACTGCATGTAAGCCAGTCTTCCGATGATTTACCCTCTTTTAAACAGTTTTGCGAGTTTTTGGAAACACGTTTTAGAGCTTTGGAATTTGTAGAACCTAAAATTAAACCGAAAGTTTATAGCGTCCCAACATCACATACCAAGGTCATGCATAGTATTTCTAATGTGACATGTCCACATTGTTCTGACAATCACAAACTGGGTAATTGTAAGAAGTTTTGTAAAGAAGATAGTGACAAGCGCCGCGATATTGCCCAGACTTTGGGTGTGTGTTTTAATTGTTTAGGAAGTCAGCACACTTCCAGGGTCTGTCGTGTTTCTTCAAAATGCCGCATATGCCAGCGAAAGCACCACACGTTGTTGCACCCTAAGAATCCCAGTGTAACCAGTGCAGCTGAAGTACCGGAGTACACAGCTGCACATGCAAGTACTTCAGAGCCTAATGACATTAGCGCCAATGTAGCAACTCATCTAGTGAATGAACGAGCACAGGAACAAGTTCTGTTAGCCACGGCTCTAATAAAGGTCGAGTCACAAGATGGGTCTACTCAAACCTTGAGAGCGTTACTGGACCAGGGGTCTCAAGCGTCCTTCATAACAGAGGCCGCTGCGCAATTACTTCGATTACAGAAAGTAGCCTCAAAAACTACTATTGCAGGTATAGGAGGTGGTCATGGAAATGTCGTCTCAAGACATGTCGTGCGTATCAATATACATTCATTGCATGACCCATCCTTTACTTTAGAGGTATCAGCGCATGTATTAAGTGCCCTGACGTCAGTATTGCCCGACACCAGTTTTAAAATTCAGAGTTGGCCAGAAATTCATGATGTAAAATTAGCTGATCCAACATACAACTTACCTAACAAAATAGATATTTTGTTAGGGGCGGAAACCTACTGTCGCGTTTTAAAGGCAGGACTAATAAAGAGCCCCATGGGTTCTCAGGTCGCACAAGACACTCATTTAGGGTGGATTGTATCGGGTCATATTAGTAAATCGGACAGTATCATCAATTCACATAACACTGTTATTGCCATGCATGCTCAGGTAGAAGAGAATGATATGCTCAAAAGATTATGGGAGTTAGATTCGGAGCCTGTTTTGAAAAGGAAGCCTTTCACACCCGAAGAGCTGTTATGCGAGGAATTTTATGACACCACAACGAAAAGAGATGTTGAGGGCCGATACATTGTCAAACTACCCTTTCGTTCAAGTAATCTGCCCCAAAACTCTAAAAATATAGCCGTAAAACGATTGCTAGGCTTAGAAAGGAAGTTAGCTAGGGATAGTGAATTAAAAGAGCAATATTGTGAAGTAATCAAAGAGTATATTTCGTTAGGTCATTTAAAAAAGATTACTGATCAATCTGAAAAGAACAAAAGTGAAGCAGTTTACTTGCCCCACCACGCAGTGGTAAGGTCAGATAAAGTAACTACAAAGGTTAGAGTAGTGTATGACGCGTCATGCAAGGGGGCGAACGGAGTCTCTTTAAATGACGCGTTGATGGTTGGACCCACTCTCCAGGCAGATTTGCGACATACTGTCATGCGATGGCGACAATACCCTATCTGTCTAGTGGCAGATATAATTAAAATGTATCGCCAAGTCAGAGTCGCACCATCGGATACCGACTTTCAAAGGATTGTCTGGAGAGAGGATCCTAGCCAAGAGATTGAAGATTACCGGCTACAAACCGTTACATTTGGAACTTCATGTGCCCCCTATTTAGCAGTGAAGACATTGCAACAAGTTGCTTGCGATGAAGGCAAAGAATATCCATTGGCTGCTGAAAGGGTGATGACCGATTTCTACATGGACGACCTCATGACGGGATGTGAATCGGAAACAGAAGTAAAACAAATTTATAGGGAGTTTAATGATTTGTTAGGCAGAGGAGGCTTTCAATTACAGAAATGGACAAGCAATAGGATGCATTTATTAGAAGGGTTAAAGGAAGGTCTAGGTAAGGACTTGGAAATAAAAACAGATAAGGTAACCAAAGTGTTAGGTCTTACCTGGAACAGACTTACCGATGAATTTGATTACACAGTGAAGATGGCACCCCCTCCAAGACACGAAACAAAAAGATCAGTAATATCAGAAATATCGCGTCTGTATGATCCAATGGTATGGATTGCTCCCTGTATTATCACTTCAAAGGTGTTCATACAGAAGTTATGGATCGCGGGTATAGATTGGGACGACGAGTTGCCATCGGAGCTTCTTCAAGAATGGCAATGTTACAGGACAGAGCTCGAAAAATTAGTACATTTTCACATTCCTAGATGGATAGGCAAACGGGAAGGAGATTCGGTTATTGAGCTACACGGTTTTAGTGACGCGTCGAATATTGCCTATGCGGCTGTAGTATATTGTCGAATTATTGATTCTACTGGCGTAATACATACACATCTGCTGACAGCCAAAACGAAAGTAGCTCCAATCAAGCAAATTTCGATACCCCGTCTGGAATTGTGTGGCTCTGTTCTAGTGGCGAAATTGCTTGTAGAAGTGGCGAATGTAATGAACGTGCCTAAAATTAACATCCATGCATGGACCGATTCCTCCGTTGTCTTAGCATGGTTAAACGACCACCCTAGTCGATGGAAAACTTATATAGCAAATAGAACTGCAGAAATCCTCAACCTGTTAGACAGTGGGCAATGGGCTCACGTTCAATCCAAGGATAACCCGGCGGATATCGCATCACGTGGCACATCTTCAGCTGTGTTAACCTCTAGTGATCTTTGGAAGTATGGACCAAGCTGGTTAAAGAGTGATCCCGTATCATATACAAAGCCTAATGCCATTTGTACCAATGAAGAGAGAAAGGCTGTGACTGTTCTTTCCGGGAAACTAGTTTTAGATTTTGATGAAACCTGGGGATCAAGATATTCGTCACTTAGAAGATTGGTAAGGGTTGTCGCAATCTGCAAAAGATTTTTGCAGTTAACAAGAATCCGAAGAAATAAAACATCTTTTACACCTTACCTATCTGTTACGGAGATTCGAGATGCATTAGACTTCTGTATAAGCCAAACTCAACACCAGTGGTTCCATGCAGAAATTGAAGCCATAAATAATGGCAAGCCTATAAACAAAAAGAGCTCCTTATATAAGCTAAACGTTTTTATGGATAACACGAGTAAACTATTACGCGTTGGGGGTCGACTTCATCACTCTCAACTATCCGATGATACAAAGCATCCCTTTGTGATACCTCATGCTTCAAGTTTAGCAAAGGTGATTATTGCTGACGCTCATGAAAGAACTTTTCATGGAGGTCCACAATTGATGCTCAGTTTTGTGCGTACCAGGTACTGGATCAATAGGGTGAAAGACTTGGTTCGGGCACATGTACGCAGCTGCGTTCCCTGTATACGATATTCCGCTACCACGAAACATCAGCTGATGGGAGACTTACCAACTTGCAGGGTGACTCCAAGCAAACCGTTCTTGAATTCTGGAGTCGATTACGCAGGTCCTATCAACATGAGGTACGCCAAAGGGCGCGGACAGCGATCGTACAAGGGCTATATTTGCTTATTCGTATGCATGACCACCCGTGCGGTCCACCTGGAAGCAGTTTCGGACTTAACTACTGAAGGGTTTCTGGCGGCGTTCAAACGCTTTGTAGCTAGACGTGGACATTGTCGCCATATTTGGAGCGACAATGGGACCAATTTCGTCGGTGCTGCAAAGGAATTGCGAGCGGTTTTTTCTCAAGAAAGTTCCCTGTTTCAAAGTATCGCTTCAGTTCTCGCTGATTCTCGAACCGAATGGCATTTTATCCCTCCCCATGCTCCAAACCATGGTGGACTATGGGAAGCAGGGATAAAGAGTGTTAAACACCATCTTAAGCGCACAATTGGGGACTCGACACTTACATTTGAAGAAATATCCACTGTTCTAACCCAGATTGAAGCATGCCTCAATTCGCGACCTTTATCTCAAGGAAGTAGTGGGTTGGAGGATCCGACACCCTTAACTCCAGGACACTTCTTAGTAGGTCAACCTTTGGTCATTGCACCAGATTACAATTTTGAAGATGCTACCGTAAGTACTTTACGCCGATGGCAACTAACACAACGCATGGTGCAAGGATTCTGGCGGAGATGGAAAACCGAGTATCTTACTCATTTTTTCCAACGGCACAAATGGGCGGTACGGACTACCGAATTTAAAATTAATGACGTAGTTTTAGTAAAGGAAGATAACCTTCCTCCTGCCAAGTGGCTATACGGAAGAGTGGTCGACGTCCATCCAGGTAAGGATAGTATCGTGCGTGTTGTCACTGTCTTTTGTAAGGGAACTACATTTAAACGGCCTACCTCGAAGTTATGTTTACTTCCTGTGACCAATTAGTCACAAGGAATTAGCTTTAGAGTTATCAATATTATTATTATTTAGTGTGTAAGATTTGGTTTGTATCGAAAATTGTCCTAAAGATTACTTCTTATAATGTTAAAAAGGTATAATGTACTTATAGTTTGTTATTTTAAATGTTCATTGGCCAGAGCGATAAAATTTTCTAGTTCTATTATTGTTTCCCGTCTCACGACACCACCATCTTTTAAAATTAAAATTATAATACAGTCCATTGTTCTTGCATATTTGTTCATGGTGGGCGGAGTTAAAAGGGAGAACGTCCCCCTTTGGTGGGCGGAATGTTCACGAACGATCTGATTTGTACAGCATTATGAAGTTCTAAGAGAAATAGTACTGCATAAGTTGTTCGCATCTTCGATAGATGGCGTTGGCGTCGATTTGAGTCGCGCTATAGTTTGATTTGTTACTGTACATGTAATATATTTAGTTTTTGTAAATAAATGCTTTGCTCTGAGGTACTACCTTTTTGTTCGGAGTATCACGGGAATCTGGGGCACCTTGTACCGAACCTGTACAGTTCTTATTGAAGAAAAAATATTGTATTCCCACGGGAACGGGAACTACGCCGGTGAAACCGCGTGACGTCCTCTAGTATAATATAAAAAAAAAAGACGTGTGGCACTCGGGGACTGCCGCGGTAAAGCTATTACATAGCATTTTTTACCAACTATGCTAGTATAATTATTTCTATATAAGAATACTAGCTGATGCCCGCAGCTTCGCCTGCGTAAAATTTGTTACCGCGGGAAGTTATTCCCGGGATAAAAGGTAGCCTATGTGTTATTCCAGACTATAATGTATCTCCGTACCAAATTTCAGCCCGATCCGTTCAGCGGTTTGAGCGTGAAAGAGTAACAAACATCCACACTCACAAACTTTCGCATTTATAATATTAGTAAGAAGTAAGATTTTAAGGCCTATGTTCAATAAAGTAAAGTACCAAGTGCCTACTTGACTGTGGACATTTGGGCTTTTGGAATTTTGTTTTAGAACTTTTTAAGAAGAACAATTATTTTGTAATAAATTATTTTTATGTAACTTCAACCATTTACGCAGAGGCGCAACGGATACTCTTATAACGATTAAATGTTTTCCGTTTTCGAAACATTCCTCATTGCTGCACCACTCCTATTAATCTTCGCATTATGTTATGTAGCCTATAGCCACTATCAATAAATGTACCTACTTACTATCGAACAGTTTTTGAAAGCCTACCAGTAGTTTCAGTAAGGCTTGCCTTGGTATGATGTGATTCATGGTCCCTTTGCAGCGTGTGTCCAATCCAGCGCAGCAGCTACACTTCCGACGTTTGATCTGTTGGGGTCTCACTGCAGCGTTCCAATAGTCTTACGTTCGTGATGTTCTCGGGCCCATATGTACCGAGGATCCATTGGAGGCAGCGTTTGACGAAGACTTATAGCTGGTAGCTGGTGCGAAATGTCTTTACTTTAGTGACCTTCCATGTCTCGCATCCGTATAGCAGTTAGCAGTACAGTTTTAACGTTTACTTTGTTTTGAGTTTCACTCTTCGTGTCTATTTTCGCAACTGCCTACGGGGCGCAGCTGTGTAAAGGTTATTCTGGCCTTGGCGAGACTCGAAATGATGTAGGGTACTCTTCTATTCCATCAGTTTCTGACACGACACTCCCGAGGTACGTGAATTAGTGCCTCCACCACATCTCTTGCGTCTGTCGATTTTAATTTCAGTCCAGCCATTCGCTGCCTCATCCTGCTCGTTGTCCTGCACGTTGTCCTGCAGACATGCATGACGGCGTGTGTGTGCCTCAGCAGGCACAGGACATCGGCATCATTAATATCCTCCAGGATATCAGTATAGGCCCCATTCTATGCCGCGCCGATTGTTCTTTGCGGTATTCAGCATTATACCATCTATTTTCGGTAAGTATTGGGTGTAGTGGGGCCCTACCAACACCATCGGGCCCAAGTCAACCTCACGTGCAAGCTCGTGCACCTGCTGAACAACGGACGAGGCTCTGACGACGGCGGTCCATTTCAACACGGCGATGGGCTCACCACCTGTCACGTGGGACCGAATTGTACACGGTGAAATGTGGGCCGGTATAGGCCTCTGCCTACCCCTTCGGGGATAAAGGCGTGAGTATATGTATGTATGTATGTACCATCTATTTTCTATGGATGGTTGTTAACTATCCTGTTATCTTCATAACGATCCTCTAAGGTAGGTACAGTATGTATTTTCAAAAGAGTTTGTGAACTCTATTTTTAATTTCTTTTTCAGAATATTGATGACATTTGATTGATGTCATTTTATACACGTTACGTCTACTACATTGATACATGTAATAAAATTCTAACACGCCGGTGTTTGTATGTAAATTGTTTATACTGAGGAAAATTCTATACTGAGGAATAGTTTTAACCATTAAGCTCTATTTTGATATAGCATACAGGGCAGATTTACACGCTACTTGATGAGTATGATTAATAAATACCTCTAATTTCATAGACCTTATGTGACGTAAACAAAGTTGCGAGGGTCAGCTAGTTAAAAGATAAAACAATAGGTTTCTTCTTTCTACTTAAAAACTATTTTTACAAATTTTATGGTAATAATAGACATTCTTTGAAATATGCATGTATGGTATTGTTGTGACTTTTATGACACGTTTAAAGTACATAGGTATGGGATAGATGGCGCTCGCGGCTACGTCAGCGTGAAATTTTCTTCCCGCTTCCCATGGGAACGTACTCCCGGGTTTGGTTATCTTTATAGCAGTATTATATATAAATTAACAAAACAAAAAATGATACTGCATTGGTGATAATAATAATAGAATGTATGTATATAGAGTACTCACTCATTTTCTTTCACTATTTTTCGTGACTTTCTACATTAATAAATGCACTTTGTTTATTTATATTTAAAACACTTTTTACACAAATTATACGAGTACAGTTCACTGTTGTACATAGATGATGAATACCTATACACCTATAGTCGAATTTTTATTTAGACGAAGTAAATTGACAGCAACTAATGTAATTGACAGCATCGAAATTGTCATTTCACATTAAGAACTCTAAATTCGACCAACACTCTTAATTCAACTTTGGTCGAGTGGTTAAGACGCGGATCGGTACGCAGAAGGCGCAAGATCGATTCTGGGTACTAGCATCAATTTTTGGATTATTTGACATAATAATAATAATATATAACGACTGCAGAGTTCATAATTGACGTAAACAAAAAAATTATGAATTGCTAGACTAGATACACGAACGTGGCCGAAGGTAGCCGAGAGTGTGACTCGTTTTCGTGACACAATTTCTGGATTCGGTCTCCACGCAAGGCCCGCGATAGAAGCTATGCAATAGCTTAAAAATATTAGTATTGATCAGAACCTGCGTTTCCTGGTTATTAAGACCAACGATCTTTTCCACCTTATACGTCTTGGGGGAATGCTAATAACCATTTTTCTGTCTGAGAATGTGGTAGACCAGCTTTGAGTTTTGCAGAGACGTTATTTTAACTAGTTAAATACGAAAATGTAATGAAAGTTCTCAAGAGGAGGATAGATTACTACTCCTACTTTTTACCGACAGCATCAATCTTGAAAATTGTGAATAATTGGTAATTCACAATGTTCAAATTCAAATGTTTTTAACAGATTTTTGTAAGCAAGTGCAACCACAGATTTCTCTAATTATACATTAAATACTCATACCATAAACGTATAACTGATCCAATGCAGTTCAGATTATTATTAAGTGTTCATAAACGTGGAAAAGCAATTCAAATGTACGAAGTTCTTGATACGATGAGATAGAGTTTCCATCGATACATTCTTACTCTAAATCGTGCCACGAGATTTCAGTCTAGTTGAAGATCGGATTTTCGAGATTTAATTTAATCTGGCAACACGAACGAAGCTTTATACTTGTATTTATTATATCTAACATAACTGAGTTTCTTGAGCAAAATTTAATACTGATTTATAATGATACAGTAAATTAAGATTCGAAATGTTTTATGTTTATACTTCTTCTTCTTCTTAGAGTGCCTCTCCAACAAGTGAAGGTTAACGACCAGCATGGTACGTCCTCTCGGTCTCTCGCTCGTTGGAACAGTTCAGCTGCTTCAGATATCCCGGTTCACTCTCCGATGTTTCGTAACCATGACTTTTATCTATCTCCTACCCGCAGGCATCTTTTTCCAGCATGTTTATACCTACTGATTTATTTAAAACTACCGTTTTTAGTAAAAAGGATTAATGAATATGCAATATTATGTACGAACTAATTAATGTTAACCGTAGTCCTTGTTTTATTTATGTAATGGTTAAACTGTAATCACAGTAATCCCATAAATATTATACACTTGGAACTTCGTGATAATATTTGATTCTCAGTGACATTCTAACTTGTACTCGTACACAAATAGTTGACTCCCTGGCTTATTATAGAAACAAGTCCCTGCAAAAAAGGAATAACGGGAAACTTCATCCTGCTGTGTCAAATATTACAAACTACAATTTTCCTACTCTTTATGAAAACACTAAATTAAACAGTCATAAATTACACTATCCTATCGCAAAAAAAAAACCGGCCAAGTGCGAGTTGGACTCGCCCACGGAGGGTTTCGTTGCAGCAAGTAACATAATAGAAAAGTTCTTATAGTTCGTTGTAACTTTGATTGATGTTTTAACACGTTCGCAGTGGTAGTGATTTTTGTAACCGAAAATTGCGGTTTATGACGTATTAAAAATAACTACCAGCTCTTTCTCGGTCAAACCAATTTTCGTTGGTAGTTTTTATAGTAATGTACATCATATATTTTTTTTAGATTTATCATTCTCTTAGCTTAGAAGTTAGAGGGGGGGGGGGGGGGGGGCACACATTTTTTTGAAAGAAAGAACGAAAATATTTTATTTTGCAACAGCACAGACACAATATTAAGTACAACGAATTATGTGTAGTAGGTACCTTATCTTAAATTAAACCTAGTCATCACAAAACTGTTGTGTATTCTCAGTATTATGGAAAAAATAAAAATAAAAAAATCTAATAACCACCACCACTAACACACACACACACTAGAAGAAAGAAAAAAAAATTGGCAATTATATTCCTACAGGGAAAAGGTACCACACAAACAACAATAGGCATAGTGAATTGTGCCCATCTTGCGCAAAACTCGGTCCTCTCTTAGCTTAATGCTGTCAATTGACATTGACTGCGCTGATTTTCAGAGAGTGCCGAATATCGAAAATTTTTCCACTTTGGAAATGTCTCTTGCTCAAACTATTCACGTTAGAACAAAATGATGTTAGAAACCTCAATAGCATTTTTAAAGACCTATCTATACATACCCCACAAGTATGAACTTGATGAAAAAAAAATTTTTGAGTTTCAGTTTTGAGTATAGGGACCCCCAAAATTTACTGCTTTTTTTCTAGTTTTATATAATAATCTTAATGCGGTTCACTGAATACATCTAATTACCAAGTTTTAAAAGCATAGACCTTATAGTTTCGGAGAAAAGTGGCTGTGACACACGGAAGGACAGACAGACGGACAGACAGACAGACATGACGAATCTATAAGGGTTCCGTTTTTGCCATTTGGCTACGAAACTCTAAAAACACACAAAGCTACTATCTTAAGTCTAAAAGTGAAATTAACGAGATTAACAACATTTTTAAAACTACATAATCGATATATTTAGACTATTATTATCTAAACTAAATCTAAATTAACCCCCTTGGCATTGTAAAAAAGATCTTTTTAAAACTTATATTTTTGTTGAACAAAAAAAAACCTAATCAAAAAGTTTGATCAAAATAATCAAAAAATATATCCAACCATCTGTCTCGTAAAATACACAAAATATTCATCGGGGCCGGGAGGCATGCGGGAGGCGCAGATCGTCCGCATTATTCCGACAAAAACCTCTACTAAACCAGAAAAAACTTCCATTCAACTGCCTAAGGAGTACATAAAACGTGATGAAAGGACACCCCAGAACCGTACCAATATGAACACTGTTTTTCTTGTGTTCGATAATCTCTTATATTAACTCTCGGACCCAACGTTGCGATCATCTTTTTTAATGAAAATGTATGTTTCAATACATAGGGTTTTATTATTGTTTATGAAAGCAATGATAGGCATTTTTTTTCATATAAATTTATGTTTGATAATAAATTAGCAAATGTTAATTGGAATTAACATTTATGCATATTTAAATCACTCAGAAATTATAAATAACCTACTTAATTTTGATGGAAATACTTAGCTGTTCACTTTTAGAAAACCATTAAATAAATACATATCTTGCCCCACACGCAAGTCATGCATTTTTTTTTACGTGTGGGAAAATCCTCATGGCTGCTTTGCCGTACTCCTACTGACGAAAAAAACCTCACGGCCTATGGTTGTAGTAGCGACAAATCCTAAATCTATGGTTGTAGTTACATTTGGGTTACACCTCTGTATTCGTTGCCGCATGTCAGTGACGCGGGCATGTCAGATTTTCTCCAAAGAACGCCCAATGCGCACTAAGAAGTATTTACATAACAAACCGGCTAAGTGCGAGTCGGACTAACGCACAGAGGGTCCCATAACAAATTCGGCAAATAATCACGTTTGTTGTATGGAAGCCCCCTTTAAACCATTTTTTATGATTTTAGTATTTTTGTTGTTATAGCAGCAACAGAAATACAGCCTCATGACGGACAGACAGATAGACATATAGGCAGACACGGATAGTGTAGTTCCATGAATAGGGTCCCATTTTTACCCTTAAGGTACGGAACCCTAAAAAATAATCACAAATACCAATACCTTATCGATTTTCTAACATACAATGTTTTAGAACCTTGAATGTCATGTCACGGTCAAATACCGTGTACCCTAACATATGTATACCAATGCATGACAATGGTCTAAACCACCTGTTTGTTCCCTAAGGCTTACTTACAAGTGTTGCAGTTATTATAAAACAAATTTTTAATTTGCAATTTTCCAGTATTTTATTATATAGAGAAATGTTAAACTTAAAGTTTTTGAGAAGAAGAATTCTAATCACGATTTTGAATTGATTTAATTACTGAGCATTGTCAAAAGTTGCTTACAATGATTTTAAACACGCTTAGTAAAACCAAAATGTAGGTACGTGGCAGACATTTGATATTCAGCAGCAGCTTGTTAAAATATAAATCAAACCCTGTGGGAAATAATAAAGGATTTCATTTCATTTGGGACGTAAATGAAGCCTTGTTATATTCAATTTAGATCAAACGTCCAGTGAATCTAATTGAACAAGTCGTTCTATTATATTATTTAGTTAACAAACGCCCGCGACTTTAGCCGCGTGGCATTATTAAACCTTTACTGTTTTTTTTTAGATTATAGCGTTTAGTTTTACTTTGTTTTCTGCTTATAATGTCACTTATCAGCTTATCTATACTAGTATTATAAATCTATACTAATATTATAAAGAAAAAAGATTGATTGTTTGTTTATTTGCATTTAACACAGTGCCTCCATGCGCCATCTAAACAGTGACTCAAGGGCTCTCGCTTCCAGGTCCCATAGAGCGGTCCTGGCTAGGAGACATGCCGCCTCACCTGAGATCGTGCGGTGCCTTATCGCACTGACGGCCATCGCCCTCTGCGGGTTCAGCAGTCTAGCCACATTGCTGGCCGTCAGGGTCTCCGCCCATACGGGGACCCCGTATAGGGCCATGCTTCGCACGATCCCCGGGTACAGTCTCCTAAAGGGACTGACAAAAGGCCCTACGATATTATTTAAATTTTAACGTAAATTGCCATATTCGACAGAATGATATCTAAAATAATTTTTCACATCCCTTAACAGCACACCTGTTATGTAAAACGACTAATTTGGAGATGACGACTGTAGACTATTCACTCATTTTCAAAGCACATTATACTCGTAACATTAAAATGTAATATGCAATGTGATTTAGCTTCGCATTATCATTTTACGGATTCTGAGAGAGAGGGAGACATTCTTTTTAAGGTTCCTTAGCCAAATGGCAAAAATGAAACCCTTATAGATTCGTCATGTCTGTCTGTCTGGCCGTCCGCATATCACAGCCATTTTTTCGAAACTATAAGGCCAAATGTTGAAACATGGTAAGTAGATGTAATCCATAAACCGTATTAAGAATATTATTACACAAAAATATATAAAAGCAATAAATTTTGCAACTTAGAACTGAAAGTCGAATTTTTTTTTCATGTAACCCATACTTGTTATCTATAGATATGTCTTCAGAAATGCTATTGAGTTTTCTAACATCTTTTTTATTCTTAACTGAATAGTTTCCCACTTCCAAAGTGGGAAAATGTGTGTATCCAACTTATAAAATAAGAGAATAATAAATCTAAAAAAAATATTTTTGTTGTACATTGCCGTGCAAACTTCTAACGAAAATTAGTTTGAAAGAGATCTACTAAGTAGTACTTTTATACATTTAACTAGCTGACCCATCCCGGCTTCGCCCGGGAAAGATTTGAAACCTTTCATATTACAGTTTGCCGCTTTAGCAGTGAATTTTAAAATGCTGATACACATATTCATTCAATTCTAAAAAGATGCACGTACACGATATTTCTAGCTTCTAACTTGAAAAATGACGAATTTTACCATACAACCGTTCGTCGCCTATTTTACCCTCTTAGTAGCAAAATTCATTAAAATTAAAAAAAAACGCTGATATATATTCATTATCATTTATTTCTAAAAATACGCTGTTGTACGAATTTTCATGCTTCCAACTTAGAAAATGACAAACTTTCCATAAAAACGTTTATCACCTATTTTACCACCTTAGTAGATAAATTTTGAAAAACGCTTTTTTATTTTTTAATAGACACAGGCATATGAAATTTTTCCGCATATAGCTCCGAAAGTGCCGGACTTTCATACAAACTTCCATCCCTTATTTTACCCCTTTAGTAGCAGAATTTCCAAAAATCCTTTCTAAGTGGATGTTTACATCATAAAATGCATCTACTGTCAAAATTTCAAGTTTGTAGGTCCAGCGATTTAGGTTCTGCGTTGATGAATCAGTTAGTCAGTCAGTCAGTCGGGACAAGTAATGTTGTATGTATAGATTATTCATCTGTTTCACATAAAAAATACATCTGTTTCACAGTTATCAATCAAAGATTTTGTAACGTCCATAAAAAATGTTCTTGACATCTTGCTGATATTTTAATTTCAAACGAGCTAACACGCGTAGCACCTCGTAGATGCAACTGCTACGCCGTAGCAGCATTGTCTACTAATAATTTACAAGAAAAGCAACATACACTAAAATTATGCTTAAGGCGTTACTTACAAAAAGTTCAAATTTCTAAAATATATAGATCAATACTCAATACATATAATAAAATCGTAACATGTCGCAGTCTGTACATGGAAGATAAATAAGAAAAAATATTATAGGGGGGCTTTATGAACGCAATAGAACCCAAAACAATGATTTTTATAATTTTTAATCTAATATAATTTTTTCTAATCTCAGTAACCGCTTCACCGATTGCAATTCGGTTCTTTTTATTGTATTTAGGTTTGCTCCACTTAACATTTAGCGTTTATTTCATGTCCATCGGTTAATAAATAAAAAAGTTATAACACTTTTAAGAATCAGATATGTTTAAAATTTTAATTGTAGCGGTTTCTTTGAATGAGAGTGTAAATCTAAACTGGCATGTTGGCTTAATCAATACATCAATCAATATCAATATCAATACGTATAATAAAATCGTAACAGGTCGCTGTCTGTGGAAGATAAATAAGAAAAAATATTATAGGGGGACTTTATGAACGCAATAGAACACAAAACAATGATTTTTAGAATTATTGTCTGTTTGTCTGTATGTCTGTTTGTCTGTACGGTTGTGCACGCTAATCTCAGTAACCGCTTAATCGATTGCAATGCGGTTTTCTTTATTGTGTCTAGGTTTGCTCCACTTAACTGTGTTTATTTCATGTCAATCGGTTTATAAATAAAAAAGTTATATCACTTTATAGAATCGTACATAGACATATGAATCTAAAAATGAGTAAATCTAAACTGTCATGTTGGCTTAATCATAAAAGAGCTTAATGATTAAGGCTATTTTAAAATAATTCAGTCCGCGCCGGCAAACAGGGCAGTTTCACACGCTGGGTTGATGAGTCTGCTGAAGAAATACCTCTCCATTCATACACCTTATGTGACGTAAACAAAGTTGCGGGTTCAGCTAGTAAGTAATATAAGTTAATAATTATTATTAACTTATATAGTGAAGGTGAAGGGATAATTTATGATTTTTCAAATCGACCACAATCAGTTCAGTTAGCCCTTTTTTTAACGTGAGAGAAAATCCTTCGTGGTTGCTATGCCGGACTCCTATCGACTGAAAAACCTCACGTAACGCCCAACAGCCTACGGTTGGGAGCCCCGGGTAAGCCCTTGAATGGATGTCCCAGGAGTCGCAACAGACTTACCGAGACAAGTGCGGCTTCGTGGGGGGCTTTCGGGTGTCATCCCGCTTCTTAGGGGGGCGTGCGTGAGTCCCTCACGTCACGCTGCCGTCTATGGTCTGCTTCAGTAAGGACGGTGAGCAGGCCCCTCACCATCCTCAGGCCCCCGATCATGGAGGCCGATAGTCTTGGGCGAAGATACGTCGGAGTCGCCCCAGCCGCCGGCTGCAGAACTCGGGTGGAAGAGTTCTCTGCCGCTCCCTCTCCGCCACCATCAGTTAGACCTAATACTCTCGTTATCATTTCCATCTTATCTAATTTATTTGTGCTTTAAGTAGGGTCATGTCAAGGCTGTAGGTAGTATCTAAAGAGCAAATAAAGTATATTAAAAGATATTATATTAACTAGGAAATAGCAATAACCCGTCTGGCACTTTGCCGGTTCATGAATAAATCTAAAATTAAACAGCATTTTCTTTGTTTTAGATTCCACTTTAAAACACTCTTTCATATCTAGGATCAGCATTTATGGCAGAGATAATTAGAACATTAATATCAATTTCATTTTATATCAGCACTGTAATATTCTAATAAATATAATACAATTACATCAAAACATTAACATAGTGTCCAAAATGCAATTGAATCTCAAACAAAATATCTAAAAGAATAGGAACAATTAATTTAATAGTCATGATAAAACAATCATGTTGAATCACTGGAGATGACAAATGATAAAAGAGACAAATGAAATTTGTGTGTTATGTGATATGTGTACAATATTCCTTTCTAAGACAAAATTGGTCATAAATAAATATCTCATAAAGAAAATGGCAACTTTTATCATAGTCAAATGACAAATGTAGTATCTATATCAAAGTCAATAAGTGATGCGAAATGTTTATACCCCTTGCACGAAAACTATATGGACGGAGGCGCAAGAAATTTGATAAAGACATAACATGGTGGCCCACATTACATACGTATTACAGGAACATTGTAGATAAAACATGTTTAAGAAAGAAAATTTCGCTTTAATGTTTAAATTTATTTAAGCTGCATTCTCTGCTTTTTCGTGCTTTTGAAGGAACATTAAACCGTGTGTCCCGGTTACCGGTGAAATGTGGGTGCGTCTTCACTTGTACTATTCCACTTTTATTTTAATTTGAAAAGTACCTGACCTGTTTCAATATTATAGCATTACCAAAGGTTCTTACACTAATTTTGACATAACGTAATGACACATGCACAAATGTTAAAACGTCATTACGTTATGTCAAAATTAGTGTAAGAACCTTTGATAATGCTATAATAGCGAAACCGGTTAGGTATTTTACAAATTAAAATAAATGTGGAATAGTACAAGTGAATTTTCATAATTATAACAAGTTCCATCAAGTGCCAACAATCGAAAGTATAACGAATATGTGGGTGCGTCTGTTTTCCACTTCGGGAATAAGCGCGTGATGTATGTAAATATTAGATTTCGATTATTATTTGATGCAATATTTGATTTTCTAATAAATGTGTTTATCCCCATTTTAAGAATTACGGCTTTCGCATTACTACATTAATGAGTCAGAGTATGAAGTTTGGCTTTAATGATTCAAACGCAAATCGGGCCTTTAGTTAGCGTTCATACTTTGTAACAAAAGAGTAAAGCTGGTTCCGATCAGACAGTATCATAGAGCAGCGTACGCTAGAAGCAAATTAGTATTATCCCCATGAGGCGATATCCTATGCATTGTCTACTTTTACAAAGTCACTATGATTAGTATTCCAGTCAAACCCTTTTGCCGATTTACTTGTGATTAGAATAAGTTCTGTTGACTTCAGACGCGAGCGGTTTATATGCTCCCTAGTCGTCAACCTGAAACAAACTGTGTCTAATTACATTTTGTCTAAAAAATGTGAAATAGTATTATTCAGTTTTTTATAACTGAGTTGGAAAACTCGAAATGAAACCCGGTTGTTAGTAAAACGACAATCGTTAAGCCAAGTTGAAGGCCTTATGGGCGGCTTGAAAAATTTCAACTGCGGGTCGCGGCGACCTGCGCCTGTTTATTTCAACACGGCAATAGGCTCACCACCTATTACGTGGGACATAAAACTATAAGGTGAAATGTGGGCGTATACTATGCCTCTGCCTACCCCTTCGGGGATAAAGGCGTGATTATATGTATGTATGTATAACTGAGTTGGCAGACGGCTCAAGCATACGGCCAAATAAGAATTGCTACTGTAACTTACAGGCATTTACAGCTCTAGAGTTATAACCTCCCATAGACAACTATGTTGCCATCTTGGGATGGACAGGGGTTTCGTTAGCTTAAACGACCATATTATTAATATAACTACCATATGCTTACTATGCCTTCCGAAACACGGATATACTCGTAAATGAAACTGTCACCCATCTTTTTTTTTTTACGTGAGGGAAAATCCTCAAAGGACGTTATGCTGGACTCTTACCGACTAAAAAACCTCACATAACGCCCAACAGCCTGTGGTTAGGAGCCCCGGGTAAGCCCTCGGAAGGATGTCCCGGGACTCCCAACAGACCTACGGCCGCCGCTGCGGCCTCGCCCAGGGGTGGTTCGGGTGGTCTCCAGCGTCTTTGGGGGGTTTCGGGTGTGATCCCGTTTCTAAGGGGGGGGGGGGGGTGCGTGAGTTGCTTACGTCACGCTGCCATCATGGGCCTGCTGCTGTAAGGACGGTGAGCGACCCTCTCACCGTCCTCAGACCCCCGGTCATGGATGCCGAGCCTGCGGAACTCGGGTGGGAGAGCTTTCTCCCGCACCCGGCCCGCTGCCTCCTTCAGCACGAGCATGACCTGCTCGCCGAAATAGGCTGCAAACTGTCACCTATCTTAAGACGGTTAGTAGCGCTTGCCTAATGCAATTATTGCTAATAAAACAATGAGATAGATATTATAATATATCCTAATATTTAAGTTTTTTCCAAGTTAAAAAGGCTCAACTGTAAGTGGTTTAATAATAAATCAAAGAAGTGTTTTTATTAGTTGTCTAGATTCTTCATAAATATTAGCTTAGTTGTATGTTATATGTTAGTTTCATTTGGGCAAGATGGCACTGTGGAAAAAATAAACCCCTCAACCAATTTTCTCGTTTTAATTTAAACACCAACTATTTATCTAATACAAAAAATTCCAAGAGACCATCAATCATCCCTCCTGTCATACTCACACCTACAAAATCACAAAGTAAAAGGATTTTATACAAAGAATCTATCCACAAAACTAATGTCTTGGAAGATAACATTTGGCCCATCTATCTATCGGAACGTATAACCAATTACTACAGAAAATTCTCCCAACTGGCATGTCAGCTAAAAAAAGGCAAGGGGATTAAATACCGTTGGGTCACTGACAGATAGGTATTACTTTATCAAGCCGATTGCATTGTAACTAGATTCTTAACATTTTCAAACATCTTAAAGAAAGAATGAGTTTCTCATGTTTAGATGTTTTTGTTTTGAAAATCGTTTCAGAATCAAATTCAATCAAATTTACCTGATGATAAGAAAACATAGACATAATACTGACAAATTCCCTCATATAGTGATCGTTCAGGGGAATGAATGAAAGGACAGATTATGTTGCCTGACAAGTTACGGTGATGTCTATATTTATTATTACTATTTCATCTTGTGTAACGTTTTTTTATCTTCTACCATCATTACAGACTGACTATTCTTCGTTAAAGTAAGAAAACATTCTTTCGATAACTGTAATTTCAAGAAGAAAACACACTATCTAAATGGCACTTTAAGCAAAAGAAATTGAACTTCTTTAATAAACAGTAGCACCTAAGGAGAATACATAACATTTTTACAGTAAACTTAACAAATATACCACTCACTACATTATCCACAGAATAACTTCAAAACTAGATCTCAGAGTAACAACTGACTGCCCATTGAAAATATAAACAAAAAACGATTCAAGGCCACCACAAACGTAGCTATAATATATATTAATATATCGAAATATATATTATATTATAGCAAGCTATCACACACGGGAGCTATACTATAATATATATTTTGCCCTCACTCGTGCACACTCGGTCTGCGTCCGTCCTTGCAAGCGCACGGTTTTAATGCTTATTTTATGTACAGGATGTTCAAGTTCCAGCGTACCTATCCTAAAAACCGGCCAAGTGCGAGGCGGATCCGCGCACGATGGGTTGCGTACCAAAAAAGGCAAAAAATCACGTTTCATTACAAGCTAATTCTTTGAACGAGAAATAGGCCAACCCTATGGTCATGAAAGGAGTCAACTAGACGCTTTACGACTTCACCTTACATCGATCTTCAATTGTTTTAACAATCTTCATTGGTTTGTCGATCTTCATTTGTTATACCGAATTTAATTTATGTCTTCCATATGAGCCTGAACTCGGCCGCAAGCAGCACTGCTGCCGCTGCATTGCTGCTACAGAACCTCTGATCCCCCATAATTATTTTGTATAGATTTATTTTAGAATACATTCTGAACTCGGCAGCAGTGCACTGCTGGACGTAGGCCTCTCCCAACTCACGCCACATTACATGGGACAAAATCTTACAGGTGAACTGTAGACATATAATATGCCTATGCCTATGCCTACACCTTCGGGAAAAAGGCGTGACTAAATGTATGTATGTGCCACCACGTGCAGTGCGACACTGCTGCTGTGCTCAGAATCAACGCGGCACTCAGCATTGCCGCGCAGCACCTCAGCGGCAGCACTGCAGCGACAGCAGTGCTTCTTGCTGCCTAGTTCGAACTCACCTTTAAGATTTTTAGTTCAAGATTCCAGGAAGATTACAAGCAAGATTAATTTTATTATGATTAATTTACCATTTACTTGCTTTAGTCATACAATGGAAGTACTACCACTGATTATGATACTCTCCCCGAATGTTCGGTAAACAAACGGAACATCCTTTATCTTCAAAATATACGAAAATATTATATTAATATACGAAAATATATAGTAATATACGAAAATATATAGTAATATGCTAAAATATAAAAAATATAAAAATATACCAATATGCTAAAATATACCAAGCTATATCTGTCGACATATTTTGATGACGTCATAGAAATATATATTATAGCTGCGTGTGTGGTCCATCGAAAATTATATGGAAAATATGTCGTAATATGCCTTGCTATATTTCATATTAATATATATTATAGCTACGTTTGTGGTGGCCTTCAATCGCAATCGCAGGCGATGTGAAATAACACACACACATATATAAAAACCGTCCAAGTGCGAGTTGGACTCGCCCATGAAGGGTTTCGTAGAAGTAACATAATACATAATAGTTCTTATAGTTCGTTTTAACTTTCATTGATGTTCTAACACGTTCGCAGTGGTAGTGATTTTTCTAACCGAAAATTGCGGTTTATGACGTATTAAAAAAAACTACCAGCTCTATCTCGTTCAAATTAATTTTCGTTGGTAGTTTATATGGCAATGTATATCATATATTTTTTTTAGATTTATAATTCTCTTAGTTTAGGAGTTAGAGGGGGGGGACACACATTTTTCCACTTTGGAACAGTCCCCTGCGCAGACTATTCATTTTAGAAAAAAATGATGTTAGGAACCTCAATAGCATTTTTGAAGACCTCTCTATAGATACCTCACACGTATGGGTTTGATGAAAAAAAATTTTTTGAGTTTCAGTTTTGAGTATGAGGACCCCCAAAATTTACTACTTTTTGTCTAGTTTTATAAAAGAATCTTAATGCGGTTTACAGAATACATTTTGTTACCAAGTTTCAATGGCATAGGTCTTATAGTTTCGGAGAAAAACGCCTGTGACACACGGACGGACAGACAGACAGACAGACAGACAGACATGACGAATCTATTAGGGTTCCGTTTTTGCCATTTAGCTACGAAACCCTAAAAAGTGGCACAGCACATGAATAAACAGGACATACTGCCGATCCTTAAATATTACACTTATGCTATTTTTAAACTTAAGCGAAGTGGGAAAACCTCCACGTCGGCGGGCGGAGTGGTTTCCTATCCCTATGAGCTATGTGCTCGGGAGACATAAAACCGGACTTTGCTGGTGCAACCTGAAATATCGACTAGTGGGTGCATCTTGCAGCCCCGTGCGATACACCGACAGTTGACCCCTGTGTAGGGATCGCAGTTGGGTGGGCCTGGTAGACCTGCGGTGCTGCGGGGTGTCAACGACGTGACACATTGTAGCGTCTGCTCCTGACCACGGCTGGTAGAAGCGGAATTGTTAGTCGGTCGTCTTTTCGACATTAGCTGACGATAATATATAAATGTACTCTACCAACTTTCAATCAGATCCGTGACTCCACAAACTTTCGCATTTATAATGTTAATAAAAATTATTACAGTTAGTTCTTGTGTATTTTTGATCTTTATTAAAAAGTTTTGTTCACAATTCTATAGTGTATAATATATAATTTTTATGAGGTATATGTCATTATTTATAATATGTGCTATGTAATTTTTCAATGCTCAAACTTTTTACTCATTATAGTATTGTCACAGATATTCTTTTGAGGTATATAATAATTCATGAGACCTCTACAATAAATATTCTTGCCCAAACTCGAATTCAGTTGTCCTCACTTTGAAATCAAATATTCGCTGTTATACCTGTCTATTTGTTTCAAAATAAAGAAATAAACGTTCAAATCTCTCCCCTGACCGACAGAACCGATCGAAATTGATTTGATTTGTAAGTAAATTGTATATTTCCGAACTAGAATTTTGAGACTTGCCTCTGCAATGCAAAGACAGAATATAAGATAACATCATGCCAGTGATAATGATTTCATAGTTACCGAGACAGTGCATTATTTCACGGTTCAGCGACGTCTGTCTGTTGACACAGAGAGATACGTGTTAGATAGATAAGAGCTTCAGCATTGTTTGAGAGGATATCAATAAACATAATATTTTCTATGCGTATTTAATCAGTCTCTGTAACTAATCCGAGAAATGAATTTCGTCGTGGTCTGTGAACACTTGGCATTAAGGCGCAGGACCGTGTGCTGTGGTATAAATTGGGAGAGGCAAACGTTCAGGAGTGGACAGCTGTAGTCTGATTTGATTGATTGATGTGAACACTTTATACGGCTGCATACAATATATTTTCTATTGTGGTAGGCATTGTATTTTCGTGCATATTCTGCGTCTAGTAATTTTATAAAAATTACGTATCTATATTCCTACGATACTCGTAACAAAAACTTTTTAACCTTTTTAAGAAAATAGCACGATAGGATAAACATGACTTTAGCCACAATCAAATTTTACAAGTTTAAAATTTGCTTTTTACTATTTCTTTCGGGTTGCACTGCCAACAGATCTCTAGTATGAAAAAAAAATGTAAGTTGTCTGATCTCTATGCCGTAGTTTTGAACCGCGACATCTCTATGAAATTATGACTATCTGAAAATTTGTGTCATTGCAGCTCTGAAAGTCAATCTGAGTTCACTACTCGAATATTAAGCAGTTGAATTGGTCAGTGATCCACGTTGCGAGAGAAATATTTTCCACAGAAAAATCTGTGAGATACTTTCGATTTGCTTAATACCTACTAAACTTTTCATATGGTAGCAACAATAATGTCAGAGCATTTTTCATTTTGGGTTAGGAAAATGTTGGGCTGAAATAAAGCGCTGAAAATTATATATGTTAAGGTCTTGCCTTCGTAGTTCCATCTAGAGTAGCGTAGGCTCTGTCATGACCCTCCAATTCCCCACATATTTTTGAATTTTTCATTTATTCCTTTGTTATATGTATGTACAAGTATAACTTGTCGTATGCGTAGGTCGTTAGTAGCAATGTATCAAGTCAAAAGTGAATACTACTCCGGTATTTGCCATGTTCTGAAGTACAAACCTGTTTGCGTGGTCAACACTCAGAAGTGACTCCCCTCCCACTTACCATATAGGTATATAAACTTATGTCCAGTTGGCATATTAGTTAGTATGGAACGTTTATACGTTCAATTTCGGCAACGGATGTCTTGAGGCTTGTATATTCGAAAGAGACTCATCTTGGGGTGAACTTTGTACAAGGTAATATTCTTCGATTTGATCTCATAAAACGATATTATTGTAATTTATTAGACACTCTTGCTTTTTTAATGGTTCAAAAGACGATTAAGAAATCTTTGTTTGTTCGAAATCGCTCTCGATAAATGAAAAATATTGCAAAAATCTTAACAAGTACATAATGTACTTTTTTATCTAAATTAATTAGTTTAATCCTGATAAAAGCTTGTCATAAAATAGGTTTAGGTCTTTAGAACATTATTTTATGGCTAGGTTTTTTCTTAAAACAACTCAGATTTTATAACAGTAATATAATGTATGACATTTGTCGATGTCGAATATGGAAGCCTTAAGGCTGTAAAAAATTGGATAAGATCGATAATTCTGGCTAAAGTGAATGAACTGAACTGAAATGAAATTTAAACTGCAGCAATAGCAAGTTCTTTACGCATTCAGATAGTAAGCAGTCATCACATATACCTAGTAAAATCTATTAGAATCAAACTTTTCTAAGTAAGATTATTTAGAAGTTTGATCGAAATCGCTCTCAAAACATGAGAAATATTGCAAAAATCTTTTCTAAGTAAGATTACTTACCGCCTCTTTCTGCGAGCAGATCATGCTCGTGAAGGAGGCGGCGGGACGGGTACGGGAGAGAACTCTGCCACTCGAGTTCCGCAGTCGACGACCTGGGCGCCGCCAACGTGTCTTCTCTTCGCCGAGGACTATCGGCCACCATGACCGGGGGCCTGAGGACGGTGAGAGGGCGGCTCACCGTCCTTACAGAAGCAGGCCCATGACGGCAGCGTGACGTGAGCAAAGCCCCCCCTTAGAAGCGGGATCACACCCGAAACCCCCCAAAGACGCGGGATAGCACCCGAACCACCCCCTGGGCGAGGCCGCAGTGGCGGCCATGGGTCTGTTGGGAGTTCTAGGACATCCTTCCGAGGGCTTCCACGGGGCTCCCAACCACAGGCTGTTGGGCGTGACGTGAGGTTTTTTAGTCGGTAGGAGTCCGGCATAACATCCATGAAGATTTTCCCTTACGTTAAACAAAAAAAAAGTACGAGACTACTTTTAAAGTTTAAATGTAATAGTTTTAATTTACCGAATATGTAAGGACAATATCTCAAGTCAAAGTTAATATTTCAAAACAGAATGAAGGGCATCATACGGACATGGCTGTACAGAGAAGAAGTGGCAAGAATGTCGGCAGACGCTTTTTCGCCTACTTACAGAAAAATACTACTTAAAGCTTGTCCAATTCATCGTTTAAGTAGCTTACTGAAGTCAACAAATCATTCCCAGGCATTCCTGTGTGACATTTTTTTTAACCTCGTAAAAGTCTTTTGGTTTGTCTCTGTATAATCTTTTACATTATTTAAATCTATATGAGATACTACTCTTCTAAACCTGTAAAAATCCCCATATCAAGAATCGCGTCAATATTGATTTTATACTGACGTAAAATACCTAAGCAAGCAAATTTAATATATTTTCACATTTACGAGTATAATATTTATTAAGCCGTTGAATACATACTCGTATGTATAGGAAAATCTCTCTAAACACAGCGTTACTTGTCAAGGTGTTTATTGGTACAGATGCTTGTCATTCCTATCTTAAATCGATTCACAATGTGATCGATTAGTAAATAATGAGCTGCTTACGTTCCAAAACAATGTTTGTAAGCAATATACGACAAAAATGTAAACGAGTATGAAGAAACAGCGGAATGCGTCGCGTGCCAGCACACTGCGTACTACGTTATCTCTGAATTATTTTGCAAACAACGCAATAAGTTTGAACAATAGAGTCAAGCGATTTTTATAAACTGTCTGGTCTTGTATAGATTTAATACAACGTTTATAGATCATACTATAACCTACTATTATTATAAAATGTGAAACATTGTGAAGTGTTTGTTACTCAAATTCCACGCATTATCTAGTTATCAATAAACGCCGCGAGCATTATCTAGTCATCAATATTTTATAATACTTGTCTTAAACTGTATTGACCTTATATTGACCTGATGAAGTAGATACTTAGATAAATACTTAAATAATTACTTAGATAATTGTCTATTTTTTTGCTTTAATAAAGTTCACTCTTTAGCAAAAAAAAGGTAATTTTAGCCCTTACCTCACGATAATAGACCCTGTTGGCGTGTTCTAATCAATATCATCAATCAATACATATAATAAAATCGTAACAGGTCGCTGCCTGTACATGGAAGATAAATAAGAAAAAATATTATAGGGGGGCTTTATGAACGCAATAGAACCCAAAACAATGATTTTTAGAATTGTTGTCTGTTTGTCTGTATGTCCGTATATCTGTTTGTCTGTACGGTTGTGCACGCTAATCTCAGCAACCGCTCAACCGATTGCAATGCGGTTTTTTTATTGTGTTGAGGTTTGCTCCAGTTAACATTTAGCGTTTGTTTTATGTAAATCGGTTTAGAAATAAAAGAGTTATAACACTTTTAAGAATTAAATATTTTGAAAATTTTAATTGTAGGGGTTTCTTTGAATGTGAGTGAACCTAAACAATTCAGTCCACGCCTTCGGCGCGGACTGAATTGTTTAAAAATAGTCTTAATCATTAAGCTCTTTTATGATTAAGCAAACAGGGCTGTTTCAGACGCTGCTTGATGACTCTGATGAAGAAATACCTTTCCTTTCATACACCTTATGTGACGTAAATGAAGTTGCGGGCTCAGCTAGTGTTAAAATAAAGTTTTAATTAGCTATCTAGATACGTATCTACTCATTTGATGAAGGCAATTTAAAAAAATAATTTCCCCATGAATATTAATGAATAAAAGTTCACACTCATTTCATCGCAATCTTTTATTCCGTTTTAATAATCCTTGTCAAACACGTAAAACGCTTTTAAGTCAAACACTAAAGAATTCACTAAGCACCGAGTATATTGAAACAGATCATTTGAATCGCTTTTCATGTTCCTTTTGAATGGTTCCACATAAATGAGTATCCATATAATATATCCTTCTATTTGCCACCGGGGGATATTATTTGATAAATGGTTAAGGAAATACTTTCCCAGGCTCTTAGACATCAATATCGGTGAACTCCACTGAGCAACTTGTTAACTATACTCCGCTATTATGTGCACTTGTTCTATGTCTATCGATTCTATATCATTCCATTTTAAGATTTTTTCTGTATCTCAAAAATATCTAACTCTTGTTTCAATATATTGCCATTGACTGCATTCATGGTCGATATTGAGAAATAGATCATACGTACATACATATATTCACGTCTTTATCACCGAAAGGGTAGGCAGAGGCATACAATACGCCCACATTATTTACAGGTAACCGCGACCCGCAGTTGAAATTTTTCAAGCCATCCATCTTTCAACTTGGCTTAACGATTGTCATTTTAATGACAACCGGGTTTCATTCTCTAAGCAATGGATCTTTTTGAATGAAAGGCTTCCCTTAGTCGCTGCTTACGGCACCCTCGAGATGTATCAGGGTGGCGACATTTGTACTCTTACCCATCGCAATTTATTTATTGATCAAGTTCATGCAAATATGAGTTACACAGTTATTAAAGGCAGGTAGCAACACGGGACACCGTCACCACACGGGGTTCTGTTACGCCTCTGCTTACCGTTTCGAGGAAATACGCATAAGATGTACGTTACATACATACACATAGTCACGCGTTTATCCCGTGAGTGTAGGCAGAACTTTACACCTACATTTCACAATTAGTTTTCATACTTTTTTATGACTGCCTGCTGTGGAAATTCTTAAGCCACCCATAAGGACTTCATTCAAGCCTAATGACAGCCATGTTACTGGTAACCGGAGCTTATGGCTTATCGTGCCTTCCGAAGTACGGAAACGGTCACAAAATGTAAATTTAACTAAGTTGCCATTCAATCGATCAGCCGTATGTACGAGTTGTAAGAGAAACCACCAACCGATTTTGCGTAGTCGTCTCTATGAATATTCAACCTCACCATATAACGCCAACTAATTCATAAATAAAAAGTTCATAGAAATTAGTTTTGTGTTTCCCCCTTCACCCGCTATGACTAGCAGAATATTTTTGTATGCGGCGATTCACAAAAGGCTAGCTAAATTATGACCGATACGTAGTACCCAGGAAAGGTTAGTAGCACCACAAATGTTTGTCATGTCAACACTGAGTCTAGTACTGACCGTAGTCGTATCGGCAAGGTACACACTGGGCCGAGCCCTTCAAAATATAGCACATGAGCAAACAGACATGGTGTTCCAGGTACGTTATATCGGCTATACCTAGAATATCCAAGTGAGCAGTTACACGCTCCAAAATAATTGATCATGTTTGAAAATTAAAATGATTGTCTCCGAAAGAATTTAGATTACATTGAGATTATATCTGGTTTGATAGATCTAAATTTGATTTTGGTATTAAGTTTTTGACTGGCAGAATGTCTTCGATATTTAAGGTCGTTAATAGGGCTAACGACCTTGACTGTACAAAACACGCGTCTTTCAAGCTAGAAAACGTAGCATTTTATAGCTTATTTTAGTTGTAATAAGTCAATACTAATACGTATTCAACATCGAAAAACCCAAAGGCGTATGTTTCCTTCATATTATTATTATATTGGCATATTATTTTCTTTCGCGTCGATAAAAATTTAAGTCATAAATGCATTCGTCTAAAAATTTAGGGCTGATTCTATGATCATTTTACAGCTTATGTTATGAATTGTAATTGTATGATATATATACTATAAGTAATGTAAAAATAATACACAATTCATAACAAAAGCATATATATTAACACACATCTTATAGTTTAAAAATCTACTTTTGGCATTTTTGTCTGCATATGCAGACAAAAAATGATTTCTTTTGCACCTCTTTCTCGTCAGTTTTTAAAACAAGGTCCTTAACTAGACTTAAGATAATCAAAATTTGTTCAAACAAGGGTACGTCTTTAAAAAACTAGCCAATTTCGAGTCAGATTCGCGCAAAGATTCTACCAAACGAATAAACGGCAAATGAATTACGTTGGTTGTATTATATTTAAAGGGGACTCTCTTAAATATCACTATTTTTAGTATTTGTTGATATAGCGGCAACAGAAATACATAATATGTGACACTTTTAGCTCTCTAGCTATCCCGTTCATTAGATACAAAGGAAATGGATACGCAATGGATACGCAACGGATATGCTGTGGATAGACAATGGAATATGCAATGATATGGAATGGATTCGTGATTGATATGCAGCGGATACTGAATGAATACGCGATGGAAATGTGGAGTGGATACACAATGGATGTGCAATGGAAACGCAATGGATATACAATGGAAATGCAATGGATATGCAATGAAAACGCAATGTATATGCAATCGATATAATTGAATGTTGATATAAATAAATAAGTTCCAAACTAGCGCGGAATACCCTTATTTAGGTTGGTATCTCTTTACCTACTTATAAAAACAGTGACACAGAGGATGCCAAGAAAAGTATATGCTTGAACAATCACTAGTATGTTTCAATCACCCTAAACTCATGGGCCAATACAAGTAAATACTAAGTATAGAGGTCTACGCAACGGTAACAGCATCTCAAGCACAATGGGTTTCTACTCAACTCAAACATCAACAGAATGAAATCGTTTAAAATACTCTATAGATTCATTAATCTTGTGAAACGGAGAAAATTATTACTTGAAGGTTTTTGCACACCGTCTCTTTTGCTTGTAGTCCGAGAGCTGGCACGAATTTTTGGGTAGGTATTTGAGGCAAGCTGAAAACTTGTCAGATACCTCTCCTACTATATCCCAACTCGGAATTGCAGACCTGGCTGGTGAGTAGCGGGGCTAAATCAACCCCTAAATTTTTAAAAATATTATTTTTTTTTTCCAAAAAATATATTTGAGGCACTACGCAATTTATATATGTTGCAGTGTAATACTTAATGAATACGAAAAAAAATAAGCCAGATAATTTAATCAGGGTTTTAACATTGCCAGACGCGTGCAAAAATATTTTGCAAAAAATTATAAAAAATGTTTTTGAGGCAGTTTGAAATTTTAATGGAGCGTTATTTATAAGTAAAAAATAAGATTCCCAAAAAGACAGATCGTTTCGGTGGGGCTTTCTACCTGCCAGGTGATCAAACAAATAATGAATGGGTACGAGCCTGTAGTGCTATATATAGACAAGCTGTAGTGTGAGAGAGAGAGCGCATAACGACAGCTGTCTTCGTTCTTGCTTGCCGCGTAACTATTGGCATGGCACCCATGAGGTTTAAATTTATTTCATCAAAAACAATACAAATATCACTTAAAATATTAGGATTACAGTAATTCAGTCATTGTAGGCACATATATAATATTTTCTTTTTCTATATCAAAGTAATAAAAGCAGTACAATCGTTAATATCTTACAATTCATGGTTTAACTTACACTTGACTAAAGTAATGGAATACCTATCAGCTATGGCAAGAAGTTGTTACAGTGTATTATCAGATCCTTGTCTGAACTAGGATGTTAATCCTGTGTCTCAGACGTTCATCTGACTAAGCAAACAATAGAGCACATTATAATACTAATAATATATAATAATAAATAATACTAATAATATATAATCTATACTAATCTATACTTCTATACTAATATTATAAAGAGGTAAAGTTTGTGTGTTTGTTAAATTGTAAGGGGTAATCTCGGAATCTACTGAACCGATTTTAAAAATTCTTTCACCAATAGAAAGCTACGTTATTGTGGAGTGTCATAGGCTATATAGCATCACGCTACAACGAATAGGAGCGGAGCAGTAATAGTAAATGTTTCAAAAACGGGGAAAAAGTTATTCCTTTTGAGAGCTTCGTTGCTGTCTATTTTTTTATTTATAGTTATGTACAAAATTGTTTCTCTTAAAAAAGTTCTAAAAAAATTGCGCGATAGCATGTGTCTATCTTTGGGTTGGTGCACAATAACCATTTTAATGGCAATCAATTTTTTTCTACAATAATGCCACGGGATACCTCTTTCATAAACTAAATTGTTCTTAAAAATAATGCGACGGGAATACACGCGACGAGAAACCTCTCTCTCTCTCTCTCTCTCTCTCTCTCTCTTTCTCTCTCTCGCTCTCTCTCTCTCTCACACACGTAGTATTGAATATTAACGACGAGACGCTACGGGAGTAAACACAACGCAACGGGAGTAAATGCGACGGGAACAGGTAATACTCTCTATTATGCGGCGGAAACGAAGTTGCGCGGGTCAGCTAGTAATAATATATAGGTACTAGTAATATATAATATATTATTATTCCTATATAATTTATTATTATTCCTATTCCGAAATATGTTTAATTATGTAATTTTAAACATTTAAAAAATTAAAAGATAAATAAAATAAAACGGGTTGTATAAAATATAGAATAAAATTAGTTTGACCAAATTATAAGTAGGTTCCTACATTTATAATAACTCAATATCTCTAAAATATTAATAAATGAATAGAATTTATTTCAATTTTATTTTATACTTGAAATAATTGTACTAATGGAGAGTTATTATGTTTTTATGAACCTGGTTTTTCGATTTTTTATTTTAATTATTGTTTTTTTTTAATACGTAACGGCCATAAATCAATACAATCTCTTTTACGCAAAATGTTTTTAGTAGAAATTCAGAAAATTTAATATATTTACTCCGAAATTTTAACTAGAAACCTCATGGGTCGCACGTGGCTTCGCCAGAGCTAATAGTAACGCGGCAAGCAAGAACGAAGACAGCTGTCGTTATGCGCTCTCTCACACTCCAGCTTGTCTATAGCACTACAGGCTCGTACCCATTCATTATTTGTTTGATCACCTGGCAGGTAGAAAGCCCCACCGAAACGATCTGTCTTTTTGGGAATCTTATTTTTTACTTATAAATAACGCTCCATTAAATTTTCAAGCTGCCTCAAAAACATTTTTTATAATTTTTTGCAAAATATTTTTGCACGCGTCTGGCAATGTTAAAACCCCGATTAAATTATCTGGCTTATTTTTTTTCGTATTCATTAGGTATTACACTGCAACATAATATAAATTGCGTAGTGCCTCAAATATATTTTTTGGGAAAAAAAAATAATATTTTTAAAAATTCAGGGGTTGATTTAGCCCCGATACTCACCAGCCAGGTCTGCAATTCCGAGTTGGGATATAATAGGACAGGTATCTGACAAGTTTTCAGCTTGCCTCAAATACCTACCCAAAAATTCGTGCCAGCTCTCGGAATATTGAGTTAATTCCATCCCACTATTCATTTGAACACGAACGCGCCAGACGGAGGCGTCGCGGACCGAGACGTCTCGACAAAGATCAAAGAAAAGTACTTTTCTATTAAACACCACCGGTCTTAATATATCTTTTCAATCTTGAATTGACAAAGAATTCATATTAGTACTAGCTGTGCCTCCCGGGTTCGCCCGGGATATACTTCGATGAATTTTTATGTCCTCTTTATCCCATTAGGGCTGGAATATCGAATATAGATTGATTATTGAGTGACTCAATCATCAATCAATGTAGATTAATGATTGAGGATTGCCTAATTTTACACCCTTCTGGGTAGATTTTCGGTAGTTGCCCTCGATTTCTCCTGAATCCCATCATCAGATCCTGAACTGGTGAAATTGGGACCACCTCAGAAGTGAACTCTATCCAACAAAAAACAGATTTGAAATTTGTCTATTATTGACAGAAATATCGGTGAAAATACATAAAAGATTAAGAACTGCCTTTTTTTTTGAAGTCGAATCTATTAATCTAGGTGTAAAGTTCTCATCAATACAAATCAATCAAGCCCAAACACAAGGTAAGTGCTGTAATTTTTTAAGGAATGACCTCGACCGTCTTTCGACTCTGTCACCAGGTCGACTCCAGATCTTCATTAAAGTGTAAAACATTAAAGCACTTAATTTAAAAATTAAGAAGCGCACTAGTTGTCACTACAATTTTCGGTGGTTGCCCTCGTGAACATACATAAAAAAAAACATACAGACGAATTGAGAACCTCCTCCTTTTTTAGAAGTCGCATAAAAATAAGACCAAAATGTAAAAGGGACAATCTTCTACCGCCACTTGGTAACTTTAGTTTACGAAGCTAGTGATTGATTACGCTATTTAGACCGTTTCCTCTGCACAGGTCATCCGTCATACCTGTTGCCTCAATAAATGATTACGTTTCTTTGTACGTTTTAGGCGCAGCAAAGATGACAGACTTTTGTACGATCGAGTCCGCGAAACACAAAGAGACCGCTTGGCGCGCATTGACTATCGCAGATTTTTCACAGACTGTAAACCGCGAATAGTTTGCCGAGTGAACGATAACTTACAATGCACTGGGTCCGAAGCTCAAGCTGACCTGAAAAAACAACTAGGTACAACCCACCTGATCATTTATATTCTTTCCTCGCCGACTGAACTAATATCATATTCACTCACTTTCTTATAACACGCGCAAAACTATTTCTTAGAAATACAAGTCTAGACTAGAATAATCTCATAGGCATTATTTCTACCTGTCTCATTCGCATTATGTCTCAACGCGTTGCGAACACTGTCAGCGTAGGTAGTGTGGGTGTGACATCTTATTCATTCAATGTCAATTGTAACATGTGTGGGTGGTAATGCTGTATTGTATCATGGCTTTTTCCATTAGTGTCTGACATATATTATTCCGTATCATGATGGCTAAACTCTCCTTGGAACTATTGGTACGTTTTGATCAGTAACTAAGAGCAGCAATCATTCTATTTCGGTATTATTCTGTTGGAAGTAAGTCGTCTGATCTTCTTGATCCTTTTACTTTGTATGTTCACAATGTGTATTTTAAATAATGTGTTCGTCGTTTTAGTTAACCGATCTTAACAAAATTTTGCGTACACATTTCGATGGCTTCCTGGACGGTTTGTAAAAAATTGGAACCGGTAGGCGACGCTGCTGTAGGTGTGTCACCAATTTTCACGCAGGACAACGTCTGTGCCGGGTTCGCTAGTTTACTTATAAATCAAGTGTTTTTATAATATGATTTGGTGAGTAGGTACTTAAAGAACTACATATAATTATAAAATATTTTATTTTATACTAGGGTAGGTCCAGTTTCCGAGGTAATACGGGAATAAAATATAGCCTATGTTCACCGCAAAGAGTGTAGCTTCCCAACAGTGAAAGAATTTTTCAAATCGGTTTAGTAGTTCCGGAGTCTATTCGATGCAAACAAACAAACAAATATACAAACAAACGAACAACTAAATCAAATCTTTCCTATTTATAATATTACTATAGATTCAGGCGCAAATCTTTACTCCATTTTATTCTACTAACAAAGCTGGCGATACTCATTTACATACATTTCATCAAATTGGGGTAACTACGTAATTACGGTCCCAACTCACTTGATCTTTTTACAAGGCCACCCTCTTTAATGCGGGCACCATTACACGTAAAACTTCAGTACCTACTGAAACTTGAGTTCCGAATTGAAAAGATTGACTCCACATACTATAAATGTAGGTACAGATACTACACAAAAGCTATACATGTTAGTAAGTACGCATTGTGGAAGCTCTAAACTTAGTTTAAAACTTTAATATTGAGGATTTTGTAGTGCAGAAATTAGAGACATCTCAAATTCTGACTCGAATTGAAACTCGGTTGTCAGTAAATAGACAATCGTTAAGCCAAGTCGGAAAACCTTATGGGGGGTTTATAAAATTCAACTGCGGGTCATTACGAACTGTACCTGTCCATTTCAACACGGCATTAGGATCATCACCGTTATGTGGGACATAAAACTATAAGGAGAATTGCGGGCGTATACTATGACTCTGTCTACCCCAATCTTTAAGCAAACAGGGCAGTTTCACACGTTCCTATGAGTCTGATAAAAGTATACCTCCCCTTTCATACACCTTATGTGGGGTAAACCAAGTTGCAGGATCAACTAGTCTTGAAGTATTCTTAATTAAATTTCAAAGCATTTAGGAAAACGTTGATAGGGACGTAACGTAGGTCATTACTGACTAATGAAGTTAGCGGCACACATATAATTAGTAGTTAGCAGTCTAATTACCGGTACGAGAGCACATGGCTAGCATACAAATGCCGACGTCTCCATTTTCTAATACGTTTAAGAATTAAGCTGCTTGGCATCTATTACCCTATAATCTTCAGTCTAAAGTGTTTTAAAAAATAAAAATAATTAAATATTTATGGACATTCTCATACATCATCATTTGGCCCAAATTAAGCTAATATAAGCTTGTGCTATAAGATCTAGACGACTGATAAACATGCTTATTATTTCTAAATACAGTCATACCTACATATTGAAGATAAATTAAAACGAGACACATCAATCATTAAAACGAGATCAATGTGCTCATCAAACAAAGAGGTTTGTCCTGGGTGGGAACCGGACCCACGACCTCCGATTCCGTAGTCAGGCACACTAACCACTGGACTTATTTAATTTTCTAAAAAATATTTATCCAAATATCAATAGCAATTATGTGTCTACTATGTTGACCACTTTCTTACTTTGTTCATGTCTGACACCTTGTGGTACAAAGAGTACAAACTACCAGACATGTCTACTCATACTTTCTCTCTTTGCGGCTGAACTCAACAAGTACTCATATTTAACGGATTTTCACACACCGTTCCCTAATAAATGGAGCGATTCAAGAAGAAGGTTGATATTGCTATAATCCATTTTAGTTTTCCGAGTTCCACACCCAAAGAGTAAAAACGGGACCCTATTAGGGAGACCTAGCCATCCGGCTGTTTGTCTGTTCGTCACTAGCTGTATCTCGGAAACCGTGATAGCTAGAATTTTTACAGATAATGTATTTCTGTTGCCTCTATAACATCAAATACTAAAATCAAAAGAGTAATAAAGGGAGCTCCCATACAACAATCGTGATGTTTTGCCTTTATTTGGTACAGAACCATAACCCGGGAACCCGAAACACGTGTGCGAGTCCGACTAGCACTTGGGGGTTTTTAAAACACACATGGTGTTTTTTTTTAACGTTTTCTAATGCGTGGATTATTCTTTTCGTTGTATGACAATGCATTTATAGTAAGTCTGGGTCGGTCACTGGTAATTGATATTGTCAAATATATTTTACTATTTTTCTCATAGATTATTAGCGAAAAATTCTGAATCTATGGTTTTTCTAATCTTGTTTCTTCTTTGGTAAATTCACACCAATAAAATCTACGCAATTTCATAGTTGAAATATCTCTTCATTGTTGATGGCTATTCATATATTGTATCCGTTTTGTAAACGTTTTAGATCTATTTGATTTTTTAGTTTGGTAAACCTTTTGTAACTTGAAAGTGGAACATCGCGTACATATCTTACGATAAACGACCGAATAAAATAGATATTATATCCTTTTTCATTTTGTACATCACAATCCCGCCCAGTCTGTCGCAACTACGTACAAGCAAAAAAATGTATGAAAATTGACCAAATTGTAATGGCGACTGTATGTGTCTCACTCAATTACTCTATCT
Source organism: Miltochrista miniata (assembly GCA_933228765.1). Taxonomy (NCBI): domain Eukaryota; kingdom Metazoa; phylum Arthropoda; class Insecta; order Lepidoptera; family Erebidae; genus Miltochrista; species Miltochrista miniata. The sequence goes on from OW121751.1 coordinate 24,093,922, forward strand.
GCCTCGCTCGTTCCTTGAGGAAATGTCATCTGTCTGTCACTGTAGATGTCAAGTTGATATTCGTTATTTTCAATTTATTTTTCTCTGAAAGATATTATTGAAATAATTGAGATAATAGCTTATTTTTGCTATCAATTCGTTCTCTATATTATGTTCTCTTGTGTTTGTTCTACATAGTTTATCGAATTATGCATAATAAAAAGTGTGAAATATGCGGTTTAAAATCTGGAAGAAAAGACGGCACAAAACGGTTTTTCATGGCCAGATTTCCTGTGGATGAGCTTCGGTGAGTAGTATATTAGTAAATCTATCAATGGTTCATAGGTTAAATGGGTGAAAACAATGAAAATTATATATTGTATAATCGTTAGGAAAATAGTGTGGTAGTAGTTTTGCAATTACTTATATATCGATGTTTTATTTTTAGTTTTAAGGAATGGGTGAAGAAAACAGGAAACGAGGATTTAGCATAATACATATACCCATAGAGAAACTCCACCAGTTAAAATTTGTTTGCGGAAAACATTTTACTGACAAAGATTTTAGGAAAAAAAGGACGCAGTTAAAGAAATTTGCAGTTCCATCAATAAGACTCACTGCCAAGCCACATAACACAAAAATATGTTAAAAAAACAAGAATAATTGTCATTATTTTTGTTTCAGCCAATTACCATTATTTACCATGTGTATAAAGTGAGTGGTACAAAGTGATTAAAGACGAAGGCAATAATGAAGCAAGCATCCTAATATTTAGTATTCAAAAGGGTCAATATTATATACAGTCACTACAGCGAGCTGCAGAATTGATTGCACAGACAAATTTAATTCAAAATAAAATTGCTTGATTAATGGATTTAGCTAAATAATCACCATCACCATAACAAAAGGTTGGTGCCACTTCAGAAATCATGGCTACATATCTATAACTCGTACGATAAAAAATATTAAAAATAACAAAAATATTGTAATTATCTCATTATTTTGTTTCAGCTAATTACTGTACTTTAGTGATTAAAGACGAAGGCAATAATGAAGCAAGCGTCCTAATATTTGGTAATTAAAAAGGGTCATTATGATACACAGTCAGAAGTCAGAATAAGGCGCTGAAATTACAAATATTGTTTTTTTAAATAAATATAATAATATTTTATGAACTTATCATTTCACAACCAAAACTGAGCCTATACTATAGCCTATACTAGAAGTGAAGACCACTGCATTTATCGATATCGATAAATATAGTATCGATATCGATAAATATAGTATACATCACTATTTTTCCCTAATGTTGGCAACTGTATGTGTTAAAGTTGTTAGGTTGGCTACTGTCAGTTGATCATGGTTTGACATTTTGTAAGACTATTTCGCACTATGGAAGTCCCGTCTCTTCTTACGTAGTATTGTATTCTCTTGGATCCCGCCTTAGGCACTTGGATATAATCTTATCGACACGAATCGGCGCAACAATCCTTTTGTGAAACGACAAACCCTTTCTACTAGTGTATATATCTATACTTAATATTATAAATAGTCGTCATATTATACTGGATTATTTTTTTAAGCAGTGGAACTGTAAAGAGCTCATTTGTTGGAAAAAGTCAATCATTAATTAAAATAGAATTTCATACACTCACTATTTGAAAAATTCACCTCTCTAATAAAAGAGAAAAATTAAAGCTCTATGGATACGTAAATGTAATTAAATATCACGACATTGGTAAAACATTACGAGTTCCAAGTCTTTAGCAAATTAAAAACATTTAAAGTCAGGTCATATCAGTCCGTTCGTTTATCTTTAGCTCAACTAAGAGACTCTTAGTTGGTTGAGTGTACCTACATTCTAGTGAGAAAGTCTCCGTTTCCAGGCTATCAATAACAGTACTCCCACAATCCGCAAAACTATTGAGAGCAGCCCACAAGTTAATGGCCCAAGAACACATGAATGACATGATGAAGAGTGACATGGTTCAGGTCACAATGGGCACAGCGCAAGGATCAGTGCTCGGGCCACTACACTACCTAACATTATGTAAATGACGCTAAACAAGTCATAAAACATTGTGATATATATCAATTCGCTGATGATACTTGCTTAATTGCAGCTGACAAAGATATAGATGTGGCAAAGCAAAAATTACAAACTGATTTCACAACACTAAGCATGTGGTCTCATGATGCTGGTCTAGTATTAAACGCTGAAAAGACCCAACTACTTCATGTGAGATCTGCGCATAACACAAAAGCTCTGAATAAGATCAAGATAATGGCTCACAGTCACATGTGCTTGCACCTATACAATGGAGGCCAGTGTGCGGGGAATTGTACAAGTATCAGACAAGCACGGAACACTTCTTACTTTGGGTTGGTAGTAGATGACCGGCTCAACTGGGCGTCACAAGTGGAAAAAGTGTGTGATAGGTTACGGGCTTTATTGGCAAAATTCTACATCCTGAAATATAAGATACCTTTTAAAATACTACGAAATTTATATATCGCGTTGGCTGAGTCGACTATTACTTATGGTATCACTAGCTACGGTCGCACTTACAAAACGTATTTAGACAGGATATACACTTATTTGCAAAAAAAACGGGCGGTTTTGATTTTCATTCATCTTTAAAAAGATACAATACCAAAAAGGTTTCAATCGTTTGTACACGTTACTGGCCGGTTTTAAAAATGCCGTGGTATTTAAAAAAGTACGTTCTAAATTCAAATTTTCATTTGATGCTCATTTTTACAGAAAACGGTATCCTACATTTTTGGCGCGAAGTTCCAGAAGTTAACATCGACTTTCACAACTTTTATTCAATTTTTATCGATTAATTTCATATCCTTGACTGTCAAAGCTTTATTTATTGCTGTTTGGCTGTATCAAAAATGGTAGATAAAGTGGTAAAAGCTACCAAAATTATCGCACTGCTTGAAGAGGGTTGCAGCCAATGTTTCGTGGCTAGGAGGCTAAATGTTAGTCGCTCGATGGTCCAAAGGACCTGGCAGCGATATCAGGAGACTGGTTCCGTCGAGAGAAGGCCTGGTTCTGGAAGAAAACCATGTACCCAACCACGGGATGATCGTTTTCTTGTGAGTCGCGCATTGAGAAATCGCAAATCTTCGTATGTGGATCTTAAGAACAACCTCCAAGAAGTAAGAAATGTGCATATTAGTCTATGGACGGTCAGGAGGAGGCTTCTCGCTGCCAATATACGCAGTCACCGCCCGGCCCGCGGCCCCAAATTACTCCGTGAGCACAGAGTTCACAGGCTTAGGTTCGCTAGAAATTGTGAATCATGGACTCAAGAAGATTGGAATAGGGTTTTGTTCTCTGATGAAGCCAGGATATCTCTGTTCGGTGAAGATCGACGTCGGCGAGTGCTAAGAAGACAAGGAGAGCGCTTTGCAGATGCATGTTTCGAAGAAATCACACCTTATGGTGGGGGCTCTGTTATGTTTTGGCCAGGAATAAATTCAATGGAACGTACAGAGTTAGTCTTCATTGAAAACGGCTCACTGACTGGGCATCGATACATAACGGAAGTTCTAATTCCTCATGCACAACCCGCATTGGTCGCTCTAGGTCAAGACTCGATTTTTATGGACGACAATGCTCGCGCCCACCGATCCCGCGATGTTAATGCGTATGTGGAAGAGGTCGGCATTCGTCGTTTGGATTGGCCAGCTCGAAGTCCCGACCTCAATCCCATAGAACATATCTGGGACGTTCTAAAACGGCGTGTGAGATCAGTACACCCGGCTCCGCAGACCATCAGAGAGCTGAAGAATGTGATTACTGCGGAGTGGAAACGTATTCCGCAAGCAAGTATCCGGGATATACTCGCTAGCATGCCCAGACGAATTCAAGCTGTGATTTTAGCTAGAAGGGGTCACACTCGATACTAAACATTTGTCTGCTTTTACTTTATTAAAGAAAAACAAACAAAAAAACTTTTTTATTTTTACTTCATGAGCATATGCACTACTACACATAAATTGTAACAAAATTTTATGAAATACTGATGAAAACCATTATTTTCTTATTAATTTACCAAATTGTGAGGATAAAACTACCTATAATTATCAAACAAAGCAATATTAACATTTGAAATGGTTCATTGCTTAGGTGTCCGTTTTTTTTGCAAATGAGTGTATAACATTCAGATAAAGTTACTCAAAACAATTGTTCCCAGAAAAATCAAAGAAGCCTATCAAGAAAACTACAGAGGTCTTTTTAGCTACTGCGAGGCTACAGGAACTGGTGCAGTGCGCTATGCTCAGCGAACAATATGTTCGTCCTCAACAATTTCTGATTCCCATGGAAGGAAAAGTTGTAACTCGACAAATTAGCAGAAAAAACGTAACTACAATTTCCCGGAGTAATAATTGCTATGGCCGACGAACTTATCAATACCTTATTCCTAGACTGTACAACCAGTTTCCGGTCGCCTTTAGAGATACACTTAACGCAAAAAATTGTAAACAAAAATTAAAAAAATACTATTTGGAAGTTATAAAAAATGAGCTTAGCCTTAGTCATAATTATATGTAGGTATTTATTTCCACACAAGTTTTACAATGTAATCTATGACTCTATACATGTTGTTTTTTTTTTGCAATACAAGTATTAGCACTAAAAGTTCCCATGGTATATTTATTTATTTATTCCATCAAACAACATTCATATATTTATATTATTAATTATATTTGTCTATATATATATATATTCGGCAAAATAACCACAACAAGCACTTTTATTTTCCATTTATTATATCTATTACCCCAATAATATACCGTATAGTTATCAATCACCCAAGACAATATCCTTGAAATTAAATAAAAACAAAAAAAAACTTATGAAAATTATACCTACTCACAAAATGGAAACACGCTGTATTGCAACAACTAACATTGTTATCTATTATATAAAAATAAGTCGGGTTTTCCTTCCTGACGCTATAACTCCAGAACGCACAAACCGATTTCCACGGTTTTGCATTCGTTGGAAAGGTCTTGGGCTCCGTGAGGTTTATAGCAAAGAAAATTCAGCAAAATTTCACATACAGCGCCATCGCGGGCGAAGCTGCGGGCATCAGCTAGTCTTGTATAAAACTGTAGGGAGGCGGCTACATTACATGCGCCTGCGAACCCTCGAATGTGATATAAGAGTGACTTCAGACTGTCGATGTCGCACGAGTGAATGGGTACGTTTAGCAAGTTAATATTAACGTATGGTAAATCTATGTTTGTGGGTGAAATCTCATATAATTGTATGGTATAGATAAATGTAAATGTGTTCATTATGAATGGATAGTTCGTGATATAATTGTGTTATGAAATAGGTAGATACCCATTATGCTAAACGGAATTGTATTTGTTTTATGACGATGTCTGAAGGCACCTTTAATAATGTAAATGTACCGGCACATTCGCTGCTTTGAAATGCAGAGACTAACTTAGTTCTAAAGTTATCTACCCACATTATAATTTATTATACGAGAAGGAAAAATAGGTCTAAGAATGTCATTAGATGTATTTTTTTTTTGTGTTGGGTACGGTATAGAACAATTGTAACCGTTGTATTATTGATAGTAGTTGTAAATATTTTATGAAATAAGTAACGTAACTGTAATATTATGTATGGGATAGATAATGATCAAGATGATGTAATATTTAAAATTGTTTGATGCGCTGATGTCGATTAAAACTTCGGTTGCCTGGACAAACCTGTAAAGGTTTTTTGGTAACCATAACATAATTATTGTAAATCTAATGTTTGTATTGAAACAATAAATAAAAAAAAAAATAGAAAAATGTACCTCTCCATGCTCTTCTTGAAGAATCCGACGTTTTTGAACGGTTTGGTAGGGACATAAAATAAACATTAATCATTTCAGTAAAGTGATTAAAATAACCAGATTTTTTAAATAATAGAGTATAATCTCTACTAGTGGGTAAGTTGTTGACATATAATTATATCACGAGTCTACCCAACATCAAGAATCGAACTGCTTCTCCATAATATACATCCAAATTTTTATTTGCAGTATTTTATATGGCGCGTAAAACCCGTGTGCGAAAAATCCAGCAAATCTAGTCATAATGAACATGATCTAACGAGTGCTCTGTACACAGTTATCGACTTTGTAGAGCCTTGCTAATAATGTAAATGTGAGGGCGTGCTTGTAGGGAGGTATAGATAGTCATATAAATTTTGCACTAAATCGTATATTAAATCAACATAAATCGTACCTATAAAATAATCACAGTCCACTTATTGTTGTTAATCATTTTACATTACGGTCAATTCAGAGATGAATGTCCGGGATTCCATGCAGACATAACAAGGAATCCCTATGTTAGTTCCAGTAATAATAAACTGACTAATAATATCATGCGTCCAATGTACAATACCTGACCCAGACTAAACTAATGACCAACTCGGTCTTGATTGGGTAAATTTTCTGGAACTGAAACGGGTATGTTTCACCGAGCATTGCGTGGGCGAAATGTTCATTTGCGGTGGAACTGACGACGTCTCATATAACTTCTACGTGATGAGAATATGTGCCCCATCGACGAAGGATCCCGCTTATTGTACACCTCCAACTGTCATAAAAGTTATTAGTACGGGAAAATATAGAATACTAGCGATATGAAAATTCTCGTGAGCTTTAGAGCTTGTCCGCACAGAAGAATCAAAATTTTGTGACACTCATGGTATTATTGTAAAAGACTATCCGCACTGGAGAGTAAAAATTTGCTTGAAAATAATATTGTACCGAGGAAAATAATTTAACAGGAATAAAATTCGCGCGCTCAAAAATCGCAGTGCGGACAAAGTCTTAAGTTTGTAGCCTTGCTAGATCAGTGTTCTGTAAACGATCACTCAGCTGGCAAGGCTTGCGATATGGTTAGTTTTGAGACAAAAACGTTTGTGGATTTTCCATTTGCGAATGTTTCACTTAAGAAGGCACGCTAAGTCGTTGGTTCCTGCAACAAGTAACATGGTAGTCAATGAGACTAGTTGTTGGCTAGTAAGGTGGTTACAGAATATGAACAAGCAGATAGCCACAAGCAGCGCATTTCAACACGGCAATAGGCTTGCCCCCTATTTCGTGAACAAATACAACACTTGAAATGTGGGCATGGATGCGCAAAGCTCAAACCCGTTTGATATTACATACATTGGGAGGGAGCTGCCTTCAGTTAGTTGACTGCTATAGGCTAATTTGATGGATTTGATAATAAAAAAGGTAAATAGTAATCCATTTAGTTAGACATTTTATATGTCGTAGAAATATTAACGAAATCTCGGCAATATATTACGTTAATACGTGCCCCAAGATGATTTGCGTATTTCTCGAAAAGTTGGCCATGAATAAAGGGTCTGAGGGAAATCTTGAGTGACGCAGGTCGGACAGCGGGGGATACATTTTTGTCATTCCACGCCTTTGCATTAGTCCTCCTGACAGTACCATGCCCAATAACCATTGAAATAAAATGGTACAATTTAGGTACACGTCGATCCTTACAAACTATACCGCAAATTGCAAACCTTTACCTATTTTATGTTATTTAAATTTGATAGTCATTGCGTATAATATATGTAGTATCAGCATATTATTGTGAATTATAACCTTCTTATTGAATCTCAAGAATAGAGGAAAAATCAGTTCAACCGACACGAATAAATAAACTGACACGCATAATTTTATGTGCATACAAGCTGACCCGCGCAACTTCTTTTACGTTACAGCTCGTCTTTTCTATATAAATCTTTGAGAAGATAGTTTAAACAGGGCCTAAGGGCACAGACAAAGAAGCGTTTTCATTATAAGCTATGTAAAGATATTAAATAAATACCGATATTTATTCAGTAACAAGCATAGTTAGTATAAAATGTTTCTCTATATAATATTCTACCTACAAAACGTAAATACAAACCACTCATTCAACTAAAATTAATTTTGTATTTTGTAAAATTAGTAGAAAACGGCCTAAATAAACATTATGGCAAAATTTTAATATCCACTTTGGCGTATTGTACATATAATTTCTCGTAATCTCCTCTCTTCAGCTTTCCCAACATAGAATTAGAAAATTATTTATTGGCTTTTGATTATATCCCTTTTCTAAATGGGAGAGGTAAATATTTTAAAACTGGATATGACGGAAAGGTACATTTTAGGGTTATGTATGCAAAGAATAAAAATTAAACCCTTTTACTATAATTCCGCTGTCTGTTTGTTTGTCTACCACCAGTCTGTATCTCATGAACTGTGACAGTGCGTGGCAGATAGCTTAAATTTTCACAGATGATATAGGTAGTTCAATCCCTTACCGCTATAACGACAAATACTAAAAACAAAAAGAACTAGGGGCTCCCATACAATAAACGGAATATTTTGCGTAATTTGGTATGCTATGGTATCCTCCGCGCCTGACCCTAACTTGGCCGGTTTTTACAACTTTAACGCAATGAACCATTCTTATCTTGCAGAGTTTATGGTACTAATAACGATCCGAGAATATATTCAAATAGTTTCACATTTTCTGCTCTATCTTCACTTAATCCCACCCAAGAGATATCGTTAGAAAATACTATACTGCACTGCTATTTGAATATCTGCATGTGACTTTGGGGAGAACGGGTGCACATTGCTGAGAAAGATGTATTGAGTAAGTACGTGTCTCAGATGTACGGATATATATTATACTGTTTGAGTTACATATTGAAAGTGTACTCTATAAGTTGGCAATGGAAACTGGACTGTAGAAAAACTAGTCTTCATATTTTATAACTTATTAATAAACATAAGCTCTATAGTCGTATCATAATATCTATTCTTTTCTATTCTACACGCAACCAAATCGAGTCTCTCATTACCAAAATACAATTTTGACTATCTTGTTTTAGACCTATCGTAGCCACGTAATATTTAAATTAATTATCTATCACCAATTAAGCCCATGTATTTTGTACGACGAAATGAAATATTCGACAGTCGTCGTTAAGCTCTTTAACTTGAATAATAGCTATTCACAGCTATCTGTGAATAGATTTGAATGGTGTTTGTTATGCTGGATGTTGTGTGTGGTGTCAAACATATAACATCCAGATTTTTACCGTTGGGGTTAAAATGATAACTAGGTAAAAAGTTGAGCTCTTGAAAGCTCATTCTCATACAACGATTCCATCATTCAGAACATCAGTAAACTACTAATATTTAGTCTAATATGTAATCTAAACAAACATTGCTCTATAAATACTGAGCTAAACGGTAAACAGGTAATCGTACTCTAGGGTAATTTAGTTGTGCAGCTGCAACACTCTGCATCTCAGGAGATATCTTAATATCTAGCTTGTCTCTTACAACAACACACCTACCGCGTCTGGCTGGATGTTAATAGCAGAATAAAGGACTTGTATACAATTTAATATCTAGATCGAATAAAGTAGTTCTATTCGAATACCTAGGCGTTATTCGAAAATATTTCCGTTTAAATTTTCTATCCATCTTTCCATCAGACGAGGCTGAGTCATTTTCGAGACCGTATATGAAAAAAAATTGATACAGAAATATGTTAGTGGTCCAATATCTACGTCTAAACTATAAAGATATTATGTGTGTTACGCAAGTATAAGGTTTCATATAATGGTATCAATAACCAATTACACTTATGGCAGTAAATAAACTGCATAGGTACACACAAAGTAGGCATGGCAACTTAAATTATACAACAGCTTCTCTATAATATGTATCTTAAACACATAATATCCTAGGGCCTAGAGTGCTGAACTATTATACCTCATAGTTTAGAATTCTAGAACGTGTCATACTCCGCAGCAGAACCACTTTGACTACATTATGTACAAATTACGAGATAAAATGTAGATAATGTCTTAATTTTTGTAGCTTAATATCAAAAAATGTATATTGTTAGTTTCTTGGGAAATATCAATTCAAAGTGGTCATGCTACAGAGCATACTCTCCAGCAGGACCACTTTAAAATAGCGGTTATTTCACGCTGATTGTGCACAGGTCATAATATAAACAAATGTATATTTATTGTATATCAAGATAACATCAACAATTTTAGATAAATACTTACTGATTTTTAGTAACATGTAAATATTTTATCGGAAAGCGCCTGCTATGAATTTGTTAGCAAATAGCGAGATTAATATATTTCTTTACGATATATAAACTAGCTGTTGCCCGCAGCTTCGCCCGCGTAAAATTTGTTCCTGTTCCCTCTTCCCGTATTTGATCCCCTTGGGGGTAGAATATTTCAAAATTCTTTCTTAGGGAATGCCTACAACAACTTATAACATCTACCCGCATGCTATCTTGTTTTGTCGTGTCCCGTAGTAGTTCCATGACACGAATAAAAGTACAGTTATGTAGTGAATTACTTATCATATAGCAAATGGAGATCGAAAAAACTAATGAAGATCGGCAAAACAAATGAAGATCGACTAAACAAATGAAGATCGACTAAACAAATGAAGATCGACTAAACAAATGAAGATCGACTAAACACTAAACAAATGAAGATCGACAAAACAAATGACGTTCGAATGAACAAATGATGCTCGGATAAAGAAATGAAGATCGGCAAAACAAATGAAGATCACTAAACAAATGACGGTCGGATAAACAAATGAAAATCGACAAATCAAATGAAAATCGACAAAACAAATAAAAATCGACAATACAAATGACGGTTGGATAAACAAATGACGGTCGGATAAACAAATGACGATCGGCAAAACAAATGACGAATATATAAGCAATTTGCTATAAGCAATTTGATAATATCAAAAAATACTTGCAGCCATATTGACTAATTTTTTGCGATTGCCATCAATAAAATAGGTAGAAGCAAACCTCGACCTTAATGACTTTTCTCTAAAAAATGTGCTTTCAGGCGTTTATAGACATCACTGATCACGAATATATAAAAAATAAATCAATATTATGCAAGCTCATAAGGTTGAAATTTGCTTGCACCCATTTTTTGTAATCTAGGTGCTATAACCTTTCAAAAAAATAGGTGCAAGCAAATCTCGACCTTAATGACACTTCTCTAAAAATGTGCTTTTTAGGCGTTTATAGATCACTGATCACGAATATGTAAAAATTAAGTAAATATAATGCATGTTCATAAGGTCGAGAATTGCTTGCACCTTTTTTTAATAGTTATAACATCTAGATTACAAAAAATGGGTGCAAGCAAATTTCGACCTTATGAACATGCATAATATTGAGTTATTTTTTATATATTCGTGATGTCTATAAACGCCTAAAAGCACAGGCTCACTCAGTCCTCACCGTCCTCAGGCCCCCGGTCATGGAGGCCGATAGTCTTCGGCGAAGACACGCGGAACTCGGGTGGAAGAGTTCTCGTTCCCACCCCGCCGCCTCTTTCACGAGCATGACCTGCTCGCAGAAAGAAGCGGCGCAGTCCCACTTACTCCCGCTGGATATCATGGCTCGCACCATGGTCTCGAGCGAGGGAGTGTCCACGTCCAGACCTACCACGATTTGTGTGCAGTATAGAAATAAATTTAATTAATAATAGTAAATTAATTGCAGATGTTGTTATCTTGATATACAAATTTTTATATAGTATTAATTTTGTTATTTGCTAACAAATTCATAGCAGGCGCTTTCCGATAATATATTTACATGTTACTAAAAATCAGTAAGTATTTATCTAAAATTGTAGATGTTATCTTGATATACAATAAATATACATTTGTTTATATTATGACCTGTGCACAATCAGCGTGAAATAACCACTATTTAAAGTGGTCCTGCTGGAGAGTATGCTCTGTAGCATGACCACTTTGAATTGATATTTCCGGAGAAACTAACAATATACAATTTTTGATATTAAGCTACAAAAATATAGACATTATCTACATTTTACCCTGAAACTTGTACAGAATGTAGTCTAAGTGGTTCTGCTGCGGAGCATGACACAACTGAGATAAGTTTGCTCTATAAAATATTTTCAAAGTACCCTTAAAGCTTATGATAAAAAGCCTACTACCTATTTTTAAACCATCGTTGTTTTTAACACTCATACTTATAAAATTTGGAACTTCACGCGAAATACTTCTTACTTACATTCACCGACGTTTCGGACAAAATAAAAAATCAGGACTTCACGCGTTGCAGCGCCCGTGGTCGTGTTTGGACAAACCAACCGCGACCACAGGCACTGCAAGGTGTTCGAAATGTCGCGTCAGTGAATGTCAGTAAAAGTATTTCATGTCAAGTCCCGAAAATAAGTATGAGACTTTATGATATTAGTAACCTAAATATATAAATGCGAATGTGTCGTACTAGTTAAATAAAACTAATAGAAACCAGCGACTTCTTCGATGATAAAGGCGTGGCTATACGCCTTGGTATGCTCAGTTTAGGTATTGTTGTTTATATAACATGTCCCCTAAAATAAATGTTGCCACTCCAGTAAAAATACAATCCTTGATATTTCGAAAACAATCGATGACACATGTTTACATCGTAACATCGGCGTCGTGACCATGCACGGTCTTTTCTCCTGGGAAAATTGGTTCTAGTACCCTTCAAAGAGGTCAGTGTGTTTCTGATTTCCATTTCATTTTACTACTACAACATATCCAAATGTACTGTAAATGTTATTGGAAAACCATATTAAGTCGTTGAACTCAGGTTAGGGTTTTGTGTCAAGGATTTTTCGCCATATATAAGTCTCCTGATTCTAAACCTTTGACGGATACTGTTGACGTGCGTACGTCTAGTCCTGTTTTTACTTGAAGTCCTCAATCTCTACCTCAGTCTAAGTACATACGTCCGAGGGCTGACCCTGGGCTGCCAACTGCAGGCATTAGGTAGAAAACGTGTGGTTTTTAGTCGGTAGGAGTCTGGCACAGCATCCATGTAGATTTTCCTAACGTAATAAAAAGAAAAATCTACAAACATTCGTATCCTTCCATCCTAATGGCGTCGAAATCCAAGAACTATAATATCAGACAGGTGATAGAAGAAAATCTGAAGTTACCACAGAAGAAGAATCACAAAACGCAGAAGTAATCCAAGTCCCTGTATGATTTTCTTTTCTTTAATTCACGAACAGTTTTACACAGCAGCCTTAATAATGCGTTCCCATTTTTACTCGGTGATTGTGGAATCCTAAAAAAAAGTCTTGTAATAATTTAATGTAATATTAAATAACTAACCAATTAGGTATCATTTCCGCTCTGGTTCTACAATAGTACTTTAAAGGTTTTGAAGAGACCCTGGGAGATTTTCTTATGGTGTTTACTTCCCCAACAAGGCCTAAACTAGTTTGAATAAAAGGGGAACAGGGATCGTCGGTAAACGCAGATAGATAGAATACCTAGCTTACTAAAACCTGTCATGAGAGTCTGAGAGATTTGGCCTACAACATACAAAGTTATGTTGAGCAATTTACTATCATTTAAAATTGATCATAACGACTACCATGTTTCTGGCAACCAAACGTAATAATAATAATAGATAATAAATATCATTTAGCCCAAATTAAGCTAATAGGAGCTTGTGCTATGGGATCTAGACGACTGATAAACATACTTATATATTTCAAAATACATACATATCATACATGGAAAAACACTCAAACTCCATAATGAATTGACATAATTCCGGAATTCCGATAAAATCTAATATCGTTCTCAATTCCGGAATTGGCGAGATCAATACCGGTATTTCGATATTGGAAAAAAAATATTTTTCGCTATTTCTTTAATTTCATTACAAACAAAAATGTAGAATATAAGCTTCTTATGCAATTTAATTACCTTTATTTACTACAATGTTGATGATATAGGATTTCTCTATTAACAAATTAATTCGATTATGTACTTAGGTATTAATCATTTTATTTGATGATATTTCTAAAACCTACTAAGAAAGTAAATCCATAAAATTAATGGTATTTGATAGAAAACATACAATTTAAATAATAATAATATTATTGATGACGTTTTTGTATTTTTTTTACATTTAGACTTAAATTTATAGTGCCAAGCCAACTTAGACTTAGCGACTCTACTACGAGTTAAATTTAACTTTGCTTTAATAGAAACGCTGTAAGAATTTGACAGAGGACTCGCTCAGCATAGTTCTGACGGAACTCATGGGGCCCGTACCTTATTATTAGGGGAAAACATTGCCCCAAGGCCCTCCACTGACCCAGAGTGAGGAGGGTCCTGGGTTCCCTGTTCGCATGGCTCCGTCTCAGGCGCCCGACGCTGATTACAGCGAGAACGACGTGCCCGAAGTCACTGAAGGTGAGTTCGTGTCAGGCCGAGGATCTTGGGCCTCGAGTGATGGGGTTCTTTAGTGCATGCCTCGAAAAGGCTAGTTTCCCAAAGTCTGGAAACTGGTTCTGATCCGAAAGGCAAGGTGGTCGGCAGTCTACCCATCCGGGGATCGGCCCATCGTGTTGCTCCGTTGAGCAACTCCGGCCGATCGCCGATCGGTCGATCCCCAACAATGATAGGAGCTTGCTCGTTAGTTATGCAAGCTCTTTGAGCGTATCATTGCACAGCGCACAGTCGGGCACCTCACACGCGTGGGGCCAGATCTGGCGGATAACCAGTTTAGTTTCCGTCAAGGGCGCACCACCGTGGATGCGATCATGAGCATTTACGATTGGGTGCTGCGTGATCCGTTGCTCAGAGGCGGCATGTCTCGAGGATCTGGTAGCGAGGCAACTTGCGTCCTTGTTTAAATAAATTAATTATATTTCTAATTTATTCTTTTCTAGTGCAAGGAGGCGCTGGAGCGAAGCCATAGGCCTACGTCTCCAGAAGTCTAGGTTCGACAGTTCCAGCTCCACAAGGAAACCGTGGAGACATGGACTTGAGCAACAAACCGAATCGCCACATCACATCACACAAGGGGAGAATCGCCAAATCTCCACAATCAAGGCGGTCAGATCGGTCATGAGCGAGTGACTAGAGAGGAGCCATGGTACGGGTGCTCTGTCCTACCGGTTGTCACAGATGCTTACCGGGCACGGGAGCTTCAGTAAGTATCTGTGACGAATACACCGGGAAACCACACCTGAGTGCCAGCACTGCGAGGAACGCAGTGAGGACACAGTACTTCACACATTAGTGGAGTGCACAGCGTGGGCTCAACAGCGCCCGGTCCTCGTGGTAGGTCTGGACGTGAACATTCTCTCGCTGGAGACCATTCGTCCCCTTAGTAACATAAAAATGTAACTCGATTTTTATCAATTTTGAGTTAAGTATGCCACCAATCAGGAAATAGTGTGTTCCATGTTGTCACAAAGACTCGTATCTCTAGGACTCTTCATTTCCGAAATAGCCTCCACCGTATCTGTAAAACACGTAAAACACAAACAAACACACAAACTTATCTTCAGATAGGCTTTTGTGTGTTAATTAGGCATACTTGAAACCAAAACGTATCTAAAGATACGTTTGTGCGTTACAAAACGTATCTGTAGATACGTTTCTGCGTGACAGTGCTTTCATTGTTTAACACTACAATAATTGAACACAAAAGGATCATAGAATATAAAAGACACCCGTCCATAGTGTTTAACCATTATCCAAGCGTATTTAAATAACCCACTAGGCAATGATGCAGTTTCGCTCGCGGGGATGACGTTTATCACGACTAAACGAACATTGATTGAACGTAAACCCAACCTTGATTTTTAACTCCGTTTTGTTCTTAACCGTTTTGTTCTCAACTCCGTTTGTTCTTAACTCCGCTTCTACTTAACCGATTGCGATGAAACAAACGTAGACTTTTAAGTCTGATCAGATCTTTCTCAGAACTGCTAACATAAGGACAAACAGAAACGAGTTCCAAAATATATTTTAGACACAATTTGTATGTTACTTTTGTCTGAAATCAATAATACGTTTTCATGACGGAATATAGGGGCGTCCTCAATAGATAATATGTCATTGAAATGCAGCAAGTTGGGTACCCGTAACTCCTAGGGCAGTCAATAGGCGAGCAACTTCTTAAGTTGCCAGACTTGGCTAAGATCACCAGTTGAGTGACAGTGACGAAAACAGTACTGCCGGTCACTGCAAAGGTAATGTTTTTCCATTTACCCTAACAACAGACTGTCTATTAATTATGAGCTCTATAGCATTTTATAAAACGGAGGTGGTTATAGGCCTTTAGTCGGAAGGGTTGTACCGTCTTGAGAGAAAGAAAAAGTATTTAATCCAAATTAAACAACAAAACCTTTAAAATTATGCGTTTCATGCTAAGTACACACAGTGTATAATAACGGCCGCCACTCAGCGTAATGCCGTTCGCGTGTAGTGCAGGCAGACAGCGCTGAGTATTTCTGAGACGAACAGTATGCTTGGCAATGCGATGTGCATCTGCGGTCTTCCATGAAACCAGTACATATTCGTTTCATGGAATATAAAAGAAATGTTAGTACCTGACAAAACAAACTTCTGACCATATTACTTGAATACCACCTCAGGTAGACCGTCTGGCAACTTTACTTATTAACTACTTAAACCACTGCCCTGTGGCTTTTTTGCACCTACAGAATCCAGCGGTAAGGAGTGTAAATTTTATGCCCGCCAAGACCTTCTAAAGTGAGGCTAAGCCACCCCACGAGTCTGCCGACTTACAGTAACAATAACGCTATTTTCTGAGCCGAGGCGGTTCAGGCCTTGCGAGAGGCGCTCACACCCGAACGAAAGTATTCCAATCTACCAAGTGATCCATCTCATGTAACGGTGTATTTATCAGGTCCAGCAATGAACTCTACTCGTTCTCCTTGTCTGGTACCCTGGTGAGGTATTTAACCGTTTGGGGAATCCTATCAGGGTACATTCTTAAAAAGAGAGCTTGATCCTCATAAGCAGCCCTTTCTGAAAATTCAGTGCGCAGGGAACACGCTCAGTCAACAAAGAGCCTGTTGAAATCTCCCATAATCACTGTCTGCCGAAGGATACTGCTCGAAATTACTTTGTCAGTTAAAGAGGTGAACTGTATCCGCGTTACCACTGTGGGTTCTATAGATACATCCGTAGTTTAGGGTGTGGAACTCGTGATCCCCTATAATGATCGCCCTTGATAAGTTAGACAGTGTCCCTGTCTTCAAGGTTTTGAAGAACTGCAGAATTATAATCTAAAACATTATTATATACGTTCGGGATAATAATTTTTCTGCCGCCGCACATTGGGGCAAGATCCCTAACATGTGGCAGAAAATGCGAAAACTAATATTCGATTTTGAACTATCTAATACAACTGGCTTCTAGTAGATTAATGCTTCGTTTTGACACTTTCAAATTGACCGATCACTTACACGCATTTCCTATTATAATTAAAGTTTGTAAGTAGTCGTGAAAGTACGACTGATTATAAATTAAATTGCTCTGATTTCATTTGTGTTGTAGTGTCGTGATTTATATAAGAAATTAGCTTAATTTTGCTATGGAACCTTCAAGTTTAGGTAAGTCTCAATATTTTAGCACCATTTAATTTGGTAATATGGTACATTAAACATATAAAACCAAGGAATACATTTATAACACTACGATTTTCACTACATTCAAAATCAGCTGAAGTTTTAGTTATGTATTGGAGTGAATTTGAGATAAGTTTTTTTTTGTAAACAACCCATACAATATCAGCATCTCGAAACTAAAAAAACTTTTTGCTGCTTTTTGCTACTTATCTTGTGTTTTGCTACTTGTCAGTGTGCGCCGTACAAACTCTTCCTCGAATAGCTTCAGGGTATGCAACATACATATCTATCCCGACTTGTATTTTCTTTTATTATGTTTAATTGAATTCTAATAACACAAAAAATATGAAAGTATTATAACATAACACGAAGTATCTCATTTCATCAAATTTCATTTTCATACGAAATAGTTAGTCACATAAATGTGTATTTGGATCCATTTTAAAAACTATTGAACTTTAAATATATAAATAAAACCTTTTTAAATGAGTAGTTACTTTCTTTACAAAGCTAAATAATGCGCTCAACGCATTTTATGCATTTACCGTGAATACTTTCAATAGTAGTCCATAAATTCTCATTAATACATCGTGTCACACGGTTTTTTGCTGTTTCCCAAAAGTATGCAAAATCGAGTTACATTTCTATGTTACTAAGGGGACGCATTGCGCGAGCTATGATCTCCAGTGGTAGTAAGTGGGACGCCACTGCGTCTTTCTGTGATCAGTTAATGCGGCAAAAAGTGATCGAGAGAGGACGCTCCCACCCGAATTCCGCATGTCTTTGCCCAAGACTATCGGCCTCCATAATCGGGGGCCTGAGGACGGTGTGAGGCTAATCGCCGTTCTTACAAAAGCACGCCCAAGACGAAAGCGTGACGTGAAAGTTTTACGCACGCCACACGCCCTGAGATGCGGGACAACACATTAACAAGCCCCAATTACGCGGGATAGCACCCGAACCTCCTAGGTGAGGCCCCAGTGATAGTCAAAGTCTGTGGGGAATCCTGGGGTCATCCTTCTGAGGGCTTACCAGGGCCAACCGTAGGCAATAGGTAGTTAGGAAACGTGTGTTTTTTAGTTGGTTACGTTGAAACAAGTAATTTTACTGGGAATCAAAGTAGTTCATCACTTATCACGTAGGACTGCCAGCTCCCGTTTCTTTTTTAGATATCACTATTTTTAACTGACTTCCAAAAAAGGAGGAGGTTCTCAATTCCTCTGTATTTTTTGTTTATGTTTGTTACCGGCAAATCGCTTGATAGAGTTATCCGATTTTGATGATTTTTTTTTATTTGAAAGCTGGTGCTTTCCATGTGGTCCCATATACAGGAAGTCAGAATCTGATGCTGGGATTCTGGAGAAATCGAAGAAATCCCTCGAATTGA
The DNA here is from genome assembly GCA_933228765.1 of Miltochrista miniata. NCBI lineage: Eukaryota > Metazoa > Arthropoda > Insecta > Lepidoptera > Erebidae > Miltochrista > Miltochrista miniata. The sequence continues at coordinate 24,112,830 of OW121751.1, forward strand.
GGGAATTCCTTAACGATTTACAGCAGTTACCTTGTTTTTGGGCTTGATTAATTTGTATTGGGGAGAACATTACCCTTAGACAGATATAATTTCAGTCTACCCGTCACTAAAAATAATGAAAAAAAAAATTAACAAAAAAAAACCGACTTCAAACCAAAACTAAAAATTGAAAAATAAAATTTACTTAGCACAAAGTAATAGGTAGTATATTTAGATTTATCAGATATTATTGACTGTAATACTGAAGTCGGTGCCAATATTTCTATGAGAGATTAATAATACCTACCTAAACCTATAGTTTTACTTAGCGCCGATTTCAGTATTACATTCAATAATATCTGATAAGGAAGGAATCCATATACAGGAAGTCAGAATCTGATGCTGGGATCCTGGAGAAATCGAAGAAATCCCTCGAATTGAGGGAATTCCTTAACGATTTACAGCAGTTACCTTGTGTTTGGGCTTGATTAATTTGTATTGAGGAGAACATTACTCCTAGACAGATATAATGTCACTAAAAATAATGAAAAAAAAAATTAACAAAAAAAACCTTCAAACAAAAACTAAAAATTGAAAAATAAAATTTACTTAGCACAAAGTAATAGGTAGTATATTTAGATTTATCAGATATTATTGACTGTAATACTGAAGTCGGTGCAAGTGAGTTCCGGAATTCCGGAATTCAAAAACTGAATATCGAAACCCAATTCCGGAACTGAAAAAGCGTCCGATATTCAAGCCCTAATTACAACTGAGCGGTTAGACTTCAGAGTAGTAAAGTTTTTACTCGACTAACTGGGAACTGGGAACCAGTCCGCAAGACGGGTAGTTTATTTTGACAATTTGTTTACCAATTTTGCGTTGTTCCGAGATGTTCATGGAGCTGGCTACCCTTTCAGAGGTACTATTCGCGTAGGCAGAACAAAGAATAATAGTTTTAGTATAGGATATAAATAAGAAAAACCGCACCGAGTTTGACTACCGTTTAGCCCAAGTCAATCAAATTTTAGGCGTCTGTTGACTGGACAGCGGTATCTGTACGATGTGGTCAAACTACGACAGCGATTTTGTTCTGATATGCAGATGGAGTACAATAGAGAAGAAGAAGGTAGACGTTGGCATCCCACATATTTATAAAAGCTAAAACAAAGGCGTATGGGTGGGGTTGATCATTCGATTTATCTGTACCGCTCTACTATACGTGGCAAAAATGGTGGCGAGTTCTTGTTTAGCCACATGCTCAATCTAGCAGTGGCAAACGCTTGAAGGCTGCAACTTCTAACTTATGAAAGCAAGATGGATTCAGTTCCAATTATGGAGGTGCATTGTTCGTCATTACTTGATATGAGACACACAAGCTTTGTGACTCTGCATCCAGCCGCATATTCAATGCCAAACCTGCAGTATGATGGTTGTTTGAGTCACCATCCCTCGCCCCGGTACACTCTTCCAACAATGGTGGTGAACTGTATTTAGTAAAAAAGCTCCTTGACACCGTAAGAACCGAGTGAAAACACTATGTATCGATACAGGACGTATCGGAATTTTTCACACCTTATGAGCCCAGTGGGATAAATGACTATTCGAAACGGAATGATACATGGATAAGACAAATGTCAATAAACTATGATTTTGTAGTTTTAATCTTTGTATGTACAAAAAGTATGTCTATTCTTGTATACATATTTATGTGTTCAATAGTGTGTATATAGTTTATAGCGTTATGTCGTGTACAAGTTAGTGATGCTTTGGAAGGATATATATTTTTATTAGCATTACATGTATACATGTTTTTGGATTTGGTTGATACATGTTTTTGCCCATGACAAAGTAGACATATTTATAACTGGTTGGATGTATACAATTTATTGCCTGTGTAGATGAATACCAAATTATGTAAACTGTACGTGTATCCATGTTTTTGCCCTTGACTGTACTTGAAGATTTGTACGAAAATCAATATTTTTGTGATACCTGCAGTAAATAACATTTTTGTCTTGTTTACTACATAAATAGTTACTTAGTACAAATCTTAACAATTTCTGTAATGTCGTGGAGATTTGGTGTTTTTATTCTCGTAGAAATCCTTCACATAAACTATGCCAGACCGGACCTTGCCTACTAAAACCACACCATCATTCAAAAACCGGCCAAGTGCGTGTCGGACTCGCGCACGGAGGGTTCAGTACCAAAAAACAACAAAAAGTCTCATTTGTTGCAGCCTCCTATTTTTTTTATTTAACGTGACAGAAAATCTTTCATGTATGCTATGCCGAACTCCTACCTAAAACCTCACATAACGCCCAACAGCCTACGGTTGGGAGCGCCGGGTTAGCCCTCGGAAGGATGTCCCAGTAAATGTCCATTTTGTCTTAATTACTTATTTTTTATGAAAATACACTGCTCGATATTCTGTAAGTATTTTCAAGCGTCTTCTGGTTGCCCTTATTACCTAATTACAGTACAAATTTATACAAAAATTACTTTCCTTGCGCAATATTAGACTGTGCTATACGTTCTAAAGTATTCATTTAATTTGCATGGTGTACACGGAATAAATGATCTTGATGATATTTTCAAGCCAACTAACGTATTTTAATTGAGATAGATACCTTATTATTTAATATATAAGATAAAATGGCCAAAAAACATGTTTGTTGTATGGGAGCCCCCCTTAAATATTATTATGTTTTTGTTTTTAGTATTTGTTGTTAAAGCGGCAACAAAAACACATTATCTGTGAATATTTCAACTCTCTAGCTATCACCATTCATGAGATACAGCCTCCTTACGGACAGAAGACAGACAGACAGACATACAGACAGACAGACGGACAGCGAAGTCCCATGAATAGGGTCCCGTTCTTTACCCTTTGGGTACGGAACCCTAAAAATATCTTAGTCTCACTGTAAGTTGTTGCAATACACGAGCGGAGTCTCAGGAGTCCTCAATATCACTGACTAAAAACTATGAAAAGTCAATGTGCAGTGAAACTGAGTCAATGTTTCTTATAAAAATGAAGGTTCAAACCTGCTAAGGCTTCGCTGCTTAGATTGACACAGTCTAATGTTCAGATAAATTAGATAATAAAAGTGCATTTAGGTATGAAACTAATAACTTTTCTACATAAATCATCTCACCCGTCAAGAAAACGGAATGAAACTGGATTAGAGTTGATAGAGCCAATAGCAGACGAACGAATATTGAAATAGATGTGGAACGAATTGAATAGGATTTCTTCATTTCCAGTTCAATTCTTCAGTATTATTTGAAATGTCATTCAATGTTTTAAAGCTATCTCATTGAGTGAAGACGACAATTTTAAAAAAGGAAACCTAGTCTCAGTATTATTGTATACTAGCTGTTCCCTGCGGCTTCGTCCGCATAGTAGTCGTATAAGCGTAAAATCATTACTCTTCTTTTGCGCAGTCAGTTAAAAAGTCTTTCCCTTGAGCTCAATTTATCTCTATACCAAATTTTATCAAAGTCGGTGCAGCGGTCGAAGCATGAAAACGTAACAAACTGACAGTCAGACAGAGTTACTTTCGCATTTACAATATTAGTAGGGATATAGAAATATTTGAATAACCGTGTAAATTTAAAATACATCTTATTAATATTATAAATGCGAAAGTTTGTGGATGTGGATGTGTGGATGTTTATTACTCTTTTATGCTCGAACGGCTAAACGGGTCTGGCTTAAATTCGGTACAGGGATACATTATAGTCTGAAATACACATAGGCTACTTCTTATCCCGGGAATAAGTTCCTACGGGAAGCGGAAACGGGATCAAATTTTACGCGGGCAAAGCTACGGACATCAGCTAGTAATTAAATAATTAAGATTGTTATGAACTCGTTATTTTCAAACAGACTAGTTAAGTATCAATAAATAATTGATACTTACATTATGTAAATGTAACAAGATTATCGATTATCAAAATATTTTGGCACTTTGTGGCCCCGCGGACTCAGCGTTCTGTAAATGATCACTCCAGGAAGACATTTTCTTTATTGTCAAAGCGGGCTCAAAATAGAGTACGCTTATAAACACACAAATATAGGAAATGAATATGTGTGTGTGTGTGTCTGAAGTTATGAGTGTATTTTGTGTAATTGCATAGTGACAGCCGATTGCTTTTGCAGTGGTGTTATATGAATACGATTACCCCCGCAACATTATGACAGACAGATATGTATAAATACAGCAATCATGCTAAGTCTATTCCCCTCAACTGGTCGCGTTGCTCTGTGATTTGTAAGTATATTTACTTGCTCTAAAATATTACTAACATACATAATATATGGTCGCAACTCTATCCCCAAAGAAGTACGCAGAGGCATATGATACGTCCACGTTTAACCTTTTTAGAATTTGTCCCAAGTAACAGGTATTGAGTCGTATATTGTAACTTTCTGCTGACAATAACGAGCAAAATAAAATTTCAAAAGTCTGTAAAGCCGTTAGTATTTTCAGACGGGACTAAAAGAAATAGTAACTCAGTTATAGGTATAATGTTTTACTTGAACAACGCTTCTGAAAGACATATTCCTTACATAATAATAGGTATAACCCATTTGTTAGGTATCGTTTAAGTTTTTGACGAGCGACAGGTTAGTTATTTTCTTCTCAAAGAACTTGTCCATCACAATTAGATACAATAAAGTGTTACACTTTGAACGGCCAAAATCGATTTCAAGCTTAGTTAGTGGCTCAATCATTCATTTTTGAGGCTTTACTTTATTTTAACATCACAGCCGCTTACTCGGGAGTGGTTCAGTCTATATTCGACGGCAGTATCCGTACGGCACATTTGCTTCGAATTCAATTCTCTGCTCGGCTCGTTGCAGCAGTGAATGAGCCATCGCCGAGATTGTCTCCTCGCCCACATTTCCCCCTCTCCCCCTATCGTGGCGACAAATACTTTCATGCCTTTACCTGACAGCAAATCCGTTTACGTTCTTATATAACGGTAATGTACGCGTAAATTACGTACTAGCTGCATGAGGAGCTATAACTCAAGTGCCACAATTTGACAGGAAAGATACTTGGGTTTGTTAAGATAGAAAAATGTTTTTTTCTTAAAAGGAACCGCTTTCAATTTAACATAAAGCGTTAGTGTTCTAAAGTTTTTTCAGGCATAACTTTCAGTGTCGTTTCCAAGTCCTGAGGAATAACAGGATACATGTTAGATGACTGTTTCCATAGTACTATTGGAGTGTGTATGATATGTAATTTACCTTCTGTTCTAGATTAAAGACCAGAGAATATTTCATGTAACTATAAATGTACCTGCGTGACAGTCCCTTATTCAAATGTATCTATGTTGTCTACAGCAATGACTGTATGTTTTTTGTAACCCTTCTAATATTCTGATCATAAGGTCTCATTAGGTGTAAAAATAAAAATTGATGCACAATGCCCTAAAATGAAATAAAAAGTGTGCCCTTAATTAAGTTCAAAAAGTGTATAAAAAGTAAATTGTACTGCAAGGGCTACTATACAGTTGACGATTATTTGATTGATAAGGAAACTTGGAAATGATCTGCTTGCTCTACTGTTGGAGTTTTAGTTTATAGTACTTTTGTAAATATGTAGTGCACAAAAAGAATAGCCCGCCGAGTTTCTTGCCAGTTCTTCTCAAGTGGGCCGCGTTCCGAACTGGTGGTACTATTTGATTTGTATTCATTGACGTGTCGCAAGTGCATGCAAAATAAATGTTTATTTGAGTTTGAGTTTTGAGTTTGAGGATGCTTCATTAATCTCATGAAAAGATAACACCGAGGCACAATACTAAAAACGTTATTCTTTTTGCTGTTGACTTATTATTTAGGGTAGGTAGGTGTAAGAAATGTTGACAGTACTTTAAACAAAATTATTTCTCTAGAGAAATTTAATAAACATACAGTTTAAAAACACTGTTATAATAATTTGAACCCAAATCGTTACATTTGAAGAGCTACGAAATCTCGTAGATACAAACGCTACGCCGTAGGATTGCAGCTACGAAATTCACAAACTTAAGTTGAACTTAAGAAAGGTCACCAACTTACGTGGTCACTCTATAAAAAAGTTACAAAATATATTTGCATGCACGGATTATAATGGAATATATGAAGGGTCGCAAACGTTATTCCACACATAGGGTGGGACGTGACCAGGGTCACTTGATACACGTACAGTTTTTTCTCACTATCGTCGTAGAGGTAACCGCTGGGCAAACTAACAAGGTGAGATACTAAACGTTTTATGTTTCGTAAGGTTATCGTAAAATTGGGATCATAAAGAAGTAATCTTTTTCTCATCTTTGAGGGTTGAGGTTCAGAATTGCGTTAGTTTTGTGATTTAATATATTGGTATTTTTATTTATTTTATCACCCTTTGCGGCAGTAACTTCCAAAGTATTCGTTTAATATTATTTTACATACTGACGTATACTAAATATTTTGTTTACTTAGATGGACCTGACTGTGAGGTCTATAAATAAGTATTGAGACACACTGAATCCTACTATCTCAGCATTAATCACTTTAAAAAAGTTTCAGTCTGATGCCAGTTTTAAACACTGGATTAGGAACGATGGTCGTTCGCAGTCCATTGTTTAACTGACTTGGGATTTTCCAGTGATTAATACTAAGTTAAATTTGAGACCTAAGTAATAATATAAAAGACTCCCGAATCACCCCTCGAGGTGGGTCTGGACGTGGACACTCTCTCGCTCGAGACTATGGTGCGAGCCATGCTCTCCAGCGGGAGTAAGTGGGACTGCGCCGCCTCTTTCTGCGAGCGAAGTCATGCTCGTGAAAGAGACGGTGGGGCGGAAACGGGAAAAAACTCTCCCACTCGAATTCCGCAGTCGGCGGCTTGGACGCCGCCGACGTGTCTTTGCCGATGGCTATCGGCCTCTATGACCGGGGGCCTGAGGACGGTGACAGGGTTGCTCACCGTCCATACAGAAGCAGGCCCATGACGGCAGCATGACGTTAGGGATTCACGCACGCCCCCCCTTAGAAGCGGGATCACACCCGAAACCCCCAAAAACGCGGGGTAGCACCCGAATCACCTTATCATCGGCTGTTGGGCGTTATGTGACGTTTTTTCGTCGGTAGGAGTCTGGCCCGAATTATAAATGTAAGTATGTAGATATACATCTTACATGTAAGTTATACATCTGACCTTCAATCTGGGAAAAAAAGTTGATCGTGTATAGAAACTAACGGATAAAATAATGAGAATCTTTCTATCAATAACCCAACAATATTTGATTCGTTTGCCTTTTTAGCTGACAGTCCAGTTGAGTGAATTCTGCAGTAATTGGTTGTACGTTCCGATAGATAGATAAGCCAGATGCCATTTTCCGAAACATTAGCTTTTTGATTGGAACTTAGTTGTAAGCATGATGTAGCGGATAATTGGGCGTCGATTACAATTTGATATATGTTACTAAAAAGCGATCAAATTAAATTTGCTATAAACTTTGAAAGTACAAAGGTTTCGTGGTTTAGGTCTTAACTTGGGATGAATAAAGTTTAAAAGCTAATAAATTAAGTTTATTGATCGTTTTCACTTTAAAAAGTAAATATGTAACAATATATGTTTATATTCTGTTTATTCACTTTTTAAGAGTGTAAATAGTTTTGCGAGGGAGCGATGAGACCACTAGTATACAATTGCTCGCATATTAATTTCTGTCTAACCCTCTTCTCCAAAATTAATTTGGGATCAGTATGGGTATGTTCTACATGACGTAAGATATTATACATTATTCAAATACTGATGTTTGCATGGGAATGCATGACAAGCAAATGCTTACATGGATTTATTTTCGCCGCACGGTTTGTAACTCCAGAAATCGCCTCTCAAGTCGCATCGCTAGACCATTTACACAGGTGACTAACATAGCATGCTGCATGAATCGCGGTAGTTAAACAACAAGTAGAAAATACTCTACCGTGCCGGTGGCGGCGGGCAATCTCTTTCAACGGAGTGTTTAAACGGTCTATTTTATCAAAAAGACATGAAACGCCTCAAACCTATCGCAATCTAAAAAAAAACTGTAAATACCTACCTCCATATTTCATACACACGTATACGATACATGAATTTATAAAACTTAAGTATTTCTTTTGGTACAACACACTTATCTCAAGGCATGGGTTACAGCTACGGGGTGCAAAGCTATTCAAAATTTGGGGCACAACAACTCTCAAAATGTTTTTATTGCGGCATTCGATTAACCCTTGTGAAAATTTACCGAAGCACGCCGCATATAACTGGTAAAGGTTTACGGTAAAGTGGATCACAAAAGTTATATTGAGCAACCGTACGTCATTCCAGCCGCATTAATAGCCGGTGCTAGTGATGCAAAAACTCGACAGTTTCAATCACACATCACTGGGTTTATTTCAGACTAGGTGGTCTAGTTGGGTTGGGAACGCCATTCATTTGAAGACCAGTATATGTAGAGCGGTGTCCGATTTAGATTTTGGACTCCATTTTATAAGTGATTTGATTTTTAAAGTGACTAAAGGTTGTCCGTAGCCGAGTGTTGTTTAACTTAGCGACAAAAACCTCGTGCTTTGTATCACAACCACTTTATTCTGGCCTCTACGCACAGCGAGTCTAGTAAGCAGAGTTCAAACAGTATTTTTTTACGTTCGACCGATTATGCCCAAATGAAATGAAATGAAAATGAAATGAAATGAAAATGAAATGAAATGAAATGAAATGAAATGAAATGCAATGAAATGAAATGAAATGAAATGAAATGAAATGAAATGAAATGAAATGAATGAAATGAAATGAAATGAAAATGAAATGAAATGAAATGAAATGAAATGAAATGAAATGAAATGAAAATGAAATGAAATTAAAAAATCTTTATTCATCAAAGGTTATGTTGACAAAACGATTGTTAAAAGGTTCATAGAAAAAGTAAAATGAATTAGCTGGATTTTGTGTCAACCCAAAAAAAATAACAATTAACTAATAAACAGGTATGAAGAAAATAAATCATGGTTTTGGACTTAAAATCCTACAAATAGTTGATTAGAGTTAGATTTTTATTTTATTGACAGTGTACCGTATATACAAGTTACGGGTCATCAGATATATTACGCATATTTTTGTCCCAAGTAAAAGACTGGAAGTGGGCAGGCGCAGGGTTGTAACTTACTACTCCAGATATTTTTGAAGCCGCTCATAAGCCCTTCAAATTGACTTAACTTCTAGTGTATAGATAGCCGTAAAAAAGTAACTTCTTGCGTGAAATACCACAGACTGTCAGTCATCTCAGAACTAGTAGCATAGCACAAAATTGTGTACATTTGGTGTGAGTAACGTAACGTTTACAGAACTCTGAGTAAGCGGGACTACGAGCCCTTCCGAGACAAGTACTTAGTAGCAATATATATGTACCTAGTTACCAGTATGACGATCGCACGTATCGAACCTTTGTCGGGTAGTATCAAGGCGAAGGTGAGTACTCTCGGAATGATATTTACCAAGTTCTCAAGTAGGTACAGAGCTGTTTGCACTGCAAACACCCAGTATTGGCTGACAACCCGCCGCCTACCGCACTACCCATGAAACTAGCTATATCTGTCGTTCTAGTTATCGGGGCTTATAGTTTGTTGAATTTAGGCACTCTGTTTGAAGCCTCTAAATGGTTCTCTTGATATTGGACTTAGTTTGTCAGCAATTTCGCTGTCGTGAAGAATACTATTTTTATGTTTCCTTTTGAAACCTATCCTATTGAAGAAAAAGTTCTTATTTTGTTTTTGTCTTGCCTTGCTGAAACGAACACGTTCTGTTTTTGCAAAATATTTCTCTCTTCAGTAAAGTTAAATTGCTTGTGCTAGAAATAAGTTCTCGTTGGTAGTATAATACCCGGGGAATGAACTCATACATTTATATTGTCACGCCTACTCAAAAAGGTAGGCAAATTATACACCCACATTTCACATCATATTTTTTTTGTCCTACACAGTAGGTGGTAAACCTATTGCCATGTAGAAATGGACAGGCCCAGTACTACCGCCTTCTGATTTTGTTCGTGCCTAACACGGATGCCATGAATTTATTTCTGTTATTTTATGGATTGCGACTAAATGTCTTTTACATTTGGTCGCGATGCCCTTCCTATGAATAGTTTGAGGTACACAGCATTGACTAGAGTATATTGCATGGGACACATTGATCTACAGATACTTATTATGTCTGGCTTCATGGCTTCCAAGAAAGCGAGCTAACTAGACACACTTGTAGTACCTACATCGTACTTAGGTATCTAAGTTAACCATTCTCATTCTTACATAACATATCTATAGCTGTGATTTCGTATCAGTTTTGTGCCTGTGGAGTAGAAGTTTATACTTTAACACAACTGTAATGTAGGGGTATTGTGTATTTATAATTATTTTATGCGTAAGAACAGAGCAGTGTTCGTAGTGTATATCTTCATCAATAAATCAAATGGGACAAGCTTAAAACATACATTATTTCAATTACAGGCATAAATCGGTTTAAGGGGGTGCAGCAGGAAGGGTTACTGGTAACGGAGTGCTACGGAGACGGATAGAAAATTGAAAGTAAAGTTGAACAAATATCTGGGATAGATAGCTTCAAACCTATACCTTCTAACCCATATATAACATCAAATATTTGAATAGTGTTTCATTGTTCGGGATAAATTTTGTTCAGAGGTTAAATTAAATATAAAAATGTACAGAAAGTTAAGTCTACAACTCAGTTTAAATTTACCCAGCAATATATATACAATACAGACCAAAAAAGTACTTCAATTATTATGATTCATTAAAATTTTGTTAATACGTATATAGTCGTTGAGATCCCATAGCACAAGCTTATATTAGCTTAGTTTGGGCTAGATGATGTTGTGTGAGAATTTCCACTAATATTTATTTATTTTATTTATTTATTTGTGGTGTCGATGACGACGAACCTCTCTCGAATGACGCTTTACGGTGGTCCTCATTGAAAAGTTTGCTGACACTCAAAGGGCAAAAGAGATTGCTATGCTCGGAGTGCCACGTCGTAATCCTTTCCGCAACGAGAAAATACGAACCTTGAAATCAATATAACCGAAAAATTTTAAGTAGTAGCGTCAAAATGGTTCTAGAGTGACTACCATTAACAGAAAATGCAGCCCTAAGTAGGCCTTTCCTAACTGCTAGCCTTATAAAGATTGCGTGAACGATGAATGCGAGCAGCGGCAGAGCAAAAGGTGTGGCAGTGCTCTTAGGAACTGTCGTTTCCCCAGCAATGAACGTCATTCAACGAAGAAAAATAATAATTTTTAAAAATACATACAAAACATGTAGGTACCGAAAGCTAAGAAAACACCAGTTTTAATTTTGTAAACGATTTTAAAGTGTCAATATGTGTACATAGCTTATTCGTATTAGGTACTTCAAATTCCAATGGAGTAAAATGAAATAAAAAAAAATGAAGGTGCTTTTACGTTTGTTCTCTTCCATTAAGCAAAGTCCACGTATTCTTTCGTATGTTCTTGACATTGCTAAAGTAAGTAATATCGAATATCAAGTAGGTACGTACCTACCGAATGGAAAAACGAATGATTAGGAAAATATTTATCGTCAAATCCAATATCAAGAAAATATGCGAAATGGTGAAAATGGGTTTGTTTCTCACAATTTTTTAAGAGCTTTTCATAAGTATAAAGAAAGTTTGAGAATATTTATGTCGCTGGCAATGCTTTCTTAAAATGGGACTATTTCTACCCGCCAGCCAAATTAAGCCTAAAAAGACTGTTTGTTAAACTATATGTTTGTTGTTCTAAATTACTTTCTTTTGATGGTGATATGTTTACATTTTCCCCAATGGAAAAAATCTGCTATAGATTCAGTCTGAAATCATATTTTGTTTCAAAGCTGTATGAGTCATTGTATTCAGTCGCTTATACGTTCATTGACTGCCGCTGATTTTATAGTTTTGAATTTTTTGCGTTTGTCAAAAGAGATTTTGAGTTCCCAAACTCTTTAATAGTCGACAGTTACCGTCAGTAATAGCGAAATCAATCAGTCAAAACTAAAACGTAGTTTATGGTAATGATAATATTACTTACAGTGTCAGGTTCCGTCTGGAACTCCAGTTACAAGTAGCATGAAACGAATTTTTAGAACTACATGAAAGTGCACCAATTTTCAGCTGCTTAATATTTGATTCAAACAAATTATGTTATCAAAACTATTCCTTGTATTAAACAGTCATTGCGTAACCAGGCGTGTATAACATCACTGCATTGACAATTAACTTATCGGAGGTCTCCAAACTCCTTGCTATCTGGTTCACCTCGGGTTATATCGGACATAGCTCGTTAACCGGGATCGTATAGTTAGATGATCGTCTCATTTGTTAAGTGAATTGAACAAGCTCAGGACACATGCTCTGCCATTGATGATATGAAGCAAAATTCGAGGAATCGTTTGAAATATTGTTTTATCTCAAATTAGAAATTAAAACCTAAACCTGCGTCCACATTTTATCTTGGCGTAGGTTGACAACAACTTCTATGTACAAGTACAAAGTTTGAAGATATTAGTGTTTTCCTAATACGAGATAGGTATACTGCAAGAAACGAACAGAACCTAGTTTCCTCATGGTTTCGAAACAATTTGGACTGCCCGTATTAAAGTTAACTTTAATGCTTCAAAGTGCTTGCAAAGCAAAGTCTAGACGCGACGATGTTGAAATTGCCTTCTCGCAGTCAAAATTTTGTATAATAGTCCGTAAAATAAAGGTATTATTTAATTTTTTTTTAAAAAGGTTTTTTGTTTATTTATTTTTATCTCAGTGGGTAATTAGTCAGTGCTAAGATCTTCGAGATCAAATACAGCTGCGCATCTGCTGACTAACGAATTAAGCAGGTGGCCTTACGGGGTTGGGAGTTCCGAGTTCGAAGTGGGAAGAATTATTCCTTTTGAGAGCTTCCGTTGTGTGCGCTGCGTGAATGGATAAAGTTATGTAAAAATGATATATTACAAAAAAATCCTTTTAAAAAGTTCTAAAAAATTATCTGCGACAGGATGTCTCTATCTTTTAGGGTTAGTTCACAATAATAATTTTAATGCGAATCAAATTTGTTCTACGATAATGCGACGGGAAACCTCTATCTCCCACGTAGTAATTAACCCTTAACCACCTACCATACGTCTCACAGACGCAGCAGATATTTAAAACGTAAATATATCGGCGACCGAGTCGTTTGCGAACTCGTACGTTCCTGTACCTTTTCCCCGTGTCCCTCAGTGCCGTGCAAACCACAATACATCAGTTTCGAATGCAAATCACCAATTTGCCGAGAATTTTCTAATAAGCTGTGCAATAATTGTCGTGAAAAACTATAAGTTTAGGGCTTGTAATTTTTTTCTATTTAATTTAATTTTCACCATTTTCTTTTTTTTGCAATGGTTGATTATTGAATCAGTAAAAAATTATAAAAGAAGTTCATATCCATGTGATTTTTTTTTATAGATCTCATTTAGCAAATGACTTAGTTTTTAAGTAGATATTGTTGATTAATAGTAATTAAGACAAAATGCCTATAAAAATGATTCTCTTGTACCTTTACTAAAGAGTTTAATACTTTCCTAAGTTGATTTTTTACTAAAAAATATACTTCAATAAACAAGATATTACTTTAAAGAACCATTTTACTCAGGGGTCTCATAGACGTATGGTAGGTGGTTGTGTGACAAAAAGTTATGGTAGGTGGCTAAGGGTTAATATTAACCACGCGACGCAACGGGAGTAAACACAACGCGACGGGAGTAAATGCGACGGGAACGGGTGATAATAATATATTATTACCATCTGACGCAAACGAAGTTGCGCGGATCAGCTAGTGTACAAATAAGAAGATAACTAAATTAGTTCGCAGCAAAGAGTGATGTTGTCTCCCAAAAATAAATTGCTTCCCAGCTTGATATGGCATGTATTAATTCAGCATTTGTTATTATAAACATGTTTGTCATTCTTGTCTCGATATACAATGTAATATATTGCCAATAATAAATGGCCTCTCCTAAATGCTTTGTTCTAGAAGAGTGTTTGGAAGGTTAAATTTAAAGGAGTACTGAAACGCTGAAATGAGGCGCATAACCTAATGTGTACATGATGTTTTTACGGTTCACAAATAACAAGTCATTTTTATTAACAGTAATCCTTGGCACCTATTTTAATGAATCTGTTGTCTCATTTGTGTAAAGGTTTGTGTAAAACAAGGCATTGAACGAATTATTTTAATTACGAAACAAACAATAAAATCAGTTGGTGTTTGACGTTTATGTGTGTGTGTGTGTGTGTGTGTGTGTGTGTGTGTGTGTGTGTGTGTGTGTGTGTGTGTCTGCGCCACTCTTCAGATGGATTAATTTGGGTGCGTTTTCTTCATATTTGATTTATTATATGTAAAATAAATAAATATAAAAATTATTATTCACGGACATTTCACACAACGCTATCTGATCCCAAAGTAAGCTAGGAATAACCTGCTTGTGTTATGGGTATCAGACCACGGATATTAATACTTATATACTTTTAAATACATACTTATCATACATTGAAACACCCAGACTCTTGATACAAACATTTATGGGTCACACAAATATTTGTCTCCGGTGGGAATCGAACCCACGACCTCCAGCGCCGCAGGCGGTATCACTACCGACTGCGCCACAGAGGCAGTCGATCGAGTCGTGTCGAGATCGAGTCGTAATGTTTTGATAGGGTTTCTAAAGGCGCTTTTTTAAATAATTGTTCAGAATTCGCATATTGAAACAGATCATTTGTTCATGTTTCTTTTGAACGGATCTATATATTTTTTTGTAAAAAATCATTAGTTAACAATTGATATTTAGTGGGACGTATGTATAGTAAAGATAAATTGTAATATTACTACATAATATCATTTCCGTACTTCGGATGGCACTTGAAGCCGTTGGTCTCTGTTCTCAGTAACATGGCAGTCGTTTAGCTAAGTTGCAGAGCGGGACAGTAATTCTAATGTCATCTTAAGTTAACTTTCATATCTACGGGCATTTCCAAATTGCTCCCAATAATGGCAATTCCCTACATTGACATTGTTGGCAACTTAATCTACAGAAATAGAGGTAAAATAATATTTCACATGATTTCTCGAATTTGCCTCATGTCATTAAAAGCTGAGTATGTGTCCAGCTTGATCAATTCACTTAACAAATGAGACGATCGTCTCACTATACCCCTCCATCCTACTATCATCGAGTTATTTCCGTTATGTTAGTAATACCGTGGACCTTACTTTACTGCAATGTTCAAAACTAGACAAAATTGAAGGACGTAAATGGCATACACAGCCATTGTTCATCGTACCTTCCGAAGAACTTGAACGGTCGCAAAATGGAAATTTCTCAGTCGCCACTCAGTTGAAGATCAACCGCATATAACCACCAACCGATTTTGCGATTACATCACGTTTAATTTGCAACCTTACCATATAACGCCAGCTAATTAATATATAAAAAGCTCGTAGAAATCCGTTTAACTAAATTACGACCGATACGTAGAAACTAGGAAAGGTTAGTTGAACCACAAATGTTTGTTATGTCAACACTGAGTCTAGTACTGACCGTAGTCGTATCGGCAAGGTACACACTGGGCCGAGCCCTTCAAAATATAGCACATGAGCAAACAAACATGGTATTCCAGGTACGTACGAGTAATATCGGCTATACCTGGACTATCAAAGTGAGCAGGTACACGTTCTAAAATAATCGATCGTGGCTGAAAATAAAAGTGAAAATCTTCGAAAGAATTTAGATTACATTGAGAAATTTGGTTTGATAGATCTAAATTAGAATTACTAGTAGGTATTAAATACATTTCACCTTTTTAGAATATATCCCACGTAATAGGTGATGAGCCGTATTGCCGTGTTAAGATGGACAGGCGCAGGTTGTGACTGCCTGCTGTTGAAAAGACCTTCAACGTGGCTTAACGACTGTCATTTTACTGACAACCGGGACCAATGGCTTAACGTGCCTTCTGAAGCACGGAAGCGCTCGAATAAATGTCACAAAGTGTTGACATGGATGGTCACCCATCCAAGGACCGGCCATAGTGAAAGTTGCTTACTGCAGTGATCGTTTACAGAACACTGAGTCCGCGAGGCCACAAGTGCTTCTTATATTTTATAGCTATTTTATTTGTACCCATACTTATTCAAAAACGAAAAAACCAAACTAAAGGTGTATGTTTTCTTCATATATTGGCATATTAATTTCTTACGCGTCGATAAAAATTGAAGTCATAAAATGAATTTTATTAATCTAAAAATTTAATGCTGATTCTTTGATCATTTTACACATATTAAATAACAAATACCTACTTATACACTTCTTAACAAAAGTATATTTTCACACACACCACAAAGATTAAAAATCTACTTTTGGCTATCATTTTTCATCTGCATATGCCGACAAAAAATGATTTCATTTGCACCTCCATTTCGTCATTTTCTAAAACAGGCCCCTTAACTAGACGTAAGATAACCAAAATTTACTCACACAAATGTATGTCTTGAAAAAACTAGAAAATTGCGAATCGGATTTGCGCAAGGATTCTGCCAAACCAATAAACGGCAAATGAATTACGTTGGTTGTATTATATTTAAAGGGGGCTCTCTTAATTATTACTATTTTTCTATTTTTAGTATTTGTTCACATAACGGCAACAGAAATACATAATATGTGATATTTATTTATTTCAAACTTTAGCACAATGTACAAGGCGGACTTAATGCCGTTGGCATTTTCTGCCAGTCAACCTTAGGGTGATGCAGAGATAAAAGAATTAGGCAGGTGCTCTGTGATATAATTAGAACTATTTAGAATAACACAACACAATTTAACTACAAACACAAAATACATAACATGAACCTACAATATGTATTTATACATATAAATATACAAACATACATACATACACATATACATACATACATTCATACATACCTACATAGAAATACACATTACTAATATATATATATATATATAAATAAGTACGTAGAAACCGTCATAGATGAAGCGGACAGTGGATAAAACCAAGAAAAAAAGAAACATTTAGGTTATGGGTCACTATGGTCTACTATAAAGCCGCCGTACCTTCTCTTTGAAAGATTCACGGCTAGTGGACAACCTAACTTCCTGAGGGAGGGCATTCCAGAATAGAATTGATTGTACAAAGAAGGAACAATGTACAAAATTGGACCTGTGAGTGGGACAGTGAAGGAGAAGATTATTAGAAGAGCGCAAGTTTCTATCATGATTGGAACAGAGAAGTTGAAAATGAGGAGTTAAATAAGCGGGAGCATGAGGAAAGTTTAAAAGCGAATAAATCATAGTCACTGCACGTAAACTACGGCGGCGACGTACGGGTAACCAGCCCAGCTCCTCCCGATAAGCTGAGACGTGATCATATTTTTTGAGATTAAAAACGAATCGAATGCAATTGTTGAGAAGCCGGTCAAGTTTATTGAGCAGATCTGCATTCAGGTCGAAATAGCACACATCACCATAGTCAATGATAGGAAAGATTAGCGTCTGCACAAGCGTTAATTTGGTACTGACTGGAAGAAAGTTCTTCAGTCTATAGAATGCCCGTAGCGTTCCAGTAACCTTTTGACTGACATTGGCAACCTGAGACCGCCAATCCAGAGTAGAATCAAGATGTAAACCTAGATTCTTGACAGACGTCGTGAACGGGATGGCTTGAGTTCCAAATACACATTGTGGTAGATTTACACCTTCAAATCTACCCATCATCTGAGAAATTCCTATAATTATGCACTGACATTTATCCGGGTTTACCGAAAAACCAAACCTGTCACACCATACTTTGAGCTGATACTTTGAGCTCTTTAGCTATCACTGTTTATAGGATGGATATGTAGTATAATAAATACATTTTCTTTCTAGTGGACACGCAATGGATGTGCAATGGAAACCGCAATGAAAACTCAATGGATATGCAATGAAAACGAAATGTATATGCAATCGATATATTGATGTAAATAAGTAAGTTCCAAACTAGCGCGGGATTGGTATCTCTTTACCTACTTATGATGAGTAACCTCCTCCTCTTATAAAGTCGGTTAAAAACAGTGACACTCAGAGGATGCCAAGATAAGTATATACTTGAACAATTACTTACTAGTGTGATTACATCACCCTAAACTCACGGTCCAATACAAGTTGTTGGGTCTTGAAGGATCTTCAATAAGTAGACTTTCTTGACCTTTTATAATGTACTTTAATTACAATATTCTACAATAACTTGCTACTATAAAATATCTTCAAAATATATGAGACACGCGTGTTGCGTGGATAACGTTCCTTGGTCGAGTGGCACGTGGTGGGGCTGGCGCGAGGCGGCCGCCGGCCGCGGCCGGTTGTGGCCCGAACATACTCCCACACCTTGAAAGCTCCAGCTTTCAAGCAGGTGGAACAGGAGTTGATTCTTCGTCAGACAGCAGCGGGCAGATGCATGAAATGGCACGACGTATAACTCCTTTGTTTGTGAATATATCGACAACTCTGCATAAACCGTCAGTGCCTTTATGTAATTTGGTAATCCGCCCGAGGGGCCAGGTCAGAGGTGGACTCTGGCCTTGCTTTATTAGAACAAGCTGGCCAACTTCTAAATTTGGTTGCTGAACGCGCCACTTTGTGCGCTGTTGAAGTTCTGCTATATATTCTTGGCACCATCTTGACCAGAAATGCTGTCTGACTTGTTCGATCCGCGCGTACCGCTGTAAGGCGTGTGGGCTGACATCTCCGAAGTCCGGCGCTGGCAGTGACGTCAGTGGTCTTCCAATCAGGAAGTGCCCTGGGGACAACGGGGAAAGGTCGTGAGGATCGGATGATAAAGGGCATATAGGACGCGAGTTGAGAATGGCCTCAACTTGCGTAAATACTGTAGCTAATTCTTCAAAAGTGAAATGGTAATTGCCTATAATACGTTTTATATAATAATAATAATAATAATAATAAAAAAAAAAAAAAAAAAAAAAAAAAAAACCTGGCGTCAGATACACGTCAATATTTTTGCTCCACAAATTTTATCGGTTTTTTATTACATTAATACATAATAACCCAGTTTTTTAACACATTACTGAAATTATAATACAAATGATTGTGAAAATGCATAAATTTCGCCGAAAAATATATAAAACCTTACTTTACAGAAGATTTCATCAAGTGTTTGACAAATGTCACTTGACACAACATGAATAATGCAAGATATTATTTATGTACATAAATCGTGAAAATGTTGACCAGAGCCAGGACACAACGAGCACAGCTAACATCTCCGGACTCATCACTCCGCTCCGCCTCTCTTCTTCGTGAAAATACACCAAACGTAGAGGCGTCGAGCTCAACATCGAGTGATGAGTATTTCTCTCCGCCGACGTCGCCAACGCCTGTACGTCGGCCGGGGAGAGGCCGGCCACCGTCTTGCTTGGGACCCCGAGGCCCACCGGCCTCGAATAGGGCCCCCGCTTCCGGTGGTAATGTGCACCGCATGCGATGGACTAATACCATTAATCAGAACGTCATGCGGGCATATTATGCGGCAACAGAAGGGGGAACTATTCGCACTGCGTATCGTGACCGTATGCTGCACTTGTTTCGTGAACTTGAACCAGCTGTCGACGTTTCCGCTCAAAGATTGTCGGATCAAGTACGTGCTATCCAACGTAATCGTATGTTGGATAGTAACGTACTTGAGAGACTACGCTTAGAGTATCTGCGGAATGACCATGTTATCTACAATCCGCCGATAAGGGAAGAAGCTAGTATCCCAATCAACTTTGTGGTTAGTCAAAATACGGCAGTAGATGACATGGTTATATCAACAGATACTAGGTACAATGAGGAGATACTGGTAGCTTTGGAGTGTGCGATTGGGGAATATCGGACTATGCCCATTAATATTAGGCCACGTCTACCTCGATTGCCCATGCATAGAAAGAACTTGACACTGGTGAGTACTGTTGATTCACTATTATCTATGTATTTAGAAAATAGTGAAACTCTTAGTGATACTCATTCAATCCTGTACTGCGCTGCCATGGCAACATGTCGTGTAGCAGGTGTTCCGCTTTTGGCGGAAAACCATGATACACGACCAACAAGACCTATCGTGCCGGGGTGGCAGCGTAGGATTGAACGACGTATCACTGAGACAAGAGTACTCATCAGCAAGTTATCATGCTTTAGATCTGGGAATACTCGGCCGAAGGTGATGCGCTTTGTGAACCGAGCATTTTCAGGAACTGGAGTTAGTTCCATGGATTATGTGAATCGGGTCACAGAGCGCATTGACTTCCTAAAGCAAAAAGTTTATGCATGGGCACATCGGATTCGTAGATTCAAAAAACGCGTAGACCGATTTACTATCAATCGCAGATTCCAAAGAGACCAGAGATGGGTCTATAGAAATTGGGAACAATCTGATAAAGGTGTGAATGACGGACATCTACCGGATACAGATGAAACAAATAAATTTTGGCAAAGTATCTGGTCGGTACCCGTTAGTCACACCGAGGGTGATTGGATGTGTGATGTCGAGCGGGCATGTGAGAATGTATCAGACATGGAAAAAATCGTCATTGACAGTTCTGATGTAGCTAGTGCAGTCCGTCCGTTATCTAATTGGAAATCTCCAGGGCCGGACGGACTGCACAATTTTTGGCTAAAATGGCTACGCAGTTCACATGCTCGATTGGCATCTCACTTCCAATCTGCTCTAGAATCTGGATCGTTGCCAATTTTTATGACAACTGGTGTGACTCATCTGCTCCATAAATCTGGAAGTACTTCGAACCCCAGCAATTATAGACCGATCACGTGTCTGCCGTCGATCTATAAACTTCTGACATCCATTTTGAGAGATAAAATAAATAAACATATTAATGTCAATAAAATTATGAGTGACTCTCAAAATGGATGTAGAAGTGGGGCTCGGGGTACTAAGGAGCTTCTCCTCATTGATATGACTATTAGCCAACAAGTTCGTCGTAACCGTAAGAATCTATCAACATGCTGGATAGATTATAAGAAGGCGTTCGATTCTGTACCTCATACGTGGCTCTTAAGGGTGCTGGAGTTGTATAAAGTTGATACAACTCTATGCACCTTTTTACAGTCATGTATGAGGCAATGGAGGACCCTTCTTACCTATCCAGGATGTGGGGGGTTCTGCGGTGACGATGAGCCGATTAGGATTAAGCGGGGCATCTTCCAAGGTGACAGTTTGAGTCCTCTTTGGTTTTGCTTAGCACTGAACCCTCTTAGTACTCTACTAGAGAGTTCAGGGCTAGGTTACAGATTACGGGGAGGAGGTCAGGTTATATCTCACTTACTTTTCATGGACGACTTAAAGCTATTTGCCACAACAAATTCTCATTTGATTGATTTACTAAAGGTTACTGAGAACTTTAGTAATTCAATCAAAATGGAATTTGGTGTGGATAAATGTGCAGTTATGCATGTTAAGCGAGGACGGATAGTGGAATCGGAAGGTATTCAGCTTTCTGATTCCATTCATCTGACATCACTCCTCGTATCTGACACCTATAAGTACTTGGGTATGTCACAAGCGTTGGGCATCAATGAAGCTGACATGAAACAGTCGTTGCGAGAACGTTTCCTGAGTCGCCTGAGAAAAGTATTAAATAGTCTTTTATCGGGCGGCAACAAGGTGCGTGCTTTTAACGGCTGGGTCATGCCACTCTTGATGTACTCCTTTGGCATACTCAAGTGGACTCAAACTGAACTAGATGCCTTAGACAGGAGAGTTCGTACACTATTGACATCATATCGAATGCATCATCCGCGTTCATCGGTGATGAGGATGTACATCCCGCGGAAATGTGGCGGCCGAGGCTTCTTGAATGCCAAAACCCTACATAACCGCGAGGTGTGCAACCTTAGAGAATATTTTCTCCACATGAATGCGGATGTGCATCGGGATGTTGTCAAAGTGGATACTGGACTCACCCCGCTTGCCTTGGCGAAAGAGAACTGGCGCAAACCTGTAATACTGGGTGTTGATGACCGGCAGGAGATATGGAAGGGCAAGGAGCTCCACGGTAGGTTTTATAAGGCTCTGCATGGATCTCATGTAGACCTTATAGCCTCTGTGGCCTGGCTACGATTCGGTGATCTCTTTGGAGAGACCGAGGGTTTTGTCTGTGCAATTGCAGATGAAGTTATCATGACGAACAACTACCGGAAATATATACTGAGGGATGGTACGACTGATGTATGTCGAGCGTGTCATCTTCCTGGCGAGTCCCTCAGGCATATTATTTCTGGTTGTTCTCGTCTTGCTAACGGCGAGTACTTGCACAGGCACAACCTAGTAGCCAGGATCATCCATCAGCAACTTGCTCTGAAGTATTACCTGGTGGATATCGAGGTTCCATATTACAGGTATGTAGCTGAGCCAGTTCTTGAAAATGGTCGTATCACATTGTACTGGGATCGATCTATTATCACAGACAGGACTGTTGTAGCCAACAAGCCTGATATTGTGGTAATAGATCGATCTGAGCGGCGAGCAATGATTGTTGATATCACAATCCCCCATGACGAGAATCTCGTGAAGGCTGAGAGCGACAAAAAAATAAAATATGTGGACTTAGCTCGCGAGATTGTCGACATGTGGGAAGTCGATACGGCAATCATTGTTCCAATAGTCATTTCCGCTAACGGTCTTATAGCTAAGAGCCTCGACCAACACCTTCAGAGGCTCGCGTTGGGCAGCTGGATCAAGAGCGTGATGCAAAAAGCAGTGTTACTGGACACGGCACGCATTGTGCGGAGGTTCCTCTCTCTGGAGCCCTGACCACCGGTAGCTTGGTCCCTGTACCCGATACCGGTGGGATACTATATTTTATATTTTTACATGTATTTTTTTTATAACTATATTTAAAAATGTATTATATAAGTTATTTTATTGAATAAAGAGCATAATAATAATATCGTTTATTAAGATTTCAACTCAAGTGCACTTACATACAATATAATTA
Source organism: Miltochrista miniata (assembly GCA_933228765.1). Classification (NCBI taxonomy): domain Eukaryota; kingdom Metazoa; phylum Arthropoda; class Insecta; order Lepidoptera; family Erebidae; genus Miltochrista; species Miltochrista miniata. The sequence continues at coordinate 24,135,945 of OW121751.1, forward strand.
CTTAATAGGTAACAGGTACTGACATTTCAACTGTTTCTTGAGACACCCTGATCCTAAACTAGGTCGAAACCTGTGCTATAGGTATCAAGGCGCTATCTCCCCCGCTTAAATGTACCTGAAGTATCATGTGGTATCTTTATAATTGCTTTTTTTTTTTTTTTTTTTTCCCCTATACGTATATAATAATACTGATGTGGTAACAATTACACAATTTAGTTACAGCATAATTCAATAACAGCAATACCAACATGGCACAATGACATCATCAACATCATGCCACCAAAACCATTACTGTTTTTCCTTTTCCTTCTTTTAGGTTTTTTTTTTTTTTATATATATATATATACATATACATATATATATATACACATATATATATATATGCATACATACATACACATATATCCATACATGCTGTTTACACGTGATTACGCAATTTAGTTACAGCATAATTCAATGAAAGTAATACTAATATGGTAAAATAACAATATCAATAACATGATACCAAAACTATCATTGTTTTAAATTATACAAAAATAATGATGTGGTACCCAATTACACAATTTAGTTACAGCATAACTCAATAACAATATCAATAACATGATGCATACATGCAGTTTACACGTGGTTACACAATTTAGTTACAGCATAATTCAATGAAAGTAATACTAATATGGTAAATAACAATATCAATAACATGATACCAAAACTATCATTGTTTTAAGCTATACAAAAATAATGATGTGGTACCCAATTACAACAATTTAGTTACAGCATAACTCAATAACATGATACATACATGCAATTTACACGTGGTTACACAATTTAGTTACAGCATAATTCAATGAAAGTAATACTAATATGGTAAATAACAATATCAATAACATGATACCAAAACTATCATTGTTTTAAATTATACAAAAATAATGATGTGGTACCCAATTACACAATTTAGTTACAGCATAACTCAATAACAATATCAATAACATGATACATACATGCAGTTTACACTTGGTTACACAATTTAGTTACAGCATAATTCAATGAAAGTAATACTAATATGGTAAATAACAATATCAATAACATGATACCAAAACTATCATTGTTTTAAATTATACAAAAATAATGATGTGGTACCCAATTACACAATTTAGTTACAGCATAACTCAATAACAATATCAATAACATGATACCAAAACTATCATTGTTTTAAATTATACAAAAATAATGATGTGGTACCCAATTACACAATTTAGTTACAGCATAACTCAATAACAATATCAATAACATGATACATACATGCAGTTTACACGTGGTTACACAATTTAGTTACAGCATAATTCAATGAAAGTAATACTAATATGGTAAAATAACAATATCAATAACATGATACCAAAACTATCATTGTTTTAAATTATACAAAAATAATGATGTGGTACCCAATTACACAATTTAGTTACAGCATAACTCAATAACAGTATCAATAACATGATACCAAAACTATCAATGCTTTTCTCTTCCTCCTCCATGTATATAACAACAATGATGGGCAATCACACAACACAGCTACAGCATTATATATACATGCAATTTACATGCGGTTACACCATTCAGTTACAGCATAACTTAACAACAGCAATACTAACATGGTACAATAACAATATCAACAACATGATACCAAAACTGTCAGATGTATATAACAACAATGATGTGGTAATTACACAATTTAGTTACAGCATAATTCAGTGAAAGTAATACTAATATGGTACAACTACACAATACCAAAACTATAACTGTCTCTTGACATTTACACAAAAAGAAAAAGAAAAAAACAATGACCTGGCACCCAATTACACCATTCAGTTACAGCATAACTCAATAACAGCAATACTAACATGGTACAGCAACAATATGAATTCAATAACAGTAACACTAATATGGTAGAATAACAATATCAATAACATGATACCAAAATTATGACTGTGTTTTTTATAATGTAATTTTCCCTTTCTTCCCCTTTATGCAATATGGTACAATAATAATATCAACAGTTATGCCAACATTATCACAATAATGATGTGGCAACTATTACACAATTTAGCTACAGCACAATTCAATAACAGTAGGTAGCACTAATATGGTACATTAACATGACACCAAAATTATACCAATGACAATTTAATATGTAGAAACATTTTTAGAAAATTAAGTAAGTATATATTTAACTAATCTGGTCTAGACTATTTTGTTTATATTTATCCATTCCATTATTGCATGCGATATGTGTAGTGTTATGTTGTGTATAAAGAGGGTGTGTGATATGTATGTATGTTATGTAGTGTAATGCATGTTTTGATGGTGCGCATCATTCTGTGCCATAATTAGTAAGTTTGCCCTTATAATTTACAATTTTACGGGCTTTATTAAACTTTCAGTATCGTCGTAATTTAATCCCTGCAGCCAGTTAAAGAGAAACCTTCTAATGCTGTTGCTATTAGTGGATTTCAGTTGTATTTCCTTATTAATGTTGTTATAAAGATACTTCCCCAAAAAGCAGGGAAATCTACTTGTGAATGCTGTGTTAAATTTAGGCACATCAAATACCTTATGCTTAATGCGTTTGTCCTGAGCCATATGAACCTTCTCAGGGTCAACCATCTTATGAAATCGTATCATAAGTCGCTGGATAAACAGCTGCCTTACGGTCAGTACATTACTGTCATGATACAGACTAGTTGTGGGATAAAGAAAGGGTCGAAACTGACTTACCTTGAGAATGGCTCTTTGGGCTCGCTCGAGGGTCAGCAAGTGAGCCTGTGCGGCACCCCCCCAGGAGTCAATGCAGTAGGAAAGTAGGGATTCACAAAGGGCCTGGTAAATAGTCCTCATAAGTGTAGGACTGGCAGCATGTCTAATATTTCTAAATATAGCTATCAATTTGCGTATCCGCGACGCAAGTAGTTCAATGTGCAACTCAAATGTTAAATTGCTATCTATAACAATTCCAAGGTATTTAACATTTGAGGTTTGGCTTAGTGATGGGCAGGTACACAAGGACTGTATGTTGTGGTCCAGACAGGAGTAGTGATGGGCTTTAATTTTGAAGTTGTCTGCAATCAAGGCCTGGGCGTTATTTCTCATAGAGAAGGTCATGTAACTGGTCTTAGTAGTATTAAGGCTAAGTAGGTTTTCTTGTAACCACTGTGATATTTTATTAAAACCAATTTGAGCACTCTCAAAGGTTTCCGCCCAGCTCCCCCCCCAAAAAATACACGCAGTGTCATCAGCAAAGGTAAGTATGCGACCATTTTGAAGCGACATATTGCATAATTGGTTTATGTAAATTAGGAAGAGAGTCGGGCCGAGTATGCTCCCCTGTGGGACACCAAAAGAGACCTCGCGTGGACTACTAATGGTGCCCTCAACACGTACGCATTGACTTCTGCCCCTCAAAAAGTCAGCAAACAATTCCAACTGGTTCCCTCTTACTCCGACTTGCTCCAATTTCTTTATTAATTGTTTTAGGATTTTATATGATACTTGGCTACTCTTACTGAACTCTCAACAAGTCCCATGAAATTTGGGGAATAAGCAGGAGAAAATTTAAATTGTATGTTCTCATTAGCAAAACACTCTGATACAGAATTACAATTTCGTAATAAAAATTGCCCTATTTCTTTACTGGCCCCTACAAAATTCTTCCCATTATCAGAAAAAACCTGTAGGGGTTTACCTCTTCTTGAAATGAAACGCCTTAAAGCTAAAATAAAACATGGGGTGCTTAAATCACCAGCGATTTCCAAATGAACGGCCTTTGTTTTCATACAACAAAAAATGCATAAAAACGTCTTAATTACTTGGCCACCACGCCCTTTTTTACTTATTATATAAAATGGTCCGGCATAATCTACCGCTACCACTTGGAAAGGAAAACCGGGAGACACCCGCTGTGATGGGAGATTACCCATAAGTTGGGAGGCAACTACTCCCTTCAAGCGCTTACAAGTTACGCATTTCCTAAAAATCTGGCGAGCTAATTGTCTACCACCTATAGTCCAATATTGTTCGCGAACGCTTGAAAGAAGCAGCTGAGGTCCAGCATGCATTAATTTAATGTGAAAATCTTCAAAAATTAATTTACTTAAATGATTATTACTATCTAAAATTATGGGATATTTCTTGTCGCTATGAAAAGATGAGTTTGATAATCTACCACCAACACGTAGGACTCCCTGTTCATCTAAATAGGGATTTAATAATAGTAAATTAGATTTTCTACTTAAAGATAACTCATTTTTTAACTTATTTATTTCTTCAAAAAATGACTTAAGCTGTGACATTTTTATAAGTTTTATATCAGCATTTTTCAACTCAATAACATTCAATGGACCTGAAAATTTATTTTTTAATGATCTACAATTGTGTATGAAACGCAAAATATAGGCAAATGTTCTTCTTAACTTATTAAACTTTGAATAATTTTCAATAGGAAAAAAATATGCGTCGTTAACTGTAGCACTCAAAACTTTAATTGTATTTTTTATTTCAGGAACATCTGATAACGGATATATTTGTATATTTTGAGAAGGCCACTTGTCTTCATCACTCAACAGGAAAGTAGGCCCGTACCACCACAAATCCGCCGCATTACTCGTAATTTGTTCGGGTAATAGTCCTCGCGATGCTATGTCGGCCGGGTTATATGGCGAAGGGACATACCTCCACGATGAGTCACACGTTAACTCGCTTATCTCAGCTACTCGATGAGCTACAAATGTTTTTAATTGATATTTACTAGTTTTATGTATATTTAACCATGATAACACGACTTTAGAATCGGTCCAATAATGAATATTGTGTATAGTACACCTTAATGATTTTTTTACCTTATGACACAAGCGACTGGCTAATAAACAACCTAACAGTTCTAATCTCGGTACGGTCATAACAGGCTGTAGCGGAGCAACTTTTGCCTTAGCGCACAAAAGATGCACTGAGACGCCGCTATCACTCTCACAGCGAACATAGATACACGCTGCGTACGCTTGTATAGAAGCGTCGCTGAAGCAATGAATTTCGACCTTATCAGCAGTTGGACACATGACATACCGATCAATTTCGAATGAATTTAATATACTCAAACAGTTAGTAATTTTATGCCATAACAATTTTAAGTCATTAGGTATTTCGTCATCCCAGTCTAACTTTAAACACCAAAGTTTTTGTAGTAATATTTTTAACGTTATCGTACATACACTCAGCACGCCCAGTGGATCGAATATACTGGCCGTAACTGACAGGATAGCACGTTTGGTGCAAGCTAACGTATTTTCTTTACTTAATGACTTCGAGCAATTAAAAGCCAATTTATCTGTGGTAGGATTCCATTTTAATCCTAACGTGGTACACTCTTTTGTGAATTCTACACTTGTCTGATCTTGAAACAAATCAGGATTATCAAAAAGGTAAGTACAATTAGACTTTATTTTTCTTAAATTCATTTTGGCTTTTAATAACTCCTCTGAAACAGATTTTAATATATATTTAAGCTTGTGTATATCGTCACTTCCGGTAACGAGATCATCGACATAAAAATCATATTTAATTATATTTTTTATTTCACTATCACTACATGAATCCGCGATTTCAAACAAACAACGTATACTTAGAAATGCCGAGGAGGCGATTCCGTAAGTGACAGTGTTGAGCCGTAGATATTTGATGGGTTCCGTATCATTATTTCGCCATAAAATGACCTGTAAATATCTATGACTGTCCTTCAAAAAAACACATCTGTACATTTTTTCTATATCTCCTATAAAAACATATCTATGTTGACGAAACCTAATTAATATAGAAAAAATGTCTTCTTGTATAGTGGGGCCAACCATCAAAATATCATTAAGTGAAAGACCAGAAGCTGTCTTAGCAGAACCATCGAATACGACGCGACATTTTGTAGTCTCGCTGTTCTCGCGAAGAACTGGATGATGAGGTAAAAAATAAGCAATTTCGGGTCTTTTTACTTCTGATAAGTGACCCAAATTCTCATATTCATTTATAAATTCACAATATTGTTTCTTTACGTGAGGTTGCCTTTTAAATCTTTTTTCTAATTGATAAAACCGCTTTAGAGCTGAATTAAATGAGTCCCCTAATTTTTCAGGGTTTTCTCTGAAAGGCAAACTCACACAAAACTTACCATCACTTAACCGGTAAGTATTTTTCAAGAAATGATTTTCACACGCTTCCTCTTCTTTAGTCCATTGAACGCGTGATGGCATTTCTTCAATTTTCCAAAACTTTTCTAACTGAACCCTAATTTGCTGACTAAACTGGCAATGTATTTTACTTACCGTTTTTATATTGTTTTGACTACACATGGCTGGTCCTACAACTAACCAACCGAAATGAGTATTTTGTAATATGGGTTTATTTAAACCTAATTTTATTTGTTCAGGTCTGACTAAGTCCCAAAAGACGTCTGCCCCTAACAACAATTGTACTTCAGAGGGACGATGGAATGACTTGTCAGCCAATTTAACATGTGGAGGAATATCAAATAAGCTAATATCTATTTCTTCTGAAGGTAAGTTACTTGATATTTGATCTATCAGCAAGCAATATATTTGCTTCCTGATTGATCTATTCTTAGATTGAATAGTTACTTTAGCTCTTCGTAACGCTGTAAATGAAATGTTATTAATACCTGTTACATTCACGGACGACACCTCTTGACATGGAAGCCCTAATTTTTTATGTAATGAATTGATCATGAATGACGACTGACTTCCACTGTCGAGCAATGCGCGAACGTCAAACCATTGGTTAGTTTCATTATCCACAATTTGTACCATGGCTGTTGATAGCAGCACCTCGGCTGCCATACAGGAAGATAATGAGACTGGACATGCACTCCTACTTTGTACTGACGGCTCACCGCTCACCTGAGCAGTGCTAGGCTGTACGGTACTCGTTGGCGCTGAATTAGATTGCGCAGTACCGGCCTCTTCATAATTATTACTTACAAACTTTTTGTAGTAAGGTTGATGTAACAGGAAATTATGTCTACGACCACATTCCTTGCATGGACGTGAACGGCATTGATATGCATGATGACCACCACGAAAACAATTAACACAAACCTTTAATTTAAATATTTCTTTCATTCTCTCTTCAGGTTTCATGTCTAAAAACTTTTTACAGGTAAATAAGCGGTGCTCACCATTGCATAATAAACAATTTAACTTAGGGATATCCTGGATCGCCGTATTGGAGGCAGAAGCAACAAATGCTTTATGAGTTTTATCTAATTTATTTGTATATTTTATTATTTCAGATTTTTCAACATGACTGCTGCTCCGAGGCAACGACTCCAGAATATCGGCTCGACTCCGTAAGAACTCAAGGAAGTTATCAAGTCGCGGTGACTCAGATGTAGTGTTTCTATGTTCCTCCCATTTTAGAAGAGAAACTGTATCCAGTTTTGATGAAAATATAAATATTATTATTGTATCCCAGGAGCTGGTGGGTTCACCTAGACTTTCTAAAGCACGTAAATTTTTTGTTATATGATCCACCATACCTCTCAAATCCTTTTCCGATTCCTTCAAAATATTCTGAGTATTAAATAAAGCCTTCAAATGATTACTGCCTCTGTGGCGCAGTCGGTAGTGATACCGCCTGCGGCGCTGGAGGTCGTGGGTTCGATTCCCACCGGAGACAAATATTTGTGTGACCCATAAATGTTTGTCTCAAGAGTCTGGGTGTTTTTATGTATAATATGTATGTATTTAAAAGTATATAAGTATTAATATCCGTAGTCTGATACCCTTAACACAAGCAGGTTATTCCTAGCTTACTTTGGGATCAGATAGCGTTGTGTGAGATGTTCGTGAATATTTATTTATTTACTAATTAATTGTTTTTTATTGTTATACCTGTCGCATAAAATTTTCCAGGCAGTGGAATAGTTAGCAGAACTGATTTCAAGAGACTTTATGACAATAGCGGCACTACCCTCCAGCGAGGTGCGCAAATAATAAAATTTGTTAATGTCGTTTAATGACTGATTATCGTGTACGATTGATTTAAAAGTGTCTCGATATTCCAGCCATTTGATCACATTGCCGTCAAAAGTGGGCAATTTAATTTGTGGCAACTTTATATTTAATTCACGGCAACATGAATTAGTACTTTTGGACTCTGATAAGTTGTCTTCCGCGTCACTAAACTTTATCTTATTAGAATCTAATAGTGCTTTAGAGGAACTTATTAAAGCATAGAATTGATTTTCATATTCGACACGGTTGGACATCTCATCAGACTCCGATAATATCTCAATTTTACTTTGAATAATTTCAAAGTCGCTAAAGGCTGACTCGAACTTCGATAATCGTAAATCTAATTCATTAATATTACTTTGCGTTATGTCTAAAATATTATTAAAATCGTTCAAGTAGTTCTTGAAAATAGTAATTTTCCCTTTAATGGCACTACGTTTCCTAACTAATTCTTTGAATTCTGTATCAGACATGTTTTAAACTAATTAATAAAGTAATCACACGCTAAGAAGTACAAATCGAAATTACAATAATTATTTTGTAGGTGGGCTAATACCGGGCCCTCGCTCAGAACCGGTTTGTCTCGACGGTTCGAGAACGTTCTAGAAGCCAGCTACTTAATATGTTAAGTATTATTTATGCAAATTAAGCCAATGATAATGTAACTATTATGCAAAGAACTATTAAGAAGAGAATAAAGAAGTAGAAGTAGCTTTAACAGTAATTTCGCAAGCAAAGCACTTTTTAGCGTGAAATAAATTTTAAATGCACTTGGGAATAATTCTGGATACTACTAAGGTATAAGGAATAGAAAAGGAACGGGCACTCCCCTGGAATTATCTGATGCTGAAGCACGCCGCACCGCTTGGCAGGTACTTGCAGGTCTCCTCACGCCTCCGCGCAAGGTGATGTCATCGGTCGCCAAATTATGTTGGGTCTTGAAGGATCTTCAATAAGTAGACTTTCTTGACCTTTTATAATGTACTTTAATTACAATATTCTACAATAACTTGCTACTATAAAATATCTTCAAAATATATGAGACACGCGTGTTGCGTGGATAACGTTCCTTGGTCGAGTGGCGCGTGGTGGGGCTGGCGCGAGGCGGCCGCCGGCCGCGGCCGGTTGTGGCCCGAACACAAGTAAATACTAGTTTATAGGTCTAAGCAACGGTAACAGCATCTCAAGCATAATGGGTTTCTCCTCAACTCAAACAGTATTAACATCAATAAAATGAAATCATTTAAAATACTCTATAGGTTCATTAATTTTGCAAAACGGAGAAAATTATTACTTGAAGGTTTTTGCACACCATCTCTTTTGCTTGAGTTAATTCCATCCCACTATTCATTTGAACACGAACGCGCCAGACGGAGGCGTCGCGGACCGAGACGTCTCGACAAAGATCAAAGAATAGTAGATTGTTAACCAAGGGTGGAAAGAATCAATTCCCGAGGTATGTAGACGCCCGAGCGCAGCGAGGGCGGCTATAGTCCGAGTCGGAATTGATTCTTTTACCCGAGTTAAACACTCTACTTTTCATTTCAAATACGAGGAAAATAAAACTAATAATAAGATTCAAACCTTACCATAAAAGATTATTACCAATTGTTTTGAATTCTGTTACAGATAAATAACAACTACATTAAGTCGACTTTTTAAATTTTAAATATGGAACTCACCGCGTAATTGTTGCAGAGATTGCCAGCCCCATACACGTACAATATTATTGACTCAATAATATTGCCACAATATTTATTTCCATCCAAATATAGTCTGTTTAAACCTCAATATCACCCATACACGGTCAATTTATTGCTATATTGATCAATATTATTGTTCGTGTATGGGGCCGTAAGTAATTTTCACTAAGTTCACACTGGCTGTTTGGAAAGTCGCATGGCCGCAGCATTTTTTTTATTTTTTTTTTACCCAAATCCTTCACTATCACAGCTGACCTGTCAGCAGTTCTATGTTTAAAGTTCATTCCGGCCCTTGGGTGGGCAGTAATTTGTATGAGATTTTCCCTCCCTAGGGAGGGAAACAGCATTTTCCTCCCAATAGTCAGATCAAGAAAACACTATTTTCCGAGTATGAGAAATGAAAAAGTACTTTTCTATTAAACACCACCGGTCATAATATATCTTTTTAATCTTGAATTGACAAGCTTCAAGAATTTATATGGGTACTTGCTGTGTCCCCCGGCTTTGCGCGGGATAAATTTCGATGAATTTATATGTCCTATTTATTCCATTAGGGCTGGGATATCGAATGTAGACGATTGAGTGACTCAATCATCAACCATGTGACCATCGGTGGGCGTTTCCACTGACCTTACACCCACGGTCAAAAAACATGCGGGGCGCGCAGCGAACTCCTCACGGCGTGGTGGCTCCTCCGAACTACACGGCGGAGCGGGAGCATGAAAGTCTTGCCCCCGCTACCCCACGCATTGCGCCTACCGCTTTGCCGCCTTTTCCTCGACAGCTGACGAAGCGAAAGCACAGCCGGCAGCAACTTACATCTCCGAGCAACCCATCGGTGGGCTGCTCCCATTCTGACCAGAATTACTCAGAGTCTCAGAGAACTCCCTCATAGAGGAAAAGGAATGGTTACTATGCGGTTGACCAGTGAAATTGTAAACTCTCGACAGTTCACAATATGGCAAGGTAGATTGCAATGTAAGGGCTTCAGCAATTTTACGGTGAACTTCAACCTGATACTTAGTTGACCAAACCAATTACTTAGCATTATCATTAGTTCAGGAAAGTATAGAAATAAGACAAAAATGTAAAAAAGACAATCCGCCGTCCCCGGAGAATAAAATGATAACTGCAAAAACACAACTTTTCAGGAAAAATAAAAAACATGTTTTCAACGATTACTCCGAAAATACTGGGCATAGATGCGTGATTGTTAGGTTTTTAAAAACGTAATTTTTTCTCTAGTTGAATCGTTTTGGTCAAATTTGTCTAACACCTGTCACAATTAAGATATTTAAAGAATAAAAAGTTAGTGTAAATGAAACATCATCTAAGTTGTATAATGTCAATTATCATTTTATTCTCCGTTCAGCGTGACCAGAAATAAATATGATACTTGTTACTTATCATTTTCTTCTACGAGTTTTTGGGATGGGAGTGATAATGATAATACTTTAATATCATCTTATTCTCATGAATGCTGCAAAACTTTTTTTCTATAAAGGATATAAATTTTGTTCTCCAATAAAACTCATTATGGTAATCATCAATATTAGCTTTATTCAAAAGTTTCAAAATAAAGTTTAAAAACACAACATCCTAGCAATAATTCTAAAATTAATAGACTAGGTCCGCACTATCGATTGATGAAATACTAAAAACTCTTATCCTTATCAGTATTAATAAAAACAATCAAAATAACAATGTCTGTGCCAAAAATACTTAGCGAAGCACTCGTGCCCGGTAAGCACCTGTGACACTTGGTAGGCGAGGCTGCCATGGCGTCTCTCTAGACACTCTCATGACCGGCTTCACCGCCTCTTTAGTGGTAAGTGTGTGAGAGAGAAAGAGACGAACCTTTTATGTCTCCTTGAAACAGGGATCGCTGGGCCTCCATTTTTCGAGGTACAGACCTGTGTTCCCGCTCCTGCGCCTCCTTGCGACATTTATAAAATGACGCAAGGACCCTAACTGAAGACGGAGCGATATTTGCTACAGCAATGAGTGACAAGGCGTAGAGGCTAGCTTCATCTATTGACCGTGTGGTGAGACTGAGGCTGACCCGCCGGACGGAAGGGCCCCCGTACCCCCCGAGTGTGGTCATAAAGGCATACGCATACGTTCATAAAGGGATCCCGGCTAGGAGACGTGCCGGTTCAATAATATAGTGCGGTACCTTCTTATCATTCTGGCGGCCATCACCTTTATGCTATGCAGTCTAGCCACGTTGCAGGCCGTCCGGGTTTACGCCCATACAGGGATCTCATATAGGAGATGAAATTTACCAAGGACACAATCTGTTTGCACCATAAAGGGAAATCTTTAATAGAAAACAACTCTGAGCACGAGCAGAGCTACTATCTGGGACTTCCAAACCCTAGATTGTTCTTTCTAATCTAGGATAGCCTCTTACGCCATTTGCGGAAGAGATCAGTTACTGTAGACACCAGTTGAGTGCACCACAACTTAAGCCATTATTTGCGCTATGACTCGCTGGAAACATCAGATTTCAGAGTCATCTTCCGAAAAATTATTAGATCATGAGTGAGATACATCATGCACCGGTTGACAAAGTAATGTCTTAGAGCTCTTCTGCAAATTCAGAGCCTCTGCAACTTGTCTTGTACTGTTCGTATACAGCAAGCATCCGCAACCTTTATTAGGTCATCTGTAAGCCTCAAGGGAGGCCTGGACTCTCTGTATTTTCCGGTAAATCGATACCACTCTAAGCTTTTGGTGACGTGGGTTTTATTTTCGGATATCCTACTTGCGAAATCGATCACATAAAAGCACCCAGAGCATGATTCTCTCCATTGCTCGGTGAGCAACAGCAAGCCTCTCAGTAGTGAACATTTTCAACGGTCATACCTCGAAAACATAATTATGTTATCACTGGCAACACATATTCGTCAAAGACCGCATTTTAGGCCGCGCATAATCCCGATGTGGTTCGTCGTGCCGAATCGTGACTGGACTGGGACCCGGCGACCACACTCGGGGGGTACGGGGGCCCTTCCGTCCGGCGGGTCAGCCTCAGTCTCACCACATGGTCATAGATGAAGCTAGCCTCTACTCCTTGTCACTCATTGCTGTAGCAAATATCGTTCCGTCTTCACGTCTCCTCTCCAATTCCCAAATATCAAGGCAGCGCACAAAAGAAAAAGATGTATCACAGCGGCCGCTGCGAACAGTCCCGGAAACGTTCTGTTTGAGGTGGAGTTCGCTAACATCCGCGGATTCCATACCAATCTCAACGTCGTCCATCACCATCTAGAGACGGCACGGCCAGCTTTGATGTTCTTAACGGAGACGCAAATATGCCACCCTGCTGACCAGTCGTACTTATGTTACCCTGGCTATATCATCGAGGAACAATTTCAAGATAAAACCGGGGTGTTCGCGTTCGTTAGGGCGGATGTTTGCTGTCGCCGGCTGCGCTGCTTTGAGAAACCTTCCTTCTCCGTCCTTTGGCTGCACGTAGATCACGGTTCCATGAGTCAGATCTACGTGTGTGTCTATCGCCTCCATACAGGAACAGCTGAGATAACAAGGCTGTTTCGGCACCTCAGCGAGGGGGCTGACGACGCGCAGATGCAGTTCCCGAACGCTGAATTGGTTTTTCTGGGGGAATTCAACGATCACCACACTGAGTGGCTGGGGTCCCGCAGGATTAATCCTGCGGGACGGGCCGCCCACGCTGCTCTCTCCATTGGTCTGATCCAAGTGGTGTGCGGGATTACGCGCATACCGGACAGGTCAGACCATGAACCCGCCCTGCTCAACTTATTGCTGAAGAGTTACCCAGCACAGTATAGTGTGTCGGTTAGCTCCTCACTGGGTCATTCCGACCACTGTGTTGTGCGTGCCCGCCTGCAGGTGTCATATACTGCAAGGGCAGTAGAGGTAACGCGGCGATTGTGCCACTACTCGTCAGCAGACTGGGACGGACTACGAGAATACTTTGAAGCCGTCCCGTGTCAGCGCTGCTTTGCGGGGAGGGCTTCATCGGAAAGCGTCTCTGCGGTTGCTGGTGAGATAACATTAGGTATGGAATACTATATTCCATACACTGATGTCTCCAGCATCCGCACATCCGCGCGACTTAACGCCTTTATACGAAGCGAGTGGACGGTTTTGAACGAGAATAAAAGGATAACATGCACTTATCATAATTAAGTCGAATATTTTTATACGAGAATATAATAATATTACTATTTGTCATAATAACAAGTAAGGATACGTTCTGATAATATTATATTATCCATTTATTCCCGTTCTTTTAGGCCTGTCTTAAATCTTCGAATACTATGGTAATTTTTTGTAACTCTGTAAATAACTGTAAAAAAATTACAATAAAAATTCAGTACATGTATTAACAGTCAAAGACCTCAAAAATGACATAACATTAAAATCAAGATACTGGCAGTTATCATTTTATTCCCCGGGGACGGCGAATCTACTACCGCCGCTTGGTAACTTTAGTTTACGAAGCTAGTGATTGATTACGCTATTTAGACCGTATTCTCTGCACAGGTCATCCGTCATACCTGTTGCCTCAATAAATGATTACATTTCATTGTACGTTTTAGGCGCAGCAAAGATGGCAGACTTTTGTACGATCGAGAAACACAAAGAGACCGCTTGGCGCGCATTGACTATCGCAGATTTCTGTGGATCGACTGCCTCTGTGGCGCGGTCGGTAGTGATACCGCCTGCGGCGCTGGAGGTCGTGGGTTCGATTCCTACCGGAGACAAATATTTGTGTGACCCATAAATGTTTGTCTTAAGAGTCTGGGTGTTTCTATGTATGATAAGTATGTATTTAAAAGTATATAAGTATTAATATCCGTAGTCTGATACCCATAACACAAGCAGGTTATTCCTAGCTTACTTTGGGATCAGATAGCGTTGTGTGAAATTTCCGTGAATATTTATTATTATTTTTCACAGACTGTGAACCGCGGGTGGTCTGCCGTGTATATATCTATATATAAAAATGTTGTGTGTGTTTAAGTATCTATTTAAAACTCAAAATTTACTGAATCGACTGAGCTCAAAATTGGACACGATATACAATAGGATTCAGAGATGGTTTTAGGCTACTTTATATACTTTTATCATAACAGCAATAAGAATAAAATAGCTTTAAAACATGATTTTACCAATAGATGGCGCTGGTCGTTTTTTTTAATTATATTCTGCCAACTTCATAACGAAATATTATAAACAACCTATTTAGAAGGTACCTACCAGATTAATGCTTTTTAAGAGAAGTTTGATTGCGGCCTCCTTGCATTCAGAATAATAAAAGAGAGTACCTACTTACCTAATAAAGAGGTCAGATATGTTTTGCATGTTATTTTTGAACTTTTTGGGCATTTGGAATTTTTGAGTTTTGGACTTTAGACTTTTGTAATTTTGGAGTTTTGGAGTTATGGAGTTTTGGAGTTTTGGAGTTTTGGAGTTTTGGAGTTTTGAAGTTTTGGAGTTTTGGAGTTTTGGAGTTTTGGAGTTTTGGAGTTTTGGAGTTTTGGAGTTTTGGAGTTTTGGAGTTCTGGAGTTCTGGAGTTTTGGAGTTTTGGAGTTTTGGAGTTTTGGAGTTTTGGAGTTTTGGAGTTTTGGAGTTTTGGAGTTTTGGAGTTTTGGAGTTTTGGAGTTTTGGAGTTTTGGAGTTTTGGAGTTTTGGAGTTTTGGAGTTTTGGAGTTTTGGAGTTTTGGAGTTTTGGAGTTTTGGAGTTTTGGAGTTTTGGAGTCTTGGAGTTTTGGGGTTTTGGAGTTTTGGAGTTTTGGAGTTTTGGAGTTTTGGAGTTTTGGAGTTTTGGAGTTTTGGAGTTTTGATTTTGACTTGGGGTTTTGAGGTTTTGGAGTTTTGGAGTTTTGGAGTTTTGGAGTTTTGGAGTTTTGGAGTCTTGGAGTTTTGGGGTTTTGGAGTTTTGGAGTTTTGGAGTTTTGGAGTTTTGGAGTTTTGGAGTTTTGGAGTTTTGGAGTTTTGGAGTTTTGGAGTTTTGGAGTTTTGGAGTTTTGGAGTTTTGGAGTTTTGGAGTTTTGGAGTTTTGGAGTTTTGGAGTTTTGGAGTTTTGGAGTTTTGGAGTTTTGGAGTTTTGGAGTTTTGGAGTTTTGGAGTTTTGGAGTTTCAGAGTTTTGGAGTTTTGGAGTTTTGGAGTTTTGGAGTTTTGGAGTTTTGGAGTTTTGGAGTTTTGGAGTTTTGGAGTTTTGGAGTTTTGGAGTTTTGGAGTTTTGGAGTTTTGGAGTTTTGGAGTTTTGGAGTTTTGGAGTTTTGGAGTTTTGGAGTTTTGGAGTTTTGGAGTTTTGGAGTCTTGGAGTTTTGGGGTTTTGGAGTTTTGGAGTTTTGGAGTTTTGGAGTTTTGGAGTTTTGGAGTTTTGGAGTTTTGGAGTTTTGGAGTTTTGGAGTTTTGGAGTTTTGGAGTTTTGGAGTTTTGGAGTTTTGGAGTTTTGGAGTTTTGGAGTTCTGGAGTTTTGGAATTATGAAGTTATGGAGATTTGGACTTTTAGAATTTGAGACTTTTAGACTTTGGAGTTTTGAACTTTTGGACTTTGGACTTTTGGACTATTGGACTTTGGACTTTCGAACTTTTAAACTTTGTAGTTTTGGACTTTTGGACTTTGGGTTTTTGGACTTTTGGACTTTGGGTTATGGACTTTTGGACTTTTGGACTATTGGACTATTGGACTATTGGACTATTGGACTTTTGGACTTTTTGACTTTTTGAGTTTTTGACTTTTTAACTTTTGGACTAGGTACTAACTCCTATGTATATTTTATGATATTTCTTTCGAAAAATAAGGTCACAAAGAAGTTTCACTTCTTACGTGTGTACAATAGTACACGCACACATTTTTTTTTAAATGTACCCATTATTTAGTTTGTTGCTCATTTCTCATAGGTACATAAAACCACCAAAAAAAGTCACAGCGAAGCGTGGCAGGGTACCGCTAGTATACTATATACCTATAATACAGTATAATACAGTGAACGATAACTTACAATGCACTGGGTCCAAAGCTCAAGCTGACCTGAAACCTTGCCAGCAAAACTATTATTACCCTCTAAAAGAACAAGTAGGTACAACCCATCTGATCATTTATATTCTTTCCTTGGCGACTGAACTAATGTCATATTCACCCACATTCTTAAAAGATGCACAAAACTATTTCTTAGAAATAGAAGTCTAGACTAAAATATTCTTATAGGCATTATTTCTACCTGTCTCATTCGCATTATGTCTCAACGCGTTGCGAACACTGTCAGCGTAGGTAGTGTGGGTGTGACATCTTATTCATTCAATGTCAATTGTAACATGTGTGGGTGGTAATGCTGTATTGTATCATGACTTTTTCCATTAGTGTTTGTCATATATTATTCCGTATCATGTTTTTTTTTTTTTTTGTTGACGCGGGGAACGCATTTACGCGCCTTCATCCCAGCTGCGGGGGCAGCTGGGATGGTGTGTGGGACTCCCGGCCCGGTCCGGAATGGACCGTCCTACCCACTAAACCCCGCGGTGTTCCTTCTCACCCTTTAGCCGGGCCGAGGGATATCAAAAGATTATTCACGTCGACCCGGCTAGGGGCGCCCCGTTTATTCGGGGCTCTCCTCGGGGGAGCCAGATGGGCGGCTCCCCAAAGCTCCCTAAGGAGCTGAAGTCCACGCCTGCACCGCTCTCGAGCGCCCCTCTGTAATAGAGGAGACAGAGAGCGGCTGGCGCAGGCGTGCGCTAATGGGCACCCCTGGAACACGGAAAAGGTGCCCACCGCCATGTGACCGTTGGTGGGCGGGGTCCCCCGACCTTACGCCCACGGTCAAGAAACAATCGGGGGCGCGCAGTAACTCCTCACCGCGGCGCCCCCGAACTGCACGGCAGAGCGGGAGCATTATCGGTTACTCCCGCTCCCCCGCACAGTGCACCTCCCGCTTTGCCGCCATCACCTCGTCAACTGGCGAGGTGACAGCGGCCCAGCACTGTTGCCGCCGGTCGCGCCGTTATTAACGGCCGGCAGCCCGAACTGCATGGCAGGGCGGGAGCATCTACCCAAACTCGCGCCCCCCACGCAGTGCCTCTCCCACTTTGTCGCCATCGTCTCGCCAGCAAAGGAGGCGAAGCGACGGCGACCCATCATTGCTGCTGCCGGCCGTGAATAACGGCACGGCCGGCAGCAACACACACCACCGAGCAACCCACAGGTGGGTTACTCCCGCCTCGGCCGGAATTAGCCAGAGTAGCACAACTCCCCCACAGAGGAAGGGGAGTGGTCGCTACTCCGTTGCCCAGGATGCACCACGAGGAGGATCCGACCCATTGGGGTCCTTAAGATGTTAGTAGGACCCGCATCCCATTCCGTATCATGTTGGCTAAACTCTACTTGGAACTATTGAGTACGTTTCGATCACTCGCTAAGAGCAGCAATTATTCTATTTTTCGGTATTATTTTTGGAAATTAGTCATCTGATCTTCTCGATCCTTTACTTTGTTTGTTTACAATTTGTGTTTTAAATAATGTTTTCGTCGTTTTAGTTAAATAGGTTAACTATAAACAACAAAAATTTGCGTACACATTTCGATGGCTTCCTGGACGGTTTGTAAACAATTGGAACCGGTAGGTAATTTTTACGCAGGACAACGTCTGTGCCGGGCTCGCTAGTTTACTTATAAATTAATAGTTTTTTTTTTTTTACATGATTTGGTGAGTACTTCAAGAACTATATTTAATTATAAAATATTTTATTTTATGCTAGCGGACGTCACGCGATTTCACCCGCGTAGTTCCCGTTCCCGTGGTAATACGGAAATTAAAATATAGCCTATGTTCACCGCAAAGAGTGTAGCTTCCCAACAGTGAAAGAATTTTTCAAATCGGTCCAGTAGTTCCGGAGCCCATTCGATGCAAACAAATAACCAAACATACAAAAAAACAAACAATCAAATCTTTCCTCTTTATAATATTGGTATAGATTCAGGCTCTACTCATATACATTTCATCAAATTGGGGTAACTACGTAATTACGGTTGGCCCAACTCACTAGATCTTTTCGAAAGGGGGCAACCGTGCAACGTCACCTCTCTTTAATGTGGGCGCCATTACACGTAAAACTTCAGTACTGAAACTTGAGTTCCAAATTGAAAAGATTGACTCCACATACTATATGTAGGTACAGATACTACACAAAAGCTATACATGTTAGTAAGTACGCATTGTGGAAGCTCCAAACTTAGTTTAAAAATTTCAATACTGGTGATTTTGTAGTGCAGGAATTAATACATTTCAACTTCTGACTCGAATTGAAACTCTGTTGTCAGTAAAATGACAATAGTTAAGCCAAGTTGAAGACCTTATGGGCGGCTTGAAAAATTTCAACTGCGGGTCGGTACGACCTGCACCTGTCCATTTCAACACGGCAGTAGGATCACCACCTATCACATCCTACTAATATTATAAATGTGAAAGTTTGTAAAGATGTTTGGATGTTTGTTACTCAATCACGCTCTAACGGCTGAACGGATTGGGCTAAAATTTGGTTCAGAGATAGCTTATAGTCTGGAATAACACATAAGCTACTTTTCATCCCGGGAATATGTTCCTACGGGAAGCGGGAACGGGAACCGAATTTCACGCGGGCGAAGCCGCGCACGTCATCTAGTGGGACATAAAACTATAAGCTGAAATTCGGGGGTATACTATGCCTGAGCCTACCCCTTCGGAGATAATGGCGTGACTATGTGTATTGTTATGTATAATCCCAATACCACACGCTCCTATGAGTCTGATGAAGAAATACGTCTCCTTTCATACACTTTCTGTAGAGTAGACCAAGTTGCGGGAGTCAGCTAGTCTTGAAATATTCTTAATTAAATTTCAAAGCGTTAAGGAAAACGTTGATAGGGACGCAACGTAGGTCATTACTGACTAATAAAGTTAGCGGCACACATATAATTAGTAGTTAGCAGTGTAATTACCGGTAGGAGAGCTCATGGCTAGCAAACAAATGCCGACGTCTCTGTTTTCAAATACGTTTAAGGATTGAGCTGCTTGCCTTCTTTTACCCTATAATCTACAGTTTCAAGTGTTTTAAAAATAAAAATAAACAAATATTTATGGACATTCTCATACATCAACATGTGGACCAAATTAAGCTAATATAAACTTGTGCTATGAGATCTAAACGTCTGATAAACTACTTTTATATTTCTAAATGCATGCATATTATAGATATTTTACACCCAGGCACAAAACAAATCAATGTGCTCATCACTCAAAGTGGTATTTGCAGGTTGGGAATCTAACCCACGACCTCCGAATTCGTAGTCAGGAACAACTAACTGTTCAATTTTAAAAATTTTTTTCAAGTACATAATCAATAGTAATATTATGTGTCTATTGACTATATCGACCACTTTCTTACTTTGTTCATGTCTGACACCTTGTTGTACAAAGAGTACAAACTACCAGACTATTCACGAGACTTCGCCGTCCGTCTGTCTGTCTATTCGTCACTAGCTGTATCTCGGGAACCGTGACAGCTATTATTTTTACAGATGATGTATTTCTGTTGCCTCTATAACATCAAAAACTAAAATCAGAAGAAAAATAAAAGGAACTCCCATACAACAATCGTGATGTTTTGCCGTTATTTAGTACAGGACCGTAACCCAGGAACCCGAAACCCTTGCGCGAGTCCGGCTAGCACTTGAGGTTTTTAGAACACACAATCATAGTGTTTTTCTTAAAACTGTTTCTAATGCGTGGATTATTCTTTTCGTTGTATGACAATTCTTTTATATTAAATCGGGGCCGGATACTAGTTATTGATATTGTCAAATATATTTTACTGTTTTTCTCATAAATTATTAGCGAAAAATTCTAAAGCTATGGTTTTTCTAATCTTGTTTCTTCTCTGGTAAATTCACACCAATAAAATCTACGCAATTTCATAGTTGAAATATCTCTATATTCTTGACGGCTATTCATATATTCTGTCCTATAAAGTATGAAACGTTTTAGATCTACCTATTTGATTTTTTATTTTGGTAAACCTTTTGTAACTTCAAAGTGGAACATCGCGTAGATATCTTACGAGAAAGGACCGAATAAAATAGATATATCCTTTTCCATTTTGAACATCACACCGCCTTAGGCACTTTTATATAATCTTATCGACACGAATCGGCGCAACAAGCCTTTTGTGAAAAGACAAACCCTTTCTACTAGTATAGTTTATACTTAATATTATAAATAGTCGTCATGTTATACTGGATTAATTTATTAAGCAGTGGAACTGTAAAGAGCTCATTTGTTGGAAAAAGTCAATCATTAATTAAAATAGAATTTCATACACTCACTATTTGAAAAATTCACCTCTCTAATAGAAGAGAAAAATTAAAACTCTATGGATACGTAAATGTAATTAAATATCACGACATTGGTAAAACATTACGAGTTCAAAGTCTTTAGCAAATTAAAAACATTTAAAGTCAGGTCATATCAGTTAATGAGAAGCGCTCGTGGCCCCGCGGACTCAGTGTTCTGTAAACGATCACTGCAGTAAGCAACTTTCACTATGGCCGGTCCATGGATGGGTGACCATCCATGTGATCACTTTGTGACATTTATTTGAGCGTTTCCGTGCTTCGGAAGGCACGTGAAGTCGTTGGTCCCGGTTGCCAGTAAAATGGCAGTCGTTAAGCTAAGTTGAAGGCTTTATTTCAACAGCAGGCAGTCACAACCTGCGCCTGTCCATTTAAACACGGCAATACGGCTCACCACCTATAACGTGGGACAAAATGTACGAAGGTGAAATGTGGGCATATAATATGCCTCTGCCTACCCCTTCGGGGATAAAGGCGTGACCATGTGTGTGTGTGTGTGTGTGTGTGTGTGCATATCAGTCCGTTCGTTTATCTTTAGCTCAACTAAGAGACTCTTAGTTGGTTGAGTGTACCTACATTCTAGTGAAAAAGTCTCCGTTTCCAGGCTATCAATAACAGTACTCCCACAATCCGCAAAACTATTGAGAGCAGCCCACAAGTTAATGGCCCAAGAATGTGCCTCTCCATGCTCCTCTTCGACGTTTTTGAACGGTTTGGTAGGGACATAAAATAAACATTAGTCATTTCAACAAAGTGATTAAAATAACCAGATTTTTTTAATAATAGAGTATAATCTCTACTAGTGGGTATGTTGTTGACATATAATTATATCACGAGTCTACCCAACATCAAGAATCGAACTGCTTCTCCATAAATACATCCAAATTTTTATTTGCAGTATTTTATATGGCGCGTAAAATCCGTGATGCGATAAATCCAGCAAATCTAGTCATAATGAACATGATCTAACGAGTGCTCTGTACACAGTTATCAACTTTGTAGAGCCTTGCTAATAATGTAAATGTGAGGGCGTGCTTGTAGGGAGTTATAGATAGTCATATAAATTTTGTACTAAATCGTAGGTATATTAAATCAACATAAATCGTACCTATAAAATAATCACAGTCCACTTGTTGCTGTTAATCATTTTACATTACGGTCAATTCAGAGATGAATGTCCGGGATTGCATGCAGACATAACAAGGAATCCCTATGTTAGTTCCAGTAATAATAAACTGACTAATAATATCATGCGTCCAATGTACAATACCTGACCCAGACTAAACTAATGACCAACTCGGTCTTGATTGGATAAATTTTCTGGAACTGAAACGGGTATGTTTCACCGAGCAATGCGTGGGCGAAATGTTCATTTGCGGTGGAACTGACGACGTCTCATATAACTTCTACGTGATGAGAATATGTGTCCCATCGACGAAGGATACCGCTTATTGTACACCTCCAACTGTCATAAAAGTTATTCGTACGGGAAAATATAGAATACTAGCGATATGAAAATTCTCTCGTGAGCTTTAGAGCTTGTCCGCACAGAAGAATCTAAATTTTGTGACACTCATGGTATTATTGTAAAAGACTATCCGCACTGGCGAGTAAAAATCTGCTTGAAAATAATATTGTACCGAGGAAAATAATTTAACAGGAATAAAATTCGCGCGCTCAAAAATCGCAGTCCGGGCATCACCCAGGGCTAACGACCTTGAGCATATGGGCGATATGACTCGCCAACATAGAGTAGCGCAACTACAGAGACATCAGAGTAAAAGAACCACGGAAGAAGAAGAAAATAGTAGCGGAAATGCGTTCCTGGCTTCACCAAATAAACAAGAAAGTCTCACCCGACTACCCCTATCTTAAACATTTATTGTGAAAGTTCAATCCGATTGATGTTGTCATTTTTGTTTTAGTTCAAACTTTGAACAGATGACCTAGTGACGTAGTTTAATGCAACAGAGTCACAAACTACAGACAAAGTCTCGCCATAAGCCCCCCTGCAATCTATTTTATAGCGAGAGGCTAAGAGTAAATTAAAAAACAAACGGTTATATACAGACATAAGGGGTCTTCCACCCGCTTGAAATTTTTATTCCTTTTAAGAAACAAAATTTCATTTCATTTTATTATTACAAACCAACAAAAATATGTACGTACGTAAGCGTCGTAAAGTCGTCAGTTGCGAGGGTCAGCTAGATATGTATAAATAAGAAGCGCTCGTGGCATTGCGGACTTGGTGTTCTGTAAACGATCACTGTAGTAAGCAACTTTCACTATGGCCAGTCCTTGGATAGGTGACCATCCATGTGACCACTTTGTGACAGTTATTTAAGCGTTTCCGTGCTTCGGAAGGCACGTTAAGCCGTTAGTCCTGGTTGCCCGTAAAATGGCAATCGTTAAGCCAAGTTAAAGGCCTTTTTGGCAGCTTGAACAATTTCAACAGCAGGCAGTCACAACCTGCGCCAGTCTATCTCAACACGGCAATACGGCTCACCACCTATTACGTGAGACAAATTCTAAAAAGGTGAAACGTGGGGACATAATAATATGCCTCTGCCTACCTCTTCGGGGATAAAGGTGTTACCATATGTATGTATGTAACTAGCTGACCCTCACAACTTCGTTTACGACGCTTAAGGTGTATGAAACATGAGGTATTTCTTCATCAGTCTCATCAACCGGCGGGTGAAACTGCCCTGTTTGCTTAATCATAAACGAATTTTAAGATTAAGCATATTGTAAAACTAGCTGACCTTCGCAACTTCGTTTACGTCACATAAGGTTTGCAAAAGGAGAGGCACTTCTTCATCAGACTCATCAAGCAGCGTGTGAAACGGCCCTGTTTGCTTTATTATAAAAGAGCTTAAAGATTAAGTTTATTCTAAAACAATTCAGTCCCCGCCTTCGGCGCGGACTGAATTATTTTACAACAGCCTTTATCATTAAGCTCTTTTATGATTCAGCCAACACGCCTGTTTAGATTTACCGTCACATTCCAAGGAACCCTTGAATTATAAGTTTTGAGAAAGTTGAGATATCTCTAATTCCTGAACTACAAAACCCTCAGCACTGAAACTTGTGAAGCAATCCTTAAAGTACTACCGTTATAACACTGAAAAAAAAATTGGAATCGGACCACGCATTGTGAAATTACAACTAAAAAACCATATTGTCTTTCATCCCCTCTCCCAAAGGAAGCTCGCTGAATATCGGAATCAAAGTATCCAGGAACCTTCCTCGGATTATAAGTTTTAATTGTTCCAAGTTTCATTCAAATCGATTCTGTAGTTTCTACGTGATACTTATTCGGGATACAGACAGACAGACGGACATGAAAATTTTAAATTGCATTTTCGGCTTCAGTATCGATTAGAGAACATCCTTCAATAATAATAAAACATAATAATAAAACGGGGCTTAATCATTAAGCTCTAATAGTTAAGAGCTTAATGATTAAGCCCCGTGGAAAATTTTAGAATAGATTCTAAAACAATTCAGTCCACGCCCTCGGCGCGGCCTGAATTATCTATACTTATAATAAAACTGTTGAGGGTCGAGAGTCTGTTGAAAATTTTTATTGAAGGATGTTCTCTAATCGATACTGAATCCGAAAATGTTATTTAAAATTTTCATGTCTGTCTGTCTGTCTGTATCCCAAATAAGTATCACGTAGAAACTACAGAATTGATTTGAATGAAAAAAATGATAAAGCAACACGCAGGTTTAGATTTACCCTCACATTCAAAGGAACTCTTGAATTCTAGGTTTAGAGAAGTTGAGATGTCTCTAACTCAAACTTCCTCGGATCAATTTTCATTCAAATCAGTAGTTTCGGCGTGATACGTATTCGTAATACAGACGGACATGAAAATTTTAAATTTCATTTTGGCTTAAGTAGGTATCGATTAGAGCAGGGGTTCCCAACCTTTTGCAGGCCGCGGCGCCCTTATAAGTCTTGAAATTTTTCACGGCTCCCCATCGTATCACATGTAATCACCCCCCCCCCCCCCCCCGACTAGTAATCCTCGCTCAAGCCACTTTCCTGTGCCATGGAGCCTCGTAGTCTTGGGCCTGCTTCTGTAAGGACTGTGAACAGCCCCCGCCCCGACCTTAGGCCCCCGGTCATAGAGTCCGATAGTATGGGCAAAATCGAGTATATGGCACTCTTGCCGCAGACTGCAAAATCTCGGGTTGGAGAGTTATCTCCCTGCTCCCTCCCCGCCATCTCTTTCACGAGAATGACCTGCTCGCAGAAAGACGCGGCGGCGTCCCACGTACTCCAGTTGGAAATCATCGCTCGCACCGTAGTCTCCAGCGAGATAATGTTCAGGTCAAGACCTGCCACTAGGACATGGCGCCCACGCTATGCTCTGTAAGGAGCGCTGTTTCCTCGCTGTTTCCTTCGCAGTTCTGACACTGAGCCGTGGTCTCCCGGCGTAATCGCCACAGATACTGATCGAATCATCCGTGTCTTTAATTATCGGTAACAACCGGTAGAAGAGATTGCCATGGCTCCTCTCCAGCCACTCGTTTATTATCGAACTGATCACCACCTAAAATCAAAATCAAAATCAAAAATATATTTATTTCACATAGGCATTATACAGATGCGCTTGCAAAACGTTCAGAATACAAAACAAAAACTCTACCACCAGTTCACAACGCGACCCACCTGAGAAGAACTGGCAAGAAACTCAGCGGGTTGTTCTTTTTTTTGCTCTATTTACAATTTTAAAGAATCTAAAAACTAGGCATTTTAACAATTTTTTTGAGAATCCAGCAGAGCAGGTCATTTCCAGGCTTCCTTATCCAACAAATAATCATTGATTGTATAGTAGCCCCTGCAGTTCAATTTACTTTTAACAGATCTTTTAAACTTATTAAGGGACATACTTTTAATTTCGTCTGGAAGCCTGTTGTAAAAGCGTATACAGTTACCCATGAAAGAATTGCTGGTTTTGTGCAATCTGCTATGAACCACTTTCAAGATTGCGTTGTTGACATCGTCATAGTTATCTATTTGTCTTTTAATTTTGAAAATCAAAGAAGTGTCATCTGCAAACAAAACAATCCTGTTGTTGTCCCCCACGTAAAAGGGTAGGTCATTAAAATATATAAGGAATAAAAATGGTCCGAGTATTGAACCCTGCGGGACGCCCATAGTAACTAAAGATCCCTCTGAGCGTGTACCATTAACATCGACCCGCTGAATTCTATTGTTCAAATATGAAGTCAGAAGGTCGAGAGCCTTGCTTCTTATGCCATAATGGTGTAATTTCCTGATTAATGTTTTATGTTGGACGCAATCAAATGCCTTAGACAGATCACAAAACACACCAATTGCATCTTGTTTATCCTCCCAGGCGTCACAAATACATTTCAATAACTCTACACCAGCATCGGTAGTCGAACGTCCTTTAGTGAAGCCAAATTGTTTCTCATGAAATAATTTGTGACTGTTAAAATAGATCAGCATCTGCTCTAGTATCAATTTTTCAAATACCTTGCTCAAGGTCGGCAACACCGAGATAGGTCTGAAATTACCCGGATCTGAAGCGGTGCCAGCCTTGAATAGTGGTATAACTTTACTGTGTTTCATCAAATCAGGAAATACACCACTAGAGACGCAATCGTTAAACACAGTTGCCAAGTGTGGGGCAATGACATCTATAATACTTGATATGGATTTTACTGATAACCCCCAAAGGTCAGCGGTTTTTTTAACATTAATAGATCTAAAAGCTTTTATGATGTCGTTGCAGTTGACAACGGTGAATTCGAACGCGCCTTCACAGGCAGCTACAGATTCTGCCAATAATAGCTCGGCGGAGGTGGAAGACGACTGGAGAGTGTCAGTTATCTCTATTGGAACATTACTGAAAAATTTTTCAAACTCGGTCGCCACTTCCAAATCCCCCGATACGTGGCGATTGTTTATATTTAAATGAAACTTTCTTTCATTCGTTGTACACCTACCACATTCCGCATTGATAATGTTCCAAGTAGTTTTAATTACATTCGCAGAATCATAAATTTTATTTCTAATGAAATTAGACTTGGCTAAGGTACAGGCTTGCTTAAATATCTTTGAGTATTTCTTAACATATTCCTGAAACTCTGGGTTGAAATTATATGATTTTTCAGAATACAGTTCATATAGTTTATGGCGACTTTTATAAATTCCGGGTGTAGCCCAGTCACTGAAAGCAGAACTGCCTCCGATTGATAATGTTTTCGGGGTAAAGATTTTCCCAAACACAGTATGTATCAAATTAAATAAATCAGAGTAGGATTCTTCTACGCTAATGTAATCAGGCAATTCTGTTATTTTCTTGACTAAGTTTCTTCTAAAGGTTTCCAAGCGATGTGTGTTAACTGGGACTAAACTAATAATCTTCTTAGTTTCCCTACTATTTCTCAGATAAGAAACAGACTGGCCACGATGATCTGATTTTACAGGGTCCACTATACATTTTTTAATGGGATTTATATTAGTAAAAATATTATCAATACAAGTAGCACTAGTTGCAGTTATACGAGTAGGTTCCAAAAATATATTATACAAACCAAATGACTTGAACAAATTTAACATTTTCTCTCTCTGTAAAGGTTCCCGTGCAGTTTCTAAAATGTCTACATTGAAGTCCCCACAAAATAGGACGGTTTTTTTTGTACTTTGGCATTTGAACAATGCTTCTTCAAGTTTCTCTTCGAACTGTGCATATGGAGCATCCGGGGGACTGTATACGCTTAGTACAATGAACCGCTCAAACTCTATACTGGCTATCTCAATAACTCGTTCAACAGAGAGGTCTACTATGTCTTTACGTTCTTTACACTTTATTGACTTATTAATAATAATTAAAGAGCCTCCCCGTTTATATTTTATTCTACAGAACGAGCTAGCAACCCGGTGATTTTTGAAATTGAACATGACTTGATAAGGCCTTAACCAATGTTCTGTTACACAAAAAATATCAATGCCATTCAAGTCCATGTACAATTCCAATTCCAATTCTTTTCCACCAATCAGGCCTTCAACATTTTGGTGCACCAGGTTTAAAGTATTATATTTAAGATTAATAGATTCAACGGCCTGAGAGCAATCAGATATAAAATTTTGATGTGGCTGTTGTAGAACTAAATGGCTAGATTTAACATTCCTTGATTTATACATTGTGTCAAGTTTAGTGCAAGAACGTTGCTCTTTTGTCTTATATACTAATTTAAATTACTTGGATATAAACAGCTATCCAGGGTTCTAATATCAATGTCAATTTTTTGCTCAAAAGGAGCAGGTATAGCCAGATTTTTGGCTAACATATCTATAAAATAATGTAGCGACATTGCTACCTGTCTTTTAAAATAGTCCAGAAGCTTATGCTTTCCTTTAGTCAAATAAAAATAATAATTTTTTCTAACAATAGTGTTAGTGTCAATTATATGAAACTTTATATTATGACATGTTATTGTGTCCAATGACAAATTTAAATGGTATCTAATCCTATTTTCTGCAGCTGGCATAAGCTTACAGTAAGGCAGTGTGTAAATAATAATATTATTTAAATCTAAGGAGTTTAATTTATTATAATATTTAATAAGTTTTTGTTTGGTTATACCTATCCTGTTTCCTATGAAAATGACCAGATTGTCTTTCTGTTGAAATTTATAACTACATATGGACTTCATTATTTGTGTATAGGATGAAGAAGGCATGCAGTGATTTATAAAGGACTGCCCCTGTGTACAAAAATTTAATTTTGACCCCATGTCTCTTCCAATTTCATCACTGAACATGATCCATCGACTATTTTCGCTGTTATCTTTTATAATACCTAGATTGACCTGTTTTTGTATCCTATGCATCTGGTGACCAGACAGGGTAAGTGGCCGGCTCGGGCTCGGCCCTGGTTCGGGTTGGCTGCAGTTACATTCTGTTTTATCTGCTAAAGAGCTAAAACGGTCAGCATAATGAGATGTTGAGTTTAAAAGTTTATCCATAGCCAAAGAATATTCTTTTATAATCAGCTGAGATTTATCATACATTGTCTTAACAGACTCCAAGGAATCTTGAAGCTGTTGTAATTTATAACTAAATTCCTGTGTATCTGCAGCATGCTGTTTCTGACTACTTTCTAACTTTTTAGTGCATAAATTTAGTTCATGTAATATATCTAATCTGTTTCTGCAATTTTTAATATTTTTGGTGAAATTTTTATTATTATTAAGCAAACTTTGATTTTTTCTTATCAACTTATTGAAGTGAAACTTCTTTATCGGCGTTGGAAAAAAATTTGCGTCACGTCACGTCACGATTTTTGGTTACGCGCCATCTTTGTTCTGTTCCCCACCACGGTGGATTCGAATTAAGAGTACTTTATCCAGGGATAGCATGTCATTTAAGGGTTTTTGGACTTTTGGGCTTTTGGACTTTTGGACTTTTGGACTTTTGGATGGGACATTGGTACTTTGGGTCTTTGGGACTTTGGAACTTTGGGACCTTGAGACCTTGGGACTTTGGGACTTTGGGACTTTTGGACTTTTGGCCTTTTGGACTTTTGGACTTTGGACTTTGGACTTTGGACTTTTGGACTTTTGGACTTTTGGACTTTTGAACTTTTGTACTTTTGTACTTTTTGACTTAATTTAAGGTGAGGTGAAAATTAAGTTTATGAAGAAGTTTCACTTCTTACGTGTGTACACTAAGTACACGCAATTTTTTTTATTTTTATATAATGTTTTAACTTTTTGTTACTACAATGACCTAAACCTATTTTAGCCGATACTGCAGTGTGATTGTGTGTGATTGGGAGTATCATTTGTAAGGTCTATAATGTCTGTCTGTTTGGGTTTTGCAGCGGTAACTAACTGTGGGGACCTATCTATTAGTTCGTCAAACAAGGTTTGGTTTTGTTGGGTACTGACTTGCAAAGAGATCTCTTCTAGCTGGGTTATTTGTTGGTGGGAGTCCCTAAGCTCATGTTCCAGATCAGCTATGCGGTTCAAGGCGCGTTCATACTCTGCACTGCACTTATCAAAATTATTAACTATTCTTAGCAGTTCATCCCGTTCCCTAGTCACTTCATCTAACCGCACACTTAGCAAGGACAACTGTTGTTTTAGGTTGCCGTTGTGTTTTACAACAGAGATAAGCTCTGTTTCATTGTCCTCACGTTCATTACTGAGCTGGACAACCTGCTCCTTGGCAGATTTCAGTTCTTCTAAAGCCAGTTGGAGTTTAGTCTGTTCCTGACGGGCCAGACCTCTTCGAGTCATCATTTTGTAATTTTATATAAGACAGCTACTTTATATTAAAAGCAAGGAGCAGCCTGCGAAGCTATGGATGGATAGAAGTAGGATTTCAATATATTAATGCAAGATAGTACTCGTATGAGTGTGATATCTGTCAGTTTTCAACATAGAATATACTATTAGGTATATTACAAGTGAACAACAGGTGCACACACCTACTGTACCAATTACTTTCAAAGCGAAGGTGGGATTCGATTGATCTACCTGTTTAATATCAGCATTGAATATATTATGACATATATACAAGTGAACAACAAGTAAACAAACTCACCGGCACACCTATCCACTGAATAACTTTTGACACTCCTTTTGTGAATCTATACTTGTTATTTATTTAATTATTTGAAGTGAAATTGTCTGTAACCAGCTGAACTAACTAAATACTTACTAGTTAAATAACTTTTAATGTGTTAAAAGTCAATATCAATAATTGTTGCAGGTTTTTATGTTACGTACTCTACAGGTTATGTTTCCGGCAATAATTTTATTTTTAAGTACTAACACAAGTATATTATCGTTAGATAAAGTTGATTTAACACTTTAACACATAAATTAATTCCACACCGAGGAAATAGGCAATAAATTTTGAATAATACGTCAAAATCACTTCACTAAAACGGTTGGATGACTCATTACTTTGTTTTTCGAAAAATTATAATCAAAACTTTGGATTTTTGTATTTTTACACTTTTATAACATTAATATTTTAATTTCAATAAATTTTAACATTTAAATTAGCGTATTTTTAATAATTTTAATTAAAATTACTCAGAGCTATAAAAATTTTGACAGTTCGCTAATGTTGCCAGCTGCAGAATCTACTACCTAAGTTGAGAGATCCACTAAGACTCTTTAAGATGGTCAACGCGGTGAGGACTTGGCTGATTTCCTTGGGCGGAAGGTGGCAACTTTCGCCTCTAACTATTCTCAGACACCGCGTAGATTAGTTTTAAAAAATCGAAATAGTTGTCTTGACAGACAGACCCTTTTTTGCAAAGGAGTTTTAGAGCGGAGTCCGCGACTCGGAAAACGACGGCGACGGGTCAAACTCAAACTCAAAAAACATTTATATCGCAAAGTCCTACTACATAGGCACTTGCGACACGTTCAAGAATACAAATCAAAGCTAGAACGCGGCCCGCTGAAGCAGAATTGGCAAAAATCTTGGCGGGCTATTCTTTTTGTGCTCTTTTTATTTTTGAGACAGGGGCGCCGCGATGCCTCCCGCGGCGCCCCTCTGGACTCGCCGCGGCGCCCCAGGGCGCCGCGGCGCACAGGTTGGGAACCCCTGGATTAGAGAACGCGTTCTTTTTTTTTTTAAATAGTTTCCATATTCAGACTCTCGGCCCTCAACAGTTTTATTATTATGTAAAGATATAGACTAGCAAGAAACTCGGCGGGCACTCACTTTTTTCACTTTTATACCTTAACCAATTTGCCGGTAGATGGTGCCTACTTGTGGCGACCCACAAGACGTACTAAGCTAAAAGAGTCAATTCTTTCAGCTTAGGTTGAGAGCAGTGTCTCAAAAAAGCAGTGTGTTAATAATAACTATAATATAAGTATTTTCATCAGTTGGCTATATCCCTTAGCACAAGGTTATAATAGCTTAAGTTGTGTGCAAATGTCCACAAATATTTCTTCATTTAATTATATTGAAATGATTAAGTACCGCTTACAATATAAGCATGACCACCTTTCGAAGTAATTTAATAAATCAATACGAAAAATAAGTTGAAATGCATTATATTCTCATGTAATGCAGTATGCATTGTGTAACTCGGGCTCTGGCTCTGTTACACGCATTTCTCTGTACATGAATGAAAATATAACATTTTACGAGAATATTTTGCAGACCAGAGCGACACACGTCCGTCTAGCAACACGACTCCCCCCGCACTAGATTTTCGGGCGAGCGCGGGGAAGCAAGCAATGTGATGTATTCTTTGAATACATTATTAGGTATAATTAGTTAAAACTTATACTAATTTAAAATTGAAGAAAACCATGTTAGACGTCTATGTTTTCTTTAGTCTTTGATATAAATTTTATTATCATTCATTAATAAATACATGTCATAAAACGGCTTCTTCTAAAACATTGTGGGCTAGTTCAGTGATGTTTTACTAGTTATTTATAATAAATACACAATTTCTGATGAAACCATTTTCTGGAACACATCTTGTAGATTTCAAATCTACTTTTGGCTCTCATTTTTCGTATACTAATACCGAGAAGAACGTCTTTATCTGCACCTCTTTTTCGCAAACTTTGTCAACCACTCCCCTTAAGTTTGTAGCCTAGCTAGACCAGTGCTCTGTAAACGATCACTCAGCTGGCAAGGCTTGCGATATGGTTAGTTTTGAGACAAGAAACGCTTGTGGATTTTTCATTTGCGAATGTTTCACTTCAGAAGGGACGCTAAGTCGTTGGTTCCTGCTACAAGTAACACGGTAGTCAATGAGACTAGTTGTTGGCTAGTAGGGTGATAACAAGAATATAAGCAGATAGCCACAACACGGCTATAGGCTTGCCCCCTATTTCGTGAACAAATACAACACTTGAAATGTGGGCATGGATGCGCAACGTTCAAAACCGTTTGATATTACATACATTGGGAGGGAGCTGCCTTCAGTTAGTGGACTGCCATAGGCTAATTTGATGGATTTGATAATAAAAAAGGTCAATAGTAATCCATTTAGTTAGACATTTTATATGTCGTAGAAATATTAACGAAATCTCGGCAATATATTACATTAATACGTGCCCCAAGATGATTTGCGTATTTCTCGAAAAGTTGGCCATGAATAAAGGGTCTGAGGGAAATCTTGAGTGACGCAGGTCGGACAGCGGGGGATACATTTTTGTCATTCCACGCCTTTGCATTAGTTTTCCTGATAGTACCATGCCCAATAACCATTGAAATAAAATGGTACAGTTTAGGTACACGTCGATCCTTACAAACTATATCGCAAATTGCAAACCTTTACCTATTTTATGTTATTTAAATTACATAGTCATTGCGTATAATATATGTAGTTTAAGAATATTATTACAAATTATTACACTCTCACTAATAAGTACAACTATGTATAGTTCTACAGGATATTTATCCATACTGAAGCCACAACATTAAAACGAGTGAAATGGTATTCTATTTCTGACTATTATACGCGCGCTGCTTCTTCAATGTGAATAATAACCTTCTTATTGAACCTCAAGAATAGAGGAAAAATCAGTTTAACAGACACGAATAAATAAACTGACACGCATAATTTTATGCGCATACAAGCTGACCCGCGCAACTTCTTTTACGTTACAGCTCGTCTTTTCTATATAAATCTTTGAGAAGATAGTTTAAACAGGGCCTAAGGGCACAGACAAAAAAGCGTTTTCATTATAAACTATGTAAAGATATTAAATAAAAATCCGATATTTATTCAGTAACAAGCATAGTTAGTATAAAATGTTTCTCTATATAATATTCTACCTACAAAACGTAAATACAAACCACTCATTCAACTAAAATTAATTTTGTATTTTGTAAAGTTAGTAGAAAACGGCCTAAATAAACATTATGGCAAAATTTTAATATCCACATTGGCGTATTGTACATATAATTTCTCGTAATCTCCTCTCTTCAGCTTTCCCAACATAGATTTGGCTTTTGATTATATCCCTTTTCTAAATGGGAGAGGTAAATATTTTAAGACTAGATATGACGGGAAGGTACATTTTAGGGTTCTGTATCCAAAGGGTAAAAATTAAACCCTTTTACTATAATTCCGCTGTCTGTTCGTATGCCTACCACCAGGCAGTATCTCATGAAATGTGACAGTGCGTGGCAGATAGCTTAAATTTTCACAGATGATATAGGTAGTTCAATCCCTTACCGCTATAACAACAAATACTAAAAACAAAAAGAACTAGGGGCTCCCATACAATAAACGGAATATTTTTACGTAATTTGGTATGTTATGGTATCCTTCGCGCCTGACTCTAACTTGGCCGGTTTTTACAACTTTAACGCAATGAACTATTCTTATCTTGCAGAGTTTATGGTACTAATAACGATCCAAGAATATATTCAAATAGTTTCACATTTTCTACTCTATCTTCACTTAATCCCACCCAAGAGATATCATTAGAAAATACTATTCTGCAATGCTATTTGAATATCTGCATGTGACTTTGGGGAGAACGGGTGCACATTGCTAAAATAGATGTATAGAGTAAGTACGTGTTGGAGGATGTACGGATATATACTGTTTAAGTTACATATTGAAAGTGTACTCTATAAGTCGGCAATGGAAAATGGACTGTAGAAAAACTAGGCTTTATTTTTTAAAACTTATTAATAATACAATTTTGACTATCTTGTTTTAGACCTATCGTAGCCACGTATTATTTAAATTATTTAAATTAATTATCTATTACCAATCAAGCCCATGTATTTTGTACGAAGAAATGAAATATTCGACAGTCGTAAAGCTCTTCAACTTGAATAATAAATAGCTTTTCACAGCTATCTATGAGATGTTTGTTTTGCTGGATGTTGTGTGTGGTCTCAAACATATAAAATCCAGCTTTTTACGGTTGGGGTTAAAATGATAACTAGGTAAAAAGTTGAGCTCTTGAAAGCTCATTCTCATACAACGATTCCATCACTCAGAACATCAGTAATATTTAGTCTAATATGTAATCTAAACAAACATTGCTCTATAAATACTGAGCAAAACGGTAAACAGGTAATCGTTCTCTAGGGTAATTTAGTTGTGCAGCGGCAACACTCTGCATCTCAGGAGATATCTTAACATCTAGCTTGTCTCCTACAACAACACACCTATCGCGTCTGGCTGGATGTTAATAGCTGAAAAAAGGACTCGTAAACAATTTAATATCTAGATCGAATAAAGTAGTTCAATTCGAATAGGCGTTATCTAAATATAACATATAACTCAAAGGTGACTGACTGACTGACACATGTTAGTAGTCCAATATCTACGTTTAAATGATGAATATATTATGTGTGTTATGCAAGTATAAGGTTTCATACTCGTATAATGGTATCAATAACCAATTACACTTAACGTAGTAAATAGACTGCATACACACAAAGTAGGCATGGCAGCTTAAATTATACAACAGTTTCTCTATAATATGTATCTTAAACACATAATATCCAGGGCCTAGAGCGCTTAACTATCGTACCTCATAGTTTAGAATTCTAGAACTGAGATTAGGTTGCTCTATAGAATATTTTCAAAGTGCACTTATTTTTAAACTATCGCGGTTTTTAACACTCATACTTATAAAATTTGGAACTTCACGCGAAATACGTTTCGGACAAAATAAAAAATCGGAACTTCACGCGTTGCAGCGCCCGTGGTCGCGTTTGAACAGACCAACCGCGACCACAGGCGCTGCAAGATGTCCGAAACGTCACGTCGTCGGTGAATGTCAGTAAAAATTATGTCACGTCAAGTCCCGAATTTTATAAGTATGAGACTTTATGATATTAGTAACCTAAATATGCTTGCCGGGCACGGTAGCCTCGGTAGGTATCTGTGGCGAAAACACCGGGAAACCACGGCCGAGTGTCAGCACTGCGAGGACCAGAGCGATGACACGGCGCTCCACACGCTTGTGGAGTGCACGGCGTGGGCGCAACAGCGCCAAGTCCTCGTAGTGGGTCTGGGCGTGGACACTCTCTCGCTCGAGGAAATGGTGCGAGCCATGCTCTCCAGCGGGAGTAAGTGGGACTGCGCCGCCTCTTTCTGCGAGCAGGTCATGCTCGTGAAGGAGGCGGCGGGGCGGGTGCGGGAGAGAGCTCTCCCACCCGAGTTCCGCAGTCGGTGGCCTGGGCGCCGCCGACGTGTCTTCGCCGAGGACTATCGGCCTCCATGACCGGGGGTCTGAGGACGGTGAGAGGGCCGCTCACCGTCCTTACAGAAGCAGGCCCATGACGGCAGCGTGACGTGAGCAACCCACGCACGCCCCCCTTTAGAAGCGGGATCACACCCAAAACCCCCATAAAGACGCGGGATAGCACCCGGAGCACCCCTTGGGCGAGGCCGCAGCAGCTGCCGTAGGTCTGTTGGGAGTCCCGGGACATCCATCCGAGGGCTTAGCCGGGGCTCCCAACCACAGGCTGTTGGACGTTACGTGAGGTTTTTTAGTCGGTAAGAGTCCGGCATAACATCCTTTGAGGATTTTCCCTCAGGTTAAAAAAAAAAAAATGAGACCGCATTCTTAGCATTCCATGGATTCTCCGTGCGGGCGCCGGGTCCATAGCGTGGCACAGGGGGGAACACCCCGACGGCGTCTGGGACTTGCGACCCATTCGAGTAGGTTTAGGGTGGCCACCTTACTATGCGCTTAAACGATCACCTTCCACCGTCAACAATGTTCCCCCCCCTGCCCAACCAGATTTGGTAAGATTCTATCAATGCCGCTTTGGATACGCGTTTTAGTAAAGAGCTTACTGAAGCTCTTGGGAATCCAAGGTCCTTAAATAAATTATACATGGATTTAGCTGGAATTCCCCTTGCTCCTACTTCTACGGCATAGAGTTTAACCACATAGCCATTTTTGGTTAACTCATTGGTCAAGTCAAAGTATTTATTTGTCTTCATGGCGTGGTCCTTCGGTATGTTGGTCTCCCACGGCACCGTCAGCTCCACGAGCACCGCACGCCTGTGTATCCTCGAAAACAGGAATATGTCGGGTCTGGCTGACGAGGCACATACATCCTCCGGGATTTTGTAGTGTTTTTCATACGTGTCTGATAGTATAGTCCAATCGGCGGCAGCCATCAAAATTGAGTATGGCTTTTGAGGTACTTCCTTTGAACAGCCTTACTTTACAAACGCAATGTCATATCTTTTGTTTGTGGTTAATCCCTTTTTCGCTCTCGCTACCGCCAAACTGACAGCCTCACGTATGATTTCCAATACCCTATCGTGTCGGCGTGAGTAATGACCCCGGTCTAGTAACGTCCTACAACCTACCAGCAGGTGCCTAGCAGTTACAATAGCTTCTCCACATGCATTACATGTTTTATCTGTGGCTTTCCCCCACCTGACCAGATTACTTTGGTCGGGGAGGGCCAATTGAAACGCGTTCAGGTAGAACTTAAGCAAAGCCGGCGACCAGTCGTACAATAAGGTACGCCACTGCAAGGCCATGGGAATACAAAATTCACCCTGAGTAAGGCATTCATTCTGCATCTCCAGGTTCATCGCGTGCACCTTGTAGGCATCGCTCTTATCCTGCTCCAGAAAAGATTTTGTAATGTCTTCATCTGTTTGTCTCCGGATACTACCCAACCCCGCTCGACCAGTCCGCGAACCCACCAAGAATTTCTTGTGGAATTGGAGGCGTGACTCAAGTTCTGCTATATTTTTATCCTGTGGAAGAGTTTGAACGATTTTGTCCCTTGATTTAGCCAAGACGTGCATTTTAGTAACTTTTAGATGTTTATAGAGTTCCGACGGCTTCTTAAACGTCATTCCGAAGTTATTAGAGGCACTGTATAATGCCGACGGGTCGGCCGATTGAGCTAGCCCTAGCCACGACTTCAACGTCTTAGTAACATTCGCATCCAATTTTCTGAGAAGGTTTTGGCTCATATCGTACACAAGAAACGGCCAGTTTAGACGTGATGTTAAATAGATGTCGTATATCCATGCTTTCTTGATAATATGAATACGAATGTGTCGTACTAGTTAGATAAAACTAATAGAAACCAGCGACTTCACTGTATTTCACTGAATCGTCAACGATGAGTGTTCTGAAACGCCCTGGTATTCGATCCGGAACACTTGTGAGATAAAAATATCGTTCTCTTATTAGGCACAGAATAACCCAGATGAACAAAATTTATTTGCAACTTTTTATACTAGGTATCATGGGTTAGGCTCCCTAAATGTGAAAAGACATACCAATCTAAGGACCATCTACTTGAGAAAGATCTTGCCAACTTGGACTTTAATCTGAAAATATTACCAACTTCCAAGCAGGGAAGGAACATTTCACATTCACATTAAATAAATGAAACCGAAGAAAGTCATGGAGATCTTTAACGGGACGGATCTTTTGCGGCTAGCAGTTGGCGTAATTTATTTTAAAATCTAGGTATACATGACTACGTTTGAAATTTTGCAACTAAGTAGCTGAAAACAGTTTCCCGGTGCGCAGTATTTTGCTATGTGTTACGTAATATTTTAGTATAGAGTCGGCTAGACATTTACGTTCTTGCCCAGCCAAACAAGATTATGGCAGCCCGGGGGCAATTCCATTCGTCTCGTTTGCTCAGATTAGTGTTGACTCGCCTAATATTACAGAAGGGCCTACAGTCTCAGCTACTTTTAAAATTCTGATTAATCCGACCCAGAAAAATACCCATCACTTTCTGAAGGTCCAATTACAATATTTTTTGCCACTTAGCACGCGCGCCGGCAATACAACGCTGCGAAAGAAGACTGTAGCCATAAAGTAAAGCTGTTCTTGTAACAAGAAAACAACTGTATTTTCAAAAATTTTAATAAATCTACTGTTGAAAAAATGACTTGGTAGAATAGAGTTCTTTTTCTTTTTTCTATATAACAAAGTTTCAGGGAAGTAACCTACCAAGAGAGCTATTCATTATATACAATTAGTTGTTGTATCATTCTGAAACACGAACGATTGTAGCGAACAACGTGCTAAATCTTTACGTCACCGTTTATTACGGCTAAAGCCATTATATATCACACATCTGACAGAAATAAAGCTCTACGAGGTCCTCTTTCTATTTTGATAGTGCTATACTATGCTAAAATTACCCAATGCGTTTAAATGCATAACTACAGTACTTATGAAAGAAAGAAAGAAAGAAACTTTTATTTGTTACAGACATGTAGGACACATTAAATTGTCAACCTAAAATTAAACATGTTTTATTGCATTGTGTGCTTCACGACTATATCAAAGAGGTGTCCAGTTCAGCATGTGCCCGGCGGAACCCTGGCGCTGATTTTCGACTGGAACCCATGTTTTGTGTGTAGTTGTGTGTGTGAGAGTGTAGTTGTAAATATATATATATCGACGGCAGCAAAGAGCAAACGGACATCTGTAAAATCACTAGTTTTCAGGAGAGCGTTTATAACGCAAAAACGTTATAACTTTTACAATTACAAAGCTAGATCCTTGAAATTTGGAATACATAATTAAAATAGCATTTCGAAGAAAGCAATGGCGGTCAGTCAACTGTAATATTCATATTTTAAAAAATACGGCTGATATCTTTTTATACTTTTACAACATAAATATTACTAAATGAGTCAACTGTCATATGTTTGCTTATACTTCGGACTTTTTAAATCGTGATCCCTAATTAATTTCATTAAATAAATTCAATAATTGTTATCCTTTTTAAAATCTATCTCCAACTACGACAACAAATAAAGGGCACGTATGATTGATAGCAAAATAATGTAGTTGTCTCAATTTACTGCATATCATAAAGGTCATGTTACTGATTTTACAGTTGTCTTTTTAATTATGATGAGCTTTTTCAGTACAATAAAAGAGTCCAGTGCCAGCTTCCGAAGTTTGGTCCCAAAATTGAGGGTAGCATGTGCCGCACTCGCGCGGCTGATGCCCAACATCAGGGGACCCAATGCTAGAGGAGACTATACCTGGGGATCGAGCGAAGCATGGCCCTATATGGGGCCCCCGTATGGGCAGAGACCCTGACGACCAGCAATGTGGCTGGATTGCTGAGCCCGCAGAAAGCGATGGCCGTCAGGGTGATAAGAGGATACCGCACGATCTCCGGTGAGGCGGCATGTCTCCTAGCCGGGAGCCCTCCATGCGACCCGGAAGCGAGAGCCCTTGCGTCACTGTTCAGATGGCGCAAGGAGGCGCTGGAGCGGGGCCAAAGGCCTGCGTCTCGAGAAATTGAGGCCCAGCGGTCCCTGCTCCAACAGGAAACCATGGAGACATGGAAGGTGCGACTTGGGGAACCAAAGGGGGATTTGCCACATACGCGGCCGCCAGACTGGTCATGGATGAGTGGCTGGAGAGAAGACACGGTGCTCTCTCCTACCGGTTGTCACAAACTTACCGGGCACATTAGCTTCGGTAGGTATCTGTGGCGAAGACACCGGGAAACCACGGCTGAGTGTCAGCACTGCGAGGACCGCAGCGATGACACAGCGCTCCACACGCTAGTGGAATGCACGGCGCGGCGTGGTCGCAACAGCGCCAGGGCCTCGTAGTGGGTCTGGACGTGGACACTCTCTCGCTCGAGACCATGGTGCGAGCTATGATCTCCAGCGGGAGAAAATGGGACTGCGCCGCATCTTTCTGCGAGCAAGTCATGCTCGTGAAAGAGGCGGTGGGGCAGGAACGGGAGAGAACTCTCCCACCCGAGTTCCGCAGTTGGCGGCTTGGGCGCCGCTGACGTGTCTTCGCCGAGGACTATCGGCCTCCATGACCGGGGGCCTGCATGAGGACGGTAAGAGGGCTGCCCACCGTCCTTACAGAAGCAGGCCCATGACGGTAGCGTAACGTGAGGATCTCACGCACGCCCCCCCCCCCCCCCTTAGAAGCGGGGTCACACCCGAAACCCCCTAAAGACGCGGGATAGCACCCTAACCACCCCCTGGGTGAGGTCGCAGTGGCGGCCGTAGGTCTGTAGGGAGTCCTGGGACATCCTTTCGAGGGCTAACCCGGGGCTCCCAACCATAGGTTGCTGGGCGTTACGTGAGATTTTTTAGTCAGTAGGAGTCCGGTATAACATCCTTGAGGTTTTTCCCTCACGTTAAAAAAAAAGGTCCATCATGTGATCGTTCCACGATTGTATTTTCCATCAAATTTGTGAGATCTTCGCTGTTGTAAACATCACTTTGTTTTCTATTTTGTGCCAAATTTAACAATAATTTATTCTTTCTGCTATACTTGTTATTATAATTACAGTATACTATGAAATGTGGTTAAAAAAATCACAGATTTTAAAATAATTATATTTTGTACGCAAGCTTAAATATGTCAACCTCCCGTGACGAAACGGTCAAGTAACTAATACCTTTGTATAAATGAAACGACGCGCCAAATTGTCCGGTGCACACACGGACAAGTGTATATGCCCGTGTGTACTTCGCTGCATTCTAAAAAAAGGGTGTAGGTGTCTTTTTATACGCTGCAAAATACCACTAAATATTTGATTTAAAAAAAAATAAAAAATTATGTCCAAATGGAAGACAAAATTCTTAATTCAATTATGTAAAAAAACGATTTTCGCAAAAATGCAGATGTCCGTTTGCTCTTTGCTCCCGTCGATATATTACTAGTTGTTTCCCGCGGCTCCGACCGCGTAGAAGTCGTTATCGCGTAAAATCGTAGGGGAGGTCAGCTCAAAGCGGCCACCTTAACTTTGAATTAAAAAAATAAATATTAAATAACAAACTTTTGAACAAACTTCTATTGCAATAGTTCGAAAAAATATTTAAGAATCTATATTATCGTTTCAAATATTCAGAAATTTAAAATTAACATATTTTTTTTCTAAATACAAACAGGTTGTTAAAAAAATTTTTCAATAAAAAATAAAACCGACTTCAAGCAAATCCTGAAAAATAAAATTTACTTAGCACAAAGTAATATGTATTTTGATTTTATCAGATTTTATTCAATATCATATTGAAGTCGGTGCCAAGTAAACCCATAGTTTTATGTACTTAGGTATTATATTGATGGCACCAAATTCTATTCTGTGACCAATGTTCACTTTTAAAACATTGTGCGCATATTAAAAATAACTTCAAAAATAACCCTTTATTCTGAACAAGTCACCGTACAATGTAAAACATAACCTACCCGGTACTCTGAGTGCAAGAAGGCCCTAAATGGCCCTAATCGATGTTCTCTTAAAAAAAAATCATTGTATATAA
Source organism: Miltochrista miniata (assembly GCA_933228765.1). Lineage (NCBI taxonomy): Eukaryota > Metazoa > Arthropoda > Insecta > Lepidoptera > Erebidae > Miltochrista > Miltochrista miniata. The sequence goes on from OW121751.1 coordinate 24,178,355, forward strand.
AACTGATAATAAGGAAGCTGTCTATAATATTTTGTAAATAGCGCCCTCTTTATATAAAAACACTTTTTAATGCTGTTTTATTGTGGTCGCTGGGATGATATTAAGGCTTGTATGTTCGAAAGAGACTCATCTTGGGGTGATCTTTATACTAGAAAATATTCTTCGATTTGATCTGATAAAACCATATTATTATAATTTATTAGATACTCTTGCTTTTTTAACGTATTAAAACACGATTAGGAATACTTTGTTCGATCGAAATCGCTCTTGTAAAATGAGAAATATTGCAAAAATCTTAACAAGTAATGTACTTTTTATCTAAATAAATGAGTTTAATTCTCATAAAAACTTGTCATAAAATTGATATAGGTCTTTAGAAGAATATTTTTCGTACAAATTTTTTTCTTAACACCCCTCAGATTTAATAACAGTAATATAATGTATTAGAATCGAATGCAATCCGGCAAAAGTGTACGCTGCAATCGTTCGAATTGCCTTAGGATTTGTCAAGGTCGAATATTGCAGCCTTAATGTAAAAAGTAGCCTATAACCATCTTTAAAACCTGTTGTATATCGTGTCAAATTTTGAGCTCAATTGCTTTAGTACATTTTGAGATTTTGAAGCATACACATACGCACATAACATTTTTATATATACGGATAGAAGATGAGATGCGACCCCAGCTTTGTTCATTTTATTTTATTAAAATTTAGAGTAATAGAAACTTTGACTATAGAATATATTATATTATACTAGCGACCCGCCCCGGCTTTGCCCGGGTGCAATGCTGATACTAAATACACTAAGTACAGAAAAACTGTGATCTTTAAAGCATTGTGGATCCCAAACCCGCAGGGATACGCGGAAAATTTTTATGTTGTCGTATTAAAGACCAACTATGGTCTTTAATACGACAACTTATTATATTGCTTATCAAAATATAAGGTGAGACCTTTGTACTTTGATACTGAACTGAGAAATTAAACCAAATAAATTTTCCCCCATACATTTTTTATTATCATTATTTTTAGGCATGAATGAGTCAATTTATGGAAAAGTTGTAGCACTAAATGTTAATTAGCACTATATTTTCTATCCAAAACAAATTTGATATCTTAGATCGTAATTATGTCCACCTATTTTAAAATCCGGACCAGTGTGCGGCCGGCCGGTACGGCCGCATACGCTACGTCCCGCAATTTTATATCTGTAATATCTTAGAAAATATTTATTTAAATCATATGCTGTACAGGGCCATATAGATCTATATTAAATAAACAATGTATTTAAGGAATTTAATTGGATAAGGATTAATGATGTATTAGTTAAAACCGCTTCGAAAATAAGCCATTATTTGTCGTAAAAAGTAAATGACTTAAAAATGTTATTGTGGGATATCCATAAGAGATAGAGATATGCCATCACGGAGTTTTCTGTAGACCTTTACAATGTGTACAATACTTAGTATATCACTTTGATAAATCTCGTAGGATTCAGCTTGCGTTTGCAATGTAAGTGGAAAAAAAATTAATTATTTTCGACATCACATTAGAAACCTCAAAAATAACAGTATTTCTCCACTATTTAACGGATGTTATTATACATATAAACCTTCCTCTTTAATCACTCTATCTATTTAAAAAAACCGCATCAAAATCCGCTGCGCAGTTTTGAAGATTTAAGCATACAAAGGGACATAGGGACAGAAAAAGCGACTTTGTTTTATTGTATGTAGTGATTATCTGTACTTTGACGTTATATGTATAATTTCGAACGCAGCAGCAAGCAGTACTGCTGCTGCTATAGAGCCTATATTGAACCTGCCTTTGGTAGGATAACAGCTAGCTCTGAGAGTATTTACTAGTCTAAAGTTCATTTAGTAAGGCTATTACTTTCCAGCTCTAAATGTACAAACGCATAACATACAAAGCTACAGTTCAAAGCAAATGGAATCAAATGGTACGTGGTTGCACTGAACATTTTGAAAAAACAACCAGTAAATCTGGACTTTTATTGCTGTGTTGTAAAAAGCAATAAAAACTGCGTTTAGCTGGATGGCCCACAGCCAAATGGTGGGTGGTTAGATAGCGACTCATTTATTCTATGAAACTATGACCTCCACTAGTAGTTGTACCGAATTGTTCAAGTCGGGCTTTATTATTGGTATTTAATATTTTTTACGTATTATTTGAGATTAGTTAATGTATCTTACAAACATAAATATGGTCACGCCTTTAACCTCAAAAGGATAGTTAGATGAGTTTTATGCGCCCATATTTCACCTTCAGATTTTGCCTCACGTAATACGTGGTGAGACGTATTGCCTAGTTGAAATGGACAGGCGTAGGTTGTGATGATAATGTATCATTTTATTGAAATTATTCATTAACACGTTTTTAAGATTTGGCATGAACCATGCTATCGAATAAAAGTCACATTTCAGCACCTAAAAGTGGCATGGCATGTCTAGGTTATGAATAGGCTCATATAATTAATCCTGTATACGAAAGGGATAGATATCTATTAAATAAATATGAATCACGACTAAAATCATGACTTTTAGGGTGCCGCATCTCAAAACGATAAAACGGGGCCATTACAGGATCACTTTTTTTTCCATCCATCCGTGTGTCCGTCTTTTGAGCCATCGCGGCCACGGTCGGCGAATCCGACATGTTCGATTTTTTACCCTGAATATGTTCGTCGGTTTGATTGGATGGGACCGTGGCTGGTGTTCTTGGTAAGGTACATAGGTTATTTATGACGCAGACAGACGCTTGTTCTGTAAGATTGCGTTAGGTATCTTACGACATGACTAGTCCTGAGATTGGTCAGTACCAGCGGGCATGCAAAGCCGTTGATACCACAAGACTGTAACAGTAGTCGTTAGGCCAAGTTGACGACTTTAAAAAACTAACTTCAAGTAGCCACAACGTACCGCTGTCCATTTTAACATGGCAATGGATTCACCATGTTCAGAGAGACTTTCTTCCGCGCGATAATTCTTTTTTTATTTGATAGCTGATGCTTCCCATTTGGTCCCATATACAGGAAGTCAGAATCGGATTCTGGGATCCTGGAGAAATCGAAGAAATCCTTCAAATCGAGGGAATTCCTTACTGATTTACAGCAGCTACCTTGTGTTTGGGCTTGATTAATTTGTATTGGGGAGAACAATACCCCTAGAACAATATATTTTCAGTCTACCCGTCACTAAAAATAATGAATAAAAAAAAAATTAACAAAAAAAAACCGACTTCAAACAAAAACTAAAAAATTAAAAATAAAATTAACTTAGCACAAAGTAATGGGTAAGTATAATTAGATTTATCAGATATCACTGAATGTAAAACTGAAGTCGGTGCCAATATTTCTATGAGAGATTAATAATACTTAATAAACCTATAGGCTTACTTGGCACTGATTTCAGTATTACATTTAATAATATCTGATAAATCTAATTATACTTACCCATTACTTTGTGCTAAGTTAATTTTATTTTTCATTTTTCAGTTTTTGTTTGAATTCGGTTTTTTTTTGTTACCACACGGTCGACGTGCGTACGGTTACGGTCGCTACCACAAGTAATATTGTGGGTGTGCTGTTCAAGTTTTGGACTATGATTAGGGTTGAGGCTGTTCTAAATCTCTATTAAATAAGTCAACGAAGGGATGTTTAAATATTGTATAAGCCCTATTCTCAAATCACACAACCTAACTTTAAATACTCATATAACCAATCTATGCATATAATAATAATAATGAAATAAATTCGTTACGAAATCACCAATCTGTACCAAAGAAAGTAGCTATTACCCCAATCATTATTGTGCTTAGGGAGGTAATGCACTCCTTTCTTGCAAATAGGAAACGAGTGGAGAGTTTCACGACTCAAGTGAATTCATTAAAGCGAATACTTCACATTCGAACGAAAGGTAATGGTATTGATGAAAACCTCAAACTGGATGTCAGCGAAAAGCGGAGCGATAGCGACGGCAACAACGGCGCCCGGCGCGGTGAGTGGTGCCCGAACTTGAACTCAACTGCTAGGTTGCTTGTAATGCAGCGACGAAGTATTGTATTTGGTGTCGATTGTGACTAGGTACTTTTAATTAACACGCTTTTATTAGGATGACCTGTTTGTAACTAACTATGTAATGGAATCTGAGGTGACTAATTCAACCATCTTCCAAGGATCGTAGCATCTTGAAAATTGACAGCTGTATGTAGTTCGGATGACAATATAATATTAATGGTACTATCGAACTAATCTGATGATGGAGCCGGAAGATATGAACTGGATCTTAATAGTTGTGTTTGGATTTGTTAGAAAGTCTTGTAATGAACTTTGACCACGATTAGGTTTCTAGGTTATAAAGTGTGTTATTTTAGTGATTTTTAAACTATTGATTTTAGGAACTATAAAGTTTAAATTTAGAACCCACCTACAAATACTATATATACTTAATGAAAAAAAAACTGGCCAAGTGCGAGTAGGACTCGCCCATGAAGGGTTTCGTAGCAGCAAGTAACATTAAAAGTATAGTTCGTTGTAACTTTGACGGATGTTTTAACACGTTCGCAGTGGTAGTTTACTAACCGGAGATTGCGGTTTATGACGTATTAAAAAAAAATCTGCCAGCTCTGTCTCGTTCAAACTAATTTTCGTTGGTAGTTTTTATGGCAATGTACATCATATATTTTTTTTAGATTTATCATTCTCTAAGTTTAGAAGTTAGAGGGGGGGGGGACACACATTTTTCCGCTTTGGAAGTGTCTCTTGCGCAAACTATTCACTATAGAAAAAAATGATGTTAGAAACCTCCATAGCATTTTTGAAGACCTATCTATAGATACCCCACACGTATGGGTTTGATGAAAAAAAAATTTAGAGTTTCAGTTCTGAGTATGGGAACCCCCAAAATTTACTGCTTTTTTTCTAGTTTTATATAAGAATCTTAATGCGGTTCACAGAATACATCTAGCTACCAAGTTTCCATAGCATAGACCTTATAGTTTCGGAGAAAAGTGACTGTGACACACGGACGGACAGACAGACGGACAGACAGACAGACATGACGAATCTATAAGGGTTCCGTTTTTGCCATTTGGCTACGAAACCCTAAAAAAGAAAGTGTGTGCGTCGTGTAACCTTTACGCGTGATTGAAGTAAATCTTATTTGCCATTGACGGCATCCAATGTTATATTAATATCATTCATAATCAACATTCAAATTGCGTGACTTCCGTCAGAAAAAAAAACTGAGTTACTGCCTAGTCGCGCCTAGAAGTTTTACTTCAAAAATACTAAGAAGAACGGCACTACACCAACTCATTTCATGTAACCGCCGCTTGTCGCTCGGATGCCGATGCCCACGCCTCGCCGCTGTCGCAGAGCTGTCAGACAGTTCACTTCAATGAGAATTCAAGCGCTAGATCGTACCGCGCTTTTATCGCCCCGCTCGCCGCTGACATCTAGTTTGAGGCCTAAATGGAAGACGGCATACTACCGCGCATAAAAGAGAACTGATCACAAAAGAATGGAGGTTTCAAGATGCCGATGTCCGCTTTAGATCTTACACTGACTCTTTATTGTACGTAAGTGCTCTTTTGTCTACGTATAGTCTACATATTTATGGGTACCTAATTTTAAGAGTCCTTTAAGGCTAGATATGACTTTTACAGTAAGATGCCCGAATGTCTAGAAATTATTGTTATGTTGGAACATTTTACATTGTTATGGTACCGTGATAAATTGAAATATATTTGTAGGTAAATATGAGGTCTTATCTACTAGCAACCCTGCTTCACACTTGATTTTTTCTTTTACTTACCACTATGTGACAGATAGGAAAACTGGTCCACCTCATCGAAAGAGGTCACTACATTTACCTTTTGGGTACCTATGAACATGTTTCAACACTCTCGCTTCCGACCAGGCAAAAGCGATCTAAGAACCCTTTTAAAGAATCTTATACTGTAAACGTTCGGAAAAACCGACCCAGAGAGCTCATTCTACAAACTAAGTACACTCAAAAGTATCGCCTATCTATTGAAAGTTTTGATAGTATAGTAAAGTAAATTCTAACAGATGGTGCATGAATGTGGGTGTAAGAACTTTATGTTGACACATATCATGTTGTTTGATAAATCTTCGAGTACTCGAATAATTACGATACCAGTAGATGATCCACATAACTATGGCCTTTGTACTTGGGTCTGGGATGTACATGGTACAATGACTCCCTGTCACAATGACCTAACTACTGTGCTAATTTATAGTCCTAGAAGAACCTTCATACAATAAAAAATTCCAATTCAGAGCTACAGGGTTTCCTTTGAAGTGGCATTTATATTTCAAAGAATGCAACCTGTAACAAATAGCTTCAACTTATATTTCATTACCGGCCGCCTGCCCAACGTCAACCTTTCTTGAAAGTGCTTTCGTAACCTTAATAGAATAAGAAACACTGTCACGATTTCACATAGCAAGGAAATGAATTTTCATATTTTTTGAAATATAAAATGTTTGTCGTGATGTCTAAGTACATACATTCGTCCTGGGGTCATCCTTCCGAGGGCTGACCCTGGGCTGCGTACCGTAGGCATTAGGTAGAAAACGTGTGGTTTTTAGTCGGTAGAAGTGTGGCACAGCATCCATGTAGGATTTTCCTAACGTAAAAAAAAATCTACAAACATTCGTATCCTTCCATCCCAATGGCGTCGAAATCCAAGAACTATGATATCAGACAGGAGATAGAAGAAAATCTGAATTTACCACAGAAGAAGAACCACAAAAACGCAGAAGTAATTCCTATTCCTGTGTAATTTTCTTTTCTTTAATTCAAGAACAGTTTTACATAGCAGCCTTAATAATGCGTTCCTATTTTTACTCTTTGATTATGGAATCCTAATAAAAAGTCTCGTAATAATTTTAATGTAATATTAAATAACTAACTAATTAGGTATCATTTCCGCTCTGGTTCTACGGTAGTACCTTAAGGATTTAGAAGAGACCCTGGGAGATTTTCTTTTGGTGTTTACTTCCCCAACAAGGCCTAAACAAAAGCTTGAATAAAAGAGGAACAGGGATCGTCGGTAAACGCAGATAGATAGAATACCTAGCTTAGTAAAACCTGCCATGAGAGTCTGAGGGATTTGGCCTAAAATATACAAAGTTATGTTGAGCAATTTACTACCATTTAAAATTTATCATAACGACTACCATGATACTGGCAACCAAACATAATAATAATAAATAATAAATATTTGTGAACATTTACACACAACATCATCTAGCCCAAATTAAGCTAATTTGAGCTTGTGCTATGGGATCTAGACGACTGATAAACATACTTATATGTTTCTAAATACATACATATTATACATGGAAAACAGCCAAACTCCGAAACAAACACTTGAGGATCACACAAATATTTGGACCGACACAGGAATCAAACCCAAGACCACGAGCGCCGCAGGCAATATCACTACCAAGTACGTCACAGAGGCAGGAATATTAAAACAATGGTTTAGGCGAAAAACGCTATTTTTAAAAATAGCAACAGAGCGTCGCAAAAAGGTAACATGTATAAGAATATTAATCTTCGTACCTACTTTACTCAGTAAGTATAGAGATTGTATTCAGCTACATACAAACACGGTTTATGACTCATGTATTAGGTTCGTTATCGTAATGTATCCTGCAGTCCCGAGTCGTTGAGATACAAGATCGTTCCTTGATACTTGTAATTATGGGCGTGCACTAATGAGCGCAGCAATCACAACCACTCTGAAGGAAATTCAAAGATGACAGAATAATGTTTACGTAGATTTATGTTGTTTCGTTATTTCAATTTAAAAACTGACGACGTAATGTTCACAGCATTGTAATTTAGGTTGGTACTTGAAGATTTGTATGAAAATCAATATTTTTGTGATACTTGCAGTAGATAACATTTGTCTTGTTTACTACATAAATAGTTACTTAGTACAAATCTTAACGACTTCTGTAATGTCGTGGAGATTTGGTGTTTTTATACTCGTGTAAATTCTTCACATAGGCTATGCCAGACCGGGCCTTCCTACTAAAACCACACCATCATAAAAAATATCTTAGTCTCACTGTAAGTTGTTGCAATACACGAAAGGAGTCTCAGGAGTCCTCAATATGACTGACTAAAAACTATGAAAAGTCAACGTGCAGTGAAACGGAGTCAACGTTTCTTAAAAGAATGAAGGTTCGAACCTGCTAAGGCTTCGCTGCTTAGATTGACACAGTCTAATGTTCAGATAAATTAGATAATGAAAGTGCATTTAGGTATGAAACTAATTACTTTTCTACATAAATCATCTCACCCGTCAAGAAAACGGGATGAAACTGGATTAGAGTTGATAGAGCCAATAGCAGACGAACGAATATTGAAATAGATTTGAAACGAATTGAATAGGTTTTCTTCATTTCCAGTTCAATTCTTCAGTATTATTTGAAATGTCATTCAATGTTTTAAAGCTATCTCCTTGAGTGAAGATGACAATTTTAGAAAAGGAAACCTAGTCTCAGATTTATTGTATACTAGCTGTTCCCTGCGGCTTCGTCCGCATAGAAGTCGTTGTCGCGTAAAATCATTACTCTTCTTTTGTGCAGTCAGTTAAAAAGTAGCCTTTTTTTACGTGAGGGAAAATCCTCATGGATGTTATGCCGGACTCCTACCGACTAAAAAACCTCACGCAACGCCGAACAGCCTATGGTTGTGAGCCCCGGGTAAGCCCTCGGAAGAATGTCCCAGGACTTCCAACAGACCTACAACCGCCTCTGCAGCCTCGCCCAGGGGGTGGTTCGGGTGCTAATCCGCGTCTTTGGGGGGGGTTTCGGGTGAGATCCCGCTTCTAAGGGGGGGGGGGGGGGGGCGTGCGTGAGTTCCTCACGTCACGCTGCCGTCATGGGCCTGCTTCTGTAAGGACGGTGAGCGACCCTCTCATCGTCCTCAGACCCCCGTTCATGGAGGCCGATAGTCCTCGGCGAAGACACGTCGGCGGTGCCCTGGCCGCCGACTGCGGAACTCGGGTAGGAGAGTTCTCTCCCGTACCCGCCCCGCCGCCTCTTTCACGAGCATGACCTGCTCGCAGAAAGAGGCGGCGCAGTCCCACTTACTCCCGCTGGAGAGCATGGCTCGCACCATGGTCTCGAGCGAGAGAGTGTCCACGTCCAGACCCACTACGAGGACCTGGCGCTGTTGTGCCCATGCTGTGCACTCCACCAGCGTATGGAGCGCTGTGTCATCGCTGCGGTCCTTGCAGTGCTGACACTCGGCCGTGGTTTCCCGGTGTCTACGCCACAGATACCTACCGAAGCTACCGTGCCCGGTTAGTATCTGTGACAGCCGGTAGGAGAGAGCACCTTGTCTCCTCTCCAGCCACTCGTCCATGACCGGTCTGACGGCCGCGATTGTGGCGAATCCCCCCTTTGGTTGCTCAAGTCGCACCTTCCATGTCTCCACGGTTTTCTGGTGGAGCAGGGACCGCTGGGCCTCGATTTCTCGAGGCGCAGGTCTTTGGCCCCGATCCAGTGCCTCCTTGCGCCATCTAAACAGTGACGCAAGGACTCTCGCTTCCAGGCCCCATGGAGGGGTCCCGGCTAGGAGACATGCCGCCTCACCGGAGATAGTGCGGTATCCCCTATCACCCTGAACTAAAATCCCTGAAGTACCCTGAAGTAAAAAAGTAGCCTATGTCTTTCCTTTGAGCTCAAATTATCTCTATACCAAATTTTATCAAAGTCGGTGCAGCGGTCGAAGCATGAAAATGTAACAAACCGACAGTCAGACAGAGTTACTTTCGCATTTACAATATTAGTAGGGATATAGGGATATTTGAATAACCGTGTAAATTAAAAATACATCTTACTAATATTATAAATGCGAAAGTTTGTGAATGTGGATGTGTGGATGTTTATTACTCTTTCATGCTCGAACGGCTAAACGGATCTGGCTAAAGTTCGGTACAGGGATACATTATAGTTTGAAATACACATAGGCTACTTCTTATCCCGGGAATAAGTTCCTACGGGAAGCAGGAACGGGATCAAATTTTACGCGGGCAAAGCTACGGACATCAGCTAGTAATTAAATAATTAAGATTGTTATGAACTCATTATTTTCAAACAGACTAGTTAAGTGTGCAGACACTATGTAAATGTAACAAGATTATCGATTATCAAAATATTTTGGCACTTCGTGGCCCCGCGGCCTCAGCGTTCTGTAAATGATCACTCCAGGAAGACATTTTCTTTATTGTCAAAGCGGGCTCAAAAAAGAGTACGCTTATAAACACACAAATATAAGAAATGAATATGTGTGTGTGTGTGTGTGTCTGAAGTTATGAGTGTATTTTGTGTAATTGCATAGTGACAGCCGATTGCTTTTGCAGTGGTGTTATATGAATACGATTTCCCCCGCAACATTATGACAGACAGATATGTATAAATACAGCAATCATGCTAAGTCTATTCCCCTCTACTGGTCGCGTTGCTCTGTGACTTGTAAGTATATTTACTTGCTCTAAAATATTACTAACATACATAATATATGGTCGCAACTTTATCCCCAAAGAAGTACGCAAAGGCATATGATACGTCCAAGTTCCACCTTTTTAGAATTTGTCCCAAGTAACAGGTGTTGAGTCGTATTGCCGTATTGAAATGGACAGGCGTGGATGTGATAAAGACTTCATCTACTCTAAACGACTGCCATTTTACTGGCAACCGGAACTAACGGCTTAACTTGCCTTTCGAAGCACAGAAACGCTCGCAAATGAATGTCACAAAGTGGCCGGTTTTTGGACGGGTGACTGGTGGAAAGTCTTGTATGGCGCCTCCCTTTTCAGATAAACATCATAGATCGGGGTGCTCTATGCTTACGAGTACATTAACTGTCCCGGTGCACTTCATACCGGCTCCAAAACCGGCTCCGTCATCACAGGACGTAAGGCTAAAAAAAACAGCTTTTTACCATTTCTATTCATAAGAACTTTCTGCTGACAATAACGAGCAAAATAAAACTTCAAAGTCTGTAAAGAACGTTAATATGTTCAGACGGGACTAAAAAAAATAGCTACTCAGTTCTAGGTATAATTTTTTACTTGAAAAACGCTTCTAAAAGACATATTCCTTATATAATAATATAACCCATTTGTTAGGTATCGTTTAAGTTTTTGATTAGCGACAGGTTAGTTATTTTCTTCTCAAAGAACTTGTCCATCACAATTAGATACAATAAAGTATTACACTTTGAACGGCCTAATTCGATTTCAAGCTTAGTCAGAGGCTCAATCATTTATTTTTGAGACTTTACTTTATTTTAACATCACAGCCGCTTACTCGGGAGTGGTTCAGTCTATATTCAACGGCAGTATCCGTACGGCACATTTGCTTCGAATTCAATTCTCTGCTCGGCTCGTTGCAGCAGTGAATGAGCCATCGCCGAGATTGTCTCCTCGCCCACATTTCCCCCTCTCCCCCTATCGTGGCGACAAATACTTTCATGCCTTTACCTGAGAGCAAATCCGTTTACGTTCTTATATAACGGTAATGTACGCGTAAATTTCGTACTAGCTGCATGAGGAGCTGTAACTCAATAACAGGTGCCACAATTTGACAGGAAAGATACTTGGGTTTGTTAAGATAGAAAAATGTTTTTTTCTTAAAAGGAACTGCTTTCAATTTAACATAAAGCGTTAGTGTTCTAAAGTTTTAAGGCATAACTTTCAGTGTCGTTTCCAAGTCCTAAGGAATAACAGGATACATGTTAGATGACTGTTTCCATAGTACTATTGGAGTGTGTATGATAAGTAATTTACCTTCTATTCTAGATTAAAGACCAGAGAATATTTCATGTAACTATAAATGTACCTGCGTGACAGTCCCTTATTCAAATGTATCTATGTTGTCTACAGCAATGACTGTATGTTTTTTGTAACCCTTATAATATTCTGATCATAAGGTCTCATTAGGTGTAAAAAAATAAAATTTGATACACAATGCCCTAAAATGAAATAAAAAGTATGCCCTTAATTAAGTTTAAAAAGTGCATAAAAAGTAAATTGTACTGCAAGGGCTACTATACAGTTAACGATTATTTGATTGATAAGGAAGCTTGGAAATGATCTGCTTGCTCTACTGGTGGAGTTTTTTTGTAAATATGTAGTGCACAAAAAGAATAGCCCGCCGAGTTTCTTGCCAGTTCTTCTCAAGCGGGCCGCGTTCCGAACTGGTGGTACTATTTGATTTGTATTCATTGACGTGTCGCAAGTGCCTATGTATTAGGATTATGATTATTATTAATCTCATGAAAAGATAACACCGAGGCACAATACTAAAAACATTATTCTTTTTGCTGTTGACTTATTATTTAGGTAGGTAGATGTAAGACATGTTGACAGTACATTAAACAAAATTATTCCTCTAGAGAAATTCAATAAACATACAGTTTAAAAACACTGTTATAATAATTGAAATCCAAATCGTTACATTTGAAGAGCTACGAAATCTCGTAGATACAAACGCTACGCCGTAGGATTGCAGCTACGAAATTCACAAGAAAGGTCACCAACTTAAGTTGTCACTCTATAAAAAAGTTACAAAAATATATTCGCACTGTTATACCCAGCTAATGTATGGGGTTATGCTGACCAGCATCCCTGACTTGCTGAACTAGCATCAGGGCTCGGACACACAGTCCATACACGCCGGCCGATCGGCAGTTCGCTCTGAATCTCGGTACGGGTCGGAACCCCTGTACTTACACCCCACTGTATCAAGTACTAAATCTGTGTTTCTCATTATATTAACTGTGACAATTAAAAGTGTTTTTTTTAAAAAGCTATTTCTAGACTCTCGTATAACATTTTGGTGGCAGCGGTGGGATGCGAAAATCCCCTTTTACCCAAATACGCTCCCGAAAAACCTTCAAAGTGCTGTGGTGAAATTTTACACATATATTATTTTATTGCATAAATCTAAGAAAGTGCCTCTGACACTAATAGTGTATAAAGTATCTGTGCTGTGGAGAAAACAGTGAGAAAAATATTATATCAAACGACTCAGAACGCGGAAAGATCGCGTCTGCTCGCCGTGTTCCTGCTGCAGGTGGCTCGCCGTGTTCCTGCCGCAACCTGCTCGCCGCGTTCTTGCTGCAGCTTGTTCACTGAACCAGTGTATACCATGTTCCTGCTACTAATCGCCCTTTTTTCGTGAGTGAAAGTTCAATATTCACCTTGAGCGCTAAAAACAATTTTACAGAAAATACAACAAAGAACTCAGAGCCATTACCAAGTCATCTTCTACTTTGAAATACACATTTTTTTTTGTACGTCTACATTTCGTTGCCAAATTCAAGTCGAAGTTAGTGTTAAGACCAACGATTGTTTATGTTAACCATCCGGTCTACGTTACCGCGATAAGCTCACAGCGTCAAAGGAGTTCTATAGTGTGGAGACGGCTTCTTGAAATTCATTTTACTATTGTGTTTCATTATTTTACTTTGTACTTTTTATTTTGTGTGTTTGTTTTGTTTTGAAAATTTATAATGACTAGCAAAGGTGAACCAGAAAAAATGCAAAAAGCTGAAAAGGTAACCAGTGTTCCCGGTGGATCTGCATCATTAACAGACATGGAGGTAAAAATTGAACTAAATGTCTTACTAAAATTCATTAAACCATTCGATGGTTCCAGGGACAAATTGAACCCCTTTATTTCAAATTGCCAAAGCGCATACGACTTGGCGAACAAATCCCAAAAGCCCATACTATTCAAATATATACTAAGTCAACTAACAGAGAGGGCCGAGAGTACGTGCAGCATTAAAGAATTCGAATCTTTTGAACAATTAATCGAATTTCTAAAACAACAGTTCGGTGACCGTAAGCACTACACACACCTCCTATCGGAACTACAGGAGTCTAAGCAAGGAGCTAACGAGTCGGTTAATCAATTTGCCCTTAAAATAGAGACTCTACTATCTAAATTGCTTACGGAGATTAAGGTATCAATAAAAAAGAAATCGGAGATGACAGGTCGCGTAGCAGGTATGGAGGACCTTGCCTTACATACCTTTGTAATTGGATTGCATCCCCGATTGTCGCAAATAGTGCGCTGCCGTAACCCTGACTCCTTGAATGCGGCCGTTGGTTTCGCCGTAGCAGAGGAAAAAATCCTATCAGCGTCATACAAAAAACCAACACAAACAAATTACGGTAGCAATGACAGATCCAGGTTCTTACCCCGACGCGAAGTCCCGTCACAGACCTATCGTTCTACAAATCCTACAAATATACCAAGTCCTCGTCAATTTTCGCCAAGGAAAATATTTACAAACGACTCAATCTGCCGGTATTGCAAAAACATAGGGCACACTATTGACAACTGCCGAAAAAGGCAATATAACAACAACCGAAATCAAACCAACCCCTCTGCTCCATCATTCCGCCCAAATACTTCATCACAAAACACCTCCCAAGCACCACGTAGAACATTTACCGTTGACTACCCAGAAGATAAGGGAGTCGACGAAGTTGACAACAACTATTTAAACGAGTAAAATTTCCTGAGAGGTATCGCCCGGGAAATTACCCCTACAAACTCAAAAACGGTACCAAACCCACTGTATCCACTGTGTCCCAACGTAACTCTCGCACTCCGTATCCACTGAATCCCCAATACCCGTCAAATGTAAATCAGGGTATTCCCACTGCATCCACTGTACCCACTGTATACACCGTATCCACTGTACCCAAATGCAAACCCTGCTCACTGTATCCACTGCATTCACGTTACCCGTCAATTGTAAATCCGGGTATACCCACTGATTCCACTGTGTCCCAATGCAACTCCCGCACTCGACTTCCCCTGAATTCACAATACCCGTCAATTGTAAATCCGGGTATTCCCACTGTATCCACTGTACCCACTGCATCCACCGTTTCCACTGTATCCCAATGCAACTCCCGCACTCGGCGTCCACCGAATTCACAATACCCCTCAAATGTAAATCCGGGTATTCCCACTGTATCCACTGTACCCACTGTATCCACCGTATCCACTGTACCCCAATGTAAACCTCGCTCACTGTATCCACTGCATTCGCAATACCCGTCAATCGTAAACTCGGATATGCCTACTGCATCCACTGTACCCACCGTATCCAATGTTTCTACTATATCCCATAAACCTATCAAAATTTCCATTTCACGTAACTCCTCCATATCCAACTCTCTATCCAAATCCGCGGTTTCACATCAATGCCCCGTATCCAAACAAAACCTCCATGCTTTATTTAAACCTACTGAACCTCCCACCTTCCACAAATCCTTTAACCCTTTAACACCAAGGAACCTTACTACACCTACAAAATTTATGAACTCAAGTTACTCTGAAACCGCCCCATCTTCTTTTATTCCTAAATCATCAGCATCTTCCCAATATCTGAAACAAAAAGAAAGCAAAGTTATCATATACGAAATAAATAAAAATTCAGAAAAACGATACTTACCCCATGTGGTTCTCCAAACCCCTGTTTCAGCTAGGCCCCTATCATTTTTAGTAGATACTGGTTCATGTATCAGCTTATTAAAATTGAATTCCATGTCCAAAATTCCGAAACTGAGCAACGTTACAATAACTCTCAAAGGAATCGACCCAGGTGACAGCGTCACTCCAACTCTTGGGAGTTTCAGAATGCCCATTTTCCAAACAACCACAAGACTACACGAATTCCATGTCGTTGAAGATATAAGCCTAAGCCACGATGGCATAATAGGCAATGATCTGCTCAAGAACTTTGCATGCCAGGTCGATTACCACAAACGCGTCTTACGCATAGGAAATGACTTCATTAACTTAAATTTCTCTGAACCACTCTATACTATACCCCCTCGTACAGAAGCAGTAATTGAATGCACGGTTAGTAATCCCTACATCCAAGAAGGAATTATCCTAGATCAGCATATTTCCGATTCATTACTAATTGCCAACTGTATAGTAGGTGTGAAAGAAAATAATCGTATTAATCTAACCGTCGTTAACACATCAGAAAACCCGGCTACTATCCACTCCAACCTTAACCTTACCTTAGAAGAATTAGATTCCCAATCTTGCACAACCCTGCCTGTATCAGTACCAAATTCAAATACTCTAGATAGAACAAACGAAGTCCTAAAAGAACTTAGAATATCCCATCTCAACAAAGAAGAAGTAGATGAACTGTTACAAATCTGCTCGGATTATTCTGACATTTTCCACCTTCCTAACGAACAACTTACCTTTACTACAGCCGCCGAACATAAGATTAAAACAACCACAGATATTCCAATTCAAACCAAATCATATAGATTCCCAGAATGTCATAAACGGGAAGTAGAAAGCCAAATTAACAAGATGCTAGATCAGAACATAGTAACGCCATCTGACTCACCGTGGTCCTCGCCAATCTGGGTAGTCCCTAAAAAACTAGATGCCTCTGGCCAAAAAAAATGGAGAGTCGTGATAGATTATAGGAAACTTAATGACGTCACCATAGGTGAAACGTATCCAATCCCACAAATAACGGAAATACTAGACCAACTCGGGAAAAGCCAATACTTCACGACCCTAGACCTTGCATCCGGGTTTCACCAAATTCCTATCTCTTCACAAGACGCTGCAAAAACTGCTTTTTCAATTCCTCAAGGTCATTTTCAATTCAACAGGATGCCCTTTGGACTCAAGAATGCACCGTCGACATTTCAAAAATTAATGAACACATGCCTCTCTGGCCTCCAAGGATCTAGGTGTTTTGTTTACCTAGACGATATTGTAGTTTACGCACCAGATCTTTCCACAAGTATAAAAAATCTTGCCGCTGTATTCGATAGACTCCGCAGATACAATCTCAAATTACAACCTGAAAAATGCGAATTTCTACGCAAAGAAGTTGCGTATCTTGGACATATTATAAATAATGAAGGCGTCAAACCAAACCCTGAAAAAATTAAAGCTATCACTGAATTCCCGATACCTAAGTGCCCAAAAGATGTAAAATCATTCCTCGGACTAGTATCATATTACCGACGTTTCATCTCAGATTTTTCTAAATTAGCTAAACCACTTACCTCACTTCTCAAAAAAGATACAACTTTTAATTGGGAAAATAAACAACAACTTGCTTTCGAAACTTTACGACGTAAACTCACAACCTCACCGATTCTAGCCTATCCAGATTTTACTAAACCATTTGTACTTACTTGCGATGCTTCGAACTTCGCTGTATCAGCTATTCTATCACAAGGACAAATAGGAAAGGACTGCCCAATAGCATATGCCTCTCGAACTCTAAACAAGGCCGAATGCAATTACAGCGTAACGGAAAAGGAGTGTCTTGCCATAGTCTTCGGCACAAAAGCCTTTCGTCCTTACCTTTATGGGCACAGATTCACAATAGTCACAGATCATAAACCACTACAGTGGTTATTCAATTGTAAAGACCCTGGTTCAAGACTAGTTCGCTGGCGCCTAAAACTAGAAGAGTTTGACTACGACATAGTCCATAAAAAAGGGAAGATAAACGTCAACGCCGACGCACTGTCTCGCTTTCCAGTAAATCCAATCGATGGCAATCAGCCATTTTCCGAAACTCCATCACTAGATCCTACTAACACCCTACCAGATTATCCATTGGAAGACCCCCTCTTAAATCTACCATCTCATATTCCTTCTTCCTTTGACTGTGACGACTTTCTAATACCAACTCAAGAAACGAACCCGAATCCAAAACCTATTACTAAACCTATTACTAAACCTATTACTAAACCTATTACTAAACCTATTACTAAACCTATTACTAAGCCTATTGCTAACCCTTACCTAGACCCTGTTCCTGGTCCTAGCTCTGCCCCAGACATTCCACTGGTGCAAAATCAAGAACCAAACCTCATAGATTTAGGTCCCTTAGAATTAAGTCCTCACAGTTCGGACCTTAACCTTGACTTCGAAAACCTTGAAATCCCTTCACCAGAATCTGATACACAAACTAACCTAAACACGAATAACGATGACTACTCCCAATTCCTGAAGTCAATAAGTAACAAAGAAATGACTTTTAACACTCAGCTTCAAGAACATAATGAAAACCTATTGAAATCCCCCTTTAAAACTATTATAATTCCTACATCCATAGATCTAGATGAGTCAAACCCTTACGTTTCCGAAATCCTACACGAAAACCCAAATAAGGACGAGCTCATAAATTCCGAAAAGGAAATAAATTCATCACTCCAAACCAAACATGGTGATAAAGATAACTTCTTACTTTTCACTAAAGTACACCATTTCGATGAGTCCTCTTACCCTGTTATATACGATAGTCTTAAACGAATCAGAAATAATATCTTGCAATCAGGGCTCGTCACGAACATTGCAATTTCCGACTTTAAAAATCCTTTTGACAGGCTTTCTTATACTAAAATTTATAACATACTTACCTATGTTTTCCATAACACTAGAATACCAATACATATTTACTTAAATAAAACCATTTATCCAACATTGAGTGAAAGACCTAAAATCCTCCGTGAAAATCATGACATCCCTGTAGCCGGTCATCTAGGCTCGTCGCGCATGTTCAACAGAATTAGAGAACAATTCTTCTGGAAAGGAATGAGAGGAGACATAGAAGATTACGTTAAAAAATGCAAACCATGCCAAGAAAATAAAGCTCTAAGGAGAGTAAACAGAGCTCCCATGGAAATCACTACCACGTCAACCACCCCATTTCAAAGAGTGTCATTGGATATAGTAGGACCACTCCCTGAATCCGGCACTGGCAAACTTAAATATATACTTACCCTCCAAGATGATCTTACCAAATACTCTGTAGCTTACCCCTTACGCAGCACAACTGCTGAAGAATCAGCGGATTGCCTGATCCACTTCATCTCTCTTTTCGGAATTCCTAAATCAATCCTGACGGACCAAGGTACTAACTTTACTTCGGATCTTTTTAAAACCACTTGCCAGTTTCTGAAAATAAAGCAATTGTGGTCATCACCCTACCATCCTCAAACTCAAGGTGCGTTAGAACGCAGCCACTCTACTCTGAAAGAGTATTTAAAATCTTTCGTGAATGACAATCAGGACAATTGGCCAACATACGTATACACTGCTATGCTCACGTACAATACGACGATTCATACCACTACTAAATTCAGTCCATTCGAACTCATTTTTGGACACAAACCATTTATACCAAACTCTGTATTCGAAAGTAGTTCCGGTACTACATATTCCGATTACATCCGAATGTTACAACACAAATTCAGATACACACGAGAGAAAGCTTTGGAAAATATATTGAAATCAAAAAACAATTCAAAAACTTATTATGACACACATACTAGAAGTCCTCCGCAATACAAAGTAGGCGACTACGTTTACCTTAAAAACCATTTACGACTTCGGAAAGCTTTGTCCCCTATTTGGAAAGGACCATACAAAATTATTAAGGTCAACAACAACCACACAGTTACACTCTTAATCAACAGAAGGCACATAACGCATCATTTCGATGAAATTAAACCCGCAGAAGTTTCGCAGCCGTCCACTTCTTCTAATTATACATCGACAAGGTTAAATGATCAGTAATATACTATTTTCTACTAATTTCCACTTAATCTATCAAAATATGCGATTACTATCATCAAGTCATTCAATGTCCCTCTTCAACGACAAAATAAGATAATATTTTGATAGTACACTTGCATAGATTACTTAAGAATACAATCTTCATAAAAACAATTTTCATTACTTAAGAATACAATTTTATGATGTCTGCAAATACAAGTACTAATTTAGAGGAATTACTTAATTATTCCTATTTTCTTTTCAGCGCCTCAGCCGTTGCGCATCCAGACCTTATCAAGCCGTATCCTTCTAACTCTGGAATTTACTTCTATAGCATAGGCAAACTAAAGATAATAAAAGCCGATTTAAATGTAGTTAATTACATAGATATTTCCTATATAGATCCACATTTATTCAATTTGAAGGAAATTTTAAAGTCAACTAAAATTATGTGTCAAAAAACCAATGACTCATACTGTGAGAATAAACTATCACCATTAACATTACGATTCAACGACATTCAACGCGAATACTACTCTATTTCCCACTTAGTTCCAAAACGTAATAAACGATCAGCATGGTTTGGTGGTATTGGTACTATCTTCAAACACGTCTTCGGTACTCTTGACGAGGACGACGCGTCAAAATATGACTCAGCTATTGAATTAGTTCAAACGGACCAAAAGAAAATCGCCGAACTAATGAAAGAAAATATTTTAATTACCACTTCCACGCTAGAATCCTTCAAACAAACAATTAATAAAATAAAACACAACGAAAACATTCTTATTAGCTCACTAAATACTATATTAAAACAAATAAGTAACCTCACAGAAATATCAAATTATTTAATAATCGAAACAGAAGTCTACTCCATATTTGCGAGCCTCGATAGTTCCTTACTTACATTGTCGTTTCAGTTAGAAGATATAATGAACGCTATTGTATTAAGCAGTCAAAACATTCTATATCCCAGTATACTGACCCCGTTTCAATTATACCAAGAATTGATAACTAATGACAGACACTTACCTAGGGACACTGGAATACCAATTTCATTAAATATTGACAATATTCACCTTATATTAAGTATATCTAAGGTTAATTGCTACTATTATAATTATAAGTTAGTATTTGTGTTACAAATACCTTTAGTCACTAATGACGATTTTAATTTATATCACACGATGGGTCTACCTACTCCCCACGGAGTAAACAACTCTGGTACATATAGTTTTATATCTCCTTCAAATCCATATATCGCTATTTCTAGAAATAAGTTAAACTTTTGTAATTTAGATAATTTAGATAAGTGTAAGGTTGTAAGCTCTGAGTTCTTCCTGTGTGAAATTCCCATGGTTCTACTGACGAATGGAAATCCTACGTGTGAAAGTGAACTGTTAACCAAAACCATAAGTGCAGTGCCAACTCAGTGCAAAATAGTGACCATATCTGGCGATCTAGACATTTGGAAACCGATTGCCAATAATCAATGGATCTTTGTGCAATCCCAGCCAAACAAAATTTCACTTGAGTGCGGTCTCTCAGAACTTCGTGAAATGATAATAGTCGGCACTGGTGTCCTACTTATTCCAAACGAGTGCACAGTTTACACTAAAAACTCACGACTCATCCCGTACACCAATGCAATTAATATTAGTATTCCTAGCCCTAATTTAGATTTTAGTATTATAAATGACCCTTGTTGTAAGACAATTGTTAAAATGAATAACATGTCAAATAATGTGCTCTCTACCACGTTACAGGACATAGATCTAAGTGATTTAGATTTGTATAACCACAGTAATAAGATTTTATCAGAGTTAGATAAGATAATAGAAGAAAAGCCTACAATTGTAAAGTACCAGACCCATTACTTTGTATTCACTTCTTTCATTTCTATAGTCGTAATATCATTCATAGTATTTAAGTTATTTAAGATCTGCTCTAGATATAAGTCAAACATTGTTAAAGGGAATCCGACTTCCACCGACGATGACAATGACCAATGCCCAGATTCACCTGTACCATTACCTCGGTTGAGAGACGTTGTCTAACCCTCTGAACTTCGATATTTCCCTCGAACTTCAGTCTTCCTCGGGGAGCTGTTATACCCAGCTAATGTATGGGGTTATGCTGACCAGCATCCCTGACTTGCTGAACTAGCATCAGGGCTCGGACACACAGTCCATACACGCCGGCCGATCGGCAGTTCGCTCTGAATCTCGGTACGGGTCGGAACCCCTATACTTACACCCCACTGTATCAAGTACTAAATCTGTGTTTCTCATTATATTAACTGTGACAATTAAAAGTGTTTTTTTTAAAAAGCTATTTCTAGACTCTCGTATAACAGCACGCACGGTTTATAATGGAATATATGAAGGGTCGCAAACGTTATTCCAGACATAGGGTGGGACGTGACCAAGGTCACTTGATACACATACAGTTTTTTTCTCACTATCTTCGCAGAGGTAACAGCTGGGCAAACTAACAAGGTGAGATACTAAACGTTTTATGTTTCGTAAAGTTATCGTAAAATTGGGATCATAAAAAAGTAATCTTTTTCTCATCTTTGAGGGTTGAGGTTCAAAATTGCGTTAGTATTGTGATAAAAATGCCACTATATTATAGTGGCATTTATATTTATTTTCTAACCCTTTGCGGCAGTAACTTCCAAAGTATTCGTTTAACATAATTTCACATACTGACGTATACTGAATATTTCTTATACCTAGATGGATCTGCCTGTGAGTTTTATAAATAAGTATTGAGACACACTGAACCCTACTATCTTAGCATTAATCACTTATAAAAAAAGTTTCTGTCTGATGCCAGTTTTAAACACTGTCGTTCGCAGTCCATTGTTTAACTGACTTGAGACTGAATTTTTTTTCCAGTGATTAGTACTAAGTTAAATGTAAGACCTAAGTAATTAAGTAATAATGTAGAAGCCTCCCGAATTATACATGTAAGTTATACATCTGGCCTTCAATCTGGGAAAATAAAGTTGATCGTTCGTGTAAAGAAAGTACCGGATAAAAAAATGAGAATCTTTATAATAGAATACATTTATTGTTAAAAATTACAGAGAAACATAATTATTACATATCTATATTTACATTATTACTATCTAAACTAAACCTAAATAAGGCCCCCGTGGCATTGTGCCCAAAAGACTAGCAGCATTCCCCCTTTGAATAGCAATACCTATTCGTTGAGCGAGAAAACTGCCAGCCCTTGGGTCACCAGTTGACTCCACAAGGCGCTTTTTCAAATTCTTGAAAAATTTTTGCGCATTGGGACCCCATGGACCTAGGGTCTCGACACCGACTGGACAAAAACGATACAATGAGTCGAGACCCTTATATTTATTAATTTTAATATTTTTAGCCGCTTCCGCTGCTGCACTAGCTTTTAATTTTGTTTTAGGAAGATGGGACGGGGCTAGAGTGTCAACACAAGTTGCATCCCACACCAGGACCCGACCCATCTCCCACGGTATCAAAGTTATACCATCCTGTCTCTTGCCATCGTCCCTGAAAACGCCGTTTGGCTCTAAGAGCGCAGGCACATTGGCGGTGGCAAGAGCACGGCGGATGATGTCGTTCAGCGCAGCGTGGCGTGAGAAGCGGCCTGCGCTCTTTAAACATGAAAGACCATGATGCCCCAAAGTGTCAACGTTAAAACCGCAGGGGCATCGATGTGGAGCGCAAAGCGTGACGCCAAGTCTCAAACCAACTGAAATTCTTAGGATGTCCGGTTCCAAAAAAGTTCCGGTGTTGGCTGTAGGGAAAGCTTTCAACCAATCACCGGATTCCTTTCTACTGAGCGCTAATAATCTGGCCCGATCCGAGCCTAAGCTAGCATTTAGCAAGGAGTCAAAGGTTAATTTAGATTTAGCGTCGTCCCAGCTCCGTTGTAAATTTGGACGGGTGGGTAAATTTTGTTCCGGACAAGCCATTAGCCAAGCATTCTTGGCATCTGTAAGGCCAGTCGTCTCATAGTCTGTAAGACAATTCGTCAGAATTTTACCTACGAGACTCGACGTGGCATGTACAGATGACAACAAGGCTGGCAAAGCCACACTAGAAATTTTGCGGATCCCTAGCCCACTATATTTAGATACCAGATGAAACCAGACGTGTTTATTTTTGCTCTTAAACTTTTAATCACTAAAAATAGTACAATTAACTTTCCTCTATCAAGATTTGTGAAGTTTTAATCACAGTGTAAACACCTACCAGCTAAGTGTAATCTCCACTCCATAATAGCTGCTGTAAACATTCCCATCACATCACTTGGACAGTACATCAAGTTGCCGTCATGGAGCCTGCACCGGAGTCCTTCTCTGCCATCATGGATGCCTTCGAGGAGCGTATGTCTCATTTTGAGGCTGAGATCCGAAAACCTGGAAAGAATCCGGCCAGTTCCCCGAATGTGACAACTATAGCGGCGGAGTTTGCTTCTTTCAGGGATAATGTTGTCAACATATTTACTCTGTTTCGGAAGCAAATAGAAGTGCTGGCTAAGCAGGTTGACAACATTGAGCTTCGCAGTCGACGGAAAATGCTGTTAATACATGGGGTCCCCGAACAGAACAATGAGGTGCCATCCCACTTGGTGGTAAATATTGTTAAGGACCACCTGAAGTACGGAGTCTTTTCTGAGGCTGACATAAAGCGATGCCGTAGAATGGGGCGCCCTTCTGGTGCAAACAGCCGAGGCCTATTTTATTTAAACTACACCAGATGGACATAAGGAATAAGATATGGTTCACAAAATCAAATCTGAAAGGCACAGGATACACACTCTCTGAATTTGTCACGCGCACTCGTCATCAAGTGTTTTTGGCAGCACGCGAGCGTTTTGGTGTAAACAAATGTTGGACGCGAGAGGGACATGTATATGTTCTAGATCCCGACGGAAGAAGACATCGTGTGGCTAGCCTGGTTGAGCTGAATGGGCTTGATTTGGGCACCCAAAGACCTGTACCAAATAATCCGGCTAAAGCAACAACAAGTAAGCCCAGACGAGTAGTAACAAAAAAGTAGTATTTCGATGAAACTTGTAAGTGTCACCGGAAGGTGTTTTCGTACCTAATTGTTTTTATGTATACTGAGTATTACCGAACTACTTTCACTTTCCACTTCCAATGTTCCTTTATTGTTATTACCTCCAAAATTAATTATTATAAATTCAACAAACAATTTGTTTACTAAAATTCAACCTTGTCACGCGTTTTTGTAAGTTTGTCAATGTCATGTCAGTGTCAATATGTCAATTGCCTGTATAAAATTTCTTTTTCTTAAAACATTGTTCTTGTAATGATTATGGCATGGCCACTAAGACTTTTGCTGCTTGTTAATTTTCATGGGTGTATTATTGGCATGTTACCATTTAATTGCTGAGTTGACTTAAGTGCTCTTGCTATCCATTGAGTGAGTTCCCTGCGTATTTGATGGTGGAGACGCTGATTTCGGAGTTATGGTGATGCATATTTTTTTATACGGTACTGAATGTAGCTATAATCTTAGAGATGTCTTCCATTATACACGCAGCTGGCGGGTGGATATTGTGTTGTAAATAACAGAGTATTATATATTTATTGACATTAATTTATTGTTTATAGAATTATACTTATTATATATTTTATTTAAATATTATTTATTATATTAAGTATATTATTATTTAGAAATATTATCTATTTATATTTTATATAATGTTAAACATAGACATTAGTTGTAACGATAGCTTTGAATCAGCCAGTACTTTGAATGACACATTTGCACATATGCCAACATTGTCTGAAGTTATAAAAACCCAGTTTGCTGATGTCCCAAGGAACTTTAATGTAGTCCATATAAATGCACAGAGTATTTCGTACCATTTCTCAGCTATGCTAACAACCTTTGACTGTAAGAATATTCACGCTATCCTAGTTTCTGAATCTTTTCTAAAACCATGCCTACTTTCTAGCTGTTACTCTCTTCCTGATTTCACCTTAATTAGAAATGATCGCGTTGGCCCTAGATGCGGCGGTGTGGCTATTTATTTACGAAATAACATACCTTATAATGTAATCGACATATCTCCACAGCCAACGCCGCCGAATGCTGGGGAACATCTCTTTTTAGAGGTAGAACTGTTGCATACCAAATTGTTACTTGGTGTTTACTACAGCAATTCGATGCATGTTAACTTTTTCTCTTCTTTTGATACCCTTTTAGAACGTCATTTGCCTGCTTACAGTCAAACTATCATAATGGGAGATTTTAACACATGTCTCTTAAAGAATGATTCCCGCTCTTCTACCTTTCTAAATCTCGTTGAATCTTATAATCTGTCAATTCTTCCTTCAAATACCACTCATCACTTTCCCAACTGTAAACCATCTCTTATCGATTTAATCCTTGTTTCTTCCACTGATCTGGTCTCTAAGCATGGTCAGCATCCAGCTGATGCTTTTTCCTACCACGATTTGATATATCTCTCCTATAAGGTACGTTCTCCTAAACATAAACATAAAACTGTTATGCAGCGCAATTTTGGTGGCATGGACCTAAATAAATTGTGTGAAGATGCTGGTAAAATCGATTGGGGAGCACTATTGGCGGCAGAAACGATTGATGATAAGGTTGATATACTAAATGATAGACTGACTAAGTTATATGACATACATGCACCTATCCGTACCGTAAAGGTGAAGCACTTGCCTTCACCTTGGCTTACAGCCGACATAAAAACTTTAATAAATAAAAAAGCAGCTGCAAAATGCAGGTACAAAATTCGGCCTACACCTACTAACCACGAAAAATATATAACGATAAGAAATCACTGCAGTAAGGTGTGCAGGAAAGCACAGCGCCAATATATTCATAAATCAGTCGAGAACGGAGACCCTGCCAAAACCTGGAAATTTCTCAGAACACTGGGAGTTGGAAAATCAAGACAAAATTCGATTCCTAATACTGTTAATATAGAATTATTAAATCAACACTTCTCGTCGTCGTCTACGCTAGATCAGACGAACAAAGATAATACTTTGCAATATCTTTCATCACTTTCAACTCCCAACTACTCACCGTTCGTATTCAATCAATTATCTGCGTGTGATGTTAAGAGGAGTATAATGTCGATAAGCTCCAATGCAGTTGGCAGTGATAACGTAAGTCGTAATATGGTGCTACCTGTTATTGATGAAATCCTTCCTATATTGTGTCATATTCTAAACTATTCCTTTTCCTGCTCTGAATTCCCAACAGCCTGGAAGGAGGCTCAAATAATTCCTATCCCTAAAAAATCAAACCCAGTCTCCTACTCCGAATATCGTCCCATTTCCATATTACCTTTTCTATCAAAAGTCCTAGAGCGTCTCGTCAACACCCAATTAAGTTCATATCTGAATAGACACCAACTCCTTAATCCTATCCAGTCAGGTTTTCGACCAGGTCACAGCACGACTAGCGCATTGATTAAGATTACTGACGACGTGCGTATGGGCATGGAGGATGGAAATCTCACAGTTCTTGCATTATTGGATTTTAGTAACGCCTTCAACACTGTAGATTTCCAACTTCTGCTTGGTATTTTGCGCTCTATTAACATATCTCCACCAGTGATTGATTGGTTTCATAGTTACCTTTTTGGACGTCGACAGAGGGTTCGTATTGAAGACTCTTTTTCTTCTTGGCGTAGTACAACTGTCGGCGTACCACAGGGTGGCGTGCTTTCTCCCATACTTTTCACAATTTTTATAAATTCTATTTCCAAGTATTTGTTTTCTGCCTGCCACCTTTATGCAGATGATCTACAGATTTACACACAAGCTCCTGTAGTTGAATTACCGACAGCCTTTACAATCATAAATGCGGATTTGGCTCAAATATGTCAATGGAGCAAGCAATATGGCTTGTCAGTAAATCCTACAAAGACACAAGTCATAGTGATTGGAAGCTCTGGAATGTTGGCGAAGGTAGATCGGACAATCCTTCCAGATATTTTATTTGATGGTGTTTCACTACACATAAGTGAAAATGTGAAGGATTTAGGCATTATGATTGATAATACATTATCCTGGCGTACACAAATGTGTGAAGTTAGTCGAAAACTATTTGCCGCATCAGGTTCCTTACGTAGATTGCGCAACTTTCTACCTACGTCCACTAAAATTGCG
The DNA here is from genome assembly GCA_933228765.1 of Miltochrista miniata. Classification (NCBI taxonomy): domain Eukaryota; kingdom Metazoa; phylum Arthropoda; class Insecta; order Lepidoptera; family Erebidae; genus Miltochrista; species Miltochrista miniata. The sequence goes on from OW121751.1 coordinate 24,206,179, forward strand.
CTTGCAGAATCCCTTCTCCTACCTCTACTTGATTACGCTGATGTTAGCTATCTTGATGTCACTGAGGAGCAACTTGACAAACTTGAGCGCCTCCAAAATTTTTGCATTAGATTTATATTTGGTTTACGCAAATATGATCATGTCTCCGAATTTCGCAACAAACTCAAGTGGCTCCCAATTCGACTTCGACGGAATACTCACATTCTTTGTTTGCTATATAGCATCCTCTTCAATCCCGCTAGTCCCAATTATTTAAAAGAACGTTTCATGTTCCTTAATGACACACATTTGAGAACTTTGAGGTCATCAGAAACTTTGGCATTGGCAATACCTAGGCACGCGACTTCTTTTTATGGCAAGTCCTTTACCGTGCAAGCTGTACGGCTGTGGAATGCCTTGCCAATAACTGTAAGACGAGCAAAATCTTTGAATATATTCAAACGAATGGTGAAAGAACACTATTTGGCATGTTAAATAAAATTTTAAAGTTCTGATGAAATATGTATTGATTTATATAATATATATAAATTCTGATATGTATGTATATATATATATATGTATATATTTATATATGTACCTATACATTTATATATTTGTATATGTGTTTATTTATGTATATTTGTGTATTTGTTTGTATGTATTTACACATTCTTATTATATTTATCTAGCTATTGTAATTGTACTTTGTATTCATTCAATGTACCACGTATTTTATAGTACCTAATAGGTACCTTCTTTCTATTAGAACACTAATAAAATATCTGCCCAGTTATAAACTTGATCTCTTACACTCATATCCATCCAAAGGTTGCCTGGAAGAAATCGCACTTAGCGATAAGGCCGCCCATTGTACATTTTAAACTCTATATTCCATATACATGTATTTGTTAATTAGTGTACAATAAAGCATAATTATTCTATTCTATTCTATTCTATATTTAATGGGAAGAGATGCCTGGGTCCAAGATTGTTCGCTCAGTTGTATATTGAGAATTGATTCCAAAGAAGATTTGATTAGCGAATCAATAAAAAATAAATGACTTTGATGTTTCCAAAAAGGACAACAGCGAAGCAAATAAATAGATTTGGGAACAAACATACAAAATTTCAGAATTGTGATTGCGTAATGTGAACTAATAGAATGTAGCCGATCTACATTGAATTCAAATCTTTCCATCAGTAACCTAACAATATTTGATTCGTTTGTTTTTTTAGCTAATAGTCCAGTTGAGTGAATTGTGAAGAAGAAGCGCTCGTGGCCCCGCGGACTCAGTGTTCTGTAAACGATCACTGCAGTAAGCAACTTTCACTATGGCCGGTCCATGGATGGGTGACCATCCATGCGATCACATTGTGACATTTATTTGAGCGTTTCCGTTCTTCGGAAGGCACGTTAAGCCGTTGGTCCCGGTTGCCAGTAAAATGGCAGTCGTTAAGCCAAGTTGAAGGCTTTATTTCAACAGCAGGCAGTCACAACCTGCGCCTGTCCATTTAAACACGGCAATACGGCTCACAACGTATTACGTGGGACAAATTATAAAAAGGTGAAATGTGGGTATATAATATGCCTCTGCCTACCCCTTCGGGGATAAAGGCGTAATGATGAACAGAACAGATCAGAGTGAATTGTGCAATAATTGGTTGTACGTTCCGATAGATAGATGAGCCAGATGCCATTTTCCGAAACATTATCTTTTTGATTGGAACTTACTTGATATACGAGAATGTTACTAAAAATCGATCAAATTAATTTCCTACATACTTTGAAATTACAAAAGTTTCGTGATCTAGATTTTAACTTGGGACGAATAAACTTTACAAGCTAATAAAATAAAAGCTAATTTTGATATGATTTTATTGATCGTTCTCACTTTAAGAAGTAAAGAGCGTAAATAGTTTTGCGAGTGAGTGACTTGAGACCACTAGTTTACAATCGCTTGCATATTGATTTCTGTCTAACCCTCTTCACCAAAATTAAATTTGGATTGCTATGGGTCTGTTCTACATGACGTGAGATATTATACATTATTCAAATAATAATATTTGCATGGGAATGCATGACAAGCAAATGCCTACGCGGGTTTATTTTTACCACACGGTTAGTCACTTCAGAAATCGCCTCCCAAGTCTCATCGCTAAGCCATTTACACATGTGACTAATAGCATGCTGCAGGAACCTCGTTAGTTGAACAACAAGTAGGAAATACTCCACCGTGCCGGCGACGGCGGGCGATTTCCTTCAACGGAGCGTTTAAACGATCGATTTTAACTAAAAGACATTAAACACCTAAAACATTCGCAATCTAAAAAAAATGTACATACCTACCTACATATTTCCTACACACGAATACGATACATGAATTTATAAAACTGAAGTGTTTCTTTTTGTACAACGCACTTATCTAAGGGCATGGGTTACAAAAAGCGGTGCAAAGCTAATTCAAATATGCCATGGGGTACAACAAATCTCAAAATATTTTTATTGCGGCATTCGATTAACCCTTGTGAAAATTTACCGAAGCACGCCGCATATAACTGGTAAAGCTTTACGGTAAAGTGGATTACAAAAGTTGTATAGAGCAACTGTACCTCATTGCAGCCGCATTTATAGCCGGTGCTAGTGATGCACAAACTCGACAGTTTCAATCACACATCACTGGGTTTATTTCAGACTAGGTGGTCTAGTTGGGAACGCCATTCATTTTAAGACCAGTATATGTAGAGCGGTGTCCGATTTAGATTTTGGACTTGATTTTATAAGTGACTAGCTAATGCCCGCAGCTTCGCCCGCGATGGCGCTGTGTGTGAAAAATGATTTTTCCGCTTTTCTGTTGAAATTTTTCCTGAATTTTCTTTGCTATAAACCTCACGGAGCCCGAGACCTATCCAACGAATGCAAAACCGTGGAAATCGGTTCGTGCGTTCTGGAGTTATAGCGTCAGGAAGGAAAACCCGAATTATTTTTATAAAATAGATTTGATTTTTCAAGTGCCTAATGGGTGTCCGTAGCCGAGTGTTATTTAACTTAGCGACAAAAACCTCATGTCTTATATCACAGCCACTTTATTCTGGCCTCTTCTCACAGCGAGTCTAGTAAACAGAGTTCAAACAGTATTTTTTTACTTTCGACCGATTATGCCCAAAGGTGCAGCAGTACTTATGTTAACAAAATGATTGTTAAACGGTCATAGAAAAAGTTATATTAATTAGCTGGATTTTGTGTCAACCCAAAAAAATAACAAAAACGCTAATAAACAAGTACTAAGAAAATAAATCATGGTTTTTTAATTAAAATCCTACAAATAGTTGATTAAAGTTAGATTTTTATTTTATTGACAACTAGCGGACGTCATGCGGTTTCACCCGCGTAGTTCGCGTTCGCGTGGGAATACGGGAATAAAATATAGCCTATGATCACCGCAAACAGTGTAGCTTCCCAACAATAAAAGAATTTTTCAAATCGGTCCAGTAGTTAAGCCTACTCGTTTATACAAATCTTTCCTTTTTATAACATTAGTATCGAAATACTTCACGCCACATCAGAGATGTTTACTCTACAAGACGCAGATTCGTCCCTGCGTCGAGTACTGTTCTCACCTTTGGGATGACTCTGCGAGGTACTTACTAGACGCGCTTGACGCTATGCAGAGACGTGCTATCCGAATAATTGGTTGTCCTGAGGTGACGGGAGGCCTCAAACCGTTAGCGCAGCGAAGAACCATAGCATCCTTGGCTGCTTCCTACCGAATGTATCACGGCGAATGTTCTGAAGAGCTCTTCAACCTGATCCCTCCCTCTTCTTTCCGGTCCCGAACAACGCGTGCCGGGCAGAGATGCCACTCATACACAGTGGAGAGAATCGTCGCCAGAACTGAGCGTTTCAAAAGATCGTTCCTCTGTCGAACAGTAAAAACTAGGAACGACCTGCCCGCACTCGTTTTTCCTAGTCCCACTTCGTTCCCACTCGGTTCTTTAAGAGGAGTGTGAAGAGGCACATCACAGGGCCGCCAACTTGAGGACCACTGTCAGAAGTGGCCCTCAATCGTTAGATGCGCCACGGCTTTCCAGCAGGCTGGTGGCGACGTCAATTTGGCGTGCCGAATATAAAAAAAAAATAGAAATACCACAAACTGTCAGTCATCTCAGAACTAGTAGCATAGCACAAAATTGTGTACATTTGGTGTAAGTAACGTAACGTTTACAGAACTCTGAGCAAGCGGGACTACGAGCCCTTCCGAGACAAGTACTTAGTAGCAATATATTATATACCTAGTTACCAGTATGACGATCGCACGTATCGAACCTTTGTCGGGTAGTATCAAGGCGAAGGTGAGTACTCTCGGAATGGTATTTACCAAGTTCTCAAGTACAGAGCTGTTTGCACTGCAAACACCTAGTATTGGCTGAAAACCCGCCGCCCACCGCACTATCCATGAAACTAGCTATACCTGCCGTTCTAGTTATCGGGGCTTATAGTTTGTTGAATTTAGGCAATCTGTTTGAAGCCTATAACTGGTTCTCTTGATATTTGACTTAGTTTGTCAGCAATTTTGCTGTCGTAAAGAATACGATTTTTATGTTTCCTTTTGAAACCTATCCAATTGAAGCAAAAGGTACTTATTTCGTTTTTGTCTTGCCTTGCTGAAACGAACACGTTCTTTTTTTGCAAAATATTTCTCTCTCCAGTAAAGTTAAATTGCTTGTGCTAGAAATAAGTTCTGGTTGGTGGTGTAAAACTTGGGGAATGAACTCATATATTAATATTGTCACTTCTACCCAAAAAGGTAGGCAAATTATACACATACATTGCACATCATAGTTTTTTTGTCCAGCACAATAGGGGGTAAGCCTATTGCCGTATAGAAATTGACAGGCCCATTACTACCGTCTTCTGATTGTGTTCGCACCTTACACGGATGCCAATTTCATTTTATCTCTGTCATTTTGTGGATTGCGACTAATTTAATGTCTTATACATTTGGTCGCGATGCCCCTCCTATGAATAGTTTGAGGTATAACACAGCAATGACTGTCTACCTGTCAAGTAAGTTGACTCAGTTACTGCTGAGTACATCGCATGGAACACATTGATCCATTGATCTACAGGTACTTATGTCTGGCTTCCAAGAAAGCGAGCTAACTAGACACACTTGTAGTATGTACCTACCTCGTACTTAGGAATCTAAGTTAACCATTCTCATTCTTACATAACATATCTATAGCTGTGATTTCGTATCAGTTTTGTGCCTGTGGAGTAGAAGTAAATATATGTCTGAACGTGGCGGCCAATTTCAACGCAAATTTATTGATACTTTAGTACAACTGTAATGTAGGGGTATTGTGTATATATGATTCTTAAGCATAAGAACTTTAATACAATGAAGCAGTGTTCGTAGTGTATATCTTCATCAATAAATCAAATGGGACAAGCTTAAAACATACATTATTTCAATTATAGACATATATCGATTTAAGGGGGTGCAGCAGGAAGGGTTAGAGGTTACGTGCTACGGAGACAGAAAATTGAAAGTTAAGTTGAACAAATATCTGGGATAGATAGCTTCAAATCTCACACGATAACATCAAATATTTGAATAGTGTTTAATTGTTCAGGATAAATTATGTTGAGAGTATAAAGTAAATATAAAAATGTACAGAAAGTTAAGTCTTTTTTTTTTTTTTTTTTTTTTGTTCAACGTGAGGGAAAATCCTCATAGGATGTTATGCCGGAATCTTACCGACTAAAAAACCTCACGCCACGCCTAACAGCCTATGGTTGAGAGCCCCGGGTAAGCCCTCAGGAAGGATGTCCCGTGACTCCCAACAGACCTACGGCCGCCGATGCGGCCTCGCCCAGGGGGTGGTTCGGGTGCAATCCCGCGTCTATGGGGGGTTTCGGGTGTGACCCCGCTTCTAAGGGGGGGGGGGAGCGTGCGTGAGTTGCTCACGTCACGCTGCCGTCATGGGCCTGCTTCTGTAAGGACGGTGAGCGGCCCTCTCACCGTCCTCAGACCCCCGGTCATGGAGGCCGATAGTCCTCGGCGAAGACACGTCGGCGGCGCCCAGGGTGCCGACTGCGGAACTCGGGTGGGAGAGTTCTCTCCCGCACCCGGCCCGCCGCCTCCTTCGCGAGCATGACCTGCTCGCAGAAAGAGGCGGCGCAGTCCCACTTACTCCCGCTGGAGAGCATGGCTCGCACCATGGCCTCGAGCGAGAGAGTGTCCACGCCCAGACCCACTACGAGGACCTGGCGCTGTTGTGCCCACGCCGTGCACTCCACCAGAGTGTGGAGCGCCGTGTCATCGCTGCGGTCCTCGCAGTGCTGAACAGAAAGTTAAGTCTACAACTCAGTTTAAATTTACCCAGCAATATATACAATACAGACCAAAAAAGTACTTTAATTACTAAGATTCGTTAAAATTTTGTTTATACGTATATAGTCGTCGAGATCCCATAGCACAAGCTTATATTAGCTTAGTTTGGGCTAGATGATGTTGTGTGAGAATTTCCACTAATATTTATTTATTTTATTTATTTATTTGTGGTGTCGATGACGACGAACCTCTCTCGAATGACGCTTTACGGTGGTCCTCATTGAAAAGTTTGCTGACACTCAACGTCAAAATGGTTCTAGAGTGACTACCATTAACAGAAAATGCAGCCCTAAGTAGGCCTTTCCTAACTGCTAGCCTTATAAAGATTGCGTGAACGATGAATGCGAGCAGCGGCAGAGCAAAAGGTGTGGCAGTGCTCTTAGGAACTGTCGTTTCCCCAGCAATGAACGTCATTCAGCGAAGAAAAATAATAATATTTAAAAATACATACAAAACATGTAGGTACCGAAAGCTAAGAAAACACCAGTTTTAATTTTGTAAACGATTTTAAAGTGTCAATATGTGTACATAGCTTATTCGTATTAGGTACTTCAAGTTCCAATGGAGTAAAATGAAAAAAAAAAACATGAAGGTGCTTATACGTTTGTTCTCTTCCATTAAGCAAAGTCCACGTATTCTTTCGTATGTTCTTGACATTGCTAAAGTAAGTAATATCGAATATCAAGTAGGTACGTACCTACCGAATGGAAAAACGAATGATTAGGAAAATATTTATCGTCAAATCCAATATCAAGAAAATATGCGAAATGGTGATAATGGGTTTGTTTCTCACAATATTGTAAAAGCTTTTCATAAGTATAAAGAAAGTTTGAGAATATTTATGTCGCTGGCAATGCTTTCTTAAAATGGGACTATTTCTACCCGCCAGCCAAATTGAGCCTAAAAAGACTGTTTGTAAAACTATATGTTTGTTGTTCTAAATTACTTTCTTTTGATGGTGATATGTTTACATTTTCCCCAATGGAAAAAAACTGCTATAGATTCAGTCTGAAATCATATTTTGTTTCAAAGCTGTATGAGTCGTTGTATTCAGTCGCTTATACGTTCATTGACTGCCGCTGATTTTATAGTTTTGAATTTTTTGCGTTTGTCAAAAGAGATTTTGAGTTCCCAAACTCTTTAATAGTCGACAGTTACCGTCAGAAATAGCGAAATCAATCAGTCAAAACTGAAACGTAGTTTATGGTAATGATAATATTACTTACAGAGTCAGGTTCCGTCTGGAACTCCAGTTACAAGTAGCATGAAACGAATTTTTAGAAGTACATGAAAGTGCACCAATTTTCAGCTGCTTAATATTTGATTCAAACAAATTATGTTATCAAAACTATTCCTTGTATTAAACAGTCATTGCGTAACCAGGCGTGTATAACATCACTGCATTGACAGTTAACTTATCGGAGGTCTCCAAACTCCTTGCTATCTGGTTCACCTCGGGTTATATCGGACATAGCTCGTTAACTGGGATCGTATAGTTAGATGATCGTCTCAATAGTTAAGTGAATTGAACAAGCTCAGGACACATGCTCTGCCATTGATGATATGAAGCAAAATTCGAGGAATCGTTTGAAATATTGTTTTATCTCAAATTAGAAATTGTTGTAAATCTGCGTCCACATTTTATTTTGGCGTAGGTTGACAACAACTTCTATGTACAAGTACAAAGTTTGAAGATATTAGTGTTTTCCTAATACGAGATAGGTATACTGCAAGAAACGAACAGAACCTAGTTTCCTCATGGTTTCGAAACAATTTGGACTGCCCGTATTAAAGTTAACTTTAATACTTCAAAGTGCTTGCAAAGCAAAGTCTAGACGCGACGATGTTGAAATTGCCTTCTCGCAGTCAAAATTTTGTATTATGGTCCGTAAAATAAAGGTATTATTTAATTCTTTTTTAAAAAGGTTTTTTGTTTATTTATTTTTATCTCAGTGGGTAATTAGTCAGTGCTAAGATCTTCGAGATCAAATACAGCTGCGCATCTGCTGACTAACAAATTAAGCAGGTGGCCTTACGGGGTTGGGAGTTCCAAGTTCGAAGTGGGAAGAATTATTCCTTTTGGGAGCTTCCGTTGTGTGCGCTGCGTGAATGGTTAAAGTTATGTAAAAATGTTATATTACACAATAATAATTTTAATGCGAATCAAATTTGTTCTACGATAATGCGACGTGAAACCTCTATCTCCCACGTAGTAATTAATATTAACCACGCGACGCAAGGGGAGTAAACACAACGCGACGGGAGTAAATGCGACGGGAACAGGTGATAATAATATATTATTACCATCTGACGCAAACGAAGTTGCGCGGATCAGCTAGTGTACAAATAAGTAGATAACTAAATTAGTTCGCAGCAAAGAGTGATGTTGTCTCCCAAAAATAAATTGCTTCCCAGCTTGATATGGCTTGTATTGATTCAGCATTTATTATTATAAACATGTTTGTCATTCTTGTCTCGATATACAATGTAATATATTGCCAATAATAAATGGCCTCTCCTAAATGCTTTGTTCTAGAAGAGTGTTTAGAAGGTTAAATTTAAAGGAGTACCGAAACGCTGAAATGAAGCGCATAACCTAATGTGTACATGATGTTTTTACGGTTCACAAATAACAAGTCATTTTTATTAACAGTAATCCTTGGCACCTATTTTAATGAATCTGTTGTCTCATTTGTGTACAGATTTGTGTAAAACAAGGCATTGAACGAATTATTTTAATTACGAAACAAACAATAAAATCAGTTGGTGTTTGACGTTTATGTGTGTGTGTGTGTGTGTGTGTGTGTGTGTGTGTGTGTCTGCGCCACTCTTCAGATGGATTAATTTGGGTGCGTTTTCTTCATATTTGATAATTTTATTATATGTTTTGATAGGGTTTCTAGAGGTGCTTTTTTAAATAATTGTTCAGAATTCGCATATTGAAACAGATCATTTGTTCATGTTTCTTTTGAACGGATCTATATATTTTTTTGTAAAAAATCATTTGCTCACAATTATTGATATTTAGTGGGACGTATGTATAGTAAAGATAAATTGTAATAGTACTACATACTATCGTTTCCGTACTTCGGATGGCACTTGAAGCCGTTGGTCTCTGTTCTCAGTAACATAGCAGTCGTTTAGCTAAGTTGTAGAGCGGGGCAGTCATTCTAAATGTCATCTAAAGGGCATTACAAATTGCTTCGCAATAAAGGAGGAACTAGGTCATGCTCTACATTACTAAAGCATTGATCTGACTGACTGGATGTGTCCCTTCAGGTCTTCGTATTAAGAAAATATTATTATCTTTTACCTTTGGTGTATTAGCTACATTGAAATTGTTGGCAACTTAATCTACAGAAATAGAGGTAAAATAATATTTCACATGATTACTCGAATTTGCCTCATGTCATGAAAAGCTGAGTATGTGTCCAGCTTGATCGATTCACTTAACAAATGAGACGATCGTCTCACTATACGATCCCGATGATCGAGTTAGGTACTTCCCGGATGTCAGTAATATGGGCGGACCTTACGACTGCAATGTCCAAACAATACACAATGATGGAAATAGCACAGAAAGCCATTGTACATCGTGCCTTCCGAAGAACTTGAACGGTAGCAAACTGGAAATTTCTCAAAGTCGCCACTCATTTGAGGATCAAACGTATGTAACCACCAACCGATTTTGAGATGACATCTCGATTAATTTGCAACCTTACCATATGACGCCAACTAATTCATAAATAAAAAGCTCATAGAAATCCGTTTAACTAAATAAATTACGACCGGTACGTAGTACCTAGGAAAGGTTAGTTGAACTACAAATGTTTGTTATGTCAACACTGAGTCTAGTACTGACCGTAGTCGTATCGGCAAGGTACACACTGGGCCGAGCCCTTCAAAATATAGCACATGAGAAAACAGATATGGTATTCCAGGTACGTACGAGTAATATCGGCTATACCTAGACTATCAAAGTGAGCAGGTACACGTTCTATAATAATCGATCGTGTCTGAAAATGAAAGTGAAAATCTTCGAAAGAATTTAAATTACATTGAGAAATCTGGTTTGATAGATTTAAATTAGATTTACTAGTAGGTATTAAGTACATTTCACCTTTTTAGAATAATTATGTCCCACGTAATAGATGGTGAGCCGTATTGCCGTGTTGAGATGGACAGGCGCAGATTGTGGCTGCCTGCTGTTGAAAATTTTCAAGCCACCTAAAAGACCTTCAACTTGGCTTAACGACTGTCATTTTACTGACAACCGGGACCAATGGCTTAACGTGCCTTCCGAAGCACGGAAGCGCTCGATTAAATGTCACAAAGTGTTCACATGGATGGTTACCGGGTAAGGACCGGCCATAGTGAAAGTTGCTTACTGCAGTGATCGTTTACAGAACACTGACTCCGCGAGGCCACAAGTGCTTCTAATATTTTATAGCTATTTTATCTGTACCCATACTTATTCAGAAACGAAAAAACCAAACTAAAGGTGTATGTTTTCTTCATATATTAGCATATTAATTTCTTACGCGTCGATAAAAATTAAAGTCATAAAATGAATTAATCTAAAAATTTAATGCTGATTCTATGATCATTTTACACATATTAAATAACAAATACCTACTTATATTCTTCTTAACAAAAGCATATTTTCACACACACCACAAAGATTAAAAATCTATTTTGGCTATAATTTTTTTAGGGTTTCGTAGCCAAATGGCAAAAACGGAACCCTTATAGATTCGTCATGTCTGTCTGTCTGTCTGTCTGTCTGTCCGTCCGTGTGTCACAGCCACTTTTCTCCGAAACTATAGGGCCTATGCTATTGAAACTTGGTAACTAGATGTATTCTGTGAACCGCATTAAGATTCTTATATAACACTAGAAAAAAAGCAGTAAATTTATCCCCCCCCCCCCCTCTAACTTCTAAACTAAGAGAGTGATAAATCTAAAAAAAATATATGATGTATATTGCCATAAAAACTACCAACGAAAATTGGTTTGAACGAGATAGAGCTGGTAGTCTTTTTTAATACGTCATAAACCGCAATTTTTGGTAAGAAAAATCACTACCACTGCGAACGAGGTAAAACATCAATTAAAGTTACAACGAACTATAAGAACCTTTATATTATGTTACTTGCTGCTACGAAACCCTTCATGGGCGAGTCCAACTCGCACTTGGCCGGTTTTTTTTTTCATCTGCATATGCCGACAAAAAAATGATTTCATTTGCACCTCTTTTTCGTCATTTTCTAAAACAGGCCCCTTAACTAGACGTAAGATAACCAAAATTTACTCACACAAATGTATGTCTTGAAAAAACTAGAAAATTGCGAATCGGATTTGCGCAAGGATTCTGCCAAACCAATAAACGGCAAATGAATTACGTTGGTTGTATTATATTTAATTTCTCTTAATTATAACTATTTTTCTATTTTTAGTATTTGTTCACATAGCGGCAACAGAAATACATAATATGTGATACTTTGAGCTCTTTAGCTATCACTGTTTATATTTATAGAATGGATATATAGTATAATAAGTACATTTTCTTTCTTTCTTTCTAGTGGACACGCAGTGGATGTGCAATGGAAACGCAATGGAAACTCAATGGATATGCAATGAAAATGGAATGTACATGCAATCGATATATTGATGTAAATAAGTAAGTTCCAAACTAGCGCGGGATTGGTATCTCTTTACCTACTTATGATGAGTAACCTCCTCCTCTTTTAATATCCGGTTAAAATCAGTGACACTCAGAGGATGCCAAGAGAAGTATATACTTGAACAATAACTTACTAGTGTGATTACATCACCCTAAACTGTGTCCCCCGGCTTTGCGCGGGATAAATTTCGATGAATTTATATGTCCTATTTATTCCAATAGGGCTGGGATATCGAATATAGACGATTGAGTGACTCAATCATCAACCATGTGACCATTGGTGGGCGTTTCCACTGACCTTACGCCCACGGTCAAAAAACATGCGGGGCGCGCAGCGAACTCCTCACGGCGCGGTGGCTCCCCCGAACTACACGGCGCGGCGGAGCGGGAGCATGAAAGTCTTGCCCCCGCTACCCCACGCGTTGCGCCTACCGCTTTGCCGCCTTTTGCTCGACAGCTGACGAAGCTAAAGCACAGCCGGCAGCAACTCACATCTCCGAGCAACCCATCGGCACAGTATAAATATGTTGTTTAACCAGTATTGTAGCTCCCTACAAACGGACGAAGCGCAAGCTATACCTACGATTCTCGTTTTCGGCAGGCCTTTCAGCACGCAAGCAGCGTCCGCAGTCGCGATTGTGCCGAGTAGACGAATGGACGGTGTGTCGTTTTTTAAATAGTAACCGCGCGTGTTTTATTTACTAAAACTATTTAATATGACAACTAGAGTCTATTGTGCTTGTTTTGGTTGCATGAATTCGTCAATAACGCACCCAGAGATAACGTTTTTTAGATTACCTGGAAACTCCGAAAGGTAAGACTGTAAATTGATTTTACTTAAGTACTAATTGGTACTAGTTGACTAAAGTTAAACAAAGTGATTGACACGAGTGAACTAGGTAGTTACATGAAGTAGGTATGTTTGTGTTTAAAACTAGACTTGTGCTTGCTCAGTCAGTGAACGGTGCGATCCAATATAGTACAATATCCAAAAAAAAACTAGTTCAGAACTCTATTACGTGTAGGTAGTACATTTAGTTCCGTTGTCAGTTCGTAGTTATTTAATTGAGAGCAATGATTTAGGTATGTTTCAAGAGTATTCATTTCTTTGTGGATGACCGATGTTACAGTACACTTAGCACCGTATGACTTTGATTGACAGCATTTTTGTTACCTTTGATTTTTATTACACACATAGGGACAAATTTGAACTTCCAAAATTTGACAATGTACGAAAAGTACTAGTGTACTAGAGACTGACTAGTACTTTCAAATCGAAAAATAGTTTTAATTTTGTAAATCAAAAATTTAACACAATGATTATAAAGACTAGAATTCCGTGATTCTATCACTGATGAAACATGTGATGAGCCGATTATTATTGTCTACGCCGCTTACTCGTTTTCAAATTTCTATACCCGTTTCACTCAATCGTAAGTAGATAACGCCGCGCCCCCCCGCGCCGCCAGCCGTCCCACCCACACCGTCCCGCGGCGATCCGAAACATAATAAACATTTCTTTTCCCAAAAAAAGAATTTTGAACCACTCGTGTCGTGGCCAGGCTCCCCGTCACTCGCTCAAGGCCGCGCGCGCTATACACCTACCGCTTTGTTTAGCAATTAATCTTACATCCGATGTACGAACCACATTTTTGGTTTAAATTCGATAAAAAAAAAGGTGATCTCGTTTTGTGTAACATTTTAGTTTTTTAAGTAGTACATGTTTAGTTAATCAATTGGTTTTTTTGCACAACATTCAGATTTCTGGTATGCATTCCGTTAATTAGTGGAGTTACCTAGTGTGCAGAAAAATTATATAGATGTGCATTTAAAAATATCCCATTTATAAGACCAATTTGTTAATAAATCACACATAAACATGGTTTTTAAATATAATCTAGCAATCAAAAGGTACATGCATTTTTATTGAGAAATTATTACTCACAAAGGATTTTTTTTGTTTAAATAAATAAAGTACATATTTACTCGAAATGAAAGCCGGTTGTCAGTAAAACGACAATCCTTAATACAAACTGAAGGCCTTAGTGGCGGATTGAAAATTTTCAACTGCATTAGGCTCACTATCTATTACGCGGTACGTAAAACTATAAGGTAAAATGTGGGCGTATACTTTGCCTCTGCCTACACCTTCGGGGATAAAGGCGTGACTATATGAATTTATGTATGTACATATTTACAATCACAATATTAAATAGAAAGTCAAAGTAGGCACATATTATTAAAATGCTATAGGTGGGCAGCCCTATCGCATGCTTACGTACCGCGCGGCTGTAGGCATTTATTTCTAAAATCCGGCCGAGTCAGACTACAGTATACAGTGCCATCGGTGGGCTGCTCCCATTCTGACCGGAATTACTCAGAGTCTCAGAGAACTCCTTCTTATAGGAAAAGGAATGGTTACTATGCGGTTGACCAGTGAAATTGTAAACTCTCGACAGTTCACAATATGGCAAGGTAGATTGCAATGTAAGGGCTTCAGCAATTTTACGGTGAACTTCAACGTTGACCAAACCAATTACTTAGCATTATCATTAGTTCAGGAAAGTATAGAAATAAGACGAAAATGTAAAAGGAACAATCTACTACCGCCGCTTGGTAACTTTAGTTTACGAAGCTAGTGATTGATTACGCTATTTAGACCGTATTCTCTGCACAGGTCATCCGTCATACCTGTTGCCTCAATAAATGATTACATTTCATTGTACGTTTTAGGCGCAGCAAAGATGGCAGACTTTTGTACGATCGAGTCCGCGAAACACAAAGAGACCGCTTGGCGCGCATTGACTATCGCAGATTTTTCACAGACTGTGAATCGTGGGTAGTCTGCCGTCTGGGCCGCACCTAATACAGTGAACGATAACTTCTAATGCACTGGGTCCAAAGCTCAAGCTGACCTGAAACCTTGCCAGCAAAACTATTATTACCCTCTAAAAAAAAACAAGTAGGTACAACCCATCTGATCATTTATATGGGAAACTGGGGACACTTGATCCCCCCTTTTGTTTTTTTATCCCTAACTTCTATATTGAGTATCCGTTTAAAAACCACTGGTACTAAAATACCTACGTTAAATTTATTTGCTTATAATTGCTGTAAGAGCCAAAGATATGAATATCTAAATTTAGTAGTTATTTGACTTAAATCAATAATAAGGAATCGTACCATGTGTCCCGTATATACGTAAGACTTGATCCCCCCGGTCTGGAAGACCTGATCCTGGGGGATTAACAGGGGGATCCTACAGAGATGTGGCCAGCCCACTGCCATTTCAAGACGCATGCTTCTGCGAGCTATGTCGACCACTCTGGTTCTCTAACGGAGAACATCGTTCCGGATTTTATCCCTCAGATGCATCCATAGCATAGCTCGTTTCATTGCTCGCTGTGCAACTTTAAGGGCATTGGATTAGCTTTATTTTCGTTCTCTGGCACCATTTTTCGGGCCCCTTCGCTGGTTTTGCAGGCTCTTGGGATATTGTTCTGCAATGAATTGAAAAAAAAAAAGGTAGGGGACACTTGAGTCAGGTGGATCAAATCTCCCATAATAAAGTGTACCAAGTATACCCTGACGCATTTGAGGTTATAAACAAAAATATTTTCAAATGTCTAAAATATTACCACTTTATTACGTAAAGAATGGCTAATAATATAGTTAATGGCTCGTATTAAATGCATACACACTTAAAAGTCCTATTTCAAATAAATGTTTAGTCAAAATAAAATGCATACACACTTAAAAGTCCTATTTCAAATAAATGTTTAGTCAAAATAAAAACTCACCAAAATTTTCTTTCTGCAGCAACAATTACTTACTCGGCCGCCGTTTGCCAAAGCTTAAATGTTATAGATGTACCATCTTTAGAAAGTTATCAAGTACCATATACAATCATTATTGCCACTATAAAACTAAATACGGCTTATACAAGTTCTGTAAATCTTGTGTCCCGTAAGGATCAAGTATCCCCAGTTTCCCCTATTCTTTCCTCGGCGACTGAACTAATATCATATTAACTCACATTCTTAAAAGACGAGCAAAACTATTTCTTAGAAATAGAAGTCTAGACTAGAATATTCTTATAGGCATTATTTCGACCTGTCTCATTCGCATTATGTCTCAACGCGTTGCAAACACTGTCAGCGTAGGTAGTGTGGGTGTGACATCTTATTCATTCAATGTCAATTGTAACATGTGTGGGTGGTGTATTGTATCATGGCTTTTTCCATTAGTGTCTGACATATATTATTCCGTATCATGTTAGCTAAACTCCCCTTGGAACTATTGGTACGTTTTGATCAGTCGCTTAGAGCAGCAATTATTCTACTTTGGTATTATTCTATTGGAAGTGAGCCGTCTGATCCTCTCGATCCTTTTACTTTGTTTGTTCACAATGTGTGTTTTAAATAATGTGTTCGTCGTTTTAGTTAACCTATCTTAACAAAAATTTGCATACACATTGCGATGGCTTCCTGGGCGGTTTGTAAACAATTGGAACCGGTAGGCGACGCTGCTGTAGGTATGTCACCAATTTTCACGCAGGACAATGTCTGTGCCGGGCTCGCTAGTTTACTTATAAATTAAATGTTTTTTATATGATTTGGTGAGTACTTTAAGAACTACATTTAATTATAAAATATTTTAATTTTTACTTGCGGACGTCACGCGGTTTCACCCGCGTAGTTCCCGTTGCCATGGCAATACGGGAATAAAATATAGCCTATGTTCACCGCAAAGAGTGTAGCTTCCCAACAGAGAAAGAATTTTTCAAATCAGTTCAGTAGTTCCGGAGCATATTCGATGCAAACAAACAACCTAACATACAAACAAACAAATAATCAAATCTTTCCTCTTTATAATATTAGTATAGATTCAGGCACAAATCTTTACTCCATTTAATTCTACTAACAAAGCTGGCGATACTCATATACATACATTTCATCAAATTGGGGTAACTACGTAATTACGGTGGGCCCAACTCACTTGATCTTTTTTACAAGGCCACTCTCTTTAATGTGGGCGCCATCACACGTAAAACTTCAGTACTGAAACTTGAGTTCCAAATTGAAAAGATTGACTCCACATAATTTATGTAGGTACAGATACTACACAACAGCTGCATGTTAGTAAGTACGCATTGTGGAAGCTCCAAACTTAGTTTAAAAACTTCAATATTGAGGATTTTGTAGTGCAGGAATTAATACATTTCAACTTCTGACTCGAATTGAAACTCTGTTGTCAGTAAAATGATAATAGTTAAGCCAAGTTGAAGACCTTATGGGCGGCTTGAAAAATTTCAACTGCGGGTCGGCACCTGTCCATTTCAACACGGCAGTAGGATCACCACCTATCACATCCTACTAATATTAGAAATGTGAAAGTTTGTAAAGATGTTTGGATGTTTGTTACTCAATCACGCTCTAACGGCTGAACGGATTGGGCTAAAATTTGGTTCAGAGATAGCTTATAGTCTGGAATAACACATAGGCTACTTTTCATCCCGGGAATATGTTCCTACGGGAAGCGGGAACGGGTACCGAATTTCACGCGGGCGAAGCCGCGCACGTCATTTAGTGGGACATAAAACTATAAGCTGAAATTCGGGGGTATACTATGCCTGAGCCTACCCCTTCGGAGATAATGGCGTGACTATGTGTATTGTTATGTATAATCCCAATACCACACGCTCCTATGAGTCTGATGAAGAAATACGTCTCCTTTCATACACTTTCTGTAGAGTAGACCAAGTTGCGGGAGTCAGCTAGTCTTGAAATATTCTTAATTAAATTTCAAAGCGTTAAGGAAAACCTTAATAGGGACGCAACGTAGGTCATTACTGACTAATGAAGTTAGCGGCACACATATAATTAGTAGTTAGTAGTCTAATTACCAGTACGAGAGCTCATGGCTAGCATACAAATGCCGACGTCTCCGTTTTCTAATACGTTTAAGGATTGAGCTGCTTGCCTTCTTTTCTAAAATCTACAGTTTTAAGTGTTTCAAAAATAAAAAAATAAAAATATTTATGGACATTCTCATAATCATCATGTGGATCAAATTAAGCTAATATAAGCTTGTGCTATGAGATCTAAACGACTGATAAACATACTTATTATTTCTAAATACAGTCATACATATTGAAGATAAATTAAAACGAGACACATCAATCAATAAACCATCAATGATGAGCACATTGATCTCCAATGTGCTCATCAAACAAAGAGGTTTGTCCTGGGTGGGAACCGAACCCACGACCTCTGAATCCGCAGTCAGGCACACTAACCACTGGACTTATTTAATTCTTTAAAAAAATATTTCCAAGTATCAATAGCAATTATGTGTCTACTATGTTGATCACTTTCTTACTTTGTTCAAGTCTGACACCTTGTGGTAAAAAGAGTACAAACTACCAGACTATTCACGAGACTTCGCCATCCGTCTGTCTGTCTGTTCGTCACTAGCTGTATCTCGGGAACCGTGATAGCTAAAATTTTTACAGATGATGTATTTCTTTTGCCTCTATAACATCAAATACTAAAATCAGAAGAAAAAGAAGGGAGCTCCCATACAACAATCGTGATGTTTTGCCCATATTTGGTACAGAACCGTAACCCGGATACCCGAAACCCGTGAGCGAGTCCGACTAGCAATTGGGGTTTTTTAAAACACACAATCATGGTGTTTTTCTTAAAACTGTTTCTAATTCGTGGATTATTCTTTTCGTTGTATGACAATTCATTTATATTAAGTCGGGACCGGACACTGGTTATTGATATTGTCAAATATAGTCGTATTTAACTGTTTTTCTCATAGATTATTAACGAAAAATTCTAAAGCTATGGGTTTTCTAATCTTGTTTCTTCTTTGGTAAATTCACACCAATAAAATCTACGCAATTTCATAGTTGAAATATCTCTATATTGTTGATGGCTATTCATGTATTGTGTCCTATAGTGCAGATTTATTAGATTTTTTATTTTGGTAAACCTTTTGTAACTTTAAAGTGGAACGTCGCGTAGATATCTTACGATAAAGGACCGAATAAAATAGATATATATCCTTTTCCATTTTGTACATCACAAGACCGCCTTAGGCACTTGAATATAATCTTATCGACACGAATCGGCGCAACAAGCCTTTTGTGAAAGACAAACCCTTTCTACTAGTATAATCTATACCTAATCTTATAAATAGTCGTCATGTTATACTGGATTAATTTCTATACGGTGGAACTTCAAAGAGCTCATTTGTTGGAAAAAGTCAATCATTAATTAAAATAGAATTTCATACACTTACTATTTAAAAATTCACCTCTCTAATAAACGAGAGAAATTAAAACTCTATGGATACGTAAATGTAATTAAATTTCACGATATTGGAAAAACATTACGAGTTCCAAGTCTTTAGCAAATTAAAAACATTTAAAGTCAGGTCATATCGGTCCGTTCGTTTACCTTAACTATGAGATTCTTAGTTGGTTGAGTGTACCTATATTCTAGTGAGAAAGTCTCCGTTTCCAGGCTGTCAATAACAGTACTCCCACAATCTGCAAAACTATTGAAAGCAGTCTACAAGTTGATGGCCCAAGAATGTGCCTCTCTATGCTCCTCTTTAAGAATCCGACGTTGTTTAACGGTTTTGTAGGGACATAAAATAAACATTAGTCATTCCAACAAATGGATGAAATAACCTGAATTTTTTAATAATCGAACACTCTCTACTAGTGCGTATGTTGTTGTCATTTTATTATATCCTTAGTCTACCCAACATCAAGTATCGAACTGCTTCTCCATAATATACGTCCAAATTTTTATTTGCAGTATTATATAAGGCGCGTAAAATCCGTGATGCGATAAATCCAGCAAATCTAGTCATAAAGAACATGATCTAAAGTACTTTGTAAAGCCTTGCTAATAATGTTAATGTGAGGGCGTGCTTGTAGGAAGTTATAGATAGTCATATAAATTTGTGTGCTAAATCGTATATTAAATGAACATAAATCGTACCTATAAAATAATCACAGTCCAGTTGTTGTTGTTAATCATTTTACATTACGGTTAATTGAGAGATGAATGGCCAGCATTTCATGCAGACATAACAAGGAATCCCTATGTTAGTTCCAGTAATAATAAGCTGACTAATAATATCATGCGTCCAATGTACAATACCTCCTGACCTAGACTAAACTAATGACCAACTCGGTCTTGATTGGATAAATTTTCTGCAACTGAAACGGGTATGTTTCACCGAGCAATGCGTGGGCGAAATGTTCATTTGCGGTGGAACTGACGACGTCTCATATAACTTCTACGTGATGAGAATATGTGCCCCATCGACGAAGGATACCGCTTATTGTACACCTCCAACTGTCATAAAGTTATTCGTACGGGAAAATATAGAATACTAGCGATATGGAAATTCTCTAGTGAGCTTTAGAGCTCGTCCGCACAGAAGAATCTAAATTTTGTACACTCATGGTATTATTGTAAAAGACTATCCGCACTGGCGAGTAAAAATCTGCTTTAAAATAATATTGTACCGAAGAAAATAATTTAACAGGAATAAAATTCGCGCGCTCAAAAGTCTTAAGTTTGTAGCCTTGCTAGATCAGTGTTCTGTAAACGATCACTCAGCTGGCAAGGCTTGCGATATGGTTAGTTTTGAGACAAGAAACGTTTGTGGATTTTCCATTTGCGAATGTATCACTTCAGAAGGCACGCTAAATCGTTGGTTCCTGCTACAAGTAACATGGTAGCCAATGAGACTAGTTGTTGGCTAGTAGGGTGGTTACAAGAATATCAGCAGATAGCCACAAGCAGCGCATTTCAACACGGCTATAGGCTTGCCCCCTATTTCGTGAACAAATACAACACTTGAAATGTGGGCATGAATGCGCAACGCTCAAAACCGTTTGATATTACATACATTGGGAGGGAGCTGCCTTCAGTTAGTGGACTGCCATAGGCTAATTTAATGGATTTGATAATAAAAAAGGTCAATAGTAATCCATTTAGTTAGACATTTTATATGTCGTAGAAATATTAACGAAATCTCGGCAATATACTACGTTAATACGTGCCCCAAGATGATTTGCGTATTTCTCGAAAAGTTGGCCATGAATAAAGGTCTGAGGAAAATCTTGAGTGACGCAGGTCGGACAGCGGGGGATACATTTTTGTCATTCCACGCCTTTGCATTAGTCCTCCTGACAGTACCATGGCCAATAACCATTGAAATAAAATGGTACAATTTAGGTACACGTCGATCCTTACAAACTATACCGCAAATTGCAAACCTTTACCTATTTTATGTTATTTAAATTTGATTGTCATTGCGTATAATATATGTAATTTCAGAATATTATTAACAAATTATTACACTCTCACTAATAAGTACAACTATGTATAGTTCTACAGGATAGTTCTCCATATCCATACTGAAGCCACATCATTAAAACGAGTGAAATGGTATTCTATTTCTGACTATTAAACGCGCGCTGCTTCTTCAATGTGAATTATAACCTTCTTATTGAACCTCAAGAATAGAGGAAAAATCAGTTCAACAGCCACGAATAAATAAACTGACACGCATAATTTTATGTGCATACAAGCTGACCCGCGCAACTTCTTTTACGTTACAGCTCGTCTTTTCTATATAAATCTTTGAGAAGATAGTTTAAACAGGGCCTAAGGGCACAGACAAAAAAGCGTTTTCATTATAAACTATGTAAAGATATTAAATAAATACCGATATTTATTCAGTAACAAGCATAGCTAGTATAAAATGTTTCTCTATATAATATTCGACCTACAAAACGTAAATACAAACCACTCATTCAACTAAAATTAATTTTGTATTTTGTAAAATTAGTAGAAAACGGCCTAAATAAACATTATGGCAAAATTTTAATATCCACTTTGGCGTATTGTACATATAATTTCTCGTAATCTCCTCTCTTCAGCTTTCCCAACATAGAATTAGAAAATTATTTATTGGCTTTTGATTATATTCCTTTTCTAAATGTGAGAGGTAAATATTTTAAAACTGGATATGACGTAAAGGTACATTTTGGGGTTCTGTATCCAAAGGGTAAAAATTAAACCCTTTTACTATAATTCCGCTGTCTGTTCGTTTGCCTACCACCAGTCAGTATCTCATAAACTGTGACAGTGCGTGGCAGATAGCTTAAATTTTGACAGATGATATAGGTAGTTCAATCTCTTACCGCTATAACAACAAATACTAAAAACAAAAAGAACTAGGGGCTTTTTTTTAACGTGAGGGAAAATCCTCGTAGGATGCTATGCCGGACTCTTACCGACTAAAAAACCTCACGTAACGCCCAACAGCCTATGGTTGAGAGCCCCGGGAAAGCCCTCAGGAAGGATGTCCCGTGACTCCCAACAGACCTACGGCCGCCGCTGCGGCCTCGCCCAGGGGGTGGTTCGGGTGCAATCCCGCGTCTATGGGGGGTTTCGGGTGTGACCCCGCTTCTAAGGGGGGGCGTTTGTGAGTTGCTCACGTCACGCTGCCGTCATGGGCCTGCTTCTGTAAGGACGGTGAGCGGCCCTCTCACCGTCCTCAGACCCCCGGTCATGGAGGCCGATAGTCCTGGGCGAAGACACGTTGGCGGCGCCCAGGGCGCCGACTGCGGAACTCGGGTGGGAGAGTTCTCTCCCGCACTCGGCCCGCCGCCTCCTTTGCGAGCATGACCTGCTCGCAGAAAGAGGTGGCGCAGTCCCACTTACTCCCGCTGGAGAGCATGGCTCGCACCATGGCCTCAAGCGAGAGAGTGTCCAAGCCCAGACCTACTACGAGGACCTGGCGCTGTTGTGCCCACGCCGTGCACTCCACTAGCGTGTGGAGCGCCGTGTCATCGCTGCGGTCCTCGCAGTGCTGACACTCGGCCGTGGTTTCCCGGTGTTTTCGCCACAGATACCTACCGAAGCTACCGTGCCCGGCAAGCATCTGTGTCAACCGGTAGGAGAGAGCACCGTGTCTTCTCTCCAGCCACTCGTCCATGACCGGTGTGACGGCTGCGATTGTGGCGAATCCCCCCTTTGGTTGCTCAAGTCGCACCTTCCATGTCTCCACGGTTTCCTGGTGGAGCAGGGTCCGCTGGGCGCTAGGGGCTCCCATACAATAAACGGAATATTTTTACGTAATTTGGTATGCTATGGTATCCTCCGTGCCTGACACTGACTTGGCCGGTTTTTACAACTTTAACGCAATGAATCATTCTTATCTTGCAGAGTTTATGTTACTAATAACGATCCAAGAATATATTCAAATAGTTTCACATTTTCTACTCTATCTTCACTTCATCCCACCCAAGAGATATCTTTAGAAAATACTATTCTGCAATGCTATTTGAATATCTGCATGTGACTTTGGGGAGAATGGGTGCACATTGCTAAAAAAGATGTATTGAGTAAGTACGTGTCGGAGCCGGTAACTATATGTCGGCAATGGAAACTGGACTGTAGAAAAACTAGTCTTTATTCTTTTAAACTTATTAACAATACTATTTTGACTATCTTGTTTTAGACCTATCATAGCCACGTATTATTTAAATTAATTATCTATTACCAATCAAGCCCATGTATTTTGTACGAAGAAATGAAATATTCGACAGTCGTAAAGCTCTTCAACTTGAATAATAGATAGCTTTTCACAGATATCTATGAATAGATTTGAATGATGTTTGTTTTGCTGGATGTTGTGTGTGGTCTCAAACATATAACATTCAGTTTTTACGGTTGGGGTTAAAATGATAACTAGGTAAAAAGTTGAGCTCTTGAATGCTCATTCTCATACAACGATTCCATCACTCAGAACATCAGTAAACTACTAATATTTAGTCTAATATGTAATCTAAACAAACATTGCTCTATAAATACTGAGCTAAACGGTAAACAGGTAATCGTACTCTAGGGTAATTTAGTTGTGCAGCGGCAACACTCTGCATCTCAGGAGATATCTTAACATCTAGCTTGTCTCCTACAACAACACACCTACCGCGTCTAGCTGGATGTTAATAGCAGAATAAAGGACTCGTAAACAATTTAATATCTAGATCGAATAAAGTAGTTCAATTCGAATAAGTGTTATCTATCTTCTTCTAAATATATATAACTCAAAGGTGACTGACTGACTGACATAGTGATCTATCAACGCACAGCCCAAACCACTGGACGGATCGGGCTGAAATTTGGCATGCTGGTAGATGTTATGATATAGGCATCCGCTAAGAAAGGATTTTGATAAATTATACCCCTGAGGGGATAAAATTCGGAAAGCGGGAACGGGAACGGGAACAAATTTTACGCGGGCGAAGCTGCGGGCATCAGCTAGTTCGAAAATATTTCCGTTAAAAATTTCAATAGCTCTCTCTGAGAATGTACCTGAATCTATCCATCAGGCGGAACTGAGTCATTTTCGAGACCTTATACGAAAAAATAATTGATACAGAAATATGTTAGTAGTCCAATATCTACGTTTAAATGATAAAGATATTACGTGTGTTACGCAAGTATAAGGTTTCATACTCGTATCATGGTATCAATAACCAATTTCACTTAACGTAGTAAATAGACTGCACACACACAAAGTAGGCATGACAGCTTAAATTATACAACAGCTTCTCTATAATATGTATCTTAAACACATAATATCCAGCGAGCAGGTCATGCTCGTGAAAGAGGCGGTGGGGCGGGAACGGGAGAGAACTCTCTCACCCGAGTTCCGCAGTCGGCGGCTTGAGCGCAGTAATATCCAGGGCCAGTGCTGAACCTCATAGTTTAGAATTCTAGAACTGAGATTAGGTTGCTCTATAAAATATTTTCAAAGTGCCTTACCACTTATTTTTAAACTATCGCGGTTTTTAACACTCATACTTATAAAATTTGGAACTTCACGCGAAATACGTTTCGGACAAAATAAAAAATCGGAACTTCACGCGTTGCAGCGCCCTTGGTCGCGTTTAAACAGACCAACCGCGACCACAGGCGATTCAAGATGTCCGAAACGTCGCGTTGGTGAATGTCAGTAAAAAGTATGTCACGTCAAGTCTCGAATTTTATAAGTTTGAGACTTTATGGTATTAGTAACCTAAATATTATAATAATATGAATACGAATGTGTCGTACTAGTTAGATAAAACTAATAGAAACCAGCGACTTCACTGTATTTCACTGAATCGTCAACGATGAGTGTTCTGAAATGCCCTAGTATTCGATCCGGAACATTTGCGAGATAGAAATATCGTTCTCTTATTATGCACAAAATCACCTAGACGAACCAAATTTATTTGGAACTTTTTATACTAGGTATCATGGGTTAGGCTCCCTAAATGTGAAAAGACATACCTATCTAAGGACCATCTACTTGAGAAAGATTTTATTGCCAACTTGGACTTTAATCTGAAAATATTACCAACTTCCAATCAGGGAAGGAACATTGCACATTCACATTTAATAAATGAAACCGAAGAAAGTCATGGAGATCTTTAACGGGACGGATCTTTAGCGGCTAGCAGTTGGCATAATTTATTTTAAAATCTAGGTATACATGACTACGTTTGAAATTTTGCAACTAAGTTGCTGAAAACAGGTTCCCGGTGCGCAGTATTTTGCTATGTGTTCTACGTAATATTTTAGTATAGAGTCGACTAGACATTTACGTTCTTGCCCAGCCAAACAAGATTATGGCAGCCCGGGGGCAATTCCATTCGTCTCGTTTGCTCAGATTAGTGTTGACTCGCCTAATTACAGAAGGGCCTACAGTCTCAGCTACTTTTAAAATTCTGATTAATCCGACCCAGAAAAATACCCATCACTTTCTGACGGTCCAATTACAATATTTTTTGCCATTAGGCACGCGCGCCGGCAATACAACGCTGCGAAAGAAGACTGTAGCCATAAAGTAAAGCTGTTCTTGTAACAAGAAAACAACTGTATTTTCAAAAAATTTAATAAATCTACTGTTAAAAAAATGACTTGGTAGAATATAGTTCTTTTTATCCTTTCTATATTACAAAGTTTCAGGGAAGTAACCTACCAAGAGAGCTATTCGTTATATACAATTAGTTATTGTATCATTCTGAAACACGATCGAATGTAGCGAACAACGAGCTAAATCTTTACGTCACCGTTTATTACCTCTAAAGCCATTATATATCACACATCTGAGAGAAATAAAGCTCTACGAGGTCCTCTTTCTATTTTGATAGTGCTATACTTTGCTGAAATAACCCAATGCGTTTAAATGCATAACTACAGTACTTATGAAAGAAAGAAAGAAAGAAACTTTTATTTGTTGCAGACATGTAGGACACATTAAATTGTCAACCTAAAATTAAACATGTTTTATTGCATTGTGTGCTGCACGACTATATCAAAGGGGTGTCCAGTTCAGCATGTGCCCGGCGGAACCCTGGCGCTGATTTTCGACTGGAACCCATGTTTTGTGTGTAGTTGTGTGTGTGAGAGTGTAGTTGTAAATATATATATTACTAGCTGTGTCCCGCGGCTCCGACCGCGTAGAAGTCGTTATCGCGTAAAATCGTAACCCTTTTTTTGCGCAGTTTGATTTCAAAATAAAAACCGGCCAAGTGAGAGTTAGACTCGCCCGTGAAGGGTTTCGAAGCAGCAAGTAGCATAATATAAAAGTTATTATAGTTCGTTGTAACTTTGATTGATGTTTTAACACGTTCGCAGTGGTAGTGATTTTTCTAACCGAAAATTGCTGTTTATGACGTATTAAAAAAAAACTACCAGCTCTATCTCGTTCAAACTAATTTTCGTTGATAGTTTTTATGGCAATGTACATCATATATTTTTTTAGATTTATCATTCTCTTAGTTTAGAAGTTAGAGGGGGGGTGGGACACTCATTTTTCCACTTTGGAAGTGTCTCCTGCGCAGATTATTCATTTTAGAAAAAAATGATGTTAGGAACCTCAATAGCGTTTTTGAAGACCTATCTATAGATACACCACACGTATGGATTTGATGAAAAAAAAAATTGAGTTTCAGTTCTGAGTATGGGGACCCCCAAAATTTATTTCCTTGTTTTTAGTTTTATAGGTAATAAAATGGGGGTTAATAATAAAAAAAACCATTTATTACAGTACCTACTGTTATTACATCAATCAAATTACCTATATATTAACCTCTATTGTTAAAAATTACAGAGAAACATAATTATTACATATCTATATTTACATTATTACTATCTAAACTAAACCTAAATAAGGCCCCCGTGGCATTGTGCCCAAAAGACTAGCAGCATTCCCCCTTTGAATAGCAATACCTATTCGTTGAGCGAGAAAACTGCCAGCCCTTGGGTCACCAGTTGACTCCACAAGGCGTTTTAAAAAAAAATTATTATTAATTAAAAAAAAAAAAATTTTATTACAATTCCTTCACTAATTAATCGAAAGGAACTTCGTTCCATCCGGGTGTTCCTTGACACCTCTCTAGTTTTTTTCGTTTTTGTTTGTTTATTTCGTCAATAATAATTGCTGACCGATATTTTTTTTTATTTGTTGTATCCAACGAATAAAGAGTTCACTTCTGAGGTGGTCCCATTTTGATGGAATCCAAGAGAAATCGAGAGCAATCACCTAAAATTGTAGAGACAACATTTTTTTTGGGACACATAGTTTTAACAATAGACTTAGAATTACGCTACAGCTGAAATAGATTTAAATGGTGTTTGTTATGCTGGATGTTGTGTGTATTGACAAACATATAACATCCAGCTTTTTACGGTTAGGGTTAAAATGATAACTAGGTAAAAAGTTGGTACTGGGGTAACCGTGGGCATTAGGTAGGGAACGTGTGATTTTTAGTAGATAAGAGTCCGGCATAGCATCCAAGTAGGATTTCCCTCACGTCAAAAAGAAGGTTTAATGTGCATGTGCAAAGCATAATGCAACGCTCTCTTCCTACTCATTCGATGATAAAGGCGTGGCTATACGCCTTGGTATGCTCAGTTTAGGTATTGTTGTTTATATAACATGTCCCCTAAAATAAATGTTGCCACTCCAGTAAAAATACAATCCTTGATATTTCGAAAACAATCGATGACACCTGTTTACATCGTAACATCGGCGTCGTGACCATGCACGGTCTTTTCTCCTGGGAAAATTGGTTCTAGTACCCTTCAAAGAGGTCAGTGTGTTTCTGATTTCCATTTCATTTTACTACTACAACATATCCAAATGTACTGTAAATGTTATTGGAAAACCATATTAAGTCGTTGAACTCAGGTTAGGGTTTTGTGTCAAGGATTTTTCGCCATATATAAGTCTCCTGATTCTAAACCTTTGACGGATACTGTTGACGTGCGTACGGCTAGTCCTGTTTTTACTTGAAGTCCTCAATCTCTCCCTACCTATTGCATAATATTGTCATCGTCGGGTAGGATCTTTACCGCTATTAAATATGTCCGGCAATGGACAGAAATACTGCAGAGGTTGTGCAGGTTAATAAACATAAACTACATAAAGACAAGTACATAAAGTACATAAAGATAATAGCGTAAATACTTAAATGCATACAGATCATTAAATATTACATACATACACAATTTGAGTGTAGTTAGTTACATTGAAATTTAATGATTATAACTAAGAAAAGAGAAAATAAAAAATTGTTATGGTAAAGAGGAAAGGTAGGACGTTATCCATGACGTTTAGTTCCAGTAGGTTCCAGATTGATATATCAAGAGAACAAGAGAACGTGACATGATCAACGATAATATAATTATATGGAGTGATACTATTGAGGATTCTGCAGATTTTGCGAAGTGGGTTGAGGTTCCAAACAGAACCCAGTGGTATGTAAAAGCAAAGCACGTTGTTGCGTACTACTATACCTAAAGAAGCTATCGTTTCTGAACGCGCAAGTGACGAACGAACGGAACGTAACACGGACGAAATTAACTAGCAACACTCTCAATACTTTTCTCGCTTTCGTATGTCGGTAGCACAAATTTTGTACAATATATTTTATTCTAATTAAAATCAAGATTCAAAACTACAGTCCACTTTCATTCACATCAAAATACAACCTCATCGAAGAAGACGCAACATAGTTTGGACCTTCAGAGCCAAATATCGAGGAATTCAGCGACCTCGGCGACCGTCGGCGACGCGGCAGCCCTTTACAGAATAAGGGCACAAAGCGACGAAATTTGCAAGCAGTACCAGCAAATTGCACAATTATTCAAGAGAGGAGCAGTCAGCGATTCAGGAGAAGAAAGTCCGGATCCAGGCCTGCCAACAGAAATACGCGCAACGGTACGGTCAGCCAGCTTTCCTACTCCACCTGAACCCTTTCACTTGTGTAATTCCGTGTCTGTACATACATTTCAGTTCGCGAAGTCGTGATCAGCTGTGAGCTACCCCTAAGTGTGTCTATCGACTGCGAGGAGGAACCCACAACCGTGAGTACTTGCTTCCCGTTTCCCATAAGCTGCCAAAATGTCTACTAAATCTCCATTTAAAGTTAGTTCTGAATATAGTTCTAATCAATCAGATAAGCTAGTGTATTTACGTGAGTTAAATAAAAAGCGTGGCATTGTAAAAGCTAGATTTACCAGATTTTCAAACTACGTAAATGATATAGATTGTGTTAATCCATTGTCATCTAAGTCCCTAATTGATCTTAAGTTACGCATCGAAGGAGCCAAGAGCCTATTTACTGACTTTAATGATCTTCAAACTAATATCGAAGAAATTGTGTCCGAAAGTGACCTTGACGAGCAGCAAGGTCAACGCGCAATGTTTGAAGATACTTACTACAGTATTTTGGCTCAGGCTGAGTGTATCTTACTCAGTAATGGCGAATCATCAAAAATCAATTCCAAATGTAGTGAAAAAATCTCTAAGTCCGTCAAATTACCTACCATTACAATGCCTAAGTTTAACGGTTCGAGTGAACACTGGCTGGAGTTTAGGGACACATTTTTATCGCTAGTACATAATTCTAAAGAAATAAGTAACATACAAAAGTTCCACTACTTGAAACAGTCACTCACTGGCAGCGCGGAGACCGTCATTGATGCCATAGGATTCTCCGATCAGAATTATGTAGTAGCTTGGGAACTTTTACTTAATAGATACAACAATAGCAGATTACTGGTGCACAATCACGTAAAAGCGTTGTTTACTATTTCTACTATAACTAAAGAATCGGCTAATCATATAAAAACCCTGATAGATACTGTCCTGAAAAACCTACGTGCTTTAAAGGTTCTCGGTGAGCCTACAGACCACTGGGACACTTTGATTTTATACATGGTAGTGTCTAAGCTTGATTCTACAACCGAACGTTTGTGGGAGCAATATAAAAATATTATTTATCGAGATAAAGATTCTAAGGTTTCATTAAAGGTGGATGATTTACTCAAATTCCTAAACGATCGAGTGGATTCATTGGAAACATTGTCAGCTTCACGTAACACTAAAATCACAAGCTGTGCAAGAATTGTTTACGCGGTGGGCATGCTTTGGAGAATTGTAGATTTGGTCTATGCCGCCTATGCAATCAAAATCATAATTCACTAATTTGTGACCAAAGTAAAGGATTGAGTTCTAACAATAACGCGTCGAACATTCCTTCGCCTAGTTCATGCACAAATGAGGCACTCGCCGCTGCAACTGCAAACGCTCATTCCTTGTCCCTTACGTCCCGCTCAACCCCCGCAGATATCATCGTCAATGAAATGAGAAATAGTCATTCAGTTCAAGTAAACAGATTGCACACTAATGAATCACACATACATCACACAGCTAAGCAGCCGGTTTTGTTATCGACTGCACTGATCGAGATAGCCGATAAATTCAACAAGTATCATTCTGTGCGGGCCCTTCTTGACAACGGCAGTCAAACATGTTTCATAACTCAATCGTTATGTGAATTGTTAGGTGTCCCGTTGGTACAGCACACGCATGAAATTCGAGGTGTAGGTAATTCTTTGTCACAGTCGACACAGATTTGTGACGTCACAATAAAATCTCGCATAAGTAAGTATATACTGCGTATGACATGCGTCGTGTTGCCCAGAATAACATCTTCGCTACCAGCAGTTACAACGCGCACAGTTCAACATTCCTGATAATGTGCAGCTAGCAAATCCACACTTTTTAGAGTCTCAGGACATTGACTTGCTCATAGGTGCCGATTGTTTCTGGGACTTACTTATTGATGGTAAAATTAAATTACACAACGGACCCTATTTACAGAACACGAAGCTAGGTTGGGTAATTTCGGGTCCTATTTATTCAAATTCACGCATTCATAATCGCATTCAGTGTAATTTTACACAATCTATAGATACGCAACTACGCCAGTTCTGGGAACTGGAGGAACTTCCTAAGCGTAGGGATACACACACAGACGACGAGCGGGCTTGTGAAGAATCATTTACGAATACCACTACGCGTGATGGTATCGGGAGATTCTGCGTTCACATACCGTTAAAACAGTCACCCTACTCTTTAGGCGAATCATTCCCTCAGGCTCAGCGGCGCTTTTTTGCTTTAGAAAAGAGGCTAGAACGCACACCAAGCTACAAACAAATGTACAGGGATTTTATTAACGAGTATGTTAGTCTAGGGCACATGACTCGAATAGGCACGTACAACAATCCGCATTTTTTCTTGCCACATCATGGAGTTTTTCGGGCGCAGAGTACTACGACAAAGTTACGCGTGGTATTTGACGCGAGCGCCGCTTCATCTACAGGCAAGTCATTAAACGATTTACAATTAGTAGGACCAGCTATACAAGGCGATCTGGTCGCTATATTGTTACGTTTCAGGCAACATAAATACGCAGCCTGCGCCGACATCGAAAAGATGTATAGGCAGGTACTAATCACCCCTGAGCAGCGCGATCTGCAACTGATACTCTGGCGCGACGAGCCTTCACAGCCACTCAGTGTTTATCGGCTAAACACTGTGACATACGGCTGTGCCGCTTCACCCTTTCTTAGCGTACGGTGTTTAAAGCAATTGGCTATCGATTGTGATGATTCTGAAGTGCAACACGTTATTAATAATTGTTTTTATGTTGATGACATGTTATTAACTAATAACAATAAGAACACCTTATTAGATATTTGTCAAAAAACTGCAAACGTGCTTCAGTCAGGGTGTTTTCCACTTCGTAAGTGGATATTTAATTTTGATGCAAGCGAACACAACACAACGTTGCCGTCACTTGAGCGCAATTCCAAATGTTTATCACTGGACGAACACAGCCAGTGTAAAACTTTGGGGTTGGGCTGGTACAATAATCAAGACGAATTTTATTTTAGCACACAATTTGTAGATAACAATAGTACTGTAACTAAGCGTTTAATTTTATCTACGGTGTCTCAAATATTCGACGCATTAGGATTTTTGAGCCCATCTATTATTATAGGAAAGTTATTATTGCAGCAACTGTGGTTATTAAAAATAGGATGGGATGAGGCGGTACCGAATGACGTCACGCGCGCATGGAACCGGTTTGTTAGCGATTTATCTGGTTTAAACGTTATTCGTATACCTCGGCCTGTTATCAGCGGCGATCCTATTGATACTGAGTTGCATATATTTTCGGACGCCTCACAGAAAGCCTACGGCGCGTGTTTGTATGTACGTGCTATCTACATTGACCGCGTCACAGTTAGGCTTTTATTTTCGAAAGGTAAGGTCTCACCGCTGAAACCTGTCAGTATACCTAGGCTTGAGTTATGCGGAGCATTGCTTGGTGCTAGGTTATACGAGAAGGTGCATGACTCGCTTCAATTACAGTTTAGCAATACCGTATTCTGGACTGATTCTACGATAGTTTTAGGGTGGTTAGGCATGCCTCCTAATTTATTAAAAACTTTTGTTCAGAATAGGATAGTTGAAATACACGATTTAACCAAACAGCTTCCCTGGCGTCATGTAAGCGGTAAAGAAAATCCTGCCGACCTTGTCTCACGAGGAGTGGGTTTGAACGCTTTGTCAACGTCAACGCTTTGGTGGGAAGGCCCCGAATTTTTACGAGATGTTGACTTTAATACGCACATTACTTCTAAGCCATATGAGTGTGACCAGTCATTACCTGAGCTCAAATCTATTACCCTACACGCGCACACAGTAGATTCAGAGCATCCCCTATTCCCATTTCATCGGTTCTCTCAGTACAATCGCATGATACGCTGCGGTGCCTACGTACTTAGATTTATTTACAATTTAAGAAATAGGTCTAATCGACGATCAGGCGCCCTGCAGGTAGACGATCTTAAAACATCTACTACAGTTCTGACTAGACTTTCTCAGCTAGAATGTTTTCCAGATGAGTATAAGTTATTGTCAAGTAGCAAACATTTAAAGGAGAAACATAGTCTATCGAAATTTAGTTTATTTCTAGATAAGGATAATATTTTACGAGTAGGGGGGCGCTTAGACTATTCGACTGAGTTCTCATACAATAAGAAGCATCCCATTTTATTATCATGCAAACATAACTTTACAATTTTACTCTTTCGTAACCAGCATAAGCAGCTGTTACACGCAGCCCCACAGGCACTGCTATTCGCGTTACGTGAAAACTGGTGGCCGTTGGGTGGACGAAACCTCGCTAGAAAGACTGTGCACCAGTGTATCACATGCGCCCGCTTGCGTTGTAGGTCTATTAATCCTATGATGGGTAATTTACCCGCCGAACGTATCACTCCTACTTATCCATTTTTACGCACCGGAGTCGACTACGCAGGGCCAGTGTTCATTCTTAATCGTAAGGGCAGAGGCGCACGTACCGTCAAGGCATATATCTGCTTGTTCATTTGCTTTGTAACACGCGCAATTCATTTGGAATTGGTTAGCGACTTGTCCACGGATGCGTATCTTCTAGCTTTGAAGAGGTTCATTTCACGTCGAGGTAAACCAGACGAGATTTACTCGGACAATGGCAGAAACTTTGTAGGTCTGATGAATGAGTTTACAAGATTTCTTAATAATTGTTCCGATGATATTATACATTATGCCACTGGTCAGCAAATTAAATTTAAGTTTATACCACCATATGCAGCACATTTTGGTTCTTTATGGGAGTCGGGGGTCAAGTCCTGTAAATGGCATTTATTGCGTGTGATTGGTAAGGCACACTTAACATTTGAAGAGTACAGCACGGTACTTGCACAAGTGGAAGCTATTCTTAACTCCCGTCCCCTTAGTCCTCTCTCTCCTGACCCACATGATTTCCATTCCTTAAGTCCAGCTCACTTCCTGGTTGGCCGTTCCTTGACAGCGCCAGCATCTGACGACATGCTTGACACTCCAATGCACAATCTTAACCGATATCAACGGCTAGAGCAACTACGTCAGCACTTCTGGGAACGTTGGGCAAAGGAGTACGTTTCTGAGTTGCAGATCAGGAAGAAGTGGAGAGAGAGAACCACAGAGTTGAAACCAGGTATGCTGGTAGTAATCAAGCAAGACAACCAACCTCCGTTATATTGGCATCTAGGACGCATTGAGACCATCCTACCTGGCAAAGATGGTATCACTAGAGTTGCTGATATCCGTACGTCAACGGGCATCATCAGGAGGGCATTTACAAAATTTTGTCCCTTGTTTGAAGAAGATGACAGCACTTCAGAACAATCTATCTTGGAACCAGGTGCTTCCAAACCTGGGGGCATGTTGCGTACTACTATGCCTAAAGAAGCTATCGTTTCTGAACGCGCAAGTGACGAACGAACGGAACGTAACACGGACGAAATTAACTAGCAACACTCTCAATACTTTTCTCGCTTTCGTATGTCGGTAGCACAAATTTTGTACAATAAATTTTATTCTAATTAAAATCAAGATTCAAAACTACAGTCCACTTTCATTCACATCAAAATACAACCTCATCGAAGAAGACGCAACACACGTGATAAAAAGATTGCTTTACAAACAGTTGTACAACGAATTCGCAGGCATCAGCTAGTTATACATTAAACTAAACCTCAGTCTTTGCAAACGGGAGTGGCCTACGATGAATGACCGTTGACTGTACACTAGAGAATACCTAGTTAGAGCTCACCGTAGCCGTGGTTTGCCAAATGTAAGCGTCAACTAACAGAGTATTTGTGTACCTACATCTTCTTTGTACGAGTAAATGGTAGGACTTAGGACACAGGAACAAAAGTAGAAATCCTGAGAATTGCGTAGTTTTACTTGAAAAAAAGGTTGTGTCGATCATGAGTAGCCCCACTTATTTTATCCTGTTCCGTCTATGGACCGCTGTATTTCCTAGCCTACATGTTGGTAGCACTGGAAAGCGGTCATGAGGTTGACAGCATGCTTACCATTGACATTGAATAAAATGCTACCTCCCTTCTGCCTCCGACGTCTGTAGCGAATGCACGTGATGGATTATGCTTATACCTAGGTATCTGTTGTATATCGTGTCAAATTTTGAGCTCAATTGCTTTAGTACATTTTGAGATTTTGAAGCATACACATACGCACATAACACTTATATATATACAGATAGAAGATAAGCTGCGACCTCAGCTTTGTCCGTTTTATTTCATTGAAATTTAGAGTAATAGAAACTTTGACTATAGAATATATTATATTATCTGTGCTTTGACTTTAAATGTATAATTTCGAACTCGGCAGCAAGCAATTCTGCTGCTCTGCTATAGAGCCTTTATTGATCCAGCCTTTGGTAGGATAACAGCTAGCTCTGAGAGTCGCCACTAGTCTAAAGTTCATGGAGTAAAGCTATTACTTTCCAGCTCTAAATGTACAAACGCATAACATACAAAGCCACTTGGTTGCACTGAACATTTTGAAAAAACAACCAGTAAATCTGGAATTTTATTGCTGTGTTGTAAAAAAATTAAATTAAAAATTTAAAAAACCCCCGACTCACAAAAAAAGAACATTAAAAAACCTGTAAAAAGTAAAAAAATAACTATTATATTATGACCTATCTACCCTAAGTATTGAACCTGTATTGTTATTATAGGTAGCTATGTTATTTACGTATTCATATTTTTTAACTAACAGTTGGTCTCGTCGGGGGGACCGCACTATACCTAAACAGAGACAGACGTACGGTTTTTTTTTTTTTTTTTTGTTGACGCGGGGAACGCATTTACGCGCCTTCATCCCAACCGCGGGGGCAGCTGGGATGGTGTGTGGGACTCCCGGCCCGGTCCGGAATGGACCGTCCTACCCACTAAACCCCGCGGTGTTCCTCCTCACCCTATAGCCGGGCCGAGGGATATCAAAAGATTATTCACGTCGACCCGGCTAGGGGCGCCCCGTGAATTCGGGGCTCTCCTCGGGGGAGCCAGATGGGCGACTCCCCAAAGCTCCGTAAGGAGTTGAAAACCACGCCTGCACCGCTCTCGAGCGCCCCTCTGTAATAGAGGAGACAGAGAGCGGCTGGCGCAGGCGTGCGCTAATGGGCACCCTCGGAACACGGGGAAGGTGCCCACCGCCATGTGACCGTTGGTGGGCGGGGTCCCCCGACCTTACGCCCACGGTCAACTAATATTCGGGGGCGTGCGCAAGCTGCTTGCGACGGCGCCCCGAACTGCACGGCGGAGTGGGACCAATTGTCGAGTTGCTCCCACTCCCCCACGCAGTGCGCCTCCCGCTTTGTCGCCATCGCGTCGACAGCAAGCGAAACGATGGCGGCTCAGCACGCCTGACTGCCGACCATGGCTTGCACCATGACCAGCAGTGACAGGCCCCTACCGGTGCTGTACGGAGCGGCCGCACGGACGGAACGGCCGCACAGGCGGAACGGCCGCGCAGACGGAACCACCGTACATGCGGCAGCCCGCACACACGCAGCAGTCTCTGGCAAACTGCCGCGGCACGAAACTGCCGCACAGGTGGACTGCCGTACAGGCGGAAACAGCCGCACAGGCGGAACAGCCGCACATGCGGCCGCTGCCGCACTACAAACTTGCTCCAACCGACCGCAGCCGGGAGCAAACCACCACACTGTCGCGACCGGGCTTCCACCGAGTATCCGGGAGCTGTCGCAACACCACGGGCCTTGAAGGCCCGCCATACCACGACCCCCTCGTGCAATGGGGTCAACTCCGTCAAACGACGGCCGAAAAACGGTCCCAGTGCTTCCACCGGCCAGAAAGCCGGGAGCACTGGGGCGTCCGCCAAGGTGTGTTGCGGTGCAGAGACGCCGCAACACCGTAGGCCTAGCAAGCCCACCCAACTGCGACCCCCTCGCCATGGGGTCAGCTTGCCGGGATATTGGTACATCGACTAATGGGGGCAGCACGCCGCACCCATTAGCCGATGTTCCAGGGTGCACCGTCTTAGTCTAGTTGCCACTCCCCCCGGGCGTATAGCCCAAAGGGATAGAAAACCGGACCAAGCTCACTAGGAGGTTTCCCGACCTAGCACCCCTTTCCCGACCTAGCACCCCGAGACAGACGTACGGTTAGGTTAGATTAGGTGAGCGGTCCCCGACGAGACAAACTGTTAGTTAAAAATATGAATAGGTAAATAATATAGCACTTATAATAATAATACAGGTTCAATACTTAGGGTAGATAGGTCATAATATAATAGTTATTTTTTTACTTTTTACAGGTTTTTTAAAGTTCTTTTTTTGTGAGTCGGGGGTTTTTTAAATTTTTAATTTAATTTTTTATTTTTTGCTTTTTATAGGGGTTTTAATGTCAATAATGACGAATAGTCTATCAACAATTATTCAGCAGAGCTAATGCGAATTGCGCGGAGTGTGGTTACAGAATTAGCAATACATTCCACTCCTCATATCTTTCGAATGGCTTAACCGATTTTCATAAACTTGCGGTATCGTGATGTATAAGATATGACCTTTCATTTGATACCCAACACGGGTATATTTGAACACATAAAATTTTTCATCACCACTTTCACCCCTCATAACTTTGAAATGGCTTAACCGATTTTTATAAAACATAGCTAAGAACACTCTCCCCTAACCCATCTTTCAAACAAAAGAAACAGAATCAAAATCAGTTCATCCGTTTGGGAGCTACGATGCCACAGACAGACTTACACACACACACACACACACACACACACACACACACACACACACACACACACCCACACACACGTCAAACTTATAACACCCCTTCCGGGTTTCCGTCGGGGGTTAAAAAGCAATAAAAACTGCGTGTAGCTGGATGGCCCACAGCCAAATGGTGGGTGGTTAGATAGGGACGCATTTATTCTATGAAACTATGACCTCCACTAGTAGTTGTACCGAATTGTTCAAGGCGGTATTTATTTTTGGTATTTAATATTTTTTATGTAATATTATTCGAAATTAGTTAATTTATATCACAAACATAAATAAAGTTACGCCTTTTATCCTCGAAAGGATAGTTAGATGCATATTATGCGCCCATATTTCACCTTCAGATTTTGCCTCACGGTGATGAGACGTATTGCTGAGTTGAAATGGACAGGCGCAGGTTGTGACGAAAATGTATCTTTTTAACCGACTTCAAAAAAGGAAGAGGTTCTCAATTCGTCTGTATGTTTATTTTTTTAATAGAAATTATTTATTAATACGTACTTAAATTGGGTTTGAATCATGCTATCGAATAAGAGACAAGACATTTCAGCACCTAAAAGTGGTATGTCTAGGCTATGTAGGTATAGGCTCATATAATCAATCCTGTATACGATTGGGATAGATATCTATTAAATAAATATGAATCACGACTAAAATCATGACTTTTAGGGTGCCGCATCTTAAAACGATAAAACGGAGCCATTACAGGATAACTTTTTTATCCATCCATCCGTGTGTCCGTCTTTTGAACCATCGCGGCCTCGGTCGGCGTATCCGACATGTTTGATTTTTTACCCTGAATATGTTTATTGGTTTGATTGGCTGGGACCGTGGCTGGTGTTCTTGGTAAGGTACATAGGTTATTTATGACGCAGACAGACGCTTGTTCTGTAAGATTGCGTTAGGTATCTTACGACATGACTAGTCCTGAGATTGGTCAGTACCAGCGGGCATGCTAAGCCGTTGATACCACAAGCCTGTAACAGTAGTCGTTAGGCCAAGTTAAAGACTTTAAAAAACTATCTTCAGGTAGCCACAACGTACCGCTGTCCATTTTAACATGGCAATGGATTCACCATGTTCAGTAAGAACCAAAAGAGGCTTTCTTCCACGCATGCTTTGTTTGTGGGATGATTCTTCCTGCCTCGGTTTTCCCAAACGCCTACAGTATGAGGTTCTTCAATAGGGATCTTAGAAGGTTTTTACAGGGTCGGCAGCACTTGTGTAGTGCCTCAGGTGTTGCAAACGTCCATAATGTACGGTGACCACCAGTACAACAGGTTGGCCGAATGCTTGTCTGCCACCTTAGTGGTATAAAAAAAGCCATAGATTACCTGGGACGCTAGAAAGTGTATAGATATAAATCCACTACAAAGAATAATTGAACTTGGCTCCCTATTGGCGTGTAATAAAGATTCGTGCCACACAGATTAAAATAATCAGGAAACGATCTCAATTCGGGCTTCACACCAGCAATTATGCTACATAAACCAGAATCAGTAACAATTGTATTAGACATCAGATAATAACTCCAAAGACGCGTTCAATATTCAATGTCTAGAATAATATTTTCAAATTAGAGATATCCCAGCTATGAGCTTTCTACAGCTGTCTATTTTTGTGTTATGCTGTACAATAAAGAGTATCTATCTATCTATCTATATTTTCTCCTATTGTTCTAGAAACAATTTTTCTGATATGAAACCCTTTGTAAAAGTGTGATGCAAGCAGCACAGCTGGATCGAGGCCAGTTCCACCACATGTTTTATATTTTACCGGATCAGTACATGTAGAATAGGTAGGTACTGATTTACTGAATATAATGTTTTTTTTTCTTATTGCACTGTTGGGCAAATATTACTGATAATCTGCGTTCTTCATACTCTTTTCGAATAAACGCACGTAAACTTTCACTACTTTACCGTCGTTAATCTGTTACCTACACGTAGCGGTTGGTAAATGATTTGATCTTTTTTTGTGATTTATAGAATTAGAATTATAGAATAATAGAATTAGAATTATAGAATTATTTATTATCAATAGTATGAACAAAGAATCATGTAGGAACGATTTGTATTGACTAGTTAGTAGGAAATTTCGTCACAACTGTCTTTTATTTGTGTTGTGTTGTGTCACTACCACAGGTAATATTGTAGGTATGCTGTTCAAGCTATGGACTACTTGATTAGAGTTGAGGCTGTTCTAAATCTCTATTAAATAAGCCAACGAAGGGATGTTTAAATATTGTTTAAGCCCTATTCTCAAATCACACAATCTTAATTTAAATACTCATAATAACCAATCGATACATATAATAATAAAATAATTTCGTTACAAAATCACCAATCTGTACCAAAGAAAGTAGCTATTACCCCAATCATAATTGTGCTTACGGAGGTAATGAACTCCTTTCTTGCAAATAGCAAACGAGTGGAGAATTTCACGACTCAAGTGGATTCATTAAAGCGAATACTTCACATTCGAACGATAGGTAATGGTATTGCTTAAAACCTCAAACTGGACGTCAGCTAAAAGCGGAGCGATGGCGACGGCAACAACGGCGCACGGCGCGGTGAGTTGTGCCCGAACTTGAACTCAGCTGCTAGATGGCTTGAAATGCAACGACGAAGGATTGTATTTGGTGTCGATTGTGACTACTTTTAATTAACACGCTTTTATTAGGTTGACCTGTATGTAACTAACTATGTAATGGAATCTAAGGTGACTAACTCTATCATCTTCCAAGGATCGTAGCGTCTTGAAAATTGACAGCTGTATGTAGTTCTGATGACAATACAATAATAATGGTACTATCGAATTAAGCTGATGATGGAGCCGGAAGATATGAACTGTAACTTTATAGTTGTGTTTGGATTTGTTAGAAAATCTTGTAATGAACTTTGACCACGATTAGGTTTCTAGGTTATATTGCGTGTTTTTCTAAATTTAGAACCTATCCACAAATACTATATATAGTCCATTGAAATGTTACGTGAGCTTTGCATTTATTAGAGGACGCAATTTTATTTTTGGGACATGTGTGGGGTAAAAAATTTTGTTAATTTTTATATATAGGTATTTGTAGGCATAACAATTTTCTACAAATTATGGCTTCTTAATTTTTTTGTAAGACTTATAGTTTCCGAGATATTGCGAAAAAAGTGTTTTTTCCCCCCTTCTTTTCAAGGTGGCGGCCGGGGGACAAGGGTGGCAACCCCACAAACTTGAGGTTAAGCTTCTATTGACCCCCCACACATGTCCCAAAAATAAAATTGCGTCCTCTAACAAATGCAATATTCGGTCCTTAAATTGTAACATTTTAATGGACTAATATACTTTATGAAAAAAAAAGAAAGTGTGTGTGTAACCTTTACGCGCGATTGAAGTAAACTACGTTTCCGCTATTCAAAATTCAAATAGCATGCCTTCCGTCAGAAAAAAAATCTGAGTTACTGATTAGTCGCGCCTAAAGAAGCTTTACTTAAAAAATACAAAGAAGAACGGCACTACGCCAACTCATTTCATGTAACCGTCGCCACTTGTCGCTCGGATGCCGCTGCCCACGCTGCTGTCGCACCGCTGTCAGACAGTTCACTTCAATGAGAATTCAAGTGCTAGATCGTGCCGCACTTTCATCGCCCCGCTAGCCGCTGATATCCAGATTGAGGCCTAAATGGAAGACGGCATACTACCGCGCATAAAAGAGAACGGTTCACAAAAGAAAGGAGGTTTCAAGATGCCGATGTCCGCTTTAGATCTTACATTGACTCTTTATTGGACGTAAGTGCTCTTTTTTCTACGTATAGTCTACATTTATATGGGTATCTAATTTTAAGAGTCCTTTAAGACTAGATATGACTTTTAAAGTCAGATGCCCGTATGCCCAGAAACTATTGTTATGTTGGAACATTTTACTTTGTTATGGTACCGTGATAAATTAAATTATATTTGTAGGTAAATATGAGGTCTTATCTACTAGCAACCCTTCTTCACACTAGTTTTTTTATACTTACCACTATGTGACAGATAGGCAAACTGATCCACCTCATCGAAAGAGGTCACTACGGTTACCTATTGGGTACGACCTATGAACATGTTTCAACACTCTCGCTTCCGACCAGGCAAAAACTAAGACCCCTTTTAAAGAATCTTATACTGTAAACGTTCGGAAAAACCGACTCAGAGAGCTCATTCTACAAACTAAGTACACTCAAAAATAACACGTATCTATTGAAAGTTTTGATGGTATAGTGTAATGTAAAAAATATATAGGGGTATATGTGATAAATGTATTTAGAAAATGAATGATGCTTACTCGGGCGCCAGATGGTTATAGGTCCATCAACCATAATATGCCAGATAGTCAGCAGCAGTGCCCCGGAACTTCTAATCACAAGCCTGGGGCTGGAATTCAGGATGGAAACTCTGTATGAAAGTTCCAAACTTTACTCCTAGCGAAGGATCTTAATACAGTCTTAACTAACAAGGGCTTAGAATTAGGCTTAGGTTCTAGCCGCAATAAATTTAACAAGGATTCTATAAGGGTTTCTACCCATTGAAATTTCACAGAGACAACTATCACGACATCCTGCTAGTCGTCAGGTAATTAGAATGGTAAGCTACTTTATAATAGGTATATTATGTGTACAGAGGTACCTGCTGCGTTCCGGTAGATTACCTCACGCGATTTTCCCTCCGCACGTGGGTCCCACGACCACAACGGTGAGAAGAAACCAACAATGGGATTCACATTCCTGGACACACACTGTCCCCCAAGGGTACGGCGCTAAATAAGCTGAAAGGAACATCAAAACACGCATCAGTATGGGAGCACATGTTACAATCATGATGAACCTCAATCAAAATAACAAAATTACGTACCGCATTATACAATAGAAACTCCTGGGCGGATAAGCAGATAAATTAATATTCCAAAATAATCTCCAAGACCTGCAAAAAACACAAAATCCATGAAGGTTTGGAACACGACGCTATGTGTCCATAAGTCAATCGAAAAACTACCAAAACTTACGTGGATGGCCGAAATAAAAACAAATTAAAAATTAGGAGACATCACTCCATTACGATAGCTCGGCGAATAAATCCTTTTCGCTTGACAGCTGACTTCTTGACAACTAAACTTTTTAAAATTTGGCCTGAGACGCACTGTTTAGGTCTTGCTCTATACAGCCTAGAGCAGTGAATGAAAATGAGTCCAAATTTAGCGTGTCTATGCACGACAAAAATAAACAAAACTACGAAATTCGAAATTATGTATTTATTTAATCACAAGGTGCCCATGTAACGGAATAGCACGTTACATCACACCCCAACCAGAACAAAAGAAAGGAACTTTCTTTTTAGAACAATCGTCCCTTTAGAACAATCATGTCTAAAGAAAAATATAATTCTAAGACAGAATGATCCAAAAAATGAAATAAAACTAAAATCTTAAAAGAAGTAAATCTCTCCAATAAGATTTAGAAAAAAAAAAACAAAATGTAGAGCAAACTCTAA
The DNA here is from genome assembly GCA_933228765.1 of Miltochrista miniata. Lineage (NCBI taxonomy): Eukaryota > Metazoa > Arthropoda > Insecta > Lepidoptera > Erebidae > Miltochrista > Miltochrista miniata. Next base: position 24,249,857 of record OW121751.1, read on the forward strand.
CATGAAATTAAAGTAGACATTCCAATTCACAAACCACGAGTTATGACTAACTCCACCAGCTCCAATATATATACTAAAGTGCGGTTAAGCCTCTTGGCCACCGACTCTATAACACAACCAACACTCTGCTAACACAAGTATCTAGAGTCGACAAGACAAAAGAATACTTAATACCAAATACAAATTGTGAATATCAAATATAAACACAAACTAACCTAATTCCCATCACCAGAGATCACATAAGCTATTTAGCTACGGACTCTTCATACAAAATTATTTATTAACCTTCAGACCCGAACCAAAGGTCTGAAAGAATTAAGAAAACGCTAAATAAAAACTAACTTAATTATCAAGTTCAACTATATCAATGATAACCAGTCATATCAAATTTAGAGATCCAGTTAAGCCTTACTGGCCACAGACTCTTTTCACAAAAACACCTATCTATCTCCCTACAAAAAAAACAAAAAGAAACCGCTTATTAAAGCAACTAGAATATTAAATTATATCAACTATAAGATATCCAACCAATAATCTATCGAACCTTTGAGATCAGTTAAGCCACCTGGCCACTGACTCTTATCTACCAACTTACCTTTATATATACTGAAGATGCGGTTGAGCTCCGTCGCCACCGACTTCTTTCCTTATATTCCAGAATACTTACAATATTAAAGTAGAGTACACACAGTACAGTACAGTATATGTCGTAACCACCAACTGTCAAACAGTAACTCTATAGTACTGTGACATCTAAAAACATTTCAAGAAACTTGCTGTCAAAAAGATGATATTGCTTTATTCAAAAACAAAACAGAAACAGAAGAATGTGATCGGCCCCACTCCACCGAACTTCCGAACACAAACCCTGTAATATGACTATTGTGACCGGCACCACCCTACCGACTTTCCGAACACAAAGCATATTAATATAATGATACGATATTTGTGCCGCCATACGGGAACGCAAATACATATCTACAATCGTTAAGACAGTTGTGCCGCCATCTAGGGAACACAAATACATATCTACAATCGTTAAGACAGTTGTGCCGCCATCTAGGGAACACAAGTGTACAACCAAAAAATGAGGTTCTGTACTCCGCTCTACCGAGCAAGTAGTCCTAACTCCTAACACAATAATTTGCGAAGGTTAGCCCTACGACCTAGTCTCGGGATCAGAAGCGCTGAAGCTCAGCTACTTCCACTAACCTACTATCGCAATTATAAAAGTCATACCTAAGATAACATTAGGCTAACATAAGAACACAATAAAAGTATTCACCAAATCAAGACACAAGAATAATATCCCAAAAAAGGATAATTATCTACAAAGTTAGAATATTATCATTCCATAGTATTAGTAGAGAATGATAATGTTCCAATAACCAATTAAGGTTTCAACAAACAAACAATAAGATAAGATCTTTCGATGTGGGTGAAAGTTATTCATGTGAAGAAGTTATGTTTCAATTATTCAAAAGGCAAATTTCGATAATAACAAAAGGTAAATTGATTAAAGTTTAATCAATTAGGTATAACCTAAGTTCTTTTTAGAAAGATTCAGATCTTGATTCCAATAAAGGTTGTGAAGGGTCCTAACATACATCTCTTTTCAAATAGTCATTCCCTTTCATACATCGCAACATACATCATTCAAACAAAGACTAATTCCTCCTGACCAATACCCAAACCAAGACAGAAGTCTAAGACCAAAACAAAAGAATTTAATACTTAATTATATCCTTAACGTGGTAGCGACCTGTGGTACCTTTATTCAGGTCCTCCAAAAGGTAAACATTAGGTGAAACCTTAGAAACAACTTTACATTTAACAAACTTAGGTGCAAGCTTAGCAGAAAAATATGCAGGAGCATTGGACTGCACAAAACTTCTTCTCCACACGATATCGTCCACATCAAAAGAAATGATTCGCCGGCCTATATTGTAATATTTTGCATTTCGTTTATAAGATTTTAACAAACTATTTTGTACCCTTACAAATATTTCACTAAGTGTATGAAGTGAAGTTGCAAAGAAACTTCTATCACCTACTTCAACTTGATCTAAATTATCAATTGAAGCACTAATACGATGCAGGAATGCATCAAAAATAAGTTCTCTACCGAACATTAAGAAATTGGGTGTGAAATCTGTCGCAAGATTCACACTATTGTTCAAAGCCAGTTGAACATGAGGTAAAAACTTTGACCAAGTTCTATGATCATCTCTAACAAAACATGCTATGCAAGTTTCTACAGTTTTATTATATCTCTCTACCGGATTATTCTGAGGAGTGTATAAAGAGTTATAAAAAACTTTATTTATATTAAAACCATTTAAAAAGGAAATAAACTGCCTAGCAGTAAACTGAGTACCATTATCACATACAAATATTTTAGGAGTTCCAAATTTGAGGAAAATCTCCTTCTCCAGAAGTTTACAAATTACATTAGTAGTAGCGTTTATCATAGGAAATAACCAACAATATTTAGTGAAAACATCTACAACAGAAAGTATATATCGATGACCAGAATGAGCCTTGGGAAGAGGACCCACTATATCAATAGAAAGCATGAGCATAGGTTTATCAACCTTTTTAGGATTGACCATAATTCCATGAGGTGGATTAGTTGAAGATTTATATGCCTTACAGACATCACAAGTGTTAATGTATTTCATTACATCATTAAACATCCCTTTCCAAAAATAATGTTGTTTTAATTTCTTTATAGTTTTATGAATACCCAAATGAGCAGAATTAAGATCATCATGGTTAGATCTAATTGTATCAACAATATGTTCTTTAGGAATAACTATTTTCCAATTCAAACGATTATAAGGATCAAATTTATCTTTACAAAACCTATACAAGGTAAGATTCTCTACTTTGTAATTTTTATATTTAGTAGGAAACTTTTGACAACCAATAAAAATACGCTTATACCAAGGATCTTCAATATCTTCATCTGGAGATATGATACCATTACTAGAAGTAGCATTAACACAACTAACTTCAATTCGAGACAAACAATCAGGTACTAAATGAAGAGCACCCTTTTTATATTTAACATCAAAGGTAAATTGAGAAATTCTAGCGGCCCATCGTGCCAATCGTCCAGTAGGATTACTGAGCTTAAGCAACCAAGTCGAGCTAGCATGATCAGTGATAACTGTAAATTTCATACCTTCAATATAAGGTCTGAAGTGTTCAATTGAATCTAAAATGGATAACAATTCTCTTTCCGTAGTACTATAATTTCTTTCACATTTACTAAGCGATCTAGAATAATAAGCTACAGGATGTTGATGAGAATTCTCATCTTCCTGACTTAATACACTACCAATTCCAACAGAACTAGCATCACAATGGAGGAAAAATGGTTTTTCAAAATTAGGACAATGCAAAACAGGAGCAGAAATTAATACTTGTTTTAACCTATCAAAAGCTAAATGTGCCTCGTCATTCCAAACAAGAGGTTTTTTAGAATTCTTACTTCCACCAGTCAATTTAGTTAAGGGTGAAGCAGTATCAGCGAATTTAACAATAAATCTACGGTAATATGAACATAAACCAAGGAAACTTCTAAGTTGTTTAACTGTTTCAGGGCGAGGAAAGTTTTTAATGGACTCTAATTTAGCTGGATCCGTATGAAGACCATCTCTATCAACTATATAACCAAGATAACGTAATCTATCCTTACAAAAGTTACATTTCTTTAAATTAACTGTCAAACCAGCATCTTTAAGGATGACATAGATTTTATGCAAGTATTTTATATGACTGTCAAAGTCAGAATTTACCAAAATTAAATCGTCTAAGTAACAAAATGCAACATTATCAAATTCGGGGCCAAATAATCTATCAACTAGGCGTTGTAGCTCTGCGGGTGCGTTAGTTAAACCGTATGGCATACGAATAAAATGAAATAAACCTCTACCAGGCACTACAAAAGCTGTCTTCTCTTTAGAAGATTTTTCTAAGGGTATTTGTAAAAAAGCTTTGGAAAGATCTATAGTAGTTATATACTTAGCATCTCTAAGATTATCCAAAATTCTAGAAGGGTAAGGCAAAGGATAAGAATCTTTAATAGTAATTGAATTTAAACGTCTAGAATCCAAACACAATCTAGTACCACCGTCTCTTTTATCAACGGCCAATACCGGAGAACACCAAGGAGATTTAGAAGGTTCTATTATATTTTCTTTCAATAAAACATCCACTTCATCATAAAGTTCCTTTTGCTTAGCTGGACTAAGGGGCCAATATCGTTGCTTAAAAGGTTCACCAATAACATTAATTTTATGTTGAACTAAAGTAGTAAGACCTAAGCCTTTCTTTTCATAAGAAATATTTTCAAAAAGAGTTATAACCCTATCAAGTTGAGACTTCTCTGAAAGAGAAAGTTCAGAAACAGAAGCGACACTAGTGCACCACACCTTCTCTTGGTGTCTATAAACTATATTTTTCCACAAGTCCCCAGCAACGTTAAAAGTTAACCAAAAGTCAAAACCCAAAATTATAGAAGATTTAAATGAAGGTATTATCAAAAATTCAAAATATTTAGTTACATCATCACAAGTAATTGGCAACACCATAGATCCAACGACCCTATGTGGCGTTCCATCAGCTGTACTAGCTGAACCAACAATTGGTTTCATTTGAAAACCCAAGTGCAAAAAATCTAAGTGACTATCAGAACCCAAAATACTAACGGTTGAACCACTGTCTAATAATCCAGAATAAGTTTGGTCATGTATGAGAAATTCTAAATAAGGTCTAGTATCTTTATCTTTAACAAACAAAACAGGAGCCGAATTAATGTTTTGAAAATAAACTCTTAAGTAATTTAACCAATGACTGCGTTCACTTTTAATAGTTGCAGCATCAGGAGCAAAACTAAATTTCTTTAACATCGAGTCACCAACAGTTTTCTCACAAACCTGTGCTCGATGAGACCTAATCAGTTTTTTGAACTATTATTCTTTTCTGAGTTGCAAGCACCGCAAGTCTTGGAAGTAACACCCAATTTGTGACACTTGAAGCAAATAATTCCAGGGATTTTCATGCAATTTTTGAAAGTATGACCCGGAGTTCTACATTTTAAACAAACTAAAGTTCTATCATTATCATGGCTAACAGCATTCACCTTATTAAAACTCTTAACTGGTTTAACATCTCTATGAGACGTAGACCTACGTTCAACACAATCTTCAAGATCCCGACTAAGGTAAAGAAATTCGCTAACAGAAGATATCTGTTTACCGAAAAGAAATGGTTTATATATACTTAACATGTTAAGCTTAATAACTGTTATTAAAGTATGATCTGAAATAGGAACTGACAACTTATTGTTCATGTCCATAATCTCAGTAATAAAATCTGGAAGAGACTCAAAATGTTTTTGTTTCCTAGTGCGAAGCTCATTTTCCAAAAGAAAGTCATATTCATTTTTATCAAAGCGTTTCAACAAAGCAGCCTTCAAATCCTGCCAAGAAGATATCTGAGTGCGAACACTGCGGAACCACTTGATCGCTATACCCGACAAAAGATCAATGAAAGAAGCAACTAACAAATGTTCATTAAAATTTTTAAATAGAAAATATTCCTCTATCTGAATTATAAATTCTCTAACACATGACTTACCATCATAATTAATCCTACTACGCTTCAAATCAGGTAATTTAGTAACCGAAGGTAAATGTTTTTTAATATTTTCATTTAGCGTTATGTTCAAAGAACCCAAAGAAGGCAAACCCGCAGCAGAGCTATGAGTAGCATTCATATTTTTAAGAAAAGATCCAGAAGTATCACCTCCTGTCTCATCAATAGTAGTCAAAGTATCATCAGCAACTTGCTCCTCCTTATCATCCAGCAAAGGTGGAAACTGTACACTCTTGTCCATGGCTAACAATTACCAAACAAATTCAAAACCAGAAGAAATATGTTGCAAAAGCAACTGGGATTAACGCCAAGATGAAGATGTAAAGCTAAAAGGTAAGTTATATGCACACAAAAGCTAAAAGTTTCAAAAAGTATCGAACCTTCAAGTATAAGGATAGTCAAATGCACAAATGCAACCGGACCGCACGCTCAGATGAAGATGATCAATAGCAAGATATCATCACACCGATAAACATTCAAAAGCAAAAAAAATTCAAAAGTATTGACAAGTCAATAGCGGGAACGTTGAAGTGCAACCAAGCTTGACGCTCAAATGATGAATGTCAAAAAGCAAAATATTTTCATGTAAAAGTTTCCAAAAGCTATGAAACTTTAATATTGTATGTACCATTAGCAAGTGCAAACCGAATAATGCAAAGTCAAAAGTTATTTTATCAATACTATCATTACTAGAAAAATGTCTAAGTTGTCTCTCAATATTACATGTTTTTCACAATTATAACTATAAAATAACTAATGTTATCATTAAATGTTTCATAAACATACAGACAAACTGTCTTATTAACTTCCAATAACAAGAATGTAATGAAATCTCTCATTAAACATCAAAATATCTCAAGGTCACAGAATAACATTAACCTTGTATGTAAAAGTTGAAATAGGTTATGTCACAAGAAATAACTTCTAACAATACTTACATATGGGATACAAATATGTCCCTAATTCACATAGAATTTCTTAATACACATATATAATAACAATCTAGACTGAGATATAACACTGCAAGACTTGATAGTTATAAAATATTGTTGAGATTATAAAACAAAGAATACAATAATTTGTAGTTTGTCACTACTATAACTAATAAATTACTGTACCTATCAAACAAACTATTAACAAACAAACTAAGGGGTTGCAGGATGTCATGATTAGCTGTTAGAATGTACTCAGATCCAACTCAAGTCCCTGGTCGCTGGCGACAATTGTAATGTAAAAAATATATAGGGGTATATGTGATAAATGTATTTAGAAAATGAATGATGCTTACTCGGGCGCCAGATGGTTATAGGTCCATCAACCATAATATGCCAGATAGTCAGCAGCAGTGCCCCGGAACTTCTAATCACAAGCCTGGGGCTGGAATTCAGGATGGAAACTCTGTATGAAAGTTCCAAACTTTACTCCTAGCGAAGGATCTTAATACAGTCTTAACTAACAAGGGCTTAGAATTAGGCTTAGGTTCTAGCCGCAATAAATTTAACAAGGATTCTATAAGGGTTTCTACCCATTGAAATTTCACAGAGACAACTATCACGACATCCTGCTAGTCGTCAGGTAATTAGAATGGTAAGCTACTTTATAATAGGTATATTATGTGTACAGAGGTACCTGCTGCGTTCCGGTAGATTACCTCACGCGATTTTCCCTCCGCACGTGGGTCCCACGACCACAACGGTGAGAAGAAACCAACAATGGGATTCACATTCCTGGACACACACTGTCCCCCAAGGGTACGGCGCTAAATAAGCTGAAAGGAACATCAAAACACGCATCAGTATGGGAGCACATGTTACAATCATGATGAACCTCAATCAAAATAACAAAATTACGTACCGCATTATACAATAGAAACTCCTGGGCGGATAAGCAGATAAATTAATATTCCAAAATAATCTCCAAGACCTGCAAAAAACACAAAATCCATGAAGGTTTGGAACACGACGCTATGTGTCCATAAGTCAATCGAAAAACTACCAAAACTTACCAAAATTTATACAATAAAGTGATCAGGATGTAGGGCTGAACATCCCCTTACAACATCCAGTAAATTTGGCGCGTGGATGGCCGAAATAAAAACAAATTAAAAATTAGGAGACATCACTCCATTACGATAGCTCGGCGAATAAATCCTTTTCGCTTGACAGCTGACTTCTTGACAACTAAACTTTTTAAAATTTGGCCTGAGACGCACTGTTTAGGTCTTGCTCTATACAGCCTAGAGCAGTGAATGAAAATGAGTCCAAATTTAGCGTGTCTATGCACGACAAAAATAAACAAAACTACGAAATTCGAAATTATGTATTTATTTAATCACAAGGTGCCCATGTAACGGAATAGCACGTTACAATAGTAAAGTAAATTCTAACAGATGGTGCATGAATGTGGGTGTAAGAATTTCATGTTTACACATATCATGTTGTTTGATCAATCTTCGAGTACTCGAATATTTACGATACCAGTAGATGATCCACATGACTATGGCCTTTGTACTTGGGTTTGAGATGTACATGGTACAATGACTCCATGTCACAATGACGTAACTACTGTGCTAATTTATAGTCCTAGAAGAACCTTCATACAATAAATATTTCCAATTCATAGCCACAAGGTTTCCTGTGAAGTGGCATTTATATTTCAAAGAATACAACCTGTAACAAATAGCTTCAACTTATATTTTATTACCGGCCGCCTGCCCAACGTCAACCTTTCTTGAAAGTGCTTTCGTAACCTTAATAGAATAAGAAACACACGATTTCACATAGCTAGGAAATGAATTTTCATATTTTTTGAAATATAAATGTTTGTCGTGATGTCTAAGTACATACGTCCGAGGGCTGACCCTGGGCTGCCAACTGCAGGCATTAGGTAGAAAACGTGTGGTTTTTAGTCGGTAGGAGTCTGGTACAGCATCCATGTAGATTTTCCTAACGTAATAAAAAGAAAAATCTACAAACATTCGTATTGTGAAAGGGGGGTATATCTGACGTCGTGCGGTAGTATCGGTCTCTGTTAAATTCTAAATTAAAAACAGTTTTCAAGTAAAAGTGATTAAAGTTTATTTAATATCTTAAAGTGGAAGTGGTTACAAAGGTTGTGTATTGTTATCCAGGACTAATTCCCCTTTTAACACTTATTAAACTTTAAATCAGCTACGAACTACAGTGAAAAAAAAAAGCTACCCTATACTATAACAAAAAAAAAATCGAATTCCTACTACAGTGAAAAAAGGCAAAAACTATCCTAGACTATAATATAAATACAATAAACAGTGAAAAAAAAAAGGACTTTTGACTTTAAGCAATAAATCATTAAGTAATTGGTGTAAATATGACTAATTGCAAGGCCTGTGGACGATTTATGAAGTCGGATGGTGCGGGGTGTTCTACCTGTACGCATGTCTATCATATTGCTTGCTTAGGTGGAGCAAAGACTGCAGCCAAGCAACCCAACTGGTCTTGCCCCGAGTGCCTCAAAAATAAACGTAAGGAAACACTCCCGGATATGCCCGTAAAAACACCTTCACCATTAAAATTGGGGGAAAACGTGCCGGCGGAGGACGGTAGTGTGGCCAGTGCTGGCTCAGGGCACTCGGGGTATGGAGATGTTGATCTGGCGCTGGAAATCCGCCTATTCCGTCAGCAAATGCAGCTTGTGCAGGAAGAATTGCAATTGCTGAGACTTGTGCGACAGGAAGTTCAAGAGATGAAGGATACCCTTAACAAGAGCATTTCACGCCTGGAAGCTCTAGAGGATAGGGTCAAAGTGCTGGAAGGGAAGAATGAGGCTGATGGAATCTCTCCTGGGCACCTGGAGAACATGGTGGAGTCCTTAAGAGATGAACTGCATGATCGAGATCAGCAGCTACTAGGCAATGACATTGAGGTTTCAAACCTTCCGGAAAGCGGTGCTGAAAACCCTGTGCACTTGGCTGTGTTGATAGGTGCAAGGATCGGAGTAACACTGGATGAACGTGATGTCGTATGTGCGCAGAGGGTTGGTCCAAAGCCGGCGCGTGGAGGTGTCAGCAGGGATGGTGTCATGTCAGGACGCCCGCGGCCACTCATAGTGCGGCTGGCACGTCGTGCAGTACGGGACGACCTTCTACACGGCATGAGGGTTCGACGTGGCGTGAGCACGGCTGATCTGGGGTTCACGTGTGAAGCACAGCCGTTGTATATAAACGAGCGCTTGACAAGGTACCACCGCCAACTCCTGTTTAAGGTTCGCGAGGCGCGTAAACAAAAGCAGTGGAAATTCGTGTGGATCAAAAACGGGAGAATTCTGGTGAAACAACATGATGGAGGACCTACTTATTCAGTAAGGCATGAGAGGGATATAGGTAGGGTTTTTGGAATGGACTCCGTTTAGTCGTCATTGCGGCTACATTGCATACTACTCAGCGGTGTACAGCTTAGTGAGCTTAATTATAAGTGTTGCAATAAGTGGGCTTTTGCTCGACTTGTTTCAAATGGCTATAAAACCTAATAGTACTAAAATATATCTGTTAAATAGGCTTAAAATTGTTTACAGTTGTCTGGTTGTGAGCATAATATGTTTATCTTACTATACTCTTAAATTAAAATATTACAGTGTTAAAAAATTGGTAATAGAATGTAAATATATCAATGGTAAGATTATTCTAACACTATGTTACTATAGGTTATGTCAAATACATAGAAAACTTAAGGATACTATTATGTTGTACATGTTGAGTGTGCTTAAAGTTGTAGAAGGTTTTTGGCTTGTAAATTTATTGTGTCACTCTGCGGTGTGTAGCTTAGTCCTCAGTGTTAAATTACATATAATTTTGCTAGAGTTGTGTCAAATGCTTATAAAACTTAATATTACTAATATTTACATGTTAGATATGCTTAAAACTATTTACAGTTCTTTTTTTATGAACATGATATGTCTATCTTACTTTAATCTTAAATCAAAATACTACAGTGATATAAATTTGCTAGGTAGACATAAAGATATCAATGTTATGATGATTCTGGCCCTGGGATGTTGTGAGATATGTCAAATATTTAGAAAACTTATCAATACTATTATTTACATGGTAATATGTATGTTTACAATTGTATACATTTATTTGATTGTGAACATAATGTGTCTGGCTCTTTTAGATCTTAAATTAAAACATCACAGTGTTGAAAAATTGGTTAAGAAACATATAGATGTCAATGTTAGGATTATGACTTTCCTGGCATTATGGATGTTTAAAGTGAAAACAAAGTATATTTGCATGATGGGCAGGTCTGCGGATGTCAGGTACGGTCATCTGTCATACATTGAATTGAAATACCAAATGTTTTCAGAATTAGTATTAAGAAGTAACAAATTCAGTACGGTGGCTTGGGTGATTTGTTTAGTCTGTGATCAGGGACATTTTGTAAGTATGATGGTGTGTGACTGCCGGTGTTGTCTCCTGATTGTTACTGGGGTGTTGCTGGTCTTTGTGAGTGATCTTTTACTATTATACACAGGACAGCTATGTTTACAACTGACCTCTGAGGTTATAAGTGCCTATATTCGTAAAGCTCACGTTTTATTTGTTATGTTGTTTGTTGAAATTATTTATAATGATAAAGTAATATTGAATACATATAAATTACATTTAATTATTGTGAGAATATCTTTAATGGGCAATTTGCAGATGGGGAAAATGTTAAGGAACTACAATTTTTCTACAGACATACATTACAAATTTTGTGACTACTATTTACATTTTATATTTACAATACAAAACAATATAAATGACTCATAAGAAAAGTATAAAGTTTGGTTTATTTAATGCAGGTTCTTTAGGTAACAAACATGATGAATTCCGAAAAGCTATGAACCATCATTCTGTTGACATTATGGCTGTCAACGAGACATGGCTGAATCTTGACGGGGAGGGTAAGGCTCCGTCAGTCCCCGGGTATAGGTTGAGACACACACCCAGACCAAAAACTATTAAAAGGGGCAAGGGGGGTGGAGTTGGGTTTTACGTCAGGAATGGATTTAGTGTTAGGACAGTGGGACATCCTATGAATCCTCAAGTGGAGGAATTTTGGGTGCGCTTTACTTCTATAGGTAAAACAATTTTGGTTGGCACAGCGGCATCAATACTCTGCCAAGGGGGTCTATACCCCCTTGGCAGAGTATTGATGTGGTGTTGGATAGTTTAACTGCAAGCATCTGTGCACTCGCACCCTATGACCACATAGTACTCTTAGGTGATCTGAATGTGCATATGTGTAAGCCAGAAGAGTCGGCCACTAAAAAGTTGGTTCAATTCTTGCACTATACTAACATGCATCAAGTGGTGAATGAACCAACACATTTTGTGGGTGGGAAGAGCAGTATTATAGATGTTGTATGTTCGGACCTAAATATTCAAAATGTTATAGTGAGCTATGTACCGGAGCTGGGCCATCACGCTATAGTGACATGCCACTCAACCCTTAAAAGAGTTAAGGAGCAACCTCGAATGGTTTTATATAGGTCATTGGAAGGCATAGTGATGGATCTCTTTACGAGAGATTTGGAACATGTCCCTTGGCGCATGTTGTCAACTCAAGAGAAAGTTGACAGTATGGTCGAGGGATTTTCTCAATGGGTTCTGCACCTATTTAATATTCATGCACCGGAGAAGAAAAAAATCTTTAGAATTAGGAAAACCCCCTGGATTACAGATAATGTAATGTTGCTTTTTAAACTGCGTGACAGGGCGAGAGTTTCATATCTGAAATCCCAATTAGAGTACAAAAAAAGATATTACCTGGATCTCAAACATCAAGCAGTAGTGGCTCTACGTAATGAAAAGTTAGCCTACTTCTCTAAAAATATTAATGATAACATAGGTAATCCTCAAATTCTGTGGAAAAATTTAAAAAAAGACATACTACCTTCCCAAAAAAATTCTGGTCTACCTGATCATTTTAGTGATCCACACTCTATAAATAGGGCGTTCTTGGATTTGCCGGTATGTTGTCCAGTTACACTTTCAAAGCTTAGTTATTATGAATTCCACAGATATAACGATGCTTCAGATACTTTTGAACTTAAGACCGTGACACAAGAAACTATATTGACAATTATAAATGGTATTAAGACTAATGCACAGGGTATTGACCACATCAGTGCTCAAATGTTGAAACTGACATTGCCAGACTCATTAGATCTTATAACCAGGGTAATCAACAAGTCCATTACTACTAGTACATTTCCAGAGCTGTGGAAGTGCTCCCTAATAAAACCTATACCCAAAACCAGCAACCCATGTTCCACTAAAGACCTTCGCCCTATTAGTATTATGCCATGCTTGTCTAAAGTGCTAGAAAGGGTTGTATACATGCAAGTGATGTCATACCTTGAAGAACATGACATTCTTCCTGACAAGCAATCGGGCTTTCGTAAGGGACGGGGTACAGCCACTGCATTAAGTGACGTAGTCGGAAACATTCTGGAGGCCAGGGACCGTGGGAAGGGTACTGCATTGGTTCTTTTAGACTACTCAAGGGCTTTTGATGTTCTAGATACATCACTTTAACTATCGAAATTGGCTTATTATGGTTTCAAACCGGGAGCAGTGAAGTGGTTTGCCGGTTACCTCACAAACAGATGGCAATATGTTGAATTGCACAAGGAGGACGGATCGGTGCTGGCTTCGCCCCCGCTACCGGTGACTAAGGGAGTACCACAAGGATCTATTTTGGGTCCTCTTTTGTTTATTCTGTACACAGCTGATATAGTAGATTCCTTTCAGCATTGTGGGTATCACATGTATGCTGATGATACTCAATTATACTATTCATTTGAGCCTTGTGATACACTGTTGGCTGTGTCTAGGATGAATGAGGACTTACAGAGAGTAGTTGAATGGTCAAGGGAGCATTCATTGATTTTGAATCCTGTCAAATCTAAGTTCATGATTTTGGGTAGTTCAAAGCAAATTGAGTCAATTCTGGCATATGACCCTACAATAGTTTTAAGTGGACAAAAAATTTTGAGAGTTGGAGAGGCTAGTAATCTTGGCCTAATTATGGATCCAGAGTTAAGGTTTGAGGCACACATTGATAAGACAGTGAAGAACTGCTTCTATAGACTGAAGATTCTATATAATATTCGTGATCACACTAGTGTGGCAATCAGGAGACAACTAGTTGACAGTCTCATACTGTCTAAATTTACATACTGTGATGTGGTGTACGGTTCTTGCTTATTGGCTAGAACCAGAAAACTTATTCAGAGGATGCAAAATGCCTGTGCTAGATTCTGTTTCAGTATACCTAGGCGGGGGCATGTCACGTCATTTTTAAATAATAATAATATGTTAAAAAATAAAAAACCGGCCTACCTTTATGAAAAATTAACTTTTAGGCAGAGTCATTTCAATTATCCCATTAGGTCAACCACAGGCATTTTATCAGTGCCAAGACATAAGACTTCATCGTTTCGAGGGTGTCTAAAATATGCCGCTATGAAGATTTGGAATGACCTGCCACCGCCACTTAGGGTCCTAAAATCAAAATATACTTTTAAAGTTAAATACAAGAACCTCTTGTTATCTGAACAGAAGAGTACACAGTGAGAGTGATGGCACTGGGTGGTTATACTCGTATACCTACTGGCTATAATTTGCATACATTTTTATTGTGAAATGGGGATGCTCGTCGCTTTGCTTACATGAATTTTGGTTTCCGGTCCCGTTGGGAGCATACCCAGGGTAAAAGTATGTTTATGAAGATTAGAAAGTGTTCCTGTACAGAATATCAGCATAGTCCATTTGGACAGTGATTAAGAACAAGAAAATTAAAAAAAAAAAACACACACATTTATAATATACATAATATAAGCGAGTGGTAGGATTTCTCTTTCCGTTGATATATTTCCTTTTAATACACATTGAACAGCATTGCTTGTGCTGTATCATGGCATTCGGTTGCCTTTCTATGCCTTTTTGGGGTTGCGGTAGGGCCAGGCCGCTCGGGGTGGATGTTGTGATTAGTGTAGGTGCTGTTGTTCAATAGGTGCCAGTGGTGTTATTCAGTGTATGCAGGAGATTCCACCGGGTGCCGTCAATCAACTGTGTAAATAAATAATAAATAATAAATCATATTTATTTTGGATTACAGCTTTGTAAATAAATAAATACTTGTGGACATTCACACACAACATCATCTAGCCCATATTAAGCTAAATTATAAACTTGTGCTATGGGATCTGGACGGCTGATGGACATGCTTATGTATTTGTAAATATATACATATTATACATGGAGGGCGCCCAGACTCCGAAACAAGCAAGCATTTGTGGATCACACAAATGTTTTGAACCAACCCAGGAATCGAACCTAGGACCATATGATTATTTTGTTCCATATTTATATGAAATAAATCAAGATTAGAATTAAGTTAAAAATGTTGTTATGTTAATACTTGCCTCGAGGAGATGATAGTGCCTGATATCTGCAGGGTTGTTTCGGTTGTTGATCTGGTCCGATATTTTTAAGATGTAGGTACATTGAGATGTAAGAGTTCAGAATGAGTGTGACTCTTGGCCCTGAGGGTGGAATGTTTCGGTACTTTAGCGTTAATAAGCACACGATTAATATCTGGTTGCCTAATATAAGTTATTTTAATTGTTATCATAATATATGAGTGACTGTGACCTGAGAGTGGAATGTTTCGGTACTTTAGCGTTAATGAGCACACGATTGATATCTGGTTGCTTAATATAAGTTATTTTAATTGTTATCTTAATATATGAGTGACTTACATGCTGTCTCGCGTCCTTGGATATGTCCTCTAAAGGCGGACATTGAAAACCAGTTTCTATGATATGCAATGACATCGCTATCATAGTATTGCTGAATGTCGGCCAATTGCAAACTCAGCAAACAGGAACTTTATTCACATTTTTCTGTGTATAACCCCTACATACTTTTGATCGCACATGGTGCCACGTCAATGGGTCAGTCAACTTAGATACCGCCATAGAGTAAAATATGCGTGCTAGGACACAGATAAATAATTTGTGTTGGCTCCGGACACGGTCAAATAACCATCAATACTTGAACGTCAATAAATGTGTAATATGCACTGAAATTAATTTATTAAATAACATTTTATCAGACTTGGCTCAATATTATTGACCATGTCCGGAGACTGAAATAAAACGGGTTTTTATTAGCAGTGACTTTAAAGCCGCGTCCGCTGGTCCTTGTGTTCTTGATGTTTTCGTTGGTGGTAATTTATTAATACAGATCAGTGTTTCGCTGACTTTCTCGTATGGTGGCGGATGTGGCTGTGACTGCTTGAGTTGTAATTGTGTACATAATTGTTTATTTTTATTGTTATCTTTTGGCTTAAGTGTAGAATGGTTACTGGAATTGTTTGGCAGTTTCGGATTCTGTAATACTGACTCCATGGGAGTGTTATTGTTTCTGAAATTGTATGTAGTTAAGAAAAGATGCTGTCCTGTAGTTTTGCAATAAACATTTATTTATTTTATCCTTCCATCCTAATGGCGTCGAAATCCAAGAACTATAATATCAGACAGGTGATAGAAGAAAATCTGAAGTTACCACAGAAGAAGAATCACAAAACGCAGAAGTAATCTAAGTCCCTGTATGATTTTCTTTTCTTTAATTCACGAACAGTTTTACACAGCAGCCTTAATAATGCGTTCCCATTTTTACTCGTTGATTATGGAATCCTAAAAAAAAGTCTTGTAATAATTTAATGTAATATTAAATAACTAACCAATTAGGTATCATTTCCGCTCTGGTTCTACGGTAGTACCTTAAAGGTTTTGAAGAGACCCTGGGAGATTTTCTTATGGTGTTTACTTCCCCAACAAGGCCTAAACTAGTTTGAATAAAAGAGGAACAGGGATCGTCGGTAAACGCAGATAGATAGAATACCTAGCTTACTAAAACCTGTCATGAGAGTCTGAGAGATTTGGCCTAAAACATACAAAGTTATGTTGAGCAATTTACTACCTATCATTTAAAATTGATCATAACGACTATACTATGATTTTTAATTTCAGTCAGTAAAATGACATTTCTTGAATGAAAATTCAGTACTAAATTCAGTCTAAGTGACAGTTGCACTTGTCATTTTACTGACTGTGATTAATAATCGTACTTTACCATGTTTCTGGCAACCAAACGTAATAATAATAATAGATAATAAACATCATTTAGCCCAAATTAAGCTAATAGGAGCTTGTGCTATGGGATCTAGACGACTGATAAACATACTTATACAGGGTGAATTTTTCAAAAGGGATTGGATGACCAAATCCGAAACAATACCTAAGGAATAGCGAAAAATGCTCAAATGAGTCACGAGCCCGATTTTGATGAAACTTTAAACCTCATCATTAGATTTTTGAAAAACCAATAATCCTAGCTGGGAATCGAACCCATTGATTATGAAAAAAAAACACACCCTATATTATTACACTATACGATAGTGTTGCTATTAAGGATCTTACTCTGGGAAGTAATGACATACGGCAAACTAAAAGAAAGTGTTCATCTTTAACAAAATATAATTTATTTTGCTTACGTAAACTGATTTATTGTTCAAAATGAGACCTCAAGGATCATACTGCATTTAATATTATTGATTCCGTTTAGAATATTCTCCAAAGAATCATTCTGAGCATGATTTAAAACAGGGAATAGTTACGATCTATTCTGGGATTTCGAACGAAACAAACTATGATACAAAATTTAGGTACATGAAATATGAATTCTATTAAAATTCCAAACTTTCCTTAAATTTGCCGTATATTATTACTTCGCAGAATTTGATCCTTTTCAGCGACACTATCGTATGGTGTAATAATAAAGGGTGTGTTTTTTTTTTCAAAATCAATGGGTTCGATTCCCAGTTAGGATTATTGGTTTTTCAAAAATCTAATGATGAGGTTTTAAGTTTTATCAAAATCGGGCTCGTTACTCCTTTGAGCATTTTTAGCTATTCCTTATAGTTTCGGATTTGGCCATCCAAGCCCTTTTCAAAAATTCATCCTGTATATTTCAAAATACATACATATCATACATGGAAAAACACTCAAACTCCGAAACAAACATTTGTGGATCACACAAATATTTGGACTGACGCATTAATCGAACCCAGGACCTTCAGCGCCGCAGGCGATATCACTACCAACTACGCCACAGAGGCAGTAATATTAAAACAATCGTTTAGGCGAAAAACGCTATTTTTCAAAATAGCAACGGAGCGTCGCAAAAAGGTAACATGTATAGAAATATTAATCTTAGTACCTACTTTACTCAGTAAGTAGATTGTATTCAGCTACATACAAACACGGTTTATGACTCATGTATTAGGTTCGTTATCGTAATGTATCCTGCAGTCCCGAGTCGTTGAGATACAAGATCGTTCCTTGATACTTGTAATTATGGGCGTGCACTAATGAGCACAGCAATCACAACCACTCTGAAGGAAATTCAAAGATGACAGGATAATGTCTACGTAGATTTATGTTGTTTCGTTATTTCAATTAAAAAACTGACGACGTAATGTTCACAGCATTGTAATTTAGGTTGGTACTTGAAGATTTGTACGAAAATCAATATTTTTGTGATACCTGCAGTAAATAACATTTTTGTCTTGTTTACTACATAAATAGTTACTTAGTACAAATCTTAACAACTTTTGTAATGTCGTGGAGATTTGGTGTTGTTATTCTCGTAGAAATCCTTCACATAAACTATGCCAGACCGGACCTTGCCTACTAAAACCACACCATCATAAAAAAACCGGCCAAGTGCATGTCGAACTCGCGCACGGTGGGTTCCGTACCAAAAAACAACAAAAAGTCTCATTTGTTGCATGGGAGCCTAGGAGCGGAGGAGATTTTTTTTATTTAACGTGAGAAAAAATCTTTCATGTATGCTATGCCGAACTCCTACCTAAAACCTCACATAACGCCCAACAGCCTACGGTTGGGAGCCCCGGGTTAGCCCTCGGAAGGATGTCCCAGTAAATGTCCATTTTGTCTTAATTATTTATTTTTTATGAAAATACACTGCTCTATATTCTGTGAGTATTTCAAGCGTCTTCTGGTTGCCCTTATTACCTAATAACAGTACGTATTTATTAAAAAACAAGTATTGCTCTATGGTGTTTGTTAACCATAGAGCAACGCGCGCCTTTAGATAGTTCGCGTTGCTCTATGTTGATCCTCTACGGTAGTACAGTATGTATTTTCAAAAGAGTTTGAGAACTCTGTTTAATTTCTTTTTCAGAATATGGATGATATTTGAATGATGACATGACATTATAAACTCGATCCGTCTACAACATCGGTGCATGTAATTGAATTGTGAGTTTGTACGTAAATTGTTTATACTGGAGAAAAATTTAAAATACGGGCTCTTTGTTTACTATTTCCTATGAAATTGCTATCTTTGAAATATTACACCTATCTAAAGTAATCTGCTGAAAGCGTTGTTCACTTTTTTAAGAAAAAATGTTTACGATGAAAGTCAAAAAATAAGTTAGTATGTGACCCGTATAGTGTTCAATCATGGCGACAAAAATAACTTACCTTGCGCAATATTTTACTGTGCTATACCTTCTAAAGTATTCATTTAATTTGCATGGTGTAAAGGGAATACATGATCTTGATGATATTTTCAGGCCAAATAACGTATTTTATTTGAGATGGATACCTTATTATTTAAAATATAAGATAAAATGGCCAAAAAACACGTTTGTTGTATGGGAGCCCCTCTTAAATATTATTATGTTTTTGTTTTTAGTATTTGTTGTTATATCGGCAACAAAAACACATTATCTGTGAATATTTCAACTATCTAGCTATCACCTTTCACGAGATACAGCCTCCTGAAGGACAGACAGACAGACAGACGGACAGCGAAGTCTCATGAATAGGGTCCCGTTCTTTACCCTTTGTGTACGGAACCCTAAAAATATCTTAGTCTCACTGTAAGTTGTTGCAATATACGAGCGGAGTCTCAGGAGTCCTCAATATCACTGACTAAAAACTATGAAAAGTCAATGTGCAGTGAAACGGAGTCAATATCTATATATATAAAAATCAATGCCACTTTTCGTTGTAATTTTATAACGCAAGAACGGGCTCACCTATCTATACCAAATGTTTAGGCTTTGTTCGGAGTATTTAGGAGATGGTTTAAGTGAAGTTTGCACAGAATCGGTGGAGCGGTTCGTCATTTATCACGCAAACGAAGTTGCGCGGGTCAGCTAGTTTCTTATAATAACCGGCCAAGTGCGAGTCGGACTCCCACACGGAGGGTTCCGTACCAAAAACAACAAAAGTCTTATTTGTTACATGGGAGCCCCCCTTTTTCTTTTTATTTAACGTTAAGGAAAATCCTTTATGGAGCTATTCCAGACTCCTACCGACATAACGCCCAACAGACTACGGTTGGGAGCCCCGGGTAAGTCCTCGAAAGGATGTCCCAGTAAATGTCCATTTTGTTTTAATTTTATTTTTTTTATGAAAATACCCTGCTCGATATTCTCAAAGTATTTCAAGCGTCTACTGGTTGCCCTTATTACCTACCTATTAACACTACATATTATAAAATAAGTATTGCACTGTGGTGGTTGTTAACCACAGAGCAACGCGCACCTTAGACAGTTCGCGTTGCTCTATAGCACTTTAGTGTTAACTATCCTGTTATATAGATCCTCTACGGTAGTTACAGTTATATTTCCAAAAGAGTTTGTGAACTCTATGTTTAATTTATTTATCAGAATATTGATGACATATGAATGATGACATTATAAATACGTAACGTCTCAACAGTCTCATGCACCGAGCATGTAATTGAATTGTGCGTTTGTATGTACATTGTTTATACTGGAGAAAAATCTAAAATATGGGCTCTTTGTTGACTATTTCCTATGAAATTGCGATCTTTGAAATATTACACCTACCTAAAGTAATCTGCTGAAAGCGATGTTCACTCTTTAAAAAAAAATTACGATTAAAGTCGAAAAATAAATTAGTATGTGACCCGTTTAATGTTCAATCATGGCGACAGGAAATTAATTTCATTGAGCAATATTTGATGGTGCTATTGTAGTATAGATTCAGAATTTTGTGTCCACTTGTTTCGATTAGAGTTAAAAGAATACTTACCTCTGTTCGGTTGTCGCGACATGTTTTTCCACGAACCTCGTGTAAACTGCCCTCGGCCGGCAGCCTGGTGGTTGTTCTGTTGTCTACCACGATACTGGCCTCTGTTAGATTGTCCTCTAAAGGTACGACTATAATGTCCTCTAAAATAATTACCTGAACCTTGCCTAGGATAATTTTGACTAAATGCCCTAATTTCACCCGAGTTTGGAGGGGGCATCGAAGCTTCCTCTTCGATTGCTGCCTGTATGGCGTCCTTTAACGAATCGAAATTACGGGCTGAAATAATGGTACTCAAACGACGATTTCGTAAACCGTCCGAAAATCGCTTAATAGCTTGTTTCTCATTCAGTGGCCGTAAAACTTTGTAATTTTCAAACTTGCCTTCAGATTGCGAAATAGTTAAATCCACAAACATCCCAGAAATAGCCTTTCCATAGTCATCTATAGATAAATTATTTTGGCAAAAAGAATGTAATCTGCTTTGCAAAGCTGTAGAAGACTTTTTAGGAAGCAAATTGAACTTCATATCTTTCAGTAAGTCTTCAACTGAGTCATAGTCCGTACATAATCTTAATTTAGCTGTTTGAGACAACCGACTTTTTAATACAAAAGTAATAAGCTGTTTTTTCGATTGCTCATCCAATAAAGAACTATAATACTCTATGCTATCGATTATCTGTTTAAAGCTAGCTTCATCACTATTTGTTATACTAGGTATCAAGTTTAGAGCAACTTTTAATTCAAATTTAGCCATTTTTGATGTATAATTAATATTTTTCCCTTGAATACCATTTTTCTTCTTGACTTGCCCTTTCAGAGTCAGAGCTGTCACTATTCTTTTCACATAAATCTCTTATTTGTAAATAAATTTCATTTATTTTAATCTTATAATTATTAAATAAATCTATTTCCTCATATTTAAAATCTCTAAAATTATTGTATACGTTCTTCAGTAATTTTTCAAAAGATAAAAATAAAGTGTTCGATTCTCTTAATTTTATACTACATACCTTAGAGTCACGTCTACGGGTAGGGCCTACTTTTATTAAATATTTCCGTATTGCACACAGTTCACTGTATATATTGTTCAGTTTTTCAGCCATTTGCTTTTATTAGTTCATAAAATCACCCACAAATATTTTGAAATAACTTTTCTGCACTTGACACACGCACACATACATACGCGATGTATATTTATCATAAGGTTACATAAATTACTATAACTCCCTTCTGTAACTTTTATAACGCGCACTCAGCTGCTTTAGGTTGTACAGTACTCCGACGACGTCCGGACCACCTCAAGCCTCGAAACACTTGGGCGTTCATTTCTTGGCGCATCCAGCGCGTATGGCACTTCTTATATGCCTTGTACGCCATGAGTAGGAACACGACTCCCAGTAAAATGACAATTACAATGGAGATAGCGGTTTGGGTACTTAAGTGAGACCCTAGCTCATCCTGCAAGTTGGCATTGTTTCCAGCACCAGCAGCGTTCTGGGCGAGAACTATTTCCTTCTGTTGTTGTTGGAACTGACACATCGCGATTTTCTCTATTTGAAAAACTCAATCGAACAATAACCGGAATACAAAATAGAATTTCGCGTGACTATTCAAACGCGACGCATATTGGCCTGCATGCCCATTTAAGCACGGTCGCCATGTAGGGTTGTGAGTAATAAGACACAACGAGTGACGGAATATTACTGATTATTTATTAAAGGAACATCAAATATATAGTCTTACGAGCTATGGAGTACATACACACTTATATCTATACTACACTATACCTCCTAAAGTATTCATTTAATTTGTATGGTGTAAAGGGAATGAATGATCTCGATTATATGTTTAAGCCAACTAACGTATTTAAATTGAGAAGGATACCTTATTAATTAATAAATAAGATAAAATGGCGAAAAAACACGTTTGTTGTATGGGAGCCCCACTTTAATATTATTATGTTTTTGTTTTTAGTATCTATTTGTTGTTATAGCGGCAACAAAAACACATAATCTGTGAAAATTTCAACTCTCTAGCTATCACCGTTCATGAGATACAGCCTCGAGACGGACAGACAGACAGACAGACGGACAGCGAAGTCTCATGAATAGGGTCCCGTTCTTTACCCTTTGGGTACGGAACCCTAAAAATGAAGGTTCAAACCTGCTAAGGCATTGCTGCTTAGATTGACACAGTCTAATGTTCAGACAAATTAGATAATAAAAGTGCATTTAGGTATGAAACTAATAACTTTTCTACATAAATCATCTCACCCGTCAAGAAAACGGAATGAAACTGGATTAGAGTTGATAAAGCCAATAGCAGACGAACGAATATTGAAATAGATTTGAAACGAATTGAATAGGTTTTCTTCATTTCCAGTTCAATTCTTCAGTAATATTTGAAATGTCGTTCAATGTTTTAAAGCTATCTTCTTGAGTGAAGATGACAATTTTAAAAAAGGAAACCAACTTACAGATTTATTGTATACTAGCTGTTCCCCGCGGCTTTGTCCGCATAGAAGTCGTTGTCACGTAAAATCGTTACCCTTCTTTTGCGCAGTCCGTTTAAAAGTAGCCTATGTTTAAAAGATGCCTTCCCTTGAGCTCCAATTATCTCTATACCAAATTTTATCAAAGTCGGTTCAGCGGGCGAAGCATGAAAACGTAACAAACAGACAGACAGTGATATAGGGATATATGAATAACCGTGTAAATTTAAAATACATACTACTAATATTATAAAAATGCGAAAGTTTGTGAATGTGGATGTTGTGTGATGATGTTTGTTACAAGTAACAAGATTATTGATTCTTCGTGGCACCGCGGACTCAGTGTTCTGTAAACGATCACTCCAGGAAGCCAATTTAGCCCCTCTTTATAAAATAGAGTGCAGAGGGGCTTATGGCGAGACTTTGTCTGTAGCTGTGACTCTGTCGCATTAAACTACGGTCACGTTGATCATCTGTTCAAAGTTTGAAATAAAACAAATATGACAACGTCAATTGGATTAAACTTTCACTTTCACTATAAACGTGTTAGAGAGGGGCAGTCTGGTGCGAACGATCTCATGGTTTTTTTGTTCTTTATTGTCAAAGCGGGCTCAAAAAAGAGTACGCTTACACACGCACAGATATAAGAAATGAATATTTGTGTATGTGTGTGTGTGTCTGAAGTTATGAGTGTGTTTTGCGTAATTGCATAGTGACAGTCGATTGCTTTTGCAGTGGTGTATATGAATACGATTTCCCCCCGCAACATATGAAAGACAGATATGTATAAATACAGCAATTTTTATTTATTCATTTATTTAAAACTTCAGCACTGAGTACAAGACGGACTTAATGCCCTAGGCATATTCTAGCAGTCAAACTGGATTATGCAGAGATAATGAATGTCACAAAATGGCCGGTCTTCGGAGGGGTTTGGTGGAAAGTCTTGTATGGCGCCTCCCGTTTCAGATAAACATCATAGATCGGGTTGCTCTATGCTTACAAGTACCTTAACTGTCCCGGCGCACTTCATACCGGTTCCAAAACTGGCTCCGTTATCACAGGACGTAAGGCTAAAAAAAAACAGATTTTTCACCTTCATCTATTCATAAGAACTTTCTGCTAACAATAACGACCAAAATAAATTTAAAAAAGTCTGTGCAGCCGGTATCATGTTCAAACTGGACTAAAAGAAATAGTTACTCAGTTATATAATAATGTTTTACATGAACAACACTTCTGAAAGGCATATTCCTTACATAATAATATATGCCTTAGTGCGAGGCCGCATTTGCGTTTTTCCGCGGCGGTTTCTAACCTCAAAATGTCATCAAACTGTCAAAATCAATGAAATCAAGTCAATGTTTTGACATTTTGAGGTTAGAAACCGCCGCGATAACCGCAAGTGCGGCCTCGCCCTTAGGCTAAGTACCGTTCAAGTCTTTGACAAGCACCAGGTTAGTTATTTTCTTCTCAAAGAACTTGTCTATTACAAATTTAAATAATAAAGTATTAAACTTTGAACGGCCAAAATCGATTTCAAGCTTAGTCAGTGGCTCAATCATTTATTTTTGAGGCTTTACTTTATTTTAACATCAGAGCCGCTTACTCGGGAGTGGTTCAGTCTATATTCGACGGCAGTATCCGTACGGCACATTTGCTTCGAATTCAATTCTCTGCTCGGCTCGTTGCAGCAGTGAATGAGCCATCGCCGAGATTGTCTCCTCGCCCACATTTCCCCCTCTCCCCCTATCGTGGCGATAAATACTTTCATGCCTTTACCTGAGAGCAAATCCGTTTACGTTCTTATATAACGGTAATGTACGCGTAAATTACGTACTAGCTGCATGAGGAGCTATAACTCAATAACATAGGTGCCACAATTTGACTGGAAAGATACTTGGGTTTGTTAAGATAGAAAAATGTTTTTTTCTTAAAAGTAACTGCTTTTAACTTAACATAAAGCGTTAGTGTTCTAAGGTTTCTTCAGGCATAACTTTCAGTGTCGTTTCCAAGTCCTAAGGAATAACAGGATACATGTTAGATGACTGTTTCCATAGTACTATTGGAGTGTGTATGATAAGTAATTTACCTTCTGTTCTAGATTAAAGACCAGAGAATATTTCATGTAACTATAAATGTACCTGCGTGACAGTCCCTTTTTTTTTTTTTTTTTTTTTTTTTTTATATTCAGCTCGCCAAATTGACGTCGCCACGATGGATAGCCGTGGCGCATCTTGCGATTGGGGGCCACTTCTTACAGCGGTCCTCAAGTTGGCGGCCCTGTGATGTGCCTCTTCACGCTCCTCTTAAAGAACCCGGGGTTGTAAGATGAGGGAAACACGTGTGCGGGCAGGTCGTTCCAAGTTTTTCTAGTACGACAGAGGAACGATCTTTTGAAACGCTCGGTTCTGGCGAAGATTCTCTCCACTGTGTATGAGTGGCATCTCTGCCCGGCACGCGTTGTTCGGGATCGGAAAGGTGATGGTGGGATCAGATTGAAGAGCTCTTCAGAACATTCGCCGTGATACATTCGGTAGAAGGCAGCCAAGGACGCTACGGTTCTTCGCTGCGCCAACGGTTCGAGGCCTCCCGTCACCTCAGGACAACCAATTATTCGGACAGCACGTCTCTGCATAGCGTCAAGTGCGTCCAACAAGTACCTCGCGGAGTCATCCCAGAGGTGAGAACAGTACTCGACGCAGGGACGAATCTGCGTCTTGTACAGCAAACATCTCTGATGTGGCGTGAAGTACCGTCTCACCTTATTTAGGACTCCGAGTTTCCGCGAGGCCAGCCCAATACAACTCTCTATGTAGTTTTTGTGATTGAGCTCACGCCGGACGTCTATACCGAGAATCTCCAGGTTGTCCTTTAGTGGAACCGTAATGTTCTGAAGAGAGGGTAGGGGTAGGAATGGGGACTTCTTAGCTGTAAACGCACACGCCTGCGTTTTTCTGGCATTGAACTCGACCAGGTTGTCTGAACCCCATTGGGCAATACGACCCAGGTCCCGGTCGAGATCCGCCACGAGTTGCCGTCTCTTTTCGTCCACGTCACAACGCCCCTCCGCTGGGCGGCCAGAATAGCTCCCATGCAGAGTACTGTCATCCGCATAACAATGAATGCACCCAAGGGACAGCATGTCATTGATATGCAGAAGAAAGAGAGTTGGGGACAATACCGATCCCTGTGGTACCCCGGCATTTACCTGCAAAAAGCAGGAAGCCTGACCATCACAGAGGACCCGTATACGTCGCCCGTGCAGGAAGCTGGCCAACCAGCGGCATAACTGAGGCGATAAACCATATGCCGGCAGCTTGGAAAGAAGCGACGCATGCCATACCCTATCAAAGGCTTTAGCGATGTCTAGGCCAATAGCCAGAGATTCGCCGTGCCTCTCCATAGCCTCACCCCAGGTGTGCGTTACGTACGCTAGGAGGTCACCCGTTGATCGTTTCGGCCTAAAGCCATATTGGCGATCGTTAATTAACGAGTGATCCTCCAGATAGCGCATGAGCTGTTTGTTGATAATTAGCTTAGTCCCTTATTCAAATGTATCTATATTGTCTACAGCAATGACTGTATGTTTTTTGTAACCCTTCTAGTATTCTGATCATAAGGTCTCATTAGATGTAAAAATAAAAATTGATACACAATGCCCTAAAATGAAATAAAAAGTGTGCCCTTAATTAAGTTCAAAAAGTGTATAAAAAGTAAATTGTACTGCAAGGGCTACTATACAGTTGACGATTATTTGATTGATAAGGAAGCTTGGAAATGATCTGCTTGCTCTACTGGTGGAGTTATTTGTAAATATGTAGTGCACAAAAAGAATAGCCAGCCGAGTTTCTTGCCAGTTCTTCTCAAGTGGGCCGCGTTCCGAACTGGTGGTACTATTTGATTTGTATTCATTGACGTGTCGCAAGTGCCTATGTATTAGGATTATGCGAAATAAATGTTTTTTTGAGTTTGAGGATGCTTAATTAATCCCATGAAAAGATGACACCGAGGCACAATACTAAAAACGTTATTCTTTTTGCTGTTGACTTATTATTTAGGTAGGTAGGTGTAAGACATGTTGACAGTACAAAATTATTCCTCTAGAGAAATTTAATAAACATACAGTTTAAAAACACTGTTTTAATAATTGGAATCCATATCGTTACATTTAAAGAGCTACGAAATCTCGTAGATACAAACGCTACGCCGTAGGATTGCAGCTACGAAATTCACAAGAAAGGTATTAAGTTGTCACTCTATAAAAAAGTTACAAAAATATATTCCCACGCACGGTTTATAATGGAATATATGAAGGGTCGCAAACGTTATTCCACACATAGGGTGGGACGTGACCAGGGTCACTTGACACACGTACAGTTTTTTTTCTCACTATCGTCGTAGAGGTAACAGCTGGGCAAACTAACAAGGTGAGATACTAAACGTTTTATGTTTCGTAAAGTTATCGTAAAATTGGGATCATAAAAAAGTAATCTTTTTCTCATCTTTGAGGGTTGAGGTTCAAAATTGCGTTAGTTTTGTGATAAAAATGCCACTATATTATAGTGGCATTTTTATTTATGTTTTCATTCTTTGCGGCAGTAACTTCCAAAGTAATTTCACATACTGACGTATACTGAATATTTCTTATACCTAGATGGATCTGCCTGTGAGTTTTATAAATAAGTATTGAGACACAATGAACCCTACTATCATAGCATTAATCACTTATAAAAAAAAAAAATTAAAGTAATTGGTTGTACGTTCCGATAGAAAGATGAGCCAGATGCCATTTTCCGAAACATTATCTTTTTGATTGGAACTTACTTGTAAGCATGATGAAGCGAATAATTGGGTGTAGCTTACAATTTGATATACGGGAATGTTACTAAAAATCGATCAAATTAATTTGCTACATACTTTGAAATTACAAAAGTTTCGTGATCTAGATTTTAACTTGGGACGAATAAACTATACAAGCTAATAAAATAAGTTTATTGATCGTTTTCACTTTAAGAAGCAAATATGTAACAGTACCAATATGTTTATATTCTGTTTATTCACCTTTTTAAGAGTGTAAAAAGTTTTGCGAGTGAGTGACTTGAGACCACTAGGATACAATCGCTTGCATATTGATTTCTGTCTAACCCTCTTCTCCAAAATTAATTTTGGATTGCTATGGGTCTGTTATACATGACGTGAGATATTATACATTATTCAAATACTAATGTTTGCATGGGAATGCATGACAAGCAAATGCTTACATGGGTTTACTTTTGCCACACGGTTAGTCACTTCAGAAATCGCCTCCCAAGTCGCATTGCTAGACCATTTAATTTTACACAGGTGACTAACAGCATGCTGCATGAATCGCGGTTGTTGAACAACAAGTAGGAATTACTCCACCGTGCCGGCGACGGCGGGCGATCTCCTTTAATGGAGCATTTAAACGGTCGATTTTATCAAAAAGAAATTAAACGCCTAAAACCTATCGCAATGTAAAAAAAATGTACATACCTAGTTACATATTACATACACACGAATACGATACACGAATTTTATTTATTAAACTAAAGCGTTCCTTTTGTACAACGCACTTATCTCAAGGCATGGGTTCCAGCTACGGGGCGCAAAGCTAATTCAAAATATGCCATGGGGCACAACAACTCTCAAAATGTTTTTATTGCGGCATTCGATTAACCCTTGTGAAAATTTACCGAAGCACGCCGCATATAACTGATAAAGGTTTACGGTAAAGTGGATCACAAAAGTTATATTGAGCAACCGTACGTCATTCCAGCCGCATTAATAGCCGGTGCTAGTGATGCACAAACTCGACAGTTTCAATCACATATCACTGGGTTTATTTCAGACTAGGTGGTCTAGTTGGGTTGGGAACGCCATTCATTTGAAGACCAGTATATGTAGAACGGTGTCCGATTTAGGTTTTGGACTTGATTTTATAAGTGATTTGATTTTTCAAGTGACTAATGGGGTGTCCGTAGCCGAGTGTTATTTAATTTAGCGACAAAAACCTCGTGTCTTATACCACAGCCACTTTATTCTGGCCTCTTCTACGCACAGCGAGTCTAGTAAGCAGAGTTCAAACAGTATTCTTTTACGTTCGACCGATTATGCCCAAAGGTGCAGCAGTACTTAGGTTGACAAAACGATTGTTAAATGGTCATAGAAAAAGTTACATTAATTAGCTGGATTTTGTGTCAACCCAAAAAAATAACAAAAATACTAATAAATAGGTATAAAGAAAATAAATCATGGTTTTAGACTTAACTCATACAAATAGTTGATTAACGTAAGATTTTTATTTTATTGACAATGTACCGTATATACAAGTCACAGGTCATCAGATATATTAGGCATATTTTTGTCCTAAGTGAAAAAACTGGAAGTGGGCAGGCGCAGGGTTGTAACTTACTACTCCAGATATTTTTGAAGCCGCTCATAAGCCCTTTAAATTAACTTAACTTCTAGTGTATTATTGATAGCCGTAAAAAAGTAACTTCTTGATGGAAATACCACAAACTGTCAGTCATCTCAGAACTAGTAGCATAGCATTATATTGTGTACATTTGGTGTGAGTAACGTAACGTTTACAGAACTCTGAGCAAGCGGGACTATGAGCCCTTCCGATACAAGTACTTAGTAGCAATATATTATATACGTAGTTACCAGTATGACGATCGCACGTATCGAACCTTTGTCAAGGCGAAGGTGAGTACTCTCGGAATGATATTTACCAAGTTCTCAAGTACAGAGCTGTTTGCACAGCAAACACCCAGTATTGGCTGACAAGCCGCCGCCCACCGCACTATCCATGAAACTAGCTATACCTGCCGTTCTAGTTATCGGGGCTTATAGTTTGTTGAATTTAGGCAATCTGTTTGAAGCCTATAAATGGTTCTCTTGATATTGACTTAGTTTATCAGCAATTTTGTTGTCGTATAGGTAGAATACGATTTTTATGTTTCCTTTTGATACCCAATATTGAAGAAAAAGGTACTTATTCTGTTTTTGTTCGCCCTTGCTGAAACGATCACGTTCTTGTTTTGCAAAATATTTCTTCCTCCAGTAAAGTTAAATTGCTTGTGCTAGAAATAAGTTCTCGTTGAAAGTGTAATACCCGGGGAATGAACTCATACATTCATATTGTCACGCCTACCCAAAAAGGTAGGCAAATTATACACCCACATTTCACATCATAGTTTTTTTGTCCTACACAATAGGTGGTAAGCCTATTGCCGTATAGAAATGATTGTGTTCGCGCCTAAAACGGATGCCAATATCATTTTATCTCTGTCATTTTATGGATTGCGACTAATTTTATGTCTTATACATTTGATCGCGATGACTGATGACTAGTTTGAGGCACAACACAGCATTGACTGTCTACCTGTCAAGTAAGTTTTCTCAGTTACTGCTGAGTACATTGCATGGAACACATTGATCTACAGGTACAGTCACCTCCAATATTGCATGGGCCCCTTAAGGTCTATAATCCCATGCACATTTGACTCCAAATTCACAAAAACTCCACTAGATGGCGCAACTTTACTCGAATATAATATTGCATAGACACTTAAGAATCACAAAAAATGTACTAGATGGCATATTTACATTACTCAAAAGATTAATGAGTTGCTATTTTGACAATAATCGCGTTCCTGTGTGAGGTAATAAAAAAATCGGCAACGCTAGATACTTGACTTCCAATGTTATCCGAGAGATGGCGTCAATACTCAGTGCAAAGCAATTTCGTTTCGGATTGACCATGCATTTTAAAATTCGTCTGTACTTATGTCTGGCTTCCAAGAAAGCGAGCTAACTAGACAAACGTACTAAGGACTCTATGTTAGCCATTCTCAATTACATAACATACCTATGGCTGTGATTTCGTATCAGTTTTGTGCTAGAAAAAAAAATGGAATAGGAAATGGTTTCGAACAGAAGAAATGTTTTCGAAAGAAAAAGAAGAATGTTTTCGAAAGAAGAAGAAGAAGAGAGCCGAAAGAGTTTGCGTCTTCTGCAAACCGTGCAAACGCCTTAACCACCGGCCACCGAAACCTACTCTTAGGTGGTTATAAAAAAAACTTAGGTGGTTATAAAAAAAATAACCACGAAGGCTAATGCGGAAGCTAACCTAACCTATCCAAGTCGGATTGAGCGGGTTAATTCTGTAGTGTACATATTTTGAGAAAGGGACATTTTGAGAAAAGGACATTTCGCGAAAAGGACATGTTGAGAATAGGACATTTCGCGAAAAGGACATTTTAAGAAAAGGACATTTTGCGAAAAGGACTTTATGAGAAAAGAACATTATGAGATGAGACGGTAAAGTCGTCTGAACAAATATCTAGGATAGATAGCTTCAAATTTCACACGAGAACTTCAAATATTTCAATAGTGTTTCATGTTTTCGGGTTATATTATGTACAGAGTATAAAGTGAATATAAACATATACTGAAAGTTTAGGCTATAACAGTTAAAATTTTGCAAGTGAAACGCTTTTGCTTCAAATTCAAATTCATTTATTCACGTGAAATGTGGTACAGTTTGAGATGTTACAAAAATTTGACACCAACACATTTCGCCAGATCAGGCATGCAAATATCATTAAACAATATTATAATAATTATTGTCTAAATTTATAATCCATTACATTACTTTTCTTACAGTACAGATAATTTAGGAAGTGTTACCAATTCTATTAATAATGTTACCATCTCAAAATCATTCATTTTTGTTTTCACCAGTTTAGGTACCTTTATTTAATGTATTCAATGTCTAGTACTATAACAATGTCGAGATAAAATACTAATTATATTTATTTATACTTAGTCAATACATTTTACAAATTTAATGTCAGAAAGAAAACAGAATTAATAACTATGTCAGAAACATTCTTCATATGTTACTAAATTATATTCGCGACAGGGAGCATCAGGAGAGCGGAAAAAGGAAAACCGCTCCCTCAGATAAGACGGAGAGGATGGATTGTGAAGGATATTGAAAAGGAGGCAGAGGATGCGAGTGTTCCGGCGAAGACGGATTGGGAGCCACTTGAGTTCTTTGCGAAAGTGGGAAACATGATCATATTTTCTAAGATAAAAAATGAAACGTATACATAAATTTTGCAACCTCTCAAGTTTGTTAAGAAGCTCCTCGGTGGCGTCTAAATAGCAAGCATCAGCGTAGTCAATAATGGGTTGAATAATAGTTTGAGCAAGACTAATTTTCGTTTTCAGGGGCAGGAGACTCTGGAGGCATTTCAGAGAGTGAAATGAAAAATGCACTTTCTTACTGACATCACTAATGTGAGCGCTCCAGGATAACGTGGTGTCCATAATTACACCCAGATTTCTTACAGTATCCGCGTACGGGATCTGAATGCCGGCCAGAAGAACTGGATTCACTCCAGATACCGGAAGAACGCTACATTGATATTTACTACCAATAACGATAGCTTGCGACTTTGTAGGGTTTATATGTAATCCAACCGAATTAGCCCAGTCACTCAGTCGATCCAAATCTTGATTGATTGATGATATTCCAAAATGGGCGTCAGTAGCTGAAAAATGGCGGTACAGCTGCAGGTCGTCAGCATAGAGATGGAAGTTACTGGAAATAAGACTTGTAGCAGAATTGATGAAGACAGAAAATAAAAGAGGAGATAGAACGCCACCCTGAGGAACACCCGCAGATAGTCCGCACCACTTCGACGACGTCTGACCAATACGGACACACTGAGAGCGTCCCCGAAGGTAAGAGTCAAACCAAGAGATAGCAGAAGGAGAGACATTTATAGACTTCAAGGTACCAAGTAGTACATCGAAATCCACAGAGTTGAATGCATTGCTGAAATCAGTTAAGACTAGGAGAGTTAACTCCTTTCGCTCCATAGCCCAGCGGATGTCATCCGTTACTTTGATAAGCGTAGTGACAGTGCTATGCCCTGAGCGAAAACCCGACTGGTAGGAACTTAAGGAGTTAGAAGAGGATAGAAAGACGGAGAACTGTCGATGAACAATATGCTCAAGAACTTTGGAGAGAAAAGGAAGTATGGAGATAGGTCGGTAATCAGTGAACAAGCTGGGATTCATTGTTTTAGGTAAAGGTACAACATACGCTGACTTCCAAACCTCAGGAAAGGTGCCGGAGAATAATGAAAAATTGAAGATATAAGTCATAACAGGGAGTATGACAGGCAGAATAGGAAGTATCATTCTTGAGCATATGCTATCGTTTCCCGAAGCTGATGAGGTAATGGAGAGGAGAGATCTCTTAACGTCTATCTCTGAGACCGACTGGAACTGAAAAAGAGAGGTCTGAGGCACAGGCACATCCGACAGTTTGAGTAAAGTGGCATTTTTGACAGTTGCATCCAAAGAGACAGGTGGACGTGAAAAGTGATAGTTCAACGCGTTGATATCAATGTCCTTTGGGTCGGAAACTGGAGATTTGCCGATACCAACAGACCTAAGAAACCTCCAGGTGTCAGCAGAATTTCGACAGTTAAGAGAATCATAGAAGTGGCGTCTCCTTGCATCTCTACACATCCGACTGCAGCGGTTCCGCAGAGACTTGTAAGCTAACAAGTTTTGTTCCGAAGGGCTATTCCGGAGTCGTCTTTTTGCTTTATCTCGACGTCCCATTAGGTTTTTTATAGTGGCATTCAACCAAGGAGCTGGGCAATGTTTTATGTGAACACGTTTGACAGGTGCATGTCGGTCATATAAGGATATAATGGTTGTATTGAATTTGTTAACCATATCATTAACATTTGTGGAGTTAAATACTAGCGACCAATCAGCAGAGCATGTTTTCAGAGCATTATTGTTCAGCTCAGGGTCGTGGGCGAATCAAGCAGCAAGTATTTAGCGAGGATTGATTGGTTTCGAGGGGAGCCGACTTTTCTTGGGTTTTTCTTCACTATTAGGCCGGGGGGTGTGTTCCTTCAGAAGGTTCGATGATCTTCAGCGGACGGAGCGTTGGTCTTCAAGTTCTGGCGTTCGGTTCTCGAGAATGGACGTCCTGAGTGTAAATCTCTTTTGGTAATTTGACAGTCCCAACCGTGAACCCTGAAATGTACCACAGTAAAATTATATTCCACCCTTTATTCTTTATGAATTCCCCAAAGACCCGTCGACTCCTTCTGCTATTAGAACGGCAAGGAGTCGAGAGGTCTTACAACCCTTTTTTAAAACTGAAGATTAACATGACTTTTCACAGCTCAGTCTACCCCCTGGATGTGCAAAGATGACGACGGTTTTTTACACTTTTGAAAATTAACGTAAAAAAAAGGAAATTTACCCAATCGGGGTTTTTTTACGTAGATTTGATTTATTTCCACTCGTTATCGTAGAATTAATATTTGCTTTGCCTCGTTATTAAAATTACCACAATTACAAACTCTTCGGAAATATCTGCGAACCTGGCTTCCCCTCGCGCTTCCCCGCACTTGACCCTGTTTTCGCCTATTTAGTATAACCCGCACGCGATTGAATGGTATGGTATTTGACAAGATTCCGCACATTCTCGTTGCGCGCGGATTATGGTGTACTTACAGTTTACATGACGTCACGAGCCAGGTTCGCAGATATATTCGCCGTGTTGTACTTTGTAGAAACTTATAAACTTTTACTTAAGCGCTGATGGCTTCTATTAAACAATGCGAATGTAAGTACTTTTCTCCAGAAATTTGTGAACTAAATTCAAAATTTCCTACTTTTATATGGCAACTAATTATTATGGATACTTGATGCTTCGCTCTTACACGCAGTAATTCTGCTGCGGCCCGCCAGATGTCGCATTTCCGCACTCCTGACCTATTTATGCTTTAATTATAACTTGATTTATTTAAACTTTAACTGAGTTTTTCTGATAAAATAATATATCTGTGTAGTGTGCTATGTTTATTTATGTAGCATCGTGATACAAACAATATCACAGACTAAAAAAAAGTACCTTAGCTACTTATGATTCTTTGATGTGTGGCTATAATGTGGTCCTTACTAATAAGCTTACACACGCTCAAAGGGCACAGGAGATTGCCGTTGATCCGAGTGTCACGTCTATATTGCAATCCTATCCTCACGAGGAAATACTCTGAACACCAATTTAGCCAAAAAATAGAAGTGGATAGAATGCACTTCTAAACTGATAACCAACATTTATGGTCAAAAGGTTCTAAAGTGTCTCCCCCAACTGCTAACCATATAAAGATCACGTGAACGATGAATGAGAGTAGCTGCAGAACAAAAGGTGTGGCCAGCAATGAAAAAAATTCAGCGAAAATGTGTGAAGAATATTTGAAAACACATACGAAATATGTACTGAAAGCTAAGAAAACACCAGTTTCAATTTGGAAAACGATTTCAAAGAGTCAATATGTGTGCATAGCTTATACGTATTAGGTACTTGAAATTCCAATGGAGTGAAATGAAATAAAAAGACATGAAGATGCTTTTACGTTTGTTCTCTTCCATTAAGCGAAGTCAACGTATTCTTTCGTATGTATTTGACTTTGCCAAAGTAAGTAATATCGCATAACAACTAGGTATGTACCGGATGGAAAAATCGAATGATTATGATTATATTTCGTCGCTTCATTCTTCAGATATAAGATGATTAACAACGTAGTCCCTCTAACCTACAAGGTAGCAACGCACTTTATTTAGAGTAAAATCGATTTATTTATTTTATTGAAATGAAAAGAAAATCGATATTCGTACTCGATACTCCACATCGATACTGTTGACCGCCATTTTATTCCTCATTCCTTTTCTGTGCGTGGTAGCGCGCACACGTAACCGTTCAAATAATTTTATTATTACATATCTACCTTCTGACAAATAAATATAAAAATAAAATTTTTTTCAACATGCCGAAACGAAGTGCAGAAGAGAAAATTTTACATTATCAGAAGAAAATTAAGAAAATTGAAGCGAGCAATCGCATCCGTAAACGAGTGTTTCTTTCTGATTCGTCTGAGTCCGAAGGAAATTCAAGTAAGTAGTTTGAATACTTTCATCTTCATATTTTTTCCTTTGTCTCTCGCCGGTACATAGATACCTAACAACTCATTATTTCTGGTACACGTACGCTTTGCCTGGGGGTTGACCGTGAGCCAACACGAAGGTATAGTACTGACCAAACTTAACCTGGGGGTTGATCGTGAATCAACACGAAGGTATTTTACTCCGCCCGGGGGTTGATCGTGAATCAACACGAGGGTATTTTACTCCGCCTGGGGGTTGATCATGAATCAACACGAGGGCACTCCTACCGCTCCACGAAGTGGAACGCTGCGAAATATTTTTAAAATGAGTTGACAAAACCATTTGCTCGCGTTTTCTTCTCATATTTTAACAAGTCTTTATACGTTGGGGAAAAACTCGTAAAGCCATATATCTACCTACTCCCGAAATTAAGTAGTTTTGTTTCGTGTGTTGTAGATTGCGAGGACAAGGATCAGAATAATATCTCCGCTAGCGAAGCAGTACCGTCCACAAGAGACGTGTCAGCGGTACCGGGCACCGACCCGGGAGTGCAGCCGGCGCCAACGGCGATCGACTGCACGCCGCCCGATGTCACGCTACAATCCATCGAAGACTCTGGCCCTGTGTTGGAACCAGAGATTCTTCAGGCACTAGGTGCTAACACCGATGATGAACCTGAGTACGGTATGAAAATCCATGATAATCTTAGTCAATTATGGCTACCTCTCCTTAAGAAGGGTATGTCTAAGGAGGAGAAAGATAAAACCTCCAAGACTTATTTGGTCCCTGAGAACTGCAAGTTACTTCAGGCTCCGAAACTGAACTTGGAAATCTCAGCGGCTATCTCTGAGAGTGCCCGCGGCCGCGACAAGAAGCTGGCGGTCGCGCAACAGCAGCTCGGCGTCGGCGTCACTGCCGTCAACCGTGGCCTGGATGTCCTACTGACCAACAAAGAGGAAAATGCCGTCGTAAAGGCGATCAAGCATCTTAGCGACGCATGTCGTATACTCTGTGACTTACATTATATGGAGTCACAAGCCAGAGTCAAGCTAATTACCCCCAATCTTGACAAGGGTTTTCTAAATATTATTAAGGACACTCGCAGAGATGAAACGCTTTTTGGGCTGAAACTTTCTGAAAAAATCAAAAGTTCTAAAACTATTGAGAAGCAAGGTCTCCAGATTAAGAAAGCCAGTGCTACGTCGAACGCCGTGGCTTCGACTTCCGCCCCTAGGCCCTCGCAGCAGCAGCAGCAGCGGGGAAACTGGAACGCTCCCCCCCGCTACACCACCAAAAGCGGGCGGGGAGCGGGCAAGAAGGGCACAGCAGCGCGGCGCCCGGCACAGGCGGCCCCCCCGCCACCGCCGCCGGTCAAACAGGCGCGTCCGTATACGCGTGCTCAAGCGCAGCAGCAGTAGCGCAGGTGCGTCACGCTGGGCGTGTACAACTGTTTTATTCTTGGACATGTCGTTAACTGTGAAAAAGTTAGAGGATTTAGGCGCGGTTCGTAAATGTCCTGAGTCACCTGACCAGTACACATCAAAAATATTTTTGGCACC
Source organism: Miltochrista miniata (assembly GCA_933228765.1). Lineage (NCBI taxonomy): Eukaryota > Metazoa > Arthropoda > Insecta > Lepidoptera > Erebidae > Miltochrista > Miltochrista miniata. The sequence goes on from OW121751.1 coordinate 24,287,774, forward strand.
TAAACCCAACGGAGGGAAAGGTTCATACTGAACCTTAAATCTTTGAATAAATTCATTAAAACGGACCATTTTAAGATGGAAGATTACAGAACTGCTTCAAAACTAATACCGAATAACGGATTTTTAGCCACGATTGATTTAAAAGAGGCCTACCTCTTGATACCAATTTGTGATTCTCACAAAAAATATTTACGGTTACAGTTCGAAAACGTAACTTATGAGTTTACGGCTTTACCTTACGGTTTGTCTGTAGCTCCACGTGTGTTCACTAAAATAATTAGAGAGGTCATAACCACATTAAGATCACGAGGCTATAAATCCGTCACATACCTGGATGATATACTGTGCATTGGCAATGATTTTGCAGACTGTACTCAAAATGTTAATGAAACTCTGAAGTTGCTTCAGTGTTTGGGTTTTGTGATAAACTTTGAAAAAAGTAATCTATTGCCTCAAACAGTCTGTAAATTCCTTGGCTTTATTTTTGACACTGAAAATCTGACACTATCATTACCTCTTGAAAAACGAAGTAAGATTGCAAAGTTAGTTCAACAGTTTTCTTCTTTGCCCAGCTGCAAGCTAAGAGATTTCGCTCAACTGATTGGTACTTTAGTAGCCGCCTGCCCAGCAGTGAGATATGGTTGGTTGTACACCAAAATATTAGAAAGAGAAAAATATTTACTTTTACAAAAATTTAACCACTTTGACGCAGTAATCTCTTTACCTTCTAACATCCTTGAGGATTTACAATGGTGGTGTCAGAATATTCAAACAACTAGTTGTCCTTTAAGGACCCTAAGCTATAAAAAAGAGATCTTTACGGACGCTTCTCTCACTGGCTGGGGAGCGGTTTGCGAAGGAAACCGTGTCAATGGTGGTTGGAAGCAAAGCGAGATAAATCAGCACATTAATTACCTTGAATTACTAGCTGTACTTTTTGGCATCAAAAGTTTTGCGAAAGACGATGCAAACTGTGCAATACTGCTACGTGTCGATAATACCACTGCAATCAGCTATGTCAACCGCCAGGGTGGCATCCAGTACCTACACTTGAACAGTGTGGCTCGTCAGATTTGGCAATGGTGCGAGACCCGTAACATTTGGTTGTTTGCTTCGTACATTAACACCAAGGACAACTCTGAAGCTGATGAAGAGTCCCGGAGGATAAATCCCGACATAGAATGGGCACTCTGCGATAACGCGTTTCAAAATATTATTCGTACCTTTGGTGAACCTCAAATAGATTTGTTTGCGTCTCGCACTAATGCCAAATGTGATCGGTACATTGCTTGGAGGCAAGACCCGGAAGCAATGACAGTTGATGCATTTACTATAAATTGGCAAGACTATTATTTTTATGCATTTCCTCCATTCTCATAATCATTAAAATGCTTGAGGAAAATTATTGATGATCAAGCAACGGGGTTGGTCGTGTTCCCCTACTGGCCATCGCAGCCCTGGTACCCTGTACTAAAAAACCTATCCTACCTAACCTATCGGTGTCTAAAATATTATTTTTCAACCCTAGTGAAAGACTCTTACGTTCTCCTTTCAGTCAACGTCACCCACTGCACAGGCAGCTTACCCTGGGTGTTGCGAAGCTTTGCGGGCGGCGTTCCTCCGGCACGGTACGCCAGTAGGGGCGCTGGACCTAATGGTCGCATCGCTCTCCAGTAACACCATCAAGCAGTACGGTACCTCCCTCAAGTTATGGTGGCAGTTTTGCCTAGACAACGTCATCAATCCTTATGAATGCTCAAACGATTGTGTAATATCGTTTATAACAGCTCAGTTTTCTGCTGGTTGTTCCTACGGTACCCTAAATAATCACCGCTCTTCTTTATCTTTACTTTTGAGCAAAAATAATATTGGTACTGACGATCGTATAAAACGATTACTAAAGGGTGCGTTTAGACTAAAACCTAGCATGCCTAGATATAGCTTTACGTGGGATCCACAGATTGTCTTAGACCATATTTCACGTTGGACCCCTAATAGTGAAATTTCACTTGAAAAATTAACCCGGAAGTTGGTAATGTTACTAGCACTCTGTACTGCACACAGAGTGCAAACTCTGTCTCTTATTAAAATTAATAATATTAGTTTTTCTCAAAACGGTGCTAAAATATTAATTAACAATTTAATCAAAACATCGGGCCCGAGTCGTGAACAACCCGCGCTGTTTCTTCCGTATTTTAAACAAAACGTTGATATTTGTCCTGCCACCACACTAGAGGTTTATTTGACCAGAACTAAAGATATGAGACATGATACCGCATATCTATTTATATCATTCAAGCTGCCAAATAAACCGGTGAGCTCTCAAACCATTAGCAAATGGATTAAAAAGGTGTTAGCGGAGAGCGGCATCGATGTGTCCATGTTTAGGGCGCACAGCACGCGGCACGCGGCTACGTCCGCGGCCGGCGCTGCAGGGCTCGACATAGCAACCATCCGGAAGACAGCCGGGTGGTCCGCTTCGTCATATACTTTTGCAAAGTATTATAATAGGCCTATCATTGACGAAAGTCAATTTGCCAGATCAGTCATGTTAAATGATTAGGAAACACAAATCTATTAATTAATTAAGTAGAAAAGTTTATGTTCTTGTTACTCATAATATTTTATTATATGTATTGTAATAAATCAGTATTATGATGATACACAATTCGTTATTTTTCAAAACTTCCTTCTCTGAACATCTACGTTGTTAATCATCTTATATCTGAAGAATGAAGCGACGAAATATAATATTATGATCAAACGAACTTCAGTGAAGTTCGATCGATATTATATGAGTCGCTTCATTCGAAGATATAAAAACCCGCCCACCCGTTCTCCCTTAGAACTTTTGGAAAAATAAGTATATAATTATATATTATATACTTATTTTTCCAAAAGTTCTATCTCTCTAAAAGGAATGAGGAATAAAATGGCGGTCAACAGTATCGATGTGGAGTATCGAGTACGAATATCGATTTTCTTTTCATTTCAATAAAATAAATAAATCGATTTTACTCTAAATAAAGTGCGTTGCTACCTTGTAGGTTAGAGGGACTACGTTGTTAATCATCTTATATCTTCGAATGAAGCGACTCATATAATATCGATCGAACTTCACTGAAGTTCGTTTGATCATATAAAATATTTATCATCAAATCCAATATCAAGAAAATATTCGAAATGGTGAAAATTGTTTTGTTTCTCACAATATTCTAAGAGCTTTTCAAAAGTATAAAGAAAGTTTAAGAATATTTATGTCGCTGGCAATGCTTTCTTAATATAGGAGTATTTCCACCCGGCCTGCCATTGAGACTAAACGAACTGTTTGTTAAATTCTTTGTTTGTAGTTCTAAATTTAGTTTCTGTTTCTGGTGATATGTTGACATCTGCCCAGATGGAATATAACTGCTATAGATTCAATCTGAAATGTTTCAAAGTTGAAGGGCAGTATGAGTCGTTGTACTCAGTCGCTTATTACGTTTATTGGCTGCCGCTGATTTTATAGTTTCAAAGTATGTTTTTGCGTACTTTGTTGAGAGAGATTTTGACTTCTGAAACTCTTTAATGTAATAATAATATTCTTTGATGTCATTTTTACTCACAGTGTCAGGTTCTATCTGGAACTTCAGCTGCATTTAGCATGAACTGGGGCTTTATTATAGCTATGTATACAAGTTGTAGATCTGCATTTGTGCCTACACTCGTTAATATTTTGTGATAATTTTTTTTTTCCTGTCAAGTTTGATTTTATTTGCAAAGGAACCCACTGGCCAATAATACTCCCGTTGGAATTAAAAATCAAATTCAATATGAAAAAAGGCTAAAAAAAAAATATTTTTTTTTATCACGAAATATTAACGAGTGTAGGCAGTAGAGTCACGTGGGCAAGTATTGCACAAATGCAGATCTATAGTTTTGGCGCTTGGGTGGGCGTACGGCTAGGCTGCAGCTTGTTTTATTTTATTTTTATTTTTTCTAATTGGGCGCTGAGCACTTGCGGAACATGCACATTGGTTTGTTTCGTTTTTTTTTGTTGTTTTCTCCGTGTCAAGATGGTGCCTCCGATCTCATAACAGGCCGCCTTTGAAAAACAGCGTCGATGCGTGGGCGAAGCGAAATGCTTTCTTTCATGTGGCGACACAATGCTGAAAGGCGGCCTTATTCCGCGCGGGTAGGTGGTGCATCGGCAAAAGAAAATAATTTTAAGATAATTTTATTTAGCTGTAAGTACTTTAATTTTATATGTTATTTTGTGGTTATCATATGCCGTTTACGATGTGCCGCTTGTTTGAGGGAATTAAATGCATTTTTCTTTCTTTCTTTTCTTCATCTACAACTTTTATAAATAAACCGGCCAAGTGCGAGTTGGACTCGCCCATGAAGGGTTTCGTAGCAGCAAGTAACATAATATAAAAGTTCTTATAGTTCGTTGTAACTTTGACTGATGTTTTAACACGTTCGCAGTGGTAGTGATTTTTCTAACCGAATTAAAAAAAAAACTACCAGCTCTATCTCGTTCAAACTAATTTTCGTTGGTAGTTTTTATGGCAATGTACATCATATATTTTTTTTAGATTTATCATTCTCTTAGTTTAGAAGTTAGAGGGGGGGACACACACATTTTTCCACTTTGGAAGTGTCTCTTGCTCAAACTATTCGCTTTAGAAAAAAATGATGTTAGAAACCTCCGTAGCATTTTTGAAGACCTATATATAGATATCACACACGTATGGGTTTGATGAAAAAAAAATTTAGAGTTTCAGTTCTGAGTATGGGTACCCCCAAAATTTACTGCTTTTTTTCTAGTTTTTTATAAGAATCTTAATGCGGTTCACAGAATACATCTAGCTACCAAGTTTCAATAGCATAGACCTTATAGTTTCGGAGAAAAGTGGCTGTGACACACGGACGGACAGACAGACGGATAGACAGACAGACAGACAGACAGACATGACGAATCTATAAGGGTTCCGTTTTTGCCATTTGGCTACGAAACCCTAAAAAGTGCCCCAGAAATCCTAAAAACAAACTTATCCAAACTGACTCTGTATTAACAAGTTATTGTGTAACCAGGCGTGTACAACGTCACTACATTGACGATTAACTTATCGGAGGTCTCCAAACTCCTTGATATCTGGTTCGCCTCGGGTTATATCGGACATAACTTGATTATCGGGATCGTATAGTTAGTTGATCGTCTCATTTGTTAATTGAATTGAACAAGGTCGGGACACATGCTCTGCTTTTGATGACATGAAGTAAAATTCGAGGAATCATGTAAAATATTGTTTTATCTCTCATCAGAAATTGTTGTCAACTTGGGCCCACATTTTTTGTGGCCGAAGATTGACAATAATTTCTATGTACAAGTACAAAAGTTTGAAAATAGTAGTGTTTACCTAATACGAGATAGGTATACCTATAGCGAGGAACAGAACCTAGTTCCCTCATTGTTTCGAAACAATTTTGAAATGCCCGTTTTAAAGTTAACTTTAATACTTACTTCAAAGTGCTTGCAAAGCAAAGTCTAGACATGACGATTTTGAACTTGCCTTCTCGCAATCAGAATCTTTTGTATAGTCATTAAGCTACTAACGTAAACCACTTCTAAAATAAAAGTTTTACTTTATTATTTTTAGCGCATTTAAATAACAGTTAAGTTTATTTTTTGAAAAGCAATTAGTATGCTAACTGATCATAAATTTCAAATATGTGGTTAAGGCGTCTGCACGGATTGCAGAAGACGCAAGGTTCGAATCGTGTTCGAAACCAATTCTGTTTCCATATTAAAAAAAAAAACAGTTGTTCTTAATTTTTTTTCTAAATGGCTTTTTGTTTTATTTATTTATTTTTACCACAGTGATTAACCAATGTTAAGATCTTCGAAATCAAACGCAGCTGCGCAACTGCTGACTAACAAATGAAGCAGGTGGCCTTACAAAGATGGGAGTGCGCCTGTCGTCATTCAGGATGAGCGCGTTAACGGCGATTCGTGTGGAATCGAGTCACCGCCACCTAGCTGTAAACACGGGAACTTGTGTCGGTTCCATTCGAAATTTACTAATACGCTAGTGCGGTGAAGTCACCGTGATCACGTTAAGCGCTCGCAAAAACTTCCACTATGCACTCAGACGGAGCAGACAGGCGCATCGCAGGTACGATACCGCTTCGATATATTGTCATACAAAAAGTCTCATACCGTCTTTGTATAATGATACCGAATATAATGCGCCAAATTATAGCTGTTCCTAGCAGCTAATTCTAAATGAGCTCTAAGCTCCAAATCGAAATAAGATCAGCCATGGTCTTTCACTTAAGATCAATTTAAATAAGAAGTAATTGACCGAAGAAAATATGTACCTACAAATAAATATCTAAATTAGTTCGCAGCAATGAGTGATGTTGTCTCCCAATAATAAATAACTTCCCAGCTTGATATGGCATATATTAATTCAGCATTGTTTTGTTATTATAAACATGTTTTTCATTCCTGTCTCATGTCAATGCAAATAATATGTTGCTTCCATAGATTTAGAATGCGAAAAATTCTAAATCTATGGTTGCTTCTCGTAAATGCTTTTGTTCCAGGTAGTGAAGTAAAAATTTAAATGAGTACTGAGATGCTAGAATGAGTGCGTGCCAACCTAATGTACACGTATTTTAATGAAAATTGTTGCCTTATGTACAGATTTGCTGAAAACAAGGCAGTGTACGAATTATTTTAAGTAAGTAACAAACAACAAAATCAATTGACTGAACTCAAATGAATCTGAATGCCACTGTGGCGTAGTCGGTCGTGATACCGCCTGCCAACCTGGAGGTCCTAGGTTCGATTCCTGGGTCGGTCCAAATATTTGTGTGTCCCACAAATTTTTGTTTCGGAGTTAAGGTGTTTTCTATTTGTATATATATTATGTAATACATATACACATAGAAAACACAATAAAATAAAATTATAATATTTGGAAATATATAACTATGTCTATCAGTCGTCTACAAGCATAGCACAAGTTCATATTAACAGAATTTGGGCTAGGTGATGTTGTGTGTTAATGTCCACAAATATTTTATAAAAATTGGTGTTTGACGGTTATGTCTGTGTGTCTGTCTGCGCCACTCTTAAATAGATGGACCGATTTTGGTGCGCTTTCTTCAATTTTTTATAACGTGAGGAAAATCCTTCATGCATGCTAGGCTGGACTCCTACCGACTAAAAACCATACGTATACCTAACAGCCTACAGTTCTGAGCCCCGGGTTAGCCTTTGGAATGATACCCTAGGACACTCCCAACAAACCTACTGCGGCTACCACTGCGACCTCACCTAGGCTTTCTTCATATTTGATAATAGGTTTTCTAGAGGTGCGGATAGTCGGTGTAGATAATCGTTCGATTATTATAAATTTATAGCGTACTAGCTGTTTCCCGAGGCTTCGGCCGCGTAGAAGTTGTTATCGCGTAAAATTATAACCCTCCTTTTGCGCAGTCGATTAAAAAGTAACCTATGTCCTTCCCAGGGCCTCGAGATGAAATTTGGTGTAGGGACACCAAATTTCATCTCAATCGCTCCAGCCGTTTAGGCGTGAAAGCGTAACAGACAGACAGACAGAGAGAGTTGCTTTCTCATTTATAATATTAGTAGGAAAAAGTAATGATAGTAGGGATATTTTGACCCGACTGCCGAAGACAGGAGGTTAATGTTTTTTGGGACTATGTCGGTATGTATGTTTATTTCTTTGTCGAGCCCTGCAGCCTGAACGTCTGACGAATTTTGACATGCGAGGTGTCATTTAATTCGTAGTTATTGCCTGTGACACCAGGTATAATACAATTTTATAGAAAATCAAAGTGGCGGATTTTTGGCTACAAAACGTTTTTACCTTTTCAGTTGTATATTTTTACATTTCAGTCGGGTTTTTTGTTTTTTTAATAATTAATTGAATAAATAGTACAAGATGTTAGCAATACTAAAATCTTTCAGAATGATATTAGCGAAATGGTACAGTAAAAAGATGTAAAATACTTGCCTGCTTTTATTCTGATGCCATTTATTCGATTTTAATATTCTCTGTCAGGCAAATAAAATAGGTACCTACTTTTTAAGTAAGTCAAATATTTCAGAATTCAATAAACACCAACGCATATTGAAACAGATCATTTGTTCCATGTTTCTTTTGAACTCATCTACATAATATTTTTTCTTCGGAGTTTTCCACTTAGCGAGTGACGAATTTCTATTTCTTTTTGCAAAAATTCATTTGCACATAATTACTGATATTTAGTGAGATGAATAATGTACTCTTTTTCTCCTAACTATATCTCTTTATGTATCAGCAGTGTACTATATAAACTGTTAAATAAATAATAAAATAATAGCAAAAATAATATGATTATATTACAAAGTAGCATTTTCGTACTTCGTATGGCCCTTGAAGCCGTTGGTCTCTGTTTTCAATAACATGGCAGTCGTTAAGCTAAGTTGAAGAGTGGGGCAATCATCCAAAATTTTATCTAATGGGGGCGATTTTGATACAATATTTGAAATCGTAATGTAACCTTTTTTTGAGAAGAGGGTTTACATTAGTAGCTTAATAGAATAGAATAAACTTTATTGGTACACCAAGTTAAAAACAAGAATGTTTTAAGTACAAAGGGCCTTATAAGCAGTAAGTCAATTCCTGACAGGCAACCTTGGTATGGACAGAAAAGACAAAAATTGAAAGTAAAATGCGTTAGCGACAAATTTCAGATTGCGAAAAGGCCAGTACAACATCGCCATGACTACACTTTGTTGCAGACAGGCATTTATGAAGTGTACTAAAGTTAACTTTAATATCTACGAGCATTTAAATTTGCTTCTCAATAATGGAGAAAATAGACCCTGTTTAAAATGACTTAAATATTGATTTGACTGACTGGAGATCATAAAAAAGGAGGGGAGGGACAGGAACCCACCTCACACCCTCGATTTGTCAATCCTAACGTACAGCAGTTAAGGATAACCACAACTAATTGTAAGACAGAAATGACGAACCGAACTCCTCAGGAAAGGAATTTTGGACGTTGGATAGGAAAATTACCTGTACCCTCTAGATTGTTAATACCTAATTAACACTACTCCGCTTAACAACGTGACTAATAATGACTAGAAATGTCCCTTCAGGTCTCAGTACTCGAAAAACACTACTATGTATCTTTGACCTTTGGTACTTGTACATAAAAATTGTTGGTAACCTGCGTCTGTAGAAATAAAGGTAAAATTTTATTTCACATCATTCCTAGAATCTGCCTCATGCCATCAAAAGCTGAGCATATGTCGGACTTGATCGATTAACATAACAAATGAGACGATCATCTTACTAACCGATACCGATAATCGAGTTATCTCCAATATACCCCGAGGCGAACCAGATAGCAAGGAGTTTGGACACCTCTGATAAGTTAATCGTCCTATGCAGTGATGTCATACACACCCGGTTACACAATGACTGGTTAGGTACAGGCAGGATGTATTGATAAGATTTTTATAAAGATGTGCAGAAGAGGTGCAGAAGTTATCTGAAAATTGATGCACCTTCTGGCTTACGATAAAGACTATGGTTCGTGATACCTAACTGGACCAGACATATTATAAGCTAGGATTTTCATTAGGTACTATTGACTACGTGGTGTTTTTACTGATGCAATTCCGACTGGGATCCAAACGACTCTTTCATTGCAAAACGTCAATACCCATCTATCAGCGCTAGCTAATATAATAAAGTAGTATACGTACTTACAATGTTTTGGTAATATGTACGCAAATTATTGTTCTAATATTACCGTTAAAATGTATTAATTTATTTATTACTAGCTGTTGCCCGCGACTTCGTACGCGTGAAAATTATGTTTTAATGCCAATTTTATTGCTCTCTGCTTAGCCCCTAGGATATGTAGCGTGATAATATATAGCCTATTTCAAGACCCTACCCCTAGCTAATATTTGTACAAAATTTGAATTAAATCCATTGAGTACTTTTCGAGATCCTTCCGGACAAAGAGAAGCAAACAGACAAACAGACAAAAAAAAATTCTACCTATATTTTCGGCTTCGGTATCTCATGTTGAACACCCAGCGAGTATTTTTTTTTAATATTTCCAATGTACAGTTTTGACTTTTCTATCATTTTATTATATGTATAGATTGTACCCCAAGATAGTATTCCAAATAGAAATTTGAAACAAAATAGCACTACAATGGGCGGCCTTATCGCTAAAAACAATTTCTGCCTAGCAAACATGTTTAAAACAAAAATTGATTATGAATCGAATCTATAGCAGATTTTCCATTGAGGAAAATGTAACCCGAAAGAGACAGTAATTCACAACTGGAAACATAAAGTTTAACAAACACAGTCTTTAATCTCAATATGGCAGGCCGGGTAGAAAATAGGCCCATATTATGAAAGAATTGTCAACGACCTAAATATATTTAAAGTAGTTATAATGTAATATTTCTATTTTGGTTCATTTTGCGCATAATTTCAAGTCAGAGAAATTGTAAGTACCCGATTGCCGTTACAGATGGATATTGTATCAGATTTGATTACTTATCTACAGATAATCTATTGAATAAAGTCCTTGTCATTTGTTTATTCAACTCATAGCTTCTCGTGATTCAATTAAGTAAAGTGCTGACAAAATTTATGTTGTAATCGGAGTCGTCTTCTCGTTTTGAGTTAATTGGACGTTGCTCGAGCAGTTTTAACGATTACTTGTTTCAATATTAAAAATGGCTGTTCATTTAACATTGATATTTTCTTCGCGAAATTTGAAAGTTCTTAATTTTTGTTTATGTGTGAAAATCTCAACGGCTTCTTTCTCAACTTCTTTGAAGCTTATGTGTTGACATTGCATTTAAGAAATTCGATGCTTCATCATAAACTAAGGTACCTGAAACGTCATACTAAGTATTCTATTCTTAAATCTTCTTTGAAGGTTGACCTTCCTCAGGACATTTTTTTTATCATTCTTTAAACTAAAAGCCCTATTTCGCCCAGAAACTCCACGGGATAAAAGTATCAATGTACTTCCCTAAGCTCTATTCTATCTCATCCCAAATATCATCTTATATTAATCTGACTTGTTGTTTTCACATTTACTTCTCTATTTATAAAAGCTTTATGTGTTAAATTGGTTTTGATCGTTTTCAAAACTTTTTGCCGTGTAAAACTAGTAAATAATCCTCTGATGTTACGAATCAGACTGTAATGAAATATTGTTTTCATGGTTATTGAATATAACTCCAAGAGATTGTGTTTGTACGGGAAGCTTCCACAAATTACACTAATATTTACACAGAGATATTATATTCTTCTTGGTTAAACAATAACGAGAAATGCGTGGTCAGAATAATGTGAAAATTCTCCTCATTAGGTATACTTCAAGTTGATATAATTATATTAGATCTAACATATAATTCACTATGCAGAATTGTCTATGCAACTGTGCTTCGTGGTTTTGTCTGCGACTTACTTTGAACTCCCGTTGCACACAACGCCTCTAATCCTTACCAACACGATAATCAAGTTATTATTTTATCTTTAAACAGCCTATTTACGGCAATATAGCAATACGGCAATAATTACGCAAAAGGCTCACCACCTGTAAGCTGAAATGTGGGCGCATACCAGTGGTGAAGGCTCTATATAAGCCGATTCCCGCTGGCTTTCCTTTTCAGAGCTGACAGAAACGTATACATATCAATTATAAATTATAATCATATAATTAATCCTCAATTACGTATTTCACGTAGATTATAAATGCACTGAAATATACCAAGTTTAATTAAATATACCAAAAGCAATAAAAAAATATCAAACACCTACTCCAAATTAATCGATATTCATAAACCGCACTGTTAGATCGAATAAGAGCGCGAGAATAATCCGGCTTATAGACTCATACTACCACTGTAATAATTGGATGCTGATAAGCAATAATGTGTCAACCCACAAAAAGTCAAATTCAAAGGTTTTGATATATTTTAATAAAGCACCACGTATTTTACAATCTGCAAAAGTGTTTCAGGGTCCTTAAAACATACAAGTACGAAAAAAATGGATTTATATCATAAAACAAATCGGAAATCACATTTAACACATTCGTCAATAATGCTTTAAGTTCCTTAACATTGTCAAAATTCAAAGGAGTGACATGTATTGTCACGAAAAATATGTTATGAGACTTGACACTGTGTTGCTAAAATGTCATTCAGCGATTCTGCGCTGCGCCAAACAACGAGCTCATAATAAATAATTAAGTTCTTAAGTTATATACCCATTATAAGTACTAAAATACAATAAACCCATGTATTAGTGAATTGTAAGCAATCCACGCTGGAGTCATCAAGATATGTCTGTAATTTTTGTTATTAAAGATTGTCATGAGTGATTATTTTATAGGTTAAAATATTGCCGGTTTAAATTATATAACGAATTAATTAAATAATTTAAATAAGTTAATACTTATTATACGGGTCGTTCCGATATTCCTCGTTGCGCAGTGGTCGTGAACAACTCGTATTTAAAATTCCGGTTACTCTCATAGAAATATAGCCGCAATTTCAGACAAAAACACCTACCAAGACTTAAGTTTGTGTAGTCACTGATAAGAAAACCCCATTTACTGTGGCGCTGTAATTTCCTGGCACATCTCTTTCCACCTCCAATGGTATAAAGATCCTTGGTGTTGACATCTCCGACTCAAGGTTGTGTATTCACTGTTAAGAAAACCCCATTTACTCTGGCGCTGAAATTTCTTGGCACATCTCTTTCCACCTCCAATAGTACGAGTATAAGGATCCTTAGTGTTGACATTTCCAGTGACATTCAGTTCCGCAGTCATTTGGAGGACAATTTACAAGCTGGCGTCCAAGAAGCTTGGGGTGGTCAGTAGGACGCAGCGGTACCTATTTCAGTGTGGCACAAATGCTGTCTTTGGGCTGGGGCACCTGAATATCAGCTTCGTCCATTCGACTCGGTGCAAAGGCGAGACATGGTAGTTGTCGACGATTCTATACTTATAGGAGAGACAATACCTTCTTGTGCGTATTCTACAGTCTGTACAACGGTTTGTGCTCTGGGGAATTGTTTGATATGATGTACCTTCCATCATCGCACCGCTCACCACGGAGAGAGTGTTCATCCTCACACTGCGTCCGGAGCGTTCGATCACGGTAAGGTCCGATAAGGACTTTGTTCCATGCACGTGGAATGATCTTCCTAAGTCGGTTTTCCGAGACGCCTATAGTATGGAGTTCTTCAAAAGGGGTCTTAGAAGGTTCTTGCAGGGTAGGCAGGGCAAGTGTCGCGCCTCTGATGACCACTTTCCATTAGGTGTGAGCGTAACCTTGTAGGCCACCTAAATATAGTATAAATATTTAAAAAAATACTTTTTATTTCCGTCTATTGATGAAAGAAAACTGCTGTTCCTAAACGACCGATCTAAATACATAATGTTTTGAAATATAATAATTATGTTGCAAAAATATGTATGTAGTATGATTCTGAGGACAAGAAAAATATATTTCTCGTAAGAAGAAGAAAAAAGATACTAAATTATGTTTATTGTTACACTAGATTGATGACTTAGTAATAAAGTTTAGGTTTCTTATATTTTTCATATTATTAAAGTTTAAATTCGAGTTCACTTAAAACTGTTTGATTAACTATTTAAGTGATAACATGTGTTTATCAATATTCCTTTATGTTCCTTACCATACATTTATTGTCATTCGATCTTGGTACCGGCATTTAGCAAAACAGTGTTATGTTCCTTAATTTAATGTTTCGATTATTACAGCGTGTTCCATATTTTGCAAAATGCAGTAATCCCCTTTTTTCGGAAGAATATACTAGCCTGCTGTCTTTTTATGATCGCAAGCTTTTTCAAATCCATTTTTCTTTTAAATAAACAGAGAAAAGAATATTAGATATATATTTCTCTTAACAAACTATTTAAGAATTGGTTTAACTTCTTAAGACGCCATTTTCTCAAAACAAGGTTCATGAGGGTTAACACATTATTGTTTATCAGCATCCAATTGTACTTGTAGTTCCAAAAAATAACCAATAACAAATTTCCTTGGAAGAAAGGCGGCGCTAGAAGCATGCTGGTAAGCTGCAATGTCTTAGCTTATTTCTCTCCTCATGTACCTGCAAGAACTGCAATCGCAGAGTACATTTGGATATAATGAGATAGAGACGTCACTCGAGTTATTGACGACACCAGCGGCGCCAAGCAGTTTTTGCAGGAAACTCTCCGGCTGCTTGTGTGTTTATGGTAATAAATAATATTTATTATTTTTATGAAACTAGAATTAAAAATTATATAAAGTGTAAGTTATAAGCATAAGTGACAAAAATTGCTTACGGTGTAGTGTGGTGATGTGGAAGTAGGAGAGGATAAGTATCTACTTTTGCTATTGAAAACATCGGAAGCGCCTGTTCATTGCACTGATAATTTTAAGGCATTTTTAATTACCATGCACAATCTAGATGGCGCCAGCCAAAATATAGAAGTCAGTGTTGAGATTCTCCACAACATAATGACTCACAAAATATTTTTAATTAAGATTAAGAATTGGAACTTTCTGTGTTTTTGTTAACTTTAATTCCTCCCGCGATAGAACTACAGGGGGTATAAAAGAAAAATAATAGGAAAGTTGCGATATTGTTGCGAGAAAATTTAAAACCTTAAAATTTAATTTTAAAAAATCGACATAAGTATTTTTTGATCTCTTTAGGGTTCCGTATCCGTACCCAAGGTGGATAAAAAACGGGACTCTATTATTCATAAGACTAAGCCGTCCGTCTGTATGTCTGTCTGTTAGTGACCTACAGACCGACGCGACGGACCGTCACGAGACTGTACCTATCTTATGAACGGTAATAGCTAAAGAGCTGAAATTTTTACAGATTTTGTGTTTCTATTGCCGCTATAACAACAAATACTGAAAACAGAAAAATAATAATATTTAAGGGGAGCTCCCATACAACAAACGTAATTTTTTGCGATTTTTTTTATAACGGCAACAATTAGCCGCTTGAAATGCTCACAGAACATCGAGCTGTATCTTCTTATATATAAAAACTAGCGGTACCCTGCCACGCTTCGCTGTGACTTTTTATGGTGGTTTTATGTACCTAAGAGATATGAGTAACAAACTAAATGATGGGTACATTTAAAAAAAAATGTGTGCGTGAACTATTGAACACACGTAAGAAGTGAAACTTCTTCATGACCTTATTTTTCGAAAGAAATATCATGAAATATACGGATAGGAGTTAGTAGTCCAAAAGTTCAAAAGTCCAAAGTCAAAAACTCATAAAGTCAAAAAGTCCAAAAATCCAATAGTCCAAAAGTTCAAAAGTCCAAAGTCCAAAAGTCCAAAACTACAAAGTCTAAAAGTCTAAAAGTCTAAAAGTCCGAAAGTCCAAATGTCCAAAAGTCCAATAGTCCAAAAGTCTAAAGTCCATAAGTTCAAAATTCCAAAGTCTAAAAGTCTCAAATTCGAAAAGTCCAAAAGTCCAAAACTCCATAACTCCAAAACTCCAAAACTCCAAAATTTCAAAAGTCCAAAGTCTAAAGTCCAAAGCTCAAAATTCCAAAAGTCTAAAACTTCATAAGTATAAAAGTTCAAAAGTCCAAAGTCCAAAAGTTCAAAGCTCCAAGAGTCCAAAGTCCAAAACTCCAAAACTCCAAAACTCCAAAACTCCAAAACTCCAAAACTCCAAAACTCCAAAACTCCAAAACTCTACAACTCTAAAACTCTAAAACTCCAAAACTCCAAAACTCCAAAACTCCAACTCCAAAAGTCCAAAAGGTCAAAAGCGCAAATCTCCAATAGTCCAAAAGTTCAAAAGTCCAAAGTCCAAAAGTACAAAAGTCCAATAGTCCAAAAGTCCAAAGTCCATAAGTCCAAAACTCCGAAGTCTAAAAGTCTAAAATTCTAAAAGTCCAAAAGTCCAAAAGTCCAAAAGTCCAAAAGTCCAAAACTCCATAACTCCAAAACTCCAAAACTCCAAAATTCCAAAAGTCTCAAGTCCAAAACTCCAAAATTCCGAATATCCAAAAAGTTCAAAAATAACATGCAAAACATATCTGACCACTTCATTAGGTAAGTACTCTCTTTAATTATTCTGAATGCAAAGAGGCCGCAATCAAACTAAACTTAAAAAACATCAATCTGGTAGGGACCTTCTAATAGGTTCTTTATAATATTTTGTTCTGAAGCTGGCAGAATATAATTTAAAAAAAACGACCAGCGCCATCTATTGGTAAAATCACTTTTTAAAGCTATTTTATTCTTATTGCTGTTATGATAAAAGTGTATAAAGTAGCCTAAAACCATCTCTGAATCCTATTGTATATCGTGTCCAATTTTGAGCTCAGTCGATTCTGTAAATTTTGAGTTTTAAATAGATACTTAAACGCACACAACATTTTTATATATACTGGTTGAATTTATAGTCGTTCTGGAACGAAAAGGTTTAGGCACAGTTTCAATAACAGAACCGATCGGCACTGTCAATTTGAAAATCAACGAAAAAAAATTACGAAAATGTCAAAATTTATATCGTTTGCCGAAGTCAAAATGAGAACTTGTGGTTATTCCTTTAAATTTCACGGAATACGCTTACTACTATTTTCTACTATAATTTTTCATTCAATGTTTAATGTTCCAATCACTAAGACGAGCTGCCGCGTCGGGAAAATTCGACCAATCACACGCATGATCCCACTGCAGTCCACGTGGACCCGTTGCCAAGTAACGTAGGTACTCGACTAGTTACGTCTTGTAGGTACGTAACGCGCTCGGCCGCTCGCTCGGCGGCGCGGCGAGGCGGCGCGCAGTAACGCCGCGACTCCCGCGCAGACAGATCGTTCGTTACGATTTTCGAAAATGAGTCGTCGTCATTCAGTGCGAAATATCAAACGAACAGTGCGTGTTTAGTAGTTAACGTGAGGAAAATCCTACATGGATGCTATGCCGGACACTTACCGACTAAAAACCACACGTTCCGTACCTAATGCCTACGGTTGGGAGTCCCGCCGGGTAAGCCCTCGTAAGGATGACTCCCAGGATTCCCAACAAATCTTGGCTACCACTGCGGCTTCATGTAGGGGTTTGGATGCTAGCCCGCTTCTTTGGGGGGTTGTTCGGCTGTTGCACATCATGAGTTTCGTACTCCTGAAGTAGGAAACTTGTGATGAATTACGAATTACGCAGTGTGATAGAATGGACCCTTCCGGACTGTTGACTGTTGGCCTTTGAAAGAGTGAAGGCAATAACATAAAACGTGCCCGTTTATGTATCATAAGTTCTGGACTCCATTTTGAGCAGTCGCCGGGGTACTCGGTAGCGTAAATAAACTGTAAATAGGTAGAGGTCTAGATTTAAGTTCATTATTTTGTTCGCGTTTATTTTCGTTACCTATTAGTACATAGACCTTATTAATTTATCGTTTAACCGCGAAAACAGCACAATACTAAAGTATTTCCGACGGCCCTAAGCCGCCCGTGTTGAGTATGAACAGAAATTGGAGTCCTTTATTAATCGAATCGAATGCTTTCGGTCAATGAACTAATCACATGTTCCGGCGTTTCATTCAATGAAGAATGTCAATGAATAATCGAAGCGCTACTAATGTTTCAACTCGAACGAGTGAAAATGATAACACAAAAGTTTTTTTTTATTATAGCCTGTACAACACTTTTGACCCCCCATAATTGTTCCATGATTGATTCTGAGTAACCCCCTTTTGGGTCCAGAACGACTATAAATTCTACCAGTATAGATGAATCGCAAAATGTGTTGGTAAGCGCATAGCTTCAGAACGGGTGGACCGATTTCACTAATTCTTTTTTTGTTGTGTAAGGCATTGTCAGGAGAAGGTTCTTATGGAAAAAAAAATTGTATTCCCACGGGAACGGGAACTACGTGGGTGAAACCGCGTGACGTCCTCTAGTATTTTCATAAAATATAAATGATTCCACTAAAATAAAATTGACATTTAAGGGAGGCTCTCGTACAACAAACGTGATTTTTGTAGTTTTTTGGTGGTCGAGTCCGACTTGCATTTGGTAGGTTTTTTATATCTGCTTATCATGCACATAAGACATTGTCGTTTTTAAGTGGAGGTGGCAAAGTCGCAACATCGGGATCTAATGGATTGCATTTACATCACAGATTAATAAATAGTTACTACGTACACGTACGTATTTACATGTCGTTAAAAGTAGGTATATCTAATATCTACTAATACTAAACTAGGTTTATTTGCTACTAAGTACAAGACCGATTTATTTTAAACATTTCGGCTTCCCCTTTAAAAATATCCAGCCTACGCCACTGGCGCATACTATGCCTCTGAATACCCCTTCGGTGATAAAGGCATGACTATATGTATGTGTAATGTACGTAAGTGTATTTAGCAAATCGTTAGACAGCGTTTTTAACAATTAAAATTAAAAATGATTACATGTTAAATGATGTAGCGTCTAATAAGTCTAATAATAATTTTTGATAACTGACATCCATCATATTGGACAGTTACTAACACGCGCTTGATACTATTGGAGCCGTAAATATAAGGAAGGAAGAGCCTAATTTCAAGATTATAAGTTAGCGGGAAGTACTCCATGAATTTGGATTCCTTGGGAACACTACCAAGGAATCAGAAAAAAGTTACGAGAGACGGCATAAGCGGCCATAACTTTTTTAACACGCTTTTTCTGCGTTAACTTAGAAGTTTTATTTTATACAGCGTCAAGGGACCGTCTATGGTCCCTTGACGCCTTAATAGGTATATAAAGTATTAAATATAACTCGATGCCTTCAAGTGTTTACGAGATAAAGGGTCTTTACAGAAAGACTCTCTCCTAAAAGGTTTCCGTTTTTTCCTTTTAGGTACGGAACCCTAAAATACAACCAAAATGTGTAATGTGTTTTACATTTTTCGAAGTCGCTTAAAAGCAATGAAGTAAAAGTCGTGGCTACAAACCAAATTAATCCCAGAAGAGGCCATTAAGGCATAATTGCTAACATCGTGAACTTAAAGCACTCCTAAGCTTGGAACTATTTCTGTTTCCCGCAAGTTGTTACTTTAGTTGGAGTATTGAAAGTAATAACCAGAACGACATTCTACCTTTTTGCTTGATTCGGACAGGAGGTAATTTGTGCCTTGGATTTTGTAATAGATAAACTTGACAATAATAGTCACGGCTTCAAATTATATAATAGGGTAAGAGAATTGAGACAGGAATATCGCCTGAGGGCATTCATCATCCGAGACTAATACTCTGGAGTCAAGCGTCGCTTTTGCGACCGTGGCGAGATGGGTTTTAACTTAGTTTTTATATTAGGCGAATAACTATTTAATTAGAAAATGATCGAATATACTTGTACAACTCTGTTTATTATCAATTCTGACCGTAACCTAATTTTGCTTAAAAATTATAATTTAAACAATGAATTATCGGAAATTTGAAATTCGAAATAAGGAAAAATATAGATTCATATTTACCGGAAATCAAATGAATGATTATCGTGCTTTTGAATAAGTTTTGTTTCTTAAGAATTATAATATTCGAGAACATTGAAATATTGAGATTCGGAATAACACGTTTCGAAATTTTTGGGTGTCCCCCTATTTCATTAGATACCTGAATGTGCTTCTGAAGTCGGATTATTAATCTCAGTCAGTAAAATGACAAGTGCAACTGTCAGTGATACAAAAAAGGGTGACCCGCTACAATAGTGATGTCCGACAATCAATAGACTTAGACATTTTAGTCATTCTTTATTTTATTAGGTGTAAAGATGTTTTTGTATTGTATTTTAAATTTTATATTGTAAATATATAATATCTATCTATTACATATCATCAATCAATCAATATACACACACATAATAAAATCGTAACAGTTCGCTGTCTGTACATGGAAGATAAATAAGATAAAATATTATAAGGGGGCTTTATGAACTCAATAGAACCCAAAACAATGATTTTTGGAATTTTTGTCTGTTTGTCTGTATGTCTGTATATCTGTTTGTCTGTACGTTTGTGCACGCTTATCTCAGTAACCGCTTAACCGATTGCAACGCGGTTTTTTTATTGTGTTGAGGTTTGCTCCACTTAACACTAACCCTCTTATTCATAATCGTTTATTAAACCTATTTTAGTTAAAACACACTTTAAGTCTATTGCTGTCTCTAACCAATGACAGAGTATGGTTAGAGACAGCAATAGACTTAAAATGTGTTTTAACTAAAATAGGTTTAATAAACGATTATGAATAAGGGGGTTAGCGTTTATTTCATGTCAATCAGTTTATAAATAAAAAAGTTATAACACTTTTAAGAATCAGATATTTTGAAAATTTTAATTGTAGGAGTTTCTTTGAATGTGAGTGTAAATCTTAACTGGAGTGTTGGCTTCATCATAAAAGGTACTGAATTGTTTAAAATAGACTTAATCTTTAAGCTCTTTTATGGTTAAGCAAACAGGGCAGTTTCACACGCTGCTTGATGAGTCTGATGAAGAAATACCTCTCCTTTCATACACCTTATGTGACGTAAATGAAGTTGCCGGGTCAGCTAGTTTACAATACGTATTATCAATATCAATACCTATACCTACATATAATAAAATTGTAACACGTCGCTGTCTGTACTTGGAAGCTAAATAAGAAATAATATCATAGGAGGGCTTTATGAACGCATTAGAACCCAAAACAATGATTTTTAGATTTTTTGTCTGTTTGTCTGTATGTCTGTATATCTGTTTGTCTGTACGTTTGTGGGCGCTAATCTCAGTACCCGCTTAACCGATTACAATGCGGTTTTCTTTATTGTGTTGAGGTTTGCTTTACTTAACATTTAGTGTTTATTTCATGTCAATCGGTTGATAAATAAAAAAGTAAACACGCACAACAAGTAAAGTAAACACTTTTATGAATTTATTACATCGAAGATATTTTGAAAATTTTAATTTCAGGGGTTCTTTGAATGTGATGGTAAATCTAAAATGGCGTGTTGGCTTAATCATAAAAGAGATTAATGATTAAGGCTATTTTAAAATAATTGACTTAATAATTGAATTGACTGGACTGATTTTTTTTTATAATAGACTTAATGTTGCCGTGCACTGCACTGCGGGAACCGTAGCGCTGTGTCATCGCTGCGGTCCTCGCAGTGCTGTGGATTCCCGGTGTCTTCGCCACAGATACTTACCGAAACTACCGTGCCCGGTATCTGTGACAACCGGTAGGAGAGAGCACTTCTCTCCAGCCACTCGTCCATGACCGGTCTGACGACCGCGATTGTGGCGAATCCCCCCTTTGGTTGCTGAAGTCGCACCTTCCATATCTCCACGTTTTCCTGGTGGAGCAGGGACCGCTGGGCCTCGATTTCTCGAGACGCAGACCCTTGGCTAGGAGGCATGCCGCCTCACCATAGATCGTGCGGTATCCCCTTATAATCCTAACGGCCATCGCCCTCTGCGGGCTCAGCTATCTAGCCACATTGATGACCATCAGGGTCTCCGCCCATACGGGGGCCCCGTATGGGGTCATACTTCGCACGATCCCCAAATACAGTCTCGTACAAGTTGTTTTGTTGTTATAATCCCACAAGTGAAATGTAAAGGCAATTCATCCATACAGCCTAATTACATGCGATGTTTAATCGTGACGCAAATACGCGCGCATTTTGGCATAATCATTATGTTGATTTTTTTATGCCAAACCATTAAAAAAAAAGTCATTGTAGAACGGTTTACCCGTGTGGAAATGGTCAAATAGGATCAAGTATTCCCAGTTTCCCCTATACTATTTGCGTTCGATTTCTATGAATGTTATAAATTCAGTTCCAAGTTCCAAATTCAAATCACTTTGCCGCCCGCTAAAAAGCTCTTAACAGAAAAGATTATTTATATTTTGCGCCCTGTTATCGTGGTGCAAAGTGATGCTTTTCGAATAGATGGGATGAAAAATAATTTAAGGACAAGCAAAAATGACAGTTTTAAATTTTTGTTTATAGTTTATAGAGCAATCGAGATCCAAATTGTTTGTTTACTGCATTATTTGAATGAGTTGAAATACGGTATAGGTGGTTTTATGTAATATTTAATTACTGTTTGATATTGAATTAAAAAATATAATCTCGACTAACTTTTAATTGTAAAACTCGATTCAACCACATCACTATTTATTTGTGACAAAAATCCCGCAACACTGAAAATGTCATTTTACTGACTCAAATTAAAAATCATAGTATAAATTATTTATAGATAGTTCAACTCATCAGTGCGCGCGGCGCTTTGTGTGCGTGCGCTATACTCTGTTAAAATTAGGATGATAATTTTGACAGTTCACGCCTATGAAGTA
Source organism: Miltochrista miniata (assembly GCA_933228765.1). Taxonomy (NCBI): domain Eukaryota; kingdom Metazoa; phylum Arthropoda; class Insecta; order Lepidoptera; family Erebidae; genus Miltochrista; species Miltochrista miniata. Next base: position 24,310,208 of record OW121751.1, read on the forward strand.
TTGTATTTGTTTATGTCAGGTATACCTCAAAAAAATATCGTAGCACATAGACGAGTACCGCCCACTTATCGTAGTGAAGCGTCTTCCAACAATACCGCATAATTGACCATAGACAAATAAATCGAATAAATCGAAACAAGTATATTCATTTAAATGCAAGTAAAGTTAATAAGTAGGTATCTACAATATTTATTTGTAATTTAATTATCTAAGTATAATACAAACAATATTAATGCAATTATATTTACCGAATTACCTAAAATAATAAAAACCGTTTTTTTTGTAACTATCGATTCAAAGTTTCACACGATCGATAATCGAATAGATTCATTAACGATTATACACTATAGGGTTACCTATTAAGAGCTGTCAAAATTATCATCCTAATTTTAACAGAGTATAGTAATTATACAGCTTTAATTTGTGTGGCAGTGATGCGGCCGTATTCACAGAGTACATTTTTATATTATGAGATAGAGACGTAACTCGACTTATTGACTTCAAACTGGACGTTATGGACGAGGAAAGTTTAGTGCGTTTGTGTGTTACCGGCTTCTCAACAGCTGAAATAGAATCCGCTAAAAACCTACTTTTTAGTGCTGTATCCACCAAGCAGAAAAATGTATTACGGAAAAGAAGCGGGAAGTCAAATCGTGATCTTTACGACGTGATATCGCTGTTTAAACAAACTGACCCAGAAGAGGTGCCAATATTTGTAGCAAGAGACCTCCACAAACTACCGCCAGTCACTTTTGACCATATAGATGTGACAAGGTTATTAAAGGACTTGTTAATAGTGCAGAAGGAAGTGTCAACTATACGAGATTCGTACGTAACGTCAGTACAGTTGAATGAAATGAAAGATGAAATGAGGAATTTGGTAAAAGCATCCATTGTTGAAAACGTCGATGTAAATGTAAATCACAGAAGGGGAAGTAGTACAAGGGTTGAGAATTTTTGTATGGATAGTGGACCGATAGGACTACCCCACATCCAAGAAACTGAAAAGGAAATTATTGAGCCGAGTCAGTGCATTCAATCAGATGATAATGGCACCAAGAAGGATAATAAAGAATCATCTTTTTCAAGGTCAACTGACGTGCCAAATTCCGTCCCCACCCAGCGGCCATCGGAGCAGCCAGTAGCTAAGGGTTGTGACACGACCTTTGTAAATGAACTAACTTTAGAAAAAAGCAGTAAATGTGAAAAAATTAAACAAAAAATGTTCGCGAACATTGTCAATGAGGGTGACATTTTTGAGCGTACAGAACCAAGTACCGAATGGGTTAGGGTTCAAAGAAAACGTTTGGCGAACCGGTTACTCGGCGAAAAAGGAAAAGCGGCACCTACCTCCAAATTTAAGGCAGCTGACAACAGAATTCCGCTATTTATAAATTATGTTGACAAGGAAACTAGTGAGAGTGATATTATTGATTATATTTTAAAAAAACTGACATAACCGTATCAATGAAGAAAATAAATATGCAGAAACAGCGATCATACAACGCATATAAAGTCTTTGTACCGAATACAAAATTGTCGCTATTTCTTGATGACTGCCTATGGCCTGAACACAGAGCATCGCGCGCCTCTACAGAGGGAGGGGCCAAAGCTTTCAAACCCCCTCTGGCAATAATGTGACACATAATGTGACATATCGACGACAAAAAGTGCCCAGTTCCATACAAACTGAAGGAAGATTTCCCCCCGCCACCCGCAAAATAGGACAGAAAATTTTGTATCGAGCAATCGTTCTATGCCGTCTCCCCTCAGACAGTTCGCGTTGCTCTATGGGCCTGAAGGAATACAATTCCGACGCTTTGTGTATTTTAATAGAAATAAGTATGACGAACACCGTAATGAGAAAAGAATTGAACAGACCGACTTGAAGGACTACGACATTAAATAGATTATTATGACTCACAAAAATAAAAATGATAATAACATTAGTTTATTAAGTTTCAATTGTCAAAACATAAAGAGGTCACAGGAATGTGTGCGGGGCCTGTGTTTACATGCTGACGTCATAGCACTACAGGAGACGTGGCTACTGCCACACGACCTAGGATTCCTGGATAGTATTGATGTGAACTTTTCTTTCACTGCCACTAGTGCAGTAGATGTCTCAGCGGGCATATTGAGAGGCAGAAGCTATGGAGGCGTGGCCTTGCTGTGGAATAAAAATAATTTTCCTATTGTTACGGTGGTAAAGTGCAACAGCGTCAGAATGGTCGCAATCAAAGTGATGACGTCTGATACCGCGGTGTTGATATTCTCGGTGTATATGTGTAGATGATGATGTGTGAGAATGTCCAACAATATTTATTTATTTATTATTTGTATATTTAAAAAAAAAAAAAAAAAAATATGCCTACAGACACCAGCGTCAGACAACAGGGGGAAAAACAACGTCAGACAACAGCGTCAGAATGGTCGCAATCAAAGTGATGACGTCTGATACCGCGGTGTTGATATTCTCGGTGTATATGTGTAGATGATGATGTGTGAGAATGTCCAACAATATTTATTTATTTATTATTTATATATTTAAAAAAAAAAAAAAAAAAAAAATATGCCTACAGACTCAAGAGACAATTTAATCAACTTTACGGAGTGTTTAGCTGAGATTGTAGCTGTAATTGAAAGTCAGAATGTGGAGTCAGTGTACGTGCTTGGTGACTTTAACAGTCACCCGGGTGAGTTATTTTCAACTGAGGGGCAAGTGCGAGTTTTTGCGTGAGCTTGTCGACATTCACGGCTCACCAATTCGTTTGGAATCGAGACCCCGCCACCTAGCTGTAAACGCGGGAACTTGTCTCGATCTCATACAAATCGGTGATAACGCGCTCGTTCGTGAATGTCGACTGGCGCTCACCGAAACTCGCACTTGCCCCTCTGAACTGTTAAATTTTTGTGCGGAACAATCATTGACTTGTATAGATATGCATATGTTGCCTAGTGATACGCATACATTCGTTAGTGGTGCGAACGGCAGCAACCGCTGGCTAGATCGGTATACCGTCACAATACCAGAAATCATAATGCCTTTACTTAAAATGCCCGAGCCCAAAATACCCGAAATCGAAATATCAATATTCAAAAGGCAAATATTTATAAAATAAATAATTTAAAATGCCTTACGGTCGAATAACCGAAACCCAAAAAAATAATTTATCAAATACCTTATCCTAAAATGTTCAAACACAAAATACCTTTTTTTTAACATGATTTAAATCCTACATGGATGCTATTTAACTGTGAATGGTTAACACCCCGACTCAGAGTATCCCGACTCGGATAGGTTAGGTTAGAAGACTAAGGCGGGAGCGAAGCGAAGCGGAGCTCCCGCCTTAGCCTTCGTGGTTTTTTTTTTTTTAATTTTTCGTTAGCCCACTGTAGTACTTTTGTAACTCTGAATCAAAGTGTTTTAACATGAGGTAAATCCTACATGGATACTATGCCGGACTCCTACCGACTAAAAACCACACGTATCCTACATAACAGCCTACAGTTGGTAGCCCGGCTAAGCCCTCAGAACGATACCCAAGGACCAACAGACCTACGGCTACAACTGCGGCTTCACTTAGGCGGGGGAGGGGGGGGTGTAAATAAGTTAAAGCCAAATAACAAAACGTGTGAGTGACAGTGACACATTGTATTCTATTTTCGGTATTTCAAATTAAGGCTATTTGAAAATTTGTATTTTAAATTTAGACATTTTACGGTAAGGTGTACTGAAATAAGGTATTTTGAATGTTAAGGTATTTCGAATTCGGGTATTTCGGTCTAATGCATTTTAAATAAAGGCATTTTGATTTCTGGTATTTTAATATATAACCGGCTAGATCATTGTGTCGTAACTGACGCGGCGAGACAGTCGGTTGTGGGGTGCTCAGTTTTGTATGACGTTTTCTGGTCTGACCATATACCTATTGTAATTAAGTGTGACTTTGACAAATTAAAACCAATAGTGACTAAGAAAAATGTACTTGTAAATAAGATTAGGTGGGGGGACCGCAGCGAAAGTCTAATTAATTTATACAGAAAGTTATGTAATTCCAATCTGAGGAAAATGGACTTCCCGACTGATTTCATGTATTGTAGTAATAAAATGTGTAACGAACCGTCGCATAGAACCGCTTTGAATAAAATGTACGACGACTTTGTCACAGTGCTCGCACAGGCGGCGGAAAGTACCTGTTGTGTTGGTATTCGGCGTAAAGCTCGGTATATAACGGGATGGAATAAATATGTCTTCGGCGCTCACCGGACAGCTCGACTCTGTTATAGTGCAAGGCTGTTCTGTAACAAACCACGAGCTGGCAGGGTTTACGAGGATATGTGCGAGTCGAAACGTATTTTCAAAAGAAAGCTTAAATGGTGTCAAAGAAATCAGGAACAATTTAAAATGAATATTATTGCACAACAACACGCGAATAAAAATTTCTCGAAATTTTGGCAATTAAGTAAAGCAGAACATAAACCGAGCCTTCCGGTGAGCGTAGGGGGGTTGCATGAGCATAGGGATATAGCAAATGCTTTTAGGAACCGTTTTCAGGTGGATACACCTCTGTCGGCGGGTGGGCTTTCTCAGCCAGGTGTGCCCACTGCTGCGACTTGTGACTCGGAGTTAAGTGTCACGTTTACTGCTAGTGAAATCGCCTCCGTAATAGATAGCATGGTCAGAGGTAAATCGCCGGGTCACGATAGTCTCAGCATTGAGCACCTGCGGTATGCGGGTCCACATGTACCGAGAATGCTAGCCATGCTGTTTAATTTGTGCATTTGTCATTCCCATCTGCCGGAGAGATTGATGCGTACCGTAGTTGTGCCTATTATTAAAAATAAAACGGGTGACTCATCAGACATATCCAACTATAGGCCGATCTCCCTAGCTACTATTATTGCTAAAGTACTGGATAGCCTGCTTGATGGACACTTGGACAAGCATATTAAGCTATGTGACGAGCAATTTGGATTCAGACAAGGACTCTCAACAGAGAGTGCAATACTGGCCCTCAAGTAGACTGTCCAATACTATACATCTAGGAAGACACCAGTATATGCCTGTTACCTTGACCTTTCCAGGGCATTTGACCTGGTGTCAATAGTGTGCTGTGGGAAAAGCTACGAAGCACCGGGGTACCTGGGGAGATTGTATCTTTACTGGAACATTGGTATGGCGGACAGACTAATGCTGTGAGGTGGGCTGATACGCTCCCGGACGAGTACGTGTTGAGGTGCGGTGTGAGGCAGGGGGGACTGACTTCACCGCGTCTCTTCAATCTGTACATAAACCAGCTGATCGAGGGGCTCAGCAGCACCAAGATTGGATGTCATATAGATGGAATTTGTATTAATAATATAAGCTATGCTGACGACATGGTGCTGCTGAGTCCCTTGATCAAAGCGTTGAGGACTATGATTAGTTTATGTGAGTCGTATGCTGGATGGATGGCCCATGGACTTAAATATAACACGGTAAAAAGTGAGTACATGGTGTTCAGGGCGGGGAATAAGTGCTACACATCAGTGCCAAGTGTTTACTTATGTGGTGCACCATTAAAACGAGTGAATAAATTCAAATATCTTGGTCACTGGGTCACGGATGAAATGAACGATAATCTAGATATTGAGCGGGAGCGTAGGTCGCTGGCTGTTCGATGTAATATGTTAGCTCGTAGGTTCGCACGTTGCACATTACAGGTGAAGGAGACGCTTTTTAGAGCCTACTGCCAGTCCTTCTACACGTGCAGCTTATGGGTTAACTATACGCAGAGGGCATACAGCGACCTACGTGTCCAGTATAATAATGCGTTCAGGGTGCTGATGGGCTGGCCGCGGTTTTGCAGCGCGTCTGGCATGTTTGCAGAGAGCAATATTGACAGCTTTGCAGCGATCATGCGGAAGCGCTGTACATCCACGCTGCAACGGTTACGATCCAGTACCAACGGTATCCTGAGCGTATTATCCGAGAGGTGGGACTCCCTAATGCTAATGAGGTGGGTGCGACTACATGTCGTTAAGTAGCTATTATTTTCTGTTTTAATTTGACTAATTTTAATGTTTCATGAAAGATTTAATGTATGTTTTAATTTGATTATTGCTGTTTATTTGAATTATTTGATTTGATTTAATTTGATTTAATTTAGTTTAATTTGATTTAATTTGATTTAATTTAGTTTAATTTGATTTAATTTGTTATGATTTGGACATTTTTGATATAAGTAATTGTAAATGGTTTAGTATGAATGGTTTAAAGTAAATGAAAATGTTTATTTTACTAATATAGCTAGTAAGACACAATGTACCTACTAATCACATATGGATGCAAAATCTGAAATAAATGAATATTATTATTATGTCTCTTCTTCTCGGGTACCTTCTTTTTTTTTCTTGCGAAGATACCCGTGTATCACCGAAGACCAGAATTATATTATAATGTGTAGTACAAATCGTGTGAGTTTCAAAACCTCAGCAAATTTTTATTCTTGATTTGACAGATATCACGTGTGCTTTAATTTTTTTAATAGCAGTTTTATGAGGTACAGTTTAGGTACAGTTTATTGATATATGTTCCAGAACATAGTTTCCACACGTTGGGGCGATACACGACTATGCGCGCCAACCTGACGTCAGAATGGCGTGTCCATATTTTTTTCTATTTATATAGAATTGCTTGAGGTACAGTTTTTTTTAACATAGGTACAGTTTAGTACAGTTTAGGTACAGTTTTTTGGTCCTAGTTTTGTGACTATTCAGACACCATTCACGCCATTCTGACACACACGATGGCTCGCACCCTATTACCACCTGATAAAAGACTTCTCAGTACTTTTTTCAGGCGGCCAAAGAAACGATCCATCAACGCTTGTTTCATGTCTGTCTCAGCAATACCTAAAGCCTGCGACATACCAAGATATTTGTAGGTTTCAGTTGCGGAGAGGGATTTAAGTTTTGTGAAATCTGAAAGTTGTACTCTTTCAGATTCCACAATCCGTCCCTTCTTTACATGCATGACTGCACATTTATTTACACCAAATTCCATTTTGATAGAATTACTAAAGGTTTCAGTTATCTTGAGTAACTCTATCAAGTGGGAATTGGTGCAGGCAAATAATTTCAAGTCATCCATGTACAGAAGGTGGGAAACAACTTGACCTCCTCTCCTAAACTGATAGCCTAGCCCTGAACCCTCCAGTAAAGTACTGAGAGGATTCAGTGCTAGACAAAACCATAAGGGACTCAGCCTATCACCCTGAAATATACCCCTCTCAATCTTGACAGGTTCACCGTTCCCAAGAATCTGACGATACCCTGGATAAACAAGAGCCGTTCTCCATTGCCCCATACATGCCTTCAAGAAGGTGCAAAGAGTTGTATCAACTTTATACAACTCTAGCACCCTCAACGAAGCGCTCGTGGCCCCGCGGACTCAGTGTTCTGTAAACGATCACTGCAGTAAGCAACATTTACTATGGCCGGATATGGATGGGTGACCACCACGTGGACCACTTTGTGACATTTATTTACGAGCGTTTCCGTGCTTCGGAAGGCACGTTAAGCAGTTGGTCCCGGTTGTCAGTAAAATGACAGTCGTTAAGCCAAGTTGAAGGCCTTACGGGCGCGGGCGGCTTGAAAAATTTCAATTGTGGGTCGTCACAACCTGCGCCCGGGTCGGCAGCGCGTGTGTAGCGCCTCTGGTGTTGCAAAACGTCTATAGGCTACGGTTACCAACCTTCCGGTGGGCCGTAAGCTTGTCTGCCACCTAAGTAGTATAAAAAAAAAAAAAAAAACAGCCATGTATGTGGCACGGAGTCGTAGGCTTTCTCGTAATCAATCCAGCATGTCGCCAGATTTCTCCGGTTACGACGAACCTGCTGATTAATGGCCATGTCAAGAATAAGGAGTTTTTTAGTACCACGTGACCCGCTTCTACATCCATTTTGAGAGTTGGACATAATACAATTATTTTCTATATGAGATGATAATTTAACTCTCAGAATAGATGTGAGAAGCTTATAGACCGTAGGCAAACAAGTTATCGGTCTATAATTTTTCGGGTCCGTGGTACTACCGGATTTATAGAGGAGGTGTGTAATACCTGAAGTCATAAAAGATGGGAGCGATCCGGACTCAAGTGATGATTGAAAGCAAGATGCCAAACAATCATGCGAGCTATGGAACCATTTGAGCCAAAAATTGTGCAGTCCGTCCGGCCCAGTTGATTTCCAATTGGGCAACGAACGAACTGCACTAGCAATGTCAACAGTTGTTATTATGACTGGTGCCATGGTCTCAATAGACTCGCATGACCGCCCGACATCCCGCATCCAATCACACTCTATATGACTAATAGGCGCCGACCAAATACCTCGCCAAAATGTGCTTGTGGTTTCGGCATCAGGTAGGCACATATTAACCCAACCCAGACATTGCAAGTGAGTGCTGTCTGCAGTTGTAATACGAAAAGTAGGATTGATACTCACAAGATCAAAACCCAGTTCCAAGAAGATGCGGTGCGCTCCCTTACCTAATATAGAGCAGGAGGCACCGGAATCTAGAAGGCCTAAGACATTTAAATTTAAAACCTTAACAACTAGATACGGTCTAATGTCACTATCCCGTTTAGGAAACAGGACCTTATCAGAAATAGACTCAGATACAGAGTAATGCACAGAGTGCCTAATAAGGCCCTGGCCTACGCGTTTTTTGACTTGCTAGTACAGTGTGAGCAGTCTGGGGTCTTGACTCCCTTGAGACCACACCGGAAACACACCAGCTCCCTTGACTGTGTGCAGCTGTATGCAGTGTGACCGACCCCGCCGCAACGAAAGCATTTGCGATCGTGGGGGGTAACCGGCGTCTCCACTGCAGACACCTGCTTAGCGGGCTTTTGTACACCTTTGTTCTTAAGCTGGTGTAAGTCAGATGAAATCTCAAACTTGTCAAGAGCAGGCTCATGGAAAGCGTCTGCCCTAGTACGCGCAAGCTCCAAGCGCTTACCCAAACGTCTCAAGTCATCTACAGAGTTGACATCATGCAAGGCCAGTTCCTTCATGTAGTCAGGTCTAATGTTGTGCATGAGAATGTCCAGCTGTTCCTCACTGGGCATCTTACATGACAACCTTGAGAACATGGCTTGCATTGTACATATGTAGTTAACCAAGGACTCAGAGCGGGCTTGTGTACGCTGTCTTATCTCGTTCCTGAGGCGATAATCATAATCAGGAATATCGAAGGTATCTCTAAGCTCACTAATAAGATCCTCATATGAGATGAAGTTAGCTTTGTTTGTACGGAACCAAGACAAAGCCGGTCCATCCAACAGGTCGGAGAAAGCCATAAGGAGTCTAGGCTTAGTAACCTCCCGAGCACATCTAAGTTCCTCTAATCTCTCTAAAAACACACGTACACAAGTAGAACCATCATATTTTAAATTAAATGAACATAAGTTAAGGGGACGTTCTTTATACACTATGTTACATGTAGAACTATTCCTACTTGAACTAGCTCGCACCGAGCGGTCCTCTCTCACTACTGGTGAAGTATATTCCACCTGGTCACGACCCGAAGGATCATCACCATCATCATCCGAACCTTGGGATTCAGAATCACTACTGGGTTCAGCCCTAGTGATGATCTTCACTAGCCTACCACGAATAAATAATAATAAATAAATCTTTATTGAAATTCAATATACATTGGTATGTACATCTTTCTTAAAAAATATGTTTCTTAGCAAATATGACACTGATCTTCACACTAGGATACCCTGTGTCGTGAAGACTAGTCTCTTTCGCGTGACACTCATGAAGTTAACTGACCTAATTACTATTACATTTACATTTACCTACACATTATTTTAAAAACAAAATAATAAGTATATCTACTTACGCCTATTTTTGATTTTTGCTTGGTCAAAATGTTTGTATAAAAAGCTGTGTGTTGTGTATCATATGTAACTGTACTACATCTAAATTAACTAAAGAAAATGATATAACATAGGTATTTACATAGTATTATTTTAAGTAATGCTAAATTACACATTCATTTTGACCTTCTTACAAATCTACGATCATACAAATTATATATTAAAACAAACTATTTATAAACATCTGTGCTGGGAAATGATGACGGACGGAACAGTAAATTGCTGTAATAATAAATTTCTTTTAAATTGCTTATTAGTCAGAATGCTCTTTGCTTCGACATTGCGTATTGATATAATTTTACACAATGTTTACCTACGTCAGTTGTTACAAGATTATATGAATCATACCGAATAGAGGGCTAACATATTTCGCGCCACATATTGCTCAGAAACCATACTTTTCATTGCATTTAAAGTCATTAAATATTTATCGTACAAACATGGTATTCACTAACATACTTAGTAAATTTAGCACTCTAAACGTTTCATAAAACATATTTTACCTAACAACGGATTACATACGGTAATTTATCAATGAAAGTGAAACAGGTTTTTCAAATCATACGATTTGCATAGTTTTCGAGGCTTAAATTCATGTCAAATTACTGATAAATTTAATAAACAAGGGATACGAAGCAATTGCAAAGGGGATTGGCTATCTGTTTGTAGAATAACCTGATATCAGGTAGGTTCCTTTTTTTAGAGAAAAATGACTGTAAAGTTTGCTCAAATAGTGAGAAATTTCACCAAAATAAAGTAGTCTTTTCACCAGCTTCTGTAGTTTAAATCATTATGATAATTATGTAATATTATGTCAGAACTTCTCCTTTGACAATAAAAATATTTCTTTTTATGTAACTGGATACAGATTTTTTTTTACAAAGTATTTTGTGAACCCCTATAAATGCAGATACGCGAACAAATACGATTTAGTACCGCCGAGAGGCTCTCAGAGAGTGGTCATGTCGCTCGATGTTCCATTTTTGAATACGAAAAAATGAACAAAAATAGTCTAATTCTAGCGTGACCAAGCAATCTTAGTACTTTGTGACGTATAATATAATATATATAAATATTTATGGTCGATATACAACGTGAACTTTTGTATAGTGCAAAGCTCAGACACCCCGACTAGAGTTTCGCTTCGAAATACTGTATAAAAAAAATTATTTTATTATTAACAAAGTATTAACTAACAAAAACTGACCAAGTTATAAGCTTTTACAGTTGCACTATTTTCTTCACGAACAGCGTAGGTGTAGGTATTATACGCAAGGCAGGTAGTCACTATTCGTGTGGTATTGATAATAACACATTAACACAACATTTTCATAAGTGGTAATTATGGAACACCTGTGAGGAACCAGACCAGGATTGGGACGGCTATAAAGCCGCTAAAGCAAAATACAAGTAGCGACTGAGATACAAAAGTACCAAGTCTTGGAGAAACCTCTGATAGAGTCAGACTAATACTAGCCAAACAAGGGACAGAACTGTCCGTATCTATAAAGAATCCTGACGGCGCGGCGGTCTGACCCACACATGAAAAGAATTATTTATACTGTTGATTGATGGCACTTTGTGGAACCTTTCGGCATTTTCAAAGGCAAATTAACATTATATAATGACCACTAAATCACTTAATTACTCGAAAACAATAAATTAATAATATATATAAATTACCACTACATCATTCTACTAACGTTAACTATCATGAAAAGAAGCCGAGAGTATTTTGATACAAACGCACTTCCCAGAATGCCAATTGCTGCAGACACTCATGTGGCTGATGGAAAACGTATCCACAGAAGAAGTCCAGTGGGAGCTCGCAAGACCTGTTCTAATCTATTCTGTCAACTTACAAAAAACTGAATGGGTAATTAACAGCTTCAAGTCCTTCAAATCTCCAGGACAGGATGAAGTCTTCCCTGCAGTGATAAAATGGGGGAGGACACAAGTTGATATTGTCAGTTACATAGTATCTATACGCCTGACAATGAATGGGACTGTGACCCAGACTGTGGAGAGAGGTCTAAGTGATCTTTATACCAAAACCCGGTAAAGGGATTATGTTTGTGATTCAGACCTCTGGTTATACAGACCGATAAGCCCTTCGTCTTTCCTGCTAAAAACTCTGGAAAGATTGTGTGACAGAGACAAACGAGGGACGGCCCTTCAAAATAAGCCACTGCATTCCAACCAACGCGCATAATGCCCCCGGCAAGTCTACAGACTCAGCACTACATGCAGTAGTACACAAAATAGAAGAGGTCATCCAGAATCAATCAATCAATGTGCCTCGGCACTTTCATAAACATAGAGGGAGCTTTCGACAGAAGAAGCATAACCACGGCACTGGCAAAACACCGAGTATACACGGTAGTCAGTGAATGGATAGATAACATGCTAAACAAACTCATTTTAAAGCTACAGACAAGCAGAAACCAGTGCGCAGCCATGGCCAAAGGTTGTCCACAAGGGGGCGTGGTCTCACCACTGCTAAAGAACCTTGTTGTAGACGACCTAATAACCAATCAATCAATCAATTTAACCTAGAACAGTCCCTATATACCATGGATGTGGAACAAGCCATAGCAGATGGTAAAATTAAATTATGGAGAAAAACGGATCTGTTTACAAAGCATGACTGGTATTTTAAAATCCAAGGCCAACTTCAAATTAAGTGAGAAGTTGCGTTTATTTTATCTTCTAGTGATCTTGTGTACCTATATAATAAATATTTTTAATAAATTGTATTAAAATTACTTTCAGTCAAGCCAACATTTATCGATTTACGGTGTAGACTGAACACTAATTTGTCCATAAGCACAGTAAATATTTCGCAAGACGACGAGTTCTGGACTACGAGGATGGAACCTAAATTGTTAATTTTTTACGACTAATGTCTGTTGCCCAAAATGATTGAGCCCAGAAAGAGCCGATAAAATAAAATAAAATAAAATTTATTACCTTTGAAATTTAAAAAAAAATAGGTTTGTCAACATTTTTTGGGAAATGCTACAAACTGAGAAGAACACCCCAAGAAACTCAGTTCGGTCCCTCCCAAAATTCATCTTAGTAGGTATCTAATAATCTATCAATGCCGATACGGAATGGCTTTTTCTGGGCGGTGTGCATTGTTATGCACATACCTCTTAATAAATATTTGGTTGTTGTAAATGAAAAACACCTACTATCAATTAAGATTAGATTTAGATCCCATAGCTCAAGCTTATAGCTTAGTTTGGGCTATATGATGTTGTGTGAGAATATCCAACAATATTTATTGATTATTTATTAAAAATATTTTAACGTTCCTGCCAGCACTGAATCTGCAGTAGGCAGCAAAACATCGTACCATGCCAAGCGCCTGCGCATTGCTACATTAATATTATTGTTTTTAACTATGATTATTGTCAAATTTAATTATTTATAGTGTAAAATAGAATATTGTCCATTACTTTCTACAATTTTCGTATATTAAGATACTTTAAAAATAAACTTGTGGACCGTTTTCATGTATGTGTGTATTATATACTATACTATCTTCACGCCAAATCCCTTGCGGGGTAGGCAGAAAGAACCGAGCGCTACACTGCACGCTCCATACACACCTCACTTGCTTCTTCAACTTACATTTTTCTTTTCATCCATGCACGTCGGTTCCTTCGGTTCGGTATTTCTAATTGCAATATTGATATTAGTTAGGTAAATAAATGTCAACTTTATTAATTTTATGATGTCAGTGTCTATCACTACTTAATATCAATCAATTTGCAATAAAATAATCAATAATTATTAACTAATATTACTAACATAAAAATTCAATTTAAAGATTGAACGCTTAGACTAAGAATATGACACCGGTAATACATCAAGGAAAACAAAAGTATCAAACTTGTTAGTAGCAACAATTGGCACTATACGGCTATGTGCGCCGCGCCGGCTGATTTCTTACGATCGTAAAGAAATTTGAAAACCGAATTTACGCTCTTAAATGCTTGACACTTTACTAAACCAGCACTAAGACCTTGTTTTGACGTTCAAAGTCCACACTATGTCCTACACTATTCTAAAACTACGATATATGCTACTTATATTCATACGATAAATCTTACGCGCCCTCATAGTCTATTGATCTTAACAGTCTTTCTTCAGCGCTTTTTCGGGCCGGGCACTGTGCGTCACCAGTAGCGTGATTGTAGGGCTTGTTAAAGCGCATGCAGGATGCACACTTCGCGGGCTGATCGCGAGCAGAGCACTCTTTCAGCGTGTGGCCAACGCATCCACAGTGCCCACATGTTGGGTCCGTATCCCGGCAGTACTTGGCTGAGTGTCCATATTGTTGGCACTTGTAACATCTAGTTACAAGTGTGTAGTCTCGGACTGGGCATGAAGTCCAGTCTATAAAGATGCGCTCCTGTGTCATGATCATATGTCTTATCTCGGCTGTTACCTCTACAATGTAGTTACAGTGAGGGGCCTCTTTTTTGCCAGATTTATGGCTTAATCTGATAGAGCTTAGGAATTTTTCACGCGTAAGGCTCGGATGCTTACCGGTAAGGTTTTGCTCAAAAATGCAGTCAAATAAGTGTTTTTCTGAAATATCTGAGGGCACCCCCAGGAAATCAATCTTGGCCTCTTTTTTGTAGTTTCCTCAATTTTAAGGCCAGATGATTGTAGCTGATGTGATGTTCTCAATTTTTCTAGGTCATCTTTTCCTGCTGTACTTATAATAACGCCGCCGTTCCTTATTTTCCTGAGTCCTCGAACCTGTAGTTTTAACTTCTCGAGCTTTATGATCTCCTGCACCAATTTTTTTGTCTCCTCACTAGATTTTTCTTTATCGGCTGGATATATTGTTAGACTAGCAGTTTTAGTAAGGCAAACAAAATTATCCTTACCCTTCCTTATGGTATCGGCATAGGTATTGCAAGGAGCAGGAGATGTCATTTTGGTCGCATTTCGAATACCTTCTTTCAGCTCTTCCAGTTGTACTTTTACGTCGAAATCCTTTCCTAAGGTCTCAATCTCGGCCATATCCACCAGGTCGGGGCAATCCAGACCACAACGAGCTAACCTACTCAATAAGTAGTTGGCTCTGATAGACACCCTAAGACGACTACCCTTATTAATGAAGATGTCACCTGACTGAATAGCCTCGTCCAGCTCGGACACCTTTGGAAGGCAGATCGAGAGCTCAGCCGATGCATCAGCGGGTACCGGAGCACTCGCTTTGATGCTACCCCGACGGACGAGTCGGTGTGCCGCTCTCAGCTCACCCCGAAGGCCAGACACTGTCGTTTCCGGTTCCACTGAAATTCCCATGTGGGACAGCTCGTTAGCGAGTTCATCCTTTCTTAAATAATTAATATATTTTTTCATCTGTGCCATTATGTAAAAATTTACTTACAACAATTATAAAGATAAAATGGCACAGATAGGGATCAATTACAAAGTAAAAATGTAAATTGAGTTACAACAAAGTGTACTAAGTTAGGTAATTATGTTTCAAATTGACTTTTAGAATTTAACAAAGATTAAGGGTATTATACTAAGAGAGAAAAGTTTCTAAATTTTCTGATAACACAGTTCAGGTTAATAATTAAATTTCAAGGTATCTACACACCTTCAACAAAGTTTATAATTACACAGAGTGAAATTCACTAAGTTAACACTGAGAGATTCACTAAGTTTACCTTACAAGGTGAAGCTAAAGAATAATATATATTATATATTAATCTACACTAATATTATTATAAATACATGTGTGCACCATAAAAAAAGAAAAAAAAGAAACACATAAAAGAAAAAACACAATAAGAAAAAAGAAGTGGGTATGCCAAATAAAATCAAAAAATCTTTCCAAAATCACAGCTAATTTTAAATTTTTTAAATTTAGAATTTTGTGTCTTTTCCAGCCAAAGATGTAGGGAGCTGGAAGAAGACGAAAGGGAAGGTTTTGTGCTTAGCTGCTAGCACCACCAATTAACGTCCTGGAGCGTCTCGGACGATATTACAGGATGGTTTCGCCAGAGATAACCACCTATGCACACACACCAGACTGAGACTACCGCAGAGTAGACCCAGAGATTTGCCACTACGTTGGGAGCCAATTTGTAACTCAAAGATGTTCAGAGTTACTCACCAACTAGCGCGAGGTAGCTATGCAGAGAACTCTATCCCAGGGCGCCTTATTTCTGAGTTTCCAGTGTGTGTGCAAGGGTAGGCTAGGGCTCTAACGAAAACAGACAATAGGGTGTACACACATATATTTATTAAGTACACAGAGATACACAGAGACACACAGAGAGCTTATTCACTGATAGTATCAAATATCACAGGTACACAGAGATATAGTCAGGGCCTAGATACTAATACTACTCAATAGACCACTGCCGCGTGAGCAGGTAAAACGGGTAAGCAGCTAACTACACTTATAATTGGGTGACAATTACTGGCCTTGAGTCAAGCTGAGAGCGATACAGCACGAGAATGCCACGTGGAGGCGGTTGGTTCCTCTCAAAGCCCCTCGCTCGTGCAGTCCACGTGTCTTTGGGTGTGGCTCTGTCTACCGTGGACGGGCCGCTTTTCCCCGTAGTAAAAAACCCTGTTATGACAAGTAAACGACAAATGAAATAACTGACATCGCGACCGACGAAATTCGAACCGCTTTGCAAACAAGAAATGACACTTACCGGTATCCCGGGTGTAGGTTGAAACAGAAACTTATTCTTTCTGCGGAAAGTAGAACGTATATTCCTCAACAAGTTCTCAGGTTTGTGCAGTGCCTGAGTCAAACTATAACCTCGCAACACATGAGGTGCGCTAAATCATCAGAGCTCAACGTTAACTAAGATGTGAATCGTATTGGCTAGATGTTAGAAGAGACCGTGAACTTCATAGCAGGGCTATTTATACCCTCACTATCGAATACTCTGGAAAAAAACCTTAAACCAGTTTGCTACGCAACAATTCCTCCGTCCATCACAAAAAACCCATAGACTAACGTCCGTTTCCTTGAGACAGCTATCGCCACAGCAAAAAAACAATGAATCGATCATGGCGCACTGACACGGTCAATTAGTATTGTCCAGCCAGAGACCAGATATTGCTACTCATAGAAAATAAATGTTACAGGCTTAAATCGACACACTCTTCCGCTCTAATCTCCCTTCCCGGGTTTCAACTTATCAGAAATGACCGCTGGCAATGCGGAGATAGGCGAGGGGGTGGTGTAGCTATATATTTTCGGACATATATTCCTTTTAAAATTATTAGCATGTCAGCGCAACCACCCCCCGCCGATGCTGGCGAGCATATTTTTCTGGAAGTTGAACTCAATCACTCTGAAGTCCTTCACGGCGCGGCGTTTACTATTGTAACTTATCAAGCGTAAATTTCTTTTCCTCTCTCGAAACCTTGCTGGTAAATCTAATGCCCTCTTACAGTCATGTGATCCTTATGGGTGACTTTAACGCTTGTTTAGTTAGAAATGACTCTCGTACCATTGCCTTTCATGCCCTTGCCAACTCCTGTAACCTATCCATTCTTCCCTCAAATACAACGCATCACGTCCCAAATTGCAAACCAAGTATAATTGGCGTTATCTTAGTTTCCTCTCGTCAACACGTCGCTGAGCATGGTCAATATCCAGCTGACGCATGCTCTCTCCACGATTTGATATTCCTTTCCTACAAAATTCGTGTCCCTAGAGCTAAGCGAAAAGTCCTATTGCAGCGCAATTTTGGTGGCATGAATCTGGAATGCCTTCGTCAGGATATCAATAACATTGATTGGAGTCCTCTTACCACCTCAGGGTCAACAGATGAACAAGTCACTATATTCAGCACCACCATTATTCATGTTTATGATAAGCATGCGCCTGTTCGAGCTGTTAAAATTAAGCACCCTCCTGCCCCAAGGCTCACTCCTGACATCAAAAATTTTCTACATAAAAAAGCAGCTGCTAGATATAAATATAAAATAAAACCAAATGAAGACAACTACAATAAATATGTCTCCTAACGAAATCACTGTAATAAGTTGTGTAGGAAAGCCCAACGCCAACACATTCACAATAATATACAAAATAGAGACACTGGTAAAGTGTGGAAATTTCTTAAATCTTTGGGGGTTGGAAGTAAACGACAAGACACAATTCCAAAGGATATAAATGTTGATTTGCTAAATCAACACTTCGCGGCCTCTTCCAACTTTGATGGGATAACAAAGGCACATACAATTGATTTTCTTTCATCTCTTACAAAACCCAACTATCCACCATTCGTCTTTGATCTGTTCACTGCAAGTGATGTTCGCTATTACATCCATTGAGCCGTAAGATGTTTGTATCGGTGGGCTCATTACGGAAGCTACAAAGCCTTCTGCCTATGACCACCAAAATTGCGCTTGCAAACGCGCTACTGTTACCCATACTCGATTATGCAGATGTCAGCTATCCTGATCTTGCCGAAAACCAGTTAGACAAACTTGAGCGTCTTCAAAATGTTTGCATAAGGTTAATTTTTGGTTTAACGCAAATATGACCATGTTTCTCAATTCAGAACGC
This sequence comes from Miltochrista miniata, assembly GCA_933228765.1. Lineage (NCBI taxonomy): Eukaryota > Metazoa > Arthropoda > Insecta > Lepidoptera > Erebidae > Miltochrista > Miltochrista miniata. The sequence goes on from OW121751.1 coordinate 24,328,714, forward strand.
AGCTTGGGTGGTTATCAATACGACTTCGCCGGGATGCTCACGTTCTTTCACAACTGTATAGTATCTTATTTAACCCTTCAACTCCTTCCTATTTAAAGGAACGCTTCGAGTTCCTCCACAGTACGCATTCGAAATGTCTGAGGTCATCGGAAAGCTTAATATTAAAGATGCCGTCTCACTCGTCTACGTTCTTTGACAAATCTTTCACGGTTACGGCCATAAGACTATGGAATAAACTTCCAGTAGGGATAAGACGAGCGCAGACGATAGCCAATTTCAAAAAAATGGTGAAGAATCACTATCTATCTGTGTAATATGTAGATTATGTATGTATTTATATTCGTATGTACGTATGTGTGTATATATCTATGTATGTGTATTCGTATGTATGTATGTTGTGTTTATATATGTGTATACTTATTATGCAGTACATATTTTCAATATTTATGTGTAAAATGTAGAAATTTTGATACCTATAATAGCTTTATTCGATCTAAGAGTACGCCTAAGAACTACCACTCGTTACCTTCAATCAACTTTCTCCATCCAAAGGTTGCCTGGTAGAAATTGATTTTTAGCGATAAGGCCGCCCATTGTACATCTTCTTGCAGTGTATTTGTGTACCTTAATTGTATTTACTTGGCGTACAATAAAGTGTAAAATAAAAATAAAATAAATAATGAAACGAAATTAAATATCATGACATGTCTCCATGTAATTGCAACGTTGGCATCCCGTGTAAGTTGGTTACATTATAATTCATTACACAGTGTTCTAAGTGATAATACCATGGGTACAGTTGTTAAAGAAAATGTCTAGTTCTTCACGGAGAAAATGTTTAAGAAGTCAGGTAAATATGTTTGATGTGTCAATTCGTTGTAATCAATATTTTTTATCACTACATAATTATTATAAAACTAAGTCCCCGCCGCGTGTGTCTGTTCACGATAAACTTAAAAACTATTGCATGGATTTTCATGCTGAGATCACCAATGATTCTTGAGAACGGTTTGCGGATATAATTTGTTGAGTTTTTATATATATTGGCTAAAATACCTAAAACGATATTTGTTGGAGATGTCGGAAAAAAATAAGGTGTCTGGGAGGTTTTAACGAAAACGCTGCCTAAACCCTTCGAGGCATAACAAAATAATGTACGATAGAATTGTGTAACTGATAAAGGCCTACAGAATAGTCAAAAAATGATGGAGCTCTAAATTCTAATGCAAGATAAAAATAGAAACGCAGAGATGGTCGACAGAAAAAAACATTGCTTATAGAGCAAATATGACAAAAATTGAACTGTATGACTTGATTTAAAAAGTATAAAGACCATAAACTCTTTCTTTCTTTAATCTATACATCTAAAAAAACTGTTGAGGGTCGAGAGTCCGTACATGGAAAATATTTTGAAAATTTTAATTGCAGTGCGTTCTCTAATCGATACTGAAGCCAAAAATGTAATTAAAATTTTTCATGTCTGTCTGTCTGTCGGTCTGAATCCCGAATAAGTATCACGCTGAAACGTAAAAAATAGGCTCTGGAACTACTGGACCGATTTGAAAAATTCTTTCACTATTGGGAAGCTACACTCTTTGCGGTGAACATAGGCTATATTTTATTCCCGTTTTCCCACAGGAACGGGAATTACGCGGGTGAAACCGCGTGACGTCCGCTAGTTTGTTATAAGATTGATGACATACTTCAGCCATATGGTTTAAAAGTTCTTCGGCTACCAATGCTACCACCGTATCATCCTGAACTAAACCTAATCGAAAAAGTATGGAGAATTAAAAAAAAATGCTTCTCATAACATCGAACAAAATGTGATGGGAATAATGAAATTAATAAACGAACGCTTAGGTCAAATTGATGAAGAGATGTGGCGTAATACAAAGAAGAAGAATACTATGGACATTTTGATATGGAATCTGAATTTATAATTAACCTTGTTGATAGAGAGCAGCGAATCCTAAAATTCCTCAATTTTATTCTTCTAGCAGCGATACATATTAATGTGTTTAACATACATTTCACCCATTAAGTTTTTATTTTAGTTAAATAAGTGTTTTTGTATTTTGTACTTCACTGTACCTTTTGTCACGCACACGAAGTTACTGTGTTCATACTAGGTTAACCCACACATAGGGCCGCGTGCAAAGATGAGTTTAACTTTCTTATCCAAGTCTAGATCACTTGACACAAGCTTTTATAACTTCAGTTGGACTAAGTGACGATGTGTAAGAAATAATTTATCGTTTTAGGATCTTGTCGTGTCTTATAATAGGTATCTAAGTATATAGATATTTTTGAAAGTTTTTATTACACCTAGATAAATAGATTTTCAATCTATAATTTATTGGTCACTAAAAATAGTGAAATAATAAAAATTAACTAAAAAGAAACCGACTTCAAACAAAACTAAAAACGAAAAAATTAAATTTACTTAGCACACAGTTAGCATATTATTATTCTGATTTATCAGATATCATTAAATATAATACTGAAGTCGGTGCCAATATGACTATGAGAGAGATTAATAATGCCTACCTAAGCCTACATAGTTTTACTGGGCACCGATTTCTGTATTACATTTCATGATATCTGATAAATCAGAATATACTAACTGTGTGCTAGGTAAATTTTATTTTTCAGTTTTTAGTTTTGTTTGAAGTCGGTTTCTTTTTTGTAATTTTTTTTTATAACTATTTGTTCTATTTTCCAATGCAATGCCCTAGGGCTTTCCTTTCATCAGGTATATATTCTGTAAGAATTTCAAGCTTCTACTTGTTGTCGTTCATTATATATAAAATACTAGCTGCCCCCCCGGCTTTGCCCGGGATATACTTCCTTAAACTTATGTGCCCTATTTATCCGATTAAGGCAGGAATGTAGAATATAGATTGATGATTGAGTTTTTCCCAATTATATACCCTTGGGGTAGATTTTTGAAAAATCCTGATACACGTGTTCCATTATTTTTAATTAGAAGTAAGTGTATGTTTGAAGTTGGACCTAGTTGTCTTTGAAAATGTAGAAATCACCAAAGAAACTTACATCTCCTGTTTTACCCCTTTATTGGCCAAATTTTGCAAAACCCTGGTATACGTGTCTATTGTTTTGTAATGAAAAACACTTGTATATAATTTCATACTGCTAACATTAAAAATGGGGAAGTTCGTGCAGGGACCTTAATGATTGAATTTTCAAAAATTCTTTCTTATCGCTAGCTATATATAAGGGTAGCTTACTCTAAAAATTTCAAGTTTCTAGGTCTAAGGGTTTGGGCTGAGCGCTGATAGATGACTAGATTACCCTGTAGTTTTATTTATTTAGAAAAATAATAGAAAATGGCAAAAATCACGTTTCATTGTATGGGAGCCCCTCTTCAATATTATACTTTTTGTTTGTAGTATTTGTAATTAGGTATAGCGGCAACAGAAACACATATTCTGTTAAAAATGCAGCTCTCTAGCTAGAGATACAGCTTCGTGACAGACAGACGGACGGCGAAGTCTTATGAATAGGGTGCCTTTTTTACCCTTGGGTACGGAAAAAACGTTTATTCTATTGTTCAATGCAATGCCCTAGGTCTAGGTGTTTTTTGTTAACAACTACCTACCTGCTAATTACTATAAAATATAAAAAAAAATCTATTGTTCAACAACTACCTACCTGCTAGTTACTATAAAACATAAAAAAATCTATTGTTCAATATTGCTCCCTTGGGCTTTCTTTACAACCGGTACCTGTTCGTCAATATAAACACAGTATGTATTCTATTTTTCAATGCAATGTCCTAGGGCTTCCTTTTCAACAGGGACTTTCTAGTCTGTGTAAATAAAAAATATTAATTCTATGCAATGCCTTTGGGCCACAGCTGGACCTCACCTGAAGACCAGCCGACAAAAGCTATTATTACCTCTGAATAAACATAAACACTCCCCATCTGCTCATTTATATTCTTTCGTCGCCGACCTAACTAATTCCATATTCACTGACAGTAGAGTAAAAAACTTACTGATAAAAGCGTTTGCGTGAATACAAATCTTGAACATACAGGTTCTATTAAGTACACATTGTAGTCAGACTAGAAGACACCTAGATAAGGAAAACTTGAAATGACCATGTTTCTCAATTCAGAACGCGGTTTTTAGAAAAATTACAATCGTTAAGCCAAATTAAAGGTCTTATGGGTGGCTTGAAAAATATCGCCTGCTGGTTGCGGCGACCTTCGCCTGTTCATTTCAACACGGCAATATGCTCGCCACCTATTACTTGGAACATAATACTATATGGTGAAATGTGGGCGTATACTATGCCTCTGCCTACCCCTTCGGGGATAAAGGCGTGATTGTATGTATGTATGTAGCCAGAACCCTGTCTAAGGCAAGGTTCTGAATATGTCGTTATGTAACCATTTTTTTCTTTTAACCATTAAGTTGTTACTTGTGCAGGCTTTCTTGGTAAGTTAAATTGGACAAGATTTAGTATATACTAAATCATCAAAGATGGTGTAAATGATCAAAGTGGAAAAAATCGGAATTGAACTTATGTCTTCTGGTTTGCCGAGACAGACACCACCTAAACATTACTCTCAACAGTCTCAACCGACTAATCCTTGTCTGATAGCGACGTAGACGTTAGAAGATGCAGGTAAGTGTCCAGCTCGAGACCGAAGAAATTTAGTTAGCATACTAATTTCTTTTCAAAATTATTTCTAACTAGCTGTTCTTCGGGGATCGACCGCGTAGAAGTTGTTATCGCGTAAAATCATAACCCTCCTTTTGCGCAGTCAGTTAAAAAGTAGCTTATGTCCTTCCCAAAACCTCGAACTATTTCTATAACAAATTGCATCTTAATCGCTCCAGCGATATATATAAAGTAAGTAAAGTCCCATAAGTGTCCTTCCTGAAACTCCACCATTCAGAATGCCGCTTCTACGGATCCTAGAGACAACTTTTATAGCTTCAGCACATTATTGGTGTCTTGACGTTAAATTGCATATGCCTGTGATCAGACATAACCTCCACCTTTGTAATGATACACAAACCTAAAACATGAGAATGATCAATAGTAATCCAATTCCAACAACAACAATCCAATACAGTAACTTTAAGAAGTATTTAGCTCACTTTCACGATCGCGATGAGCTGATGGAGACTCTGGAGCGGAACCCGTGGGGGGCGCCCGTACCTTATGGTAAGGGGCAAATTACGCCCTAAGGCGCCCCTACTGACTCAGAGTCTCCAGCCGGAGCGGCTGGAGGAGGTCCTGGACTCCTTGTCTCGTCGAGAGCGGAGGAACATATTTCTCCGCGCATGGCTCCGTCTCAGGCACCCAACGCGGAAGGCAGCGAGAACGACGTGCCCGTAGTCACCGAGGGTGCGTTAGGGGCGGCTGTACTGCGGCTTAAATCCCGCAGAAACACCACCCCTGGACCCGACGGCATTCCAGGCCGAGCGTGGGTCCTGGCTCTCGAAGAGCTTGGGCCTCGACTAATTGGGCTCTTTAGCGCATGCCTCGAGAAAGGCCAGTTTCCCAAGGTCTGGAAGACAGGAAAACTGGTCTTGATTTGAAAGACGGGGCGGCCTGCAAATTCCCCATCAGGGTACCGGCCGATCGTGTTGCTTGACGAGGTGTGCAAGCTCTTTGAGCGCATTGTTGCACAACGCCTCGTCGGGCACCTCACACGCGTGGGGCCTGATCTGGCGGATAGCCAGTTTGGCTTCCGTCAGGGACGCTCCACCGTGGACACGATCATGCGCGCCCAGCTTTTTGGACCGCTTGATGGCCGTCTGGAGGGCCCTCTTGGCCTCCCTGTACCCATCGTAGAGCTCCGTCTCTCGGGCTGCCGCATCGTCTGGGCGGCGACGCCTTTGGCGGAACCTGGTGTACCGGCGGCGCGCGGTAACGCACTCCGCGCGCAACTGCGCAATTTCCGGCGTCCACCAGTACACCTGTTTCCTCGCCGGCCTGGGCCTAGCCCTGGGCATCGCCGCATCGCAGATGTATCTTATCGTGTCTTATAGTAGGTAAGTATATAGATATTTTTGTAAGTTTATTCACCCTATTGGCGTCCGGGTTATATTGTAATAGCGATTTTACTAGTAGACTCCTATTTATACGAATCGAAAACCATTTCATGTGCGTAAAATTTGTACACGTGTGAATCATGTGCTGAAAGGAATATATCGAACCACGAGGCAAAAACCAGCAAAGTACGTTTAGCCGCGTTAAATAAATTCGTTGTTTAAACGAATTCAAAAAAGAAGGAGGTTACTCAATTCCATCGTATATATGAATATTTTTTTTATATTATACTAGCTGAGCCGCGCAACTTCGTTTGCGTAATAAATGAAGAACCGCTCCACCGATTCTGTGCAAACTTTACATAAACCATCTACTAAATAGTCCGAACAAAGCCTAAAAATTTGGTTTGGATAGGTGAGCCCGTTCTTGAGTTATAAAATTACAACGAAAAGTGGCATTGATTTTTATATATTAGGTGCTTACATATGAAATTGGCGTTTTGTATAGGAGGAACAAAAAGTCGAATATTTTTAAATATAATATTTAATTAATCAAAGTATGAACCATTGTTTTCTATGCATTTGTGCCATCTCATAGGTAGTTCATTGATCCCTTTACTAAAAAAACCAGTCGGACGGGAATCAATAAAATCTGTGAAGGCGATTTGGACTGCCCCATCAGAGTTGAATTTTTTCCCTTGCAAGAAGTTGTCCAAATTTCGAAAAAAATGGTAATCTGTTGGAGCAAGATCTGGGGAGTACGGAGGATGTTTTAGACATTCCAATTGAAGCTCTTCTAATTTGGTAGCCGTCTGTTGTGCAGTGTGTGGTCTAGCGTTGTCGTGAAGCAGCAGTGGCGTGGAGCGATTGACCAGCCTAGGTTGTTTAGCCGCTAGCTTTTCCATCATGGTTTGCAATTGCTGACAATAGACATCAGCCGTAATAGTCTGGCCAGATTTGAGAAAACTGTAATGAACAATACCGGCACTAGTCCACCAAACGCTTACAAGTAACTTTTTTGGGGTTAATTTTCGCTTGGGGCAGGATTTGGCTGGCTGGCCAGGATCCAACCATTGCGCTGAGCGCTTTCGATTATCGTAAAGAATCCATTTTTCGTCACAGGTAATGATTCGGTTTAAAATACCTTCATTATTGTGCCGGTTCAGTAATGTAACGCAGCAGTCGACGCGCTTTTGCCGGTTTGCTTCAGTCAATTCGTGAGGTACCCACCTTTCAAGCTTTTTAATCTTCCCAATTTGCTTCAAGTGAATTAAAACAGTTTTATCACTAACACCGCAGCCTGCAGCTAACTCGGACGTGGTTTGCGATGGATCCGCTTCCACAATAGCCTTCAATACTTCATTATCAACTTGAGTCTCAGGCCGTCCACGGGGCTTGTTCTGCAGGTCGACATTTCCTGAACGAAAACGTTGGAACCAAAAACGAACTGTGTTTTCTTTTGCAACATGACCGCCATACACATCATTCACCCTTCTAGTCGTTTCCGCAGCACTAGTGCCACGGCGGAACTCGTACTCGTAAATAATGCGATATTTTAAGTTTTCCATTTTGTAAAATGAGTGACGCAAACAGAAAAAAACAGAAGAAAAAAACAAATGAATGACGGTCATCGAAGGATAAATACATGAGTAAATAGCTGGGAAAATTTGAATTTGGAATTCCTTACCAAAGAGGAGAAAATCGTAATTAAAGAGGCCAGTACGAAAAACGCCAATTTGATGTGTAAGCACCTAATATATAGATTTGTTCGCGCAGAACTCCGTCGATTATGGACCGATACGAATTTTGTTTTGTTCAAAAATTGATACCCCATGTGGTCCCATTTTAAGGAAGTCAGAATCTGGATGATGGCATCCTGGAGAAATCGAAGGGAACTTTTAGAAAATTGTTACATAACGACGCATCTAGGGCATTTGTATATTTTTTTTAATTAAGGGCTTTAAAGTAATACAACTTAATGAAGGTCTGGAGTCGATCTGATGATGGAGACGAAAGACAGTAGAGAGAATTCCCTAACAATATATAGCAGTTACCTTGTGTTTGGGCTTCATTAATTTGTACTGTCGAGAACTTTACACCTAGATAAATAGATTTTCAATCTATACGTCACTAAAAATTGTGAAATAATGAAAATTAACTAAAAAGAAACCGACTTCAAACAAAACCAAAAAACGGAAAAATTTAATTTACTAAGCACACAGTTCGTATATTATTTTTCTGATTTATCAGATATCATTAAATATAATACTGAAGTCGGTGCCAATATGACTATGAGAGAGATTAATAATGCCTACCTAAGCCTACATAGTTTTAATGGGCACCGATTTCTGTATTACATTTCATGATATCTGATAAATCAGAATATACTAACTGAGTGCTAAGTAAATTTTATTTTTCAGTTTTTAGTTTTGTTTGAAGTCGGTTTCTTTTTTGTAATTTTTTTTATAACTATTTGTTCTATTTTTCAATGCAATGCCCTAGGGCTTTCCTTTCATCAGGTATATATTCTGTAAGAATTTCAAGCTTCTACGTGTTGCCGTTCATAATATATAAAATACTAGCTGGGCCCCCCGGCTTTGCCCGGGATATACTTCCTTAAACTTATGTGCCCTATTTATCCCATTAAGGCAGGAATTTCGAATACAGATTGATGATTGAGTTTTTCCCAATTATATACCCTTCGGCATAGATTTTTGAAAAATCCTGAAATACTTGTTCCATTATTTTTAATTAGCAGCAAGTGTATGTTTGAAGTTGGACCTAGTTGTCTTTGAAAAATAAGAAATCCCCATAGAAACTTACATCTCCTGTTTTACCCCTTTATTGGCCAAATTTTGCAAATCCCTAGTATACGTGTCTATTGTTTTGTAATGAAAAACACTTGTATATAATTTCATACTGCTAACATTAAGAATGGGGAAGGTCGTGCAGGGACCTTAATTGTTAAATTTTCAAAAAATCTTTCTTATCGCTGGCTATATATAAATAATAATAAATATTCACGGACATTTCACACAACGCTATCTGATCCCAAAGTAAGCTAGGAATAGCCTGCTTGTGTTATGGGTATCAGACAACGGATATTAATACTTATATACTTTTAAATACATACATATTTTACATAGAAACACCCAGACTCTTGAGACAAACATTTATGGATCACACAAATATTTGTCTCCGGTGGGCATCGAACCCACGACCTCCAGCGCCGCAGGCGGTATCACTACCGACCGCGCCACAGGGGCAGTCATATATAAGGGTAGCTTACCCTAAAAAAATCATTTTCTAGGTCTAAGGGTTTGGGCTGAGCGCTGATAGATGACTAGATTACCCTGTAGTTTTATTAATTTAGAAAAATAATAGAAAATGGAAAAAATCACGTTTCATTGTATGGGAGCCCCTCTTCAATATTATACTTTTTGTTTGTAGTATTTGTAATTAGATATAGCGGCAACAGAAACACATATTCTGTTAAAAATGCAGCTCTCTAGCTAGAGATACAGCTTCGTGACAGACAGACGGACGGCGAAGTCTTATGAATAGGGTGCCTTTTTTACCCTTGGGTACGGAAAAAACGTTTATTCTATTGTTCAATGCAATTCCCTAGGTCTAGGTGTTTTTTTTAACAACTACCTACTTGCTAGTTACTATAAAACATAAAAAAAATCTATTGTCCAATATTGCTCCCTTGGGTTTTGCTTTACAACTGGTAACTGTTAGTCAATATAAACACAGTATGTATTCTATTTTTCAATGCAATGCCCTAGGGCTTCCTTTTCAACAGGGACTTGCTAGTCTGTGTAAATAAAAAATATTAATTCTATGCAATGCTTTTGGGCCACACCTGGACAGCCGACAAAGCTATTATTACCTCTGAATAAACATAAGCACTCCCCATCTGCTCATTTACATTCTTTCGTCGCCGACCTAACTAATTTCATATTCACTGACTGTAGAATAAAATACTTAGGTACTGATAAAAGCGTTTCCGTGAATACAAATCTTGAACATACAGGTTCTATTAAGTACACATTGTAGTCAGACTAGAAGACACCTAGATAAGGAAAACTTGAAATGAAACCCGGTTGTTAGAAAAATTACAATCGTTAAGCCAAATTGAAGGCCTTATGGGTGGCTTGAAAAATATCGACTGCGGGTCGCGGCGACCTTCGCCTGTTAATTTCAACACAGCAATATGCTCGCCACCTATTACGTGGAACATAAAACTATATGGTGAAATGTGGGCGTATACTATGCCTCTGCCTACCCCTTTGGGGATAAAGGCGTGATTATATGTATGTATGTATGTAGTCAGAACCATATCTAAGGCAAGGTTCTGAATATGTCGTTACGTAACCATTTTTTTTTTAACCATTAAGTTGTTACTTGTGCAGGCTTTCTTGGTAAGTTAAATTGGACAAGATTTAGTATAGACTAAATCATCAAAGATGGTGTAAATGATCAAAGTGGAAAAAAACGGAATTGAACTTATGTCTTCTGGTTTGCCGAGACAGACACCACCTAAAACATTACTCTCAACAGTCTCAACCGACTAATCCTTGTCTGATAGCGACGTAGACGTTAGAAGACGCAGGTAAGTGTCCAGCTCGAGACCGAAGAAATTTAGTTAGCATACTAATTGCTTTTCAAAATTATTTCTAACTAGCTGTTCTCCGGGGATCGACCGCGTAGAAGTTGTTATCGCGTAAAATCATAACCCTCCTTTTGCGCAGTCAGTTAAAAAGTAGCTTATGTCCTTCCCAAGACCTCGAACTATTTCTATAACAAATTGCATCTTAATCGCTCCAGCGATATATATAAAGTAAGTAAAGTCCCATAAGTGTCCTTCCTGAAACTCCACCATTCAGAATGCCGCTTCTACGGATCCTAGAGACAACTTTTATAGCTTCAGCACATTATTGGTGTCTTGACGTTAATTTGCATATGCCTGTGATCAGACATAACCTCCACCTTTGTAATGATACACAAACCTAAAACATGAGAATGATCAATAGTAATCCAATTCCAACAACAACAATCCAATACAGTAACTTTAAGAAGTATTTAGCTCACTTTCACGATAATTCAAATCTTCTCAATTTTTACCATCATTATTAAATTTCATAAAGACTTCAAACTTTAAAATACCCGTTTAAAACAATTTTTGTGAGCCGTATTTTATACGGGCTTTTCAAATCCCTGGTTTAGGTTAATAAATCCAGTAAATCTCTCTGTAATGAACATGTACGAGTTTTGCAAACAGTTCTCAACATTGTGAATCTTTAGGACCAATAATGAAAGCGTGTAAACGTTTTGAAAGATTATTTTGAATAATGCATCGATCTATTTAGTAGACATTAATAATCTTAACCTCTAGAGGCCGTTCAGTCACAACTCTTTAACAATTACCAGCGTTTGGAGACACATTGATAATAAATTTAACCTAAAAAGATCTCCTTTGATGAGGTCTTGGGCAGTAGTAAAATGAACAAATTTTCACCACTGGTATGTGATATAGGAGTGACTGTCGTGTTATATGATATTCAGTGACCTGTTGGAAAATAGCAGTGCTAACTAATCACTGGTGGTAGAAATTTAATGGTCAGATGGATCAAAGGCCTATGCTCCGTCTGTCTTCTTCCAAAACTACTTTTAAAACTGGAAAGCTTCTAGCTTCATAACCATTTCGAATGGCTAGCAAACTGTGATACATGAACGCATAGAGCAACTGATTTGTGAAAGCTATTCTTAGGCATGATACCAAGTAATAAAGAATGTATCTGATAATTGCCTTCGCTCAAGCTTAAGGAAGAATGACGGGGAACAGTTTGTGCAGCAACCAGATCGTTTCAATCTGAAAAAATCGCGCTCGGTGCCAACACATTCCCCGGCAAATAAAAAAGTCATAGAGCCTAATTGGACCTAATAGCTTCCTAATCTAAAAACAGGTAAAGGCAGAATCGTTTTGTCCGTGCCCGAATTATTGAGCAAGGTTGTGATGTGATATGTATAGTTATACAGATCAAGAAAGTTACTCGTTACGGATCTGACTAGAGACCTTATAGCCAGACTACATTAAGACAATACCAAAAATGACCCGGAGATCAGCATAAATAGTATTTTGTATGACTCACAATGAGGTCTTCACTTTGACTTTATGCTCGTAGTGTCTCTTTTTAACCGAATCTTGAAAATTCGAATAACAACCTGGTTTACCAAAATGTATCCTAAATTCAATATTTTGATACATATCCCTAATACACAGTAGGTCAGTATTTGTTACTTATTTCACCATTTGCAAGTGGCTATCACTTACTTGGATTGAAATCATACAGTGTGTTTTTAAAAGTTTCAATTTTGCTATCAAATTAAAACAAAACGATCCTGAATTAAATTTTCTTGCTCACTTCTTTAAAATTTATTCTGTAATAAGCAGCAATGGTAGTCGTAAAAAAAGGATCTTAGAGAGAATTGAGGACATTCTCCTCATTAAAATGATTCCAGCTGGAAGCGGAACAATGTTAATTTGATAATTATGCAAATTTGCTGAAATAATTCATTAAATTCATGACCTATATACAAAAATTGAATTAACGCGCTACAATTTAGTTAGGTAAAGAGGTTTTTCTTATGAGAAAATAGAATTAGTTTTGTAGAAACAGTTAATTCCAGTCTCATGTTAGTGCCTATAGCGGATTGCCGTTTGTTATTATGTAACTTGATAATACCGTAAGGGAAAAAAATAGTAGTTTTTATTTTGTTTTGCTTAAGAAAAAAAGCTATAAATCATATTACTACTACTTGCTGATATCCGCTCCAACGGAAATTTGGCAAACCTGTGTAAAATGATAAATGCATTGAACAAAAAAATTGGAAATAAAACCACAAGAGACAAATTAAACCGCTTATTTGAAAATGCTCAAATTTAACATGTGTATAATTGTATAAGAAACAAATTGATTATGATGCCAAATATGCGATTTATAAAACTTTTATCAGTCTATCTGCCCCTAGGTATGTAGGTTCACGTTAGACTCAAAACATACTGAATGACTTTGCGTGAAACTTGTTATGATAATAGTTTAATGGTGGTGCAAGTTACACGATAATTTTAATTCCGGGATATGATTACGCTTCCGAAAATCCAAGATAATATAATAAGTAGGTAGGTAATACATAATTAGTAAAGATAAATAATATAATAGTTCGACATAGTTAGCTAAATCACACATTACCTACCTACTTTGTTAAGGGACGGCTTATTTTACGTAGACTAATAGAATAGAATAAACTTTATTGTTAACCATATAAAACATACAGAAGAGAAAGATATTACAATTTTATACATGTACAGAGGGCGGCCTTATCGCTAAAAAGCAATCTCTTACAGACAACTTTTGGATGGAAAAGGCTGTTCAGAATCAAGAAGGATATGGGTGGTCATTAGTGTAAAGAGATTTCGGATGTGATTTACTAATACACGTCATAAATTTGAACGTTTGAACTTTTCACGTCAACAACTCATACATGTCAATAAAAACATAATTGACTGAGTGAGCGTAGCGAACGAAAGTCTCAGTATCGACAGTATGGAGGATTTTGCTTTTCGAGGACGTATTTCTTAACCGATTTTCAGCAAACTTGGTACACGTGTTCTTTGATTCAATATACAACTTTTTTTAAGGGGGAAAATGGGGGAGTAAAGGGGGGAAGATTGGTGTCGCGTTATTAATTAACATATCTTGATGATTTTTGGCTAAAATATAAAGAATAAAATTCCTCACAAATCGTTGTAAAAAAAAACTAAACCGGCTAAGTGCGAGTCGGCCCCACGTACCAAAAACCAGTGAAGAATAGCGTTTGTTGAATGGGAGCCCCATTAAATATTGTTAATATTATTATTTTTGTATTGATGTTATAGCGGAAACAGAAATACATTATCTGCGAAAATTTCAGCTCTCTAACTATCACGGTTCCTGAGATACAGACTCGTGATGGACAGACAGACCGACGGATAGCAAAGACTTTCACCCTTTGGGTACGGAACCCTAAAAATAAAGGGAGGGAAGTGCGAGTCGGACTCGCAAGCGCTGGGTTCCGTACCCAAAACCGGCAAAAATGACGTGTGTTGTATGGGAGCCCCCTTTTAATATTATTATTTTTCTGATTTTCGTATTTGCTCTTACAGCGGCAACAGAAATACATCATCTGTATTAGTTTAAGTTCTCTTGCTGTCACGCTTCCTGAGATACAGCTTCCTTTGGGTACGGAACCCTAATAGTATTAGGGTTTATTTACAACAACAAAAAGTTATTTACGAAATTAAAATGTTAATTTTACGATTTCAGTTGCACAACTAGGTATAACTACTAGATAGCGCTAACGCGATTACAAACGGGATGATATTTTTTACAGTGTGACTATTTTTGTTATTTTCATTGAACCACTATCTCGTGAAACTTATTAGTAATTGAATTGTTGTTGTCGTGATTGTCGTCAAGAATGAATGAAACCATGTGTTTCGAAGCGAAAAGAGGAAGTTTTAGTCAATTTTCAGCAGGTTTTGCTGGGCCATAGCAACAATGTTTCGCTATGGCTACAACGGCAGTCATTCATGAATCATGGCACATCAAATGACATTGATTTTAATAATTTCGATGTTGATTATGTGGTGCTGTGTATAAATACTCGTACTTTGTCTAGATAGAGTAATTAAATATGCGCCGTTCTATGATTGTTCAGCTATGCTCTGACGACCTGCTCCCCACGCTTTTTAGGGAAAGTGGGGGTAGGCCACAGCGGTAATTTAGGGGGGAATGCTCCAATTTTGTTAGTTACATTAAGAAATACTACGGAAAGGGTCAACTATTTGATAGGACTTTGGAGGCCATAAAAGAGGATTTCAATCATTGTGAGGCGAAGGGGCTACACTTTCACTGTTCAAGGAATGACCACGGATGTTTGAAAGCAGGCAGACTACTTATATCTGTTCGATAACCACAGCGTTAATAATGTGACCTGTCTGATAGCTAAGTCCTGTTTGTACCGGGTCCTATACAGATACCTATGCGACACGTATAATAGGTGCCTCACAGAATTTTTGGTTTGGTTTCTAGTAGCTCGCGAGGTCTACTCTTCGCAGAAGTACTAGTATACATACACAATTACATACATGCACAGCTATATATAAATATATACACAACTACATGAATAACTACATACACATACACATAATAAAATATACATGTACACATAATTACACAAATACGTACGAGTACATGCATAGATACTATAATGCTAAATAGTGTTCTTTATCCAGTCTTTTGAAAACACTTAAAGACTTTTTTTGAGGTTACGTTTGAGGTTACCTCTTTAAGGTTACGTTTATTGGTAAGGCATTCCACAACCATACAGCTTGTTCTGCGAAGGGCTTATCATAAAAAGATGTGGAATGTCTGGGAATTTTTAATTCCAGTGATACTGATGACCTTAGAGATCTCAAATGTGTGTCATTGAGATATTTAGAACGTTCTTTTAGATAAACGGGAGTAAAGGGGTTAAAGAGAGTGCTATAAATCAAAGAAAGAATATGAGTATTCCGACGAAGACGAATTGGGAGCCACTCGAGCTGTCTTGGAAACTGAGATACGTGATCATTTGCGTAAGCCAAATATAAATCTAATACAAAAAAATTGAAGTTTTCTAGCTGCTCCTCAGTGATATCGAGATAGCTGACATCTGCATAGTCGATTACAGGAAGGAAAAGGGTTTCTGCAAGTGCCCTTTTAGTGGCAGTTGGCAGGAAGTTGCGTAGTCTAAGCAATGAGCCTGCAGAAGCAATAAACTTTCGATTAACCTCTCTCATTTGGGGACGCCAAGGTAGGGTACTGTCAATTAAAAATACTCAAGTCCCTTACTTCACTGCTAACTGCAAGGTTCATTCAATATTGTGAAGTGTGCGAAGAAGATGAGAAATGATTGTTAAGTAAATCAATATCAAGTAAGTTTGTCATCAGATTTTGACGTTGCTTTCCAATTCCTAATATTCTGAGAAATTACCAGAATCGATGGAAATATCTTGGCAGAGGTTTCCAGTATCTGGGTTGCCAAACAAGAAAAGATAACCGCCTTACATCCGAGATCCCTGCCCGTATTGCGGGGGCTGCTTCAAGCTTTGGGATGTTGAATCAGCGTGTCTGAGGGTCCCACGATATTTCATTGCCTCAAATACGGTACTTTAAAAAATTGCTCTCTTAAGTTCTAAAAAAAGTTCTTGACAGCATTTGTCTATCTTTAAACTAACCCTTAGTTTACATCCTGGGACATCCTTACAAGGGTTTATGGATTTTTCCATAACGTTAAAAAAAAGGGTTATGCCACAATAACCATTTTAATGGAAATCAAATTCGTTCTACTATAATGCGACGGAAAACCTCTCTCGCAAACGAAATTTTTCTTATATAATGCGATGGGAATACATGCGACGAGAAACCTCACTGTCTCTCTCTCTCTCTCTCTCTCTCTCTCTCACGCAGTAATGAATTTTAACGACGCGACGCAACGGGAGTAAACACGATGCGACGGGAACGGGAATATTAAAATATTATTTACAAGCTGACCCGCGCAACTTCGTTTGCGTGACAAATCAAGAACCGCTCGACTGATTTTGTGCAAACTTCACATAAACCATCTACTAAATAGTCCGAACAAAGCCTAAACATTTGGTTTGGATAGGTGAGCCCGATCGCGAGTTATAAAATTACAACGAAAAGTGGCATTGATTTTTATAAATATAGATTACCATACCTCTCTCTTTCTCTCTCTTATGTGAAACAAACGAAGTTGCGTCGGTCAGCTAGTACTGGAATCATAATATGTAATATAATGTCAATTGTCTAAATTACCTACTCGCTAATAATGTGGCAAAAGAATGTTTTTAATCAGACCAGTAGTGTTTGAGTCTATCTTATAAATATAAAACGCTGCTCACTTGTCACTTGTACTGCACATGACATGTTCTTCAGCCCGTTTTATGTGCATTTCTAGTTATTACTATCGGGTACCAGCAGTATCCGCAGTAACTCTGATAGAAAGCACTTAAACAAACGGAGTGCGTGCAAGGCAAGGCGAGGAAGCGTCTGCGGGCTGGTTCATTTCCGTGCCTACTTCCGAACTGGTGCCACTATTTCCTCTCGTTGATAGGCTGTTTACGAGTGGGACTTCTGTATATTTGTCTCTTCGTTTATTTTAATATAATATGAAGAAATCACATAGTCATATTTCGCAAAAACTAACTTTAAGGTACAATAAACTTGTGATTTTAAGGTTTATAACTCTCATTAAATACGGAATGTGATTTGCAAAATAAAGAACATACAATTAGTGTAGTTGTATTTTGTACAACTCGACCAAGCGTTTATATAGAAGTCTTTAGTCCTTGCCTGCACCGTATCTCAGGTACCAGAATAGCCTAAGTACCGCCCACAAGGATTCAAACCCAGCTCATGTATCCATTTTCGTAAGTTCAGTTCAGGGCAATCAAAAAAGCCGATCGACTAAAGAGATTTTCCGTCAATATCTGAATCGTCAACTTCGCTTGGTTGAGAAGTAAGGTTACTGTTGCTTATAGTTTGTCCATACTAAGTAGGCAGTAAATATTTAAGACTGTAACTTGGCGCTAATGCCTACTGCACTAAATTATTCTCTTAGGGTGAAGTTTAATTTTATTGCTATTATTTAAATAAATAATATAAATAAGGCTTCCAAATTGATAACTTCGAATGTAAATTTTTAAGTGTGATAGCCGAAATGTACCGAACCTCCTAGTAAGTGGATATACATCATCATTGTCAGTTCATTATGTAGGTACGGCGATCCTGATTACAGCGAACACATTATGTGAGGTGAAATGTTATCGTGATCCTTTAAGCATCGTACCAACGAGTTTTTATTATGATGGGTGAACACTGAACACTCGGTGGCTCCCGCATTTTTCATGCACACCATCAAGCTGAAGGGATACAAAGACCTATTTGTAGTTAGTACTGAAAGGTTTTACGTGAGTTAGTGTAGGGATTCATTTCGGCGGTAAAGCGGTAGTACATGCATAAGAATTCTCTTCTACTTCTTCTAGAGATAAAAAAGGGGCTCGACACCCCTTTTAAGTACAGGAATGCTGATAACTCTCATCGCCTTTTTACCAAGTTGACCAGGCAAAGCTGGTATTCAGTGGCACCAGTACCAATATGAGGTCGCATTTGCGACTTGCTAGCATCAAAGTACTATTGCGCCCTGTTGATCAGGTTTCAAAATGAATCTTACTAATATTTTATATGCGAAAGTTTGTGAGTGTAGATGTTTGTTACTCTTTCACGCTCGAACGGCTGAACGGATCTGGCAGAAATTTGGTACAGGGATACATTATAGTCTGGAATAACACATAGACTACTTTTTATCCCGGGAATAAGTTTCTTTGGAAAGCGGGAACGGGAACAAATTTTACGCGGGAGAAGTTGCGGGCATCAGCTAGTTTAGGTATATAACTTACTAGTTATATACCTAAACTGCTTATTCCTAATTCATCCGTGGCCAATTATCCTCTCTATCTATATTTTCCAAAATAAAATTTGAGAATTTTCTATTTATATTTTAATTTTTTTTTAATGGAAATATAAGGTACATATTTTACATATTTTACTAGGTACATATTTTACTTTCATTTAAGCCTTTTGTGAAAAGTTGTCAATTTGGAATTAAAAACTGACTTTCAACTATATTTAATAAGTAGATAATATATAATAATTATTTATTTTGTCATAAAATCGGCAGTTAGGAGGCATTGTGCATAAATGTCAAAAAAATTAATAAAAAATAGAACCGACTTCAAACAAATCCTGAAAAATAAAATTTATTTAGCACAAAGTAATAAGTGATGATTTATCAGATTTTATTCAATACTAGCTGATGCCCGCAGCTTCGCCTGCGTGCAATTTTGTTCCGCGACTATAACATATCTCTGTAGGCACCAAATTTCAGCCAGATCCGTTCAGCCGTTACAGCGTGAAAGAGTAACAAACATCCACACTCACGAACATTCGCATTTATAATAATACCTAGTTAGATAGATTTCTGTTTAACAAATTCATAATGCATAATAATTATGAGCTAAGGAAATTTATTAATTAAATACATTTCTTAATTTAATGGCTAAACTACTACTTGACACAACTTCTCTTCTAAGCAATTGGCATCGTAGCTTATAGTTCCTTCTTCAGGTAGTCCCAGCCTACGACGTTTGGACAAACCAAACGACTGTAGGCTTTGTCCTCCTAATACAGATGGTCCAACCAAGACCTGGGGGCCGAGTCTGCTATTGCAATCGCATCAGAATAGAATAGATATCGTAGCAAAATAGAAGCTCATCGGTACAATTTGACAGTTTTCGTATTCGCTAACTCGATAGCTTCTATCTTGTTTCTAGTGAAGTGCGATTATGGTCGACCGATGGCCTCTCGATAGAATCGCCAGTGTATTTGACATTTATGCGTAGTCTGCTAATATTTGACGGGATTTGTTTTGGTAGTCGGGTAATTAATGTTTGACAGCTAGAAATAGAAAGTGCGAGCCTGGTTATTTTCGTCCGGTATACATACAATATTATTGTTTAAATTAATCAATTTGCAGATAAACTAAATAGAAGCAAGTTTACAATTTACATCAAAATGATGAAGATTGATTAATTGTGAGACGTAGCATTTTATCCGAAGCGGACTTTATTTATTTCACCTACAAAACAAGACCATATAGAGCCTCATGGAAGAAGGTGGAACATAATAAATTGTTGTACCTATTGTATTATAGTACATTGGATGGTCGTAGTGCTTTAATGAGTCTCCAAAAAGTGAATTTGCTGTGAGTGAGCCATTGTCGCAGGGTCAATGAACTTTATTAGTTATAGATACATAGATGGCAACTATTCCAAGTAGCCAACTCAACAAGATCAGCAAAATAGTATGAAGACATGTATGCAATTGACATGCATCTATTTTCTGTAAGTACTGTCCAATATTCTTTACAATCACTCATATCTAAAATACAAGTCACATTTCTAATACTTACAGTAGGTAGTTATTATTGTTTTAGCACATAGGTACTTACCTATGTACACTCAATTCCCAATATACTTAATTGTTTTTTACAGTTTTTATGAACATTTAAAATACCCAGTTTACCCGGGTGCACAGCATATTGTCACCGTTTCACCCACATAGCTCCTGTTCCCAAGTGAATATGAGACTAAAATATAGCCTATGTTCACCGGGAAGAGTCTAGCTTCCCAACACTGAAAGAATTTATTTATCGGTCCAGAAGTTTTGGAGCCTATTCCGATGCAAACAAACAAACATCCTAATCTTTCCTTATACCTAATAATATTGGTATAGACTGCAGGTTTTAAATTACATAGGCATCCCTAATGACTTATATACCTATAAACTCTCAAGAAACTGAAATAAGTCAGGTGTTAAATGGGAATATTAGAGTATAGGTACTTAGGTATAAATAAAAAGTCAATCACTTTTTGAACTCTACTGTAGGGTACCATTCCAAGCAAACCCCACCTGTAAGTAGTGTTGATGGGAGTATGAGACTTCATTACTAATTGGTCAATATTCTAACAGATCATTTAAATTCTGAGTTTTCAAACTATCTTCCGGTTCCAAATTTAAAGTAACTGGCAAGTACCTAGTGCACCAGTACACCAACGGACAAGGACTGGGTTGGTTGGAGAGCTGCCCGATGATAGTCACATTCACATCTAACAATGCTGATACAAAACTGGTCAACTCACAGTGCTCCTAACACCCTAATAAATGTGATTCAGATCATCAAGCTTGGTGAAGATGATTTAGTCCTTACCTTTTTATGTTAATTTCAGATGTTTGCTGTGAGTACAGTCATTACATTATGGTCTCAAAATAGCAGGGAAGATTGTTAATGCATGTTGTGCATGGCATAACTGTGTTATAAAACATCTGTAGTACTTCCTATCTCTCCTTTAGAAGAAGAACTCACAATGGCCATGGAAACATGAGGTGGGTAAATAAGAGTTGACAAAATTGGTAAAATTATTTATTTAAATCAATTTTTGACACTTAAAATCACAGTAAATCACAGTCATTTAATATTTCTATCAGATAAATCTCATTTCCTTTTAACAACATCTTGAAATCACTTTTTAATCATCAATCATAATTCACAAGCTTGCAATAGCTGAAATAAAACTAATTGTATTGTAATCTATTTCAGGATACTCAAGTTGAAAATTGAAGTGTTAACCCTGTCTTCAAGCAGCGTGGCTATTACAATAGTATTTTTGGCAAGATGAAGATAATGTAAAAACAATAATTGTAGAATATGAATATTAAAAATATTTTTCCATATTTCATCATTTTTAATGTTTCCAAATCCAAAATAAGCTATCAAATAACCCTATTACAGTCTACCACTATGCTCAGACCTAGGCCTTACCCAATTTCATTTTGAGGAGGTATTAATAGAAATATTGTTGTTGGACATTCTCACACAACACCGTCTAGCCCAAACTAAGCTATAAACTTGTGCTATGGGATCTAGACGCCTGATAGACATACTTATATTTCTATATACATACTTATTATAGATAAATTACACCCAGACACAACAAAGCAATATGATCATCACTCAAAGAGATTTGTCCTGGGTGGGAATCGAACCCACAACCTCCGAATCCGTAGACAGGGAGTACCTGACTACACATTTAGAGTTACAGTTAGTATGTGAGTTACATGTTAGTGGTTAGAGTAGTAACCACGAGGCCAGTCAAAACAACAAATTGACATTAGTCTAGCTCTAGTGCATTGGTCATTGGAATCGAAGGCGTGGCTTCTCATCATGGCAGGCTTGGATGGCCAAGATCTCTGTACATGCACATTACTCTTTCATAATCCAACATACTAGCTGTAGTTGACGGCTTTACCTGTGTCATACTATGAACCCATACATGCCAGTAAATACAAGATTTATTAAAATTATCACTGCTCAGCTTCCTTGAGTAGGTATTAACAAAATGATAGCATATTTATTTTTACTATCCATCATATTATCTATCACACACGGGCACTAATAAAAGCTGTCTGTATTGAGATTGTTTGGCTATATCACATAGTTGCTGTGGAATACCGTGATTTCACAATGATGAAATAACTTTTTAAGTCCGTTGAGTAGTTAGGTACACTAGTGTTAATCAATTTAAAAACCAACTTTCACAGAGTAGTTGTTTGTAGATAAAAACTTTCACTATTCACAATCTTGAGTTATCATGAGGTTATTGTTCAATATTTTTTCTGTAAAGATGTATTTGTAGAAGACTTGAATAAACTGCTGTGATATATGTATTTGAAAATATACAGTCTCCTGCGTTTATTCTATGAATTTTAGCATCCAAAGCCCTTTCTTCAAAATGAAATTCATTGCTGGACCAGTTTTTTACAATTGAGTTTTGTCTCAAATTTCTAGGATATAGTTCTTCCAACCGCGTCTCGGCAACCGTGGGGTACCACCCGTTAGATGGACCGACGACCCTGGTAACGGTCGTAGGCTGGGACTGAATGCAGAAGGCGCAGGACCGTGAATTGTGGCGTAAACTGGCAAAGGCCTACGTCCAGCAGTGGACTGCGATAGGCTGATTTGATTGATAGTTCTTCTGGATAACACTGTCACTCTTTGCTTTGAAGCCGTTTATAAAGTTCACGTTTGTTTATAGGTAAAGTTCACAATTTTAAATCGTAATTCTCTACAAAAGTCTCTTTTAAGTCTAAGTAATTTGTAAATAACCTAAAAAACACCTACTATTACCATAGTACTGACTGACAAGAGTCAAAACAACCAAAATAATGCCCTTGTCTCTGCTTTTGCGATTCTATTTATATTCTATCGATGTTCTATAGTGGCGATAGACAAGATTTACGCGACTAGCAGATTTAGGACCAATCGCTTTAATATCGTAATAGAATCGCACTGGACCGGCTTTTTGATGGAAAATAGCAGACTCGGCCCCCTGGACCATGTTCATCGTAATGGCTCTTTTCAGTCCTGTCGAATGTAGTCTACGTAGAGGCCATTCCCATATTTTACAAAGACTTAGTGCGAAGCGCGGTCTTTCATTTTTTCTGGCTAGCCATCTAAGAATTTTCTTCTTCTTTTCACAAATGTATTTTTGTTACACAAAATTTGAATAAATTAACAATCTATACTAATATTATACAGAGGAAAGATTTGTCATTGTTTTTTTGATTGTTTGTTTGTTTGTTACGAATAGGCTCCGGAACTACTCAACCGATTTGAAAAATTCTTTCACTGTTAGGAAGCTACACTCTTTGCGGTGAACATAGGCTATATTTTATTACCGTATTCCTACGGCAACGGGAACTACGCGGGTGAAACCGCGTGACGTCCGCTAGTAATACATATTTGGGCATATTTGATCCATATTATACCAAAATAGCGCTTTTTATTTAACTTTATGGCCATGTAGTAAAATCATCTGTTTCAAGTTTGAAATAAAATATAAATGAAAACGTCAATTATATTGAACTTTCACAAATTATGTTTCAAAATAAAAAGTAATTTAAGTATAAAATAAGAGTATTTAAGGAGTATTAATATCAACTCCGGAGAAAATCAGCCCCAAAATAATTTACATTCCCTTTTTAGCTCGTTAAATAAAAAAAATAAAAATAAATTTCAATTAAATACGAAACACGTCTTCCATCAAATTATGTTAATAATGCCACATGCCAAATTTTAAGAAGATCGGACCAAGGAATCAATTTGTCCCATACAAACTTTACCCTCCTTTTTCATACCTTTGGAGGTGGAATTTGCAAAAATGTTAAAATTACTTTTTTCAAATTGTAACAAACAACGCTCATGCTTAGTTTCATCATCGTACCATTAACCGTTTAAGCAATAATTGATAATAACTTTGGGTCTAGGGATCGGACCGCAAAATTAAGTTTGGTTTGAATTATATATACTTTTCTGGGATAAAACGTACCCAGTGTGGTGCCCAGGCTATTAAAGAATAATTATACTAAGTTTCATCCTAATCGAACTGGTAGTTTTTGCGTGATGCCTGAACAAACAGACAGACAGACAGACAAAATTTTTTTTAATCACATTTTCGGGTTCGATGTCGGTCTAGTAATACCCCCTGCTATTTATTTTTTTGATATCTTGAATTTACAGAATTTTCAATTCTACAGATTTATTATAAGTATAGATAATATTGAAATCGGCGCCAAGTAAACCCATAGGTTTAGGTACATGGGTATTATTAATGGCACCTACTTCAATATTATATTGAATAAAATCTGATAAATCAAAATACATATGGGATATAATAAACCGAGCCTCAAAAGCATTTATCGGCCACGACATTTAGCCTTTGATTTATTAACTAAGCCACGCGACAATGAAATAGCCTTTAGTATACTAATTCGTCTTCTTTACAATGTCACCTCAACATTCCATTATAAGCATCAAATAAAGATCAACAATTATTTTAACTTGTTACTTATTTACTAATTCTTATTTACTTCATTTACTAATTCAGCCAAAGATATTACATGTAACCACCATTTAATATAGGAATATAATAAACCGAGCCTCAAAAGTTTTTATCGGCCACGGCATTTAGCTTCTGATTTAATAACTAAGCCACGCGAATATGAATTAGTTTCTAATATACTAATTCGTCCTCTTTACAACGTCACCTAAACATACCGGTATAAGCATCAAATAAAGATCAACAATTATTTTAACTTGTCCTGCGTATTTATATATTATCACCTAATTTACTAATTCAGCCTCACTTTGTAACTAAAGACAGATTACGCTTACCGAACAAGAAAGTGAGGTCATGAAAGCAAATACTAAACTCAAAAGTGTAATACATTATACACTTTTGAGTTTAGTATACCGACATACATATGTACATTAAGTGAATATGTGGATAATGTCGTCATAAATTTCACCATTAATGAGAAACGACTCGATACGTGTGAACACTGTTTAGCACTGCCACTTTTGAGTTTAGTATTTGATTTAGAATAGAATAAACTTTATTTGCACACCATATTAAAACTAGTTTTACAATAAATTTTGCTTTCTTGGTCTTACTTTTTTGTTTGGTAAGCGCTATCCGTCTTTAGTTCTATAATCTGTTTGACATGCATACATAATGTCACCGACTGAAATCTGTACAATGTCTAGGCATTTTATAGAATAATTGAAACTTGCTGGCAGTTAAGGCAATGTATGAAATATATGAGAGTATGGAAGGTTTGTTCGCTGCTTGCGAAAGTTAGGTTAGATTGGAACAGTGACCACATACAATCTCTGGGAATTTTGAACAATACCTAGAAAAAGTATGAACAATCATATACTTATTCAAAACATTTCATAAATTGCTTGGACGGGGCGCCTGGAGTCTTGGGCAAGTATTCCTTAGAATGCGTATGCATAGGTATTCTATTAGAATATCTGAATTATGAAGACTGCATATAATCCATACTAATATTATAAAGCTGAAGAGTTTGTTTGTTTGTTTGTTTGTTTGAACGCTAAGATCTCAGGAACTAACGGTTGGATTTCGAAAATTCTTTTACAATTTGATAGATCATTTATCGAGAATGGCCATAGGCTGTTTATCATCACGCTACAACGAATAGGAGCGGAGCAGCAATCGAGAATGTTTTTGAAAACGGGAAATGTTTTTTACCGTCTGATAGCTTCCGAGGCGTACGCTGCGTAAATGGTTAAAGTTACGTAAAAATTTTGTATTACAAAATTGTTAAAAAAGTCCGCAGCAGTATATGTCTATTTTTTAAGGTTCGCTCACAATAATCTAATTTGTCTATCTATTAAGGTTCGCTCACAATAATCTAATTTGTCTATCTCTTAAGGTTCGCTCACAATATTATAAAACTGAATAGTTTGTTTGTGCTAGGATTTTACAGAGTTTAATAACATTTATTGAGGATGGCTAATGATGTTATAACATCACGCGAAGACGAATAGAAGCGGAGCAGCCATGAATAATGTTTCAAGAACGGGGAAAATTTAGTTCTTTTGAGAGCTTCCATTGAGTACGCTGTGTAAATGGTTTAAGTTACGTCAAAAATGTGTATTACAAAATTGTTCCTCTTAAAAAAATATTAAATTCTTTGAAGTTTGGAACACACCTACATTTCTTAGAGAACAGTGAGTTAATATGAACTTTATTTAATAGCAATAAAGTTCAAATTGACTCTACATTTTATTTAGAAAACGTTTGTATGGGAAAAAGAAAAGGGCTGTTTTTAGGGTTTTCTCGGTAACTATTCGAATTTTTCTCACCTTTAAACCTTCCCTAGACTTCCACAAACATTTCAAGACCTAGATAAGATAAATCTGTTTAGCCGTTCTCGAGTTTTAGCTAGACTAACGAACAGCAATTTCGTTATAAATTTGTATATATATATAGATTATACACTTTTGAGTTTAGTATAATATACACATTAAATGAATATGTGGATAATGTCGTCATAAATATTCACGATTAATGAGAAATTACTCGTTACGTGTGAACAGTGTTTAGCACTGCCACGTTATAGTACTCACTTTTGAGTTTAGTACCTATTTGCTTTCTTGGTCTTACTTTGTTGTTTGGTAAGCGCTATCTGTCTTTACTTCTATAATCTGATCTGTATTATATGCATACATAACGTCATCGACCGATATCTCTATAATGTCTAGGCATTCTATAGAATACCCGAAACTTGCAGGCAAGGCAATGTACGAAATATAGGAGAGTATAGAAGGTTCGTTCGCTACCTGCGAAGGTTAGGTTAGGTTGAAACAGTGACCACTAACGAGCAAGCGAAGCGAGCATGCCTCTGCAGCGGCCACCACGAGCCAGATGTCATAATTCTATAGGTTCAGATTATGAACATCACATTATTATGGGTGATCTCAATACCAATCTCCTTATTCCGTCAGTCGCCCATAAGTTCCTTCAGTTTGTTGAATCAGCCAGTTTACATGTCCTCCCTCTGCAAGCTACACACCACAATTTGGATACTGATGATACCTTTTTTTTTTATCTTTATTTTTATAGGGACTTTTGGCTAGCATAAGCCATGTCAGCCCCATCGTAACTCACAAAAAAAGTATTAATAATTATAACTAGGTGCCTAATGTCTATAGAAATATCTGGTAAGAGACATTCTCTCATCTGAGAGAATCGCAAACAAATTTGTATATCTTCCTGGCTGTTAAGCTACCCTGATTGGATAAGAGGCTTTGAAAACCACCCACATCCATACTGTTTATATTCAACTCGGCTAAGAGAGCGTCTCTTTCCCTGCAATTTCGGACACATTTCACCAACAGGTGGTACACATCCTCCACCACCGCACAGTGTTCACAATTAGGACTGCTAACTTTTTGCATCAGAAAACCAAACTTATTGAGTGGCATATGTCCTGATCTTAATCTATATAGATTCTTTTGGAAGCTATCACAATATATTTCCTACAGAGTTTCACATCGGCCCACCATGGAATTCGTGGAGGTTCACATTGCACTGTTTTATACCAAATACCCTTTTCTTGAGATTTTTCGTCAAAATATTCTTTCCACATATCATTACACTTTTTTCTAAATTTACCTAATAGTTCGGAATAGTGACATTGTATTTCGATATTCAATCCGTTTGACACAGATTGTTTAGCCAAAACATCAACCTCCTCGTTTCCCGGTAAGCCAATGTGAGATGGAATCCACTGCAGCCTCAGTTCAACGTTATTTGTACAGTTAAAGTCGTGAATTTGCCCTAAAATAGCATAAGCTTTCGAGACACCTCTGTAACCAGAGGCGCATCGAGCTATATGTTGTAAGGCGCTTTTACTATCAGTGAGTATAACTGACTTATTGTATCCTTTACTTTTAATGTAAGATAAAGCTTCTGATACTGCAGTGAGCTTCAATGTCATTATAGACAAATCACAATTAGCTGTCCTAAAACATCCATAATTTTTAGACTTAGGATCGTAATAAGCGGCACCCAGCCCATTTGCACTCTTTGAACAATCAGTGTATATTTTATGCAACCCATTATACTTAGTTCTTAGTTCATGTAAAATTTCGTGCTTAAGAACATGATTATAATTATTTTTATTGTCTTTGACAGAATCTCGTACTATGATCATGCGCAATTTTGGCCGGTTGAATATCGAAAATCTATGTAGGGATGCATCGAAATTAAACTGGGACTCTTTGATTGAAACCTTATCCGTAGATGACAAGTTATATATATTTAATAATGCGGTAATTGGGCTGTATGACCTACATGCTCCAATACGGAGAGTGAAATTGAAGCGTCCTCCTGCGCCTTGGATTACTGTGGAGGTTAGATTGGCAATGCGGCATAGGGATCGTGCCTTTCGGAAGTTTCGGAGAGCCCGAGGCGATGAAACGTGGTCACTGTACAAAGCAGCCAGAAATCGGTGTAACCAGGTGATATACAATGCAAAACGCCGTTAATAACATTATATCTGGAAGTTCTTAGGAACTCTGGGTATTGGTAAACAGAGTAGTTCAGAGTTCCGTGCAACAATTGGTTTGAATGACATCAATAAGCACTTCACTACAATTTCTCATCTGAATCAACAGACCAAGAGTTGCACTCTGGAACATATTGCTAAGATGCCCTTCTCCAGTTACACCAGGTGAGGTTAAGAAGATAATTATGTCCATTAAATCAAACGCTATGGGATATGACAATGTTAGCCGCCGTATGATTGCTATGATTTTGGACCATGAGCTGTTGGCAATTACTCATATCATTAATTCCTCCTTGATGTCTGGACAGTTTCCATCTCAATGGCGCAAGGCTTATGTTATTCCACTCCCTAAAACAAAAAATCCTTTTCTACCAAATCATTTCCGCCCTATAAGTATAATATTACCTTTCTTATCAAAAGTCCTTGAGTCTTGTGTTCATAAATAGTTACCCTTTTTATTTTTAAAAATATATTATTAAGGTCTCTACAGTTAGGCTTTCGGCCCGGTCACACTTCGCCTCCGCACTTCTCAAAGTCACTGGAGATATTAGGGCTGGCATGGATGAAACTAATCTTACTATTTTAGTACTGATAGATTTCTCAAATGCTTTTAATAATGTCAGTCACGACATTCTTTTAGCTATCCTATCTCACTTCAAGATCTTACCGGATGTACTGGACTGGTTCTCTAGTTATCTTCAGGGGCGTCAGCAGGCTGTTCGAGTCGATCAGAGGTTATCTTGTTGGTGCGAAATGGAAACTGGTATCCCTCAAGGCGGAATCTTATCTCCATTACTCTCCTCTATATTTCGGCTGTATGTGTTTTAGCTTTCTACATATTGTTTATATAACTACTTATGTGATAGTGTATATGTATGTATGTATTTATATAAGTGTAAATATATTTATGTATATTATGTGTTAGGAATATATGTTATTAATATTAAAGGGTTGTATGCTTTTTATTTAGGTATCTTGTTATGTAAATTTTTGATCAAGTCTTAATTTTCTCTATTTCACTTCTAAAAGATAATGCACCTACTTTGTTTGTCTCTGCATCACCTATGGTTGACTGTTAGAGAATGACTATGGCATTAAGTCCGCCTATGTACACTGTCATGAAATTTATATAAATAAATTCAAAATTTTGCATTATGTTTATAATTTCTCGATAGTTTATAATTTTGCGGTATTTACAATATTGTGGTGACCCTAAACCTATTTATTTTACACATTGCGGGTAGACCAGCAAGTATTCTATGCAATCCCTAGGCTTTTATACAATACCTAGACAAAGAACGCAAGGGGCGTTCTTTTGTTAAATGTTTTGAATAAGTAAATAATTGTTCATTTCAAATCATGTACTTATTCATAACATTTCATACATTGCTTGGACGGGGTGTCTAGGGCAGGTATTCCTTAGAATGCAGGTATTGTATAGAATATCTAAATTATAAAGACTGCAGGTAACACACAATAATAAATAAAACCATTTATGCCCAATATAGCATGGCAATGGGCTCACCACCTATTACGTGGGACATAAAACTATAAGGTGAAATGTGGGCGTATACTATGCCTCTGCCTACCCCTTCGGGGATAAAGGCGTCATTATATGTATGTATGTATGTATATTTATGCCCGAAGATCTGTCCCACGCTCCCATGTTGAAACGGACTTGCTTGTCCGTTTCCACCAGATTGTGACACCCCACACAGTCGCCCTAATGTGCCTTGCAAGGCAAGGACACTAAATCAAAATGTTGCATAGTGGTCACCCATTCGAGCACCAGCAATAGCGGTAGTTGCTTACCTTAGTGATCGCTTTCAAAAGACTGAGGCAGTGGCTACAAGTGATTCCAGCTATTTAGGTAATATAAGTGGCCATACCTAATTTGCTTTATGATGGCAATTTTACTTAACTCTGATGATCCATTTATGTGGGACGAGTTACATTTTGAACATGCTGAATTAGGAAATTAGAAACACGATATTAATGTATAATGTCAACTTTGATGCAATTTTTTAATATTTTAGAAGTTTACTGTTTCTATGCATGTTTCAACATTAGATGCTAAAATAATCACGATGCTGAATTATATTAACAGCGGCTAATAAAGAAGTTAACTAATGGCTATAACACATAAATTCTAAGGCTCATTAAATGTGGCTGACCTATTAATTTAGGAGGCAAAGTATTTTTTCGGAGGCCAATAACGCTATTAAAAAGAAGGTCGTTTAAATAGCACCCAATACATTATTACTTTGTGCTAAGTAAATTTTAATTGTTCAGGATTTGTTTGAGGCAGGTTCTATTTTTATTTTTATTTTTTTTATTATTTTAAGTGACGGGTGGATCAAAAAATGTATCTGTCTAGGTGTGAAATTCTCATCAATACTAATCAATCAAACCCAAACACAAGGTAACTGCTATAAATCGTTAAGGAAATCACTTTACTTTACTGACTGTCTTTCGGTTCCATCATCAGATCGACTCCAGACATTCATTAAATTGTAGTACATTAAAGCACTTAAAAAGTTAACAAATGCACTACGTATCCCTTCAGTTTTCAGTGGTTGCCCTCGATTTCTCCTGGATCCCATCATCAGATCCTAATCTGGTGAAAATGGGACCACCTCAGAAGTAAACCCTATTTAACAAATGAAAAAAAATGAAATTCGTTTATAATTGACGGAAATATCGGCAAAATACATAAAAAAAAACATACAGACGAATTGAGAACCTCCTCCTTTTTTGAAGTCGGTTAAAAAAACATCGACTACTTATTAGTAAACAGTAGTACCTAGGTAAAATGAAACATGTGGTGGATCTGGCGAAGTGCCAGCTGCTTGCATCACACTACAACAAAGGGTTTCATATCACGAAATTGTTCCTAGAACAATACGAAAAAATACTACTCCGCTGTTATATTCGAAACATTGAAATATCTATATAAAATATATTGTACAGGCGTTTGCAACTTCTCCAAAATATAACCATACTAGCTGACCCGCGTAACTTCGTTTGCGTCACATGAGAGTACAAAAATGAGAAGTATGGTATTGATATTTTGAGTGATAGAATGTTTCCCGCCGCTTTTACTCCCGTCGCGTCGCTTTTATTCATTAGAGCTGACCCGCACAACTTCAAAGTGATGTGATGTTTCACGTCGCATTTACTTCTGCCCGTCCTTTTATTGGTTCGTAACTCATTGCGTGCGAGTGTGACTCGCACTTGGCCGAATTTTATCGTTCAGATGACTGGCTGCCACTGCAGACCAACGTTTACTACCGTCGGTCGCGTCGTTCATAATTTAAAACTTATTAAGAGGATTATTGTAAATAAATGTTAAAAGATAGGCATATACGCTGTTGACGACTTTTAAATATTTTTTAAAAGGAACAATTTTGTATCACTCAATTGTCACGTAACTTTAACCAATTACGCAGCGTACGCAATGGAAGCTCTCAAAAAAAAGAATTTTTTTCCCGTTATCGAAACATTATTTGTGCCTGCTCTGCTCCTATTCGTCTTAGCGTGATGTTATATCGCCATTAGCCATTCTCAATAAATGGACTATTAAACTGCAAAATATTTTTTGAAATGCAACCAGTAGTTTCTGAGATCCTAGCACAAACAAACTCTTCAGTTTTATAATATTGTAAGCGAACCTTAAGAGATAGACAAATTAGGTTATTGTGAGCGAACCTTAAAAGATAGACATAATATGCTGTCGCGGACTTTATTTTAGAACTTTTTAAGAGGAACAATTTTGCATCACTCAATTTTTTCTTAACTTTAACCATTTACGCAGCGTTTCGGAATCTCTCAGACGTTAAAAAATATTCCCCGTTGTCGAAACATTCTTGATTGCTGCTCCGCTCCTAATCATCTTAGCGTGATGTTATATAGCCTATAGCCATCCTCAATAAACTGACTATCAAACTATTAAAGATGTTTTGAAATCCAACCAGTAGTTCCTGAGATCCTAGCGTTCAAACAAACAAAGAAACTCTTCAGCTTTATAATATTAGTATGTATTTACACTTATGATATTAGTATGGATAATACCTACCTAATGCGTTGCCGATACAGAGGTAAAGTTTCTCGCGGTAAATTTACCGTCAATTTCAGGCAGTCGGCACCCACATTGGATAGAATAAATTAATTTTAGTCAAGATTATTTTATGGATCCCGGATGATGCAGTCAATATTTCTGGACCGAACTTGTTTTTCTTTGTTTCTATTTTCTCAGTTTTTTTTTTGTTTATCAAATTCCTACTTTCAATGCACAGAACCTATGTCCCACATTAAGTTTATTCTCTTGAGCGTCACGCCCTGCCTAATTCGAGAAACAAACTGAGCCTTACGGCGTACTGGTCCATCATCCATCGATGACTTGACTGTCAGGGGTATCGTTTTCTGCGCCGTCGAGTCTTCTCCCAAGACTATCGGCCTCCATGACCGGGGGCCTGAGAACGGTGAGGGGGCAGCTCACCGTTCTTACAAAAATAGGCCCTAGACGACAGCGTGACGTGACAGATTCACGCACCCCCCCCCTCCCCCCCTTTAAGAAGCGGAATAACACCCGAAAAGCCCCCCAAAGACGCGGGATAGCACCATAGCACCCGATCCCCTCCCTAGGTGAGGCCGCAGTGGTAGCCGTAGGTCTGTTGGGCGTCCGACATAACATCCATGACGATTTTTCGACATGTAAAAAAAAAGGTGTACATATCTTTAGCCAACTTATCTATTAACTGGCATGAAACATGGCTAGCTAGAGGGCGGCATCCATGATAGCCATCCGGTGGGATTCTGCTCTAGAGGAAGTAGCCTTATGCGAATCGCCATTTAAAATGCTTAAACATTTTTCTAAAATGCTGGCTGCATTCTGTCAGATTACAGACGCACCAAGTCTTTGGGTTAGATTTCAGAAGACAACAAACGACAAGTAGAAAGGCTTTCTGGAATTATATTATTGATGAAAATCTAAGAAATTAAATCTATGCTAATCACATTAAGCTGAAAGTTGTTTTTTAACGTGATGGAAAATAAAAGGCGACTGATAATGATGTGAGTATGTCTTTTATTTGATATTTTTGACTTGACATGATGTAATGTGAAATGATACGAATATGTCGGTGGGTGCTAGTTTTTCTCTCTTTACGTCCTTTTATGCCTAGTTTTAAATTCATTTGGTGAGGCGTCTTGGTGCTCTCACTTGAGTCACTCTACTGCAGTCAGGGTTTGTGGGAGACCTAAAAGAATGAATAGAGGAATTTTCTCTTCTGATGTACCTAATTGTATTTGTATTTTTTTTTTCATTTATTTAACTGTTGAGGATGGGTATAAATAAAGCTAACGGGTTTTTGTTATAAATTGTTTTGCTTATTTTGTTTTGTCTATGTACTGTCTGTTATTTATTAATAAGTGATTGACGATGACGACGACGACTCGGATGGATTAGATTAGAACCCTTCGTGGTTATTTCTTTTTTGTTTGCGTGGAAGGCAAACGACAAACGTTTGCCTTCCACGCACTTGGAAATAATTATCGGTAGGTACTTAGACTTGACATTACTTTATTAAAATATCGGGTGGAATCGGGAACATAAATAATCGTCTTTAGTAATAAGATTTCGGGTTGAAACGGGATCGGGTGGAATCGACACTAACCCCTTTTTTTGTTGTGTTTGTTATTGTCAAGAGAAGTTTCTTACATAAGATATTAAAAAAATGCGCTGAAAATTAGAAAATTTAAGAATACTTACTTAATTTTCGGTGGGTGCCCTTGATTTTTCCTGGGTCCCAGCATCAGATCTTGATACCCTGGATATAGGACCACCTCAGAAGTAGCCTCTTTCAAACAAAAAAAAAATATCAAAATCCATCCATAATTGGCGCCGCTATCGCGTAACATACAAACAAAAAAAAATAGGGAACGAATTGAGAACCTCCTCCTTTTTTGAAGTCGGTTAAAAATACATTATCGTTTAATAATGAACAAATTAAAATTTATAAAATGAACCTGCAAAATGTAAGTATGTACGCGCAAAACTTCAGAACGGCTAGACCGATTTAGCTAATTCTATTTTTGTGTTTGTTATTGTCAGGAGAAGGTTTAAAAAAATGCGTGCAAAATTTTAAATAACTGTAACGCGCTTGAACTATTAGAAGAAATGGTTTCTATTGCGATTTTGGATCGGGTCTTAGAACTGGAAACTCTGAAATGGGAACCGGGAACAGAAAGGGAACTGGAATCTAGTAACCGAAACCAGGAACCCACAATCTGAAACCGGGAATGGGACCAGGGGACCGGGAACTCAATCCGAAACCGGGAACAGGGAAAAGTCGGTATTCCAAATTCTGAGTACCCAGTCCCCGGTACTCAGAACTCGGAATACCGATTTTTCATAGTTAAAGCAGCACAAAGTCTGTCGGGTCAGCTAGTTTTATATAATAATCAAATCAGGTGGGGAAAAGCCACAGATAAAACACGTAATGCATGTAGAGAAGCAATTGGAACTGTTAGGCACCTGCTGGTGGGTTGTACGACGCTTCTAGGCCGGGATCATTACTCACGCCGACATGACAGGGTATTTAATTGAAAGTCATACGTAAGGCTGTCAGTTTGGCGGTTGCTAGAGCGACAAAGGGATAAACCACAAACAAAAGAAATGACATAGCGTTTCTATAAGAAGGCTGTTCAAAGAAAGTACCTCAAACGCCATACTCAGTTTTAATGGCTGCCGCTGATTGGACCATACTCGCAGACACGTATTTGAGAAACACTACAAAATCCCAGAGGATGTATGTTCCTTCGCCATCCAGACCCGACATATTCCTGTTTTCGAAGATACATATGCAAGTAGTGCTAGTGAAGCTCACGGTGCCGTAGGAGACCAACATATCTAAGGACCACGCCATGAAGATAAGTACATTGACTTGACCAATAAGTTAACCAAAAATGACTATGTGGTTAAACTCTATGCCGTGAAGGAGCAAGAGGAATCCAGCTAAATCCCTGTATAATTTATTTAAGGATCTCGGAGTGACAACAGCTTCAGTAAGCTCTTTACTAAAACGATGTTTATTGTATCTAAATTACCTATAGAACTATTAACGTAGAATGCAGGTACAGACAGTGCGGTCGCTGAACAATGAAATTTCAGGTATAGACCAA
Source organism: Miltochrista miniata (assembly GCA_933228765.1). Classification (NCBI taxonomy): domain Eukaryota; kingdom Metazoa; phylum Arthropoda; class Insecta; order Lepidoptera; family Erebidae; genus Miltochrista; species Miltochrista miniata. The sequence continues at coordinate 24,364,592 of OW121751.1, forward strand.
CATGAAGTATGATAGATACGATACAACGTTGTTCCTGAGTTACTATCTTGCTTCAGTTCGAGTAGTACGTGTCTTGTGCTGTTCGGAGTGTTACTTTGATTTATTATTACTTTGGCTTAATGCGTACCAGACTTGAAATTATAAATTTTATCGTTGTGACTATTTGGCTTGGATCTTCGGAGTTCAATTTGCTGCATCTATCGATTAGTACCTGTTTCTTTGGATATTCGTAAGTAGATACTTGATGACAATTTTCTAAAAAGATAACAAGTTTATAAACGAAAGGTACCTATTTTACTAAAAAAATGTATTATGTTTATTTATAGATACGTCTCATTCAATAAAATGTAAAAGGTTTGTATATTGTATCTATTTACCTATAGAGCGCGGCCGCTGCACAATGTAATTTCAGGTAAAGACCCCTCATTAAGATTTGGCAATTAAGTATCTTTATCAGATTTTTTTCTAATCTCACTCCCCTCTACTATACACCGTTCAACATGAAGTATGGTAGGTATGGCACAACGTTATTTCTCAGTTACTATCTTTCTTCGGTTTGAGTCGTACGTGTCTTGTGCTGTTCGGAGTGTTATGTTGATTTATTATTACTTTGGCTTACTGCTTATTGGACTTGAAATTATATATTTCATCGTTGTGACTATTTGGCTTGGATTTTTGGAGTTCGATTTGCTGTATCTATCGATTAGTGCCTGTTTCTTTGTATATTGGTAAGTAGATACTTGATAATATTTTTTTAAAAGATGACACGGTTATTAGAGACTTACTTCTTTTTTGCATTGATCAGGTATATTTTATCATAGTATTTATTTTTCTGTATTTATTTATTTTAGTATTTAGTATAATATTTATATTTATTTTTTACTGTTATTAGTAACTCGTCTGATGAGAATTCGTCATATCACTCTGCCCATGATAGCGACTCCTTCTCGGAGAATGATAGTTTTAGTTCTGTAACGGGCACATTAGGTGAACAGCTCCGTGGATGTTTTGAGACAGAATCGAATAGATCACTAAATATTTGTCATATCAATGCTGAAAGCGTGCCTTATCATTATAGTGCCCTCTTTGAAACATTTAGTAATTCCCAAGCGCATGCCATCCTGATTTCTGAGAGTTTTCTGAAACCTAATCTCCTTTCTGCCTACTATCCACTCCCAAATTTTGTATTAATACGGAATGATAGAGAAGGTAGGGAAAGGGGTGGGGTTGCGATATATCTCCGTAGTGATTTTCCGCACAAAATTGTAGCCTCATCCCCCCCTCAGTACTCGGCCAGTGCGGAGTTTCTTTTTCTCGAAGTGTGGGTTAAGGGGGTAAAGGTCCTTCTAGGAGTTGTTTACTGCCCTCCCACCGTTGATTATTTCACTGATTTGGAATCGGTTTTAGAATCCTTGGGGCCTGAATATGAGCATCACATCATCATGGGTGACTTAAATACTAATCTTCTCTTACCTAACACTTCCCGTGCTATCAGGTTAATGCACATTGTTAAGTCGGTTAGTCTACATGTGTTAACATTGCAGGCGACACACCACAATGTAGATGTACCTGATACATGGCTAGATCTAATTCTAACTTCTTCACCTTCTCTAGTTCGCTCTCACGGACAACTTCTTGCTCCAGCCTTCTCTCGTCATGATCTGATTTATTTATCTTATACACTCAAACCTCCAAAATTAAAACCCAAAGTGCTGCACATGCGTTGTTTTGGGCGAGTTGACCTCAATTTGATCCGTGATGATGCCGCTAATATTGACTGGGAACCAGTGTTGGAGGCGGACACTATGGACAAAAAGGTTTCAGAGTTTAACAAGACTGTCACGGGTCTCTATGATGTACATGCACCAATAAAACCGGTTAAACTTAAGCGGCCTTCGGCACCTTGGATCACGGATGAGGTCCGTCGTGCAATGAAACACAGGGACCGGGCATTTCGTTATTTCAAAAATAATAGAACTGATGTCAACTGGGGTTTATACAAGACTGCTAGGAATCGGTGTAATCAGGTGATACGTAACACTAAGCGCCGACACATCTTTAATAGCATTACCACGTCTTCATCTGCTGACCTATGGAGATTTCTGGGGACACTGGGAATTGGTAGGACTAGGCAGGTGGAGCTGCCTAAGACTATTGAGTTGGACGCCATAAATTGTCATTTCTCTACCTCTCAACCTATGGCGGAACCAATCAAGCGTCAAACGGTGGACTGGCTGGCTGTCCTGCCTGTTCCCAGTTATGCTCCATTTAAGTTTTCGCCAGTCTCGGAGGATGAGATCAAAAGAACCATTCTTTCAATAAAGTCCACAGCAGTTGGCTATGATAACATTAGCCGCCGCATGATTACCACCATCTTAGAGCAACTCCTGCCTGCTATTTGCCATATCATTAACTTTTCCCTTAATTCTAACCAATTCCCTGCGCTGTGACGTAAAGCCTACGTGCGTCCCCTATCCAAAATTTCAAACCCCTCCCTGCCTAAACATTTTCGACCCATTTCCATACTCCCTTTTCTATCTAATGTGTTGGAAGCTTGTGTGCAAAATCAATTATCAAGATTTATTTTCCGTAATGCCATACTGAGCCCACTTCAATCCGGTTTTAGGCCAGGGCATAGTACTACGACTGCCCTTCTAAAGGTAACTGGGGATATTAGAGAGGGAATGGAGAATGGTCTGGTTACAGTGTTGGTGTTGATAGACTTTTCTAACGCATTTAACAGCGTCAATCATGATATTCTATTGGCTATTCTAGCCCACATTGGGATCTCATCCGACGAGTTGGGATGGTTTTCTTCTTATCTTCGGGATCGCCAGCAGTCAGTCTGTGTTGATGACACTTTTTCTCGTTGGTGTAACCTTGATGCTGGGGTCCCACAAGGCGGAATACTCTCTCCTCTTCTATTTTCTATATTTATTAATATCCTTACATCTGATCTTCATTGTGCGTATCACTTGTATGCTGATGACCTGCAGATATACAGTCAGGCTAGGGTTGAAAATATTGCGGAAGCCATTGACACTTTAAACATTGATTTAAGAGCTATGGGTGAGTGGTGTGACAGGTTTGGTCTTTCAGTAAACCCGGATAAATGTCAATGCATAATTATAGGAAGTAGACTTGAAGGTGTAAGTCTGCCACAATGTGTATTTGGAACTCAAGCCATCCCGTTCACGACTACTGTCAAGAATCTAGGTCTACATCTTGATTCTACTCTGAATTGGCGGTCTCAGGTTGCCAATGTCAGTCAAAAGGTTACCGGTACGCTACGGGCATTTTATCGACTGAAGAACTTTCTTCCAGTCAGTACAAAATTAACGCTTGTGCAGACACTAATCTTTCCAATCATTGACTATGGTGATGTGTGCTATTTCGACCTGAATGCAGACCTGCTCAATAAACTTGACCGGCTTCTCAACAATTGCATTCGATTCGTTTTTAATCTCAGAAAATATGATCACGTCTCAGCTTATCGGGACGAGTTGGGTTGGTTACCCGTACGTCGTCGCCGTAGTCTGCGCGCAGTGACTATGGTTTATTCTCTATTAAACTTTCCTAATGCTCCCGCTTACTTAACTCCTCACTTTCAACTTCTCTGTTCCAATCATGACAGAAACTTGAGCTCCTCTAATAATCTTCTCCTTCACTGTCCCACTCACAGGTCCAATTTTGTACACTCTTCTTTCTTTGTGCAATCAATTCTATTCTGGAATGCCCTCCCTCAGGAAGTTAGGTTGTCCACTAGCCGGGAATCCTTCAAAGAGAAGGTACGACGGCTTTATAGTAGACCATAGTGACCTATCATTTAAATGTTTCTTTTTTTTACCCACTGTCCGCCTCATTTAAGACGGTTTCTACGTATCTACTTATAATTTTTTTTAGTAATGTATATTATGTATGTATTTATTGTGTATTTGTATTGTATGTATGTATGTGTGTATGTATGCATGTATGTTTATATATTTATATGTATAAATATTTTAGGTTAGTATAAGTAATGTATTTTGTGTTACATAGTTCAATTTTGTTGTGTTATTCTAAATAGTTCTCACTATATCACGGAGCACCTGCCTAATACTAATCTCTGCATCACCCTAAGGTTGACTGGCAGAAAATGCCTAAGGCATTAAGTCCGCCTTGTACATTGTGCTAAAGTTTGAAATAAATAAATAAATAAATAAATAAATAACATAGGTATTTTATATAAATAATATGTTTTTTAACCGACTTCAATAAAGGTGGAGGTTACTCAATTTGACCGTATATTTTTTTTTATACGTTTGTTCGCGCAGAACTCCGCCGTTTATAGACCGAATTGAATTTTTTTTCGTTCGAAAAAAGATACTTTCAAGGTGCTCCCATTTTAAGGAAGTCAGGATCGGATGATGGCATCCTGGAGAAATCGAAGGTAACTTTTAAAAATTGTAGAAGCATCTAGGGCGTTTGTATTTTTTTTGTTAAGAGCTTTAAAGTAGTACAACTTAGTGAAGGTCTGGAGTCGATCTGATGATGGAGATGATAGACAGTGGAGAGAATTCCCTAACGGTAAACAGCAGTTACCTTGTATTTGGGCTTGATTAATTTGTACTGTCGAGAACTTTACACCAAGGTAGATAGATTTTCAGTCTACGCGTCACTAAAAATAGTGAAAAAATTTTTTTTTAACAAAAAAGAAACCGACTTCAAAGAAAACTAAATACTGAAAAATAAAATTTACTTAGCACAAAGTTAGTATATTCTGATTTATCAGATTTCAATAAATATAATACTGAAGTCGGTGCCAATATGACTATGAGAGAGCTCAATAATGCCTACCTAAGCTTACATAGTTTAACTGGGCAGTACTGGGCACCGATTTCTGTATTATATTTAAAGAAATCTGATAAATCAGAATATACTAACTTTGTGCTAAGTAAATTTTATTTTTCAGTTTTTAGTTTACTTTGAAGTCGGTTTCTTTTTTGTTAAAAAAAATATAGATATGTTTCATTCAATAAAAGGTAAAAGGTTTGTGTATTGTATCTATTTAAAAGAGCTATTAACGCAGAATGCAGGTATAGATAGTGCGATCGATGAACAATGAAATTTCAGGTATAGTTCCTTATTACGGTTTGGCAATTAAGTATCTTTACCTGATTTTTTCTAATCTCAACCCCCCTCTACTCTACACCATTCATCGTGAAGTATGGTATGATACTACATTGTTTCTCAGTTAATATTTTGCTTCGGTTTGAGTAGTACGTGTCTTTTGCTGTTCGGAGTTGTACGTTGATATTTTACTGTTCAGAGTGTTACGTTGGTTTATTTATACTTTGTCTCTTTACTGGACTTGGAATGTTTGAATTATATATTTTTGATCGTTGTGACTATTTGGCTTGAATTTCTGGAGTTGGATTTCCTGAAGCGATATAAACCTGTTTACTTTTATCTTTGATATTGGTAAGTAGATAAATACTTTTTCCAACATTACGCGTTTAAAAATGCTTATATTTTTATGTTAATAAAGTGTTTATTTATAAGTTAGGTACATATCATAAAAACTAAAAGGCAGATTTAAGGATATGTAAAAATAAACCAACCAAATGCGAGTCAGACTCGCGCACTGAGGGTTCCGTACCAAAAACGACAATAATACACGTTTGTTGTATGGGAGCCCCTCTTAGAGGTTTATTTTTGTTTATTTATTTAAACTTCATGAAAATACACAGCTCGATATTCTGTAACTAACAGTTGCAGTTTGTAAGTTATGGTGGGTACGGATTGTGTATCAAGTAGATATTGATGTTTATCAACAACTTATTTGTCTTTAGGGCATGTTCTTATGTTGTCCGTGTATATTTGGGTAGGGAAGCAGTGTTATTTAACGATAAACTTCACAAGTCGTTAATCAAGTTTAGTTTTCTGTCCGTAGAATATTACACATCTTTAAATTTTAACTATTCACATCCCCTTTCACACACCTTTCACAGTCGTTTCCAAAAGATGTTTTTGGTGTTAACTGCTAATCATTATATTTGACGCTGTATATTTTTCATTTTCATACAGACAATGCAAAACAAATGTGTACTTGTAATAAAATTAAAGCAGTGAAAGCGATGTACTTTATATAACATAGCAATATGTATATTTACATATTCAGGTAGAGTGTATTGTTTGATTTACCCATAAACTTGCAAAACCTCCATAGAAATATCTTGGGTGTTGGGCTTTTAGTACAGAGAGAGAAGTGGGAAAACTTAATGTTAACTAATAAGCCTTGAGATTCTAAGCTTTGGATACAACAAAGGGTTACTATCCTATAATGAACAACTAATAAAGCTTTGTTTAAAATGAAAATGTTTTAACTTACTTTATATTCTATTGTAGGTACCTACATATTGTTGCCATAAAGCAACTTTAAGAAATGGATTCCAAGTATGCTTCGCTTGATGCTTCAAAAACAAATGGTGTCAAAAAAAATAAATCAGCCTCGAATATTAAAGTGAAACAATCGAAGACCAATCATGGAAATACAACTGCATCTAGCCGCAATAAAGTTAAGAATAAGAAACAAAACGGCGCTAATAAAGAAACAAAAAAGGCAACCGAGGTCAAACAAACTGCAGAGAACAAACAAAATGGTTCTACTTCAGAAACGGAACAGGAGACTGAGGAGAAACAAACTGCACAGCAGTTACAGGAGGCTAGGAAACAATTACCAGTATATAAGCTTAGAAAAAGGTGGGCTTCTTTTATTGTCTCCTCATAATATTGATTATTACAATTGATTAGGTACTTTATTTATAAATATTACTTGACTAGCTGATGCCCGCAGCTTCGACCGCGAAAAAATTGTTCCAGTTCTGACTTCCCGTGGGAACTTATTTGCGGGATAAAACGTAGCCTATGTGTTATTCCAGACCATAATCTATCTTTGTACCAAATTTCAGAAAGATCTGTTCAGCCGTTCGAGCACACTCACAAACTTTCACATTTATAATATTAGTAAGAAGTAAGATTCATTTTAATGGTCCTATATTACCTTCTTGTAAAGATATTGGCTAGTATATAGGAAGGATTCACTTAAATGTATAATTATTCTCTAATATTAATTGACAAAAATTATCTTTGTATTGTTTCAGTCTTATAGATGAAATTAAAAAGAATAAAACAATGATTATAATCGGCGAAACAGGCAGTGGTAAAACCACACAGATCCCCCAGTTATTACTTGAAAGGCATATGGAAGGCACTGGTACCATTGCAGTGACACAACCTCGCAGAGTTGCCGCCATTACAATAGCTCTGCGAGTGGCTGCTGAATCAAACACTACTGTTGGATCTACTGTTGGGTATGTTTCATTATAATAGTATTTCAAATAATAGATTGTTTTTTATTAAATAATAGATTATGTTGATAAATTATTTCATATATACATACGCGCATTCAGTCAATTATTATTATTAAGGTGCATTCATACTGGAATGTAAAAAAAATGGTTGATATTAATCACTTTTATTTTTCCTATAGGTACTCCGTACGATTTGAAGATGTTACAAGTTCAGAAACTAAACTCAAATATTTAACTGACGGAATGCTACTCAGAGAAGCTATGGTAGATCCGTTACTATTAAAATATTCGATAATAGTATTGGACGAGGCCCATGAACGTACTGTAAGCACAGATGTGCTTTTTGGGATTGTCAAATTGGCACAAAAGAAACGTTGTGATAAGATGTTGAGTGCCTTGAGGGTAACTAACTTTTTAACTTTTTATTTTTGTTTTGCTACAAAATAATATATTATTATTTCATTTTTCAATCTAAATCCCCTGTTCTCCTTCTTGATAGATTACTTTGATAGCCCACTGACTACTTGCGATTGATCCCTGTGCAATCACACTTATTATTCGATTCATCCACCCATGTTTTAAATTACTAGCCATTTTTGTCCATAGCCCCAATCCGGCAATGGCATATCTGGTGTACACCAGGCCACAGCTCTCCGAACTTACATTGAGTTCTAAGTGTTTTCAAATTTTGCAGATCATAATTATGTCAGCCACAATGGATGTGGACACCTTCAAAGAATACTTTGATGACTGTACAGTGATTTATTTAGAGGGGCGAACATTCCCCGTCACTATTCACCACACAAAGGTCAAACACGACGACTATCAGCATGCGGCCCTTAGTACATTATTCCAGCTACATAAAGACACACCTGCAGAGTAAGTACTTTATCTTCTATACTAATTTTAGCTAATGCGCACGGCTTCGCCCACGTGAAATTCGGTTACCATTCCTGCTTCCTGCGGAAACGTTTTCTCTGAATAAAAGTAGCCTATGTGTTATTCCCATTCCAGACTATAACCTATTCCTGTACCAAGTTTCAGTCAGTTCTGTTCAGCTGTTAGAGTGTCATAACGAACATCTTCACAAACTTTCAAAAAATTCTTTCACTGTTGGGAATCTAACTATCCGTGGGTGACATAGTCTATATTTATTCCCACGGGAACGGGAACTAATGGGGTGAAACCGCGTGACATCGGCTATTTGTAAATAAATAATAATGACATTGCCATTATTTTGTCTATCCTACTACCTAGGTATATTAAACATGTTAATGTTTTCAGCCAAGACTTTTTGGTGTTTTTGACTGGAGAAGAAGAAATCGAAGCAGTGATGCACAATATCAAACAAATAGCTCAGGTGAGTTCTTGAATCATATTCAGTTATTTTTACATAATAATAATATAATATACCTATATAATGTAAAGTTATCATTGGACAATGTTTATGTATTTATTTTAATTTTAGGAATTCGGTGGGCCTCCTATTAGGGTTTGTCCTCTTTATGCAAGCCTGCCTGCTGCCAAACAGCTACAAGTATGGCAACCCGCACCAGTTGGCACCAGAAAAATAGTTCTGTCTACAAACATAGCTGAAGCTTCTGTGACGATACCGGGCATCCGAATTGTCATTGATTCGGGACTTGTGAAAGAAAGGTATGGATATTTGGTTTACTTACGCATTGTGTGTTAATATTAACTCGATCTTTCTAGAACTGCCTCGGTGGCGCTCAGTAGTGCAACCGACTGGCGCCCTGAGATCCGTGATTCGTGATTCGATTCCCGGATCGGACCAAATATTTGTGTGATCCACAAATGTTTGTTTTGGAGTTTGGGAGATAATTATGATGTTATTCAGTTGTCTAGTTCCCACAGCACACGTTTATAATGGCTTAATTTGGGCTAGATGGCGAGAGAATGTCCATCCAAAATATTAAATTATTGGTATAATAAATCACTTGTACAATTTATGCCTCAAATTATTTTACAGTAGGTATTTAAGTTTCAAAAAACATACAGATATAATATTTGCTTACACCAAATAGTAGTTTAATTTCTTTTAAAAAGATTAGGTAGGTACAATTATCGTGATCAGATTGACTGTAAATATATCCAGCCGCTTACAAAACTGTTTCTTAACTTTTGTATGTTTGACATTTCGCAAGTGGCGATGTACAAGCCTTACGTGAAATAAGTGTTTTTGATCGCCGTTGTCATATTCAGTGTATATTCACCCAGCGACTAACAAATCCGCGTTCCTCAGGTCCTGGTGTGGCAACACAGGCGCCGAGCGTCTGTCAGTGCACCCTTGCTCTCAGGCCGCGGGCTGGCAGCGAGCAGGCCGCGCGGGCCGCACAGCCCCCGGTACGGCGTACCGACTGTACACCGCCGCAGACTTCAAAGCTAGACCTACACATACTGCACCTGAGATTGTACGGTAAGTTTCTGTGATCCTCAATTGCTCTATTATTTCATGTCATGTCCGCTCTGGAAGAGATTTCTTATAGAAATATGCAGCGCCATTGTACTCTTTTCTCCTAGCTATACGTATGCCTATCACTATTATTTCATGTCATGTTCCCTCTGGAAGAGATTCCTTATAGAAATAACTATCGCCGTTGTACTCTTTTTTTTTCTAGTTATATTTCTTTATATTATTGACGTCCACCCGCTAGATGGACCAACGATCTAGGTCGCAGGCTGGGACTGGATGCGGAAGGCACAGGACCGCGTACTGTGGCGCGAACTGGGAGAGGCCTACGTCGAGCAGTAGACTGCTATAGGCTGATTTGATTGATTGATAATTCTATGCTTTGAAGATCATCAGCTTACTTCTTCAACTAAAAATCACAGTTCCGATTGATCTGCTGCATCAAGTAGTCTGCGGGACACCTAACTTCTCAGAAAATTACAACATTTATACCATAACTAGCTGAGCCCGCAACTTCGTTTACGACACATAAGGTGTATGAAAGGAAAGGTATTCTTCATCAGAGTCATCAAGCAGCGTCTGAAACTGCCCTGTTTGCTTAATCATAAAAGAGCTAAATGATTAAGTCTATTTTAAAACAATTCAGTCCACGCCTTCGGCGCGGACTGAATTGTTTAAAGATAGTCTCTTTTATGATTAAGCCAACACGCCAGTTTAGGTTCACTCACATTCAAAGAAACCCCTACAATTAAAATTTTCAAAATATCTGATTCTTAAAAGTGTTATAACTCTTTTATTACTAAACCGATTTACATAAAACAAACGCTAAATGTTAACTGGAGCAAACCTCAACACAATAAAAAAAACCGCATTGCAATCGGTTGAGCGGTTACTGAGATTAGCGTGCACAACCGTACAGACAAACAGATATACAGACATACAGACATACAGACAAACAGACAAAAATTCTAAAAATCATTGTTTTGGGTTCTATTGCGTTCATAAAGCCCCCCTATAATATTTTTTCTTATTTATCTTCCATGTACAGACAGCGACCTGTTACGATTTTATTATATGTATTGATATCTGGGCTTTATAGTAATACTAGTGATCATTCAAAAATATAATGTTTTCTTGTATTATAGCGGAAGTCAATGCGTTGTTCATTCCACACCACTCCAATCCATCCCATGAAATTTAGTCTCCTATTTCTTTATATTCAATCTTATGTACGGCTCCACAGGTGCCCACTGTCGACGACACTGCTGCAACTAATAACGACGGGGGCGGACCCCGCCACTTTTCCTCTCATCGACGCACCTCCTGCAGACTCTTTAAAAGCCTCGCTAGCTTTACTCAAAGAATTAGGTAAGTAAGAGTGACATCATAACATCATAGATATGCTCAAATTGTTTGCTGTTGTTACACGCCCTAGATCCACAAATTATATTTGTAAAAGTATCTAGAAGTGCAAAATCTGTTTTCTGACATGTTTCTGTAGCTTTAAATCTTCCATTCTTTATATAACTAAATAATTGGAAATTATACTACACTTTAATTCAAAACCTACATTTTTATTTTTATTTGGATTTCTTTGTTCTAGGTGCCATCCATAAGGAGTACAGGCCAAAACTCACTCAGCTTGGCAAAAAGATGTCAAGATTCCCCTTAGATCCTAAATACTCAAAAGTGCTGTTGAGTGCACCGGCGTTCGGCTGTTTAGAGGAGGTAGGTACTCATGTAGTAAGAATTTGTATAGGATCCTTGTATACTCCATTAAATTAATAGTCTATTAAAGATTAATATCTATGGGGATACCCTGAATAGTTTTTTGTTCATGTTTTTATTTTCAAAAATGATTATACGCTCCGCTCCATTGCAACAATAATTTCGTTTTACCACCACTGTCACTGTTCCATACATTAATAATTGCTCCATTTATTTTATTGACTTCTTCAATGTTACCATGTTTAATATAAAAATAAATATTGTTCGCAGGTTTTAAGTATAATAGCAGTTCTTTCAAGTGAAAACATATTTTACACACCAATGAACAAAAGGGAAGAAGCTTTTAAAGTAAAACAGAAGTTCGTATCGCCTCTAGGAGACCATATAACTCTTCTCAACGTATACAAAGCCTATTGTAAAGCACCCTTGAAGAAGGTAAGTTCGCCCTTAAAAAGTAAGGTCTAGCATGTCAATCTTATTCTGTCGTAATTCTAATAAATTTCTTTTCTTGAAAGTAAAAATCTTTATAATATTAACGGTTTACCCACTGACTTACCTTACCTCTATTGTTCATTGTAGTATTTTAAATGCATTGAATTTGAAAAATTATCGACGGCCTATCGCATTTCGCCGTATCATATATGTTTCAAAGCGTTGGAAAAGGACAGTAATACGGCAAATGAAATAGGCCGTCGTTAAATATAAGTTGCCCCAAGTCGTTATTTAAAAAAGTGTTTTCTAACGATAATTCCATTTTGTATTATTTTCTGTACTTGACATAAGACTTTCTTTTGCCAACAGCAATGGTGCCGAGATAACTATTTCGATCGAAAAAATTTGGCTCACGCATTTGAAGTGAGGCAACAGTTATCCAGCATATGCCAGAATTTAGATATATTTGAAACCAGCTGTGGAGAGGCATATGAACAGGTAATGTTTCATGTAGTCTTTTAACAGGATTCGCTCAGCCGCTAGAACGTGATTGAGTTACAAATAGCTTCACAAACTTTCACGTTTATATTATTAGTAGGATTCCTTTTTTTTATTTTCACATGCGTTTTCACGCATACATCGGTTACTCGGGATTGACCCATTATTAATTTATCAATATCGTCAAATTAATCCTCTCCAATATGTTTATTAACACTTTATCCTTCATTTCAGGTACTAAAGTGCCTTCTATGCGGGTTATACACGAACTGCGCATGGTTGAGAGGTGGAGTTACTCAAGGCCAGAGTCCTATGTCTAACGGACGGTACGTAACTGCTTCAGGGTCCGCAGTTGGTCTACATCCTTCAGGCACCCTTCATTCAATGAGACCGTCACCTCCCATGCTATTGTACACAGACCTATTGCACACAAACCGCACTTATATGATCACAGCATCGGTCATACAACCGCAATGGCTACATCAAGTAGCCCCAGAATATGCTCGAAAGTGCCGCGCCTATCGGTGACGAACTTTCTGTAAATATTTTTCCTGAATGGTGTTTCAAAGTTGTGTTCGCGGACTGCGAAACATATAAACAATCTTACCATTATTTGTAAATAAATGTGATGTAATCATGTGACTTTTATAATGAAACAAGTACAAAGTTGTATTTTTTTTACCTAGTCCTAATTTTTATTGTAAATATAATCTACAATTGTCATAATATCTTATTTAATTCATCTATGTTGCTCTACTGGCGACCCATTTGCTTTGGTTCATAAGTCGTTGAACTTTACAAGTCTGTTCTGATAAGCGCCAGCTTTCTGCACTCCTTTTCTTCATTGTCCGTCATAGATAAATTACCTAAGATATTCTGACAGTTGTAGGACTCATCATGTTGTTAACCCTCGAAGACACTGAGCGTGTTTACAAGCTACAAGTTGCAATCTGCTTTTGACATTCACATTTAAAATCACTTGCCAACATTGAAACTCGCCAACTAGCAGCTTGTAAACTAGCTCCGTGTCAACAAGACCTTAGTTGTTTTATACCTAAGTACCTCAGTGCCTTAATTATGAAACATTACGACTTATAGGTATGCTATAATTAGTTAGTAGGTAATTTTAATAGTTATTGTAAGTACATTGCTTTAATAAATTGTAAGCTAGGATTCTTTTCGTCTAAGTGTTTTTAAGACAAATAAAATTAATGTAAATTACAAATAATTTTTACTTACCTACTCTAAGCTAAATGGATGTTCTGCTAAAGTTTCTGTGTCAGGAAGGGTTTAGTTTATACTTAGCCTGGGGGTTGGTTCTACTTCTAATGGCTGCTAGAGTATTTATGGTTTGCTTTTTGTTTTCGGCATTGTTGGTAGAGACTGCCGGTACAGCCGTCGCACCTCCCAACCCCATAAAAGCGCTTGCGTCGTTGCCTCGTCTGTTGGTCATAGTAGGCAGCAGATTTCGAGTGATGGCAATGTCATAATTGTTTGGCGACTGTTTTCGACAAAACTTTCTTGTACAGAGTACGCGCAATGATACAACTTTGCTACTACAGGGCATGGGCGCTTGGATGCCAGGAGCTACCGCACGATCTGATTTGACTGCATCTGACATAAGCTTCATTAATATAAATGAGAATGAAGTTGAGAAGCTCTTAAAGGTAGAAGATGTCAGCAAATCTTCAGGGCCTGATAACATCCTCCCAGTTCTTATATTGAACTGTGCTGAAAGTCTTGCCCCTCCCCAGTACATCTTGTTCCGCCGCTCCTTGACTACTGGGGTTGAACCTACTATATGAAAATCGGCTTATGTGACACCCATTTTTAAAAAGGGATCTAGGTAGTGTTAAGAATTACAGACCGATCTCCAAGTTGTGTGTGTTCGCTGGTTTACCAAAATTATGGAAAAATTGTGACACACAGACAGGTTTACTCCGCTCTTAAACTAAGCTTCATTGAGCATTCAAATTTATATTATAATGTCATGTAGTAATGTTTTCAGTGCATTCTGTAATATTAATCCCATCAAAAACAATGCTTGTAAAAAAACCAAGTCTTGCAACTCTGTTCTTCTACCGTAAAAAGTAGTGAGATTCAGATTAATGTCATTACCAAGTCGGTTATTTATTCAGTCTCTGCAGGGGACTTTCTGTCTTTAATTTTACGTTATTAGCTAACTCAACAACATCTTATTGTGTTCATAAATCAATATTTAAATAATAAATATAAATAAATAAATAAATAAATATTCACGGACATCTCACACATCGCTATCTGATCCCAAAGTAAGCTAGGAATAACCTGCTTGTGTTATGGGTATCAGACCACGGATATTAATACTTATATACTTTTAAATACATACATATAATACATAGAAACACCCAGACTCTTGAGACAAACATTTATGGGTCACACAAATATTTGTCTCCGGTGGGAATCGAACCCACGACCTCCAGCGCCGCAGGCGGTATCACTACCGACTGCGCCACTGAGGCAGTCAGTATATTTAGAATCTATAATGTTTTAAATAAATAGATTGACTTGGCAATCGCATGAAAACATTATGCTACCTATCTCACAAGTAATACATTAAATTAGATTGTTTATTACGAATGCCATGTCAATCCATTTTTTGAAACTTTCAAGATTGTAAAGATTGATTTATGAACACAATAAGATGTTGTTAGCTAATTACGTAAAATTTAAAACAGAAGGTCCCCTGCAGAGACTGAATAAATAACCGACTTGGTAATGACATGAATCTGAATCTCACTACTTTTTACGGTAGAAGAACAAAGTTGCGAGACTTGTTTTTTCTTTACAACTATTGTTTTTGATGGAATCTCGTTTCTTTTTGTTAGAGTATGACAGAGAATGATAATAATATAAGCATGAACCATCACCTGGTATAGGGCCCACCCAGTGTAGGCGGGTATGAACATTCACTTATAGTATTTCCATTTCCATTGCGACTACAAGTACCTACTTGTAATGTAAGCAAGAGTTTTGTTTAAGAGTAGTACACAATTAACAGACAAACGGGACGTTAATAAAAATAATACTATTTGTAGTCTAAAGTGATACCTAAGTTGGAGCGTGTAGGCATCAGAGGCATTGCGCTTGATATTTTTAAAAGCTATCTGCGCAATCGTACCCAATGTGTTAAAATAAATGAATATTTCAGTGAACTAGAAATAATATCATACGGCGTTCCACAGGGAAGCATATTAGGGGCCAATTTCGTTTCAAATTTACGTAAACGATGTGTGCAATTTGAAACTAAAAAAATCTGAAATGTTTGTATATGCCGGCGATACCGCAATTATAGTATCAAGACCCACCTGGGATAATGTTAGGGGCAGCGCAGAGTTGGCTTTAAAAAAGAGTAGCAAGCTGGCTCTGTGAAAACCTCCTAACGTTAAACCTTCAAAAAACGTACTTCATACCCTTCGCAATACGCCCAAATATGCTTCCTGATGCATCATTCACCGTAACAGTATATACATGTTCTCAACCAGCTTCTCCGTGCCGTTGCAAAGCCCTCACTAGATGTGTAGATGTAGGTATGAACACCTCATTAAGTTAAGTGTCTTTATCTGATTTTTTTTCTAATCTCACTCCATTCTACTCTACACCATTCAACATGAAGTATGGTATGAGACAACATTTTCTTGCTTCGGTTTAATTAATACGTGTATTGTGCTGTTTGGGGTGTTAAGTTGATTTATTATTACATTGGCTTACCGCGTACCGGACTTGAAATTATATATATTATCGTTGCGACTATTTGGCTTGGATTTTCGGAGTTTAATTTGCTGTATCTATCGATTAGTACCTGTTTCTTTGGATAATGGTAAGTGGATACTTGATAACAATTTTTTAAAAGATAACACAATTATGAACGTAGGTATTTTATTTAAATAATGTGTTTACCTATAGATATGTATCATTCAATAAAAGATAAAAGGTTTGTTTATTGTATCTAATTACCAGAGCTATTAACGCAGAATGCAGGTATAGATAGTGCGATCGCTGAACAATGAAATTTCAGGTATAGACCCCTCATTACGGTTTGGCAATTTAGTATCTTTCCCTGATTTTTTTCTAATCTCACTCCCCTCTACTCTACACCGTTCAACATGAAGTGTGGTAGGTATGATACAACGTTATTTCTCAGTTACTATCTTGCTTCGGTTTGAGTAGTACGTGTCTTGTGCTGTTCGGAATGTTACGTTGATTTATTATTACTTTGGCTTACTGCTTACCGGACTAGATATTGTATATTCCATCTTTGTGACTATTTGGCTTGGATTTTCGATTTGCTGTATCTATCGATTAGTACCAGTTTCTTTGAATATTTGTAAGTAGATACTTGAAAATATTTTTTAAAGATAACGCGATTATATGTAGGTATTTTATTTAAAAATGTGTTTATTTATAGATATGTCTCATTCAATAAAAGACAAAAAGTTTGTTTATTCTATCTATTTACCTGTAGAGCTATTAACGCAGAACGCAGATACAGATAGTGCGGTCGCTGAACAATGTAATTTTAGGTATAGACCCCTCATTACGTTTTGGCAATTAAGTGTCTGTACCTATTTGTTTTTCTAATCTCACTCCCTTGTACTCTACATCATTCAACATGAAGTATGGTATGATACAACATTGTATCTTGTTTCGGTTTAATTAATACATGTCTTGTGCTGTTCAGAGTGTTACGATGTTTTATTATTACTTTGGCTTACTGCTTACCGGACTTGTAATTATATATTTTATCGTTGTGACTATTTGGCTTGGATTTTCGGAGCTCGATTTGCTGTATCTATCAATTAGTACATGTTCCTTTGGATATTGGTGAGTAGATACTTGATAACAATTTTTAAAAGAAGACATATTTAAATGTAGGTATTTTATTAAAAAATGTTTTCAATTATAGATATATCTCATTGAATAATAGATAAAAGGTTTGTATTTTGTATCTAATTACCTAGAGAGCTATTAACGCAGAACGCAGGTACAGATAGTGCGGCCGCTGAACAATGAAATTTCAGGTATAGACCCCTCATTAAGTTAAGTGTCTTCATCTGATATTTTTTCTTATCTCACTCCCTTCTACTCTACACCATTCAACATGAAGTATGGTATGATACAACATTGTACCTTGTTTCGGTTGAATTAATACGTAACTTGTGCTTTTCGGAGTGTTACGTTGATTTTTTATTACTTTGGCTTACTGCGTACCAGACTTGAAGTTATATATTTTATCGTTGTGTCTACAGTGCAACCTTAATATAATGAAAATCAATTTAACGATTTCCTCGATGTAAAGATTTTTCTTAATCCCCTTGAATTGCCCATAAGAGTCAGTGTAAATAATACCTCTACATTACGAACTTTTTTACGAACAACCTCTTTATAACGAATTTTTAACTATTAAAAAAAGTGTAAATACCTCTAATTAACGAATTGCGTCAACTCAAAACCTCGTAACGTTCCCACCAATATGAACCTTAGCCCCCGATCATGTGATTTCATCGCATTTTCTTTTTCGTAAAACAATTGTAGTCGTTTGATGGAGAGTAATGTAAACAGTGCTGTTCGTCACTATTGTTGAAAATTCTAGTTGCAATGGCTCAGAAACGTAAAAAGTGTTCCTTATCAGTCGCAGTTAACCTCTATGTAACAAATTTTAGACCAACTGAACCTCAATATTACAAACCTTAGTTTAACGAAAACCTTGATATATGTACATATATTAAAATGAATAGATATAACAACTGTACATTGGAAATATTTAAAAAAAATCTCGCTAGGTGTTCTACGAAAGAAGAAAATTTTTTGTCTGTTTGCTTTGCTGTGTCCGAAAGGATCTCAATAAGTACTCAATAGATTTGATTCAAATTTTGCACAAATATTAACTAGGGTTAGGGTCTTAAAAATAGGCTTTATATTATCACGCTACTATCCTAGGGTTAGCCCCTAAGATAAGTTTAGGGCAATGAAATATACAAATCGGTGGATTAATTTAACTAAAATATTGCAGGAATATTACTAAGAGATAGTTTTACGCACAGGCTATATATTATTACGCTAAATATTTTAGGAGCTCGGCAGAGAACTAAGTATATTATTGCAAAATACAGAAACTACTGAATAATGTTAATCAATCATTTACTTGAATAGCAATCTGGAGGTAGGATCTTTAAATAGGCTAAATATTATCACGCTACATATACGTGGATTGATTAAACTGAAACGTTACAGGAATATTAGTAAGAGATCGGTTTTACCATGGAGCACATATAAGAGAGGAGGTGTTGTAATATGATTTCCCTATGAAACAATGAGTGACTCGGCGCGGGGGGAGGGTGTGGTGAGGAGAGGCAAATCCCCCGTAGCGGGTTAACACCCGAACCAACTACCCAGACGCGGGATAGCACCCGAACCCCATAGGCGAGGTTGAAATGTTCGCCAAAGTCTGCCGAGAGCCCTGGAACATCCTTCCGAGTGCTTACCCGGGACTCCTGGCCGTAGACAGTTGTAGGGCACCGTGTGTTTTCAGTCGGTAGGAGTCCGGCATAGCATCCATGTAGGATTTCCACACGTAAAAAAAAACGTGTCTTTATCTGATTTTTTTTCAAATCTCACTCTCTTCTACTCTACACCATTCAACATGAAGTATGGTATGATACAACATTGTATCTTGTTACAGTTTAATTAATACATGTCTTGTGCTGTTCGGAGTGTTACGTAGATTTATTATTACTTTGGCTTACTGCGTACCAAACTTGAAATTATAAATTTTATCGTTGTGACTATTTGGCTTGGATCTTCGGAGTTCAATTTGCTGTATCTCTCGATTAGTACCTGTTTCTTTAGATATTGGTAAGTAGATACTTGATAACAATTTTTTAAAAAGATAACACGTTTATAAACGTAGGTACAATTTTATTTAAGAAAATGTATTGTGTTTATTTATAGACTAGCTGACCCTCGCAACTTCGTTTACGTCACATAAGGTGTACGAATGGAGGGGTACTTCTTCATGAGACTCATCAAGCAGCGTGTGAAGCGGCCCTGTTTGCTTAATCATAAAAGAGCTTAATGATTAGGGCTATTGTAAAACAATTCAGTCCGCGCTAAAGGCGTGGACTGAATTGTTTTAGAATAGACTTTAGACCAACACGCCCCTTTAGCCTCACTTTCAAAAAAAATGTTGAATTCTAGATTTACAGAAAGTTGAGATGCCCCTAATTTCTGAACTACATAACCCTCAATATTGAAAATTATGTGGAATAATGCTTAAAGTACTCCCTTACAGACACCAAAAAAATATTTGAAATCGAACCATGCAGTGAGAAATTATAGCTAAAAAACTATTTTGCCTTTCATCCCCTCTCCTGAAGGAACCGCGCAAAATATCGGGATCAAAAGTATCTAAGAACCTTCCTCAGACTATAAGGTTAGATCGTACAAAGTATGATTCAAATCGGTTCGGTAGTTTCGGCGTGATACTTATTCGAGATACAGACAGACAGACAGACAGACAGACAGACAGACATGAAATTTTTAAATTACATTTTCGGCTTCAGCACCGATTAGAGAACGCCCTACATTTAAAATTTTCAAAATATCTTCCATGTACAGACTCCCGACCTTCTACAGTTTTATTATAAGTATAGACTGTTGAGGGTCGAGAGTCTACTGAAGCCGAAAATGCAATTGAATTTTTTTATGTCTATCAGTCCGTCTGTCTGTATCCCAAATAACTTGGTATAATCAGAGCTTATAATCCGAGGAAGCTTTTAGGATACTTTTGATATCGATCTTTTGCGCAGTTCCTTTAGGAGAGGGGATGAAAGACAAAACGACTTTTTTAGTTGTAACTTTTCAATGCGTGGTCCGATTCCAATTTTTTTTCAGTTTTATAAAGGGAATACTCTAAGGAATATGTCACACAAGTTTCAATGTTGAAGGTTTTGTAGTTCAGGAATTAGAGACATCTCAACTTTCGCCAAACCTAGAATTCAAGGATTCCTTTGAATGTGAAAATAAATAAGTTTTGGAAAAGACTTAATCTTAAGCTCTTTTATGTTTAAGCAAACAGGGCAGTTTCATACGCTGATTGATGAGTCTAATGAAAAAATACCTCTCCGTTCATACACCATAATATATATGTGACGTAAACGAAGTTGCGAGGGTCAGCTAGTATGAAATATAATTTAATTGACTGCCGCTGTGGCGTAGTCGGTGTAGTGATACCGCCTGCCGCGCCGGAGGTCCTGGGTTCGATTTTTATTTTATTTATTTTTATTTCAACTTTCTGCACAAATACATGTACAAAGGCGGACTTAATGCCAACGGCATTCTCTACCAGTCAACCTTTGGGTGATGCAGAGATAAGATAGAGCAGGTGCTAAAAGTACAATGACGAAAAGTTTGTATAAATTGGTACAAACTACAAATTTATACAAGGGAAAAAAAAATAAGAACTTAGTTACTACTTACATACATAAATATAACATACTACGAAAATTATATAATGTAGATACTTAAATAAAATAAATATTGATAGATATTTATATGTAATATAATACTATTTATAGAATATAACACATAATATGTATAAATAAATACAAATGTGAAAATCCTAACCAATAAAATAATGTTCTGCTTAAGGGACCTTATAAAGTTGACGTACCCTGTTTTTGAACGTGAGACGGTTCGTCAATTTCCTGACTTCAAGAGGAAGGGCGTTCCAGAGAAGAATGGATCGCACTAGAAAAGAGGAATGGACAAGATTTGAGGAGTGAGTTGGACAGTGCAGTAGAAGATTATTAGAGGAGCGTAAATATTTATCATGATTAGAGCCAAGTAGATGAAGATGAGATTTTAAATAAGTAGGGGCATTGGGAGATTTGAAGAGTGAAAAAAGTAAACAGACAGCTCGAAGACTGCGCCGCCGTCTAATAGGTAACCAACCCAACTCATCACGAAAAGCCGAAACGTGGTCATACTTCCTAAGATTGTAGACGAATCGAATGCAATTATTGAGAAGTTGGTCGAGTTTATTGAGCAGATCTGCATTCAGGTCGAGATAGCACACATCACCATAGTCGAAAATGGGAAAAATTAAAGTCTGCATAAGCATTGTCTTGGTTTTGACTGGTAGAAAATTTTTGAGTCGATAAAGAGCCCGCAGTGTGCCAGTCACCCTTTGGCTAACGTTAGTGACCTGAACCCGCCAACTCAAGGTTTCATCAATGTGTAAGCCCAGATTCTTAACACTGACAGTTACAGGAATAATCTTTGTGTTAAAAGTTATCGGTGCCAGAGTCACATATTTAAACTTATTGATCATGTGATTAGTGCCAATTATAATACTCTGGCATTTGTCAGGGTTAACAGCCAGCCCAAACCTACCACACCATCTACCTATCAGGTCCAAATCCGCATTTACACAATTTATCGCCTCTGCAATATTATCAACAGAGGCTTGACTATATAATTGCAGGTCATCAGCATACAGGTGATACGCACACTGAAGTTCGGAGGTTAAGATGTTGATAAATATCGAAAAAAGAAGAGGAGACAATATACCGCCTTGAGGGACCCCAGAGCCAAGATTGCACCAACTCGATGACATCTCGTCGACACAAACTGACTGCTGACGACCCTGAAGATATGAGGAAAACCAATCCAGCTCGTCAGAAGAGATCTTAATGTGGGCAAGGATGGACAAAAGTATGTCGTGGTCAATACAATTAAACGCATTCGAGAAATCAACTAAGACCATCACCGTAGCTTTACCTTTTTCCATCCCATCCCCAATGTCACCCGTTACTTTTAGGAGTGCGGTAGTCGTGCTATGTCCTGGTCTGAATCCTGATTGTAAGGGACTAAGTATGGAATTTTCATGAATAAAGTTGGACAGCTGTCTATGCACGCACGCCTCTAGCACTTTCGATAAAAAAGGGAGGATTGAAATTGGCCGAAAGTGTTTTGGAAGAGAGGGATTAGAAATTTTGGGAAGGGGACGAACGTAGGCTTTACGCCACAAGATTGGGAATTGACCAGAAGTAAGGGAAAAGTTAATAATGTGCGAGATAGCAGGAAGAAGTAGATCAAGGATAAACATGATCATACGACGGCTAATGTTGTCGCACCCCACTGCTTTTGATGTGATAGCCAAAATAGTCCTTTTGATCTCAACTGGCGTGACTGGAGAAAACTGAAAGGGTGAATAACTAGGAATGGTTAATCCGGCTACGAAGTCAACCGTTTGACGCTTGGTTAGGCCATCAATTGCGAGAGAGGTGGAGAAATACTGATTAATAGCATCTAACTCAATCGTCTTAGGTAGCTCCATCTGCCTTGGTTTACCTATTCCCAGTGTCCCTAGGAACTTCCATACTTGCGCAGGTGATGTGTAAGTTATATTATCGAAGATGTGTCGGCGTTTAGCGTTCCGTATCACCTGATTGCACCGATTCCTGGCAGTTTTGTAAGAGCTCCAAAGCATGTCTGTGCGATGTTTTTTATATTTATGAAAAGCCCGATCTCTCCGTTTCATTGCAATTCGGACTTCATTTGTTAGCCACGGCGCCGGGGGATGCTTTATCTTTACCCTCCTAACAGGAGCATGAGTGTCGTAGAGGCTATTTAAAGTTTCATTGAAGAGCAAAACTTTGTCATCAACTGTGGTAGCCTCTTCCAAAGGCGCCCAGTTTATTTCCGCGGCATCCGCACACAATTTATTGACGTCCATGCGTCCAAAACAACGCCTATGCAGCACTTTAGGTTTAAGTTTAGGAGGTTTAAGAATATAGGATAGATAAATTAAATCATGATGTGAGAAAGCCGGTGCCAAAAGCTGACCGTGTGAATGTACTAGAGAAGGAGAAGAAGTAAGAATTAAGTCGAGCCAGGTATCGTCTGTATCTTTATTGTGGTGCGTGGCCTCAAGTGGCAAAATATGAAGACTAGCTGACTCAACTATGTGAAGTAGTTTTTGAGCTCTTGAAGAGTCTACAAGAAGATTGGTATTAAAGTCACCCATGATGATGTGATGCTCATAGTCAGACCCTAATGACTCTAAGACCAATTCGAAATCGGTGAAATAATCAACACAGGGGGGACTATAAACAACGCCAAGAATAGTTTTAATACCCTTGACCCAAACTTCCAAGAAGAGGAACTCGGCGCTGGCGGAGTATTGTGGAGGAGATGAGGCAACTATTTTGAAAGGTAGATCACTGCGGAGGTATATTGCAACCCCACCTCGCTCCTTACCAATCCTGTCGTTTCTAACTAAAATAAATCCCGGGAGAGGGTAGGAAGTAGAGAGTAGTTCAGGCTTTAGGAAGCTCTCGGAAATCAGAACCGCATGAACGTGGGAGCTAGCGAAAGTAGCTACAAGGTCACTGTAGTGACCAGCCACGCTTTCTGCATTTATATGGCAGACATTAAACGACCGTCCCAATTCTTGTTCAAAATGCGTACGGAGTACATCACCAACAGTTACTGTAGTTATGTTGTCTGTGATTGAGCAAAAACTGTCATTTTCAGATGGTGTATTGTAAGCAGAGTAGAAAGAATCATTATCAGCAAATAAGTCACACATAATGTTTAAAATAATATAAATATAGTGAATATATATAAATAATATATGTATATAAAAATGTAATAAATACAATAAGCGTACCAAAATAATATTTACACTCAGTTGATGTAAGTCTTGCTCTCTGCACCACCCGCCAGCAAACATTCACAATACTGTCACCATGCGAAAAAATTCTAAATCCATGACTGTAGCAGAAAATTAACTATAACACACAATAAAATGATTTCTAGAACAAAATGAACATAATAAAAAAAAAGTGTTATGTTAGTGAAACTACATATTCGATGCTGCAACGGAACGCAATAGATTTTACACGAACAATTTAAGAATGAAAAATTCTAAATCTATGGCTTGCCCCGATTTCTGGGTTGGTCCAATTATTTGTGTGATCCACAAATGTTTCTATCGGAGTATGGGTGTTTTCTGTGAATAATATGTATGTATTTTGAAATATATAAGTATGTATATCAGTCGTCTGGATATCATAGCAAACACAGGATTTAATTTTTCTCTATCGGGGCTTCAAGATATTTAGCGTGATAATGTAGCCGGATTGTAAAACCGATCTCTTACTAATATTCCTGCAACGTTTTAGTTTAATCAATCCACATACTTACATATTTCACTACCCTCTGCCTAGTTCCTAGGATATGTAGCGTGATAATATATAGCCTATATAACGATCCTACAACTAGATTGCTATTCAAGTAAAAGATTAATTAAAATTATTCAGTAGTTTCTCTACTTTGCAAAAATATACGAAAAGATTTTCATTGTTCTCTGCCGAGCTCCTAAAATATTTAGCGTAATAATATGTTGTCTGAGTGTAAAACCTAACTCTTACTAATATTCCTGTTACGTTTAAGTTAAATCAATCCACCGGTTTACACATTTCATTGCTCTCTGCTCAGCCCCTAGGATATGTAGCGTGATAGTATATAGCCTATTTTAAGATTCCACCCCTAAGTAATATTTGTGCAAAATTTGAACCAAATCTGTTCAGTACTTTTCGAGATCCTTCCGGACAAAGCAAAGCAAACAGACAAACAGATAAACATACAAACAGACAGAAATTTTTCTGAATATATTTTTGGGTTCGGTATCTTACGTAGAACACCTAGCGAGTATTTTTTTCTTAATATTTCCAATGTACAGTTTTGGCTTTTCTATCATTTTATTATATGTATAGATATGATACGTCTCATTCAATAAAATATAAAATGTTTGTTTATTGTATCTATTTACCTATAGAGCTATTAATGCTGAACGCAGGTACAGATAGTGCGGCCGCTGAACAATGAAATTTCAGGTATAGACCCCTCGAATCTTACACCCTTCTACTCTACACCATTTAACATGAGGTATGGTATGAGACAACATTGTATCTTGTTATAGTTAAATTAATACGTGTCTTTTGCTGTTCGAAGTGTTACTTTGATTTATTATTACTTTGGCTTAATGCGTACCAGACTTGAAATTATAAATTTTATGGTTGTGACTATTTGGTTTGGGTTTTTGGAGTTCGATTTGCTGCATCTATCGATTAGTACCTGTTTCTTTGGATATTCGTAAGTAGATACTTGATAACAATTTTCTAAAAAGATAACAAGTTTATAAACGAAAGGTACCTATTTTACTTAAAAAAATGTATTATGTTTATTTATGGATACGTCTCATTCAATAAAATGTAAAAGGTTTGTTTATTGTATCTATTTACCTATAGAGCTATTAACGCAGAACGCAGGTACAGATAGTGCGGCCGCTGCACAATGTAATTTCAGGTAAAGACCCCTCATTAAGATTTGGCAATTAAGTATCTTTATCTGATTTTTTTCTAATCTCACTCCCCTCTACTCTACACCGTTCAACATGAAGTATGGTAGGTATGGTACAACGTTATTTCTCAGTTACTATCTTTCTTCGGTTTGAGTCGTACGTGTCTTGTGCTGTTCGGAGTGTTATGTTGATTTATTATTACTTTGGCTTACTGCTTATTGGACTTGAAATTATATATTTCATCGTTGTGACTATTTGGCTTGGATTTTTGGAGTTCGATTTGCTGTATCTATCGATTAGTACCTGTTTCTTTGTATATTGGTAAGTAGATACTTGATAATAATTTTTTAAAAGATGACACGGTTATTAACATAGGTATTTTATATAAATAATGTGTTTTTTAACCGACTTCAAAAAAGGTGGAGGTTACTCTATTTGACCGTTTTTTTATACGTTTGTTCGCGCAGAACTCCGCCGTTTATGGACCGATTTGAATTTTTTTTTTCGTTCGAAAAAAGATACTTTCAAGGTGGTCCCATTTTAAGGAAGTCAGGATCTGATGATGGCATCCTGGAGAAATCGAAGGTAACTTTTAAAAATTTTAGAAGCATCTAGGGCGTTTGTATTTTTTTTTGTTAAGGGCTTTAAAGTAGTACAACTTAGTGAAGGTCTGAAGTCGATCTGATGATGGAGATGATAGACAGTGGAGAGAATTCCCTAACGGTAAACAGCAGTTACCTTGTATTTGGGCTTGATTAATTTGTACTGTCGAGAACTTTACACCAAGGATCTACCTTGGTGTAAAGATTTTCAGTCTACACGTCACTAAAAACAGTAAGAAAATTTTTTTTTAACAAAAAAGAAACCGACTTCAAAGAAAACTAAATACTGAAAAATAAAATTTACTTAGCACAAAGTTAGTATATTCTGATTTATCAGATTTCAATAAATATAATACTGAAGTCAGTGCCAATATGACTATGAGAGAGCTCAATAATGCCTACCTAAGCTTACATAGTTTTACTGGGCAGTACTGGGCACCGATTTCTGTATTATATTTAAAGAAATCTGATAAATCAGAATATACTAACTTTGTGCTAAGTAAATTTTATTTTTCAGTTTTTAGTTTTTTTGAAGTCGGTTTCTTTTTTGTTAAAAAAAATATAGATTTGTTTCATTCAATAAAAGGTAAAAGGTTTGTGTATTGTATCTATTTAAAAGAGTTATTAACGCAGAATGCAGGTATAGATAGTGCGATCGATGAACAATGAAATTTCAGGTATAGACCCCTTATTACGGTTTGGCAATTAAGTATCTTTATCTGATTTTTTTCTAATCTCACTCCCCTCTACTCTACACCGTTCAACATGAAGTATGGTAGGTATGGTACAACGTTATTTCTCAGTTACTATCTTTCTTCGGTTTGAGTCGTACGTGTCTTGTGCTGTTCAGAGTGTTATGTTGATTTATTATTACTTTGGCTTACTGCTTATTGGACTTGAAATTATATATTTCATCGTTGTGACTATTTGGCTTGGATTTTTGGAGTTCGATTTGCTGTATCTATCGATTAGTACCTGTTTCTTTGTATATTGGTAAGTAGATACTTGATAATAATTTTTTAAAAGATGACACGGTTATTAACATAGGTATTTTACATAAATAATGTGTTTTTTAACCGACTTCAAAAAAGGTGGAGGTTACTCAATTTGACCGTTTTTTTATACGTTTGTTCGCGCAGAACTCCGCCGTTTATGGACCGATTAGATTTTTTTTTTTTCGTTCGAAAAAAGATACTTTCAAGGTGGTCCCATTTTAAGGAAGTCAGGATCTGATGATGGCATCCTGGAGTAATCGAAGGTAACTTTTAAAAATTTTAGAAGCATCTAGGGCGTTTGTATTTTTTTTTGTTAAGGGCTTTAAAGTAGTACAACTTAGTGAAGGTCTGGAGTCGATCTGATGATGGAGATGATAGACAGTGGAGAGAATTCCCTAACGGTAAACAGCAGTTACCTTGTATTTGGGCTTGATTAATTTGTACTGTCGAGAACTTTACACTAAGGTAGATAGATTTTCAGTCTACACGTCACTAAAAATAGTGAGACAAAATTTTTTTAACAAAGAAGAAACCGACTTCAAAGAAAACTAAATACTGAAAAATAAAATTTACTTAGCACATAGTTAGTATATTCTGATTTATCAGATTTCAATAAATATAATACTGAAGTCAGTGCCAATATGACTATGAGAGAGCTCAATAATGCCTACCTAAGCTTACATAGTTTTACTGGGCAGTACTGGGCACCGATTTCTGTATTATATTTAAAGAAATCTGATAAATCAGAATATACTTACTTTGTGCTAAGTAAATTTTATTTTTCAGTTTTTAGTGTTTTTTGAAGTCGGTTTCTTTTTTGTTAAAAAAAATATAGATTTGTTTCATTCAATAAAAGGTAAAAGGATTGTGTATTGTATCTATTTAAAAGAGTTATTAACGCAGAATGCAGGTATAGATAGTGCGATCGATGAACAATGAAATTTCAGATATAGACCCCTTATTACGGTTTGGCAATTAAGTATCTTTACCTGATTTTTTCTAATCTCACTCCCCTCTACTCTACACCATTCATCGTGAAGTATGGTATGATACTACATTGTTTCTCAGTTAATATTTTGCTTCGGTTTGAGTAGTACGTGTCTTTTGCTGTTCGGAGTTGTACGTTGATATTTTACTGTTCAGAGTGTTACGTTGGTTTATTTATACTTTGTCTCTTTACTGGACTTGGAATGTTTGAATTATATATTTTTGATCGTTGTGACTATTTGGCTTGAATTTCTGGAGTTGGATTTGCTGAAGCGATATAAACCTGTTTACTTTTATCTTTGATATTGGTAAGTAGATAAATACTTTTTCCAACATTACACGTTTAAAAATGTTTATATTTTTATGTTAATAAAGTGTTTATTTATAAGTTAGATACATATCATAAAAACTAAAAGGCAGATTTAAGGATATGTAAAAATAAACCAACCAAATGCGAGTCAGACTCGCGCACTGAGGGTTCCGTACCAAAAACGACCATAATACACGTTTGTTGTATGGGAGCCCCTCTTAGAGGTTTATTTTTGTTTATTTATTTAAACTTCATGAAAATACACAGCTCGATATTCTGTAACTAACAGTTGCAGCTTGTAAGTTATGGTGGGTACGGATTGTGTATCAAGTAGATATTGATGTTCATCAACAACTTATTTGTCTTTAGGGCATGTTCTTATGTTGTCCGTGAGGCAAAGGCCCGTGTATATTTGGGTAGGGAAGCAGTTTTATTTAACGATAAACTTCACAAGTCGTTAATCAAGTTTAGTTTTCTGTCCGTAGAATATTACACATCTTTAAATTTTAACTATTCACATCCCCTTTCACACACCTTTCACAGTCGTTTCCAAAAGATGTTTTTGGTGTTAACTGCTAATCATTATATTTGACGCTGTATATTTTTCATTTTCATACAGACAATGCAAAACAAATGTGTACTTGTAATAAAATTAAAGCAGTGAAAGCGATGTACTTTATATAACATAGCAATATGTATATTTACATATTCAGGTAGAGTGTATTGTTTGATTTACCCATAAACTTGCAAAACCTCCATAGAAATATCTTGGGTGTTGGGCTTTTAGTACAGAGAGAGAAGTGGGAAAACTTAATGTTAACTAATAAGCCTTGAGATTCTAAGCTTTGGATACAACAAAGGGTTACTATCCTATAATGAACAACTAATAAAGCTTTGTTTAAAATGAAAATGTTTTAACTTATTTTATATTCTATTGTAGGTACCTACATATTGTTGCCATAAAGCAACTTTAAGAAATGGATTCCAAGTATGCTTCGCTTGATGCTTCAAAAACAAATGGTGTCAAAAAAAATAAATCAGCCTCGAATATTAAAGTGAAACAATCGAAGACCAATCATGGAAATACAACTGCATCTAGCCGCAATAAAGTTAAGAATAAGAAACAAAACGGCGCTAATAAAGAAACAAAAAAGGCAACCGAGGTCAAACAAACTGCAGAGAACAAACCAAATGGTTCTACTTCAGAAACGGAACAGGAGACTGAGGAGAAACAAACTGCACAGCAGTTACAGGAGGCTAGGAAACAATTACCAGTATATAAGCTTAGAAAAAGGTGGGCTTCTTTTATTGTCTCCTCATAATATTGATTCTTACAATTGATTAGGTACTTTATTTATAAACATTACTTGACTAGCCGATGCCCGCAGCATCGACCGCGAAAAAATTGTTCCCGTTCTGACTTCCCGTGGGAACTTATTTGCGGGATAAAACGTAGCCTATGTGTTATTCCAGACCATAAATAATCTATCTTTGTACCAAATTTCAGAAAGATCTGTTCAGCCGTTCGAGCACACTCACATTTATAATATTAGTAAGAAGTAAGATTCATTTTAATGGTCATATATTACCTTCTTGTAAAGATATTGGCTAGTATATAGGAAGGATTCACTTAAATGTATAATTATTCTCTAATATTAATTGACAAAAATTATCTTTGTATTGTTTCAGTCTTATAGATGAAATTAAAAAGAATAAAACAATGATTATAATCGGGGAAACAGGCAGTGGTAAAACCACACAGATCCCCCAGTTATTACTTGAAAGGCATATGGAAGGCACCGGTACCATTGCAGTGACACAACCTCGCAGAGTTTCGCCGCCATTACAATAGCTCTGCGAGTGGCTGCTGAATCAAACACTACTGTTGGATCTACTGTTGGGTATGTTTCGTTATAATAATATTTAAAATAATAGATTGTTTTTTATTAAATAATAGATTATGTTGATAAATTATTTTAATATACATACCTACGCGCATTCAGTCAATTATTATTATTAAGGTACATTTATACTGGAATGAAAAAAATGGTTGATATTAATCACTTTTATTTTTGTTATAGGTACTCCGTACGATTTGAAGATGTTACGAGTTCAGAAACTAAACTCAAATATTTAACTGACGGAATGCTACTCAGAGAAGCTATGGTAGATCCGTTACTATTAAAATATTCGATAATAGTATTGGACGAGGCCCATGAACGTACTGTAAGCACAGATGTGCTTTTTGGGATTGTCAAATTGGCACAAAAGAAACGTTGTGATAAGATGTTGAGTGCCTTGAGGGTAACTAACTTTTTAACTTTTTATTTTTGTTTTGCTACAAAATAATATATTATAATTTCATTTTTCAATCTAAATCCCCTGTTCTCCTTCTTGATAGATTACTTTGATAGCCCACTGACTTCTTGCAATTGATCCCTGTGCTATCACACTTATTATTCGATTCATCCACCCATGTTTTAAATGACTAGCCATTTTTGTCCATAGCCCCAATCCGGCAATGTCATATCTGGTGTTCACCAGGCCACAGCTCTCCGAACTTACATTGAGTACTAAGTGTTTCCAAATTTCGCAGATCATAATTATGTCAGCCACAATGGATGTGGACACCTTCAAAGAATACTTTGATGACTGTACAGTGATTTATTTAGAGGGGCGAACATTCCCCGTCACTATTCACCACACAAAGGTCAAACACGACGACTATCAGCATGCGGCCCTTAGTACATTATTCCAGCTACATAAAGACACACCTGCAGAGTAAGTACTTTATCTTCTATACTAATTTTAGCTAATGCGCACGGCTTCGCCCACGTGAAATTCGGTTACCATTCCTGCTTCCTGTGGAAACGTTTTCTCTGAATAAAAGTAGCCTATGTGTTATTCCCATTCCAGACTATAATCTATTCCTGTACCAAGTTTCAGTCAGTTCTGTTCAGCTGTTAGAGTGTCATAACGAACATCTTCACAAACTTTCAAAAAATTCTTTCACTGTTGGGAATCTAACTATCCGTGGGTGAGATAATCTACATTTATTCCCACGGGAACGGGAACTAATGGGGTGAAACCGCGTGACATCGGCTATTTGTATATAAATAATAATGACATTGCCATTATTTTGTCTATCCTACTACCTAGGTATATTAAACATGTTAATGTTTTCAGCCAAGACTTTTTGGTGTTTTTGACTGGAGAAGAAGAAATCGAAGCAGTGATGCACAATATCAAACAAATAGCTCAGGTGAGTTCTTGAAACATATTCAGTTATTTTTACATAACAATAATATAATATACCTATATAATGTAAAGTTATCATTGGACAATGTTTATGTATTTATTTTAATTTTAGGAATTCGGCGGGCCTCCTATTAGGGTGTGTCCTCTTTATGCAAGCCTGCCTGCTGCCAAACAGCTACAAGTATGGCAACCCGCACCAGTTGGCACCAGAAAAATAGTTCTGTCTACAAACATAGCTGAAGCTTCTGTGACGATACCGGGCATCCGAATTGTCATTGATTCGGGACTTGTGAAAGAAAGGTATGGATATTTGGTTTACTTACGCATTGTGTGTTAATATTAACTCGATCTTTCTAGAACTGCCTCGGTGGCGCTCAGTAGTGCAACCGACTGGCGCCCTGAGATCCGTGATTCGTGATTCGATTCCCGGATCGGACCAAATATTTGTGTGATCCACAAATGTTTGTTTTGGAGTTTGGGAGATAATTATGATGTTATTCAGTTGTCTAGTTCCCACAGCACACGTTTATAATGGCTTAATTTGGGCTAGATGGCGAGAGAATGTCCATCCAAAATATTAAATTATTGGTATAATAAATCACTTGTACAATTTATGCCTCAAATTATTTTACAGTAGGTATTTAAGTTTCAAAAAACATACAGATATAATATTTGCTTACACCAAATAGTAGTTTAATTTCTTTTAAAAAGATTAGGTAGGTACAATTATCGTGATCAGATTGACTGTAAATATATCCAGCCGCTTACAAAACTGTTTCTTAACTTTTGTATGTTTGACATTTCGCAAGTGGCGATGTACAAGCCTTACGTGAAATAAGTGTTTTTGATCGCCGTTGTCATATTCAGTGTATATTCACCCAGCGACTAACAAATCCGCGTTCCTCAGGTCCTGGTGTGGCAACACAGGCGCTGAGCGTCTGTCAGTGCACCCTTGCTCTCAGGCCGCGGGCTGGCAGCGAGCAGGCCGCGCGGGCCGCACAGCCCCCGGTACGGCGTACCGACTGTACACCGCCGCAGACTTCAAAGCTAGACCTACACATACTGCACCTGAGATTGTACGGTAAGTTTCTGTGATCCTCAATTGCTCTATTATTTCATGTCATGTCCGCTCTGGAAGAGATTTCTTATAGAAATATGCAGCGCCATTGTACTCTTTTCTCCTAGCTATACGTATGCCTATCACTATTATTTCATGTCATGTTCCCTCTGGAAGAGATTCCTTATAGAAATAACTATCGCCGTTGTACTCTTTTTTTTTCTAGTTATATTTCTTTATATTATTGACGTCCACCCGCTAGATGGACCAACGATCTAGGTCGCAGGCTGGGACTGGATGCGGAAGGCACAGGACCGCGTACTGTGGCGCGAACTGGGAGAGGCCTACGTCGAGCAGTAGACTGCTATAGGCTGATTTGATTGATTGATAATTCTATGCTTTGAAGATCATCAGCTTACTTCTTCAACTAAAAATCACAGTTCCGATTGATCTGCTGCATCAAGTAGTCTGCGGGACACCTAACTTCTCAGAAAATTACAACATTTATACCATAACTAGCTGAGCCCGCAACTTCGTTTACGACACATAAGGTGTATGAAAGGAAAGGTATTCTTCATCAGAGTCATCAAGCAGCGTCTGAAACTGCCCTGTTTGCTTAATCATAAAAGAGCTAAATGATTAAGTCTATTTTAAAACAATTCAGTCCACGCCTTCGGCGCGGACTGAATTGTTTAAAGATAGTCTCTTTTATGATTAAGCCAACACGCCAGTTTAGGTTCACTCACATTCAAAGAAACCCCTACAATTAAAATTTTCAAAATATCTGATTCTTAAAAGTGTTATAACTCTTTTATTACTAAACCGATTTACATAAAACAAACGCTAAATGTTAACTGGAGCAAACCTCAACACAATAAAAAAAACCGCATTGCAATCGGTTGAGCGGTTACTGAGATTAGCGTGCACAACCGTACAGACAAACAGATATACAGACATACAGACATACAGACAAACAGACAAAAATTCTAAAAATCATTGTTTTGGGTTCTATTGCGTTCATAAAGCCCCCCTATAATATTTTTTCTTATTTATCTTCCATGTACAGACAGCGACCTGTTACGATTTTATTATATGTATTGATATTGATATCTGGGCTTTATAGTAATACTAGTGATCATTCAAAAATATAATGTTTTCTTGTATTATAGCGGAAGTCAATGCGTTGTTCATTCCACACCACTCCAATCCATCCCATGAAATTTAGTCTCCTATTTCTTTATATTCAATCTTATGTACGGCTCCACAGGTGCCCACTGTCGACGACACTGCTGCAACTAATAACGACGGGGGCGGACCCCGCCACTTTTCCTCTCATCGACGCACCTCCTGCAGACTCTTTAAAAGCCTCGCTAGCTTTACTCAAAGAATTAGGTAAGTAAGAGTGACATCATAACATCATAGATATGCTCAAATTGTTTGCTGTTGTTACACGCCCTAGATCCACAAATTATATTTGTAAAAGTATCTAGAAGTGCAAAATCTGTTTTCTGACATGTTTCTGTAGCTTTAAATCTTCCATTCTTTATATAACTAAATAATTGGAAATTATACTACACTTTAATTCAAAACCTACATTTTTATTTTTATTTGGATTTCTTTGTTCTAGGTGCCATCCATAAGGAGTACAGGCCAAAACTCACTCAGCTTGGCAAAAAGATGTCAAGATTCCCCTTAGATCCTAAATACTCAAAAGTGCTGTTGAGTGCACCGGCGTTCGGCTGTTTAGAGGAGGTAGGTACTCATGTAGTAAGAATTTGTATAGGATCCTTGTATACTCCATTAAATTAATAGTCTATTAAAGATTAATATCTATGGGGATACCCTGAATAGTTTTTTGTTCATGTTTTTATTTTCAAAAATGATTATACGCTCCGCTCCATTGCATCAATAATTTCGTTTTACCACCACTGTCACTGTTCCATACATTAATAATTGCTCCATTTATTTTATTGACTTCTTCAATATTACCATGTTTAATATAAAAATAAATATTGTTCGCAGGTTTTAAGTATAATAGCAGTTCTTTCAAGTGAAAACATATTTTACACACCAATGAACAAAAGGGAAGAAGCTTTTAAAGTAAAACAGAAGTTCGTATCGCCTCTAGGAGACCATATAACTCTTCTCAACGTATACAAAGCCTATTGTAAAGCACCCTTGAAGAAGGTAAGTTCGCCCTTAAAAAGTAAGGTCTAGCATGTCAATCTTATTCTGTCGTAATTCTAATAAATTTCTTTTCTTGAAAGTAAAAATCTTTATAATATTAACGGTTTACCCACTGACTTACCTTACCTCTATTGTTCATTGTAGTATTTTAAATGCATTGAATTTGAAAAATTATCGACGGCCTATCGCATTTCGCCGTATCATATATGTTTCAAAGCGTTGGAAAAGGACAGTAATACGGCAAATGAAATAGGCCGTCGTTAAATATAAGTTGCCCCAAGTCGTTATTTAAAAAAGTGTTTTCTAACGATAATTCCATTTTGTATTATTTTCTGTACTTGACATAAGACTTTCTTTTGCCAACAGCAATGGTGCCGAGATAACTATTTCGATCGAAAAAATTTGGCTCACGCATTTGAAGTGAGGCAACAGTTATCCAGCATATGCCAGAATTTAGATATATTTGAAACCAGCTGTGGAGAGGCATATGAACAGGTAATGTTTCATGTAGTCTTTTAACAGGATTCGCTCAGCCGCTAGAACGTGATTGAGTTACAAATAGCTTCACAAACTTTCACGTTTATATTATTAGTAGGATTCCTTTTTTTTATTTTCACATGCGTTTTCACGCATACATCGGTTACTCGGGATTGACCCATTATTAATTTATCAATATCGTCAAATTAATCCTCTCCAATATGTTTATTAACACTTTATCCTTCATTTCAGGTACTAAAGTGCCTTCTATGCGGGTTATACACGAACTGCGCATGGTTGAGAGGTGGAGTTACTCAAGGCCAGAGTCCTATGTCTAACGGACGGTACGTAACTGCTTCAGGGTCCGCAGTTGGTCTACATCCTTCAGGCACCCTTCATTCAATGAGACCGTCACCTCCCATGCTATTGTACACAGACCTATTGCACACAAACCGCACTTATATGATCACAGCATCGGTCATACAACCGCAATGGCTACATCAAGTAGCCCCAGAATATGCTCGAAAGTGCCGCGCCTATCGGTGACGAACTTTCTGTAAATATTTTTCCTGAATGGTGTTTCAAAGTTGTGTTCGCGGACTGCGAAACATATAAACAATCTTACCATTATTTGTAAATAAATGTGATGTAATCATGTGACTTTTATAATGAAACAAGTACAAAGTTGTATTTTTTTTACCTAGTCCTAATTTTTATTGTAAATATAATCTACAATTGTCATAATATCTTATTTAATTCATCTATGTTGCTCTACTGGCGACCCATTTGCTTTGGTTCATAAGTCGTTGAACTTTACAAGTCTGTTCTGATAAGCGCCAGCTTTCTGCACTCCTTTTCTTCATTGTCCGTCATAGATAAATTACCTAAGATATTCTGACAGTTGTAGGACTCATCATGTTGTTAACCCTCGAAGACACTGAGCGTGTTTACAAGCTACAAGTTGCAATCTGCTTTTGACATTCACATTTAAAATCACTTGCCAACATTGAAACTCGCCAACTAGCAGCTTGTAAACTAGCTCCGTGTCAACAAGACCTTAGTTGTTTTATACCTAAGTACCTCAGTGCCTTAATTATGAAACATTACGACTTATAGGTATGCTATAATTAGTTAGTAGGTAATTTTAATAGTTATTGTAAGTACATTGCTTTAATAAATTGTAAGCTAGGATTCTTTTCGTCTAAGTGTTTTTAAGACAAATAAAATTAATGTAAATTACAAATAATTTTTACTTACCTACTCTAAGCTAAATGGATGTTCTGCTAAAGTTTCTGTGTCAGGAAGGGTTTAGTTTATACTTAGCCTGGGGGTTGGTTCTACTTCTAATGGCTGCTAGAGTATTTATGGTTTGCTTTTTGTTTTCGGCATTGTTGGTAGAGACTGCCGGTACAGCCGTCGCACCTCCCAACCCCATAAAAGCGCTTGCGTCGTTGCCTCGTCTGTTGGTCATAGTAGGCAGCAGATTTCGAGTGATGGCAATGTCATAATTGTTTGGCGACTGTTTTCGACAAAACTTTCTTGTACAGAGTACGCGCAATGATACAACTTTGCTACTACAGGGCATGGGCGCTTGGATGCCAGGAGCTACCGCACGATCTGATTTGACTGCATCTGACATAAGCTTCATTAATATAAATGAGAATGAAGTTGAGAAGCTCTTAAAGGTAGAAGATGTCAGCAAATCTTCAGGGCCTGATAACATCCTCCCAGTTCTTATATTGAACTGTGCTGAAAGTCTTGCCCCTCCCCAGTACATCTTGTTCCGCCGCTCCTTGACTACTGGGGTTGAACCTACTATATGAAAATCGGCTTATGTGACACCCATTTTTAAAAAGGGATCTAGGTAGTGTTAAGAATTACAGACCGATCTCCAAGTTGTGTGTGTTCGCTGGTTTACCAAAATTATGGAAAAATTGTGACACACAGACAGGTTTACTCCGCTCTTAAACTAAGCTTCATTGAGCATTCAAATTTATATTATAATGTCATGTAGTAATGTTTTCAGTGCATTCTGTAATATTAATCCCATCAAAAACAATGCTTGTAAAAAAACCAAGTCTTGCAACTCTGTTCTTCTACCGTAAAAAGTAGTGAGATTCAGATTAATGTCATTACCAAGTCGGTTATTTATTCAGTCTCTGCAGGGGACTTTCTGTCTTTAATTTTACGTTATTAGCTAACTCAACAACATCTTATTGTGTTCATAAATCAATATTTAAATAATAAATATAAATAAATAAATAAATAAATATTCACGGACATCTCACACATCGCTATCTGATCCCAAAGTAAGCTAGGAATAACCTGCTTGTGTTATGGGTATCAGACCACGGATATTAATACTTATATACTTTTAAATACATACATATAATACATAGAAACACCCAGAC
This sequence comes from Miltochrista miniata, assembly GCA_933228765.1. Taxonomy (NCBI): domain Eukaryota; kingdom Metazoa; phylum Arthropoda; class Insecta; order Lepidoptera; family Erebidae; genus Miltochrista; species Miltochrista miniata. Next base: position 24,402,725 of record OW121751.1, read on the forward strand.
TCTTGAGACAAACATTTATGGGTCACACAAATATTTGTCTCCGGTGGGAATCGAACCCACGACCTCCAGCGCCGCAGGCGGTATCACTACCGACTGCGCCACAGAGGCAGTCAGTATATTTAGAATCTATAATGTTTTAAATAAATAGATTGACTTGGCAATCGCATGAAAACATTATGCTACCTATCTCACAAGTAATACATTAAATTAGATTGTTTATTACGAATGCCATGTCAATCCATTTTTTGAAACTTTCAAGATTGTAAAGATTGATTTATGAACACAATAAGATGTTGTTAGCTAATTACGTAAAATTTAAAACAGAAGGTCCCCTGCAGAGACTGAATAAATAACCGACTTGGTAATGACATGAATCTGAATCTCACTACTTTTTACGGTAGAAGAACAAAGTTGCGAGACTTGTTTTTTCTTTACAACTATTGTTTTTGATGGGATCTCGTTTCTTTTTGTTAGAGTATGACAGAGAATGATAATAATATAAGCATGAACCATCACCTGGTATAGGGCCCACCCAGTGTAGGCGGGTATGAACATTCACTTATAGTATTTCCATTTCCATTGCGACTACAAGTACCTACTTGTAATGTAAGCAAGAGTTTTGTTTAAGAGTAGTACACAATTAACAGACAAACGGGACGTTAATAAAAATAATACTTTTTGTAGTCTAAAGTGATACCTAAGTTGGAGCGTGTAGGCATCAGAGGCATTGCGCTTGATATTTTTAAAAGCTATCTGCGCAATCGTACCCAATGTGTTAAAATAAATGAATATTTCAGTGAACTAGAAATAATATCATACGGCGTTCCACAGGGAAGCATATTAGGGGCCAATTTCGTTTCAAATTTACGTAAACGATGTGTGCAATTTGAAACTAAAAAAATCTGAAATGTTTGTATATGCCGGCGATACCGCAATTATAGTATCAAGACCTACCTGGGATAATGTTAGGGGCAGCGCAGAGTTGGCTTTAAAAAAGAGTAGCAAGCTGGCTCTGTGAAAACCTCCTAACGTTAAACCTTCAAAAAACGTACTTCATACCCTTCGCAATACGCCCAAATATGCTTCCTGATGCATCATTCACCGTAACAGTATATACATGTTCTCAACCAGCTTCTCCGTGCCGTTGCAAAGCCCTCACTAGATGTGTAGATGTAGGTATGAACACCTCATTAAGTTAAGTGTCTTTATCTGATTTTTTTTCTAATCTCACTCCATTCTACTCTACACCATTCAACATGAAGTATGGTATGAGACAACATTTTCTTGCTTCGGTTTAATTAATACGTGTATTGTGCTGTTTGGGGTGTTAAGTTGATTTATTATTACATTGGCTTACCGCGTACCGGACTTGAAATTATATATATTATCGTTGCGACTATTTGGCTTGGATTTTCGGAGTTTAATTTGCTGTATCTATCGATTAGTACCTGTTTCTTTGGATAATGGTAAGTGGATACTTGATAACAATTTTTTAAAAGATAACACAATTATGAACGTAGGTATTTTATTTAAATAATGTGTTTACCTATAGATATGTATCATTCAATAAAAGATAAAAGGTTTGTTTATTGTATCTAATTACCAGAGCTATTAACGCAGAATGCAGGTATAGATAGTGCGATCGCTGAACAATGAAATTTCAGGTATAGACCCCTCATTACGGTTTGGCAATTTAGTATCTTTCCCTGATTTTTTTCTAATCTCACTCCCCTCTACTCTACACCGTTCAACATGAAGTGTGGTAGGTATGATACAACGTTATTTCTCAGTTACTATCTTGCTTCGGTTTGAGTAGTACGTGTCTTGTGCTGTTCGGAGTGTTACGTTGATTTATTATTACTTTGGCTTACTGCTTACCGGACTAGATATTGTATATTCCATCTTTGTGACTATTTGGCTTGGATTTTCGATTTGCTGTATCTATCGATTAGTACCAGTTTCTTTGAATATTTGTAAGTAGATACTTGAAAATATTTTTTAAAGATAACGCGATTATATGTAGGTATTTTATTTAAAAATGTGTTTATTTATAGATATGTCTCATTCAATAAAAGACAAAAAGTTTGTTTATTCTATCTATTTACCTGTAGAGCTATTAACGCAGAACGCAGATACAGATAGTGCGGTCGCTGAACAATGTAATTTTAGGTATAGACCCCTCATTACGTTTTGGCAATTAAGTGTCTGTACCTATTTGTTTTTCTAATCTCACTCCCTTGTACTCTACATCATTCAACATGAAGTATGGTATGATACAACATTGTATCTTGTTTCGGTTTAATTAATACATGTCTTGTGCTGTTCAGAGTGTTACGATGTTTTATTATTACTTTGGCTTACTGCTTACCGGACTTGTAATTATATATTTTATCGTTGTGACTATTTGGCTTGGATTTTCGGAGCTCGATTTGCTGTATCTATCAATTAGTACATGTTCCTTTGGATATTGGTGAGTAGATACTTGATAACAATTTTTAAAAGAAGACATATTTAAATGTAGGTATTTTATTAAAAAATGTTTTCAATTATAGATATATCTCATTGAATAATAGATAAAAGGTTTGTATTTTGTATCTAATTACCTAGAGAGCTATTAACGCAGAACGCAGGTACAGATAGTGCGGCCGCTGAACAATGAAATTTCAGGTATAGACCCCTCATTAAGTTAAGTGTCTTCATCTGATATTTTTTCTTATCTCACTCGCTTCTACTCTACACCATTCAACATGAAGTATGGTATGATACAACATTGTACCTTGTTTCGGTTGAATTAATACGTAACTTGTGCTTTTCGGAGTGTTACGTTGATTTTTTATTACTTTGGCTTACTGCGTACCAGACTTGAAGTTATATATTTTATCGTTGTGTCTACAGTGCAACCTTAATATAATGAAAATCAATTTAACGATTTCCTCGATGTAAAGATTTTTCTTAATCCCCTTGAATTGTCCATAAGAGTCAGTGTAAATAATTCTCTACATTACGAACTTTTTTACGAACAACCTCTTTATAACGAATTTTTAACTATTAAAAAAAGTGTAAATACCTCTAATTAACGAATTGCGTCAACTCAAAACCTCGTAACGTTCCCACCAATATGAACCTTAGCCCCCGATCATGTGATTTCATCGCATTTTCTTTTTCGTAAAACAATTGTAGTCGTTTGATGGAGAGTAATGTAAACAGTGCTGTTCGTCACTATTGTTGAAAATTCTAGTTGCAATGGCTCAGAAACGTAAAAAGTGTTCCTTATCAGTCGCAGTTAACCTCTATGTAACAAATTTTAGACCAACTGAACCTCAATATTACAAACCTTAGTTTAACGAAAACCTTGATATATGTACATATATTAAAATGAATAGATATAACAACTGTACATTGGAAATATTTAAAAAAAATCTCGCTAGGTGTTCTACGAAAGAAGAAAATTTTTTGTCTGTTTGCTTTGCTGTGTCCGAAAGGATCTCAATAAGTACTCAATAGATTTGATTCAAATTTTGCACAAATATTAACTAGGGTTAGGGTCTTAAAAATAGGCTTTATATTATCACGCTACTATCCTAGGGTTAGCCCCTAAGATAAGTTTAGGGCAATGAAATATACAAATCGGTGGATTAATTTAACTAAAATATTGCAGGAATATTACTAAGAGATAGTTTTACGCACAGGCTATATATTATTACGCTAAATATTTTAGGAGCTCGGCAGAGAACTAAGTATATTATTGCAAAATACAGAAACTACTGAATAATGTTAATCAATCATTTACTTGAATAGCAATCTGGAGGTAGGATCTTTAAATAGGCTAAATATTATCACGCTACATATACGTGGATTGATTAAACTGAAACGTTACAGGAATATTAGTAAGAGATCGGTTTTACCATGGAGCACATATAAGAGAGGAGGTGTTGTAATATGATTTCCCTATGAAACAATGAGTGACTCGGCGCGGGGGGAGGGTGTGGTGAGGAGAGGCAAATCCCCCGTAGCGGGTTAACACCCGAACCAACTACCCAGACGCGGGATAGCACCCGAACCCCATAGGCGAGGTTGAAATGTTCGCCAAAGTCTGCCGAGAGCCCTGGAACATCCTTCCGAGTGCTTACCCGGGACTCCTGGCCGTAGACAGTTGTAGGGCACCGTGTGTTTTCAGTCGGTAGGAGTCCGGCATAGCATCCATGTAGGATTTCCACACGTAAAAAAAAACGTGTCTTTATCTGATTTTTTTTCAAATCTCACTCTCTTCTACTCTACACCATTCAACATGAAGTATGGTATGATACAACATTGTATCTTGTTACAGTTTAATTAATACATGTCTTGTGCTGTTCGGAGTGTTACGTAGATTTATTATTACTTTGGCTTACTGCGTACCAAACTTGAAATTATAAATTTTATCGTTGTGACTATTTGGCTTGGATCTTCGGAGTTCAATTTGCTGTATCTCTCGATTAGTACCTGTTTCTTTAGATATTGGTAAGTAGATACTTGATAACAATTTTTTAAAAAGATAACACGTTTATAAACGTAGGTACAATTTTATTTAAGAAAATGTATTGTGTTTATTTATAGACTAGCTGACCCTCGCAACTTCGTTTACGTCACATAAGGTGTACGAATGGAGGGGTACTTCTTCATGAGACTCATCAAGCAGCGTGTGAAGCGGCCCTGTTTGCTTAATCATAAAAGAGCTTAATGATTAGGGCTATTGTAAAACAATTCAGTCCGCGCTAAAGGCGTGGACTGAATTGTTTTAGAATAGACTTTAGACCAACACGCCCCTTTAGCCTCACTTTCAAAAAAAATGTTGAATTCTAGATTTACAGAAAGTTGAGATGCCCCTAATTTCTGAACTACATAACCCTCAATATTGAAAATTATGTGGAATAATGCTTAAAGTACTCCCTTACAGACACCAAAAAAATATTTGAAATCGAACCATGCAGTGAGAAATTATAGCTAAAAAACTATTTTGCCTTTCATCCCCTCTCCTGAAGGAACCGCGCAAAATATCGGGATCAAAAGTATCTAAGAACCTTCCTCAGACTATAAGGTTAGATCGTACAAAGTATGATTCAAATCGGTTCGGTAGTTTCGGCGTGATACTTATTCGAGATACAGACAGACAGACAGACAGACAGACAGACAGACATGAAATTTTTAAATTACATTTTCGGCTTCAGCACCGATTAGAGAACGCCCTACATTTAAAATTTTCAAAATATCTTCCATGTACAGACTCCCGACCTTCTACAGTTTTATTATAAGTATAGACTGTTGAGGGTCGAGAGTCTACTGAAGCCGAAAATGCAATTGAATTTTTTTATGTCTATCAGTCCGTCTGTCTGTATCCCAAATAACTTGGTATAATCAGAGCTTATAATCCGAGGAAGCTTTTAGGATACTTTTGATATCGATCTTTTGCGCAGTTCCTTTAGGAGAGGGGATGAAAGACAAAACGACTTTTTTAGTTGTAACTTTTCAATGCGTGGTCCGATTCCAATTTTTTTTCAGTTTTATAAAGGGAATACTCTAAGGAATATGTCACACAAGTTTCAATGTTGAAGGTTTTGTAGTTCAGGAATTAGAGACATCTCAACTTTCGCCAAACCTAGAATTCAAGGATTCCTTTGAATGTGAAAATAAATAAGTTTTGGAAAAGACTTAATCTTAAGCTCTTTTATGTTTAAGCAAACAGGGCAGTTTCATACGCTGATTGATGAGTCTAATGAAAAAATACCTCTCCGTTCATACACCATAATATATATGTGACGTAAACGAAGTTGCGAGGGTCAGCTAGTATGAAATATAATTTAATTGACTGCCGCTGTGGCGTAGTCGGTGTAGTGATACCGCCTGCCGCGCCGGAGGTCCTGGGTTCGATTTTTATTTTATTTATTTTTATTTCAACTTTCTGCACAAATACATGTACAAAGGCGGACTTAATGCCAACGGCATTCTCTACCAGTCAACCTTTGGGTGATGCAGAGATAAGATAGAGCAGGTGCTAAAAGTACAATGACGAAAAGTTTGTATAAATTGGTACAAACTACAAATTTATACAAGGGAAAAAAAAATAAGAACTTAGTTACTACTTACATACATAAATATAACATACTACGAAAATTATATAATGTAGATACTTAAATAAAATAAATATTGATAGATATTTATATGTAATATAATACTATTTATAGAATATAACACATAATATGTATAAATAAATACAAATGTGAAAATCCTAACCAATAAAATAATGTTCTGCTTAAGGGACCTTATAAAGTTGACGTACCCTGTTTTTGAACGTGAGACGGTTCGTCAATTTCCTGACTTCAAGAGGAAGGGCGTTCCAGAGAAGAATGGATCGCACTAGAAAAGAGGAATGGACAAGATTTGAGGAGTGAGTTGGACAGTGCAGTAGAAGATTATTAGAGGAGCGTAAATATTTATCATGATTAGAGCCAAGTAGATGAAGATGAGATTTTAAATAAGTAGGGGCATTGGGAGATTTGAAGAGTGAAAAAAGTAAACAGACAGCTCGAAGACTGCGCCGCCGTCTAATAGGTAACCAACCCAACTCATCACGAAAAGCCGAAACGTGGTCATACTTCCTAAGATTGTAGACGAATCGAATGCAATTATTGAGAAGTTGGTCGAGTTTATTGAGCAGATCTGCATTCAGGTCGAGATAGCACACATCACCATAGTCGAAAATGGGAAAAATTAAAGTCTGCATAAGCATTGTCTTGGTTTTGACTGGTAGAAAATTTTTGAGTCGATAAAGAGCCCGCAGTGTGCCAGTCACTCTTTGGCTAACGTTAGTGACCTGAACCCGCCAACTCAAGGTTTCATCAATGTGTAAGCCCAGATTCTTAACACTGACAGTTACAGGAATAATCTTTGTGTTAAAAGTTATCGGTGCCAGAGTCACATATTTAAACTTATTGATCATGTGATTAGTGCCAATTATAATACTCTGGCATTTGTCAGGGTTAACAGCCAGCCCAAACCTACCACACCATCTACCTATCAGGTCCAAATCCGCATTTACACAATTTATCGCCTCTGCAATATTATCAACAGAGGCTTGACTATATAATTGCAGGTCATCAGCATACAGGTGATACGCACACTGAAGTTCGGAGGTTAAGATGTTGATAAATATCGAAAAAAGAAGAGGAGACAATATACCGCCTTGAGGGACCCCAGAGCCAAGATTGCACCAACTCGATGACATCTCGTCGACACAAACTGACTGCTGACGACCCTGAAGATATGAGGAAAACCAATCCAGCTCGTCAGAAGAGATCTTAATGTGGGCAAGGATGGACAAAAGTATGTCGTGGTCAATACAATTAAACGCATTCGAGAAATCAACTAAGACCATCACCGTAGCTTTACCTTTTTCCATCCCATCCCCAATGTCACCCGTTACTTTTAGGAGTGCGGTAGTCGTGCTATGTCCTGGTCTGAATCCTGATTGTAAGGGACTAAGTATGGAATTTTCATGAATAAAGTTGGACAGCTGTCTATGCACGCACGCCTCTAGCACTTTCGATAAAAAAGGGAGGATTGAAATTGGCCGAAAGTGTTTTGGAAGAGAGGGATTAGAAATTTTGGGAAGGGGACGAACGTAGGCTTTACGCCACAAGATTGGGAATTGACCAGAAGTAAGGGAAAAGTTAATAATGTGCGAGATAGCAGGAAGAAGTAGATCAAGGATAAACATGATCATACGACGGCTAATGTTGTCGCACCCCACTGCTTTTGATGTGATAGCCAAAATAGTCCTTTTGATCTCAACTGGCGTGACTGGAGAAAACTGAAAGCCAATATGACTATGAGAGAGCTCAATAATGCCTACCTAAGCTTACATAGTTTTACTGGGCAGTACTGGGCACCGATTTCTGTATTATATTTAAAGAAATCTGATAAATCAGAATATACTAACTTTGTGCTAAGTAAATTTTATTTTTCAGTTTTTAGTTTTTTTGAAGTCGGTTTCTTTTTTGTTAAAAAAAATATAGATTTGTTTCATTCAATAAAAGGTAAAAGGTTTGTGTATTGTTTTCTATTTAAAAGAGTTATTAACGCAGAATGCAGGTATAGATAGTGCGATCGATGAACAATGAAATTTCAGGTATAGACCCCTTATTACGGTTTGGCAATTAAGTATCTTTATCTGATTTTTTTCTAATCTCACTCCCCTCTACTCTACACCGTTCAACATGAAGTATGGTAGGTATGGTACAACGTTATTTCTCAGTTACTATCTTTCTTCGGTTTGAGTCGTACGTGTCTTGTGCTGTTCAGAGTGTTATGTTGATTTATTATTACTTTGGCTTACTGCTTATTGGACTTGAAATTATATATTTCATCGTTGTGACTATTTGGCTTGGATTTTTGGAGTTCGATTTGCTGTATCTATCGATTAGTACCTGTTTCTTTGTATATTGGTAAGTAGATACTTGATTATATTTAAAGAAATCTGATAAATCAGAATATACTTACTTTGTGCTAAGTAAATTTTATTTTTCAGTTTTTAGTTTTTTTTGAAGTCGGTTTCTTTTTTGTTAAAAAAAATATAGATTTGTTTCATTCAATAAAAGGTAAAAGGATTGTGTATTGTATCTATTTAAAAGAGTTATTAACGCAGAATGCAGGTATAGATAGTGCGATCGATGAACAATGAAATTTCAGATATAGACCCCTTATTACGGTTTGGCAATTAAGTATCTTTACCTGATTTTTTCTAATCTCACTCCCCTCTACTCTACACCATTCATCGTGAAGTATGGTATGATACTACATTGTTTCTCAGTTAATATTTTGCTTCGGTTTGAGTAGTACGTGTCTTTTGCTGTTCGGAGTTGTACGTTGATATTTTACTGTTCAGAGTGTTACGTTGGTTTATTTATACTTTGTCTCTTTACTGGACTTGGAATGTTTGAATTATATATTTTTGATCGTTGTGACTATTTGGCTTGAATTTCTGGAGTTGGATTTGCTGAAGCGATATAAACCTGTTTACTTTTATCTTTGATATTGGTAAGTAGATAAATACTTTTTCCAACATTACACGTTTAAAAATGTTTATATTTTTATGTTAATAAAGTGTTTATTTATAAGTTAGATACATATCATAAAAACTAAAAGGCAGATTTAAGGATATGTAAAAATAAACCAACCAAATGCGAGTCAGACTCGCGCACTGAGGGTTCCGTACCAAAAACGACAATAATACACGTTTGTTGTATGGGAGCCCCTCTTAGAGGTTTATTTTTGTTTATTTATTTAAACTTCATGAAAATACACAGCTCGATATTCTGTAACTAACAGTTGCAGCTTGTAAGTTATGGTGGGTACGGATTGTGTATCAAGTAGATATTGATGTTCATCAACAACTTATTTGTCTTTAGGGCATGTTCTTATGTTGTCCGTGAGGCAAAGGCCCGTGTATATTTGGGTAGGGAAGCAGTTTTATTTAACGATAAACTTCACAAGTCGTTAATCAAGTTTAGTTTTCTGTCCGTAGAATATTACACATCTTTAAATTTTAACTATTCACATCCCCTTTCACACACCTTTCACAGTCGTTTCCAAAAGATGTTTTTGGTGTTAACTGCTAATCATTATATTTGACGCTGTATATTTTTCATTTTCATACAGACAATGCAAAACAAATGTGTACTTGTAATAAAATTAAAGCAGTGAAAGCGATGTACTTTATATAACATAGCAATATGTATATTTACATATTCAGGTAGAGTGTATTGTTTGATTTACCCATAAACTTGCAAAACCTCCATAGAAATATCTTGGGTGTTGGGCTTTTAGTACAGAGAGAGAAGTGGGAAAACTTAATGTTAACTAATAAGCCTTGAGATTCTAAGCTTTGGATACAACAAAGGGTTACTATCCTATAATGAACAACTAATAAAGCTTTGTTTAAAATGAAAATGTTTTAACTTATTTTATATTCTATTGTAGGTACCTACATATTGTTGCCATAAAGCAACTTTAAGAAATGGATTCCAAGTATGCTTCGCTTGATGCTTCAAAAACAAATGGTGTCAAAAAAAATAAATCAGCCTCGAATATTAAAGTGAAACAATCGAAGACCAATCATGGAAATACAACTGCATCTAGCCGCAATAAAGTTAAGAATAAGAAACAAAACGGCGCTAATAAAGAAACAAAAAAGGCAACCGAGGTCAAACAAACTGCAGAGAACAAACCAAATGGTTCTACTTCAGAAACGGAACAGGAGACTGAGGAGAAACAAACTGCACAGCAGTTACAGGAGGCTAGGAAACAATTACCAGTATATAAGCTTAGAAAAAGGTGGGCTTCTTTTATTGTCTCCTCATAATATTGATTCTTACAATTGATTAGGTACTTTATTTATAAACATTACTTGACTAGCCGATGCCCGCAGCATCGACCGCGAAAAAATTGTTCCCGTTCTGACTTCCCGTGGGAACTTATTTGCGGGATAAAACGTAGCCTATGTGTTATTCCAGACCATAAATAATCTATCTTTGTACCAAATTTCAGAAAGATCTGTTCAGCCGTTCGAGCACACTCACATTTATAATATTAGTAAGAAGTAAGATTCATTTTAATGGTCATATATTACCTTCTTGTAAAGATATTGGCTAGTATATAGGAAGGATTCACTTAAATGTATAATTATTCTCTAATATTAATTGACAAAAATTATCTTTGTATTGTTTCAGTCTTATAGATGAAATTAAAAAGAATAAAACAATGATTATAATCGGGGAAACAGGCAGTGGTAAAACCACACAGATCCCCCAGTTATTACTTGAAAGGCATATGGAAGGCACCGGTACCATTGCAGTGACACAACCTCGCAGAGTTTCGCCGCCATTACAATAGCTCTGCGAGTGGCTGCTGAATCAAACACTACTGTTGGATCTACTGTTGGGTATGTTTCGTTATAATAATATTTAAAATAATAGATTGTTTTTTATTAAATAATAGATTATGTTGATAAATTATTTTAATATACATACGCGCATTCAGTCAATTATTATTATTAAGGTACATTTATACTGGAATGAAAAAAATGGTTGATATTAATCACTTTTATTTTTGTTATAGGTACTCCGTACGATTTGAAGATGTTACGAGTTCAGAAACTAAACTCAAATATTTAACTGACGGAATGCTACTCAGAGAAGCTATGGTAGATCCGTTACTATTAAAATATTCGATAATAGTATTGGACGAGGCCCATGAACGTACTGTAAGCACAGATGTGCTTTTTGGGATTGTCAAATTGGCACAAAAGAAACGTTGTGATAAGATGTTGAGTGCCTTGAGGGTAACTAACTTTTTAACTTTTTATTTTTGTTTTGCTACAAAATAATATATTATAATTTCATTTTTCAATCTAAATCCCCTGTTCTCCTTCTTGATAGATTACTTTGATAGCCCACTGACTTCTTGCAATTGATCCCTGTGCTATCACACTTATTATTCGATTCATCCACCCATGTTTTAAATGACTAGCCATTTTTGTCCATAGCCCCAATCCGGCAATGTCATATCTGGTGTTCACCAGGCCACAGCTCTCCGAACTTACATTGAGTACTAAGTGTTTCCAAATTTCGCAGATCATAATTATGTCAGCCACAATGGATGTGGACACCTTCAAAGAATACTTTGATGACTGTACAGTGATTTATTTAGAGGGGCGAACATTCCCCGTCACTATTCACCACACAAAGGTCAAACACGACGACTATCAGCATGCGGCCCTTAGTACATTATTCCAGCTACATAAAGACACACCTGCAGAGTAAGTACTTTATCTTCTATACTAATTTTAGCTAATGCGCACGGCTTCGCCCACGTGAAATTCGGTTACCATTCCTGCTTCCTGTGGAAACGTTTTCTCTGAATAAAAGTAGCCTATGTGTTATTCCCATTCCAGACTATAATCTATTCCTGTACCAAGTTTCAGTCAGTTCTGTTCAGCTGTTAGAGTGTCATAACGAACATCTTCACAAACTTTCAAAAAATTCTTTCACTGTTGGGAATCTAACTATCCGTGGGTGAGATAATCTACATTTATTCCCACGGGAACGGGAACTAATGGGGTGAAACCGCGTGACATCGGCTATTTGTATATAAATAATAATGACATTGCCATTATTTTGTCTATCCTACTACCTAGGTATATTAAACATGTTAATGTTTTCAGCCAAGACTTTTTGGTGTTTTTGACTGGAGAAGAAGAAATCGAAGCAGTGATGCACAATATCAAACAAATAGCTCAGGTGAGTTCTTGAAACATATTCAGTTATTTTTACATAACAATAATATAATATACCTATATAATGTAAAGTTATCATTGGACAATGTTTATGTATTTATTTTAATTTTAGGAATTCGGCGGGCCTCCTATTAGGGTGTGTCCTCTTTATGCAAGCCTGCCTGCTGCCAAACAGCTACAAGTATGGCAACCCGCACCAGTTGGCACCAGAAAAATAGTTCTGTCTACAAACATAGCTGAAGCTTCTGTGACGATACCGGGCATCCGAATTGTCATTGATTCGGGACTTGTGAAAGAAAGGTATGGATATTTGGTTTACTTACGCATTGTGTGTTAATATTAACTCGATCTTTCTAGAACTGCCTCGGTGGCGCTCAGTAGTGCAACCGACTGGCGCCCTGAGATCCGTGATTCGTGATTCGATTCCCGGATCGGACCAAATATTTGTGTGATCCACAAATGTTTGTTTTGGAGTTTGGGAGATAATTATGATGTTATTCAGTTGTCTAGTTCCCACAGCACACGTTTATAATGGCTTAATTTGGGCTAGATGGCGAGAGAATGTCCATCCAAAATATTAAATTATTGGTATAATAAATCACTTGTACAATTTATGCCTCAAATTATTTTACAGTAGGTATTTAAGTTTCAAAAAACATACAGATATAATATTTGCTTACACCAAATAGTAGTTTAATTTCTTTTAAAAAGATTAGGTAGGTACAATTATCGTGATCAGATTGACTGTAAATATATCCAGCCGCTTACAAAACTGTTTCTTAACTTTTGTATGTTTGACATTTCGCAAGTGGCGATGTACAAGCCTTACGTGAAATAAGTGTTTTTGATCGCCGTTGTCATATTCAGTGTATATTCACCCAGCGACTAACAAATCCGCGTTCCTCAGGTCCTGGTGTGGCAACACAGGCGCCGAGCGTCTGTCAGTGCACCCTTGCTCTCAGGCCGCGGGCTGGCAGCGAGCAGGCCGCGCGGGCCGCACAGCCCCCGGTACGGCGTACCGACTGTACACCGCCGCAGACTTCAAAGCTAGACCTACACATACTGCACCTGAGATTGTACGGTAAGTTTCTGTGATCCTCAATTGCTCTATTATTTCATGTCATGTCCGCTCTGGAAGAGATTTCTTATAGAAATATGCAGCGCCATTGTAGGTACTCTTTTCTCCTAGCTATACGTATGCCTATCACTATTATTTCATGTCATGTTCCCTCTGGAAGAGATTCCTTATAGAAATAACTATCGCCGTTGTACTCTTTTTTTTTCTAGTTATATTTCTTTATATTATTGACGTCCACCCGCTAGATGGACCAACGATCTAGGTCGCAGGCTGGGACTGGATGCGGAAGGCACAGGACCGCGTACTGTGGCGCGAACTGGGAGAGGCCTACGTCGAGCAGTAGACTGCTATAGGCTGATTTGATTGATTGATAATTCTATGCTTTGAAGATCATCAGCTTACTTCTTCAACTAAAAATCACAGTTCCGATTGATCTGCTGCATCAAGTAGTCTGCGGGACACCTAACTTCTCAGAAAATTACAACATTTATACCATAACTAGCTGAGCCCGCAACTTCGTTTACGACACATAAGGTGTATGAAAGGAAAGGTATTCTTCATCAGAGTCATCAAGCAGCGTCTGAAACTGCCCTGTTTGCTTAATCATAAAAGAGCTAAATGATTAAGTCTATTTTAAAACAATTCAGTCCACGCCTTCGGCGCGGACTGAATTGTTTAAAGATAGTCTCTTTTATGATTAAGCCAACACGCCAGTTTAGGTTCACTCACATTCAAAGAAACCCCTACAATTAAAATTTTCAAAATATCTGATTCTTAAAAGTGTTATAACTCTTTTATTACTAAACCGATTTACATAAAACAAACGCTAAATGTTAACTGGAGCAAACCTCAACACAATAAAAAAAACCGCATTGCAATCGGTTGAGCGGTTACTGAGATTAGCGTGCACAACCGTACAGACAAACAGATATACAGACATACAGACATACAGACAAACAGACAAAAATTCTAAAAATCATTGTTTTGGGTTCTATTGCGTTCATAAAGCCCCCCTATAATATTTTTTCTTATTTATCTTCCATGTACAGACAGCGACCTGTTACGATTTTATTATATGTATTGATATCTGGGCTTTATAGTAATACTAGTGATCATTCAAAAATATAATGTTTTCTTGTATTATAGCGGAAGTCAATGCGTTGTTCATTCCACACCACTCCAATCCATCCCATGAAATTTAGTCTCCTATTTCTTTATATTCAATCTTATGTACGGCTCCACAGGTGCCCACTGTCGACGACACTGCTGCAACTAATAACGACGGGGGCGGACCCCGCCACTTTTCCTCTCATCGACGCACCTCCTGCAGACTCTTTAAAAGCCTCGCTAGCTTTACTCAAAGAATTAGGTAAGTAAGAGTGACATCATAACATCATAGATATGCTCAAATTGTTTGCTGTTGTTACACGCCCTAGATCCACAAATTATATTTGTAAAAGTATCTAGAAGTGCAAAATCTGTTTTCTGACATGTTTCTGTAGCTTTAAATCTTCCATTCTTTATATAACTAAATAATTGGAAATTATACTACACTTTAATTCAAAACCTACATTTTTATTTTTATTTGGATTTCTTTGTTCTAGGTGCCATCCATAAGGAGTACAGGCCAAAACTCACTCAGCTTGGCAAAAAGATGTCAAGATTCCCCTTAGATCCTAAATACTCAAAAGTGCTGTTGAGTGCACCGGCGTTCGGCTGTTTAGAGGAGGTAGGTACTCATGTAGTAAGAATTTGTATAGGATCCTTGTATACTCCATTAAATTAATAGTCTATTAAAGATTAATATCTATGGGGATACCCTGAATAGTTTTTTGTTCATGTTTTTATTTTCAAAAATGATTATACGCTCCGCTCCATTGCAACAATAATTTCGTTTTACCACCACTGTCACTGTTCCATACATTAATAATTGCTCCATTTATTTTATTGACTTCTTCAATGTTACCATGTTTAATATAAAAATAAATATTGTTCGCAGGTTTTAAGTATAATAGCAGTTCTTTCAAGTGAAAACATATTTTACACACCAATGAACAAAAGGGAAGAAGCTTTTAAAGTAAAACAGAAGTTCGTATCGCCTCTAGGAGACCATATAACTCTTCTCAACGTATACAAAGCCTATTGTAAAGCACCCTTGAAGAAGGTAAGTTCGCCCTTAAAAAGTAAGGTCTAGCATGTCAATCTTATTCTGTCGTAATTCTAATAAATTTCTTTTCTTGAAAGTAAAAATCTTTATAATATTAACGGTTTACCCACTGACTTACCTTACCTCTATTGTTCATTGTAGTATTTTAAATGCATTGAATTTGAAAAATTATCGACGGCCTATCGCATTTCGCCGTATCATATATGTTTCAAAGCGTTGGAAAAGGACAGTAATACGGCAAATGAAATAGGCCGTCGTTAAATATAAGTTGCCCCAAGTCGTTATTTAAAAAAGTGTTTTCTAACGATAATTCCATTTTGTATTATTTTCTGTACTTGACATAAGACTTTCTTTTGCCAACAGCAATGGTGCCGAGATAACTATTTCGATCGAAAAAATTTGGCTCACGCATTTGAAGTGAGGCAACAGTTATCCAGCATATGCCAGAATTTAGATATATTTGAAACCAGCTGTGGAGAGGCATATGAACAGGTAATGTTTCATGTAGTCTTTTAACAGGATTCGCTCAGCCGCTAGAACGTGATTGAGTTACAAATAGCTTCACAAACTTTCACGTTTATATTATTAGTAGGATTCCTTTTTTTTATTTTCACATGCGTTTTCACGCATACATCGGTTACTCGGGATTGACCCATTATTAATTTATCAATATCGTCAAATTAATCCTCTCCAATATGTTTATTAACACTTTATCCTTCATTTCAGGTACTAAAGTGCCTTCTATGCGGGTTATACACGAACTGCGCATGGTTGAGAGGTGAAGTTACTCAAGGCCAGAGTCCTATGTCTAACGGACGGTACGTAACTGCTTCAGGGTCCGCAGTTGGTCTACATCCTTCAGGCACCCTTCATTCAATGAGACCGTCACCTCCCATGCTATTGTACACAGACCTATTGCACACAAACCGCACTTATATGATCACAGCATCGGTCATACAACCGCAATGGCTACATCAAGTAGCCCCAGAATATGCTCGAAAGTGCCGCGCCTATCGGTGACGAACTTTCTGTAAATATTTTTCCTGAATGGTGTTTCAAAGTTGTGTTCGCGGACTGCGAAACATATAAACAATCTTACCATTATTTGTAAATAAATGTGATGTAATCATGTGACTTTTATAATGAAACAAGTACAAAGTTGTATTTTTTTTACCTAGTCCTAATTTTTATTGTAAATATAATCTACAATTGTCATAATATCTTATTTAATTCATCTATGTTGCTCTACTGGCGACCCATTTGCTTTGGTTCATAAGTCGTTGAACTTTACAAGTCTGTTCTGATAAGCGCCAGCTTTCTGCACTCCTTTTCTTCATTGTCCGTCATAGATAAATTACCTAAGATATTCTGACAGTTGTAGGACTCATCATGTTGTTAACCCTCGAAGACACTGAGCGTGTTTACAAGCTACAAGTTGCAATCTGCTTGGGGTGCTGGGTAGGACAACCTCCACGTGGTGCATCCTGGTAACGTGGACGACGATGTGGACTTCGCCTGAGGCGCACGTCGTCGCCCACGGCCAATAGTCCACCAAGGAGGGGGGGCCTTTATGGCCGGTTTGGAGTTCTCCGCATGCGCTCTGTTATGCAGAGCGTACTTAGCGGAGAACTCTCAGGGCGACGAGTACTTCGCCACTGAGCGATCAGTGGTGAAGTACACGGTTCCATAGGGACCATCGTTCGGCCGAGCCGTAACCCCGTCTGGCAACAGACGGGCACGGTGGCTCTTTGGAGTTGCGAGAAAGAAAACCTCTATAAAAAATAACCCAAATCTCACGCTCTGACGCCCGGCAATTTGATGTATCGCTGGGGGGAACTCAGTGCCTAGGGCGTCACTCCCACCTTCCCACCCTTCCCATCCTCACATCCTCTCCCAACTTCCCCACTCCCACCCTTACGTCGGCGGACGCAAAACTGCAAAACTTACTATGGAGCAAATTATTACAGATGTAGCTACCCAGGAGCGCACCCGGACAGTGTCCGGGGAATCGCTTGGCATGTCTCGGCATGTCGACCCCCGCCAGGGTTCATCCCAGGTGGTATATGGGAGGGGTCACCATAGTTCAGGCCCAGGGGTGTGCCTCAAAACCACCCCCAGTGACGCGGAGGTCGCGTCAACCCGTGCCGGCTCCGAGATGGAGTCGGCAGTTGATATGGGCACCGAGACCGAGGATACCCTCGGTCTCCATGCCGAAGAAGCGAGGCGGAAGAGACCTAGGTCAAGCGGATCAGGCAAAGGCCTGTTCCGTCGGCCTGGGTCCGAATCTTCCACCAGCGAGGAGGAAGGTAGCCTTCCTAGGAAGGCTGCTACCACCGCGGGTAGAGGTCGGAAAGCCGACCTCTACAGAGCGAGAGGGAGGGTGGCAGAGCCGCCGGCAATTGTGCCCCCGCTGCCAAGCGGGAGGGTCACGGAGGTGCCGGCGGCGAAGGAAATAATGGCGGCTTTTGCCCGCATCACGTTGCGCCAAGAATGTTGCGGGCAAGAAGAAAATAGTGACGGAAGCCGTCACAGGGGCGACGAAGGCGCTGGAGGAGCTCCTTGAGAGGAGCGTCTCCAGCGAGGAGGGGAAGCTCCGGGCTCGGGTTGCGAGCCTGGAGAAGGAGCTTGCCGACTCCCGCAAGCAGCAAGAGCTGATGCGGGAGGAAATCGGCAAGCTTACGCAGCTCGTCCAGGGGGCCGGGGAGGCTCGGGGTGTTAAAACCCCCGCTCCCCGTGCACCTAAGGCGACCCCGACGATGGTCCAACTGCTGGAGACCATCGAGCGCCGCCTCGGCGTTCTCGAGGACCGGGCATACCGCCCGCCGCTGGCGGCACCCGCCGTCGCGTCGTACGCGACGACGGCTGCACCCAGTGGGGCTCCCGGTCTCCAGCGGAAGGCCTCCGCCCCCAAGAAGACGGCACCTGGTGGAGGTTGCAACCCCGCCTCCACCAGCACAGCCAGCGCTCCCGCCGCACCCCAGACTCCCTCTAGAGAGGGGATCTGGGAGGTGGCAGGAGCAAAGAAGAAGGCGGCTAAGGCCGCCAAAAAGGCGGCGAAGGCCGCCAAGAAGGCGGCAAAGGTCGCCGCAAAAGCGGCAAAGGCCGCCGCGGCGAAGGCGCCGAAGAGGCTCCGCGCTCCTCGCTCCACTGCCGTCGTCATTACGGTGACGGCAGAGGGCAAGGCGAAGGGCGTGGGGTACGCCGAGGTCCTGAGGCAGGCGAAAGCCTCAGTCGACCTCAAGGCCCTCGACATTGAGGGAGGTCTCCGGTGCAAGGTGACGCGCACCGGAGCACGCCTCCTCGAGGTCTCTGGCGCCACCAGCGGCCCCAAAGCTGATGCCCTAGCGGCAAAGCTGAGGGCGTCGCTGGACACGGGCGACGTCCGCGTCACCAGACCCAACAAATGCGCGAGTCTGCGCATTTCGGGTCTGGATGACGCGGCCACGACGGAGGAGTTAATCTCCGCCGTCGTGGAGGCGAGCGGCTGCCCGCGCGATCAGGTGAGGTCAGGCGAAATCCGCTTTGGCCCCACCGGTCACGGTTCGGCAGTCGTGAGCTGCCCCGTCGCGGCGGCTCAAAAAGTCGCGGACGGACGGAGCCTTCTAATTGGGGGCTTCCTGAGGGCGCAGGTGCATCTCCTGCAGCCCCGCGAAGACAGGTGCTTTAGGTGCCTGGTCGTGGGGCATGTGGGGGTGCAGTGTGCGGCGGAAGTCACCGTGGGTGATCGGTGCTTCCGCTGTAGTCAGCCCGGTCACAAGGCCCTTGCCTGTGACGCTCCGCCACGCTGTTATAAATGCGTGGCGGAGGGCAAGGAGGCCGACCACCGGGCGGGCAGCAAAGCCTGCGCTGCCTCAAGGCCGAAGCCCCGTCCGTCCGCACGAGGGGGTGAGGCTGTGGGTGCAAGTTCGCGGCAGGGTGCGGAAATGGACGTCCATTAATGGACACCCAAATCCGCATCCTGCAGGTGAATCTGAACCACTGCACTGGTGCTCAGGACCTTTTGTACCAGAGCATCAGGCAGTGGTCCATTAACATCGTCGTCGTCGCCGAGCCGTACTGGGTTCACCCGGGAAGCCCGGTGGATCTGGACGGCGTGGCGACCATTTTTGGGGGGACCGGCGCGGACGACTCGCGCCTGGCGGTCATCGCCAGAGGCCCGGGTTGTATCGCGGCGGAATACGAGGGTGTGGCTGTCGTGGCCGTCTACATCTCGCCGAGCCTCGACCAGCATCAGTTCGAGCTATGGCTCCCTGAGCTAGACGTCGTTCTCGCTGCATGCCGGCCTCGCCCTGTCCTGATCTTGGGAGACTTCAATGCCTGGTCTCAGGCTTGGGGCTCCCGGGAAACAAGAGGCAGGGGGAGGATACTGGAGGACTGGGTCACTACACGTGGCCTAGTCATCCTGAACCGGGGGAATGTCGCAACCTGGACGCGGCGGGGGCTCAGCTCGGTCATAGACGTTTCGTTTGCGACCCCTGAGATCGCCCGCCGTGTCCAGGGATGGCGCGTGGTGGAGGAGGAGGAGACGTCATCAGATCACCGATATATTCGGTTTGACGTCTCCCCTCCACCTAACCTGCCGCCAGCAATTGCGAATCCCCCGGAACCGCGTTGGGCACTCCATCGCCTTGATCGGGAGGCTCTCCTGGAGGCGGCCATCGTGCAGTCCTGGATTCCGACAGCGGACAGGCCTGCCGATGTTGATACCGAGGTGGAGTGGTTCGGGAGAGCCATGTCGCGCATCTGCGATGCGGCGATGCCCAGGGCTAGGCCCAGACCGGCGAGGAAACAGGTGTACTGGTGGACGCCGGAAATCGCGTAGTTGCGCGTGGATTGCGTTACCGCGCGCCGCCGGTACACCAGGTTTCGCCGGAGGCGTCGCCGCCCAGACGATGCGGCAGCCCGAGAGACGGAGCTCTACGATGGGTACAAGGAGGCCAAGAGGGCCCTCCAGACCGCCATCAAGCGGTCCAAAAAATTGGGCCGCGAAGAGCTGATGGAGACTCTGGAGCGGAACCCGTGGGGGCGCCCGTACCTCATGGTAAGAGGCAAATTACGCCCTAAGGCGCCCCCACTAACCCAGAGTCTCCAGCCGGAGCGGCTGGAGGGGGTCCTGGACTCCTTGTTCCCGTCGAGAGCGGAGGAACACGTTCCTCCGCGCATGGCTCCGTCTCCGGCGCCCAACGCGGAAGGCAGCGGGAACGACGTGCCCGTAGTCACCGAGGGTGAGTTAGGGGCGGCTGTCCTGCGGCTTAAATCCCGTAGAAACACCGCCCCTGGACCCGACGGCATTCCAGGCCGTGCATGGGTCCTGGCTCTCGAGGAGCTTGGGCCTCGACTTATGGGTCTTTATAGCGCATGCCTCGAAAAAGGCCAGTTTCCCAAGGTCTGGAAGACAGGGAAACTGGTCTTGATTCGAAAGGCGGGGCGGCCGGCAAATTCCCCATCAGGGTACCGGCCGATCGTGTTGCTCGACGAGGTGTGCAAGCTCTTTGAGCGCATTATTGCACAACGCCTCGTCGGGTACCTCACACGCGTGGGGCCTGATCTGGCGGATAGCCAGTTTGGCTTCCGTCAGGGACGCTCCACCGTGGACGCGATCATGCGCATTAGAGGCCTGACGGAGGAAGCAGTCTCACAGGGTGAGGTGGTGGTGGCGGTGTCCCTCGACATCGCCAACGCATTCAACACCTTGCCCTGGAGCTGCGTCAGGGAGGCGCTTATCTATCATGGAGTGCCTCCCTACCTCCGTCGAATTGTCGGGGCTTATCTCTCCGAGAGAGCCATAACTTACCCGAGCTGGCTAGGGCCGGGTCGGCGAGATGTGTCGTGCGGTGTTCCACAGGGATCGGTGTTAGGGCCGCTCCTGTGGAGCATCGGTTACGACTGGGTGCTGCGTGGTCCGTTGCTCAGAGGGGTCGGCGTAACGTGTTACGCCGACGACACCCTCGTTACGGCGCGGGGAGCAACGCACCGTGACGCAGCACTTAAGGCCACGGCAGGGGTTGCTCAGGTCGTAGGTCGGATTCGGCGACTGGGTCTCGAGGTCGCCCTTCACAAATCCGAGGCTCTGTGCTTCCACGGACCTCGGATGGGGCCACCTGCGGGATCCAGCCTACAGGTAGGGGGCGTCAGCATCGGCATCGAGCCCTCGATGAAGTATCTGGGGCTCGTCCTCGATGGCCGGTGGAACTTCGGACATCACTTCCGAAGTTTGGTCCCAAAACTGAGGGGAGCATCGGCCGCACTCGCGCGGTTGATGCCCAACATCAGGGGACCCAACGCTCCCTACAGGAGGCTGTACTTGGGGATCGTGCGAAGCATGGCCCTGTACGGGGCTCCCGTATGGGCGGAGACCCTGACGGCCAGCAATGAGGCTCGACTACTGAGCCCGCAGAGAGTGATGGCCGTCAGGGTGATAAGAGGATACCGCACGATCTCCGGTGAGGCGGCATGTCTCCTAGCCGGGACCCCTCCATGGGACCTGGAAGCGAGAGCCCTTGCGTCACTGTTCAGATGGCGCAAGGAGGCGCTGGAGCGGGGCCAAAGGCCTGCGTCTCGAGAAATCGAGGCCCAGCGGACCCTGCTCCACCAGGAAACCGTGGAGACATGGAAAGCGCGACTTGAGCAACCAAAGGGGGGATTCGCCACAATCGCGGCCGTCAGACCGGTCATGGACGAGTGGCTGGAGAGAAGACACGGTGCTCTCTCCTACCGGTTGACACAGATGCTTGCCGGGCACGGTAGCTTCGGTAGGTATCTGTGGCGAAAACACCGGGAAACCACGGCCGAGTGTCAGCACTGCGAGGACCGCAGCGATGACACGGCGCTCCACACGCTGGTGGAGTGCACGGCGTGGGCACAACAGCGACAGGTCCTCGTAGTGGGTCTGGGCGTGGACACTCTCTCGCTCGAGGCCATGGTGCGAGCCATGCTCTCCAGCGGGAGTAAGTGGGACTGCGCCGCCTCTTTCTGCGAGCAGGTCATGCTCGCGAAGGAGGCGGCGGGCCGGGTGCGGGAGAGAACTCTCCCACCCGAGTTCCGCAGTCGGCGCCCTGGGCGCCGCCGACGTGTCTTCGCCGAGGACTATCGGCCTCCATGACCGGGGGTCTGAGGACGGTGAGAGGGCTGCTCACCGTCCTTACAGAAGCAGGCCCATGACGGTAGCGTGACGTGAGCACTCACGCACGCCCCCCCTTAGAAGCGGGGTCACACCCGAAACCCCCCATAGACGCGGGATTGCACCCGAACCTCCCCCTGGGCGAGGCCGCATTGGCGGCCGTAGGTCTGTTGGGAGTCACGGGACATCCTTCCTGAGGGCTTACCCGGGGCTCTCAACCATAGGCTGTTGGGCGTTACGTGAGGTTTTTTAGTCGGTAAGAGTCCGGCATAACATCCTACGAGGATTTTCCCTCACGTTAAAAAAAAAAAAAAAAAAAAGTTGCAATCTGCTTTTGACATTCACATTTAAAATCACTTGCCAACATTGAAACTCGCCAACTAGCAGCTTGTAAACTAGCTCCGTGTCAACAAGACCTTAGTTGTTTTATACCTAAGTACCTCAGTGCCTTAATTATGAAACATTACGACTTATAGGTATGCTATAATTAGTTAGTAGGTAATTTTAATAGTTATTGTAAGTGTAGCGGAGCTACTAGATTGATGTTATTATAAATTGTTATTGTCTTGTTAGCGTTACACTTTTACTCAGTATTCAAATATAATATAATATTATATAACGTACATATCAATAAGAATACAGTTATTACATAGATTATAAATATTGTTTACTACCAAAGTAAATATACTACATGTATTTAATACATAAATTGTTCAACGTACAAAATATCGTCCGCTTGCTTTTAATATTAGATAATAGCGTGCGGAATGCATCACTGGTTCGCACGGCGGCTAGAGGCCTGCGCCCGCGCCGCCGGCAGTCGGAAATGCATCTCGACACCAAGTGCATGTCTGTCGCGCTCAGGTTGTACGCGTGCCGCGAAGTATCGTATGTTAAGTTCTTAGTGCTTATAAACTATTCTAGTGCTATCTTCATTCTCTCAATTCTCCTTCTGTCTACTCTTGACGAACTGTGTCCTTATATCTGTACTGTGTTCTTCACTTCAATAAACTCTGATTTCTACTTCAAGTTGTGAGTTGCTCATTGATCAGGACACCCGCTTCACTGGTGACCCCTACAAACACTCACGATGAGAGAACCTCAAGACGCTGGCGAATCAAGCAGTAAGGCGTTTTCAAGCACTGCGCAAGATGTACAAAGAGTGGGCATACGTGTACCCCCCTTTTACGCAGAAAAACCCGCCCTATGGTTTTACCAACTCGAGAGTCAATTCGTTTTATCAAATATAACGAGTGATTCAACGAAATTTCACTACGCCGTGGGGCAATTGGATCCTGTGTACGCGTCAGAGGTAGAAGATATTATTACTGCTCCGCCGGGACCTGATAAGTATGAACGCCTGAAAACCGAATTAGTGCGAAGATTATCAGCGTCCAAGGAAAAGAAGCTTCTGCAAATTATTACTAGGGAGGAGCTTGGTGATCGAACACCCTCCCAGTTCCTGAGACATATTATGCAGTTAGCAGGACCGGAGATACCCCCAGATTTTTTACGTACTATGTGGGCCAGTCGATTACCGCACAATATTCAAGCTATAGTAGCCACTCAGTCGAAAGCTACTTTGGACGACGTTGCTGAACTGGCTGATCGGATCCATGACATTGCTACTCCCGGTCCTCACTTAGCAGCTGTGGGCACATCAAGCAGCCACATTAACCTGAGTAATCAAGTTGCAGAACTGACACGGCAGGTAAATCAATTGTCTACCGAGCTAAATAGAATGTCACGCTCGAAATTCAGAAGATCCAGTTCCAGAAGTAGTGATCGCAGACGGTCACATTCCAGACGTTCTGATTCGAACTATAGAAAATTTCCTGTGTGTTGGTACCATAAGAACTTTAAGGATAAGGCTTCAAAGTGTATTAAACCTTGTGATTATACGGGAAAAGATTAGGGCAGTCCGTGATGGCGGCCGACGCCTGCCCTCACCCCGGTCGCTTATTTATTACCGATCATAGAAGTAAGGTTCAATTTTTAATAGATACCGGTAGTGACCTATGTGTTTTTCCTCGTAGTAAATTTAAAGGGCGTTGTGTTAAAACTAATTATGATTTGTTTGCAGCTAACGGCTCCGTTATCAACACATACGGGTATGCACATTTAATATTAAATATAAATTTGCGCCGTGACTTTGCTTGGCGATTTATTATTGCCGATGTAACACGTGCCATTATAGGCGTTGATTTTTTATCACACTATAATTTAATAGTGGATGTGCGTAACCAGTGTTTAATAGACGGCAACACTATGCTTGCTGCCGCGGCTTCGGTCGCGAGTTCTTCTGACAATGTTTCTTCAGTTAAGGTTACTTCAGGCGGTGATTCAGAATACCATGCTATACTAGCAAAGTACCCCGACATCACTCGCCCATCAGGTATTAACCGTACACCTAAACACAACACTTTACATCACATACGCACTACACCTGGACCACCAGTATGGTGCAAGCCCCGCCGGCTCGCGCCGGATAGGTTAAAAATAGCGAAAGCCGAATTCGAAGCTATGTTACAGGTTGGTACGTGTATACCTTCAGAGTCGCCTTGGGCATCCCCTCTTCATCTGGCACCAAAGAAGGACAACAGCTGGAGGCCCTGTGGGGACTACCGGATGTTGAACGCACGGACCATCCCAGACAGGTACCCTATTCGCCATATACAGGATTTTGCACACAACCTTACAGGATGCACAGTCTTTTCAACTCTGGACTTGGTTAAGGCGTATAACCAAATTGGTGTTTACCCACCAGACATTGAAAAGACCGCTATAACGACTCCCTTCGGGCTTTATTCCTTTCCTTTTATGAGCTATGGACTCCGAAACGCATCAAATACGTTTATGCGCTTCGTAGATGAAATGCTGCGTGGATTGGACTTCGCATATGCATATTTAGATGATATTTTAATTTATTCAGCAGATCATAATTCCCATGCACAGCATTTACATCAAGTGTTCACTAGGCTACAGGATTATGGTATGGTTATTAACACAGCCAAATGCGTGTTTGGTGCAGCTGAGGTCACGTTCCTGGGATACCGGATAGGCCCAGATGGCACTAAGCCGCTACCTGAAAAGGTAGATGCCATCAGTAAGTTCCCGGTGCCCAAAACTGTTAGAGAGTTACGTAGGTTTCTTGGGATGATAAATTTCTATAGGAGATTTATTCCAGAAGCAGCTCGCGTTCAAGCGCCACTAAACGCTCTCTTGACCGGTTCAGCAAAAGGCTCAAAGCCAGTACATTTTACGCCTACAGAGCTTGACGCCTTTGAGGCCTGCAAAATGGGTCTATGCCAAGCTGCCATGCTTGCTCACCCTGATTGCAACGCAAAACTTGCCTTAGTTACCGATGCGTCAGATACAGCCTTAGGCGCAGTACTGCAGCAGCTTAAGGAGAATACTTGGCAGCCATTAGCTTTCTTTTCACGTAAGCTATCACCTTCGCAGACCAAATATTCCCCTTACGATCGCGAACTCTTAGCGATATACGAGGCAGTAAAGCACTTTCGCCACATGGTTGAAGCTCGTGATTTTGTGATATATACTGATCACAAACCTCTTACTTTCGCATTTCAGTCTAGGAAAGATAAATGCTCACCTAGGCAATTTCGTCATTTAGATTTTATATCTCAGTTTTGTACTGACATCAGGCACATCTCTGGGAAGGATAACGTCGTGGCTGACACTTTGTCACGCATCGAGGAGGTTAACTCACCTGTAGACCTCGAGGCATTAGCCACCTCACAAACTACCGACCCCGAGTTAAAGGTCCTTCTAGGTAGCAACACTTCACTATGCCTTAGAAAGGTACAGTTGCCTGGTACTAATACCTACTTATATTGCGATGTAAGTCACTGCACTCCAAGACCTTTTGTGACGAAAGCCTTACGCCGACAAATTTTTGAAAATTTACACTCTCTTAGCCATCCCGGTGCCAATGCTACAATCCGCCTAGTCACGGATCGTTACATATGGCCTGGCATTAAAAGAGATTGCAGGCAATGGGTACGTACATGCATTGCGTGCCAGCGGTCCAAAATACATAGACATGTATCTTCACCGCTGGGCACTTACAAGCTTCCCAGAGCCAGATTTAGAGATATACATATAGATCTAATAGGTCCGATGCCGTTATCTCAAGGTTTCCGGTACTGCCTCACAGTCATTGATCGCTACACGCGTTGGGCTGAGGCCATACCGCTGGCAGATATTACAGCTGAAACTGTTGCTAAGGCCCTACTCAGTGGTTGGATCTCAAGATTCGGCTGTCCTGAACGTGTCGTTACCGACAGGGGCAGACAGTTCGAGTCAGCCTTATTTGGACATCTGGCATGTATCGCCGGCTTCCAACATAAAAGAACCACGGCCTATCACCCAATCTGTAACGGGATTTTGGAGCGCCTGCACCGGCAGCTTAAAGCTGCCTTAACCTGTCACAGTGACAGCAGCTGGGTTGAAAGCCTTCCTCTTGTATTATTAGGCATTCGCAGCACATACAAAGAGGATTTAAAGGCATCACCAGCTGAATTAGTTTATGGGGAACCCCTTCGTCTTCCAGGAGAATTCTTTAGTCCAGAAGACCTCGTAGACCCAGACGTGACTGACTATATTACGCGCCTGCGACAATTCGCTCGCAAGTTACAGCCTTCTCCAGCGTCACGTCATGGTGGTCGACGTTCACCCTTTATTTTTAAGGATCTGCCAACATCTTCTCACGTCTTCCTGCGAGATGACACCGTTGCCGGATCTCTTAAACCTGCTTACACTGGACCTCATGAAGTTCTTGAACATGGAGGTAAAGTATTTAAAATTCGTGTGAATGGTAGGGTTGTCACGGTTTCTATTGACAGGTTAAAACCTGCCTACATACTGCGTGATCCAGATACACCCACACATCACACACCTACATCTATCACACACCCCACTCACACGTCTCCTACACCCACGGGTCACAACTTACCTGACACTGACGACAGCGTTGTCAGAAGGACTCGCTCTGGCCGGACGGTGAGATTCCCAGACTTTTATCGCCCTTGACGGTCTCTGGGGGAGGGTGGTGTAGCGGAGCTACTAGATTGATGTTATTATAAATTGTTATTGTCTTGTTAGCGTTACACTTTTACTCAGTATTCAAATATAATATAATATTATATAACGTACATATCAATAAGAATACAGTTATTACATAGATTATAAATATTGTTTACTACCAAAGTAAATATACTACATGTATTTAATACATAAATTGTTCAACGTACAAAATATCGTCCGCTTGCTTTTAATATTAGATAATAGCGTGCGGAATGCATCACTGGTTCGCACGGCGGCTAGAGGCTTGCGCCCGCGCCGCCGGCAGTCGGAAATGCATCTCGACACCAAGTGCATGTCTGTCGCGCTCAGGTTGTACGCGTGCCGCGAAGTATCGTATGTTAAGTTCTTAGTGCTTATAAACTATTCTAGTGCTATCTTCATTCTCTCAATTCTCCTTCTGTCTACTCTTGACGAACTGTGTCCTTATATCTGTACTGTGTTCTTCACTTCAATAAACTCTGATTTCTACTTCAAGTTGTGAGTTGCTCATTGATCAGGACACCCGCTTCATAAGTACATTGCTTTAATAAATTGTAAGCTAGGATTCTTTTCGTCTAAGTGTTTTTAAGACAAATAAAATTAATGTAAATTACAAATAATTTTTACTTACCTACTCTAAGCTAAATGGATGTTCTGCTAAAGTTTCTGTGTCAGGAAGGGTTTAGTTTATACTTAGCCTGGGGGTTGGTTCTACTTCTAATGGCTGCTAGAGTATTTATGGTTTGCTTTTTGTTTTCGGCATTGTTGGTAGAGACTGCCGGTACAGCCGTCGCACCTCCCAACCCCATAAAAGCGCTTGCGTCGTTGCCTCGTCTGTTGGTCATAGTAGGCAGCAGATTTCGAGTGATGGCAATGTCATAATTGTTTGGCGACTGTTTTCGACAAAATTTTCTTGTACAGAGTACCTGCAATGATACAACTTTGCTACTACAGGGCATGGGCGCTTGGATGCCAGGAGCTACCGCACGATCTGATTTGACTGCATCTGAAATAAGCTTCATTAATATAAATGAGAATGAAGTTGAGAAGCTCTTAAAGGTAGAAGATGTCAGCAAATCTTCAGGGCCTGATAACATCCTCCCAGTTCTTATATTGAACTGTGCTGAAAGTCTTGCCCCTCCCCAGTACATCTTGTTCCGCCGCTCCTTGACTACTGGGGTTGAACCTACTATATGAAAATCGGCTTATGTGACACCCATTTTTAAAAAGGGATCTAGGTAGTGTTAAGAATTACAGACCGATCTCCAAGTTGTGTGTTTTCGCTGGTTTACCAAAATTATGGAAAAATTGTGACACACAGACAGGTTTACTCCGCTCTTAAACTAAGCTTCATTGAGCATTCAAATTTATATTATAATGTCATGTAGTAATGTTTTCAGTGCATTCTGTAATATTAATCCCATCAAAAACAATGCTTGTAAAAAAACCAAGTCTTGCAACTCTGTTCTTCTACCGTAAAAAGTAGTGAGATTCAGATTAATGTCATTACCAAGTCGGTTATTTATTCAGTCTCTGCAGGGGACTTTCTGTCTTTAATTTTACGTTATTAGCTAACTCAACAACATCTTATTGTGTTCATAAATCAATATTTAAATAATAAATATAAATAAATAAATAAATAAATATTCACGGACATCTCACACATCGCTATCTGATCCCAAAGTAAGCTAGGAATAACCTGCTTGTGTTATGGGTATCAGACCACGGATATTAATACTTATATACTTTTAAATACATACATATAATACATAGAAACACCCAGACTCTTGAGACAAACATTTATGGGTCACACAAATATTTGTCTCCGGTGGGAATCGAACCCACGACCTCCAGCGCCGCAGGCGGTATCACTACCGACTGCGCCACAGAGGCAGTCAGTATATTTAGAATCTATAATGTTTTAAATAAATAGATTGACTTGGCAATCGCATGAAAACATTATGCTACCTATCTCACAAGTAATACATTAAATTAGATTGTTTAATACGAATGCCATGTCAATCCATTTTTTGAAACTTTCAAGATTGTAAAGATTGATTTATGAACACAATAAGATGTTGTTAGCTAATTACGTAAAATTTAAAACAGAAGGTCCCCTGCAGAGACTGAATAAATAACCGACTTGGTAATGACATGAATCTGAATCTCACTACTTTTTACGGTAGAAGAACAAAGTTGCGAGACTTGTTTTTTCTTTACAACTATTGTTTTTGATGGGATCTCGTTTCTTTTTGTTAGAGTATGACAGAGAATGATAATAATATAAGCATGAACCATCACCTGGTATAGGGCCCACCCAGTGTAGGCGGGTATGAACATTCACTTATAGTATTTCCATTTCCATTGCGACTACAAGTACCTACTTGTAATGTAAGCAAGAGTTTTGTTTAAGAGTAGTACACAATTAACAGACAAACGGGACGTTAATAAAAATAATACTTTTTGTAGTCTAAAGTGATACCTAAGTTGGAGCGTGTAGGCATCAGAGGCATTGCGCTTGATATTTTTAAAAGCTATCTGCGCAATCGTACCCAATGTGTTAAAATAAATGAATATTTCAGTGAACTAGAAATAATATCATACGGCGTTCCACAGGGAAGCATATTAGGGGCCAATTTCGTTTCAAATTTACGTAAACGATGTGTGCAATTTGAAACTAAAAAAATCTGAAATGTTTGTATATGCCGGCGATACCGCAATTATAGTATCAAGACCTACCTGGGATAATGTTAGGGGCAGCGCAGAGTTGGCTTTAAAAAAGAGTAGCAAGCTGGCTCTGTGAAAACCTCCTAACGTTAAACCTTCAAAAAACGTACTTCATACCCTTCGCAATACGCCCAAATATGCTTCCTGATGCATCATTCACCGTAACAGTATATACATGTTCTCAACCAGCTTCTCCGTGCCGTTGCAAAGCCCTCACTAGATGTGTAGATGTAGGTATGAACACCTCATTAAGTTAAGTGTCTTTATCTGATTTTTTTTCTAATCTCACTCCATTCTACTCTACACCATTCAACATGAAGTATGGTATGAGACAACATTTTCTTGCTTCGGTTTAATTAATACGTGTATTGTGCTGTTTGGGGTGTTAAGTTGATTTATTATTACATTGGCTTACCGCGTACCGGACTTGAAATTATATATATTATCGTTGCGACTATTTGGCTTGGATTTTCGGAGTTTAATTTGCTGTATCTATCGATTAGTACCTGTTTCTTTGGATAATGGTAAGTGGATACTTGATAACAATTTTTTAAAAGATAACACAATTATGAACGTAGGTATTTTATTTAAATAATGTGTTTACCTATAGATATGTATCATTCAATAAAAGATAAAAGGTTTGTTTATTGTATCTAATTACCAGAGCTATTAACGCAGAATGCAGGTATAGATAGTGCGATCGCTGAACAATGAAATTTCAGGTATAGACCCCTCATTACGGTTTGGCAATTTAGTATCTTTCCCTGATTTTTTTCTAATCTCACTCCCCTCTACTCTACACCGTTCAACATGAAGTGTGGTAGGTATGATACAACGTTATTTCTCAGTTACTATCTTGCTTCGGTTTGAGTAGTACGTGTCTTGTGCTGTTCGGAATGTTACGTTGATTTATTATTACTTTGGCTTACTGCTTACCGGACTAGATATTGTATATTCCATCTTTGTGACTATTTGGCTTGGATTTTCGATTTGCTGTATCTATCGATTAGTACCAGTTTCTTTGAATATTTGTAAGTAGATACTTGAAAATATTTTTTAAAGATAACGCGATTATATGTAGGTATTTTATTTAAAAATGTGTTTATTTATAGATATGTCTCATTCAATAAAAGACAAAAAGTTTGTTTATTCTATCTATTTACCTGTAGAGCTATTAACGCAGAACGCAGATACAGATAGTGCGGTCGCTGAACAATGTAATTTTAGGTATAGACCCCTCATTACGTTTTGGCAATTAAGTGTCTGTACCTATTTGTTTTTCTAATCTCACTCCCTTGTACTCTACATCATTCAACATGAAGTATGGTATGATACAACATTGTATCTTGTTTCGGTTTAATTAATACATGTCTTGTGCTGTTCAGAGTGTTACGATGTTTTATTATTACTTTGGCTTACTGCTTACCGGACTTGTAATTATATATTTTATCGTTGTGACTATTTGGCTTGGATTTTCGGAGCTCGATTTGCTGTATCTATCAATTAGTACATGTTCCTTTGGATATTGGTGAGTAGATACTTGATAACAATTTTTAAAAGAAGACATATTTAAATGTAGGTATTTTATTAAAAAATGTTTTCAATTATAGATATATCTCATTGAATAATAGATAAAAGGTTTGTATTTTGTATCTAATTACCTAGAGAGCTATTAACGCAGAACGCAGGTACAGATAGTGCGGCCGCTGAACAATGAAATTTCAGGTATAGACCCCTCATTAAGTTAAGTGTCTTCATCTGATATTTTTTCTTATCTCACTCCCTTCTACTCTACACCATTCAACATGAAGTATGGTATGATACAACATTGTACCTTGTTTCGGTTGAATTAATACGTAACTTGTGCTTTTCGGAGTGTTACGTTGATTTTTTATTACTTTGGCTTACTGCGTACCAGACTTGAAGTTATATATTTTATCGTTGTGTCTACAGTGCAACCTTAATATAATGAAAATCAATTTAACGATTTCCTCGATGTAAAGATTTTTCTTAATCCCCTTGAATTGCCCATAAGAGTCAGTGTAAATAATACCTCTACATTACGAACTTTTTTACGAACAACCTCTTTATAACGAATTTTTAACTATTAAAAAAAGTGTAAATACCTCTAATTAACGAATTGCGTCAACTCAAAACCTCGTAACGTTCCCACCAATATGAACCTTAGCCCCCGATCATGTGATTTCATCGCATTTTCTTTTTCGTAAAACAATTGTAGTCGTTTGATGGAGAGTAATGTAAACAGTGCTGTTCGTCACTATTGTTGAAAATTCTAGTTGCAATGGCTCAGAAACGTAAAAAGTGTTCCTTATCAGTCGCAGTTAACCTCTATGTAACAAATTTTAGACCAACTGAACCTCAATATTACAAACCTTAGTTTAACGAAAACCTTGATATATGTACATATATTAAAATGAATAGATATAACAACTGTACATTGGAAATATTTAAAAAAAATCTCGCTAGGTGTTCTACGAAAGAAGAAAATTTTTTGTCTGTTTGCTTTGCTGTGTCCGAAAGGATCTCAATAAGTACTCAATAGATTTGATTCAAATTTTGCACAAATATTAACTAGGGTTAGGGTCTTAAAAATAGGCTTTATATTATCACGCTACTATCCTAGGGTTAGCCCCTAAGATAAGTTTAGGGCAATGAAATATACAAATCGGTGGATTAATTTAACTAAAATATTGCAGGAATATTACTAAGAGATAGTTTTACGCACAGGCTATATATTATTACGCTAAATATTTTAGGAGCTCGGCAGAGAACTAAGTATATTATTGCAAAATACAGAAACTACTGAATAATGTTAATCAATCATTTACTTGAATAGCAATCTGGAGGTAGGATCTTTAAATAGGCTAAATATTATCACGCTACATATACGTGGATTGATTAAACTGAAACGTTACAGGAATATTAGTAAGAGATCGGTTTTACCATGGAGCACATATAAGAGAGGAGGTGTTGTAATATGATTTCCCTATGAAACAATGAGTGACTCGGCGCGGGGGGAGGGTGTGGTGAGGAGAGGCAAATCCCCCGTAGCGGGTTAACACCCGAACCAACTACCCAGACGCGGGATAGCACCCGAACCCCATAGGCGAGGTTGAAATGTTCGCCAAAGTCTGCCGAGAGCCCTGGAACATCCTTCCGAGTGCTTACCCGGGACTCCTGGCCGTAGACAGTTGTAGGGCACCGTGTGTTTTCAGTCGGTAGGAGTCCGGCATAGCATCCATGTAGGATTTCCACACGTAAAAAAAAACGTGTCTTTATCTGATTTTTTTTCAAATCTCACTCTCTTCTACTCTACACCATTCAACATGAAGTATGGTATGATACAACATTGTATCTTGTTACAGTTTAATTAATACATGTCTTGTGCTGTTCGGAGTGTTACGTAGATTTATTATTACTTTGGCTTACTGCGTACCAAACTTGAAATTATAAATTTTATCGTTGTGACAATTTGGCTTGGATCTTCGGAGTTCAATTTGCTGTATCTCTCGATTAGTACCTGTTTCTTTAGATATTGGTAAGTAGATACTTGATAACAATTTTTTAAAAAGATAACACGTTTATAAACGTAGGTACAATTTTATTTAAGAAAATGTATTGTGTTTATTTATAGACTAGCTGACCCTCGCAACTTCGTTTACGTCACATAAGGTGTACGAATGGAGGGGTACTTCTTCATGAGACTCATCAAGCAGCGTGTGAAGCGGCCCTGTTTGCTTAATCATAAAAGAGCTTAATGATTAGGGCTATTGTAAAACAATTCAGTCCGCGCTAAAGGCGTGGACTGAATTGTTTTAGAATAGACTTTAGACCAACACGCCCCTTTAGCCTCACTTTCAAAAAAAATGTTGAATTCTAGATTTACAGAAAGTTGAGATGCCCCTAATTTCTGAACTACATAACCCTCAATATTGAAAATTATGTGGAATAATGCTTAAAGTACTCCCTTACAGACACCAAAAAAATATTTGAAATCGAACCATGCAGTGAGAAATTATAGCTAAAAAACTATTTTGCCTTTCATCCCCTCTCCTGAAGGAACCGCGCAAAATATCGGGATCAAAAGTATCTAAGAACCTTCCTCAGACTATAAGGTTAGATCGTACAAAGTATGATTCAAATCGGTTCGGTAGTTTCGGCGTGATACTTATTCGAGATACAGACAGACAGACAGACAGACAGACAGACATGAAATTTTTAAATTACATTTTCGGCTTCAGCACCGATTAGAGAACGCCCTACATTTAAAATTTTCAAAATATCTTCCATGTACAGACTCCCGACCCTCTACAGTTTTATTATAAGTATAGACTGTTGAGGGTCGAGAGTCTACTGAAGCCGAAAATGCAATTGAATTTTTTTATGTCTATCAGTCCGTCTGTCTGTATCCCAAATAACTTGGTATAATCAGAGCTTATAATCCGAGGAAGCTTTTAGGATACTTTTGATATCGATCTTTTGCGCAGTTCCTTTAGGAGAGGGGATGAAAGACAAAACGACTTTTTTAGTTGTAACTTTTCAATGCGTGGTCCGATTCCAATTTTTTTTCAGTTTTATAAAGGGAATACTCTAAGGAATATGTCACACAAGTTTCAATGTTGAAGGTTTTGTAGTTCAGGAATTAGAGACATCTCAACTTTCGCCAAACCTAGAATTCAAGGATTCCTTTGAATGTGAAAATAAATAAGTTTTGGAAAAGACTTAATCTTAAGCTCTTTTATGTTTAAGCAAACAGGGCAGTTTCATACGCTGATTGATGAGTCTAATGAAAAAATACCTCTCCGTTCATACACCATAATATATATGTGACGTAAACGAAGTTGCGAGGGTCAGCTAGTATGAAATATAATTTAATTGACTGCCGCTGTGGCGTAGTCGGTGTAGTGATACCGCCTGCCGCGCCGGAGGTCCTGGGTTCGATTTCTGGGTTGGTCCAATTATTTGTGTGATCCACAAATGTTTCTATCGGAGTATGGGTGTTTTCTGTGAATAATATGTATGTATTTTGAAATATATAAGTATGTATATCAGTCGTCTGGATATCATAGCAAACACAGGATTTAATTTTTCTCTATCGGGGCTTCAAGATATTTAGCGTGATAATGTAGCCGGATTGTAAAACCGATCTCTTACTAATATTCCTGCAACGTTTTAGTTTAATCAATCCACATACTTACATATTTCACTACCCTCTGCCTAGTTCCTAGGATATGTAGCGTGATAATATATAGCCTATATAACGATCCTACCTCTAGATTGCTATTCAAGTAAAAGATTAATTAAAATTATTCAGTAGTTTCTCTACTTTGCAAAAATATACGAAAAGATTTTCATTGTTCTCTGCCGAGCTCCTAAAATATTTAGCGTAATAATATGTTGTCTGAGTGTAAAACCTAACTCTTACTAATATTCCTGTTACGTTTAAGTTAAATCAATCCACCGGTTTACACATTTCATTGCTCTCTGCTCAGCCCCTAGGATATGTAGCGTGATAGTATATAGCCTATTTTAAGATTCCACCCCTAAGTAATATTTGTGCAAAATTTGAACCAAATCTGTTCAGTACTTTTCGAGATCCTTCCGGACAAAGCAAAGCAAACAGACAAACAGATAAACATACAAACAGACAGAAATTTTTCTGAATATATTTTTGGGTTCGGTATCTTACGTAGAACACCTAGCGAGTATTTTTTTCTTAATATTTCCAATGTACAGTTTTGGCTTTTCTATCATTTTATTATATGTATAGATATGATACGTCTCATTCAATAAAATATAAAATGTTTGTTTATTGTATCTATTTACCTATAGAGCTATTAATGCTGAACGCAGGTACAGATAGTGCGGCCGCTGAACAATGAAATTTCAGGTATAGACCCCGGGTTTACCACTGTTGACCGAAATTCATTTGATCGTTTGACGTGTGACCGAAAAAACATTAGGTAATTCTACTTTTGATCGAATGAACAATTGACCAAAAGAGTTTTTATCGAACAAACATTTGATATTTTTACTACTGATCGAATGAACGTTTGGTCGAAAAACAGTTGACTCAAGAATATTTTAACAAACAAAAGCGAAATAAGTAGAAGTCGGTACTGGCACTCGCCGGCCGCTGCCGCGGCACGCTCGCTTCGCTCGCTCGGCTCGTGCGTTGTGGTCGCAGTTCTAACCTAACCTAACCTAGCCATTTTGATACAGCCTCTGTTAAAATATTCTTTTAGTCAACTGTTTTTCGACCAAACGTTCATTCGATCAGTAGTAAAAATACCAAATGTTTGTTCGATAAAAACTTTTTTGGTCAATTGTTCATTCGATCAGTAGTAAAATGGCATAATGTTTTTTCGATCACACGTCAAATGATCAAATGAATTTCGGTCAACAGTGGTAAACCGATAGACCCCTCGAATCTTACACCCTTCTACTCTACACCATTTAACATGAGGTATGGTATGAGACAACATTGTATCTTGTTATAGTTAAATTAATACGTGTCTTTTGCTGTTCGAAGTGTTACTTTGATTTATTATTACTTTGGCTTAATGCGTACCAGACTTGAAATTATAAATTTTATGGTTGTGACTATTTGGTTTGGGTTTTTGGAGTTCGATTTGCTGCATCTATCGATTAGTACCTGTTTCTTTGGATATTCGTAAGTAGATACTTGATAACAATTTTCTAAAAAGATAACAAGTTTATAAACGAAGGGTATTTTACTTAAAAAAATGTATTATGTTTATTTATGGATACGTCTCATTCAATAAAATGTAAAAGGTTTGTTTATTGTATCTATTTACCTATAGAGCTATTAACGCAGAACGCAGGTACAGATAGTGCGGCCGCTGCACAATGTAATTTCAGGTAAAGACCCCTCATTAAGATTTGGCAATTAAGTATCTTTATCTGATTTTTTTCTAATCTCACTCCCCTCTACTCTACACCGTTCAACATGAAGTATGGTAGGTATGGTACAACGTTATTTCTCAGTTACTATCTTTCTTCGGTTTGAGTCGTACGTGTCTTGTGCTGTTCGGAGTGTTATGTTGATTTATTATTACTTTGGCTTACTGCTTATTGGACTTGAAATTATATATTTCATCGTTGTGACTATTTGGCTTGGATTTTTGGAGTTCGATTTGCTGTATCTATCGATTAGTACCTGTTTCTTTGTATATTGGTAAGTAGATACTTGATAATAATTTTTTAAAAGATGACACGGTTATTAACATAGGTATTTTATATAAATAATGTGTTTTTTAACCGACTTCAAAAAAGGTGGAGGTTACTCTATTTGACCGTTTTTTTATACGTTTGTTCGCGCAGAACTCCGCCGTTTATGGACCGATTTGAATTTTTTTTTTCGTTCGAAAAAATATACTTTCAAGGTGGTCCCATTTTAAGGAAGTCAGGATCTGATGATGGCATCCTGGAGAAATCGAAGGTAACTTTTAAAAATTTTAGAAGCATCTAGGGCGTTTGTATTTTTTTTTGTTAAGGGCTTTAAAGTAGTACAACTTAGTGAAGGTCTGAAGTCGATCTGATGATGGAGATGATAGACAGTGGAGAGAATTCCCTAACGGTAAACAGCAGTTACCTTGTATTTGGGCTTGATTAATTTGTACTGTCGAGAACTTTACACCAAGGATCTACCTTGGTGTAAAGATTTTCAGTCTACACGTCACTAAAAACAGTAAGAAAATTTTTTTTTAACAAAAAAGAAACCGACTTCAAAGAAAACTAAATACTGAAAAATAAAATTTACTTAGCACAAAGTTAGTATATTCTGATTTATCAGATTTCAATAAATATAATACTGAAGTCAGTGCCAATATGACTATGAGAGAGCTCAATAATGCCTACCTAAGCTTACATAGTTTTACTGGGCAGTACTGGGCACCGATTTCTGTATTATATTTAAAGAAATCTGATAAATCAGAATATACTAACTTTGTGCTAAGTAAATTTTATTTTTCAGTTTTTAGTTTTTTTGAAGTCGGTTTCTTTTTTGTTAAAAAAAATATAGATTTGTTTCATTCAATAAAAGGTAAAAGGTTTGTGTATTGTTTTCTATTTAAAAGAGTTATTAACGCAGAATGCAGGTATAGATAGTGCGATCGATGAACAATGAAATTTCAGGTATAGACCCCTTATTACGGTTTGGCAATTAAGTATCTTTATCTGATTTTTTTCTAATCTCACTCCCCTCTACTCTACACCGTTCAACATGAAGTATGGTAGGTATGGTACAACGTTATTTCTCAGTTACTATCTTTCTTCGGTTTGAGTCGTACGTGTCTTGTGCTGTTCAGAGTGTTATGTTGATTTATTATTACTTTGGCTTACTGCTTATTGGACTTGAAATTATATATTTCATCGTTGTGACTATTTGGCTTGGATTTTTGGAGTTCGATTTGCTGTATCTATCGATTAGTACCTGTTTCTTTGTATATTGGTAAGTAGATACTTGATAATAATTTTTTAAAAGATGACACGGTTATTAACATAGGTATTTTACATAAATAATGTGTTTTTTAACCGACTTCAAAAAAGGTGGAGGTTACTCAATTTGACCGTTTTTTTATACGTTTGTTCGCGCAGAACTCCGCCGTTTATGGACCGATTAGTTTTTTTTTTTTTTCGTTCGAAAAAAGATACTTTCAAGGTGGTCCCATTTTAAGGAAGTCAGGATCTGATGATGGCATCCTGGAGTAATCGAAGGTAACTTTTAAAAATTTTAGAAGCATCTAGGGCGTTTGTATTTTTTTTTGTTAAGGGCTTTAAAGTAGTACAACTTAGTGAAGGTCTGGAGTCGATCTGATGATGGAGATGATAGACAGTGGAGAGAATTCCCTAACGGTAAACAGCAGTTACCTTGTATTTGGGCTTGATTAATTTGTACTGTCGAGAACTTTACACTAAGGTAGATAGATTTTCAGTCTACACGTCACTAAAAATAGTGAGACAAAATTTTTTTAACAAAGAAGAAACCGACTTCAAAGAAAACTAAATACTGAAAAATAAAATTTACTTAGCACATAGTTAGTATATTCTGATTTATCAGATTTCAATAAATATAATACTGAAGTCAGTGCCAATATGACTATGAGAGAGCTCAATAATGCCTACCTAAGCTTACATAGTTTTACTGGGCAGTACTGGGCACCGATTTCTGTATTATATTTAAAGAAATCTGATAAATCAGAATATACTTACTTTGTGCTAAGTAAATTTTATTTTTCAGTTTTTAGTTTTTTTTGAAGTCGGTTTCTTTTTTGTTAAAAAAAATATAGATTTGTTTCATTCAATAAAAGGTAAAAGGATTGTGTATTGTATCTATTTAAAAGAGTTATTAACGCAGAATGCAGGTATAGATAGTGCGATCGATGAACAATGAAATTTCAGATATAGACCCCTTATTACGGTTTGGCAATTAAGTATCTTTACCTGATTTTTTCTAATCTCACTCCCCTCTACTCTACACCATTCATCGTGAAGTATGGTATGATACTACATTGTTTCTCAGTTAATATTTTGCTTCGGTTTGAGTAGTACGTGTCTTTTGCTGTTCGGAGTTGTACGTTGATATTTTACTGTTCAGAGTGTTACGTTGGTTTATTTATACTTTGTCTCTTTACTGGACTTGGAATGTTTGAATTATATATTTTTGATCGTTGTGACTATTTGGCTTGAATTTCTGGAGTTGGATTTGCTGAAGCGATATAAACCTGTTTACTTTTATCTTTGATATTGGTAAGTAGATAAATACTTTTTCCAACATTACACGTTTAAAAATGTTTATATTTTTATGTTAATAAAGTGTTTATTTATAAGTTAGATACATATCATAAAAACTAAAAGGCAGATTTAAGGATATGTAAAAATAAACCAACCAAATGCGAGTCAGACTCGCGCACTGAGGGTTCCGTACCAAAAACGACAATAATACACGTTTGTTGTATGGGAGCCCCTCTTAGAGGTTTATTTTTGTTTATTTATTTAAACTTCATGAAAATACACAGCTCGATATTCTGTAACTAACAGTTGCAGCTTGTAAGTTATGGTGGGTACGGATTGTGTATCAAGTAGATATTGATGTTCATCAACAACTTATTTGTCTTTAGGGCATGTTCTTATGTTGTCCGTGAGGCAAAGGCCCGTGTATATTTGGGTAGGGAAGCAGTTTTATTTAACGATAAACTTCACAAGTCGTTAATCAAGTTTAGTTTTCTGTCCGTAGAATATTACACATCTTTAAATTTTAACTATTCACATCCCCTTTCACACACCTTTCACAGTCGTTTCCAAAAGATGTTTTTGGTGTTAACTGCTAATCATTATATTTGACGCTGTATATTTTTCATTTTCATACAGACAATGCAAAACAAATGTGTACTTGTAATAAAATTAAAGCAGTGAAAGCGATGTACTTTATATAACATAGCAATATGTATATTTACATATTCAGGTAGAGTGTATTGTTTGATTTACCCATAAACTTGCAAAACCTCCATAGAAATATCTTGGGTGTTGGGCTTTTAGTACAGAGAGAGAAGTGGGAAAACTTAATGTTAACTAATAAGCCTTGAGATTCTAAGCTTTGGATACAACAAAGGGTTACTATCCTATAATGAACAACTAATAAAGCTTTGTTTAAAATGAAAATGTTTTAACTTATTTTATATTCTATTGTAGGTACCTACATATTGTTGCCATAA
The DNA here is from genome assembly GCA_933228765.1 of Miltochrista miniata. NCBI lineage: Eukaryota > Metazoa > Arthropoda > Insecta > Lepidoptera > Erebidae > Miltochrista > Miltochrista miniata. Next base: position 24,443,987 of record OW121751.1, read on the forward strand.
AGCAACTTTAAGAAATGGATTCCAAGTATGCTTCGCTTGATGCTTCAAAAACAAATGGTGTCAAAAAAAATAAATCAGCCTCGAATATTAAAGTGAAACAATCGAAGACCAATCATGGAAATACAACTGCATCTAGCCGCAATAAAGTTAAGAATAAGAAACAAAACGGCGCTAATAAAGAAACAAAAAAGGCAACCGAGGTCAAACAAACTGCAGAGAACAAACCAAATGGTTCTACTTCAGAAACGGAACAGGAGACTGAGGAGAAACAAACTGCACAGCAGTTACAGGAGGCTAGGAAACAATTACCAGTATATAAGCTTAGAAAAAGGTGGGCTTCTTTTATTGTCTCCTCATAATATTGATTCTTACAATTGATTAGGTACTTTATTTATAAACATTACTTGACTAGCCGATGCCCGCAGCATCGACCGCGAAAAAATTGTTCCCGTTCTGACTTCCCGTGGGAACTTATTTGCGGGATAAAACGTAGCCTATGTGTTATTCCAGACCATAATCTATCTTTGTACCAAATTTCAGAAAGATCTGTTCAGCCGTTCGAGCACACTCACATTTATAATATTAGTAAGAAGTAAGATTCATTTTAATGGTCATATATTACCTTCTTGTAAAGATATTGGCTAGTATATAGGAAGGATTCACTTAAATGTATAATTATTCTCTAATATTAATTGACAAAAATTATCTTTGTATTGTTTCAGTCTTATAGATGAAATTAAAAAGAATAAAACAATGATTATAATCGGGGAAACAGGCAGTGGTAAAACCACACAGATCCCCCAGTTATTACTTGAAAGGCATATGGAAGGCACCGGTACCATTGCAGTGACACAACCTCGCAGAGTTTCGCCGCCATTACAATAGCTCTGCGAGTGGCTGCTGAATCAAACACTACTGTTGGATCTACTGTTGGGTATGTTTCGTTATAATAATATTTAAAATAATAGATTGTTTTTTATTAAATAATAGATTATGTTGATAAATTATTTTAATATACATACGCGCATTCAGTCAATTATTATTATTAAGGTACATTTATACTGGAATGAAAAAGAATGGTTGATATTAATCACTTTTATTTTTGTTATAGGTACTCCGTACGATTTGAAGATGTTACGAGTTCAGAAACTAAACTCAAATATTTAACTGACGGAATGCTACTCAGAGAAGCTATGGTAGATCCGTTACTATTAAAATATTCGATAATAGTATTGGACGAGGCCCATGAACGTACTGTAAGCACAGATGTGCTTTTTGGGATTGTCAAATTGGCACAAAAGAAACGTTGTGATAAGATGTTGAGTGCCTTGAGGGTAACTAACTTTTTAACTTTTTATTTTTGTTTTGCTACAAAATAATATATTATAATTTCATTTTTCAATCTAAATCCCCTGTTCTCCTTCTTGATAGATTACTTTGATAGCCCACTGACTTCTTGCAATTGATCCCTGTGCTATCACACTTATTATTCGATTCATCCACCCATGTTTTAAATGACTAGCCATTTTTGTCCATAGCCCCAATCCGGCAATGTCATATCTGGTGTTCACCAGGCCACAGCTCTCCGAACTTACATTGAGTACTAAGTGTTTCCAAATTTCGCAGATCATAATTATGTCAGCCACAATGGATGTGGACACCTTCAAAGAATACTTTGATGACTGTACAGTGATTTATTTAGAGGGGCGAACATTCCCCGTCACTATTCACCACACAAAGGTCAAACACGACGACTATCAGCATGCGGCCCTTAGTACATTATTCCAGCTACATAAAGACACACCTGCAGAGTAAGTACTTTATCTTCTATACTAATTTTAGCTAATGCGCACGGCTTCGCCCACGTGAAATTCGGTTACCATTCCTGCTTCCTGTGGAAACGTTTTCTCTGAATAAAAGTAGCCTATGTGTTATTCCCATTCCAGACTATAATCTATTCCTGTACCAAGTTTCAGTCAGTTCTGTTCAGCTGTTAGAGTGTCATAACGAACATCTTCACAAACTTTCAAAAAATTCTTTCACTGTTGGGAATCTAACTATCCGTGGGTGAGATAATCTACATTTATTCCCACGGGAACGGGAACTAATGGGGTGAAACCGCGTGACATCGGCTATTTGTATATAAATAATAATGACATTGCCATTATTTTGTCTATCCTACTACCTAGGTATATTAAACATGTTAATGTTTTCAGCCAAGACTTTTTGGTGTTTTTGACTGGAGAAGAAGAAATCGAAGCAGTGATGCACAATATCAAACAAATAGCTCAGGTGAGTTCTTGAAACATATTCAGTTATTTTTACATAACAATAATATAATATACCTATATAATGTAAAGTTATCATTGGACAATGTTTATGTATTTATTTTAATTTTAGGAATTCGGCGGGCCTCCTATTAGGGTGTGTCCTCTTTATGCAAGCCTGCCTGCTGCCAAACAGCTACAAGTATGGCAACCCGCACCAGTTGGCACCAGAAAAATAGTTCTGTCTACAAACATAGCTGAAGCTTCTGTGACGATACCGGGCATCCGAATTGTCATTGATTCGGGACTTGTGAAAGAAAGGTATGGATATTTGGTTTACTTACGCATTGTGTGTTAATATTAACTCGATCTTTCTAGAACTGCCTCGGTGGCGCTCAGTAGTGCAACCGACTGGCGCCCTGAGATCCGTGATTCGTGATTCGATTCCCGGATCGGACCAAATATTTGTGTGATCCACAAATGTTTGTTTTGGAGTTTGGGAGATAATTATGATGTTATTCAGTTGTCTAGTTCCCACAGCACACGTTTATAATGGCTTAATTTGGGCTAGATGGCGAGAGAATGTCCATCCAAAATATTAAATTATTGGTATAATAAATCACTTGTACAATTTATGCCTCAAATTATTTTACAGTAGGTATTTAAGTTTCAAAAAACATACAGATATAATATTTGCTTACACCAAATAGTAGTTTAATTTCTTTTAAAAAGATTAGGTAGGTACAATTATCGTGATCAGATTGACTGTAAATATATCCAGCCGCTTACAAAACTGTTTCTTAACTTTTGTATGTTTGACATTTCGCAAGTGGCGATGTACAAGCCTTACGTGAAATAAGTGTTTTTGATCGCCGTTGTCATATTCAGTGTATATTCACCCAGCGACTAACAAATCCGCGTTCCTCAGGTCCTGGTGTGGCAACACAGGCGCCGAGCGTCTGTCAGTGCACCCTTGCTCTCAGGCCGCGGGCTGGCAGCGAGCAGGCCGCGCGGGCCGCACAGCCCCCGGTACGGCGTACCGACTGTACACCGCCGCAGACTTCAAAGCTAGACCTACACATACTGCACCTGAGATTGTACGGTAAGTTTCTGTGATCCTCAATTGCTCTATTATTTCATGTCATGTCCGCTCTGGAAGAGATTTCTTATAGAAATATGCAGCGCCATTGTAGGTACTCTTTTCTCCTAGCTATACGTATGCCTATCACTATTATTTCATGTCATGTTCCCTCTGGAAGAGATTCCTTATAGAAATAACTATCGCCGTTGTACTCTTTTTTTTTCTAGTTATATTTCTTTATATTATTGACGTCCACCCGCTAGATGGACCAACGATCTAGGTCGCAGGCTGGGACTGGATGCGGAAGGCACAGGACCGCGTACTGTGGCGCGAACTGGGAGAGGCCTACGTCGAGCAGTAGACTGCTATAGGCTGATTTGATTGATTGATAATTCTATGCTTTGAAGATCATCAGCTTACTTCTTCAACTAAAAATCACAGTTCCGATTGATCTGCTGCATCAAGTAGTCTGCGGGACACCTAACTTCTCAGAAAATTACAACATTTATACCATAACTAGCTGAGCCCGCAACTTCGTTTACGACACATAAGGTGTATGAAAGGAAAGGTATTCTTCATCAGAGTCATCAAGCAGCGTCTGAAACTGCCCTGTTTGCTTAATCATAAAAGAGCTAAATGATTAAGTCTATTTTAAAACAATTCAGTCCACGCCTTCGGCGCGGACTGAATTGTTTAAAGATAGTCTCTTTTATGATTAAGCCAACACGCCAGTTTAGGTTCACTCACATTCAAAGAAACCCCTACAATTAAAATTTTCAAAATATCTGATTCTTAAAAGTGTTATAACTCTTTTATTACTAAACCGATTTACATAAAACAAACGCTAAATGTTAACTGGAGCAAACCTCAACACAATAAAAAAAACCGCATTGCAATCGGTTGAGCGGTTACTGAGATTAGCGTGCACAACCGTACAGACAAACAGATATACAGACATACAGACATACAGACAAACAGACAAAAATTCTAAAAATCATTGTTTTGGGTTCTATTGCGTTCATAAAGCCCCCCTATAATATTTTTTCTTATTTATCTTCCATGTACAGACAGCGACCTGTTACGATTTTATTATATGTATTGATATCTGGGCTTTATAGTAATACTAGTGATCATTCAAAAATATAATGTTTTCTTGTATTATAGCGGAAGTCAATGCGTTGTTCATTCCACACCACTCCAATCCATCCCATGAAATTTAGTCTCCTATTTCTTTATATTCAATCTTATGTACGGCTCCACAGGTGCCCACTGTCGACGACACTGCTGCAACTAATAACGACGGGGGCGGACCCCGCCACTTTTCCTCTCATCGACGCACCTCCTGCAGACTCTTTAAAAGCCTCGCTAGCTTTACTCAAAGAATTAGGTAAGTAAGAGTGACATCATAACATCATAGATATGCTCAAATTGTTTGCTGTTGTTACACGCCCTAGATCCACAAATTATATTTGTAAAAGTATCTAGAAGTGCAAAATCTGTTTTCTGACATGTTTCTGTAGCTTTAAATCTTCCATTCTTTATATAACTAAATAATTGGAAATTATACTACACTTTAATTCAAAACCTACATTTTTATTTTTATTTGGATTTCTTTGTTCTAGGTGCCATCCATAAGGAGTACAGGCCAAAACTCACTCAGCTTGGCAAAAAGATGTCAAGATTCCCCTTAGATCCTAAATACTCAAAAGTGCTGTTGAGTGCACCGGCGTTCGGCTGTTTAGAGGAGGTAGGTACTCATGTAGTAAGAATTTGTATAGGATCCTTGTATACTCCATTAAATTAATAGTCTATTAAAGATTAATATCTATGGGGATACCCTGAATAGTTTTTTGTTCATGTTTTTATTTTCAAAAATGATTATACGCTCCGCTCCATTGCAACAATAATTTCGTTTTACCACCACTGTCACTGTTCCATACATTAATAATTGCTCCATTTATTTTATTGACTTCTTCAATGTTACCATGTTTAATATAAAAATAAATATTGTTCGCAGGTTTTAAGTATAATAGCAGTTCTTTCAAGTGAAAACATATTTTACACACCAATGAACAAAAGGGAAGAAGCTTTTAAAGTAAAACAGAAGTTCGTATCGCCTCTAGGAGACCATATAACTCTTCTCAACGTATACAAAGCCTATTGTAAAGCACCCTTGAAGAAGGTAAGTTCGCCCTTAAAAAGTAAGGTCTAGCATGTCAATCTTATTCTGTCGTAATTCTAATAAATTTCTTTTCTTGAAAGTAAAAATCTTTATAATATTAACGGTTTACCCACTGACTTACCTTACCTCTATTGTTCATTGTAGTATTTTAAATGCATTGAATTTGAAAAATTATCGACGGCCTATCGCATTTCGCCGTATCATATATGTTTCAAAGCGTTGGAAAAGGACAGTAATACGGCAAATGAAATAGGCCGTCGTTAAATATAAGTTGCCCCAAGTCGTTATTTAAAAAAGTGTTTTCTAACGATAATTCCATTTTGTATTATTTTCTGTACTTGACATAAGACTTTCTTTTGCCAACAGCAATGGTGCCGAGATAACTATTTCGATCGAAAAAATTTGGCTCACGCATTTGAAGTGAGGCAACAGTTATCCAGCATATGCCAGAATTTAGATATATTTGAAACCAGCTGTGGAGAGGCATATGAACAGGTAATGTTTCATGTAGTCTTTTAACAGGATTCGCTCAGCCGCTAGAACGTGATTGAGTTACAAATAGCTTCACAAACTTTCACGTTTATATTATTAGTAGGATTCCTTTTTTTTATTTTCACATGCGTTTTCACGCATACATCGGTTACTCGGGATTGACCCATTATTAATTTATCAATATCGTCAAATTAATCCTCTCCAATATGTTTATTAACACTTTATCCTTCATTTCAGGTACTAAAGTGCCTTCTATGCGGGTTATACACGAACTGCGCATGGTTGAGAGGTGGAGTTACTCAAGGCCAGAGTCCTATGTCTAACGGACGGTACGTAACTGCTTCAGGGTCCGCAGTTGGTCTACATCCTTCAGGCACCCTTCATTCAATGAGACCGTCACCTCCCATGCTATTGTACACAGACCTATTGCACACAAACCGCACTTATATGATCACAGCATCGGTCATACAACCGCAATGGCTACATCAAGTAGCCCCAGAATATGCTCGAAAGTGCCGCGCCTATCGGTGACGAACTTTCTGTAAATATTTTTCCTGAATGGTGTTTCAAAGTTGTGTTCGCGGACTGCGAAACATATAAACAATCTTACCATTATTTGTAAATAAATGTGATGTAATCATGTGACTTTTATAATGAAACAAGTACAAAGTTGTATTTTTTTTACCTAGTCCTAATTTTTATTGTAAATATAATCTACAATTGTCATAATATCTTATTTAATTCATCTATGTTGCTCTACTGGCGACCCATTTGCTTTGGTTCATAAGTCGTTGAACTTTACAAGTCTGTTCTGATAAGCGCCAGCTTTCTGCACTCCTTTTCTTCATTGTCCGTCATAGATAAATTACCTAAGATATTCTGACAGTTGTAGGACTCATCATGTTGTTAACCCTCGAAGACACTGAGCGTGTTTACAAGCTACAAGTTGCAATCTGCTTTTGACATTCACATTTAAAATCACTTGCCAACATTGAAACTCGCCAACTAGCAGCTTGTAAACTAGCTCCGTGTCAACAAGACCTTAGTTGTTTTATACCTAAGTACCTCAGTGCCTTAATTATGAAACATTACGACTTATAGGTATGCTATAATTAGTTAGTAGGTAATTTTAATAGTTATTGTAAGTACATTGCTTTAATAAATTGTAAGCTAGGATTCTTTTCGTCTAAGTGTTTTTAAGACAAATAAAATTAATGTAAATTACAAATAATTTTTACTTACCTACTCTAAGCTAAATGGATGTTCTGCTAAAGTTTCTGTGTCAGGAAGGGTTTAGTTTATACTTAGCCTGGGGGTTGGTTCTACTTCTAATGGCTGCTAGAGTATTTATGGTTTGCTTTTTGTTTTCGGCATTGTTGGTAGAGACTGCCGGTACAGCCGTCGCACCTCCCAACCCCATAAAAGCGCTTGCGTCGTTGCCTCGTCTGTTGGTCATAGTAGGCAGCAGATTTCGAGTGATGGCAATGTCATAATTGTTTGGCGACTGTTTTCGACAAAATTTTCTTGTACAGAGTACCTGCAATGATACAACTTTGCTACTACAGGGCATGGGCGCTTGGATGCCAGGAGCTACCGCACGATCTGATTTGACTGCATCTGACATAAGCTTCATTAATATAAATGAGAATGAAGTTGAGAAGCTCTTAAAGGTAGAAGATGTCAGCAAATCTTCAGGGCCTGATAACATCCTCCCAGTTCTTATATTGAACTGTGCTGAAAGTCTTGCCCCTCCCCAGTACATCTTGTTCCGCCGCTCCTTGACTACTGGGGTTGAACCTACTATATGAAAATCGGCTTATGTGACACCCATTTTTAAAAAGGGATCTAGGTAGTGTTAAGAATTACAGACCGATCTCCAAGTTGTGTGTTTTCGCTGGTTTACCAAAATTATGGAAAAATTGTGACACACAGACAGGTTTACTCCGCTCTTAAACTAAGCTTCATTGAGCATTCAAATTTATATTATAATGTCATGTAGTAATGTTTTCAGTGCATTCTGTAATATTAATCCCATCAAAAACAATGCTTGTAAAAAAACCAAGTCTTGCAACTCTGTTCTTCTACCGTAAAAAGTAGTGAGATTCAGATTAATGTCATTACCAAGTCGGTTATTTATTCAGTCTCTGCAGGGGACTTTCTGTCTTTAATTTTACGTTATTAGCTAACTCAACAACATCTTATTGTGTTCATAAATCAATATTTAAATAATAAATATAAATAAATAAATAAATAAATATTCACGGACATCTCACACATCGCTATCTGATCCCAAAGTAAGCTAGGAATAACCTGCTTGTGTTATGGGTATCAGACCACGGATATTAATACTTATATACTTTTAAATACATACATATAATACATAGAAACACCCAGACTCTTGAGACAAACATTTATGGGTCACACAAATATTTGTCTCCGGTGGGAATCGAACCCACGACCTCCAGCGCCGCAGGCGGTATCACTACCGACTGCGCCACAGAGGCAGTCAGTATATTTAGAATCTATAATGTTTTAAATAAATAGATTGACTTGGCAATCGCATGAAAACATTATGCTACCTATCTCACAAGTAATACATTAAATTAGATTGTTTATTACGAATGCCATGTCAATCCATTTTTTGAAACTTTCAAGATTGTAAAGATTGATTTATGAACACAATAAGATGTTGTTAGCTAATTACGTAAAATTTAAAACAGAAGGTCCCCTGCAGAGACTGAATAAATAACCGACTTGGTAATGACATGAATCTGAATCTCACTACTTTTTACGGTAGAAGAACAAAGTTGCGAGACTTGTTTTTTCTTTACAACTATTGTTTTTGATGGGATCTCGTTTCTTTTTGTTAGAGTATGACAGAGAATGATAATAATATAAGCATGAACCATCACCTGGTATAGGGCCCACCCAGTGTAGGCGGGTATGAACATTCACTTATAGTATTTCCATTTCCATTGCGACTACAAGTACCTACTTGTAATGTAAGCAAGAGTTTTGTTTAAGAGTAGTACACAATTAACAGACAAACGGGACGTTAATAAAAATAATACTTTTTGTAGTCTAAAGTGATACCTAAGTTGGAGCGTGTAGGCATCAGAGGCATTGCGCTTGATATTTTTAAAAGCTATCTGCGCAATCGTACCCAATGTGTTAAAATAAATGAATATTTCAGTGAACTAGAAATAATATCATACGGCGTTCCACAGGGAAGCATATTAGGGGCCAATTTCGTTTCAAATTTACGTAAACGATGTGTGCAATTTGAAACTAAAAAAATCTGAAATGTTTGTATATGCCGGCGATACCGCAATTATAGTATCAAGACCTACCTGGGATAATGTTAGGGGCAGCGCAGAGTTGGCTTTAAAAAAGAGTAGCAAGCTGGCTCTGTGAAAACCTCCTAACGTTAAACCTTCAAAAAACGTACTTCATACCCTTCGCAATACGCCCAAATATGCTTCCTGATGCATCATTCACCGTAACAGTATATACATGTTCTCAACCAGCTTCTCCGTGCCGTTGCAAAGCCCTCACTAGATGTGTAGATGTAGGTATGAACACCTCATTAAGTTAAGTGTCTTTATCTGATTTTTTTTCTAATCTCACTCCATTCTACTCTACACCATTCAACATGAAGTATGGTATGAGACAACATTTTCTTGCTTCGGTTTAATTAATACGTGTATTGTGCTGTTTGGGGTGTTAAGTTGATTTATTATTACATTGGCTTACCGCGTACCGGACTTGAAATTATATATATTATCGTTGCGACTATTTGGCTTGGATTTTCGGAGTTTAATTTGCTGTATCTATCGATTAGTACCTGTTTCTTTGGATAATGGTAAGTGGATACTTGATAACAATTTTTTAAAAGATAACACAATTATGAACGTAGGTATTTTATTTAAATAATGTGTTTACCTATAGATATGATGTAGATACTTGAAAATATTTTTTAAAGATAACGCGATTATATGTAGGTATTTTATTTAAAAATGTGTTTATTTATAGATATGTCTCATTCAATAAAAGACAAAAAGTTTGTTTATTCTATCTATTTACCTGTAGAGCTATTAACGCAGAACGCAGATACAGATAGTGCGGTCGCTGAACAATGTAATTTTAGGTATAGACCCCTCATTACGTTTTGGCAATTAAGTGTCTGTACCTATTTGTTTTTCTAATCTCACTCCCTTGTACTCTACATCATTCAACATGAAGTATGGTATGATACAACATTGTATCTTGTTTCGGTTTAATTAATACATGTCTTGTGCTGTTCAGAGTGTTACGATGTTTTATTATTACTTTGGCTTACTGCTTACCGGACTTGTAATTATATATTTTATCGTTGTGACTATTTGGCTTGGATTTTCGGAGCTCGATTTGCTGTATCTATCAATTAGTACATGTTCCTTTGGATATTGGTGAGTAGATACTTGATAACAATTTTTAAAAGAAGACATATTTAAATGTAGGTATTTTATTAAAAAATGTTTTCAATTATAGATATATCTCATTGAATAATAGATAAAAGGTTTGTATTTTGTATCTAATTACCTAGAGAGCTATTAACGCAGAACGCAGGTACAGATAGTGCGGCCGCTGAACAATGAAATTTCAGGTATAGACCCCTCATTAAGTTAAGTGTCTTCATCTGATATTTTTTCTTATCTCACTCCCTTCTACTCTACACCATTCAACATGAAGTATGGTATGATACAACATTGTACCTTGTTTCGGTTGAATTAATACGTAACTTGTGCTTTTCGGAGTGTTACGTTGATTTTTTATTACTTTGGCTTACTGCGTACCAGACTTGAAGTTATATATTTTATCGTTGTGTCTACAGTGCAACCTTAATATAATGAAAATCAATTTAACGATTTCCTCGATGTAAAGATTTTTCTTAATCCCCTTGAATTGCCCATAAGAGTCAGTGTAAATAATACCTCTACATTACGAACTTTTTTACGAACAACCTCTTTATAACGAATTTTTAACTATTAAAAAAAGTGTAAATACCTCTAATTAACGAATTGCGTCAACTCAAAACCTCGTAACGTTCCCACCAATATGAACCTTAGCCCCCGATCATGTGATTTCATCGCATTTTCTTTTTCGTAAAACAATTGTAGTCGTTTGATGGAGAGTAATGTAAACAGTGCTGTTCGTCACTATTGTTGAAAATTCTAGTTGCAATGGCTCAGAAACGTAAAAAGTGTTCCTTATCAGTCGCAGTTAACCTCTATGTAACAAATTTTAGACCAACTGAACCTCAATATTACAAACCTTAGTTTAACGAAAACCTTGATATATGTACATATATTAAAATGAATAGATATAACAACTGTACATTGGAAATATTTAAAAAAAATCTCGCTAGGTGTTCTACGAAAGAAGAAAATTTTTTGTCTGTTTGCTTTGCTGTGTCCGAAAGGATCTCAATAAGTACTCAATAGATTTGATTCAAATTTTGCACAAATATTAACTAGGGTTAGGGTCTTAAAAATAGGCTTTATATTATCACGCTACTATCCTAGGGTTAGCCCCTAAGATAAGTTTAGGGCAATGAAATATACAAATCGGTGGATTAATTTAACTAAAATATTGCAGGAATATTACTAAGAGATAGTTTTACGCACAGGCTATATATTATTACGCTAAATATTTTAGGAGCTCGGCAGAGAACTAAGTATATTATTGCAAAATACAGAAACTACTGAATAATGTTAATCAATCATTTACTTGAATAGCAATCTGGAGGTAGGATCTTTAAATAGGCTAAATATTATCACGCTACATATACGTGGATTGATTAAACTGAAACGTTACAGGAATATTAGTAAGAGATCGGTTTTACCATGGAGCACATATAAGAGAGGAGGTGTTGTAATATGATTTCCCTATGAAACAATGAGTGACTCGGCGCGGGGGGAGGGTGTGGTGAGGAGAGGCAAATCCCCCGTAGCGGGTTAACACCCGAACCAACTACCCAGACGCGGGATAGCACCCGAACCCCATAGGCGAGGTTGAAATGTTCGCCAAAGTCTGCCGAGAGCCCTGGAACATCCTTCCGAGTGCTTACCCGGGACTCCTGGCCGTAGACAGTTGTAGGGCACCGTGTGTTTTCAGTCGGTAGGAGTCCGGCATAGCATCCATGTAGGATTTCCACACGTAAAAAAAAACGTGTCTTTATCTGATTTTTTTTCAAATCTCACTCTCTTCTACTCTACACCATTCAACATGAAGTATGGTATGATACAACATTGTATCTTGTTACAGTCTAATTAATACATGTCTTGTGCTGTTCGGAGTGTTACGTAGATTTATTATTACTTTGGCTTACTGCGTACCAAACTTGAAATTATAAATTTTATCGTTGTGACTATTTGGCTTGGATCTTCGGAGTTCAATTTGCTGTATCTCTCGATTAGTACCTGTTTCTTTAGATATTGGTAAGTAGATACTTGATAACAATTTTTTAAAAAGATAACACGTTTATAAACGTAGGTACAATTTTATTTAAGAAAATGTATTGTGTTTATTTATAGACTAGCTGACCCTCGCAACTTCGTTTACGTCACATAAGGTGTACGAATGGAGGGGTACTTCTTCATGAGACTCATCAAGCAGCGTGTGAAGCGGCCCTGTTTGCTTAATCATAAAAGAGCTTAATGATTAGGGCTATTGTAAAACAATTCAGTCCGCGCTAAAGGCGTGGACTGAATTGTTTTAGAATAGACTTTAGACCAACACGCCCCTTTAGCCTCACTTTCAAAAAAAATGTTGAATTCTAGATTTACAGAAAGTTGAGATGCCCCTAATTTCTGAACTACATAACCCTCAATATTGAAAATTATGTGGAATAATGCTTAAAGTACTCCCTTACAGACACCAAAAAAATATTTGAAATCGAACCATGCAGTGAGAAATTATAGCTAAAAAACTATTTTGCCTTTCATCCCCTCTCCTGAAGGAACCGCGCAAAATATCGGGATCAAAAGTATCTAAGAACCTTCCTCAGACTATAAGGTTAGATCGTACAAAGTATGATTCAAATCGGTTCGGTAGTTTCGGCGTGATACTTATTCGAGATACAGACAGACAGACAGACAGACAGACAGACATGAAATTTTTAAATTACATTTTCGGCTTCAGCACCGATTAGAGAACGCCCTACATTTAAAATTTTCAAAATATCTTCCATGTACAGACTCCCGACCCTCTACAGTTTTATTATAAGTATAGACTGTTGAGGGTCGAGAGTCTACTGAAGCCGAAAATGCAATTGAATTTTTTTATGTCTATCAGTCCGTCTGTCTGTATCCCAAATAACTTGGTATAATCAGAGCTTATAATCCGAGGAAGCTTTTAGGATACTTTTGATATCGATCTTTTGCGCAGTTCCTTTAGGAGAGGGGATGAAAGACAAAACGACTTTTTTAGTTGTAACTTTTCAATGCGTGGTCCGATTCCAATTTTTTTTCAGTTTTATAAAGGGAATACTCTAAGGAATATGTCACACAAGTTTCAATGTTGAAGGTTTTGTAGTTCAGGAATTAGAGACATCTCAACTTTCGCCAAACCTAGAATTCAAGGATTCCTTTGAATGTGAAAATAAATAAGTTTTGGAAAAGACTTAATCTTAAGCTCTTTTATGTTTAAGCAAACAGGGCAGTTTCATACGCTGATTGATGAGTCTAATGAAAAAATACCTCTCCGTTCATACACCATAATATATATGTGACGTAAACGAAGTTGCGAGGGTCAGCTAGTATGAAATATAATTTAATTGACTGCCGCTGTGGCGTAGTCGGTGTAGTGATACCGCCTGCCGCGCCGGAGGTCCTGGGTTCGATTTCTGGGTTGGTCCAATTATTTGTGTGATCCACAAATGTTTCTATCGGAGTATGGGTGTTTTCTGTGAATAATATGTATGTATTTTGAAATATATAAGTATGTATATCAGTCGTCTGGATATCATAGCAAACACAGGATTTAATTTTTCTCTATCGGGGCTTCAAGATATTTAGCGTGATAATGTAGCCGGATTGTAAAACCGATCTCTTACTAATATTCCTGCAACGTTTTAGTTTAATCAATCCACATACTTACATATTTCACTACCCTCTGCCTAGTTCCTAGGATATGTAGCGTGATAATATATAGCCTATATAACGATCCTACCTCTAGATTGCTATTCAAGTAAAAGATTAATTAAAATTATTCAGTAGTTTCTCTACTTTGCAAAAATATACGAAAAGATTTTCATTGTTCTCTGCCGAGCTCCTAAAATATTTAGCGTAATAATATGTTGTCTGAGTGTAAAACCTAACTCTTACTAATATTCCTGTTACGTTTAAGTTAAATCAATCCACCGGTTTACACATTTCATTGCTCTCTGCTCAGCCCCTAGGATATGTAGCGTGATAGTATATAGCCTATTTTAAGATTCCACCCCTAAGTAATATTTGTGCAAAATTTGAACCAAATCTGTTCAGTACTTTTCGAGATCCTTCCGGACAAAGCAAAGCAAACAGACAAACAGATAAACATACAAACAGACAGAAATTTTTCTGAATATATTTTTGGGTTCGGTATCTTACGTAGAACACCTAGCGAGTATTTTTTTCTTAATATTTCCAATGTACAGTTTTGGCTTTTCTATCATTTTATTATATGTATAGATATGATACGTCTCATTCAATAAAATATAAAATGTTTGTTTATTGTATCTATTTACCTATAGAGCTATTAATGCTGAACGCAGGTACAGATAGTGCGGCCGCTGAACAATGAAATTTCAGGTATAGACCCCTCGAATCTTACACCCTTCTACTCTACACCATTTAACATGAGGTATGGTATGAGACAACATTGTATCTTGTTATAGTTAAATTAATACGTGTCTTTTGCTGTTCGAAGTGTTACTTTGATTTATTATTACTTTGGCTTAATGCGTACCAGACTTGAAATTATAAATTTTATGGTTGTGACTATTTGGTTTGGGTTTTTGGAGTTCGATTTGCTGCATCTATCGATTAGTACCTGTTTCTTTGGATATTCGTAAGTAGATACTTGATAACAATTTTCTAAAAAGATAACAAGTTTATAAACGAAGGGTATTTTACTTAAAAAAATGTATTATGTTTATTTATAGATACGTCTCATTCAATAAAATGTAAAAGGTTTGTTTATTGTATCTATTTACCTATAGAGCTATTAACGCAGAACGCAGGTACAGATAGTGCGGCCGCTGCACAATGTAATTTCAGGTAAAGACCCCTCATTAAGATTTGGCAATTAAGTATCTTTATCTGATTTTTTTCTAATCTCACTCCCCTCTACTCTACACCGTTCAACATGAAGTATGGTAGGTATGGTACAACGTTATTTCTCAGTTACTATCTTTCTTCGGTTTGAGTCGTACGTGTCTTGTGCTGTTCGGAGTGTTATGTTGATTTATTATTACTTTGGCTTACTGCTTATTGGACTTGAAATTATATATTTCATCGTTGTGACTATTTGGCTTGGATTTTTGGAGTTCGATTTGCTGTATCTATCGATTAGTACCTGTTTCTTTGTATATTGGTAAGTAGATACTTGATAATAATTTTTTAAAAGATGACACGGTTATTAACATAGGTATTTTATATAAATAATGTGTTTTTTAACCGACTTCAAAAAAGGTGGAGGTTACTCTATTTGACCGTTTTTTTTATACGTTTGTTCGCGCAGAACTCCGCCGTTTATGGACCGATTTGAATTTTTTTTTTCGTTCGAAAAAAGATACTTTCAAGGTGGTCCCATTTTAAGGAAGTCAGGATCTGATGATGGCATCCTGGAGAAATCGAAGGTAACTTTTAAAAATTTTAGAAGCATCTAGGGCGTTTGTATTTTTTTTTGTTAAGGGCTTTAAAGTAGTACAACTTAGTGAAGGTCTGAAGTCGATCTGATGATGGAGATGATAGACAGTGGAGAGAATTCCCTAACGGTAAACAGCAGTTACCTTGTATTTGGGCTTGATTAATTTGTACTGTCGAGAACTTTACACCAAGGATCTACCTTGGTGTAAAGATTTTCAGTCTACACGTCACTAAAAACAGTAAGAAAATTTTTTTTTAACAAAAAAGAAACCGACTTCAAAGAAAACTAAATACTGAAAAATAAAATTTACTTAGCACAAAGTTAGTATATTCTGATTTATCAGATTTCAATAAATATAATACTGAAGTCAGTGCCAATATGACTATGAGAGAGCTCAATAATGCCTACCTAAGCTTACATAGTTTTACTGGGCAGTACTGGGCACCGATTTCTGTATTATATTTAAAGAAATCTGATAAATCAGAATATACTAACTTTGTGCTAAGTAAATTTTATTTTTCAGTTTTTAGTTTTTTTGAAGTCGGTTTCTTTTTTGTTAAAAAAAATATAGATTTGTTTCATTCAATAAAAGGTAAAAGGTTTGTGTATTGTTTTCTATTTAAAAGAGTTATTAACGCAGAATGCAGGTATAGATAGTGCGATCGATGAACAATGAAATTTCAGGTATAGACCCCTTATTACGGTTTGGCAATTAAGTATCTTTATCTGATTTTTTTCTAATCTCACTCCCCTCTACTCTACACCGTTCAACATGAAGTATGGTAGGTATGGTACAACGTTATTTCTCAGTTACTATCTTTCTTCGGTTTGAGTCGTACGTGTCTTGTGCTGTTCAGAGTGTTATGTTGATTTATTATTACTTTGGCTTACTGCTTATTGGACTTGAAATTATATATTTCATCGTTGTGACTATTTGGCTTGGATTTTTGGAGTTCGATTTGCTGTATCTATCGATTAGTACCTGTTTCTTTGTATATTGGTAAGTAGATACTTGATAATAATTTTTTAAAAGATGACACGGTTATTAACGTAGGTATTTTACATAAATAATGTGTTTTTTAACCGACTTCAAAAAAGGTGGAGGTTACTCAATTTGACCGTTTTTTTATACGTTTGTTCGCGCAGAACTCCGCCGTTTATGGACCGATTAGATTTTTTTTTTTTCGTTCGAAAAAAGATACTTTCAAGGTGGTCCCATTTTAAGGAAGTCAGGATCTGATGATGGCATCCTGGAGTAATCGAAGGTAACTTTTAAAAATTTTAGAAGCATCTAGGGCGTTTGTATTTTTTTTTGTTAAGGGCTTTAAAGTAGTACAACTTAGTGAAGGTCTGGAGTCGATCTGATGATGGAGATGATAGACAGTGGAGAGAATTCCCTAACGGTAAACAGCAGTTACCTTGTATTTGGGCTTGATTAATTTGTACTGTCGAGAACTTTACACTTTTTTTTTTTTTTTTTTTTTTTTGTTTAACGTGAGGGAAAATCCTCATGGATGCTATGCCGGACTCCTACCGACTAAAAAACCTCACGTAACGCCCGACAGCCTATGGTTAGGAGCCCCGGGTAAGCCCTCGGAAGGATGTCCCAGGACTCCCAACAGACCCACGGCCGCCACTGCGGCCACGCTCAGGGGGGTGGTTCGGGTGCTATCCCGCGTCTTTGGGGGTTTCGGGTGTGATCCCGCTTCTAAGTGGGGGCGTTCGTGAGTTCCTCACGTCACGCTGCCGTCATGGGCCTGCTCCTGTAAGGACGGTGAGCCGAATGCCTACCTAAGCTTACATAGTTTTACTGGGCAGTACTGGGCACCGATTTCTGTATTATATTTAAAGAAATCTGATAAATCAGAATATACTTACTTTGTGCTAAGTAAATTTTATTTTTCAGTTTTTAGTTTTTTTTGAAGTCGGTTTCTTTTTTGTTAAAAAAAATATAGATTTGTTTCATTCAATAAAAGGTAAAAGGATTGTGTATTGTATCTATTTAAAAGAGTTATTAACGCAGAATGCAGGTATAGATAGTGCGATCGATGAACAATGAAATTTCAGATATAGACCCCTTATTACGGTTTGGCAATTAAGTATCTTTACCTGATTTTTTCTAATCTCACTCCCCTCTACTCTACACCATTCATCGTGAAGTATGGTATGATACTACATTGTTTCTCAGTTAATATTTTGCTTCGGTTTGAGTAGTACGTGTCTTTTGCTGTTCGGAGTTGTACGTTGATATTTTACTGTTCAGAGTGTTACGTTGGTTTATTTATACTTTGTCTCTTTACTGGACTTGGAATGTTTGAATTATATATTTTTGATCGTTGTGACTATTTGGCTTGAATTTCTGGAGTTGGATTTGCTGAAGCGATATAAACCTGTTTACTTTTATCTTTGATATTGGTAAGTAGATAAATACTTTTTCCAACATTACACGTTTAAAAATGTTTATATTTTTATGTTAATAAAGTGTTTATTTATAAGTTAGATACATATCATAAAAACTAAAAGGCAGATTTAAGGATATGTAAAAATAAACCAACCAAATGCGAGTCAGACTCGCGCACTGAGGGTTCCGTACCAAAAACGACAATAATACACGTTTGTTGTATGGGAGCCCCTCTTAGAGGTTTATTTTTGTTTATTTATTTAAACTTCATGAAAATACACAGCTCGATATTCTGTAACTAACAGTTGCAGCTTGTAAGTTATGGTGGGTACGGATTGTGTATCAAGTAGATATTGATGTTCATCAACAACTTATTTGTCTTTAGGGCATGTTCTTATGTTGTCCGTGAGGCAAAGGCCCGTGTATATTTGGGTAGGGAAGCAGTTTTATTTAACGATAAACTTCACAAGTCGTTAATCAAGTTTAGTTTTCTGTCCGTAGAATATTACACATCTTTAAATTTTAACTATTCACATCCCCTTTCACACACCTTTCACAGTCGTTTCCAAAAGATGTTTTTGGTGTTAACTGCTAATCATTATATTTGACGCTGTATATTTTTCATTTTCATACAGACAATGCAAAACAAATGTGTACTTGTAATAAAATTAAAGCAGTGAAAGCGATGTACTTTATATAACATAGCAATATGTATATTTACATATTCAGGTAGAGTGTATTGTTTGATTTACCCATAAACTTGCAAAACCTCCATAGAAATATCTTGGGTGTTGGGCTTTTAGTACAGAGAGAGAAGTGGGAAAACTTAATGTTAACTAATAAGCCTTGAGATTCTAAGCTTTGGATACAACAAAGGGTTACTATCCTATAATGAACAACTAATAAAGCTTTGTTTAAAATGAAAATGTTTTAACTTATTTTATATTCTATTGTAGGTACCTACATATTGTTGCCATAAAGCAACTTTAAGAAATGGATTCCAAGTATGCTTCGCTTGATGCTTCAAAAACAAATGGTGTCAAAAAAAATAAATCAGCCTCGAATATTAAAGTGAAACAATCGAAGACCAATCATGGAAATACAACTGCATCTAGCCGCAATAAAGTTAAGAATAAGAAACAAAACGGCGCTAATAAAGAAACAAAAAAGGCAACCGAGGTCAAACAAACTGCAGAGAACAAACCAAATGGTTCTACTTCAGAAACGGAACAGGAGACTGAGGAGAAACAAACTGCACAGCAGTTACAGGAGGCTAGGAAACAATTACCAGTATATAAGCTTAGAAAAAGGTGGGCTTCTTTTATTGTCTCCTCATAATATTGATTCTTACAATTGATTAGGTACTTTATTTATAAACATTACTTGACTAGCCGATGCCCGCAGCATCGACCGCGAAAAAATTTTTCCCGTTCTGACTTCCCGTGGGAACTTATTTGCGGGATAAAACGTAGCCTATGTGTTATTCCAGACCATAATCTATCTTTGTACCAAATTTCAGAAAGATCTGTTCAGCCGTTCGAGCACACTCACATTTATAATATTAGTAAGAAGTAAGATTCATTTTAATGGTCATATATTACCTTCTTGTAAAGATATTGGCTAGTATATAGGAAGGATTCACTTAAATGTATAATTATTCTCTAATATTAATTGACAAAAATTATCTTTGTATTGTTTCAGTCTTATAGATGAAATTAAAAAGAATAAAACAATGATTATAATCGGGGAAACAGGCAGTGGTAAAACCACACAGATCCCCCAGTTATTACTTGAAAGGCATATGGAAGGCACCGGTACCATTGCAGTGACACAACCTCGCAGAGTTTCGCCGCCATTACAATAGCTCTGCGAGTGGCTGCTGAATCAAACACTACTGTTGGATCTACTGTTGGGTATGTTTCGTTATAATAATATTTAAAATAATAGATTGTTTTTTTATTAAATAATAGATTATGTTGATAAATTATTTTAATATACATACGCGCATTCAGTCAATTATTATTATTAAGGTACATTTATACTGGAATGAAAAAAAAATGGTTGATATTAATCACTTTTATTTTTGTTATAGGTACTCCGTACGATTTGAAGATGTTACGAGTTCAGAAACTAAACTCAAATATTTAACTGACGGAATGCTACTCAGAGAAGCTATGGTAGATCCGTTACTATTAAAATATTCGATAATAGTATTGGACGAGGCCCATGAACGTACTGTAAGCACAGATGTGCTTTTTGGGATTGTCAAATTGGCACAAAAGAAACGTTGTGATAAGATGTTGAGTGCCTTGAGGGTAACTAACTTTTTAACTTTTTATTTTTGTTTTGCTACAAAATAATCCTACTAATATTATAAATGTGAAAGTTTGTGAAGATGTTTGGATGTTTAGATGTTTGGATGTTTGTTACTCAATCACGCTCTAACGGCTGAACGGATTAGGCTGAAAGGAGAAAGCCCACAGATCGTTTCTTTTTGAAAAACCTTAATAGAAAGTGTATGGCTATCTAAGTAGATTGACAAATCATTTAATATTATTTTAACAATCTTTTAATTCATTTGATCAATATATTTTGTGGCGTTTAAACTTTGATATAATTCGTAGCGTTATCGTTTTTACGCGTCGCAGACTGACCAAATGAATGGTACTGACGTGACGAAGATGGCCGCCAATTGCAAATATCAATGTGTGGGGTACTCAAATGCACTTATCAGTTTCAAATGGATTAGTTCATGCATCAATGTTGTTGAGATCATAGATTTAGTATCAAAAAATTCTAAATCTAACTAAACTAAAGGATTTTTTAAATCTAAAAGGTCGACAACGTGCATAAGTGTTGGAAAGTGATATAATGCAGTGAAACGTTACTCTTTAATTTTTCGACAAACTCCAGATAACTCGATATTATTATTTTATGTTCTAAAGGTAAATTGGTGTGAAATGTTTGTATAAAATAATTGTATGGTTCCTTATGAAGTGATTATGATCTGGATTGATAATTTAAATGGTAAGTAATTATGGAACTATCGAGATCCAATTTGTTTATTCACTACGTTATCTGAATAAGTTTCAATGTGGTAAGTATATACATTTTCAGGGTTATTTATAAGTGTTTTGGAACAAATACTTCTATCTTTTTTGAATTAAATGTAACGATTAGCATTTTTGGACAAATTGATTTGTTCGGATTGATGAACATTTGCTTCAAAACTAACCTCTAATTTGAGCAGCAAAACGAAGAATGAGAGAAAACCCTACAAAATAAGACAATATTTTTAATTTCCTTTGAAAGTAGGATATCCATCCAATTTAATATCCGATTTTCGCTGTCATACTACATTAGTCTGGAATAACACATAGACGACTTTTTATCCCGGAAAAATGTTCCCACGGGAAGTCAGAACGGGTATCGAATTTCACGCGGGCGAAGCCGCGCGCATCAGCTAGTATATTATAATTTCATTTTTCAATCTAAATCCCCTGTTCTCCTTCTTGATAGATTACTTTGATAGCCCACTGACTTCTTGCGATTGATCCCTGTGCTATCACACTTATTATTCGATTCATCCACCCATGTTTTAAATGACTAGCCATTTTTGTCCATAGCCCCAATCCGGCAATGTCATATCTGGTGTTCACCAGGCCACAGCTCTCCGAACTTACATTGAGTACTAAGTGTTTCCAAATTTCGCAGATCATAATTATGTCAGCCACAATGGATGTGGACACCTTCAAAGAATACTTTGATGACTGTACAGTGATTTATTTAGAGGGGCGAACATTCCCCGTCACTATTCACCACACAAAGGTCAAACACGACGACTATCAGCATGCGGCCCTTAGTACATTATTCCAGCTACATAAAGACACACCTGCAGAGTAAGTACTTTATCTTCTATACTAATTTTAGCTAATGCGCACGGCTTCGCCCACGTGAAATTCGGTTACCATTCCTGCTTCCTGTGGAAACGTTTTCTCTGAATAAAAGTAGCCTATGTGTTATTCCCATTCCAGACTATAATCTATTCCTGTACCAAGTTTCAGTCAGTTCTGTTCAGCTGTTAGAGTGTCATAACGAACATCTTCACAAACTTTCAAAAAATTCTTTCACTGTTGGGAATCTAACTATCCGTGGGTGAGATAATCTACATTTATTCCCACGGGAACGGGAACTAATGGGGTGAAACCGCGTGACATCGGCTATTTGTATATAAATAATAATGACATTGCCATTATTTTGTCTATCCTACTACCTAGGTATATTAAACATGTTAATGTTTTCAGCCAAGACTTTTTGGTGTTTTTGACTGGAGAAGAAGAAATCGAAGCAGTGATGCACAATATCAAACAAATAGCTCAGGTGAGTTCTTGAAACATATTCAGTTATTTTTACATAACAATAATATAATATACCTATATAATGTAAAGTTATCATTGGACAATGTTTATGTATTTATTTTAATTTTAGGAATTCGGCGGGCCTCCTATTAGGGTGTGTCCTCTTTATGCAAGCCTGCCTGCTGCCAAACAGCTACAAGTATGGCAACCCGCACCAGTTGGCACCAGAAAAATAGTTCTGTCTACAAACATAGCTGAAGCTTCTGTGACGATACCGGGCATCCGAATTGTCATTGATTCGGGACTTGTGAAAGAAAGGTATGGATATTTGGTTTACTTACGCATTGTGTGTTAATATTAACTCGATCTTTCTAGAACTGCCTCGGTGGCGCTCAGTAGTGCAACCGACTGGCGCCCTGAGATCCGTGATTCGTGATTCGATTCCCGGATCGGACCAAATATTTGTGTGATCCACAAATGTTTGTTTTGGAGTTTGGGAGATAATTATGATGTTATTCAGTTGTCTAGTTCCCACAGCACACGTTTATAATGGCTTAATTTGGGCTAGATGGCGAGAGAATGTCCATCCAAAATATTAAATTATTGGTATAATAAATCACTTGTACAATTTATGCCTCAAATTATTTTACAGTAGGTATTTAAGTTTCAAAAAACATACAGATATAATATTTGCTTACACCAAATAGTAGTTTAATTTCTTTTAAAAAGATTAGGTAGGTACAATTATCGTGATCAGATTGACTGTAAATATATCCAGCCGCTTACAAAACTGTTTCTTAACTTTTGTATGTTTGACATTTCGCAAGTGGCGATGTACAAGCCTTACGTGAAATAAGTGTTTTTGATCGCCGTTGTCATATTCAGTGTATATTCACCCAGCGACTAACAAATCCGCGTTCCTCAGGTCCTGGTGTGGCAACACAGGCGCTGAGCGTCTGTCAGTGCACCCTTGCTCTCAGGCCGCGGGCTGGCAGCGAGCAGGCCGCGCGGGCCGCACAGCCCCCGGTACGGCGTACCGACTGTACACCGCCGCAGACTTCAAAGCTAGACCTACACATACTGCACCTGAGATTGTACGGTAAGTTTCTGTGATCCTCAATTGCTCTATTATTTCATGTCATGTCCGCTCTGGAAGAGATTTCTTATAGAAATATGCAGCGCCATTGTACTCTTTTCTCCTAGCTATACGTATGCCTATCACTATTATTTCATGTCATGTTCCCTCTGGAAGAGATTCCTTATAGAAATAACTATCGCCGTTGTACTCTTTTTTTTTCTAGTTATATTTCTTTATATTATTGACGTCCACCCGCTAGATGGACCAACGATCTAGGTCGCAGGCTGGGACTGGATGCGGAAGGCACAGGACCGCGTACTGTGGCGCGAACTGGGAGAGGCCTACGTCGAGCAGTAGACTGCTATAGGCTGATTTGATTGATTGATAATTCTATGCTTTGAAGATCATCAGCTTACTTCTTCAACTAAAAATCACAGTTCCGATTGATCTGCTGCATCAAGTAGTCTGCGGGACACCTAACTTCTCAGAAAATTACAACATTTATACCATAACTAGCTGAGCCCGCAACTTCGTTTACGACACATAAGGTGTATGAAAGGAAAGGTATTCTTCATCAGAGTCATCAAGCAGCGTCTGAAACTGCCCTGTTTGCTTAATCATAAAAGAGCTAAATGATTAAGTCTATTTTAAAACAATTCAGTCCACGCCTTCGGCGCGGACTGAATTGTTTAAAGATAGTCTCTTTTATGATTAAGCCAACACGCCAGTTTAGGTTCACTCACATTCAAAGAAACCCCTACAATTAAAATTTTCAAAATATCTGATTCTTAAAAGTGTTATAACTCTTTTATTACTAAACCGATTTACATAAAACAAACGCTAAATGTTAACTGGAGCAAACCTCAACACAATAAAAAAAACCGCATTGCAATCGGTTGAGCGGTTACTGAGATTAGCGTGCACAACCGTACAGACAAACAGATATACAGACATACAGACATACAGACAAACAGACAAAAATTCTAAAAATCATTGTTTTGGGTTCTATTGCGTTCATAAAGCCCCCCTATAATATTTTTTCTTATTTATCTTCCATGTACAGACAGCGACCTGTTACGATTTTATTATATGTATTGATTGATATCTGGGCTTTATAGTAATACTAGTGATCATTCAAAAATATATTGTTTTCTTGTATTATAGCGGAAGTCAATGCGTTGTTCATTCCACACCACTCCAATCCATCCCATGAAATGTAGTCTCCTATTTCTTTATATTCAATCTTATGTACGGCTCCACAGGTGCCCACTGTCGACGACACTGCTGCAACTAATAACGACGGGGGCGGACCCCGCCACTTTTCCTCTCATCGACGCACCTCCTGCAGACTCTTTAAAAGCCTCGCTAGCTTTACTCAAAGAATTAGGTAAGTAAGAGTGACATCATAACATCATAGATATGCTCAAATTGTTTGCTGTTGTTACACGCCCTAGATCCACAAATTATATTTGTAAAAGTATCTAGAAGTGCAAAATCTGTTTTCTGACATGTTTCTGTAGCTTTAAATCTTCCATTCTTTATATAACTAAATAATTGGAAATTATACTACACTTTAATTCAAAACCTACATTTTTATTTTTATTTGGATTTCTTTGTTCTAGGTGCCATCCATAAGGAGTACAGGCCAAAACTCACTCAGCTTGGCAAAAAGATGTCAAGATTCCCCTTAGATCCTAAATACTCAAAAGTGCTGTTGAGTGCACCGGCGTTCGGCTGTTTAGAGGAGGTAGGTACTCATGTAGTAAGAATTTGTATAGGATCCTTGTATACTCCATTAAATTAATAGTCTATTAAAGATTAATATCTATGGGGATACCCTGAATAGTTTTTTGTTCATGTTTTTATTTTCAAAAATGATTATACGCTCCGCTCCATTGCAACAATAATTTCGTTTTACCACCACTGTCACTGTTCCATACATTAATAATTGCTCCATTTATTTTATTGACTTCTTCAATGTTACCATGTTTAATATAAAAATAAATATTGTTCGCAGGTTTTAAGTATAATAGCAGTTCTTTCAAGTGAAAACATATTTTACACACCAATGAACAAAAGGGAAGAAGCTTTTAAAGTAAAACAGAAGTTCGTATCGCCTCTAGGAGACCATATAACTCTTCTCAACGTATACAAAGCCTATTGTAAAGCACCCTTGAAGAAGGTAAGTTCGCCCTTAAAAAGTAAGGTCTAGCATGTCAATCTTATTCTGTCGTAATTCTAATAAATTTCTTTTCTTGAAAGTAAAAATCTTTATAATATTAACGGTTTACCCACTGACTTACCTTACCTCTATTGTTCATTGTAGTATTTTAAATGCATTGAATTTGAAAAATTATCGACGGCCTATCGCATTTCGCCGTATCATATATGTTTCAAAGCGTTGGAAAAGGACAGTAATACGGCAAATGAAATAGGCCGTCGTTAAATATAAGTTGCCCCAAGTCGTTATTTAAAAAAGTGTTTTCTAACGATAATTCCATTTTGTATTATTTTCTGTACTTGACATAAGACTTTCTTTTGCCAACAGCAATGGTGCCGAGATAACTATTTCGATCGAAAAAATTTGGCTCACGCATTTGAAGTGAGGCAACAGTTATCCAGCATATGCCAGAATTTAGATATATTTGAAACCAGCTGTGGAGAGGCATATGAACAGGTAATGTTTCATGTAGTCTTTTAACAGGATTCGCTCAGCCGCTAGAACGTGATTGAGTTACAAATAGCTTCACAAACTTTCACGTTTATATTATTAGTAGGATTCCTTTTTTTTATTTTCACATGCGTTTTCACGCATACATCGGTTACTCGGGATTGACCCATTATTAATTTATCAATATCGTCAAATTAATCCTCTCCAATATGTTTATTAACACTTTATCCTTCATTTCAGGTACTAAAGTGCCTTCTATGCGGGTTATACACGAACTGCGCATGGTTGAGAGGTGAAGTTACTCAAGGCCAGAGTCCTATGTCTAACGGACGGTACGTAACTGCTTCAGGGTCCGCAGTTGGTCTACATCCTTCAGGCACCCTTCATTCAATGAGACCGTCACCTCCCATGCTATTGTACACAGACCTATTGCACACAAACCGCACTTATATGATCACAGCATCGGTCATACAACCGCAATGGCTACATCAAGTAGCCCCAGAATATGCTCGAAAGTGCCGCGCCTATCGGTGACGAACTTTCTGTAAATATTTTTCCTGAATGGTGTTTCAAAGTTGTGTTCGCGGACTGCGAAACATATAAACAATCTTACCATTATTTGTAAATAAATGTGATGTAATCATGTGACTTTTATAATGAAACAAGTACAAAGTTGTATTTTTTTTACCTAGTCCTAATTTTTATTGTAAATATAATCTACAATTGTCATAATATCTTATTTAATTCATCTATGTTGCTCTACTGGCGACCCATTTGCTTTGGTTCATAAGTCGTTGAACTTTACAAGTCTGTTCTGATAAGCGCCAGCTTTCTGCACTCCTTTTCTTCATTGTCCGTCATAGATAAATTACCTAAGATATTCTGACAGTTGTAGGACTCATCATGTTGTTAACCCTCGAAGACACTGAGCGTGTTTACAAGCTACAAGTTGCAATCTGCTTTTGACATTCACATTTAAAATCACTTGCCAACATTGAAACTCGCCAACTAGCAGCTTGTAAACTAGCTCCGTGTCAACAAGACCTTAGTTGTTTTATACCTAAGTACCTCAGTGCCTTAATTATGAAACATTACGACTTATAGGTATGCTATAATTAGTTAGTAGGTAATTTTAATAGTTATTGTAAGTACATTGCTTTAATAAATTGTAAGCTAGGATTCTTTTCGTCTAAGTGTTTTTAAGACAAATAAAATTAATGTAAATTACAAATAATTTTTACTTACCTACTCTAAGCTAAATGGATGTTCTGCTAAAGTTTCTGTGTCAGGAAGGGTTTAGTTTATACTTAGCCTGGGGGTTGGTTCTACTTCTAATGGCTGCTAGAGTATTTATGGTTTGCTTTTTGTTTTCGGCATTGTTGGTAGAGACTGCCGGTACAGCCGTCGCACCTCCCAACCCCATAAAAGCGCTTTCGTCGTTGCCTCGTCTGTTGGTCATAGTAGGCAGCAGATTTCGAGTGATGGCAATGTCATAATTGTTTGGCGACTGTTTTCGACAAAACTTTCTTGTACAGAGTACGCGCAATGATACAACTTTGCTACTACAGGGCATGGGCGCTTGGATGCCAGGAGCTACCGCACGATCTGATTTGACTGCATCTGACATAAGCTTCATTAATATAAATGAGAATGAAGTTGAGAAGCTCTTAAAGGTAGAAGATGTCAGCAAATCTTCAGGGCCTGATAACATCCTCCCAGTTCTTATATTGAACTGTGCTGAAAGTCTTGCCCCTCCCCAGTACATCTTGTTCCGCCGCTCCTTGACTACTGGGGTTGAACCTACTATATGAAAATCGGCTTATGTGACACCCATTTTTAAAAAGGGATCTAGGTAGTGTTAAGAATTACAGACCGATCTCCAAGTTGTGTGTTTTCGCTGGTTTACCAAAATTATGGAAAAATTGTGACACACAGACAGGTTTACTCCGCTCTTAAACTAAGCTTCATTGAGCATTCAAATTTATATTATAATGTCATGTAGTAATGTTTTCAGTGCATTCTGTAATATTAATCCCATCAAAAACAATGCTTGTAAAAAAACCAAGTCTTGCAACTCTGTTCTTCTACCGTAAAAAGTAGTGAGATTCAGATTAATGTCATTACCAAGTCGGTTATTTATTCAGTCTCTGCAGGGGACTTTCTGTCTTTAATTTTACGTTATTAGCTAACTCAACAACATCTTATTGTGTTCATAAATCAATATTTAAATAATAAATATAAATAAATAAATAAATAAATATTCACGGACATCTCACACATCGCTATCTGATCCCAAAGTAAGCTAGGAATAACCTGCTTGTGTTATGGGTATCAGACCACGGATATTAATACTTATATACTTTTAAATACATACATATAATACATAGAAACACCCAGACTCTTGAGACAAACATTTATGGGTCACACAAATATTTGTCTCCGGTGGGAATCGAACCCACGACCTCCAGCGCCGCAGGCGGTATCACTACCGACTGCGCCACAGAGGCAGTCAGTATATTTAGAATCTATAATGTTTTAAATAAATAGATTGACTTGGCAATCGCATGAAAACATTATGCTACCTATCTCACAAGTAATACATTAAATTAGATTGTTTATTACGAATGCCATGTCAATCCATTTTTTGAAACTTTCAAGATTGTAAAGATTGATTTATGAACACAATAAGATGTTGTTAGCTAATTACGTAAAATTTAAAACAGAAGGTCCCCTGCAGAGACTGAATAAATAACCGACTTGGTAATGACATGAATCTGAATCTCACTACTTTTTACGGTAGAAGAACAAAGTTGCGAGACTTGTTTTTTCTTTACAACTATTGTTTTTGATGGGATCTCGTTTCTTTTTGTTAGAGTATGACAGAGAATGATAATAATATAAGCATGAACCATCACCTGGTATAGGGCCCACCCAGTGTAGGCGGGTATGAACATTCACTTATAGTATTTCCATTTCCATTGCGACTACAAGTACCTACTTGTAATGTAAGCAAGAGTTTTGTTTAAGAGTAGTACACAATTAACAGACAAACGGGACGTTAATAAAAATAATACTTTTTGTAGTCTAAAGTGATACCTAAGTTGGAGCGTGTAGGCATCAGAGGCATTGCGCTTGATATTTTTAAAAGCTATCTGCGCAATCGTACCCAATGTGTTAAAATAAATGAATATTTCAGTGAACTAGAAATAATATCATACGGCGTTCCACAGGGAAGCATATTAGGGGCCAATTTCGTTTCAAATTTACGTAAACGATGTGTGCAATTTGAAACTAAAAAAATCTGAAATGTTTGTATATGCCGGCGATACCGCAATTATAGTATCAAGACCTACCTGGGATAATGTTAGGGGCAGCGCAGAGTTGGCTTTAAAAAAGAGTAGCAAGCTGGCTCTGTGAAAACCTCCTAACGTTAAACCTTCAAAAAACGTACTTCATACCCTTCGCAATACGCCCAAATATGCTTCCTGATGCATCATTCACCGTAACAGTATATACATGTTCTCAACCAGCTTCTCCGTGCCGTTGCAAAGCCCTCACTAGATGTGTAGATGTAGGTATGAACACCTCATTAAGTTAAGTGTCTTTATCTGATTTTTTTTCTAATCTCACTCCATTCTACTCTACACCATTCAACATGAAGTATGGTATGAGACAACATTTTCTTGCTTCGGTTTAATTAATACGTGTATTGTGCTGTTTGGGGTGTTAAGTTGATTTATTATTACATTGGCTTACCGCGTACCGGACTTGAAATTATATATATTATCGTTGCGACTATTTGGCTTGGATTTTCGGAGTTTAATTTGCTGTATCTATCGATTAGTACCTGTTTCTTTGGATAATGGTAAGTGGATACTTGATAACAATTTTTTAAAAGATAACACAATTATGAACGTAGGTATTTTATTTAAATAATGTGTTTACCTATAGATATGTATCATTCAATAAAAGATAAAAGGTTTGTTTATTGTATCTAATTACCAGAGCTATTAACGCAGAATGCAGGTATAGATAGTGCGATCGCTGAACAATGAAATTTCAGGTATAGACCCCTCATTACGGTTTGGCAATTTAGTATCTTTCCCTGATTTTTTTCTAATCTCACTCCCCTCTACTCTACACCGTTCAACATGAAGTGTGGTAGGTATGATACAACGTTATTTCTCAGTTACTATCTTGCTTCGGTTTGAGTAGTACGTGTCTTGTGCTGTTCGGAGTGTTACGTTGATTTATTATTACTTTGGCTTACTGCTTACCGGACTAGATATTGTATATTCCATCTTTGTGACTATTTGGCTTGGATTTTCGATTTGCTGTATCTATCGATTAGTACCAGTTTCTTTGAATATTTGTAAGTAGATACTTGAAAATATTTTTTAAAGATAACGCGATTATATGTAGGTATTTTATTTAAAAATGTGTTTATTTATAGATATGTCTCATTCAATAAAAGACAAAAAGTTTGTTTATTCTATCTATTTACCTGTAGAGCTATTAACGCAGAACGCAGATACAGATAGTGCGGTCGCTGAACAATGTAATTTTAGGTATAGACCCCTCATTACGTTTTGGCAATTAAGTGTCTGTACCTATTTGTTTTTCTAATCTCACTCCCTTGTACTCTACATCATTCAACATGAAGTATGGTATGATACAACATTGTATCTTGTTTCGGTTTAATTAATACATGTCTTGTGCTGTTCAGAGTGTTACGATGTTTTATTATTACTTTGGCTTACTGCTTACCGGACTTGTAATTATATATTTTATCGTTGTGACTATTTGGCTTGGATTTTCGGAGCTCGATTTGCTGTATCTATCAATTAGTACATGTTCCTTTGGATATTGGTGAGTAGATACTTGATAACAATTTTTAAAAGAAGACATATTTAAATGTAGGTATTTTATTAAAAAATGTTTTCAATTATAGATATATCTCATTGAATAATAGATAAAAGGTTTGTATTTTGTATCTAATTACCTAGAGAGCTATTAACGCAGAACGCAGGTACAGATAGTGCGGCCGCTGAACAATGAAATTTCAGGTATAGACCCCTCATTAAGTTAAGTGTCTTCATCTGATATTTTTTCTTATCTCACTCCCTTCTACTCTACACCATTCAACATGAAGTATGGTATGATACAACATTGTACCTTGTTTCGGTTGAATTAATACGTAACTTGTGCTTTTCGGAGTGTTACGTTGATTTTTTATTACTTTGGCTTACTGCGTACCAGACTTGAAGTTATATATTTTATCGTTGTGTCTACAGTGCAACCTTAATATAATGAAAATCAATTTAACGATTTCCTCGATGTAAAGATTTTTCTTAATCCCCTTGAATTGCCCATAAGAGTCAGTGTAAATAATACCTCTACATTACGAACTTTTTTACGAACAACCTCTTTATAACGAATTTTTAACTATTAAAAAAAGTGTAAATACCTCTAATTAACGAATTGCGTCAACTCAAAACCTCGTAACGTTCCCACCAATATGAACCTTAGCCCCCGATCATGTGATTTCATCGCATTTTCTTTTTCGTAAAACAATTGTAGTCGTTTGATGGAGAGTAATGTAAACAGTGCTGTTCGTCACTATTGTTGAAAATTCTAGTTGCAATGGCTCAGAAACGTAAAAAGTGTTCCTTATCAGTCGCAGTTAACCTCTATGTAACAAATTTTAGACCAACTGAACCTCAATATTACAAACCTTAGTTTAACGAAAACCTTGATATATGTACATATATTAAAATGAATAGATATAACAACTGTACATTGGAAATATTTAAAAAAAATCTCGCTAGGTGTTCTACGAAAGAAGAAATTTTTTTGTCTGTTTGCTTTGCTGTGTCCGAAAGGATCTCAATAAGTACTCAATAGATTTGATTCAAATTTTGCACAAATATTAACTAGGGTTAGGGTCTTAAAAATAGGCTTTATATTATCACGCTACTATCCTAGGGTTAGCCCCTAAGATAAGTTTAGGGCAATGAAATATACAAATCGGTGGATTAATTTAACTAAAATATTGCAGGAATATTACTAAGAGATAGTTTTACGCACAGGCTATATATTATTACGCTAAATATTTTAGGAGCTCGGCAGAGAACTAAGTATATTATTGCAAAATACAGAAACTACTGAATAATGTTAATCAATCATTTACTTGAATAGCAATCTGGAGGTAGGATCTTTAAATAGGCTAAATATTATCACGCTACATATACGTGGATTGATTAAACTGAAACGTTACAGGAATATTAGTAAGAGATCGGTTTTACCATGGAGCACATATAAGAGAGGAGGTGTTGTAATATGATTTCCCTATGAAACAATGAGTGACTCGGCGCGGGGGGAGGGTGTGGTGAGGAGAGGCAAATCCCCCGTAGCGGGTTAACACCCGAACCAACTACCCAGACGCGGGATAGCACCCGAACCCCATAGGTGAGGTTGAAATGTTCGCCAAAGTCTGCCGAGAGCCCTGGAACATCCTTCCGAGTGCTTACCCGGGACTCCTGGCCGTAGACAGTTGTAGGGCACCGTGTGTTTTCAGTCGGTAGGAGTCCGGCATAGCATCCATGTAGGATTTCCACACGTAAAAAAAAACGTGTCTTTATCTGATTTTTTTTCAAATCTCACTCTCTTCTACTCTACACCATTCAACATGAAGTATGGTATGATACAACATTGTATCTTGTTACAGTTTAATTAATACATGTCTTGTGCTGTTCGGAGTGTTACGTAGATTTATTATTACTTTGGCTTACTGCGTACCAAACTTGAAATTATAAATTTTATCGTTGTGACTATTTGGCTTGGATCTTCGGAGTTCAATTTGCTGTATCTCTCGATTAGTACCTGTTTCTTTAGATATTGGTAAGTAGATACTTGATAACAATTTTTTAAAAAGATAACACGTTTATAAACGTAGGTACAATTTTATTTAAGAAAATGTATTGTGTTTATTTATAGACTAGCTGACCCTCGCAACTTCGTTTACGTCACATAAGGTGTACGAATGGAGGGGTACTTCTTCATGAGACTCATCAAGCAGCGTGTGAAGCGGCCCTGTTTGCTTAATCATAAAAGAGCTTAATGATTAGGGCTATTGTAAAACAATTCAGTCCGCGCTAAAGGCGTGGACTGAATTGTTTTAGAATAGACTTTAGACCAACACGCCCCTTTAGCCTCACTTTCAAAAAAAATGTTGAATTCTAGATTTACAGAAAGTTGAGATGCCCCTAATTTCTGAACTACATAACCCTCAATATTGAAAATTATGTGGAATAATGCTTAAAGTACTCCCTTACAGACACCAAAAAAATATTTGAAATCGAACCATGCAGTGAGAAATTATAGCTAAAAAACTATTTTGCCTTTCATCCCCTCTCCTGAAGGAACCGCGCAAAATATCGGGATCAAAAGTATCTAAGAACCTTCCTCAGACTATAAGGTTAGATCGTACAAAGTATGATTCAAATCGGTTCGGTAGTTTCGGCGTGATACTTATTCGAGATACAGACAGACAGACAGACAGACAGACAGACATGAAATTTTTAAATTACATTTTCGGCTTCAGCACCGATTAGAGAACGCCCTACATTTAAAATTTTCAAAATATCTTCCATGTACAGACTCCCGACCCTCTACAGTTTTATTATAAGTATAGACTGTTGAGGGTCGAGAGTCTACTGAAGCCGAAAATGCAATTGAATTTTTTTATGTCTATCAGTCCGTCTGTCTGTATCCCAAATAACTTGGTATAATCAGAGCTTATAATCCGAGGAAGCTTTTAGGATACTTTTGATATCGATCTTTTGCGCAGTTCCTTTAGGAGAGGGGATGAAAGACAAAACGACTTTTTTAGTTGTAACTTTTCAATGCGTGGTCCGATTCCAATTTTTTTTCAGTTTTATAAAGGGAATACTCTAAGGAATATGTCACACAAGTTTCAATGTTGAAGGTTTTGTAGTTCAGGAATTAGAGACATCTCAACTTTCGCCAAACCTAGAATTCAAGGATTCCTTTGAATGTGAAAATAAATAAGTTTTGGAAAAGACTTAATCTTAAGCTCTTTTATGTTTAAGCAAACAGGGCAGTTTCATACGCTGATTGATGAGTCTAATGAAAAAATACCTCTCCGTTCATACACCATAATATATATGTGACGTAAACGAAGTTGCGAGGGTCAGCTAGTATGAAATATAATTTAATTGACTGCCGCTGTGGCGTAGTCGGTGTAGTGATACCGCCTGCCGCGCCGGAGGTCCTGGGTTCGATTTCTGGGTTGGTCCAATTATTTGTGTGATCCACAAATGTTTCTATCGGAGTATGGGTGTTTTCTGTGAATAATATGTATGTATTTTGAAATATATAAGTATGTATATCAGTCGTCTGGATATCATAGCAAACACAGGATTTAATTTTTCTCTATCGGGGCTTCAAGATATTTAGCGTGATAATGTAGCCGGATTGTAAAACCGATCTCTTACTAATATTCCTGCAACGTTTTAGTTTAATCAATCCACATACTTACATATTTCACTACCCTCTGCCTAGTTCCTAGGATATGTAGCGTGATAATATATAGCCTATATAACGATCCTACCTCTAGATTGCTATTCAAGTAAAAGATTAATTAAAATTATTCAGTAGTTTCTCTACTTTGCAAAAATATACGAAAAGATTTTCATTGTTCTCTGCCGAGCTCCTAAAATATTTAGCGTAATAATATGTTGTCTGAGTGTAAAACCTAACTCTTACTAATATTCCTGTTACGTTTAAGTTAAATCAATCCACCGGTTTACACATTTCATTGCTCTCTGCTCAGCCCCTAGGATATGTAGCGTGATAGTATATAGCCTATTTTATGATTCCACCCCTAAGTAATATTTGTGCAAAATTTGAACCAAATCTGTTCAGTACTTTTCGAGATCCTTCCGGACAAAGCAAAGCAAACTGACAAACAGACAAACAGATAAACATACAAACAGATAGAA
Source organism: Miltochrista miniata (assembly GCA_933228765.1). Taxonomy (NCBI): domain Eukaryota; kingdom Metazoa; phylum Arthropoda; class Insecta; order Lepidoptera; family Erebidae; genus Miltochrista; species Miltochrista miniata. Next base: position 24,479,431 of record OW121751.1, read on the forward strand.
ATTTTTCTGACTATATTTTTGGGTTCGGTATCTTACGTAGAACACCTAGCGAGTATTTTTTTCTTAATATTTCCAGTGTACAGTTTTGGCTTTTCTATCATTTTATTATATGTATAGATAAGATACGTCTCATTCAATAAAATATAAAAGGTTTGTTTATTGTATCTATTTACCTATAGAGCTATTAATGCTGAACGCAGGTACAGATAGTGCGGCCGCTGAACAATGAAATTTCAGGTATAGACCCCTCATTAAAGGGACTGGCTGACAAAGTTTGCGAAAAAGAGGTGCAAATAAAGACATCCTTCTCGGTATTAGTATACTAAAAATTATAGCCAAAAGTAGATTTGAAATCTAAAAGATGTGTGTCAAAAGATGGTTTTATCAGAAATTGTGTATTTATTATAAATAATTAGTAAAACATCATTAAAATAGCCCATAGTTTTTTAGAAGAAGGCGTTGTATGACATCTATTTATTAATGAATGATAATAAAATTTATATCAGAGACTAAAGAAAACATAGACCTCTAAAATGGTTTTCTTCAATTTTGATTTAGTATAAGTTTTAACTAATTATACCTAATAATGTATTCAAAGAATACATTACATTGCTTGCTTCCCCGCGCTCGCCCGAAAATCTAGTGCGGGGGGAGTCGTGTTGCTAGACGGACGTGTGTCGCTCTGGTCTGCAAAATATTCTCGTAAAATGTTATATTTTCATTCATGTACAGAGTAATGCGTGTAACAGACAGAGCCCGAGTTACGCAATGCAAACACCTAGCGAGTATTTTTTTCTTAATATTTCCAGTGTACAGTTTTGGCTTTTCTATCATTTTATTATATGTATAGATAAGATACGTCTCATTCAATAAAATATAAAAGGTTTGTTTATTGTATCTATTTACCTATAGAGCTATTAATGCTGAACGCAGGTACAGATAGTGCGGCCGCTGAACAATGAAATTTCAGGTATAGACCCCTCATTAAAGGGACTGGCTGACAAAGTTTGCGAAAAAGAGGTGCAAATAAAGACATCCTTCTCGGTATTAGTATACTAAAAATTATAGCCAAAAGTAGATTTGAAATCTAAAAGATGTGTGTCAAAAGATGGTTTTATCAGAAATTGTGTATTTATTATAAATAATTAGTAAAACATCATTAAAATAGCCCATAGTTTTTTAGAAGAAGGCGTTGTATGACATCTATTTATTAGTGAATGATAATAAAATTTATATCAGAGACTAAAGAAAACATAGACCTCTAAAATGGTTTTCTTCAATTTTGATTTAGTATAAGTTTTAACTAATTATACCTAATAATGTATTCAAAGAATACATTACATTGCTTGCTTCCCCGCGCTCGCCCGAAAATCTAGTGCGGGGGGAGTCGTGTTGCTAGACGGACGTGTGTCGCTCTGGTCTGCAAAATATTCTCGTAAAATGTTATATTTTCATTCATGTACAGAGTAATGCGTGTAACAGACAGAGCCCGAGTTACACAATGCATACTGCATTACATGAGAATATAATGCATTTGAACTTATTTTATGTATTGTTTTATTAAATTACTACGAAAGGTAGTCATGCTAATATTGTAAGGTATCGGTACTTAATCATTTCAAAATAAATGAATGAAGAAAAATATTCGTGGACATTCCTACACAACTTAAGCTATTATAACTTTGTGCTAAGGGATATAGACAACTGATGAAAATACTTATATTACAGTTATTATTAACACACTGCTTTTTTGAGACACTGCTCTCAACTTGACTGCCTCTGTGGCGCAGTCGGAAGTGATACCGCCTGCGGCACTGGAGGTCGTCGGTTCGATTCCCACCGGAGACAAATATTTGTGTGACCCATAAATGCAGGTCATTCCTAGCTTACTTTGGGATTAGATAGCGCTGTGCGAAATGTCCATGAATATATTTATTTATATTTATTTATTTATTTTAACCGTCAATTTTTTCAGCTTATTACGTCTTGGGGTGACGTAGGCACCATCTACCGGCAACTTGGTTAAGGTATAATATGGTCACGCCTTTATAGGCATGACCATACATACATAATTTACATATTAATGTATGTATTTATGTATGTATCTGCCTACCCCTTCGGGGATAACCCCGAAGGGGTAGGCAGAGACATATTACTATGTCCCCACATTTCACCTTTTTAGAATTTGTCCCACGTAATAGGTGGTGAGCTGTATTGCAGTGTTGAGATAGACAGGCGCAGGTTGTGACTGCCTGCTTTTGAAATTATTCAAGCCGCCAAAAAGGCCTTCTACTTGGCTTAATGACTGCCATTTTACGGGCAACCAAGACCCGTTGGTTTTGGTTGCCCGTAAGTTTCGGAATGCACGTTAAGCCGTTGCTTAATGTGCCTTCCGAAACACGGAAACGACATGAACAAATAACTGTCACAAAGTGGTCACATGGATGGTCACCCATCCAAGAACTGGCCATAGTGAATGAGCTTACTACAGTGATCGTTTACAGAACACTGAGTCCGCGGTGCCACGAGCGCTTCTTATTTATACATAACTAGCTGACCCTCGCAACTGCGTTTACGACTATTTTTGTTTGTTATAATAAAATGAAATGAAATTTTGTTCCAAAAGTAACAAAAATTTTAAGCGAGTGGAAGACCCCTCTTGTCTGGATTTGTAATAATTTAAGAAAACGATGAATATATGAACATTCGTCTTTGTGAATTCGGCACATTTAATTTTTACGTAATAATCAATCACATTTTTTGCAGTGTATTTTTACTACACTTAAAAACAAAGGAAAATTGAAATACAAACGTTCCTTTGTTTTTAATTTATTTTCGCCTCTCTCTATAAAATAGAGTGCAGAGGGGCTTATGGCGAGACTTTGTCTGTAGTCTTTGACTCTGTTGCATTAAACTAAGTTTGAAATAAAACAAAAAAGACAACCTCAATCGGATTGAACTCTCACAATAAACGTTTTAGAGAGGGGCAGTCGGGTGAGACCGTCTCACAGCTTCTTGTTTATTTGGTGAAACGAGGAACGCATTTCCGCTACTATTTTTCTTCTTCTTCCGTAGTTATTTTACTCTGATGTCTCTGTAGTTGCGCTACTCTATGTTGGCGAGTCATATCGCCCATATGCTCAAGGTCGTTAGCCCTGGGTATGGCCTTAAGTTAAGTGTCTTTATCTGATTCTTTTCAAATCTTACACCCTTCTACTCTACACCATTTAACATGAGGTATGGTATGAGACAACATTGTATCTTGTTATAGTTAAATTAATACGTGTCTTTTGCAGTTCGGAGTGTTACTTTGATTTATTATTACTTTGGCTTAATGCGTACCAGACTTGAAATTATAAATTTTATCGTTGTGACTATTTGGTTTGGGTTTTCGGAGTTCGATTTGCTGCATCTATCGATTAGTACCTGTTTCTTTGGATATTCGTAAGTAGATACTTGATAACAATTTTCTAAAAAGATAACAAGTTTATAAACGAAAGGTACCTATTTTACTAAAAAAATGTATTATGTTTATTTATAGATACGTCTCATTCAATAAAATGTAAAAGGTTTGTTTATTGTATCTATTTACCTATAGAGCTATTAACGCAGAACGCAGGTACAGATAGTGCGGCCGCTGCACAATGTAATTTCAGGTATAGACCTCTCATTAAGATTTGGCAATTAAGTATCTTTATCTGATTTTTTTCTAATCTCACTCCCCTCAACTCTACACCGTTCAACATGAAGTATGGTAGGTATGGTACAACGTTATTTCTCAGTTACTATCTTTCTTCGGTTTGAGTCGTACGTGTCTTGTGCTGTTCGGAGTGTTATGTTGATTTATTATTACTGCTCGTTCGCTCTAACTTTGCCGTTCGGCTTCATACTAAAGTCGAATTTTTAATTAGACGAAGTAAATGACAGCAACTAATGTCACTTCTTCATACAATGTTGCTTATATTCTATATCGAAGTGACATTAGCTAATGTCAATTTACTTCGTGTAATTAAAAATTCGGGTATACGCCTCTACGCCAGCGGCAAAGTTAGAGCGAACGGGTAGTACTTTGGCTTACTGCTTATTGGACTTGAAATTATATATTTCATCGTTGTGACTATTTGGCTTGGATTTTTGGAGTTCGATTTGCTGTATCTATCGATTAGTACCTGTTTCTTTGTATATTGGTAAGTAAATACTTGATAATAATTTTTTAAAAGATGACACGGTTATTAACATAGGTATTTTATATAAATAATGTGTTTTTTAACCGACTTCACACACAAAAAGGTGGAGGTTACTCAATTTGACCGTATTTTTTTTTATACGTTTGTTCGCGCAGAACTCCGCCGTTTATGGACCGATTTGAATTTTTTTTTCGTTCGAAAAAAGATACTTTCAAGGTGGTCCCATTTTAAGGAAGTGAGGATCTGATGATGGCATCCTGGAGAAATCGAAGGTAACTTTTAAAAATTTTAGAAGCATCTAGGGCGTTTGTATTTTTTTTTGTTAAGGGCTTTAAAGTAGTACAACTTAGTGAAGGTCTGGAGTCGATCTGATGATGGAGATGATAGACAGTGGAGAGAATTCCCTAACGGTAAACAGCAGTTACCTTGTATTTGGGCTTGATTAATTTGTACTGTCGAGAACTTTACACCAAGGTAGATAGATTTTCAGTCTACACGTCACTAAAAATAGTGAAAAAAATTTTTTTTTACAAAAAAGAAACCGACTTCAAAGAAAACTAAATACTGAAAAATTAAATTTACTTAGCACAAAGTTAGTATATTCTGATTTATCAGATTTCAATAAATATAATACTGAAGTGGGTGCCAATATGACTATGAGAGAGCTCAATAATGCCTACCTAAGCTTACATAGTTTTACTGGGCAGTACTGGGCACCGATTTGTGTATTATATTTAAAGAAATCTGATAAATCAGAATTTACTAACTTTGTGCTAAGTAAATTTTATTTTTCAGTTTTTTAGTTTTTTTGAAGTCGGTTTCTTTTTTGTTAAAAAAAATCTAGATATGTTTCATTCAATAAAAGGTAAAAGATTTGTTTATTGTATCTATTTAAAAGAGCTATTAACGCAGAATGCAGGTATAGATAGTGCGATCGATGAACAATGAAATTTCAGGTATAGACCCGTTATTACGGTTTGGCAATTAAGTATCTTTACCTGATTTTTTCTAATCTCACTCCCCTCTACTCTACACCATTCATCGTGAAGTATGGTATGATACTACATTGTTTCTCAGTTAATATTTTGCTTCGGTTTGAGTAGTACGTGTCTTTTGCTGTTCGGAGTTGTACGTTGATATTTTACTGTTCAGAGTGTTACGTTGGTTTATTCATACTTTGTCTCTTTACTGGACTTGGAATGTTTGAATTATATATTTTTGATCGTTGTGACTATTTGGCTTGAATTTCTGAAGTTGGATTTGCTGAAGCGATATAAACCTGTTTACTTTTATCTTTGATATTGGTAAGTAGATAAATACTTTTTCCAACATTACACGTTTAAAAATGTTTATATTTTTATGTTAATAAAGTGTTTATTTATAAGTTAGATACATATCATAAAAACTAAAAGGCAGATTTAAGGATATGTAAAAATAAACCAACCAAATGCGAGTCAGACTCGCGCACTGAGGGTTCCGTACCAAAAACGACAATAATACACGTTTGTTGTATGGGAGCCCCTCTTAGAGGTTTATTTTTGTTTATTTATTTAAACTTCATGAAAATACACAGCTCGATATTCTGTAACTAACAGTTGCAGCTTGTAAGTTATGGTGGGTACGGATTGTGTATCAAGTAGATATTGATGTTCATCAACAACTTATTTGTCTTTAGGGCATGTTCTTATGTTGTCCGTGAGGCAAAGGCCCGTGTATATTTGGGTAGGGAAGCAGTTTTATTTAACGATAAACTTCACAAGTCGTTAATCAAGTTTAGTTTTCTGTCCGTAGAATATTACACATCTTTAAATTTTAACTATTCACATCCCCTTTCACACACCTTTCACAGTCGTTTCCAAAAGATGTTTTTGGTGTTAACTGCTAATCATTATATTTGACGCTGTATATTTTTCATTTTCATACAGACAATGCAAAACAAATGTGTACTTGTAATAAAATTAAAGCAGTGAAAGCGATGTACTTTATATAACATAGCAATATGTATATTTACATATTCAGGTAGAGTGTATTGTTTGATTTACCCATAAACTTGCAAAACCTCCATAGAAATATCTTGGGTGTTGGGCTTTTAGTACAGAGAGAGAAGTGGGAAAACTTAATGTTAACTAATAAGCTTTGAGATTCTAAGCTTTGGATACAACAGGGGGTTACTATCCTATAATGAACAACTAATAAAGCTTTGTTTAAAATGAAAATGTTTTAACTTATTTTATATTCTATTGTAGGTACCTACATATTGTTGCCATAAAGCAACTTTAAGAAATGGATTCCAAGTATGCTTCGCTTGATGCTTCAAAAACAGATGGTGTCAAAAAAAAAAAATCAGTCTCGAATATTAAAGTGAAACAATCGAAGACCAATCATGGAAATACAACTGCATCTAGCCGCAATAAAGTTAAGAATAAGAAACAAAACGGCGCTAATAAAGAAACAAAAAAGGCAACCGAGGTCAAACAAACTGCAGAGAACAAACCAAATGGTTCTACTTCAGAAACGGAACAGGAGACTGAGGAGAAACAAACTGCACAGCAGTTACAGGAGGCTAGGAAACAATTACCAGTATATAAGCTTAGAAAAAGGTGGGCTTCTTTTATTGTCTCCTCATAATATTGATTCTTACAATTGATTAGGTACTTTATTTATAAATATTACTTGACTAGCTGATGCCCGCAGCTTCGACCGCGAAAAAAATGTCCCGTTCTGACTTCCCGTGGGAACTTATTTGCGGGATAAAACGTAGCCTATGTGTTATTCCAGACCATAATCTATCCTTGTACCAAATTTCAGAAAGATCTGTTCAGCCGTTCGAGCACACTCACAAACTTTCACATTTATGATATTAGTAAGAAGTAAGATTCATTTTAATGGTCCTATATTACCTTCTTGTAAAGATATTGGCTAGTATATAGCAAGGATTCACTTAAATGTATAATTATTCTCTAATATTAATTGACAAAAATTATCTTTGTATTGTTTCAGTCTTATAGATGAAATTAAAAAGAATAAAACAATGATTATAATCGGGGAAACAGGCAATGGTAAAACCACACAGATCCCCCAGTTATTACTTGAAAGGCATATGGAAGGCACTGGTACCATTGCAGTGACACAACCTCGCAGAGTTGCCGCCATTACAATAGCTCTGCGAGTGGCTGCTGAATCAAACACTACTGTTGGATCTACTGTTGGGTATGTTTCATTATAATAATATTTAAAATAATAGATTGTTTTCGAAGTGAAACTTCTTTATCGGCGTTGGAAAAAAATTTGCGTCACGTCACGTCACGATTTTTGGTTACGCGCCATCTTTGTTCTGTTCCCCACCACGGTGGATTCGAATTAAGAGTACTTTATCCAGGGATAGCATGTCATTTAAGGGTTTTTGGACTTTTGGATGGGACATTGGTACTTTGGGTCTTTGGGACTTTGGAACTTTGAGACTTTGGGACTTTTGAACTTTGAACTTTTGGACTTTTGGACTTTTGGATGGGACCTTGGTACTTTGGGTCTTTGGGACTTTGGAAATTTGAGACTTTTGAACTTTTGGACTTTTGGACTTTTGGACTTTTGGATGGGACCTTGGTACTTTGGGACTTTGGAACTTTGGGACTTTGGGACTTTTGGACTTTTGGACTTTTGGACTTTTGGACTTTTGGACTTTTGCGACTTTTGGACTTTTTGGACTTTTAGACTTTTAGACTTTGGGACTTTGGGACTTTGGGACTTTGGGTCTTTGGGACTTTGGAACTTTGGGACTTTGGGACTTTGGGACTTTGGGACTTTGGGACTTTGGGACTTTGGGAGTTTGGGAGTTTGGGACTTTTAGACTTTTGGACTTTGGAACTTTTGGACTTTTGGCCTTTGGGACTTTGGGACTTTGGGACTTTGGGAGTTTGGGAGTTTGGGACTTTGGGACTTTGGGACTTTTGGACTTTTGGCCTTTGGGACTTTGGGACTTTGGGACTTTGGGACTTTGGGACTTTGGGACTTTGGGACTTTGGGACTTTGGGACTTTGGGACTTTGGGACTTTGGGACCTTGAGACCTTGGGACTTTGGTACTTTTGGACTTTTGGCCTTTTGGACTTTTGGACTTTGGACTTTGGACTTTGGACTTTGGACTTTGGACTTTTGGACTTTTGGACATTTGGACTTTTGGACTTTTGTACTTTTTGACTTAATTTAAGGTGAGGTGAAAATTAAGTTTATGAAGAAGTTTCACTTCTTACGTGTGTACACTAAGTACACGCAATTTTTTTCTTATTAAATAATAGATCATGTTGATAAATTATTTTATATATACATACGCGCATTCAGTCAATTATTATTATTAAGGTGCATTTATACTGGAATGAAAAAAATGGTTGATATTAATCACTTTTATTTTTGTTATAGGTACTCCGTACGATTTGAAGACGTTACAAGTTCAGAAACTAAACTCAAATATTTAACTGACGGAATGCTACTCAGAGAAGCTATGGTAGATCCGTTACTATTAAAATATTCGATAATAGTATTGGACGAGGCCCATGAACGTACTGTAAGCACAGATGTGCTTTTTGGGATTGTCAAATTGGCACAAAAGAAACGTTGTGATAAGATGTTGAGTGCCTTGAGGGTAACTAACTTTTTAACTTTTTATTTTTGTTTTGCTACAAAATAATATATAATAATTTCATTTTTTAATCTAAATCCCCTGTTCTCCTTCTTGATAGATTACTTTGATAGCCCACTGACTACTTGCGATTGATCCCTGTGCAATCACACTTATTATTCGATTCATCCACCCATGTTTTAAATGACTAGCCATTTTTGTCCATAGCCCCAATCCGGCAATGTCATATCTGGTGTTCACCAGGCCACAGCTCTCCGAACTTACATTGAGTACTAAGTGTTTCCAAATTTTGCAGATCATAATTATGTCAGCCACAATGGATGTGGACACCTTCAAAGAATACTTTGATGACTGTACAGTGATTTATTTAGAGGGGCGAACATTCCCCGTCACTATTCACCACACAAAGGTCAAACACGACGACTATCAGCATGCGGCCCTTAGTACATTATTCCAGCTACATAAAGACACACCTGCAGAGTAAGTAATTTATCTTCTATACTAATTTTAGCTAATGCGCACGGCTTCGCCTACGTGAAATTCGGTTACCATTCCTGCTTCCTGTGAAAACGTTTTCTCTGAATAAAAGTAGCCTATGTGTTATTCCCATTCCAGACTATAATCTATTCCTGTAAGTGTAAACTTTCAAAAAATTCTTTCACTGTTGGGAATCTAACTATCCGTGGGTGAGATAGTCTATATTTATTCCCACGGGAACGGGAACTAATGGGGTGAAACCGCGTGACATCGGCTATTTGTAAATAAATAATAATGACATTGCCATTATTTTGTCTATCCTACTACCTAGGTATATTAAACATGTTAATGTTTTCAGCCAAGACTTTTTGGTGTTTTTGACTGGAGAAGAAGAAATCGAAGCAGTGATGCACAATATCAAACAAATAGCTCAGGTGAGTTCTTGAATCATATTCAGTTATTTTTACATAATAATAATATAATATACCTATATAATGTAAAGTTATCATTGGACAATGTTTATGTATTTATTTTAATTTTAGGAATTCGGCGGGCCTCCTATTAGGGTGTGTCCTCTTTATGCAAGCCTGCCTGCTGCCAAACAGCTACAAGTATGGCAACCCGCACCAGTTGGCACCAGAAAAATAGTTCTGTCTACAAACATAGCTGAAGCTTCTGTGACGATCCCGGGCATCCGAATTGTCATTGATTCGGGACTTGTGAAAGAAAGGTATGGATATTTGGTTTACTTACGCATTGTGTGTTAATATTAACTCGATCTTTCTAGAACTGCCTCGGTGGCGCTCAGTAGTGCAACCGACTGGCGCCCTGAGATCCGTGATTCGTGATTCGATTCCCGGATCGGACCAAATATTTGTGTGATCCACAAATGTTTGTTTTGGAGTTTGGGAGATAATTATGATGTTAATCAGTTGTCTAGTTCCCACAGCACACGTTTATAATGGCTTAATTTGGGCTAGATGGCGAGAGAATGTCCATCCAAAATATTAAATTATTGGTATAATAAATCACTTGTACAATTTATGCCTCAAATTATTTTACAGTAGGTATTTAAGTATCAAAAAACATACAGATATAATATTTGCTTACACCAAATAGTAGTTTAATTTCTTTTAAAAAGATTTGGTAGGTACAATTATCGTGATCAGATTGACTGTAAATATATCCAGCCGCTTACAAAACTGTTTCTTAACGTTTGTATGTTTGACATTTCGCAAGTGGCGATGTACAAGCCTTACGTGAAATAAGTGTTTTTGATCGCCGTTGTCATATTCAGTGTATATCCACCCAGCGACTAACAAATCCGCGTTCCTCAGGTCCTGGTGTGGCAACACAGGCGCCGAGCGTCTGTCAGTGCACCCTTGCTCTCAGGCCGCGGGCTGGCAGCGAGCAGGCCGCGCGGGCCGCACAGCCCCCGGTACGGCGTACCGACTGTACACCGCCGCAGACTTCAAAGCTAGACCTACACATACTGCACCTGAGATTGTACGGTAAGTTTCTGTGATCCTCAATTGCTCTATTATTTCATGTCATGTCCGCTCTGGAAGAGATTTCTTATAGAAATATGCAGCGCCATTGTACTCTTTTCTCCTAGCTATACGTATGCCTATCACTATTATTTCATGTCATGTTCCCTCTGGGAGAGATTCCTTATAGAAATAACTATCGCCGTTGTACTCTTTTTTTTTTCTAGTTATATTTCTTTATTTTATTGACGTCCACCCGCTAGATGGACCAACGATCTAGGTTGCAGGCTGGGACTGGATGCGGAAGGCACAGGACCGCGTACTGTGGCGCGAACTGGGAGAGGCCTACGTCGAGCAGTAGACTGCTATAGGCTGATTTGATTGATTGATAATTCTATGCTTTGAAGATCATCAGCTTACTTCTTCAACTAAAAATCACAGTTCCGATTGATCTGCTGCATCAAGTAGTCTGCGGGACACCTAACTTCTCAGAAAATTACAACATTTATACCATAATATCTGGGCTTTTATAGTAATACTAGTGATCATTCAAAAATATAATGTTTTCTTTTATTATAGCGGAAGTCAATGCGTTGTTCATTCCACACCACTCCAATCCATCCCATGAAATTTAGTCTCCTATTTCTTTATATTCAATCTTATGTACGGCCCCACAGGTGCCCACTGTCGACGACACTGCTGCAACTAATAGCGACGGGGGCGGACCCCGCAACTTTTCCTCTCATCGACGCACCTCCTGCAGACTCTTTAAAAGCCTCGCTAGCTTTACTCAAAGAATTAGGTAAGTAAGAGTGACATCATAACATCATAGATATGCTCAAATTGTTTGTTGTTGTTACACGCCCTAGATCCACAAATTATATTTGTAAAAGTATCTAGAAGTGCAAAATCTGTTTTCTGACATGTTTCTGTAGCTGTAAATCTTCCATTCTTTATATAACTAAATAATGGGAAATTATACTACACTTTAATTCAAAACCTACATTTTTATTTTTATTTGGATTTCTTTGTTCTAGGTGCCATCCATAAGGAGTACAGGCCAAAACTCACTCAGCTTGGCAAAAAGATGTCAAGATTCCCCTTAGATCCTAAATACTCAAAAGTGCTGTTGAGTGCACCGGCGTTCGGCTGTTTAGAGGAGGTAGGTACTCATGTAGTAAGAATTTGTATAGGATCCTTGTATACTCCATTAAATTAATAGTCTATTAAAGATTAATATCTATGGGGATACCCTGAATAGTTTTTTGTTCATGTTTTTATTTTCAAAAATGATTATACGCTCCGCTCCATTGCATCAATAATTTCGTTTTACCACCACTGTCACTGTTCCATACATTAATAATTGCTCCATTTATTTTATTGACTTCTTCAATATTACCATGTTTAATATAAAAATAAATATTGTTCGCAGGTTTTAAGTATAATAGCAGTTCTTTCAAGTGAAAACATATTTTACACACCAATGAACAAAAGGGAAGAAGCTTTTAAAGTAAAACAGAAGTTCGTATCGCCTCTAGGAGACCATATAACTCTTCTCAACGTATACAAAGCCTATTGTAAAGCACCCTTGAAGAAGGTAAGTTCGCCCTTAAAAAGTAAGGTCTAGCATGTCAATCTTATTCTGTCGTAATTCTAATAAATTTCTTTTCTTGAAAGTAAAAATCTTTATAATATTAACGGTTTACCCACTGACTTACCTTACCTCTGTTGTTCATTGTAGTATTTTAAATGCATTGAATTTGAAAAATTATCGACGGCCTATCGCATTTCGCCGTATCATATATGTTTCAAAGCGTTGGAAAAGGACAGTAATACGGCAAATGAAATAGGCCGTCGTTAAATATTAGTTGCCCCAAGTCGTTATTTAAAAAAGTGTTTTCTAACGATAATTCCATTTTGTATTATTTTCTCTACTTGACATAAGACTTTCTTTTGCCAACAGCAATGGTGCCGAGATAACTATTTCGATCGAAAAAATTTGGCTCACGCATTTGAAGTGAGGCAAAAGTTATCCAGCATATGCCAGAATTTAGATATATTTGAAACCAGCTGTGGAGAGGCATATGAACAGGTAATGTTTCATGTAGTCTTTTAACAGGATTCGCTCAGCAGCTAGAACGTGATTGAGTAACAAATAGCTTCACAAACTTTCACGTTTATATTATTAGTAGGATTCCTTTTTTTTATTTCCACATGCGTTTTCACGCATACATCGGTTACTCGGGATTGACCCATTATTACTTTATCAATATCGTCAAATTAATCCTCTCCAATATGTTTATTAACACTTTATCCTTCATTTCAGGTACTAAAGTAAAAAAGAAAAAAAGATAGTGGGTAGTTGTGGCATATAGACTTGTTTTGAATCACTCTATATTAAATATTAATTTTTTAATTATTTAACTATCAGTATTCACTTTCATGATAAAAATCATACAATAATAGAAGTCACCTACCAGTGTGAGTGTTATCTCTCTTCAAAACTACTACAGCACTTATAATTTCACTGAAGAACATGGAACCAAACGTACAGGAGTCAATGGCCAGCTTAAAATCAATGTTTCATAAACAGATGATGGTCTTTGAAACGAAGCTGGCAAGCAGCGCTGCACCGGACACTGCAAATTTAGTGTCGGAGTTTGCGGCTTTTAAGTCCTTCATATCATCCGCCTTGAATCTCCTTCAGCAACAAGTTGACCATCTGACACGCAAGGTGGATAGTTTGGAGACTCGCAGCCGTCGCAAAATGCTCCTCCTGCATGGTGTGAAGGAGCGTGCTTCTGAGGACACAGCGGAGATAGTTGTGGGTGTAGCGAAGCAGCAGTTGCAAATTTCTGATTTTGTTGCTTCCGATGTTCAGCGATGCCACAGAATGGGGCGCCCATCTTCCCCCCATAAGCCTAGACCAATACTTGTCAAGTTTTGCAAGGTTGCTGATCGTGACAGTATTTGGTATTCAAAATCGAAACTTAAAGGATCTGGCATTACAATATCGGAGTTTCTAACGAAGACCAGGCACGAGACGTTCATGGCTGCACGAGAGCGGTACGGATTAGACAAGTGCTGGACGAGAGAGGGGCACATCCATGTAACAGCGTCTGATGGGTCACGTCATCGCATCGCCTCGCTTCAGGAGTTAGATAGGATACGAATCCCTGCGCCTGCGCCTGCGGCTGCCTCAGCGGAAGCTGACAAAGCCATTATAGTTCCAAAATCAACGGCTGCCAGTGCGAAGCCAAGACGCACAGTGACGATCAAAAAATAAGTGTACTATGTGTTTATCATTGGCTGACACCGTCGCGTCGTGTGTACTTAATTTCGGGTAATGTTTATGCTATAACTTGTTATATATTATTGCAAATTGTTGTTCACCACTTTCACTCTCTATAGTCACAGTAATTTCACTTTCTTTATTTTATTTTCCAAACACCGACGACAAAGAAACAATAATTTTTGTGTATTCTGCTATCATGTCACTGTCTCTTGTAAATCTCTTGTCATTACTGTCAATTAGTTTATTAATTTTCAACCATCTTGGAATCGGCAAAGGCAATTGGACGGATACAGCCTAGTCTTATAATCAAGTCAATAATGTTCTCATTACGTCAAAACCCTGAATACGAATTTATTTATTTTTCTTTTTCTTGTTTATAATAATGTATTAATTTGTATTTGCACTCAGCTGGTAGGTGAACCGGACTGTGAACCTAACCCTCTCATTTTATATTATTTTATTATACTTATATATAATTAATATTTATTCTATTAATTGATTTATTTTATTTATTTATTATTATTATTTATATTATTATTTTTATTTTTACAATACAAATATAGATTATGTCAGAATCAGAAGGCAATGATGACAGTTTTCTTATTTGCTCAACACGTACACTAAATAATAGCGCAGTGGTTACTCCTTCACTTGCAGAAGTGCTCGAATCGCATTTCTCTGATGTGCCTCATAACTTCAATGTTTTGCATATTAATGCTCAGAGTATTTCCGCCCATTTTCCTGGTATGCTGGCTAACCTCAACAATAAACATATCGATGCAATTTTTGTATCAGAGACATGGTTGACACCAGATTTGCCTTCTCTTCCTGTCACTTTGCCAGGATACCACCTAATAAGGAATGATCGCTCGATGGGCCGTGGTGGCGGTGTTGGTATTTATTTAAAATCGCATATCCCTTACAATATTTTACGGGTATCAGCGCAGCCACCGCCGTCAAATTCGGGCGAGTATATTTTTATTGAAGTCGAACTCAATCACACTAAGGCACTTCTTGGTGTTTACTACAGCCCCTCCTACCGAGTGGATTATTTCTCTTCCTTCGAACTTTTGCTGGAAAACCTAGTGCCATCTTATCGACACACTATAATACTAGGAGACTTTAATACTTGTCTTGTTAAAAATGACTCTCTTTCTCTGTCTCGATCTGTCAAGCTATGGAATATTTTAGAAGCTTGTAATCTTTCTGTTCTTCCTTTGGATACTACCCACCATTTTCCTGACTGTGCTCCTTCCCTTCTAGACCTCATTATAGTTTCGTCTCCTGAGCTTGTAGTAAAACACGGCCAATGCACAGCTGATATCTTTTCCTTTCATGACCTTATTTTTCTCTCTTATAAAGCTCGCCCCCCCAAGGCAAAGTCTAAGGTGTTAATGCAGCGTAACTTCAGTCGGATGAATGGTGAAAAACTTAGAGAAGATGCAAGTAGCATAGATTGGGCTTCGTTGTACAATTGTGTTCTAGTTGACGACAAGGTTCGATTTTTAACTAACAAATTGGTCAGCCTCTACGATATTCATGCACCTGTCCGTCCAGTAAAAATTAAACATCCTCCATCGCCGTGGCTCACTAATGAAATAAAAGATTTAATTAATAAAAAAGGTCGAGCTAAAACAAAATTTAAATATCAACCCACCGAATATAACCGCGAAAGCTATGTTAGGATACGAAATCTCTGCAATAAGGTGTGTAGGAACGCACAACGCCAGCACATTCAAATATCCATAGAAAACGGAGATCCAGCTAAAATCTGGAAATTTCTAAGAACCTTGGGAGTTGGTAAGTCGAAACAAGAAGTTAATTCCAGGAATATTGACCTCGACGCTTTAAATAAGCATTTCTCAAATACATCGAGTTTTGACGCTAATACCAAAACTAATACTATTACTCACCTTTCACAGCTACCAACTCCTGAATATCAATCTTTTAATTTTAATCAATTCACCGCTTGTGATGTTAAGAGGAGCATAATATCTATAGCGTCTAATGCTGTTGGTAATGACTGTATTAGCCGCAGGATGATCCTTCCGATTCTAGATGTCTTACTACCAATTATCTGTAATATTCTGAACCATTCCATTTCCAGTGGCATTTTTCCATCGATGTGGAAAGAAGCCCAAATTATACCTTTACCTAAAAAATCTAGTCCTTCGTGTTTCTCTCATTACCGTCCTATCTCTATCTTACCGTTTCTATCTAAAGTCCTTGAGCGCCTTGTTCACACTCAACTTAACTCCTTTCTCAACAAAAACTGTCTTCTAAATTCCTACCAATCGGGTTTCCGCCCGGGGCATAGCACTGTTACTGCCCTTGTTAATATTACAGATGACATCAGAATGGGAATGGAGAGTGGAAAGCTTACATTGCTGACGTTACTGGACTTCAGTAATGCTTTTGGTACTGTGGATTTCCGCATTCTGCTTGAGATTCTACGCTCTATTAACATATCTCCGCCAGTGATTGATTGGTTTCGCAGTTACCTGACTGGACGCCGGCAACGTATTTGTATTGATGACTCGGTTTCTTCTTGGAACAATATCTCGGTTGGTGTACCGCAGGGTGGCGTTTTATCTCCTCTCTTGTTCGCAATATTTATTAATTCCATCACAAAGCAACTAGTTTCATCCTACCACCTTTATGCAGATGATTTACAAATTTACTCACAGGCTGCACTCAGTCACATACATGAGGTTTTTAGCGCGACCAATAGTGATTTGGAACAAATATGTGCATGGAGTAATAGCTACGGTTTGCAGGTGAATCCAACTAAAACGCAGGTAATTCTTATAGGTAGTAACTGGATGATATCTCGAGTTCCCTGGCCTCAGTTACCACAAATTACCTTCAATGGCATGCCGTTACCTGTCAGTGATACAGTGAAAAACCTGGGTATATTAATGGATAGTACTCTGTCCTGGGGGCCTCAGCTACAGGAAGTCAATCGCAAATTGTTTGCCTCGGCAGGCTCTTTGCGAAGATTGCGTGACCTTCTCCCGATACCGACGAAGATTTCGCTTGCACAATCACTACTACTTCCCATATTAGACTATGCCGATGCCAGCTACCTTGATCTCACGCAGGAGCAACTAGATAAGCTTGAGCGCCTTCAAAACTTCTGTATAAGGTTTATATTTGGTTTACGCAAATATGACCACGTTTCTGAATACCGCAATCAACTCAAGTGGCTCCCAATTCGCTTTCGACGAAATACTCATATTCTTTCTTTGCTCTATACTATTTTATTTAACCCACTAGCTCCTTCCTACCTCAAGGGACGCTTTGAGTTCCAGTGTGATACTCATTCCAGATTCCTGAGGTCTTCAAAGAACTTGCGATTGCATATGCCAGCACATTCGACAAAATTTGCCAATAAATCCTTTACTGTTGAAGCAGTACGGCTGTGGAATACACTACCGGTCCATATCAGGCGTGCACAAACGTTGGGCGCATTTAAGGTAAGGGTGAAGGAATACTATCTTTCAATTTAAACCACCGGTATACTGAGTTTTTGTGCGTATATTATATGTGTAGGAAGTGTAATAACATATGTATAGTTGTATGTCTGTATGTATATATGTATTTAAGTATATATATTTTTGTATTTATGTGTGTATATGTGTAGGTATGTATGTATTTATGTAGGTATATATTGATCGATTTTATTTTATTTTAGTTTGCTAAAAAGTATTATGTGACACCAAACCTGAAACCCCATTATTAAAGTATAACACAGTCCAGTCCATCCAAAGGTTGCCTGGCAGAAATTGCTTCTAGCAATAAGGCCGCCCATTGTACCGTAGAATACCTCCTATATTGTGTTAATATTTATAAGCTTTGGTGTACAATAAAGAATATATTATTATTATTATTA
This sequence comes from Miltochrista miniata, assembly GCA_933228765.1. Classification (NCBI taxonomy): domain Eukaryota; kingdom Metazoa; phylum Arthropoda; class Insecta; order Lepidoptera; family Erebidae; genus Miltochrista; species Miltochrista miniata. Next base: position 24,497,403 of record OW121751.1, read on the forward strand.
TTATTATTATTCCCTTTATTTACATAGTTATACTTATTAAATTAAATTTTTAAATACATTTTATAAAAAAGAAAATATATTTAAAAATATAAAAAAATAGTGTCCCACCGGCATCGGGTACAGGGACCAAGCTACCGGTGGTTAGGGCTGCAGAGACAGGAACCTCCTCACAATACGTGCCGTGTCTAGGAGAACTGCCTTTTGCATCTGGCTCTTGACCCAACTACCCAACCCGAGCCTCTTCAGATGTTGATCGAGGCTCTTGGCAATCAGACCATGTGCTGATACGACTATCGGAACAATAACCGCCGAGTCCACATCCCACATATCGACAATCTCGTGAGCCAAATCCAAATATTTTATTTGTTTTTCCTTTTCTGCTTTCACGAGATTTTCGTCATGTGGGACGGTAATGTCAACGATTATTGCGAGGCGCTCTGATCGATCTATTACCACTATATCAGGCTTATTGGCCACAATAGTCCTGTCAGTGATAATAGATCGATCCCAATACAATGTGACACGGCCATTTTCTAGAACTGGGTCGGGCACATACCTGTAATACGGTACCTCTGAATCAACAAGTTTATATTTTAGTGCAAGTTGCTGATGGACAATCCTGGCCACTTGGTTGTGTCTATGCAAATACTCACCGTTGGCAAGACGAGGACAACCAGAAATAATATGTCTGAGAGATTCACCCGGTAGGTGGCATGCCCGACATATGTCAACCGTACCATCTCTCAAAATATATTTCCGATAGTTATTCGTCATGACAACTTCGTCAGTAATTGCACAGACAAAACCTTCGGTTTCTCCAAACAGATCACCAAAACGTAGCCAAGATATAGATGCTAGTAAATCTACATCGGGCCCATGTAAGGCCCGATAAAACCGTCCATGCAGCTCTTTGCTCTGCCATATCTCCTTGCGATCATTAGTAGACAGTATTGCTGGTTTGTGCCAGTTCTCTTTGGCAAGAGAAAGAGGGGTCAGTCCGCTGTCTATTGCTACCACATCTCGATGCATACCCACGTGCACATGTAGGAAATATTCCCTAAGGTTGTATATCTCACGGTTGTGTAACGTCTTGATATTTAAAAAACCACGACCGCCACATTTCCGTGGGATATACAACCTCATTACAGACGAACGTGGATGATGCATTCGGTTTGCGGTCAACAACGAACGGACTTTTCTATCCAGGGTGTCTAATTCAGTCTGAGTCCATCTCAGTATGCCGAAGGAATATCCTAAGACAGGCATGGCCCAACCGTTGATGGCGCGTACCTTGTTACCACCTGATAAAAGACTTCTCAGTACTTTTTTCAGGCGGCCGAAGAAACGATCCATCAACGTTTGTTTCATGCCTGCCTCAACAATACCTAATGCCTGCGACATACCAAGATATTTGTAGGTTTCAGTCGCAGAGAGGGATTTAAGTTTTGTGAAATCTGAAAGTTCTACTCTTTCAGATTCCACAATCCGTCCCTTCTTTACATGCATGACTGCACATTTATCTACACCAAATTCCATTTTGATAGAATTACTAAAGGTTTCAGTGATCTTGAGTAACTCTATCAAGTGGGAATCGGTGCAAGCAAATAATTTCAAGTCATCCATGTACAGAAGGTGGGAAACAACTTGACCTCCTCTCCGAAACTGATAGCCTAGCCCTGAATCCTCCAGTAAAGTACTGAGGGGATTCAGTGCTAGACAAAACCATAAGGGACTCAGACTATCACCCTGAAATATACCCCTCTCAATCTTGACAGGTTCACCATCCCCAAGAATCTGACGACATCCTGGATAAACAAGAGCCGTTCTCCATTGCCCCATACATGCCTTCAAGAAGGTGCGAAGAGTTGTATCAACTTTGTACAACTCTAGCACCCTCAACAGCCATGTATGTGGCACGGAGTCGTAGGCTTTCTTGTAATCAATCCAGCATGTCTCCAGATTTCTCCGGTTCCGACGAACCTGCTGATTAATGGCCATGTCAAGAATAAGGAGTTCTTTAGTACCACGTGACCCGCTTCTACATCCATTTTGAGAGTTGGACAATATAGAATTATTTTCTAAATGAGATGATAATTTAACTCTCAAAACAGATGTGAGAAGCTTATAGACCGTAGGCAAACAAGTTATCGGTCTATAATTTTTCGGGTCCGTGGTACTACCGGATTTATAGAGGAGGTGTGTAATACCCGAAGTCATAAAAGATGGAAGCGATCCAGACTCAACTGATGATTGAAAGCAAGATGCCAAACAATCATGCGAGCTATGGAACCATTTGAGCCAAAAATTGTGCAGTCCGTCCGGCCCAGTTGATTTCCAATTGGGCAACGAACGAACTGCACTGGCAATGTCATCGGGTGTTATTATGACTGGTGCCATGGTTTCAATAGACTCGCATGACTGCTCGACATCCCGCATCCAATCACACTCTGTATGACTAATAGGTGCCGACCAAATACCTCGCCAAAATGTGCTTGTGGTTTCGGCATCAGGTAGGCACACACTAGTCACACTTGAATCGGATTGCTCCCATCTTCTATATACACACCTCTCATCTTTTTGGAACGAACGATTCTGAGTATATCTATCCACTCTCTTTTTGTATCGCCGTATACGGTTTGCCCACGCACAAATTTTCTGCTTCAGGTAGTCAATGCGTTCCGTGACCCATACAGAGTATTCGCGGGGACTAATATCTGTCCCCGCAAATGCACGAGTCACAAAACGCATCACTCTGGGTCGGGTATTACCCCCCCTGAAGCAGCATAGCTTACCAATGAGCACCCTAGTCTCGGTGATACGACGCTCAATTCTGCACTGCCAGACTGGAACAGACTGAGGTCTAGTAGCTGGCTCAAATTTAGGAAATTTGACACCAGCTACCCGACATACTGTTACAGCCGCGCAATACAGAATTGAGTGCGCATCACTAATATCTACACAAGTATTAAAATAGCTTGGTAGAACCGAGTCCAGGGTGCCCACTAGAGCCATGTTTTTTTTGTGCGTAGGCAAACGCGGTATACGTGGGCGACACATGGGATCGCAAAACCTATACTCTAGAATCGTTCGCTCCAAAACACTCCTTAGTTCATCATTGTATTGAGTACTTACTGTTGTAGCAACATCATCCACTATTTCGTCAATACGTACGTCAGGTTGCGTTGCGTGGATCTGTATTTCAGTAGTTTGAGACGAAGTAGGGATGATGAGGCTACACTGCAACTCTGAGCGAAGCCTCTCAAGCACGGCATCATCCAACATACGATTACGTTGTATGACCCGCACTTGATCCGACAGCCGCTGTGCCGACACGCTGATAGTTGGTTCAAGAGCCTGAAACAAAGGCAGCAAACGAACACGGTACGCAGTGAGGTTAGTTCCTCCCTCTGTAGCCGCAAAATATGCCCGCATGACGTTTTCGTTCATAGATGAAGTCCATCGCATGCGGTGCACATTACCACCGGTAGCGGGGGCCCTATTCGAGGCCGGTGGGCCTCGGGGTCCCAAGCAGGTCGGTGGCCGGGTCCTCCCCTGCCGACGTGTTGGTGTTGGCGACGTCGGCGGAGAGAAGTACTCGTCGCTTGATGCTGAGCTCGACGCCTCAGCAGCAATCGGTTCCGACGAACTGGTTTCCACGTGCTGCGAGGCGGAGCTAGGCGACGAGTCCGGTGATGTTAATTGTGCTAAACGCCTCCTGGCTCTTGTAAGCATTATCGGTATATTTTATATTGTATTTTACATTTTGGTTGACATGACATGTCATTGTGTCATGTCATTCTTCTGTATAAAATTTTTCTTCGCTTTTGTCGATTGATAAAAACATATTCCTTTTATATTTTTCATTATCTGCAGGTTTATATACATCAACTATTTTATAAAATGTAAGATAATCCAAATATAACACTTAAAAATAATTATTTGTTTCTATGATAACAAAATATACCACTGCTCTTGTGTGGGGTTGCCAGGTTATTATATTATTAAAGTGCCTTCTATGCGGGTTATACACGAACTGCGCATGGTTGAGAGGTGGAGTTACTCAAGGCCAGAGTCCTATGTCTAACGGACGGTACGTAACTGCTTCAGGGTCCGCAGTTGGTCTACATCCTTCAGGCACCCTTCATTCAATGAGACCGTCACCTCCCATGCTATTGTACACAGACCTATTGCACACAGACCGCACTTATATGATCACAGCATCGGTCATACAACCGCAATGGCTACATCAAGTAGCCCCAGAATATGCTCGAAAGTGCCGCGCCTATCGGTGACGAACTTTCTGTAAATATTTTTCCTGAATGGTGTTTCAAAGTTGTGTTCGCGGACTGCGAAACATATAAACAATCTTACCATTCTTTGTAAATAAATGTGATGTAATCATGTGACTTTTATAATGAAACAAGTACAAAGTTGTATTTTTTTTACCTAGTCCTAATTTTTATTGTAAATATAATCTACAATTGTCATAATATCTTATTTAATTCATCTATGTTGCTCTACTGGCGACCCATTTGCTTTTGTTCATAAGTCGTTGAACTTTACAAGTCTGTTCTGATAAGCGCCAGCTTTCTGCACTCCTTTTCTTCATTGTCCGTCATAGATAAATTACCTAAGATATTCTGACAGTTGTAGGACTCATCATGTTGTTAACCCTCGAAGACACTGAGCGTGTTTACAAGCTACAAGTTGCAATCTGCTTTTGACATTCACATTTAAAATCACTTGCCAACATTGAAACTCGCCAACTAGCAGCTTGTAAACTAGCTCCGTGTCAACAAGACCTTAGTTGTTTTATACCTAAGTACCACAGGTAATTTTAGATTATAGTAGCGCAAATGGCCGCCACTTCAGTGCCTTAATTATGAAACATTACGACTTAGAGGTATGCTATAATTAGTTAGTAGGTAATTAACCGACTTCAAAAAAAGGAGGAGGTTCTCAATTCGTCTGTATGTATTTTTTTTTATGTATGTTAAGCGATATTTCCGTCAATTATAGACGGATTTCAAAATTTCTTTTTTTGTTGAATAGGGTTTACTTCTGAGGTGGTCCCATTTTCACCAAGTCAGGATGTGATGATGGGATCCAGGAGAAAACGAGAGGGCAACCACCGAAAATTGTAGGGACAACTAGTGCGCTTGTTAACTTTTTAATTAAGTGCTTTAATGTTCTACATTTTAATGAAGGTCTGGAGTCGATCTGATGATAGATTCGAAAGACAGTCGAGGGCATTCCTTAACGATTTACAGCAGTTACTTTGTGTTTGGGCTTGATTGATTTGTATTGATGAGAATTTTACACTTAGATTGATAGATCCGACTTAAAAAAAAAAGAAGTTCTCAATGTTTTATGTATGTTCACCGATATTTCGTCAATAATAGACGAATTTCAAATCTGCTTTTTGTTGGATAGGGTTCACTGCTGAGGTGGTCCCAATTTCACCAGGTCAGAATCTGATGATGGGATTCAGGAGAAATCGAGGGCAAACACCGAAAATTGTAGGGACAACTAGTGCGTTTGTTAACTTTTTAATTTAGTGCTTAAAGGTACTACAATTTAATGAATGTCTGGAGTCGATCTGATGATGGAACCGAAAGACAGTTGAGGGAATTCCTTAACGATTTACAGCAGCTACCTTGTGTTTGGGCTTGATTGATTTGTATCGATGAGAACTTTCAGCAAGATAGATAATATATTTTTCGATTCACCCGTCACTTAAAATGATGAAAAAAAATTTTTCAATAAAAAATAAAACCGACTTCAAGCAAATCCTGAAAAATAAAATTTACTTAGCACAAAGTAATATGTATTTTGATTTATCATATTTAATTCAATATAATATTGAAGTTGGTGCCATCAATATAATACCTACATAAAACTATGGGTTTATTTGGCGCCGACTTCAATATAATATTGAATAAAATCTGATAAAATCAAAATACATATTACTTTGTGCTAAGTAAATTTTATTTTTCAGGATTTGCTTGAAGTCGGTTTTATTTTTTATTGAAAAAATTTTTTTTTAATAGTTATTGTAAGTACATAGCTTTAATAAATTGTAAGCTAGGATTCTTTTCGTCTAAGTGTTTTTAAGACAAATAAAATTAATGTAAATTACAAATAATTTTTACTTACCTACTCTAAGCTAAATGGATGTTCTGCTAAAGTTTCTGTGTCAGGAAGGGTTTAGTTTATACTTAGCCTGGGGGTTGGTTCTACTTCTAATGGCTGCTAGAGTATTTATGGTTTGCATTTTGTTTTCGGCATTGTTGGTAGAGACTGCCGGTACAGCCGTCGCACCTCCCAACCCCATAAAAGCGCTTGCGTGTTGCCTCGTCTGTTGGTCATAGTAGGCAGCAGATTTCGAGTGATGGCAATGTCATAATTGTTTGGCGACTGTTTTCGACAAAACTTTCTTGTACAGAGTACGCGCAATGATACAACTTTGCTACTACAGGGCATGGGCGCTTGGATGCCAGGAGCTACCGCACGATCTGATTTGACTGCATCTGACATTAGCTTCATTAATATAAATGAGAATGAAGTTGAGAAGCTCTTAAAGGTAGTAGATGTCAGCAAATCTTCAGGGCCTGATAACATCCTCCCAGTTCTTATATTGAACTGTGCTGAAAGTCTTGCCCCTCCCCTGTACATCTTGTTCCGCCGCTTCTTGACTACTGGGGTTGAACCTACTATATGGAAATCGGCTTATGTGACACCCATTTTTAAAAAGGGATCTAGGTAGTGTTAAGAATTACAGACCGATCTCCAAGTTGTGTGTGTTCGCCGGTTTACCAAAATTTTGGAAAAATTGTGACACACAGACAGGTTTACTCCGCTCTTAAACTAAGCTTCATTGAGCATACCGCGTTGGGCACTCCATCGCCTTGATCGGGAGGCTCTCCTGGAGGCGGCCATCGTGCAGTCCTGGATTCCGACAGCGGACAGGCCTGCCGATGTTGATACCGAGGTGGAGTGGTTCGGGAGAGCCATGTCGCACATCTGCGATGCGGCGATGCCCAGGGCTAGGCCCAGACCGGCAAGGAAACAGGTGTACTGGTGGACGCCGGAAATCGCGCAGTTGCGCGCGGATTGCGTTACCGCGCGCCGCCGGTACACCAGGTTTCGCCGGAGGCGTCGCCGCCCAGACGATGCGGCAGCCCGAGAGACGGAGCTCTACGATGGGTACAAGGAGGCCAAGAGGGCCCTCCAGACCGCCATCAAGCGGTCCAAAAAATTGGGCCACGAAGAGCTGATGGAGACTCTGGAGCGGAACCCGTGGGGGCGCCCGTACCTCATGGTAAGAGGCAAATTACGCCCTAAGGCGCCCCCACTGACTCAGAGTCTCCAGCCGGAGCGGCTGGAGGGGGTCCTGGATTCCTTGTTCCCGTCGAGAGCGGAGGAACACATTCCTCCGCGCATGGCTCCGTCTCAGGCGCCCAACGCGGAAGGCAGCAAGAACGACGTGCCCGTAGTCACCGACGGTGAGTTAGGGGCGGCTGTCACACCTGTCTGAAACACCGCCCCTGGACCCGACGGCATTTCAGGCCGTGCATGGGTCCTGGCTCTCGAGGAGCTTGGGCCTCGACTTATGGGTCTTTATAGCGCATGCCTCGAAAAAGGCCAGTTTCCCAAGGTCTGGAAGACAGGGAAACTGGTCTTGATTCGAAAGGCGGGGCGGCCGGCAAATTCCCCATCAGGGTACCGGCCGATCGTGTTGCTCGACGAGGTGTGCAAGCTCTTTGAGCGCATTATTGCACAACGCCTCGTCGGGCACCTCACACGCGTGGGGCCTGATCTGGCGGATAGCCAGTTTGGCTTCCGTCAGGGACGCTCCACCGTGGACGCGATCATGCGCATTAGAGGCCTGACGGAGGAAGCAGTCTCACAGGGTGAGGTGGTGGTGGCGGTGTCCCTCGACATCGCCAACGCATTCAACACCTTGCCCTGGAGCTGCGTCAGGGAGGCGCTTATCTATCATGGAGTGCCTCCCTACCTCCGTCGAATTGTCGGGGCTTATCTCTCCGAGGGAGCCATAACTTACCCGAGCTGGCTAGGGCCGGGTCGGCGAGATGTATCGTGCGGTGTTCCACAGGGATCAGTGTTAGGACCGCTCCTGTGGAACATCGGTTACGACTGGGTGCTGCGTGGTCCGTTGCTCAGAGCGGTCGGCGTAACGTGTTACGCCGACGACACCCTCGTTACGGCGCGGGGAGCAACGCACCGTGACGCAGCACTTAAGGCCACGGCAGGGGTTGCTCAGGTCGTAGGTCGGATTCGGCGGCTGGGTCTCGAGGTCGCCCTTCACAAATCCGAGGCTCTGTGCTTCCACGGACCTCGGATGGGGCCACCTGCGGGATCCAGCCTACAGGTAGGGGGCGTCAGCATCGGCATCGAGCCCTCGATGAAGTATCTGGCGCTCGTACTCGATGGCCGGTGGAACTTCGGATATCACTTCCGAAGTTTGGTCCCAAAACTGAGGGGAGCATCGGCCGCACTCGCGCGGCTGATGCCCAACATCAGGGGACCCAACGCTCCCTACAGGAGACTGTACCTGGGGATCGTGCAAAGCATGGCCCTATACGGGGCTCCCGTATGGGCGGATACCCTGACGGCCATCAATGTGGCTAGACTGCTGAGCCCGCAGAGAGTGATGGCCGTCAGGGTGATAAGAGGATACCGCACGATCTCCGGTGAGGCGGCATGTCTCCTAGCCGGGACCCCTCCATGGGACCTGGAAGCGAGAGCCCTTGCGTCACTGTTCAGATGGCGCAAGGAGGCGCTGGAGCGGGGCCAAAGGCCCGCTTATCGAGCAATCGAGGCCCAGCGGTCCCTACTCCACCAGGAAACCGTGGAGACATGGAAGGTGCGACTTGAGCAACCAAAGGGGGGATTCGCCACAATCGCGGCCGTCAGACCGGTCATGGACGAGTGGCTGGAGAGGAGACACGGTGCTCTCTCCTACCGGTTGACACAGATGCTTGCCGGGCACGGTAGCTTCGGTAGGTATCTGTGGCGGAAACACCGGGAAACCACGGCCGAGTGTCAGCACTGCGAGGACCGCAGCGATGACACGGCGCTTCACACACTGGTGGAGTGCACGGCGTGGGCGCAACAGCGCCAGGTCCTCGTAGTGGGTCTGGACGTGGACACTCTCTCGCTCGAGACCATGGTGCGAGCCATGCTCTCCAGCGGGAGTAAGTGGGACTGCGCCGCCTCCTTCTGCGAGCAGGTCATGCTCGTGAAGGAGGCGGCGGGACGGGTACGGGAGAGAACTCTCCCACCCGAGTTCCGCAGTCGGCGGCCTGGGCGCCGCCGACGTGTCTTCGCCGAGGACTATCGGCCACCATGACCGGGGGCCTGAGGACGGTGACAGGGCGGCTCACCGTCCTTACAGAAGCAGGCCCATGACGGCAGCGTGACGTGAGTGAGACAATTCACGCACGCCCCCCCTTAGAAGCGGGATCACACCCGAAACCCCCCAAAGACGCGGGATAGCACCCGAACCACCCCTGGGCGAGGCCGCAGTAACGGCCGTGGGTCTGCTGGGAGTCCTGGGACATCCTTACGAGGGTTTACCCGGGGCTCCCAACCATAGACTGTTGGGCGTGACCGTGAGGTTTTTTAGTCGGTAGGAGTCCGGCATAACATCCATGAGGATTTTCCCTCACGTTAAACAAAAAAAAAAAAAAAAGCTTCATTGAGCATTCAAATGTATATAATAATGTCATGTAGTAATGTTTTCAGTACATTCTGTAATATTAATCCCATCAAAAACAATGCTTGTAAAAAAACCAAGTCTTGCAACTCTGTTCTTCTACCGTAAAAAGTAGTGAGATTCAGATTAATGTCATTACCAAGTCGGTTATTTATTCAGTCTCTGCAGGGGACTTTCTGTCTTTAATTTTACGTTATTAGGTAACTCAACAACATCTAATTGTGTTCATAAATCAATATTTACAATCTATAATGTTTTAAATAAATAGATTGTCTTGGCAATCGCATGAAAACATTATGCTACCTATCTCACAAGTAATACATTAAATTAGATTGTTTATTGCGAATGCCATGTCAATCCATTTTTTGAAACTTTCAAGATTATAAAGATTGATTTATGAACACAATAAAATGTTGTTAGCTAATTACGTAAAATTTAAAACAGAAGGTCCCCTGCAGGGACTGAATAAATAACCGACTTGGTAATGACATGAATCTGAATCTCACTACTTTTTACGGTAGAAGAACAAAGTTGCGAGACTTGTTTTTTCTTTACAACTATTGTTTTTGATGGGATCTCATTTCTTTTTGTTAGAGTATGACAGAGAATGATAATAATATAAGCATGAACCATCACCTGGTATAGGGCCCACCCAGTGTAGGCGGGGATGATCATTCACATACAGTATTTCCATTTCCATTGCGACTACAAGTACCTACTTGTAATGTAAGCAAGAGTTTTGTTTAAGAGTAGTACACGATTAACAGACAAACGGGACGTTAATAAAAATAATACGTTTTGTAGTCTAAAGTGATACCTAAGTTGGAGCGTGTAGGCATCAGAGGCATTGCGCTTGATATTTTTAAAAGCTATCTGCGCAATCGTACCCAATGTGTTGAAATAAATGAATATTTCAGTGTACTAGAAATAATATCATACGGCGTTCCACAGGGAAGCATATTAGGGGCCAATTTCGTTTCAAATTTACGTAAACGATGTGTGCAATTTGAAACTAAAAAAATCTGAAATGTTTGTATATGCCGGCGATACCGCAATTATAGTATCAAGACCTACCTGGGATAATGTTAGGGGCAGCGCAGAGGTGGCTTTAAAAAAGAGTAGCAAGCTGGCTCTGTGAAAACCTCCTAACGTTAAACCTTCAAAAAACGTACTTCATACCCTTCGCAATACGCCCAAATATGCTTCCTGATGCATCATTCACCGTAACAGTATATACATGTTCTCAACCAGCTTCTCCGTGCCGTTGCAAAGCCCTCACTACCGTACCTGGGTGTACATATAGATGCGGGACTGACATGGAATAGACATTTAGAAACTCTAACCTCGCGAACTGTTAGACTCATCCACGTTTTTAAACTACTCAGGCCTGCAGTTGATTTTGAAACTCTCAAAATGGTATTTAACACCCTGTTTCAATCTGTTTTGGGGTATTGTATTTCAGCCTGGGGTGGTGCACCTAAAAGTAATATTCTGCAAGTGGAGAGAGCCCAAAGAATGATCCTCAAAGTCATGACCCGAAAGCCCTACCGTTCTTCCACAGCAAGGCTTTATACTGACTGCAAGGTTCTAACTGTCCGCCAGCTGTATGTGCTTCGGTCAATTTCAAAAAAACACTCGAGCTTCCCTCCATCGAATTCTAAAAAACGTGTTAATTTTCCTGTGGGAACTGCCCACAGAACCACGTTTTCTAAACGCCAGTATTACATATTAAGCACATAAATAATATTAAAAGACACACAATACACTTAGCATAATGGACCTGAATAGTAAATATAACAGGGTATCTAAAGTATGATAACATAATTGTTGGTGTAATTATTTTATCATAATAAACTATCGTCGGTATTAGGTACTACTACCATCACTGTCACTCAATTTACTTGTATGTATACAGACAAAATCTGGGACTAGCCTTTGCGAACCACCGCATACAAAAATATTCTGCCAGTTTTCATACAAATGAAGGGGGAAACACAAAGACATATAAAATTTCATTGCATTTAAAAATGTATTTATCGACAAACGCGTAATGGCTGTTGTGTGTTAATTGTTATTGTACAGTCAACTACAATGTAATGTACTAGTTTAATCATATAAAACGATGTACTGATGTACAGGCTTTTCATAAAGCCAAAAGACCAAATGGTCATGTGCAATGGCAGAAAACAATGCTTAAGTAAGGCGCATCCTGTGGTTAGATGATCTAAGCAAAATCTGGACATAAGCCATACGGGCGCTAATTTTGTTTTCAAATTACATACGATCGTAAGAAATCAGACTGCACGTCACACGCAGCCGTATAGTGCATAGCTTTAGCAACGAAGAAGTTTGATACTTTTGTAACTTTTTCGAAACAAAAGTGGTGCGGTTAAGGAAGAGGACTGGTTCTACGGGCTGATTTCATCAACGTCATTTATTGCGCCTATTTTGTGTGGGGGGTTGTAGTATGGCTATTTTGCCATCCCAGTTCCTCCGGGAAGTCTAGCAGACTCTTCACGTTGCCGACGGCTACCTGCAGCGACCTGGAGCAGGTTACGTACCCATCCAGATGGGAGGAGTAGGATTAGTTTAGGGTCCATTGCTGTCAGCGAAGAGTGTCTTCTTGCCAGCTCGTCCGCCGCAGCGATATTACATTATGAGCCACTGAGTCCTTTTAATCCATTGTAGCGTGACATGGTTCTTTTCGTCGTTCATCCATGAGGCCTATGTGGCATTTCGTGACAAGGCCAAATGTTATCGCATGGCTCTGTAACGTTTGTAGCACTGATATACTGCCATTAAGTATCCGAATACACTGGTTCTGACGTTCCTGACCTGACCGTTCAGTCGCCTTGATTTTATATCCATGCACTCTTGCTCTTGCTTGGTATATTGTGCCATGGGTGCCTAAAGGGGTTGCGATATTAATGTTCAGGTCCTCCGAGAAGTTTCCTGCTTCGAAACCCGTTCTCGTTTTGGATTCATCCGTACTTAAATATTCCTCAATCCTCAATATCCGTAGATATTGAGTCACTCTCGAAGGCACTCTTGTAGTTGTATTTTATACTTTTTAGTGAACGCAAACTGTTATGTTATTATGTCCGTGATCGCTTCCGTCAGCGGTTCCAAATCCACCAACTTCTTGTATATTTATGTGCTCGTGGCTTCCTGTTTGATGATGACGTGTGCGGCGGTAGTTCCAACATCGCCTGTATGGCGGCTGAGGGGCGTAGTTCCCCTCACGGCCGCGGTTGCCATACAGGCTAATCTTTAAATATTTTCTTTCTTTTCTTGATTACTTCAATTCAGTTTACAGTCGTGAAGCTCCCAAAGATACTTGACCTCTTTGGAGAAATATAATTCGGTGCCATAGAGACGGGGCACCTGATAATTTCCGAGAATTCTTTTGTTAGTAAACAGTAACAGCTCCGTCTTGCCTGGATTGTCTAAAGGTTCGTTAGCTGTGGACCAACGTTCCACGATTTTAAGAGCATTCTGTGCGATATCACTTTCCATGCTGGTAAAGTTTACTCTTGTCAGTATTGTTATGTCGTCTGCGTACCCCACAGTGTAGTGGTGGTTTGCGTTAAGCTTGACGCAAGACTTCAACCGGTGCACTCTACCAGTAATGATCTACGGTGCCGAAACAATGTTATCCGTCAGAGAATAAGAGTGGTCGACATAGCTTGCAGAGTATGCGTTTTGAAGTGGCAGTGGGCTGGTCACATCTGTAGAAGAACTGGATGGCCGATGGAGCAAGCGAGTTCTGGAGTGGAGACCGCGACTTGATAAACGTAGCCTAGGACGACCCCCTGCCAGATGGAGCGACGACCTAAATGAGGTTGCAGGGATTGACAGGATGCACAAAACGCAGGACCATGTGTTGTGGCAAAATTTGGGAGAGGTCTATGTTCAGCAGTGGATAAAATTGATTGATTAATTGGTTATTAGGTCGTCTACAACAAGGTTCCATAGCAGTGTTGAGACAACGCCCCCTTGTGGACAACCTTTGGCCATCGTTGCGCACTAGTTTCTGCTGTATGTAGCTTTAAAATGAGTTGTTTAGCATGTTATCTATCCATTCACTGACTACCATGTATACTTGGTATTTTGCCAGTGTCGTGTGGTTATGCTTCTTCTGTCGAAAGCCCCCTCTATGTTTATGAAATGCCGAGGCACATTGATTTATTCTGGATGACCTCTTCTATTTTGTGTACCGACGCCGACGCATGTAGTGCTGAATCCGTAGACTTGCCGGGGGCATATGCGTGTTGGTTGAAATGCAGTCGCTTATTTTGAAGGGCCGCTCGGCCGTCCCTCGAATGTCTCTGTCACGCAATCTTTCCAGAGTTTTTAGCAGGAAAGACGTAGGGCTTATCGGTCTGTGTGACGAGAGGTCTGAATAGTCCTCTTTACCGAGTTTTGGTATAAAGATCACTTAGACCTCTCTCTCCACAGTCTGAGTCACAGCCCCATACACTGTCTGGCGTACAGATACTATGTAACTGACGATATCAACTTGTGTCCTCCCCCATTTTATCACTGCAGGGAAGAGATTTGAAGGACTTGAAGCTGTTAATTACCCATTCAGTTTTTTGTAAGTTGACAGAATAGATTAGAACAGGTCTTGCTAGCTCCTAGTGGAATTCTTCTGTGGATACGTTTTCCACCAGCCACACGAGTGTCTGCAGCAATTGGCATCCTGGGAAGTGCGTTTGTATCAAAATACTCTCGGTTTCTTCTCATGTGTTGGTCAGGCCGCCGCGCCGCTATGTTTGTTTATAGATCCGGACAGTTCTGTCCCTTGTTTGGCCAGTATTAGTCTCAGACTAATACTGGCCTAATACTGGCTAGAGTCAGCTCTAGCAGAGGTTTCTCCAAGACTTGGTACTTCTGTATCTCAGTCGCTACTTGTATTTTGCTTTAGCGGCTTTACAGCCGTCCCAATCCTGGTCTGGTTCCTTACAGGTGTACATACAGAACAGCTGCCTCATGTTCTTTCTGAGCCGTTCGTTCTTCGAGCTTCATGCGCGAGTCCGACTCACATTGGCCGGTTTCTGTCTAAAACACTGTTCCATAATTACCACTTATGAAAATGGTTTGTTAATGTTATTATCAATACCACACGAATAGTAACTACCTGCCTTGCGTATAATACACCTACGCTGTTCTTGGAGAAAATAGTGCAACTGTAAAAGCTTATAACTTGGTCAGTTTTTGTTAGTTTCATTTTATTTTTTGATACAGTATTTTGAAGTGAAACTCTAGTCGGGGTGTCTGAGCTTTGCACTATACAAAAGTTCACGTTGTATATCGACCATAAATATTTATACATATTATATTATACGTCACAAAGTACTAAGATTGTTTGGTCACGCTAGAATTAGACTATTTTTGCTCAAATTTTCGTATTCAAAAATGGAACATCGAGCGACATGACCAATCTCTGAGAGCCTCTCGGCGGTACTAAATCGTATTTGTTCGCGTATCTGCATTTATAGGGGTTAACAAAATACTTTGTAAAAAAAAATCTGTATCTAGTTACTTAAAAAGAAATATTTTAATTATCAAAGGAGAAGTTCTGACATAATAATACATAAATATCATAATGATTTAAACTGCTGAAGTTGGTGAAAAGACTACTTTATTTTTGTGAAATTTCTCAGTATTTGAGTAAACTTTACAGTAATTTTTCTTCAAAAAAAGGAACCTACCTGATATGAGGTTATTCTACAAACTGATAGCCAAGGCCCTTTGCAATTGCTTCGTATCCCTTGTTTATTAAATTTATCAGTTATTTGACATGAATTTAAGCATCGAAATCGATGCAAATCGTATGATTTGAAAAACCTTGTTCACTTTCGTTGATATTAGCCATATGTAATCTGTTGTTAGGTAAATATGTTTTATGAAACGTTTAGAGAGCTAAATTTACTAAATATGTAAGTGAATACCATGTTTGTACGATGAATATTTAGTGACTTTAAACGCATTGAAAAGTATGGTTTCTGAGCAAAACGTGGCGCGAAATATGTTAGCCCTCTTAACCATGTATATGTTTTTTTGCCAATAAAGTTTATTATTATTATAATAAAGTACAAACCACATACTTACCTACAATCGTAACTAAACATAAATTATTATGACTTTTTATTTAGGCAAAACTGAACAAATTTTACTAATAAAGAAATATTTAAAGTGGAACAAGTTTGGATAGGCTCTATCAACGAGGTTTGATGAAATATACCTGCATAAATACACACGTATGGTCAAGACTTTATCCTTAAAGGGGTAGGCAGAGGCATACTATATGTCCACATTTCTCCTTAGTTTCTGTCTGACGTAGTTGGTGGTGTGCCACATTGCCATGTTGAAATGGACAGGCATACGTTGTAGCTGCCCACTGTTTTCACGCCACGAATTGTTTTCCCCTCGGCTACAGGTGGTTTACTTCAAAATCTTTAAGCAAACTTTATCGAGAGATAATTTTTACACAATCTACGTTTATTCTTTAATCAACGAGTTTGATGTGCTACTATAGCAGCCAATATCATGATTTAATTTTTAAAGTAATTTTCCATGCATTATATATCTAAATAACATTTTTTTTTTTTATATACTACTTAGGTGACAGACAAGCTTACGGCCCACCTGAAGGTTGGTAACCGTAGCCTATAGACGTTTGCAACACCAGAGGTGCTACACATGCGCTGCCGACCCGGGCGCAGGTTGTGACGACCCACAGTTGAAATTTTTCAAGCCGCCCGTAAGGCCTTCAAGTTGGCTTAACGACTGTCATTTCACTGACAACCGGGACCAACGGCTTATCGTGCCTTCCGAAGCACGGAAACGCTCGTAAAAGTCGTAAATAAATGTCACAAAGTGGTCCACGTGGTGGTCACCCATCCATATTCGGCCATAGTAAATGTTGCTTACTGCAGTGATCGTTTACAGAACACTGAGTCCGCGGGGCCACGAGCGCTTCAATACAACAACATATTTTGATATTTTCATTCCGGAATAATAAACTACTAGTGCCATCTATTGATACTTTTTTTATACTAAAGATGTAAATTAATAATGTAATAAAGATGTCGATGGTCCCTACTATATAGTACGAGAGCCCACGACCAAAACCATGTCTCATAGCAATACGGCAAAAACCCTATAAAATCGTTAGATTGTATGATTCTGAACCCGACTAGGTGTGTACTAACGGTCGAAAGTGTAGCAACTGCGTGGGAGGCCATTTCTGCTGTGTCAAAAAAAAAAGGCAGTCGGTATTATAGCAATACGTCTGATAGTGAAAATGTACATAGATTTTATAATTGTATTACGAAAAAGTTTGTTTTCAGACATTTTGTGCGTAGCACATAGCCTGAGCGCATTTTTGAAAATGTCATCAAATTTAGCCGACCTGTATCATAGCAATACGGATAATTTTTTTTTTTAACTTTTCGTATTGCTGCCATGATTACCAAAAACCTGTTTTCAGACACTTTAAGTGTAGCATATACTCCCAAAAACAAAAATAACGTTTCGGAGTCGCCTGGCCGACACATCCTGGGACGACGATTCCGAATACGACAGCGATTGAATACGAGAATATTTTGTAACTTTGAATAAACCGTTTTTTTTTTTTCAACTTCATCCCAGTTTCCTTTTGTGCGATTTATTTCAGTCCTTCAACTTCAATGTTACGGTTTCGGGTAAATTCTTTGTTAATTATCATCTAATAAATTCAGGGTCGCAACGTATTCATTGGTTTGTAACGGAGAATTCAAGATGCCTCAATACGATTTTTAAATATATTTTTTTTATTTATTTATTTATTTATTCACTTCTCCCACCACTATCATTACAGGTGTGTACACCCAATGCGATAGTGTGGCTCATCTTACAATATAATTATCTGATACTACATTACAATAAAATGATACATACATGATAATAAAAAACCTAAAACTAAAAAGAAAACCTTAGAATTTGATATCTGAGTTTCGAAAAGTTGTCTGATAGAGAAGGTGCTACACTTAATTTGTCTGATATAAATTTTTTGCACATGTGGACAACTTATTTTATCATGTCCAACAATTTTCAGACATATTGCTATGATACCGATCGGTAAAATTTGTTAACATTTTCAAAACGGTCTCAAAATTTAATGCGTTCACATTTCCGTCTGAAAATTGTTTTGTTCGCATCAAATAACCAAAATTTACTAATAAAAAAGATTTTCAGACGTATTGCTATGAGACATTTTTTTTGTCTCATTTTTAATTCTTTTAAGTGATTTTACGGGTTTGCGCTACACCACTAACGTCTGAAAAATATGTTTCCGGTATCTTAGTACTATCATTCAACAACAGTCTGCAAATCAGACATATTGCTATGATGCAGTTCGGTAAAATTCTTTGACAATTTTGAAAATTCGGTCAGATCAAACGCTACGCGGAAAATGTCTGATATTGGTATTTTCGAGTTCAGGATAATCGTATCTATCAATTTGATGCGGTTTTGGCTGTATTGCTATGAGACAAAAATTTTGGTCGTGGGCTCTCGTACTATACGTAAAGTATCGAAATTACAAAAAGGCAATTTTTTTTTATTACTGTTTTGGACAATTCATGCTATTCATTTTTTTACCCTTGAACAAAAAAATAAAAAAAAACATTACTTTTCCGTTTTTAGAGACGTATTTTATCGAAACGTATCAGTCCATCCGTCCTATAACAACGAAATTTAAATTTCGCGGGTTTACGCTGCATGACCGAGTGTGTGACAAGGACGGAACTACCACTACCGCGAGTGTACGCCGTAACGTCGCCGTTGCGTCGCCCCGCCGCCAGAGCATGCGTGTCGTGTCGTTGCGATTATAAATAAATAAATAATTTAATACATAAATAATTTTACTGTTTCCCACGTAATATATCGATTCGGGCAGTTTTGATTGTTTATGACGGGTTGTCATATTCCTGGTACAACGAAAGTGGCACTTACCATTATGTACGTGGTATTTTTTAAAGCATTTTTATCGAAACTGCCGATTTCGATACTGTACGTGGTATGACGAATTTAAATATTTATTGAAAGTGCCACTTCCGATTATTTTGTATGAGTTTCACTTATTTTTTGTAAAGATCCGATATTAACGTTTGTCTTAAAATTATAAAAAAAGCTTTGTGAATAATTTAACTGAATATTAATTAGTTGTAAATGCAATTTCTGTTATGTACCTACCTATTTAATGTCAAAATCGCCACTACCAACGAACTGCACCTTCAATGAATCTGATTGGAATAATATTTTATTATTTCAATAACTCTTTTAAATTTAAAAGAGTTAGTAGATGTTGAATTTTTTTCGGACAGAAACTTGGCTCAAGAAGGTTGCCACAGTTTCGAAATTGCATCCGTTAGACGAGGAGTATCCAACCTTTTTCAGGCCGCGGCGCCCTAATAAGTCTTGAAATTTTTCACGGCTTCCTATCATAGGCATCTTGTGCAATCATCCCGCCCCTCCCCCCTCGCCTAGCAATCGCCTTATTGACGCAGTTACTGAATTGTATCCTCCGCAAAAGTCACTTCCCTGTGTCATGGAGCCTTGGCCATATCATCATGCAGACCCAATAAGGGAAAACATGCGGAGCTGGCGTTCCCTTGGGAAACTGCCTTCTTTTTTACGTGTGGAAATTCCTCATGCATGGTGTGACGAAATTTTACCGACAGAAACCACACGGTGCTCTACCACTACATTTGGTCGGGAGCCCCGGGTAAACCCTAGGGAAGATGTCCCAGGATTCCCGACAGACCTTGGCTTCCCTTGTGACCTCATCTACTATACTTCATTCGGTTAGGGTACTTCACGCTTCTTTGGTCGTGTGTCGCGCGAAAAACTTTCACGTCACGCTGTCATCTTGGGCCTGCTTCTGGAGGCCGATAGTATGGGTAAAGACAAGTGTGTGGCACCCTAGCTGCAGACTGCAGAACTCGGGTTGGAGAGTTAACTCCCTACTCCCTCCCCGCCATCTCTAGCACGAGAATGACCTGCTCGCAGAAAGACGCGGCGGGGCGTCCCACTTACTTTCGTTGGAAAGCATGGCTCGCACTGTAGTCTCCAGCGACATAATGTCTACGTCAAAACCTGCCACTAGGACCTGTCGCCCACACTGGCACATCGAAAATGTATGGGGCCTTTCTCAGCCACTGAGCCACCCGTCTCCCGGCGTATTTGCCACAGCATCTGTGCCCAGTAATTATGGGTGGCAAACAGTAGAAGAGATTGCCATAGCTTCTCTCCAGCCACTCGTTTATGATCGATTTGATCTGATCTGACCATGTCTCTCAAATAAGACACTTCAAGATGGTCAAAGCGGGGAGGACTCAGCCGATTTCCATGGGTGGAAGTAGCAAGGCAACTTTCACCTCTTACCATCCACAGACACCACGTAACTAGTTTTAAAAAATTAAAATGAAAAATGCCAACAGCAAAGTATAAAGTTTGGGTATTACTCCTAAATGTGTTATATAAATATAAAACATTTAGGAGTAATACATTGCTTAGAGAAGGAAAACTTGAAATGAAACCCGGTTGTCAGTAAAATGACAATCATTAACTCAAGTTGAATGCCTTATGGGCGGCTTGAATATTTTCAACTGTGCGTAATCATCACGTCCTGCGACTGTCCGTTTCAACACGGCAATCTCGTTTATGATCGATTTGATCTGATCTGACCATGTCTTTCAACTAAGACACTTCAAGATAGTCAAAGCGGCGAGGACTCAGCCGATTTCCATGGGTGGAAGGAGCAAGGCAACTTTCACCTTTTACCATCCACAGACACCACGTAACTAGTTTTAAAAAATTAAAATGAATAATGCTAACAGCAAAGTATAAAGTTTGGGTATTACTCCTAAATGTGTTAAATAAATATAAAACATTTAGGAGTAATACCCAAAGAATATCATAGGTTTAACGAATGCCTAAAGTATTCTACAGTCGCAGAAAATTCTGAAAATGGGAAAAAGTTCGATGAATAATTTGTATAGGTACTAAGATTTTTTATTTTATGTTTGTGATTTTTATGTTTTATATTCGTGATTAATAAGTTAAGATAATAAAAACCGTTGTTAGTGGGTAAAGAAAGATCCCTCCGTAACTTATAATGTGAGATCCTCAAACTAAGCTTATATTGGTTTCAAATACTTGTTACCATATCTAGATTAACAATTAATAAATTTGTTTATTTTCTAATACACGTTATTTATATTTATAAAGACGTTTTATGTAAACTTTTCTTGTTATTTAAATATATATGTATAATTGAAAGTACATGTAGTTTACGGAGTAAATAATCGAATAAGACACTTTCAAGCAAATTATTCGTGACATGATCCAAAGTAGAGTATCGAAATGGGCAGATCCAATACATTTTTCTAAACACGGTTCAATGTAAATAATCAAAAGTGCCAGTTTCGATTCACAGAGCAAGTTCATTTACGTGTTATACTATCGTAACTCAATTTTCTCGAAAATGGTTTATAATTATAGATTTTTGGTACAATAGAATAGTTTGTGAACTCAACGAAACTGTAAATCCAAATTTTTATGAAAAAATAATCATTAATGACAAAGTTATGCAAAAAATTAACTTCAAACAGCTCTCCTGTAAAGTACCAATTTTCAATTTCGATACTTTACCTAGGGATCATCGATGTATTTGAATGAGTTGGTAGGACATGATGATGATAATAAAATAAGTTTTACTAATGACTAGGAAGCATGTTGTCTAATTTCAGTCTGTTCCATGGAACGAACTAATTTAAAAAAAACAAGTCAAGTAAATATTGTCAATGTCACGGGATTCTTTGGCGGGAACTGGAAGGAATCGTATCGTTTAGTTTTGTTAATTTGCAAAATTAGTGTAATTTCGAGTGTTTTGTGTGTATCAATGGTGGATTCTTAAACATAAACGTCCGACAACGTGCACTAGTG
The DNA here is from genome assembly GCA_933228765.1 of Miltochrista miniata. Lineage (NCBI taxonomy): Eukaryota > Metazoa > Arthropoda > Insecta > Lepidoptera > Erebidae > Miltochrista > Miltochrista miniata. The sequence goes on from OW121751.1 coordinate 24,519,136, forward strand.
TTGGGAAGTGATAAAACGTAGTGAATCGCAACTTTGCAGTTTCTGACAAAAAATCCAAAGGAACTTTCAGAAATGTATTCACCGCTTTTCTGAAGGAAGACTGACTTTGACTTAGGGCTGTACTTGACTTTGACTGGACTTAGAGGACAAGGACTGTGACTTATTGAAGCAAAATGAAGAGTTTATAAATATACAAGACTTGGCTGTATGGCTCAAATTGCCTTTGCCTATCCGAAAATGGATAAGTAAAACTACTACTACTGTCAATGTCACGTGTCACTTGTCAAAGCAGGAGAGAGGTTATGTTGTTTTGCTGTTGTTGTTCAGAGCTCGCTCAGGTTCAGTTAGTTTCAGCAGTTACAATTTTGCGCAGTTTGTGGTTCTCTACGGCCAGTTATTCTGATAGAAGTGAACTTTTATACTATAGATGGATAGATAAGAATGTGTTAATTTAAAAGTGTCTAAAGGGTCTGTTTAAGACTATCGTCATATTCCTATGTCATAAAATGAACTGGAAACGTTCGTGCTATATGCCTGAGCTTTATCTCACGTGTTGTGTTTGTGTAAATTGGATAATAAAATAGTAATAGATCATTTCAATTCTCCCTTTGTAACTGAGGATTGCAGCTTGTAAGTTATGATAGGCACGGATTGTATCAAGTAGATATTGGTTGTTTATCAACACAAATTTATCATTAGGGCATGTACTTAAGTTGTCCGTGTGGCAAAGACCCGTGTATATTTGGGTAGGGAAACATTTTTATTTAACGATAAACTTCACAAGTCGTTATTCTAGCTACGTTTTTTTTTCCATAAAATATTACACATCTTTAAAATATAACTATGGTTCATCATCACGCCTTTATCCCCGAAGGGGTAGGCAGAGGCATATTACATGCCCACATTTCACCTTTGAGTAATTTGTCCCACATAATAGGTGGTGAGCCGTATTGCCGTGTTTAACCTTTAACTATGGACGTAAAATTTTTGTTACACAAATGTGGACGTGCGGTCTCATAGACCGCTACCTTTAAATGCTGTATTCTATGTAGTTAAGAAGGTATAGTACCAGTTCTTATTTTTAATACCTTTAGGTGTTCCTAAGTGCAAATAAAAGTAAAAATTTAAAACGGTATGTTTCTATTTTGAACTAAAATGTAACCATGTAACAATTAAGGACACTTTTCTGACTTTTTTTTACGTGATCACTTTATGAAAAGATTATTTAAGGAAAATTTAATTTTTACTCAGTATGACTACTTTTTAAAAAAAATATAAAGAATAAAGAATGTAAAAAAGTTAAAAATTACTTCTCATAACAAAACATAAAAATTTTGACAACCCCTCAACTAGTGCATATTTATTGCCAGTTTTTGCACAATGTCTTGGAGTATTGCATTTCGTCTTCGAAAAGTTATTCCAAATATCAACCGATAGGATCTTTCTTTTCATCCTGAGTAAGAAGCTGAATAGATGTGCTCAACAATTTATTATGGCGTGAAGTACGCACTTGTCTGGAAGGTGGTTCTGCAGTCCACTTATAGCAATTTTTACCATTGTAATACTTCTAGGACCGTATCCGTAACTATGAAATAGTTGTAACGTAATCAGGACCTTCAGTGTCCAAATCACCGCCAACTCTGCTAGTTCTACTTTTTTCCTTTATCGCATCTTCATAAAATAAACAATCATCCACATCCCCATTGTTGTCGCACTGAGCTGATCCTAAAAATAGTTCATCTAATCGCAATATTTTACTTATACAAGATGGAATTGATGATTTCAAAGTTCGTTTGAATATAGAAGTACTGAGGTTATTGACATCTAACATTATATATTAAAAAATGTAGCACAAAAAAAAATCACTATCAGCTCAAATTATTACACAATCGTGGACGTGCGGTCTCACGGACCGCTCACAAAACTTAAAGCGTAATTACTGCCGATATATGCATCTTGCGATGCAACCTTTTTCCTCTACAGTCGTTTTGCCACGTAAACCAAAGCTACTGAAACGGATAGACGTGTGGGGTACGCGGAAAGAGAGGGGCACGTGATTCACAAACTGCTTGCGGCCTGTGAGACCGCACGTCCACAGTTAAAGGTTAAATGGACAGGGGCAGGTTGTGACTGCCTGCTGTTGAAATAAAGCCTTCAACTTAGCTAAACGACTGCCATTTTACTGGCAACCGGGACCAACGGCTTAACATGCCTTCCGAAGCATGGAAACGCTCAAATAAATGTCATAAATTGATCACATGGATGGTCACCTATCCATGGACCTGCCATAGTGAAAGTTGCTTACTGCAGTGATCGTTTACAGAACACTGAGTCCGCGGGGCCACAAGCGCTTCATCATTATTTTTATACATTATAAATATAGTTAATTTTAATAATTTTACTATTTGTGATGGCACTATAATCAATTGATGTGTTTTTAAATTTCTTTTTGTTTTGTAATGTTAATGTTATTTTTATTTTCTTATGACGTTGTCACGTTCAACCATTGACAGTAAACTTATTTTACAGACAACGGTTTTTTTTTTATTAGCGGGGTGGAGAGTTGGTTTCCGTAAGGATTCTTTTTTTCCAACGGACCCCACGTACTTGGCAAGGGGACCCCCTTGGACATGAAATTATTTTCAGTTCCCAATAGACCCCGTGTGGGGACAGATACTCGGGGTCCGTTGGTAATAAATTGCATCCAGGCCAGGCCCCACTTAAGTTGATAATGGTTGGGGAGTAGGTACATACATGGGGGTGGGGGAGTAGGCAAATGGGGGCTAGGGAGTAGGTATAAGAAACTTACTTAGCCTTGTTAGTTACATCAAAAATATACTTTTAGGTTAGTGTATGAAAATGTTCATAACTTAAAACTAAGCGTTTCCGCAGGGGGGAGTTGCTGCGGGGGAACTCCCCCCTCCCACCCCTCTGCCCCCTTAATTCGATTGGCACGATTCTAAAGCATTCCCGATTTAACTGCTAAATAAAATGGTTTACGCTAACTCAGTCGTGTATTTTTTATAAAGACAATGGTAAACAAATGTGTATGTATTTGTTTTACTTTTACTAAAATAAAGCAGTAAATGCAGTTTATTATACATAATATGACATCGATTTACATATTGCATAATTCTTTGATACCATAAGCCAATGTATTTGAATTACATAATGTGAGCGCAGATTGCATACCTTATTGCTAGGGACATGTGTATGATATTAATGAAGCAGAAATTGCCATGAGCATTGCAGCATCATTTACATTAAAAATAAGATTATACCTATTGTATTTGATTCACAAATTCTTCTATTATGTCAATGATTCTCTTTTCTTCTTTTTATATAGTTTTGGCATAATACTCTGCCATCTCAATCACACTGTTAAACTAATGTTAATAAGCCTTGGGAACAAGTACAAGTAACTGGGAATAAGTGTTATGACAACTAATAAAGCTTTGTTTCAAATAAAAATGTATTAACTTACTTAACTATTCTTTTGTAGGTATGTGTTGTTGCCATAAAGCAACTGTAAAAAATGGATTCCAAGTATGCTTCGCTTGATGCTTTAAAAACAAATGGTGTCAAAAGAAATAAATCAGCCTCGAATATTAAAGTGAAACAATTGAAGACCAATCATGTAAATACAACTGCATCTAGCAGCAATAAAGTTAAGAATAAGAAGCAAAATGGTGCTAATAAAGAAACAAAAAAGACAACAGAGGTCAAACAAACTGCAGAGAACAAACAAAACGGTTCTATTACAGAAACGAAACAGGAGACTGAGGAGAAACAAACTGCACAGCAGTTACAGGAGGCTAGGAAACAATTACCAGTGTATAAGCTTAGAAAAAGGTGGGTTTCTTTTATTATCTTCTCATATTGATTCATACAATTAATTAGGTAGGTACTTTATTTATAAATATTACTTTATTTATTTTAAATGGTCATATATATATATTACCTTCTTGTAAAGATATTGTCTAGTATAAAGGAAGGATTTACTTAATGTATAATATCTAATATTAATTGACAAAATTATCTTTGTATTGTTTCAGTCTTATAGATGAAATTAAAAAGAATAAAACAATGATTATAATCGGCGAAACAGGCAGTGGTAAAACCACACAGATCCCCCAGTTATTACTTGAAAGGCATATGGAAGGCACTGGTACCATTGCAGTGACACAACCTCGCAGAGTTGCCGCCATTACAATAGCTCTGCGAGTGGCTGCTGAATCAAACACTACTGTTGGATCTACTGTTGGGTATGTTTCATTGTAATAATATTAAAATAATTGAAGATGTTGATGAACTATTTCATATTATTAGGATGAATAAAGTCAATCATTATTTTTAAGGTGCATTAATGGTAGAATTTTTAAAAAATGGTAAGTATTAATTGCTGTTATTTTTGTTCTAGGTACTCTGTACGATTTGAAGATGTTACAAGTTCAGAAACCAAACTCAAATATTTAACTGACGGAATGCTACTCAGAGAAGCTATGGTAGATCCATTACTATTAAAATATTCCATAATAGTGTTGGATGAGGCCCATGAACGTACTGTAAGCACAGATGTGCTATTTGGGATTGTAAAATTGGCACAAAAGAAACGTTGTGATAAGATGTTAAGTGCCTTGAAGGTAACTAACAGTTTTTTACTTTTCTCATCGTTTTACTATTACATAATATTTTTCAATCCAAATCCCCTGTTTCTCTGTGTCTACCTTGATATATTCAAAACTTTTTTCTTTGTAGATTACTTCAATATTCCACTGACTTAGTGTGATTAATCCCTGAGCAATAACACTAAGTTCAACCACCAGGGCCTGATTTACCCATAAGCTAACTAAGCTGAAGCTTAGGGCGCCAGGACCAAGGGGGGCGCCTGGCGTCTCGGGCTCGGCGCTGAGCTGTGTGTGAATTAAGTACAGTGCTCCCACACTTATTTTTGTTTAAAAATAATCGTAAATAACATTAGTGAAAATGGATCACTTATAGTATCTTTGGTAAAAAATATCGAACATTCTATCCCAACATTATAAAATGTTTTCATGTAAGCTAATGTTTATTATTTTTTGACTGGAAAGGCACCATGGCAGCCTCATCTACCGAATGCCGCTGATACTTACCGAACACGAGTGCATCAGTTAGTATCTGCCGGCGCACACATCTGAAGTCAACAACCAATTATACAGCACTTCATGCACTGGCGGAGTGCTCAACTTGTGCACTGCCAGCGTTGGACTGGCCGCACATTCAGGGTGGCTTTTGCTAGCCAGGCCCAAGCACGCGCAGGCCCCCCCGGGCCTGTCTTGCGGTACTTCTGGCATAGTAACAAGTCACTCTTTCATCTTGGGCCTGCTAATGTAAGGACGACGAGCAAAACCCCTTCTTTAATAGGCCCCGGGTTATGGCCCCGGTTTTGGGCGCGCAGACAAGTCTACGGCGCCCTCGCCGCAGACTGCGAAGCTCGGGTGGGAAAGTCATCTACCACTTCCTCCCTGCCGCCTCTTCTGCGAGAATGGGCTGCTCGCAGAAAGACTCTAACTCACTAACTCCCACTGATGGTCATGGCTCGCATCATTGTCTCCAGCGCGGAAAATGCACCTCCAGACTTACCACGAGAACCTGACGCCTCTCCCGACTCGTCCGTCCGATCACCCCGATTATAGTGTTTCCCTACCTTAGTTGCTCTGGTAAAAACTTATGTCTCCACAAGTTCCAGGCGGAGCTGGGACCGCTGAGCCTCGAGTTCTCACGGGGTGCAGATCTTTGGCTCTGCTCCAGCGCATCCTTGCTCCATTTGAACAATGGTGCGAAGGCTTTGCTTCCAGGAAACATGCCGTCTCAACAGAGATATGACTGCCTCTGTGGCGCAGTCGGTAGTGACACCGCCTGCGGCGCTGGAGGTCGTGGGTTCGATTCCCACCGGAGACAAATATTTGTGTGACCCATAAATGTTTGTCTCAAGAGTCTGGGTGTTTCTATGTATAATATGTATGTATTTAAAAGTATATAAGTATTAATATCCGTGGTCTGATACCCATAACACAAGCAGGTTATTCCTAGCTTACTTTGGGATCAGATAGCGTTGTGTGAGATGTCCGTGAATATTTATTTATTTATTTATTTATTTATATTGTATGCGATACCCTCTTATAATGCTGACGGCCATGTAATCTAGCCCAGTTGCGATCGATAGGGTCTCTGACTAAATGGGAGCGCCGAATAGGGCCATACTCCGCGTGATCCCGAGGAACAGTCTTCTGCAGGGAGTGTTGGCGGCTATTGACCAACATAAGGGAACTTATGTTGGACAATAGCCGCGGGAGTGCAACTATTTGCCCAGCCCCCTTTGTGTTTTGGATACAAACTTCATAAATGGTTTCCGAAGTTCCATCGGCTACCGAGTATGAGCCCCAGAAACTTCATCGAGAGGTTTGATGCAATGCTAACGCTCCCTACGTGTCTTACTGAGGTCCGTGAAAGAACAGAGCCTCGGATTTGTTCAAGAAACTATCAGACCGAACCGCAGTATTCGACCCACGAGTTGAGCAACACCCACAGAGTCGGGATACCCAACTCCTTAGTAAATTACAGGATAAATAAACCATGTTTGGGTCATTAGAACAGTCTCAGCATCGGCAGATTAGGTACCTATGTAGGATCAGCTTAGTAAACTCTCTTTTGTAGGTACCTACTTTTAATTTAATTAGTTACAGCTGGGGGCGCATATTCATAGCTAGCTTAGGGCGGGCGGAACCCTAAATCAGGCCCTGTCAACCACTCATGTTTATAAATGACTTGCCACTTTTGTCCATAAGCCCCAATCCTGCAATGTAATATCTGGTGTTTACCAGGCCACAGCTCTCTGCACTTACATTGAGTAGCCATAACTGTTTTCAAATTTTTCAGATCATAATTATGTCAGCCACAATGGATGTGGACACCTTCAAAGAGTACTTTGACTGCACTGTAATTTATTTAGAGGGGCGAACATTCCCCGTCACTATTCACCACACAAAGGTCAAACACGACGACTATCAGCATGCAGCCCTTAGTACATTATTCCAGTTGCATAAAGACACACCTGCAGAGTAAGTACATTAACTTCTATATCTACTAAATTTACCTAAAGCGCACGGCTTCGCCCACGTGAAATTCGGTTACCATTCCTGCTGCCTGTGGGAACGTTTTCTCTGAATAAAAGTAGCCTATGTGTTATTTCAATTCCAGTCTAAAATCTATTCCTGTACCAAATTTCAGTCAGTTCTGTTCAGCCGTTGGAGTGTGATTATATAACGAACATCTTCACAAACTTTAAAAAAAAATGTTCACTGTTGGGAATATAAACTCATACTTGTAGAACTCGGGACTTCACGCGAAATACATTTACTTACATACACCGACGTTTCGGGCACGTTGCAGCGCCCGTAGTCGCGGCTGGACTGAGGCGAGGATCGACAAAAACCATGAAGTAACTTCTTGTCGAACTACCTTTGAAATTTTTGACTTTTTTTATTTCAATGGCTCCACGCACCTTATGTGCATAATTTTGGCGATCATTGGTTGGAGAGAATTTTAGGTTAGTGAAATTCGATCCAGTGATTACTGCCCGTATCGAGGTGTTCTGCTATAGCCGATTTGTTAAACTGACGGTTTTTCACAGCTGCAATGTGTTCTTGGACCCTTTTCCACGATGGTCTGGTTTTTGGCCTATGTAGGAACTACGGCAGCTGCAATCACAGACATATAAGAATACTAGCGGCCCGCTCCGGCTTCGCACGGGTATACAGTATTACTCCACTATTTAATGGATGTTATTATACATATAAACCTTCCTCTTGAATCACTCTATCTATTGAAAAAAACCGCATCAAAATCCGTTGCGTAGTTTTAAAGATTTAAGCATACAAAGGGACATAGGGACAGAAAAAGCGACTTTGTTTTATACTATGTAATATAAGAATAAGCAGATGAAACATATTTTTCTAGCTATAGTTACGGAAGTATAGCAATACTTTGTCCTTTTCATTTCTTCTAATTATTGTATAGCGCTATCTTTGTTTTCTGTGTAGCAACATCTAACTCACACTTTGACACAGAAAGTTGACTTGTGACAAATTTTGGAAACATCATGGCGGTATCTGTGATTGTTCAAAATGTACGACAAGTTCAAAAGTGAAAATATAATTCATATTTGTATTAAAAAGGGAACTATGGTTAAAAATAAAATTGGTCAAGTGTTGTGTAAACAATTGTGAAAGTTTTGGTCCCAAAATATCACCAGGAATAACTTTTCACAGGTAATTTATGTTGTAGTACGAATACGATATAGGTATTACTCTGCGATATTTATTCAAAATGTTAAAAGTTCCTTGGTAAACACATTAAAAAGTTTTTAATGAATGTTATCAACATTTTCCATATATCGTTTGGTTACTGTCGTTACCCAGAACTAAGATTTCTTTAATTTACGTACACTTTGCACTGATAATGACATGCCAGGTACTATTGTTCTATACGGGGACGAACTCAGTTCGAAGGCCGTTTTATTTAAAAAATGTATTTTGTGTTTTACTGTGCCCAAATATTTCGTCTAAGATGACTACGAATTCTATTTAACTTTTTTACTTAAACACAGGGTTTATTACTTGTTAACTGGGTATTATGTAGTAAGTACATTTTTACAAGCAAGTGTAATGGTCACTTTTGCACCGAGAGAGTCAGGGGCGGGTTTACTTTATTTTCAGTTTATTTTATTTAAGTACATTTTTTCATTTTTTAAAGGATCATAAATATTTAAGACAATAAAAAGTTCATGGTAATTTTTAGGGCTTCGACCCCAAAGGGCAAAAACGGCACAGTATTACTCGGGTGTCAGTCTGTCCGTCACAAGACTGTATCACATGAACCGTGATAGCGAGAAATTTGAAATATTTACAGATGATGTATTTCTGTTGCCGCTATAACAACAAATACTTACTAAAACATGAAAAAAAAAGTAATCATTAGGGTCTCTGCAACAAACGTGATATTAGCCGTTGTTTGGTACGGAACCCTCCGTGCGCGAATCCGACTTGCACTTGGTTTATTTTAGACTAAAATCTAATCCCTTTTCCAAATATCATTTGTTCAGCCGCCTTTAGAGTGAAAAAGCAACATACAGAAATACTTGATTCGGTGCCGACTTACTGTCTTTTGTGTGTGTATGGATTACGCTTTTTTCCCCTAATGTTGGGTATACTTTTATGTTTGTGGTAATATATCGGCCAAAAATCATCGCCTCGATGAGAAATGGAGCTGAATATGGGTGATTACTTCGAATAAAACAAAAAAAATACATGAAAAAATATCGTTTAATTTTTTTCATACATAACGGCAATTTCATAAGTAAAGACCTAATATATAAATTTAAACTTGGAAGAAAACAATAATTTAAAAAAATCACAAAATAAGATGTTTGAGTGAAATAATCTATAAAAGTAGAGTCATTTTTACTTATATGTCTGTGGATTCGACCCTGGATTCGTTCTAATGTCTATGTGTGCGTAATGGTTACGATTTTTTCCGCCTATGCTTGGTCTGCTTATTCTTATACACTCATTTGCAAAAAAAACGGGCACCTAAGCAATGAACCATTTCAAATGTTAATATTGCTTTGTTTGATAATTATAGGTAGTTTTATCCTCACAATTTGGTAAATTAACCCTTAAGCCCTACACCTATTTTGCCAACCGATTTTCCTACAGGGGCTGCTGGAGTACCCCAAATTGAAATTTCTGTAATTGTTGAAAAATGCATCAATTATTAAATAGTATGTTTTAATAATATTAATTAGGAACATATGATATCAAATTAGTCTTAATATATGAAATCAGTCTTAATTTGAGCACCTTGTGGAAACTTTGATCTGATGCTCTAAGAAAATTAGTATTTTGCACCTAAGGCACAAAGTCCTGATTTTTATGTCCTTGAAGCTTGGACAAAGGGCACAATGTCCTTGGCTTGAAGGTGCAGTAGTAGGATCTGAAGATTCTTGAGATTTTTTGAGGATAGCTCCAATAGACTTTTTCAGATCCCGCCTCAAAGATGGTACCCGGTAACGCTTTTGCAAATGTTCACAATTGAGCCTAATTGTTTTAGAAATGTACGTCTGAACTTTGTATTTCCTGTTGCAAAACTGTTGAGTACTTAATGAAAACCCACGAGTTAATTCCAGCAACATATTTAGTAACTGGTAAAATAAACACAGTGGCCAATGTCTGTTTTCTCTTTCGACGGAACATTTTTTTGCCCAAGCATGAAAAACATCTAAATCACCTTTAGTTTTAATGTAAAAATGAATTATTGCTGTCAATTGCACTAATATACATACATACAATATATATACATGCGTGTATACAAATACTTCTACAAAACCAAAGCAAGTAGTGAATAAAAATACTACCAACACTTATTGCCTATTTTCCTACACTGGGGTGCAGACGCACCCCACAGCACTTGTACAGGTGACCATACTATACGACTGTCACCGCGGCGTTGATTAATCGCAAGCACTAATCACCAAACTAAAGTACTGTAACGCGCAAATCTGTGGTTAGTAAGGTAACTGAGATATTCACAAAACAAATCGGTCTGGGGTTCACCAGCACCCCATATAGGGTTCCAGGGTTAATAAGAAAATAATCGTTTTCATTAGTATTACTTAAAATTTTTTTACAATTTATGGGAAATAATGCTAAACCTCGCTAGTAGTGTATGTTCGCTAGTAGTGCATATGCTCATGAAGTAAAAATAAAAACGTTTTTTTGTTTGTTTTTCTTTAATAAAGTAAAAGCAGATAAATGTTTAGTATCGAGTGTGACCCCCTCTAGCTAAAATCACAGCTTGAATTCGTCTGGGCATGCTAGCGAGTATATCCCGGATACTTGCTTGCGGAATACGTTCCCACTCCGCAGTAATCACATTCTTCAGCTCTCTGATGGTCTGCGGAGCCGGGTGTACTGATCTCACACGCCGTTTTAGAACGTCCCAGATATGTTCTATGGGATTGAGGTCTGGACTTCGAGCTGGCCAATCCAAACGACGAATGCCGACCTCTTGCACATACGCATTAACATCGCGGGATCGGTGGGCGCGAGCATTGTCGTCCATAAAAATCGAGTCTTGACCTAGAGCGGCCAATGCGGGTTGTGCATGAGGAATTAGAACTTCCGTTATGTATCGATGCCCAGTCAGTGAGCCGTTTTCAATGAAGACTAACTCTGTACGTTCCATTGAATTTATTCCTGCCCAAAACATAACAGAGCCCCCACCATAAGGTGTGATTTCTTCGAAACATGCATCTGCAAAGCGCTCTCCTTGTCTTCTTAGCACTCGCCGACGTCGATCTTCACCGAACAGAGATATCCTGGCTTCATCAGAGAACAAAACCCTATTCCAATCTTCTTGAGTCCATGATTCACAATTTCTAGCGAACCTCTATATATATCTATAGCGAACTCTGTGCTCACGGAGTAATTTGGGGCCGCGGGCCGGGCGGTGACTGCGTATATTGGCAGCGAGAAGCCTCCTCCTGACCGTCCATAGACTAATATGCACATTTCTTACTTCTTGGAGGTTGTTCTTAAGATCCACATACGAAGATTTGCGATTTCTCAATGCGCGACTCACAAGAAAACGATCATCCCGTGGTTGGGTACATGGTTTTCTTCCAGAACCAGGCCTTCTCTCGACGGAACCAGTCTCCTGATATCGCTGCCAGGTCCTTTGGACCGTCGAGCGACTAACATTTAGCCTCCTAGCCACGAAACATCGGCTGCAACCCTCTTCAAGCAGCGCGATAATTTTGGTAGGTTTTACCACTTTATCTACCATTTTTGATACAGCCAAACAGCAATAAATAAAGCTTTGACAGTCAAGGATATGAAATTAATCGATAAAAATTGAATAAAAGTTGTGAAAGTCGATGTAAACTTCTGGAACTTCGCGCCAAAAATGTAGGATAAAAAGGGGTTTTCTGTTAAAATGAGCATCAAATGAAAATTTGAATTTAGAACGTACTTTTTTAAATGCCACGGCATTTTTAAAACCGGCCAGTAACGTGTACAAACGATTGAAACCTTTTTGGTATTGTATCTTTTTAAAGATTAATGAAAATCAAAACCACCCATTTTTTTTGCAAATGAGTGTATGTCTGTGGCTGCAATCCACTTTGTAGACACCTAAACTATCCGTGGGTGATATAGTCTCTATTTTTCCTGGGACATCCTTCCGAGGGCTTACCCGGGGCTCCCAACCATAGGCTGTTGGGCGTTACGTGAGGTTTTTTAGTCGGTAGGAGTCCAGCATAGCATACATGAGGATTTTCCCTCAAGTTAAAATAAAATTGTCTTTATTTATTCCCACGGGAACTACTCGGGTGAAACCGTGTAACATCGGCTAGTTGTAAATAAATAATGATGATATTTCCATTATTTTGTCTATCCTACTACCTATATTAAACATGTTAATGTTTTCAGCCAAGATTTTTTGGTGTTTTTGACTGGAGAAGAAGAAATCGAAACAGTGATGCACAATATCAAACAAATAGCTCAGGTGAGTTCTTGAATCATATTCAGTTTTTTAGGGTTCCGTAGCCAAATGGCAAAAAACGGAACCTTTATAGATTCGTCATGTCTGTCCATCTGTCTGTCCGTCCGTATGTCACAGCAAGTTTTCTCTAAAACTGTAAGGCCTATGCTGTTGAAACTTTGTAAGTAGATGTATTGTATTCTGTAAACCGCATTAAGAATTTCACATAAAAATATAAAAAAAACAATAAATCTTGTGGGGTCCCCATAATTGGAACTGAAACTCAAAATTTTTTTTTCATTAGACCCATACATAGGGTATCAATAGATAGGTCTTCAAAAATGTTTGGTCGTCTGCTTGTCTGCCACCCGAATGGTATCACAATATATAGATCAGAACATAATTTCTGTTTTGAGAACCTCTCGAAATCCCCTTCATTCCCAGTTGATCCGCGGCAGTAGTTCCGCGACGGAACTAGTGAGACTTTTTGTCCCAATAGTTCCGTGGCGGAACTAGTGAGACTTTTTTTCCCAGTAGTTCTCAGTAGTTCCGTGGCGGAACTAGTGAGACTTTTCTATTCTCAGTAGTTCCGTGGCGGAACTAGTTAGACTTTTCTATTCCCAGTAGTTCCGTAGCGGAACTAGTGAGATTTTTCTATTCCCAATAGTTCCGTAGCCGGAACTATCATGAATCCAATACCTTAAAGTATTTTTATTTTTTATGAAAAATAGATCTTTTAGGACATGCGACAAAAACAAATGAAGATCGACAAAAGCAAATGAAGATCGACGTAAAATGAAGATCAGCAAAACCAAATGACGGCTGGAAAAACAAATGACGGTTGGAAAAACAAATACCGATCGAAAAAACATTACACAGATCAATAAAACAAAAGACTATTAGCGAGTTGATAAGGTCAAAAATTACTTGCAACCGCATTTAGATTATGCGATTACCATTAAAAAAACTAGGTGCAAGCAATTCTCGACCTTAAGAAATGTGCTTTTAGGCGCTTATAGACATCACAGATCACGAATATATAAAAAATAAATGAATATTATGCATGTTTATAAGGTCGCAAATTGCTTGCACCTATTTTTGGAATGGTAATCGCATTTAGATTACAAAATATGGCTGCAAGTAACTTTGACCTTATCAACTTGCTTATAGTCTTTTGTTTTATTGATCTGCATAATTGTTTTTTCGATCGTCATTTGTTTTTCCAACCGTCATTTGCTTATCTTCATTTGTTTCATTGATCTTCATTTGTTTCATTGATCTTCATTTGTTTCATCGATCTTCGTTTGTTTCGTCAATCTTTATTTGTTTTGTCGATCTGCATTTGTTTTGTCAGTCTTCATTTGTTTTACCGATGTTTATTTGTTTTGTCGATATTCATTTGCTTTCTTTTTAATTGGTTAAGAAAATAGCCGTAAGAGACCGTAGGGAACTAATGGGAACATAAAATATACGTATGTAAGTAATGCTTTTTCCCGCGGGACTACTGGGACTTGATTTATTAGTTTTTAATTTATGCTTTGTTCCGCGGAACTACTGGGAATGAATTTATTAGTATTTCGTTTATACTTTGTTCCGCGGAACTACTGGGAATGAATTTATTAGTATTTCGTTTATACTTTGTTCCGCGGAACTAATGAGAACTGAATTATTGATGCTTTGTTCCGCGGGACAACTGGGAAAAAAAGTCTCACTATTTCCGCCACGGAACTACTTCAACGGAACAACTGGGAATAATCGCTTTAAATGCGCATGCACAAAAAAGACATCGAGTTTTGTCATCAAATTTGTGTTTTGATGATCTTAAAGTATGAACAGTGGAGGGCCCAGCGGACGGAACACGTTTTGACAGATCACCTTTGATGCTGACGGGTCTAGTGTAGTCTTTACGACAAGATGTGTGAACCATCAGCGACTTCAAATACTTAAGTTGGGAGCTCTTTTGACCATTTCTGAGGTTACTGGCAGAAATTAGAGATTTAATACCTTTTTCACCGACCTTGGCAACATTCTCTCCACCTTCTTCCAGCAGTTCATCGCAAACGAAACACTCGTCTGTCATATTGAAAATGTGTTTTGGGACTGCTTCCATGCGTTACCAGGTGCACAGTCACAATTCTCGATGGGTCACGAACGAAACAACAACATAAGCCCGAAGGCAACATCACTGATAGATAATATTATTGGGAGTTTTAGCCAGTTTCAAACTGCTTCCGCCTTCGCCGCGTAGAGGTACTCCCAGCTTATGCTATTAAATATTGTGTAGGTGTTTTTAATACTGTGGGTGCTCATCCAAATACTGTGGGTGCTCATCCATACGAAATAAGAAATGATTTTGGTAAATTTGTACACTTAGAATGCGCGCTTTGAAAATTGACGACCTTTAGAAGCTCATAGCTAGACAATGATTGCAGATAGATACAAAGTGCAAAGGAAAAAGTTGTAGAGAATTTAATTAGCTTTTATTATGTAGTACAACACAATTCGGTACAAAGCACCGTTTTCGAGAAGTAAGCAAAAAACAAAAAAAAAAGAACCTTTGTCCCCCCCCCCCCCACCTCTCGGGCTCACCTCGGATGGCTCAGGACTTTTATTATGTTTATCTCCTAACTAGTCCAAACAAAGTTCCTAAGTCAAACTTTCTGCTTTCAACTTTTCCATCCACAAGTTGTTCGTTTACTAGGCTTGTACCAACATTTTTAAAGAAATTTTCTTTTTTGTATGTATAAGTTTCATTATTCTGAATTTTTCTTGAATCACCTTTATAACCTGAACAATGTTCATGTATTTTTTTTTTATTTTAGGAATTCGGCGGTCCTCCTATAAGGGTGTGCTCTCTCTATGCAAGCCTGCCTGCTGCCAAACAGCTTCAAGTATGGCAACCCGCACCAGTTGGCACCAGAAAAGTAATTCTGTCGACAAACATAGCTGAAGCTTCTGTGACGATACCGGGCATCAGAATTGTCATTGATTCGGGACTTGTGAAAGAAAGGTAATGGATATTTGGTTTACTTACGCATTGTGAGTTAATATTTACTCTATCTTTCTAAATCACCCTCGGTGGCGCTCAGTAGTGTAACCCACTGGCGCGCTGAGATCCGTTATTCGATTCCTGGGTCGGACCAAATATTTGTATGATCCACAAATGTTTGTTTTGAAGTTTGGGAGATTTGATGTTAATCAGTTGTCTAGATCCCACAACACAAGTGTATAATAGCTTTATTTGGGCTAGATGGCGAGAGAATGTCCATCCAAAATATTTATTTATCTATACATATAATAAAATGATAGAAAAGTCAAAACTGTACATTGGAAATATTTAAAAAATAAATTGCGTGTACTTAGTGTACACACGTAAGAAGTGAAACTTCTTCATAAACTTAATTTTCACCTCACCTTAAATTAAGTCAAAAAGTACAAAAGTACAAAAGTCCAAAAGTCCAAAAGTCCAAAGTCCAAAAGTCCAAAAGGCCAAAAGTCCAAAAGTCCCAAAGTCCCAAGGTCTCAAGGTCCCAAAGTCCCAAAGTCCCAAAGTCCCAAAGTCCGAAAGTCCCAAAGTACCAAAGGCCAAAAGTCCCAAACTCCCTAACTCCCAAAGTCCCAAAGTCTAAAAGTCTAAAAGTTTAAAACTCCAAAAGTCCAAAAGTCCCAAAGACCCAAAGTACCAAGGTCCCATCCAAAAGTCCAAAAGCCCAAAAGTCCAAAAGTCCCAAAGTCCCAAAGTCCCAAAGTTCCAAAGTCCCAAAGACCCAAAGTACCAAGATCCCATCCAAAAGTCCAAAAGTCCCAAAGTCCCAAAGGCCAAAAGTCCAAAAGTCCCAAAGTCCAAAAGTCCAAAAGTCCAAAAGTCCAAAAGTCCAAAAGTCCAAAAGTCCAAAAGTCCAAAAGTCCCAAAGTCCCAAAGTCTAAAAGTCTAAAAGTCCCAAAGTCCCAAAGTTTCAAAGTCCCAAAGACCCAAAGTACCAAGGTCCCATCCAAAAGTCCAAAAGCCCAAAAGTCCAAAAACCCTTAAATGACATGCTATCCCTGGATAAAGTACTCTTAATTCGAATCCACCGTGGTGGGGAACAGAACAAAGATGGCGCGTAACCAAAAATCGTGACGTGACGTGACGCAAATTTTTTTCCAACGCCGATAAAGAAGTTTCACTTCAAAAATACTCGCTGGGTGTTCAACATAAGATACCGAAGCCGAAAATGTAGTTCGAAAAATTTTTGTCTGTTTGCTTTGCTTTGTCCGGAAAGATCTCGAAAAGTACTCAATGGATTTGATTCAAATTTTGTACAAATATTAGCTAGGGGTAGGGTCTTAAAATAGGCTATATATTATCACGCTACATATCCTAGGGGCTAAGCAGAGAGCAATCAAATTGGCATTATAACATAATTTTCACGCGTACGAAGTCGCGGGCAATAGCTAGTTTGTAAAATAAATCGACGACGAGACTATCTGTTAGTTAAAAATATGAATACGTAAATAATACAGCTACCTATAATAATAATAAAGGTTCAATACTTAGGGGATAGGTCATATAAAAGTTATTTTTTGACTTTTTACAGGTTTTTTATTGTTCTTTTTTTATTATTAGATTTATATTTATCATTCTCTTAGTTTAGAAGTTAGAGGGGGGGGGGACACATTTTTCCACTTTGGAAATGTCTCTTGCGCAAACTATTCACTTTAGAAAGAAATGGTGTTAGGAACGTCAATAGCATTTTCGAAGACCTATCTATAGATACGCCACACAGATGGGTTAGATGACAAAAAAAATTCAGTTTCAGTTTTGAGTATGGGGGGGACCCCCAAAATTTATTGTTTTTTTTTAGTGTTATATAAAAATCTTAATGCGACAGACAGACAGACAGACATGACAAATCTATAAGGGTTCCGTTTTTGCCATTTGGCTACGGAACCCTAAAAACCCTCATACGAAAGTTGTAGATCTTGAAATTCTCCACATCTCCATTCCTGAAATATCGCTATTCTAAGAGTCACATTATACATGTTATGCAGTCATTTTCACGCCACCTATGAGAGACTGTAGGTACGCGGCGCGCTCGTTTTAGGGTTCCATGCCCAAAGGGTAAAGAACGGAACCCTATTCATGAGACTTCACCGTCCGTCTGTCTATCTGTCACGATGATGTATCTCATGAACAGTGATAGCTAGGGAGCTGAAATTTTAACAGCTCATGTGTTTCTGTTGCCGCTATAACAACAAATACTGAAATCAGAAAAATTATAATATGTAAGGGGGGCTCCCATACAGCAAACTTAATTTATTTGCCATTTTATTTTATCCATACTTAATATTATAAAGCGGAAGAGTCAGTTTGTTTGTTGGTTTGAACGCTAGGATCTCAGAAACTACTGGTTGGATTAAAAAAATCCTTTTTATTTAGACAGTACATTTATTTAGGATGCCTATAGGCTTAATAACATTACGCTAAGACGAATAGAAGCGGAGTAGTAATGAAAAATGTTTTTAAAGGCGGGAAAAATTTATTTCTTCTTCGAGCTTTCGTGGCGTACGCAGCGTATAAAAATGTGTATCACAAAATTGTTTCTCTTAATAAGTTCAAAAAAAGCCCGCAATAGCATATGTCTATCTTTTAAGGGTCGTTCACAATAACCTCATTTGTCTATCTTTTAGGGTTAGCTAACTAAATGGCATGTATTTAAATCGATATCTGCTTTTGTTCGAAAAAAAGGGAATACCTTTTTTTCGAACAAAATATTACAAAGTTAAACCAAAAATACTGACTTGCACACTAATTATGTATACTAAATAAGTCAAATTAATTATACTTTTTAATGGTATTTGCAGAACTATTTAACTGAACAAATCACTATTGTCAAAATAGTATAATTATCTAAAAATTCCTTTGCTTAACAAACATATTAAAACATTTTTAAGGAAGACCATCATCTAATTTACTTTTAGGAACATCTTTTATTCTAATTAAAAACCCAATTTAATCAGTCATCTTTAAAAGTTAAATTTTATTAATCAAAAAATTAAAAAACTAACCTAACCTAACTTATTCCGTTATAAGATTGTAAAATTCAGAGTGCAAGTTGGTATTTTTGATAAGCAATTCGTACATAGGGTTCCGTTTCTTACCCTGTGGGTACGGAACCTTAAAAACGAACGCGCCGAGTACCTACACTACCTCACAGGTGGCGTGGAAATGTCGGCATAACATGTATAATGTGACTCTTATTAATCGCGATATTTCAGGAATGGTAACACTCAGGAAAAAATCATGTAGGCCATTTTTGTGGAGAATTTTAAGATCTACAACTTTGGTTGAGTGTTTTTTTGATTACACTTACCGTTTTGGAGAAAAATCCAAAAAACCTCAAATTTTGAACTTTGACCGCAAATAACTTTTGTAGCACACATAGGATCGGTTGGGATTTTTAATATTTTATTTGTAGCTAGCTGTAGCCCGCGACTTCGTACGCTGCATTATCTTTAGATTGATATAACTTTTTTATTTATGAACCGATTGACATGAAACAAACACTAAATGTTAAGTGGAGCAAACCGAAACGCAATAAAGAAAACCGCATCGCAATCGGTTGAGCGGTTGCTGAGATTAGCGTGCACAAACGTACAGACAAACAGACAAAAATTCTAAAAACCATTGTTTTGTGTTCTATTGCGTCCATAAAGCCCCTCTATAAACTTTTTTCTTATATATCTTCAATGTACGGACAGCGACCTGTTACGATTTTATTATATGTATTGATATTGATTGATGGCAAACCTCAGCTCTCCACCAAAATTAAGCTCCCCGGGAATTTTTGTTATTTCAAATGTCTAAATTGACTGGACTATTTGTATTCTTGACATTTCGCAAGTGCCGATGTACAAGCCTTACGTGAAATAAATGTTTTTGGTCGCCGTTGTCACATTCAGTGTAAATATACCCAGCGACTAACAAACCCGCGTTCCCCAGGTCCTGGTGTGGCAACACAGGCGCCGAGCGTCTGTCAGTGCGCCCTTGCTCTCAGGCCGCGGGCTGGCAGCGAGCAGGCCGCGCAGGCCGCACAGCCCCCGGTACGGCGTACCGACTGTACACCGCCGCAGACTTCAAAGCTAGACCTGCACATACTACACCTGAGATCGTTCGGTAAGTTTCTGTGATCCTCAATTGCTTTATTATTTCATGTCATGCATGTCCCTTCTGGAACCGATTCCTTATAGACATATGCAGCGCAATTGTACTCTTCTCCTAGCTATACATATGTCTTTGCCTTTCACTATTATTTCATGTCATGTCCCCTCTGGAACAGATTCCTTATAGAAATATGCAGCGCAATTGTACTCTTTTCTCCTAGCTGTACATTATTTTTCTTTATATTTAGCTCGCCAAATTGACGTCGCCACCAGCCTGATGGAAAGCCGTGGCGCATCTAGCAATTGGGGGCCACTTCTGACAGTGGTCTTCAAGTTGGCGGCCTTGTGATGTGCCTTTTCACGCTCCTCTTAAAGAACCCGGGATTGTAAGATGAGAGAAACACGTGTGCGGGCAGGTCGTTCCAGGTTTTATAGTTCGACGGAGGAACGATCTTTTGAATCGCTCTGTTCTGGCGAAAATTCTCTCCACTGTGTATGAGTGGCATCTCTGCCCGGCACGCGCTGTTCGGGATCGGAAAGGAGAGCGGGATCAGGTTGAGGAGCTCTTCAGAACATTCGCTGTGATACATTCGGTAGAAGGCAGCCAAGGACGCTATGGTTCTTCGCTGCTCCAACGGTTCTAGGGCTCCCGTCACCTCAGGACAACCAATTATTCGGATACCACGTCTCTGCATAGTGTCAAGCGCGTCTAGTAGGTACCTCTCGGAGTCATCCCAAAGGTAAGAACAGTATTCGACGCAGGGGAGAATCTGCGTCTTGTAGAGTAAACATCTCTGATGTGGCGTGAAGTACAGTCTCACCTTATTTAGGACTCCTAGTTTCCGCGAGGCCAGCCCAATACAACGCTCTATGTGTTTTTTTGTGATTGAGCTCACGCCGGACGTCTATACCAAGGATCTCCAGGTTGTCCTTTAGTGGAATGCTCTGATGAGTGGGTAGGGGTAGGAATGGTGATCCGCATAACAATGAATGCACCCAAGGGACAGCATGTCATTGATATGCAGAAGAATGAGAGTTGGGGACAATACCGATCCATTCGGTACTCCGGCATTTACCTACAAAAAGTAGGAAGCCTGACCATCACCGAGAACCCGCATACGTCGCCCGTGCAGTAAGCTGGCCAACCAGCGGCATAACTGAGGCGATAGACCGTATGCCGGCAGCTTGGAAAGAAGCGATGCATGCCATACCCTATCAAAGGCTTTAGCGATGTCTAGGCCAATAGCCAGAGATTCGCTGTGCCTCACCATAGCCTCACCCCAGATGTGTGTTATACAGGGTGTCCCAGAAGTCTACGTCAAGCTGGGATCGGGTAACGGGCTAGGTCTAGTTTTTATATCATTGGCTAGGTCATAATAGTTGTCAGAAAAATATAAAAAATATCTAGGTCTTGTATTATAAAAATCATGGACGTTCAAAATGGTGACATTTTACTTCCGAGCTATAGAAATTGACTTTAAATTTCAGTTTTGACTTTAAAGAAAAAGTATTCAGGGTTACATTAGAGAAAAAACAAAACATAAAAGCACATATATATCTGTAGCAACAGTTTGTTTGTCAAATCTTATTGGTGACAATAAAGTTTGACTTACTTACTCGGCGTTGGAGGCTTTTAATTTTTGAAGAACCACTTGTATTTTAGCGAAAGCCAAAATTTCGTGCATTCCACACCACTCCAATTCATCCCATGCAATTTAGTCCCTTATTTCTTAATATTCAATCATATGTACGATCCCACAGGTGCCCACTGACGACGACACTGCTGCAACTAATAGCGACGGGGGCGGACCCCGCCACTTTTCCTCTCATCGACGCACCTCCCGCAGACTCTTTAAAAGCCTCGCTAGCTTTACTCAACGAATTAGGTAAGTAGTAAGAGTGACATCATAGAGATGCTCAAATTGTTTGCTATTATTACAAGCCCATATGCACAAAATATAATTACAAATGTATCTAGAAGTTAAGAATCTGTTTTAGCTGTAAATGTTCCATAATTTCTTTGTTCTAGGTGCCATCCATAAGGAGAATAGACCAAAACTCACTCAGCTTGGCAAAAGGATGTCAAGATTCCCCATAGATCCTAAATACTCGAAAGTGCTTTTGAGTGCACCGGCGTTCGGCTGTTTAGAGGAGGTAGGTACTCGAATAGTAAGAATGTCTAATAAAGATTAATATCTACAGGAACACCCTAAATAATTGATCTTGTTTCATACATTAATTGGTCCATTTATTTTATTGACTTCTTTAATGTTACCATGTTTAATATAAAAATGAATATTGTTCCCAGGTTTTAAGTATAATAGCAGTTCTTTCAAGTGAAAACATATTTTACACGCCAATGAACAAACGGGAAGAAGCTTTTAAAGTAAAACAGAAGTTCGTATCGCCTCTAGGAGACCATATAACTCTTCTCAACGTTTACAAAGCCTATTGTAAAGCACCCTTAAAGAAGGTAAGTTCGCCCTTGAAAAGTTAGGTCTAGCATGTCAATCTTATGCTCTCGTGATTCTATTAATTTTTTTTTCTTGAAAGTAAAAATCTTTAAAACATTAACAGTTTTCTCACTGACTTTTTTATTTTATTTTCTTGTGGGGGACGCCGGCTATGCCGAACGGACGATCTGACCGCCTTGTTTTGCTGCCTATTTCCTCGATTTCCTTACCCACCTCTCTGGGATTGGATTGGGTATCTTAGCACTCTTCACGGCGCCCCTTCAAATCTTCGCGTTCTACCTTCAGATGTTCCAGATCCTCTAAATTTAGTCTGTCTGTGCCCATAGTCTCCCATCTGCTAAGTGCGTACATAGGGCACTCAGCCAGTAGGTGGAGGCTGGTCTCTTCCTCTTCCAAGCACTCTAGGCATATAGGGTCGTCCTTCACTCCTATCACTGTCAGGTGCCTGTCCAGACGACAGTGTCCTGTGATTATCTCGATAACTAGCCTATGTTTGCTCTGGTTAGTTTAACCAGTTGGCTAGTTCTTTTCGCATTTTAACCTTGACGAAGATCTTCGACTGTCTCATTCCAGTCGATGATCTCCAGCCAAGTTTTGTCTCTACCGTTATGCTCCTGCTGATTACTCCCTTGGTGATTTTGTGAGCTATGGGACGTCCAGGCTCAGGTCCTACCAAGTTTTCTTCCGCTCCCTTCCGGGCTAAACCAGCTGTTCCATTTCCCAGGATTCCCGCGTGTCCGTGTACCCAGGCTATATTTACTTGAATGTTTGCCAGAATCGTAGCAAGTGGAAAGCCATAGTCTCTGCCTACCCCGATGGGAGACAGGCGTGATGATATGTATGTATGTATGTATGTTTATCGCCAGCCTGTCAAGCGTTTCTCTGCACTCTTTGACGATGGCTGACGATATTTCTTCCTTATTTAGTGCTTTTAGTGCTGCTCGGCTGTCGCTATAAATTGTTGCCTTTCTTGGTTTTTCATGGTGGAAAATCAATTGCGCGCACTCCGTGATGGTGCTGATTTCCGCCTGAAAGACACTAGCAAATTTGCCTAGCCTAATATATCTATTTATCTCTGTTCCGTCGTCGCACCTGATGTGCACTCCGGAACCTGATTGCTTTATTGACTCCATTCTGGATTGATGTCACCTTTGTCAGCCAATGCATTTCCTCGCTGTTGACTCTCTTCCTCCTTATCCTCTCCCGGGCCTCTCATTATGAGCGGTCGTGCTAGGACCCTTGTGGCTTGGTAATTTATCACACGGGTCCCAGCCCCACCAACTCCTCAGGGACACTCACTACTAGTCTTACCCCCAAGGGGAGTGCTTCTCCGCGAACGTGCACCCATTGAGAGACTCTTAAATCTTCCTCCCTGAAGTCGTTTTGGACCCTTATAAATTCCATCGGGTCGAAATAAAAATAAAATAAAATTTATTCCCTTTGAATTTTTTTTAAAAAATAAATAATTATTTAGTTTTGCCAAAATTTTTGTGACTACCGGGGAAATGTCAAAACGGGTTCGGAAATGCTACAGACTGAGAAAAACACCCCAAGATACTCAGTCCGGTCCCTACCAAAATTCATCTTACGGCCTGGCCACGGGACAGTCGCCATAGCGAAAATTCGTGCGGCGCGAACGGCGAAGCGTCTTGCGACTCAAACAAATGAATAGAAATGTACTGAGCAAGCCACGGAGCGCGGCGAACGGCGATGCGACCGGCGGCGAAATGTACCGAGCAAACGGCACGGCGAGTCGGCGACTGGCGGTGCGGCGTGCGAGTGGAACAAATACATGAATCAGTACGGCGCGTGCCACGGCGTCGGACGGCAATCGCGGCGACTAGGCTAGTGATAAAATTACTGGTCGCGGCGGCGAACGTGACTACCCCGTGGCCTGCAAACGATGCCGCGCAATTAGTCGCCTCGCCCGCCGCATCGCCGTTCGCACCGCCGATCCCCGTGGCCAAGCCGTTAGAATCTAAAACAGTTTTTTTTATTATGTAGAAAGGAGCAATTCGTGTTCAGTCACGTCGTGTTCGCCAGGCAGTCTTGTCTTCTCAAAAGTCTTTAATGCTATACTAAGCTTTCTGGCACAATTAAAATTTTATGAGTTTTTAAAATTTCTTCACTGACAAACCTGTTATTGCTGTCTGCAATGTATTGTACATTCGAATACAATTGCCCGCAAAAGAATTGCTTATTTTTGAAGCCTAAATCTAGGGACAGCCAATTTATTCTTATTTCTTAAGTATGGGTTATGGATACCACAATCTAAATCTAAATATATATAACTCAAAGGTGACTGACTGACGGACATATTGATCTATCAACGCACAGCCATCTGTGAACCCACTGGACGAATCGGGCTGAAATTTGTCATCCGGGCAGATGTTACGACGTAGGCATCCGCTAAGAAAGAATTTTGATAAATTCTACCCCCAAGGGGATAAAATACGGGAAGCGTGAACGGGAACAAATTTTTCGCGAGCGAAGCCGCGGGCATCAGCTAGTTTTTAATAAATTTACTGTTATGTTCATAATTATAAAATAAATTTTCATATATTGTACTGTGAATACACAGTAAGGATGTTGATATCCCTAAACCTTTCTCTTAATGACTCCCGAAACCCCATACCATAGATATTCCGAACAGCCCTTTTCTGCAACACGAAGATACATTCAATGTCGGCAGCGTTACCCCACAATAGTATGCCATAGGTCATGGCACTGTGGAAATAGCTAAAGTAGACAAAACGCGCTGTTCTAATGCCTGTCAGTTGTCGGATCTTTTTAACGGTATAGGCTGCAGAGCTCAGTCTGCCCGAGACTTTCCCGATGTGAGGCCCCCACTGCAAGTTGGAGTCTAACTTCATGCCCAGAAAGACTGTCTCATCGACCAATTCTATTTGATCATCCCTAATCCTAATACTGGTGTTAACGATGGTGAGGTCCTCCGCGCTTCCAGGGAGCCAAATTGCAATTCTGTGCCTATGAAGCCTTCTTGCCTTCAGGGGCACGCCATTATGCTCACCAAAGTCGCAGCTTAGCAGCTACTCCATTGTCTCCACGTTGGCCGATGTTACGAGGTAGTGGCCTTCTGCTACCATTCCCGAGGCGACAAAGTTGGGGCTGTAGCCGCGCACTCCAGAGATAATGGACCCCCCCCCCCCCCCCCATCAGGTTGATGTTTTGGGCGCTTCGGTGGAAGCTGCGCCGACTGCTCACTCGGGTCGGTACCTCTCTTCGGCTCTGGGAACTGCTGGCCCTTCTGTGGTTCCAGCCCACTATGTTTCAAACAGCCAATTTTGTTTCTCTGCCGTTTTCTTCTTGAATACTGTAGTCACTATCATATGAAACATCAGAGTGAAACTCCCGTGTCGATACAACTTCTAGATTATTTTTTAAAAAATCTCAAGCTTTATGTTTTTTCAAGTCCGAATTTAACAAAATAAATTATTATTTAATAAATAAATGGTTTAAAAAAACCCTAGAAAAATACGCTTTTATAATGCACGAAAAAACCTAAAATAAATCATGGATCGTTCAAGTTGCCTCTATTTCTAGGCTGAAGTGTAAACTATGTGCTTTTAGTTATACCTAATATTTGATTGTAAAAGCGTGGGGCGCTGGAACAGGAAAAACTCTCCTGGCGGAAGCTGTATGCTTCCTCCAGTCTTTCGAGTCTAAAGTGTCTTGTCAGATTAAGGATAAGGTCACATTTATAAAAGCGTGTTTTTCTCGTGTTTAAACTATTAATTTACACTGTCACGCTTTTTTATATCTATTGTGTCTTTTACTATTATTATTATCATTTTAAATTTCGGAAATGTATTAACGATGATAGGCTTTAATTGAAATGCATAACATACTTACTTGAAAAGTAAAGTAGTTAATCACGCCTACGCATTTTCAACACCCACTTTTGCCAGTTTTTCGTGATGCCCGCGTAATAGGAGCAAACCTATTACCGTTACGGATCTCTATTAGATAATTCATAGGTAGGTCCTTAAAGTTTCGGCATTCCGAAATATTTTGTACAATATGTAGTAAACATGTAATAAGAATACAAACGCATATATCCCTAAGCGGGTTTTTAACGGTAACCAAAGATATCTCGTTCTCGAACTAGAACTCTACATTTTGCCACTGTTAACGTATTCCCCTCATGTATCTATTTAATTGCCTGAAAGAAGAGGCGTTCCCTTTGGCAGCATAAACATTATGCTCTTGTGCGACCTCATGCAGCTTTCGCCAGGATTTTTATTATATGAGGATTAGTATTAATAGGAATTTGCTTACTAAAAAGTCTTTCTTGTTCTAGCGCCCCACGCTTTTACAATCAAATATTAGGTATAACTAAAAGCACATAGTTTACACTTCAGCCTAGAAATAGAGGCAACTTGAACGATCCATGATTTATTTTTGGTTTTTTCTTGCATTATAAAAGCGTATTTTTCTACGGTTTTTTTAAACCATTTATTTATTTTATACTTTTTAGTCACAACATTTATACCTTTACTAGCTGTTCCCTGCGGCTTCATCCGCGTGGAAGTCGTTATCGCATAAAAGCATTACCCTCCTTTCGCGCAGTCAAAAAAGTAGCCTATGTCCTTCCCTTAAACTCAAACTATCTTTATAACAAATTTCATCAAAATCGGTTCAGTGGTTTAGGCGTGAAAACGTAACAGACAGACAGATAGAGTTACTTTTGCATTTATAATATTAGTAGGGATTTCTGTATTACATGGTGTTTTGTCTGAGTTCGACTAATGTGAAAATATTTCATTATTAGGTACTCTAATACACATACATTTTATGCAGGTACCTATGTCAATATTTATACTCAATATTAACTTCAATATTTAACAGGTTTGTTATAACCTTAAACCCTAATCGTGGTCAAAGTTCATTACACGACTTTTCTAACAAGTCCAGACACAGCTATGATACAATGTTCAATCATGAAATTACAGTTCATATCTTACGACCCCATCGTCAGATCAGTTTGACAGTTATCAGAACTACAAACATCTGCCTATTTTCATGGCGCTACGATCCTTGGAAGATGGTTACATTAGTTACCTGAGATTCCATTGCATAGATGCAATCATGCAAGTCAATTAAAAAAAGGTTTGTTATAACCTTGAAACCCAAGCCTGGTCAAAGTTCATTACAAGACTTTTCTGACGAATCCAAAAACAGATATAATACGATATTCCATCATGATGTTCCAGTGCATATCTTCCGGCTCCATCATCAGATCAGTTTGACAGTACCATATTATTGTATTGTCATCAGAACTACATACAGCTGCCAATTTTCATGACGCTACGATCCTTGGAAGCTAGTTAAATTAGCTACCTTAGATTCCATTTTTTCCATCGAAGTTTCAGTGCCTATCTTCCGGCTCCATCATCATATCAGTAAGACAGTACCATATTATTGTATTGTCATCAGAACTACATACAGCTGCCAATTTTTATGACCCTACGATCCTTGGAAGCTAGTTAAATTAGCTACCTTAGATTCCACTTGTTTTCAGTGCCTATCTTCCGGCTCCATCATCATATCAGTTCGACAGTACCATATTATTGTATTGTCATCAGAACTACATACAGCTGCAAATTTTCATGACGCTAAGATCCTTGAAAGCTGGGTAAATTAGCTACCTTAGATTCCACTTTTTCCATCGAAGTTTCAGTGCCTATCTTCCGGCTCCATCATCATATCAGTTTGACAGTACCATATTATTGTATTGTCATCAGAACTACATACAGCTGCCAATTTTCATGACCCTACGATCCTTGGAAGCTGGTTAAATTATCTACCTTAGATTCCACCTGTTTTCAGTGCCTATCTTCCGGCTCCATCATCCTATCGGTTTGACAGTACCATATTATTGTATTGTCATCAAAACTACATACATCTACCAATTTTCATGACGCTACGATCTTTGGAAGATGGTTAAATTAGTTTCCTTAGATTCCATTACATTGTTAGTTATATACACGACGACCTAATAAAAGCGTATTAAAAATAAATAAATGGTTTAAAAAACCCTAAAAAAATACGCTTTTATAATGCACGAAAAAACCAAAAATAAATTATGGAGCGTTCAAGTTGCCTCTATTTCTAGGCTGAAGTGTAAACTATGTGCTTTTAGTTATAATATTTGATTGCAAAAGCGTGGGGCTCTGGAACAGGAAAGACTTTCCTGTTCCAAGAAAGTGTCTTGTCAGATTAAGGATAAGTTCACATTAATAAAAGCGTGTTTTTCTCGTGTTTAAACTATTAATTTACACTGTCACGCTTTTATATATCTATTGTAACTTTTACTATTATTATTATAATTTTACATTTTGGAAATGTATTAACGATGATAGCCTTTAATTGAAATGCATAACATACTTACTTGAAAAGTAAAGTAGTTAATCACGCCTACGCATTTTCAACACCCACTTTTGCCAGTTTTTCGTGATACCCGCGTAATAGTAGCAAACCTATTACCGTTACGGATCTCTATTAGCCAATTTATAGGTAGGTCCTTAAAGTTTCGGCATTCCGAGATATTTAGTACAATATGTAGTAAACATGTAATAAGAATACAAACGCATATATCCCTAAGCGGGTTTTTAACGGTAACCAAAGATATCTCGTTCTCGAACAAGAACTCTACATTTTGTCACTGTTAACGAATTCCCCTCATGTATCTACTTAATTGCCTAAAAGAAGAGGCGTTCCCTTTGGCAGCATAAGCGTTATGCTCTTGTGCGACCTCATGCAGCTTTCGCCAGGATTTTTATTATACAGTAGAAACTCGTTTATCCGGCCCTCAGTTATACGGATTCGCGATTATCCGGACTACCAACCGCGACCAATTTATATGTCTACCTCTTAGACCATATATCACATGGTTAGATGATCTAAGGTCTACCTACAAGTCGAATTTATGCAAGCATGAATGTGTGCCCCGCGCGTTTCGTTATTGTTTTAGTTCGTTTGCAATTGTGACTCCGCTCTGACGTGTCACCTCTACATATTTAAACATGCCAAAGCGTAAGAGAGTGGTGTTATCGCTTGAAGACAAAATAAATATTATTGATTCATTAAAAAAAGGTGAAACGGGCCGTAAGTTAGCTGATAAGTATGGTGTATTATCCACGATAAGTGATATTAGGAAGAATACCGATTCAATTTTGTTGTACACCTGCAAATTAGATAGTGAAGACGGGAGTAAAAACCGGAAAATGATGAAGATACCGAAAAATGAACCTTTAGAAGAAGCTCTGTATTGTTGGTTTTTACAAAAACTATCAACTGGGCAACCGATATCTGGACCTTTGCTCTGTGAAAAAGCATTACAGTTAAATAAACAATTGGACGACGATGAATCGTTTGTGGCAAGTAACGGATGGTTGTACAGATTTAAATCACGTCATGGAATTCGTGAATTGGAAATACATGGTGAAAACATGTCAGCTAATGTAGATGCAGCAAACTTTTTTAAATATAATTTTAAGAAGAAATTGAATGAAAATAACTATGACTTGGATTTTGTTTAATAATGCTGATGAAACTAGATTAAACTGAAAGTCGTTACCTTCAAAATCTTTAGTTTCTAGGCGAGAGAATTCAGCTCCAGTATATAAAACAAGCAAAGAGAGAGTAACAATATTAGTTTGCGCTAATGCTACCGGGACCCACAAAATACCTTTGCTCCTCATAGGAAAATCAAAGAAACCCAGATGTTTTAAAAATATCAGGGTACCCTTAATTTATAAAAATCAAAAAAGCGCATGGATGAACTCTGAAATATTCATTGACTGGATTCTTTATTCTTCATTGACACAGAACATTATTCTTCATACATTCGATTATCCGGATTTTCGATTATCCGAATGCCTATCGACAACAATTATTCCGGTTAATCGAGTTTCTACTGTATAAGGATTTTTACTAAAAAGTCTTTCTTGTTCTAGCGCCCCACGCTTTTACAATCAAATATTATAACTAAAAGCACATAGTTTACACTTCAGCCTAGAAATAGAGGCAACTTGAACGATCCATAATTTATTTTTGTTTTTTTCGTGCATTATAAAAGCGTATTTTTCTAGGGTTTTTTAAACCATTTATTTATTTTATACTTTTTAGTCACAACATTTATACCTTTACTAGCTGTTCCTTGCGGCTTCATCCGCGTAGAAGTCGTTATCGCATAAAAGCATTACCCTCCTTTCGCGCAGTCAGTTAAAAAGTAGCCTATGTCCTTCCCTTAAACTCAAACTATCTTTATAACAAATTTCATCAAAATCGGTTCAGTGGTTTAGGCGTGAAAACGTAACAGACAGACAGACAGATTTATTTTCGCATTTATAATATTAGTAGGGATTTCTGTATTACATGGTGTTTTGTCTGAGTTCGACTAATGTGAAAATATTTCATTATTACTCTAATACATATACATTTTATGCAGGTACCTATGTCAATATTTACACTCAATATTAACTTCAATAACTAACAGGTGTGTTATAACCTTAAACCCTAATCGTGGTCAAAGTTCATTACACGACTTTTCTAACAAATCCAAACACAGCTATGATACAATGTTCAATCATGAAGTTACAGTTCATATCTTACGACCCCATCATCAGATTAGTTTGACAGCACCATATTATTGTATTGCTATCAGAATTACAAACATCTGCCAATTTTTATGACGGAACGATCCTTGGAAGATGGTTAAATTAGTTACCTGAGATTCCATTGCATAGATGCAATCATGCAAGTCAATTAAAAAAAGGTTTGTTATAACCTTGAAACCTAAGCCTGGTCAAAGTTCATTACAAGACTTTTCTGATGAATCCAAAAACAGATATAATACGATATTCCATCGTGAAGTTCCAGTGCATATCTTCCGGCTCCATCATCATATCAGTTCGCCAGTACCATATTATTGTATTGTCATCAGAACTACATACAGCTGTTAATTTTCATGACGCTACGATCCTTGGAAGCTGGTTAAATTAGCTACCTTAGATTCCACCTGTTTTCAGTGCCTATCTTCCGGCTCCATCATCATATCGGTTTGACAGTACCATATTATTGAATTGTCATCAAAACTACATACATCTGCCAATTTTCATGACGCTACGATCCTTGGAAGATGGTTAAATTAGTTTCCTTAGATTTACATTGTTAGTTACATACACGACGACCTAATAAAAGCTTATTAATTAGACTGATTCCAATTATTTTAATAATACTCGCTGAACCTATATATTACACTAAATCTTTGTATAATTTTTCATGTAATTACAGTGATAATTTAAAAAGAAAATAGCTATAAATTATGAAGATCTATCCATTCTTTACGTCATTTTAATAGTATTATCAAGTTATATTCACCTATAGATCCAGACAACTTAGACACTTTTTGTAAGATACTAAAAAAACAAAACTTTATTATAACTAAGAAGATAAATGGCGTGGTATATGATACAGTAAATTTTACGAGTATTACACACACTCTTCTTGCCTATAATTATCTCCAAGAACTTTGATTTAATAAGTACGAGATTGAGGGTATGGGATTCGACGTCGCCTACCTGGATTCGCAGACGCCGCCCTTCCCTTGTCCAGGGCCCATCAAGGACATCCCCGCACCCTGCCACGGTCTATCCGCAACCTGACCACCCGCTCGGTAGCATGGGAAGAATGCTGGTCCCTGGGAGGCGCCGCCATACTCTCCCACTTGCATGGTCGAGAATCACCCCACCTCTTCAGAGACCGTCCGAGTTGCCACTCACTTACCGTGCCATTGTAGTATTTCAAATCTACTGAATTTGAAAATCTATCGCATTTCGACGGTCTATCGCATTTCGCCATAACGTAAATGTTTTCAAAGCCTTTGAAAAGGATAGTAATACGGCTAGATGCAAAAGGCCGTCATTAAATATTTCAAATCATTATTTTATAGTGTTTTTACGGCAATTCATTTTTGTATTATTTTCTGTAATGAAACCCGGTTGTCAGTAAAATGGCAATCGTTAAGCCAAGTTGAAGGACTTGTGGGCGGCTTGAAAAATTTCAACTGCGGGTCGCAGCGATCTGCGCCTGCGCCTGTCCATTTCAACACGGCAATAGGCTCGACACCTATTACGTGGGACATAAAACTATGAGGTGAAATGTGGGCGTATACTATGCCTCTGCCTACCCCTTCGGGGATAAAGGCGTGACTATATGTATGTATGTATTATTTTCTGTACTTGACATAAGACTTTCTTTTTCCAACAGCAATGGTGCCGAGATAATTATTTCGATCGAAAAAATTTGGCTCACGCATTTGAAGTGAGGCAACAGTTATCCAGCATATGCCAGCAGTTAGATATATTTGAAAGCAGCTGTGGAGAGGCGTATGAACAGGTACGGTTTCATGTTTTCTTTTAACATTAGATGATGCTCGATGCCCGCGTCAAGTTCGATTCCCGTTCCCGTTTCCCATTGAAACATATTGCTGGGATAAAAAATCGGTTGTCTGTAAAGTCGGTTTACTGACGATATTTGAACGTGACAACGTCATAAGAAAATACTGATGGAATGGTTTCTCCTCATACGGAACACTCAAATGGAACGCCTCAGAGTGAGGTAACGCCCATGAAAAATAATAATAAAAACAAAAACCAAAAAACAAAAACCTAAAAACAAAAACCAAAACAAAAAAAAAAACAAAAACAAAAACCCAAATACAGAAACCAAAAAACAAAAACCAAAAATCAAAAAAGCAAAAACCAAAATACAATAACCGAAAAACAAAAACCAAAAAACAAAAATACAACAACTATTGATTATGGCGCCATCTGTTGAAAACATTACTAAAATAAATGGAACGCCTCAGAGGGAGGTAACGACGAATTGCGTCATCTTTTTTCGCTCGTGCAGCCGGCTCCATTGAATTATAAGTCGTTATCACGTCAAAAAGTAGCCTATTTATTTCACGACTATAATCTATCTTTGTACTAAATTTCAGCCAGATCCGTTCTGCCGTTAGAACGTGATTGAGTAACAAACATTTTACTTTACAAACCACAAATTTTAAAGTAAAAATTGGTCTCGAGCAGGACTCGAACCTGCGTCTTCTGGTTTGCCGGACCAGACGCCCTAACCGTTGGACCAGCGAGACACTACTCTCGACCGTCAAATTCTTTCACCACATTACGTCTTTGGGGCGACGCCGGCGCACTATGGATCCTGAAGTATGGTGCGGTTGGCCATAAATTTTGTTTTTGATTATGTATTTATTTATTATTATAATTAAAATACATATGTTGTTATAGCAATCATATTTATGTAAATATATATCTATGTGTATGTATGTACCTAAATGTATTATATACTGGGTGTAACAAAATTACCTCTCCAAATTTCATGCGATGACTTGGCATCGGAAATCAGATACAAATATTTAATAAAAAAGGGGGCTATTTTTTTTATTTAAAAAAAAATTGTCGTAAGGTCGAGTCTTGTAATTGCAACTATCTGGTAATTGCAACTAATATAAATAACTCCATCTATCATTACTGTTTCAAACCATGACTGGTGTTATATTGTTTTTCAACCCTAATGCTAATCTATATCTATACTAATATTATAAAGAAGTAAAGTTTGTGTGTTTGTTAAATTGTAAGGGGTCTACTGAACCGATTCTAAACATTCTTTCACCAATAGAAAGCTACGTTATTGTGGAGTGTCATAGGCTATATAGCATCACGCTACAACGAATAGGAGCGGAGCAGTAATAGTAAATGTTTCAAAAA
The DNA here is from genome assembly GCA_933228765.1 of Miltochrista miniata. Classification (NCBI taxonomy): domain Eukaryota; kingdom Metazoa; phylum Arthropoda; class Insecta; order Lepidoptera; family Erebidae; genus Miltochrista; species Miltochrista miniata. Next base: position 24,553,145 of record OW121751.1, read on the forward strand.
CGGGGGAAAAGTTATTCCTTTTGAGAGCTTCGTTGCGTGTGCTGCGTAAATATTTATAATTATGTAAAAAATATGTACTACAAAATTGTTTCTCTTAAAAAAGTTCTAAAAAAATTGCGCGATAGCATGTGTCTATCTTTGGGTTGGTGCACAATAACCATTTTAATGGCAATCAATTTTTTTCTACAATTATGCCACGGGATACCTCTTTCATAAAGGAAATTGTTCTTAAAAATAATGCGACGGGAATACACGCGACGAGAAACCTCTCTCTCTCTCTCTCTCTCTCTCTCTCTCTCTCTCTCTCTCTCTCTCTCTCTCTCTCTCTCTCTCTCTCTCTCTGTCTCTCTCTCTCTCTCTCTTTCACTCACGTAGTATTGAATATTAACGACGAGACGCTACGGGAGTAAACGCAACGCGACGGGAGTAAATGCGACGGGAACAGGTAATACTCTCTCTTATGTGGCGCAAACGAGTTGCGCGGGTCAGCTAGTGAAATAATAAAGATGGCACTGATAGCTATTGAACTGTGCGATTGACATGACTTTTTGTCTAACCGTCATTTCGCTTTAAGTGACGTGGCGTGCAAGCAGTTCCTAAATTAGCATTTATTGTTTTTTCTTCGTGGTTTTTGGTTGGTTTCTTCATTAAGGAGTGATTATCTAGCACGGTAAGTTATTTTTTACGTATTTGTTTCATGCCATGATAAAGCTAGCTGAAATTATGAGTTCAGTTACATTTACCAGACCAAAAATCAAAAGTCGGGTTATTGCAACTATTTTTTAATTTCTAGGGTAGTTGCAATTATCTGACCACTTTTTATATGAAGTATGATAATGCTAGTGATGCGACAGTGAAAGTGTTTACTACGATAAAAATATTTTATCGAAAGAAATACTAGTGTTTACCTTCAAAAATTTGCCCTTTGTGACAAATTTATAAATTGAATAATAAATAATTTATTTTCTGGACAGTAACCTTGGTTTAAATAATGTGTAGTACATTATGTAATGAATATTTAAAGTTTCGTTAATTTAAATACCTATTCATTAATGTACGATTTTGTGTTTGATTACGCTCCGCTGAATATAAACATCGATACAACCGTATTCCTGACTTTTAATTTTGCTACCCAGTCGATAAAATCACAACATGGTTCCCAGCACTATTTGTAGGTAAATAATTGCAATTACCCGTCCCATGGCGAAAAAGTGATTTAGTGCAAAATTGAACGTTATTACCAAGTCCTAGATATCAAAGTCTTCTGAAATATTGAACAAGGCACATATTATTCAATTTAACGGTAGTAGCGCCTATAGAAAAAATATAAAAAAGAGCAATTAGTTGCAATTACCCGCCAGGACCGGTAATTGCAACTATTTATACCTGTGTCAGAAATTTCTAAAATAGATTTTTATTCTTCAAAGCTTTTCTTTATATAAGACGATGTTATAAATCTAAATAAAATTTACTTCATGAAAAATCTTTGAAAAAAAATATTTTGCTTATGAATATTGAAATATCAAGCGGTGACATAAAGACTCCAATATTTTTAGTTGCAATTACAAGACTCTACCTTACATTAAGAATTTGTTTTTTACCGCGGCAATTCGAGGTAACATGGTCGCCGTGTCAAGACAAACACGGAGCACCCGTCTGGCTGTCATTGTCGCTTTCTACTGCCGCTCAGTAGCGATAGAAAGGGTGATAATGAAAATTTATAGGACCTTTAAAACGGATTTACGGTTAAAGTATTCATGTGATTTTTTTTCTTCATTTTTGTAATGTTTCTTGACTGATGCCACGTCACGTGACGAAATTTAAAGAGTCAATTTTGATGTTTTATATTTGATTTTTTATTTTAGATTTAGAATTGTGTAATAATGTGCATCAAACTACCTTACATTATTCTCTTTACAGACTCCATTCTAGGTTGCCTGTAAGAGATTGCCTTGTGCGATAAGGCCACCAATTGGTATACCATAAGTTATAATTAAGGCACTCAAATGTATTTCCTGGTGTGCAATAATAGTAGTTTATGACACTGTAAAGTTGCTCCTTGATTTCGCCGGTAACAGGTTCATGGTCATGTTTGACGCAGTTTCCAGAATGTCTGGTGGTGTACAATTACCACCATCCTCGCTTTAAGACATGTTTTAGCACAAAAACTAATTTATTTTACAAACAAAACCAAACTTTGTTTAATTTAAATGTAAAATGCGCCAAGTCGCAAACATCGATTGCGCATGCGTGTTTCTTTTTTTTTTCAGGCTGAGGAGGCACTACTTTTTTTAAAGTAGAGGTTCAAACTTTTTTTCCAGCTGGAGGTTGTATAGGTGTATCGTAATGATTAAAAAGTTATATTATGCTATGATATAGGTGTCCATACAAGACCTGTATCGTAATAAAACTTTTTTTTTGGCCTGTGCGTAATGTTTGTCATAAGAGTATTGATTTCAATTTTATAATCTTTGTATTATAGTATCAGAGTAGATAAAGAGTTTTTATCTACTCTGATACTATAATACAGAGATTATAAAATTGAAATCAATACTATTATGACAAACATTACGCACAGGCCAAAAAAAAAGTTTTATTACGATACAGGTCTTGTATGGACACCTATATCATAATAAAACTTTTTAATCATTACGATACACCATAAACAATCTCCAGCTGAAAAAGAAGTTTGAACCTCTACTTTAAAAAAAAAATTGTGTCTCCAGAGTAGCGAAAAATCCTAAATCTATGGTCTCCGCAGCTTAAAAAAAAAAGAAACACGCATGCGCAATCGATGTTTGCGCCTTGGCGCCAACATTTTACATTTAAATTAAACAAAGTTTGGTTTTGTTTGTAAAATAAATTAGTTTTTGTGTAAAAACATGTCTTAAAGCGAGGATGGTGGTAATTGTACACCACCAGACATTCTGGAAACTGCGTCAAACATGACCATGAGCCTGTTACCGGCGAAATCAAGGAGCAACTATATATCACAACAAAATGAAATCAGGTATTATAGTATGAGAGTAGATAAAGTAGTGTATGACACTGTACATAACTTGGTCTTATAACACTCGTGTGATACTATAAAAAAACTCGCCTACGGCTCGTTTTTTTAAAACACACTCGTGTTATAAGAACCCTTATTATGCAACAGTGTCATAAACTACTATTATGTTATGTTATGTTACTTTTATCAATATTTTATTTTATTTTATTTTAAATTTACAGAAAACTTACAGCTAGTCTTAACAATTTAACATGTGTTAATTAGTAGGTGATGGCCAGTTACAAGTTTTCACATATAATATGAGTTTATGACAACAAGTTACGAACAGCAGATAAAAACAAAATTTAAACAAAACCAAAACAATGAGATATATATAGGTAGTATAGGCGTCTAAAAAAGATGTCAAAGATTCAGGTCCCCGAAAAATGAGTTACATAGGATCTTTCTAACCGAATACACACTGTTATTAAATATGTCGAGATCAACACTCCGGCACGTCTCGTTGTACATGCGACAAGCTCTGATCATGTACGAGTTCTGTCGATAGGTAGTCTTTACTATGGGAGTATACAATAGGTCTAATGTCCGTAACGACACAGTTGGAACCCACAAACTAATTCTGCTAACTAACTCTGGGGTGTCGACCGAACCATTCACTATTTTAAACAGGAATGATAAGTCGGCAATTCGTCTTCGCTCGTGTAGTGGTAGAAGGTGAAACTTCCTACACCGACAAAAGTAGTTAGATAAATAGCATTGCGATCTAAATTGTACATACCTAAGAAACTTCCTCTGTATGTTCTCTATTCTATCACTGTATGTGTTATAAATAGAATTCCATACCTGAGAATTATATTCAAGGTGACTGCGAACCAAGGAACAGTATAAAATTTTTATAGTTTTTATGTTTGTGAATTCGGACGACATTCTCAAAATAAAACCCAATGTCTTAGCAGCTTTATTGACTATTGTATCAATGTGGGCATCAAAGAGAAGCTTTGAGTCAAACACGACCCCTAGGTCTCTGATAGAATCCACTCTTGATAAAGATACACCCAACAACTTATAGTCATGAGCAATGATGTTTGGTTTACGGGTTAAGGAACACACAAAGCATTTACTCACATTTAGATCTAGCTTGTTTACATTACAGTACCGCTGAAAACGTTCCAAGTCCTCCTGCAATAGTACGGCATCTGTGGTGGTCGATACCTGTTTAATAATTTTCATGTCGTCAGCATAAAGTAGTATTTTGGAGTTTAAGAAACATGAACTGACGTTATTGATGAAAATATTAAACAGGAGAGGTCCAAGCAATGATCCTTGTGGGACCCCTGATGGAATGTAAGCCACTCTCGAAGAGTATCCATTTAACACCACCGTTTGACACCTGTTTTCTACATAAGACGTGAACCATCTGTACCAATTACCCCTGATACCCATGTACTGTATTTTACGCATTAATGTTGCATGATGTATTCTATCGAAACACTTGCTGTATCTCTCGCTCGTCGAATAAATCCTCACCAATATGTTTATTAACTCTTTATCCTTCATTTCAGGTACTAAAGTGCCTTCTATGCGGGTTATACACAAACTGCGCATGGTTGAGAGGTGGAGTTCCTCAAGGCCAGAGTATGTCTAACGGACGGTACGTAACTGCTACAGGGTCCGCAGTTGGTCTACATCCTTCAGGCACCCTTCATTCAATGAGACCGTCACCTCCCATGCTATTGTACACAGACTTATTGCACACAAACCGCACTTATATGATCACAGCATCGGTCATACAACCGCAATGGCTACATCAAGTAGCCCCAGAATATGCTCGAAAGTGCCGCGCCAATCGGTGACGAACTTTCTGTAAATATTTTTTCCTGAATGGTGTTTCAAAGTTGTGTTCGCGGACTGCGAAACATATAAACAATCTTACCATTCTTTGTAAATAATTGTGATGTAATAATGTGACTGTTTTTAATGAAATAAGTACAAAGATGTATTTTTTTACCTAGTCCTAATCTTTATTGTAAAAATGATCTACAATTGTCATAATATCTTATGTAATTCATATAAGATGCTCTACTAGCGTCCCATTTGCATTGGTTCATAAGTCGTTGAAATTTACAAGTCTGTTCTGATAAGCGCCAGCTTTCTTCACTCCTTTTCTTCACCAAATTTGCTTTAGTCGCATTATGTCCAATTCGCAAAATGTCCAGCGGGCTCAAATTGTTCAATTCTCACAACGTCCAATTCGCAAATTGTCCAATTCTCACAACGTCCAATTCTCACAATGTCCAATTTGCAATTGGTCCAGTTCCCCCCTACACGGATAGATATAGGTTAGAAGGGTAATGGACATTTACCCTTTGTGGTTAGGTTTCTTGTGTTAAAGCGAGAAGAAATAACAGCCCGGCAAAGCGGGGCTCCGTCCACATAGCTCACATATCTATATACTCACACACAACAATATATACACACGTTTACAAAATCCACTTCAATAAAACGCTTCTCGTAATTAAGGAGGATCCCTAATTACGAACTGGACCAATTGCGAATTGGACCTAGGTATTGAGAATTGAACAGTTGGACATTTTGCGAATTCTACATAATGCGACTAAAGGCCGAATTTCATTACTTTTTACCTCTTTCCACTCCCGGTGCTTGATTTGTTTGATTGTTCGTCATAGATAAATTACTTAAGATATTGTGACAATTGTAGGACTCATTATTGCTTTCTCGAATGTTAACCCTCGAAGACTCTGAGCGTGTTTACAAGCTACAAGTTATCGAGCGTTTTTACGATCTGCTTTTGACTTTCCCATTGAAAATCACTTGCCAGCATTTAAACTCGCCAACTAGTATCTTGTAAACTCGCTCCGTGTCACCGAGGCTTTAGTTATACCATAAGTAATATTCTATTTTAGATTATAGTGGCGCATATAGCCGTCACTGCAGTGCCTTAATTATGAAACGTTACGACTTATATGCTAAAATTAGTTAGTAGGTAATTTTAATAGTTCATGTACATTGCTTTGATAAATTTGTAAGCTAGGATTATTTTTATCTAAATGTTTTTAAGACAAATAAAATTAATGTAAATTACAATAATTTATACTTACCTAGGCACTATAATGCTAAATGGATGTTCTGCTAAACAGGCCTTCTGATAATTGAATGTGTCAGGAAGTGTTTAGATTTCTAGCCTAGGAGTTGCTTCTACTTCTATTGGCTGCTAGAGTAGTTTGCTTTTTTGAAGTAAAACTTCTTTAGGCGCGACTAGGCAGTAACTCAGATTTTTTTTCTGACGGAAGTAACGCTATTTGAATTATTCGAAATTCGAATGAATGATATTAATATAACATTTGATGCTGTCAATGGCAAAGAAGTTTTACTTCAATCGCGCGTAAAGGTCGCATTTTCTTTTTCATTTTGGGCATTATTGGTAGAGACTGCCGGTACAGCAGTCGCACCGCCCAACCCCATATGTGCTTGCGTCGTTGCCTCGTCCGTTGGTCATCGTAAGCACGTAAGGCATGAACTGTACAAAGCGGGCCGTACATTTTGTATGAGAAGTTCGAAGCGACGACATCAAGTTTGCGTTGCGCCTCTCCCACACCGTCTCTGTATAATTCACGCTTTTAGTAATAAATAGCATAACTTGCTAATGGAGCGCCAGCTTACAAACCTAATTTATTTTTTTGAGGATATAATGGCGAAGCATCGAAACTATTTTATATTATAGTAGTGACCCCGCCCCGGACTCAACATGTAGATACTTACTACGTTTGTTATATACATATTACCTACTGACATATTTTTATGCTAGCTATAGTTGAATAACGTCTGCTGTACTGTCTCACGTGCTTATCTTTACTGCTAATATATATCTTTACTGTTTCTGTCTCTAAACAAATTTCAAGCGTATAAATTACAATTGATTTGGGTTTGCAAGAGTATTAACTTAGTTACTGCTAGAAACTATAAAACTAGTACAATTAGCATAGATGTATTTACTTCACTAACATTCTATTCACCTTTGTGGCTTATGCTTATATGAGTCTGTACTGTGACCTGTGAGTGATATTGGACATTGTAGCAGAGATCTTTTAATTTCATTTTAACACGTACGGGGTTGATCCACAAGTAATGATAATAAAATAGTTAGAAATCATCAAGATTTTTTGCATTTTGATGTGCATCAGCCCTCGTAGTCGTAGATTATTAATATACTGCCTTAAATGCACTGCCTTAGAAAAAAAATATAATTATGTAACACTGCGTGTTAAATTTACCTAATAGATTTATTAGGTATTTGTACATAATAAGTTAATAAATAGTGATATTCGTTTACTTTTGTAGCATACAAACGCATGTAATTTTATTCGATACTTACATAGGAAAAAGTTTAGTAGAGGCGTGGTGCTTTACGCGACTTTTCATCGTGTATGTATGTAGTAATACTAGAATGTATTAGGTATATAATCTGTGGTAGTACCTACCTAATTAACATTTGATAAAACGAAATTGTTCAAATTTGTTTTACTGATTGTAAATAACTTCAGCATTGTACAGACGTTGCGTTTGTCCGCCTAATATTTTTTACAGTTTTTAAATATTATAAAATATATCTTCGCATTTGTTAAGTTGGTTTTGATTTGTAACCTCAAAGAATCCAGGGATTTCACACGTGTATTCCAATGTTCTACTAGATCTATCAGTAGAACACAAGTATAATTAATATGTAGTATATGTACCTATATATTATCCGGAACTATATGGCCTATGCTGTTGAAACTTGGTAAGTAGATGTATTCTGTGAACCAAATTAAGAATTTTACAAAAATAGAAAAGAAGTAAGTAATAAATTTTGGTCCCCATACTTAGAATAGAACAAACTATTTTTTTTTTCATCAAACCCATACGTGTGGGGTATCGTATCTAAAGTAAGTCCTCAAAAATGCTATTGAGGTTTCTAACATCTTGTTTTTGGAACGAAGTTCCTTATCGCGCGTTGCGAAAGGGGGCTAGACGGAAAAAATTATCACCAAAAGTAGGCACGACACTTTTGGTAGTGGTAGTGATAGTGTTAGTGGTAGTGCTAGCCAGGGGACGAACATCAACTCTACGAGCAACACCAAAGCAAATAGGAGTTTCGCTCTGAAAAGTTTTTTGAAGTAAAACTTCTTTAGGCGCGACTAGGGAGTAACTCAGATTTTTGAATTGAAACTTCTTTAGGCGCGACTAGGGAGTAACTCAGATTTTTGAAGTAAAACTTCTTTAGGCGCGACTAGAGAGTAACTCAGATTTTTGAAGTAATACTTCTTTAGGCGCAACTAGGGAGTAACTCAGATTTTTGAAGTAAAACTTCTTTAGGCGCGACTAGGGAGTACCTCAGATTTTTGAAGTAAAACTTCTTTAGGACCAGGGAGTAACTCAGATTTTTGAAGTAAAACTTCTTTAGGCGCGACCAGGGAGTAACTTAGATTATTGAAGTAAAACTTCTTTAGACGCGACTAGGGAGTACCTAACTCAGATATTTGAAGTAAAACTTCTTTAGGCGCGACTAGGGAGTAACTAAGATTTTGAAGTAAAACTTCTTTAGGCGGGACTAAGGCGTCACTCCGATTTTGAAGTAAAACTTCTTAAGGCGCGACTAGGGAGTAACTCAGATTTTGAAGTAAAACTTCTTTAGGCGCGACTAGGGAGTCACTGAGATTTTTGAAGTAAAACTTCTTTAGGCGCGACTAGGGAGTAACTCAGATTTTGAAGTAAAACTTCTTTAGGCGCGACTAAGGAGTCACTCAGATTTTTGAAGTAAAACTTCTTTATGCGCGACTAGGGAGTAGGGTCAAGTGTTCAACAATGAAACAGTGGTACACAATAAAACATAGTAATATTTCCAAAACGCGACGTTGGCAGTTTGTGCAATATATCGCGTAAGGACACTCAATAGATACCACCGGCGTATCCCAGTTTGCGGCGGCACCGCGTGAGAAAAGACGCGTCTGCGGCTCATTTTTACTATTTTCGTCAAAAATTGAAGTATTTCTGGCTATCTTTAAAGATTTTTCATTATTTAATGGTTAGGAATATTATATTTTTTATGATTATCCTGCATTCTACATGTTTTGTAGATTATTTTGGCATATTTCATTTGTTTCAAAGTTACAATTTTGTAAACATAAATTAAAAGTTAGTTAGATAAACCCTAGGTAGTCAACAATGAAACAGTTTAACAATGGACACAATGAAACACTGTTTTATAGATTTTTATTGGTTGATATTGTGAAACCTTATCTATTAAAATTTGTTTTAATTTTAAGATGGCGCGTAACAAAGCTGTAAAAAGGACGAGGGGTGTATTGCTTACCAAATGGCAAAAATTAACAATATTCGATATTCTGTTAGCTGGGAAAATGGCTGGAATCGAATGTTTACGGTCTTATAAATCAGGGCATGCATAACTGTCATTAAAAAAGCCTGAAGCATGCAGCATGGCACGTCGTGCCACTGCATTTAACGTAGAAACGGACTGCTTTTTCTTTAATAACTACCTACATTAAACAAAATTTGAATTAGGCACAGTTTATTTATGGTGTTTCATTGTTGAATATATGGTGTTTCATTGTGTACGCCTATGTGGACACAATGACACAAATCCCATTTCTTAGTTTTTATTTCTTTGTCGATGCAAATCACTTTATTTAAAAAAATCTATAAATGACATTCGATACCCAATCATATTGACTACATGCCTGTAAAATTATAGACTTCTATCAGCAAAAACATGAGATGTACGAGGTTATGAACTTTTAGTGTTTCATTGTTGAACACTTGACCCTAACTCAGATTTTTGAAGTAAAACTTCTTTAGGCGCGACTAGGGGAGTAACTAAGATTTTTGAAGTAAAACTTCTTTAGGCGCGATTAGGGAGTCACTCAGATTATTGAAGTAAAACTTCTTTAGACGCGACTAGGGAGTAACTCAGATATTTGAAGTAAAACTTCTTTAGGCGCGACTAGGGAGTAACTAAGATTTTTGAAGTAAAACTTCTTTAGGTGCGACTAGGGAGTAACTCAGATTTTTGAAGTAAAACTTCCTTAGGCGCGACTAGGGAGTAACTCAGATTTTTGAAGTAAAACTTCTTTAGGCGCGACTAGGGTGTAACTCAATTTTTTTTTCTGACAGAAGTAACGATTCGAATTTTGAATAGGGGAAATGCGCTCTCTAAAGGTGCGCGTCCATTGGCCCGCGCCGGACGCACGGCACGCAACGGATTTTAGTTTGCTTTGTATGATTTTACACAGCGCTGCGTCCACTATCCGCACCGGCCGCATCGAAAGCCGGCATTTATGAACAAGCAATCCGTTGCGTGACGCTGACGTCACACAAATCAGTTGGCCACTGGCATCACCTACTGCGCACGTGTTGAAACTTAAAATTTGTCATACATACATATCTACGTAAGTATGTCCTTTTTTAAGGGTAGCTACATTTATTGAAGTTTATTTTATAAATCATTATAAATAAAAAAATTGAAGAGAGTGTTTGCAATACTAAAAGTACAGATTTTTTATAATTGCTTATGAATGTATAAACGATACTTATAGCAAAAATACTGTTTTAAAAGTTTTGGTTAAACAATAACACGTTCTCATATTTTGTTATTATTATTATTACCTACATTTTTACATGTGTAATAAGATGCTTTACGACTTCAATCATGAGTCTGACTGAGTCTGACTGACTGACAATGACCTATCAACGCACAGCCCAAACCACTGGACGGGTCGGGCTGAAATATGGCATGCAGGTAGATGTTATGTCGTAGGTGTCTGTTAATAAACGATTTTGATAAATTCTACCCCCAAGGGGATAAAATACGAGAAGCGGGAACGGGAACAAATTTTACGCGGGCGAAGCTGCGGGCATCAGCTGGTGTATGATACTCTCCAAATATTGGTTGCTTCAAATTCAGATTATGAACCCTTCTTCTACGTTTAGTTTAACGTTGTTCTTCATCTTCCAGCAAGCAACTAATAATAATAAGTAGCCAATAAGCCTGATATAGTGGTAATAGATCGATCAGAGCGCCTCGCAATAATCGTTGATATCACTGTTCCACATGACGAAAACCTCTTGAAAGCCGAAAAAGACAAACAATTAAAATATTTGGACTTGGCTCACGAGGTTGTCGACATGTGGGATGTAGATTCAGCGATTAATATTCCGATAGTCGTATCAGCACACGGTCTAATTGCCAAGAGCCTCGATCAACATCTCAAGAGGCTCGCTTTAGGTAGTTGGGTCAAGGAGCAGATGCAAAAGGCGGTACTTCTAGACACGGCACGTATCGTGAGACGGTTTTTGTCTCTGCAGCCCTAACCACCGGTAGCTTGGTCCCTGTACCCGATGCTGGTGGGACGCAATTTTTTTATATTTTTAAATATATTTCTTTATTTTTAGAATGTATTTAAAAATTTAAATTAATAAGTTTATAGATGTAAATAAAGGGAATAATAATAAAAGTCTGCCAAAGTTTTAATATAATAATAGGTATATTGAAATGGCAGACGCCGTCTTCATCCATAGCCTAAGTTGAGCAGACCATCTAACACACATCACAATAGCCCATTACGTAGTTAGCATATTTTACAATAGTTAGCTCCCATTGCAGATGGTTCATTATCGTTCTTCTACATAAGGCGGATGTGGATTGTTTGCAGTGGGGGTCCCATTTCCCTTTAGATTAAAAGTCTCAAAGGGCCTCTGCGTGTTGGACCTGTGTCCCCATGTAAGCCTACCAAAAGTCCGGGTGTCTTCGTAAGAAAAAAAAGAAGATACCCGTGTGAAAGAGAGACATAATAATAATAATATCTTCGTCAATCTCCATGGCAAAATACGTCCACTTGCTACAAGAAAACACTCAAAACTAAACAAAAAACGGATACAGTGAACGCATGCCATCGGCAAATCCGTTTAAGGCCATACCCAGGGCTAACGACCTTGAGCATATGGGCGATATGACTCGCCAACATAGAGTAGCGCAACTACAGAGACATCTGAGTAAAAGAACCACGGAAGAAGAAGAAAATAGTAGCGGAAATGCGTTCCTCGCTTCACCAAATAAACAAGAAGCCGTGAGACGGTCTCACCCGACTGCCCCTCTCTAAAACGTTTATTGTGAAAGTTCAATCCGATTGCCGTTGTCATTTTTGTTTTATTTCAAACTTTGAACAGATGATCCACGTAACCTAGTGACGTAGTTTAATGCAACAGAGTCACAGACAAAGTCTCGTCACGAATTCACAAAGACGAATGATCATTATATTCTTTGTTTTGTACTTAAATTATTACAAATCCGGACAAGAGGGGTCTTCCACTCGCTTGAAATTTGATTAATACAAACAAACAAAAATATGTACCTACGTACCTACGTAAGCGTCGTAAACGCAGTTGCGAGGGTTAGCTAGTTATGTATAAATAAGAAGCGCTCGTGGCACTGCAGACAGACTCATTGTTCTGTAAACGGTTACTGTTGTAAGCAACTTTCTCTTTGGCCAGTCCTTGGATGGGTGACCATCCATGTGACCACTTAGTGACAGTTATTTGAGCGTTACCGTGCTTCAAAAGGCCGTTTAATGATAAGTCGTTGGTCCCGGTAGCCAGTAAAATGACGACCTGCGCCTGTCCATTTCAACACGGCAATACGGCTCACCACCTATTACGTAGGACAAATTCTAAAAAAGTGAAATGTAGGAGCATAATAATATGCCTTTGCCTACCCCTTCGGTGATAAAGGCGTGACCATAATCCATACTAATATTATAAAGCTGAAGAGTTTGTTTGGTTGAACGCTAGGATCTAAGGAACTACCGGTTCGATTTCAAAAATAATTTCAGAGTTTTAAAGTACATTTATTGAGGATGGCTAATGGCTACTAACATTAAGTTAAGAGAAATAGGAGCGGAGCAGCCATGAATAATGTTTTTCATTTCTCATACTCGGAAAATTGTGTTTTCTTGATCTGACTATTGGGTGGAAAATGCTGTTTCCCACCCTAGGGAGGGAAAAACTCATACAAATTACTTCCCACCCAAGGGCCGGAATGAACTTTAAAAATAGAACTGTTGACTGGTCAGCTGTGACAGTGAAGAGATTTGTGTAAAAAAAAAAATTAAAAAATGCTGCGGCCAATGCGACTTTCCAAACAGCCAGTGTAAACTTACCGAAAATTTCTTCCGGCCCCATACACGTACAATAATATTGATCAATATAGCAATAAATTGACCGTGAATGGGTAATAGGTATTGAGGTTTGAACAGACTATATTCGGATGGAAATAAATATTGTGGCAATATTATTGAGTCAATAGATAATATTGTACGTGTATGGGGCCGGTAATCTCTGCAACAATTACGCGGTGAGTTCCATATTTAAAATTTAAAAAGTCGACATAATGTAGTTGTTATTTATCTGTAACAGAATTTAAATCAATTGGTAATAATCTTTTATGGTAATGTTTGAATCTTATTATTAGTTTTATTTTCCTCGTATTTGAAATGAAAAGTACAGTGTTTAACTCGGGTAAAAGAATCAATTCCGACTCGGACTATAGCCGCCCTCGCTGCGCTCGGGCGTCTAAATACCTCGGGAATTGATTCTTTCCACCCTCGGTTAACAATCTACTATTCTGAACGGGCAAATTTATTTCTTTTGAGAGCTTCCATTGAGTACGTTGCGTAAATGGTTAAAGTTTCGTAAAAATAGTGTACTACAATTTTTTTCCTTTTCAAAAAATTAAAAAAAAGACCTGCACAGCATATGCTTATCTTTTAAGGTTCACTTTCAATAACCCTCTAAATTATTATTAAAACATGAGCGACGCAACTCGACGCGACGACGGGAGTAAACGTTTTCTGCAGTAGTAGTCAGTCAACTGATGAAAGATAATACCGGCCAAGTGCGAGTCGGACTCGCACACGATGAGTTCCGTACCAAAAAACGGACAAAAATAAATGCGACGGGAAACATTATATCACTTCAACAAAGTTGTGGGGGTCAACTCTAATGGATGAATATAAGCGACGTGAGAAAAATTATATCACTTTAAATATTATTATCTACCTCTCTAATAAATATAAGACATGCGACGGGAGTAAGCGCGACGGGAATAAATGCGACGGGACTATATTACTTAAAGTATTAATACAATAGGTACCACCCTCTTACTCACTCTCATGTGACGCAAACGAAGTTGTGTGGGTCAGCTATTGTATGTTTATATGTAACTATCTGACCCTCACAACTTCGTTTACGACGCTTAAGGTGTATGAAAGGGGAGGTATTGCTTCATCAGACTTATCAAGCGGCGGGTGAAACTGCCCTGTTTGCATAATCATAGAAGAACTTAAAGATTAAGCATAATGTAAAATAATTCAGGCCGCGCCGAGGGCGTGGATTGAATTGTTTTAGAATCTATTCTAAATAATTAATTTTAGTCCACGTCTTCGGCGCGGTTGAAATATTTAACACTAGCCTTAATCATTAAGCTCTTATATGATAAATTCTCTCTTAATTGCTCTTAAATGATTTTCATAGCAGATTGCACAAAACCAGCAATTCTTTCATGGGCATACGCTTTTACAACAGGCTACCAGACGAAATTAAAAGTATGTCCCTTAATAAGTTTAAAAGATCTGTTAAAAGTAAATTGTACTGCAGGGGCTACTATACAATCAATGATTATTTGTTGGATAAGGAAGCCTGGAAATGACCTGCTCTGCTGGATTCTCAAAAAAATTGTTATTATGCATAGTTTTTAGATTCTTTAAAATTGTAAATAGAGCAAAATAAAGAACAACCCGCTGAGTTTCTTGCCAGTTCTTCTTAGGTGGGTCGCGTTGTGAACTGGTGGTAGAGTTTTGTTTTATATTCTGGACGTTTTACAAGCGCATCTGTATAATGCCTATGTGAAATAAATATAATTTTGATTTAGATTTTTTGAATAAAGCCAACACACAGGTTTAGATTTACCCTCACATTCAAAGGAACTCTTGAATTCGAAGTTTTGAGAAAGTTGAAATGTCTCTAACTCCTGAACCACAAAACCCTCAACACTGAAACTTGTGTGAAACAATCCTTAAAGTACTCCCTTTACGACACTGAAAAAGAAATTGGAATCGGACCACGCATTGAGACGTTATAATTAAAAAAACCGTTTTGTCTTTCATCCCCTCTCCCAAAGGAACCGTGGCAAATATCGGGATCAAAAGTATTCTTAAACCTTCCTCGGATCATAACCTCAACTTATATCAATTTTCATTCAAATCAGTAGTTTCGGCGTGATACGTATTCGGAATACAGACGGACATGAAAATTTTAAATTTCATTTTGGCTTCAGTATCGATTAGAGAACGCGTACATTTTTTTGAAATAGCTTCCATGTTCAAACTCTCGACCCTCAACAGTTTTATTATTATGTATAGACATAGACTAGCAAGAAACTCGGCGGGCTATTCTTTTTAGTGCTCTCCTTACTATAATACCCATAGACTTAAAAAATAATAACACATTGTTTGAGAATCCAACTAAGCCAGCAGATCATTTCCAGACTTCCTAGACAAGGAAGTCTGGAAATATTCTTTGGCTGCTGGAAAATAATTGTATACAATTTTTGGTCCCGAGCAGGATTCGAACCAGCGTCTTCTGGTTTGCCGGACCAGACGCCCTTACCTTTGGACCACTTAGGCACTGCTCTTGACCGTCAATTCTTTCACTTTATTACCTTAACCAAGTTGCCAGTAGATGGTGCCTATGTCGCCCCAAGACGTAATAAGTTGAAAGAATTGACGGTCGAGAGTAGTGTCTCAAAAAAGCAGTGTGTTAATAATAACTGTAACATAAGTATTTTCATCAGTTGTCTTTAACCCTTAACACAAGGTTATAATAGCTTAAGTTGTGTGAGACTGTCCACAAATATTTCGTCATTTATTTATTTTGAAATGATTAAGTACCGCTTACAATATTAGCATGACTACCTTTCGAAGTAATTTAATAAAACAATACATAAAATAACTTGAAATGCATTATATTTTCATGCAATGCAGTATGCATTGTGTAACTCGGGCTCTGTTACACGCATTACTCTGTAAATGAATGAAAATATAACATTTTACGAGAATATTTTGCAGACCAGAGCGACACACGTCCGTCTAGCAACACGACTCCCCCCGCACTAGATTTTCAGGCGAGCGCGGGGATGCAAGCAACTTGAAGTATTCGTTGAATGCATTATTAGTCATAATTAGTTTAAATTTACACTTATTCCAAATTGAAGAAAACCATTTTAGAGGTCTATGTTTTCTTTAGTCTTTGATATAAATTTTATTATCATTCATTAATAACTAGACGTCATAAAACGTCTTTATCTAAAAAATTCTAGGCGATTTCAATGATGTTTTACTAATTATTTATAATAAATACACAATTTCTGACAAAACCATCTTTTGACACACATCTTGTAGATTCTAAATCTACTTTTGGCTATCATTTTTCGTTTACTAATACCGACAACAATGTCTTCATTTGCACCTCTTTTTCGCAAACTTTGTCGACTAGTCCCTTTAATCCGTTGCGTTGCGTGCCGTGCGTGCGGTGCGTCCGGCGCGGGCCAATGGACGCGCACCCTAATGTGGCTAGAGATGGGTAGCGGGTTATAACCCAATCTACCCAGTTGGGTTAAAACTGGGTGATTTGGGTTTAACCCAATTAAAACCCATAATCACCCATTTTGCAGGGTGATAATAAATTTTGTAAACTAGTAGGAAGTGGGAGGGTGATAATAGGTTTCGTAAACTGGTAAGAAGTGGGAAGTAGTGTTTAGTAGTCTAGCAAGTCAAAAATAAACTTATATTACCCTTAAAACAAATATATATTTTAAAAACAGAACTAATTAGTAGGCAGTTTATTCAATAAATCGACGCTACCACTGCGGGTAGAGGTCGGAAAGCCAACCTCTACAGAACCAAGGGGAGGGCATCGGGGCCGCCGGTAGATGTGCCCCCGCTGGACAGTGCCGGACAGCTAACGCAGCTACATTCTTCACATCAGATGTATCAGCGGTAAAACAGATAGTGGCGTCTCTTGCTCGCATTTCTGGCGCCGTAAAAGGCGCTAAGAATGTAGCGGGCAGGAAGAAGATAGTGGCAGAAGCCGTAACAGGCGCCGCTAAGGGGTGTGCGTTCGCGCAGCGGAATGTTGTTGAATTTAAAGATTTTAATTACGCAGATATTTAGTATATAACGTCGTGTAATTGTGTACGGTAAAAAGAAAATTGTGTATGCAGCCATTGAGGAAAAATTCGCCAAAAACTGATTCCGCTGGGCAAACGTTGTCCTGGCGGAACTTTTTTTTAATCCATGCACTAAGAAGAAAAAAAATGTTTCCAACAATTAGTGTGTATTTGTGTGTAATTGTGTATGTATGAATACAATTAGTGTATCCAAAAACTTCGGAGAAATTCAAGTTTCCGCTACGCGAACGTTTGGCCATTAGCTAGTTTTCATATAAAGCGCTTATATAGAGAGCTGTAGATTTTTACATACGTTGTTTTGAATTTGTTTATATTTGTTTAAAAAACAGATTTAGAAAAAATCGTAGGGTTTAAAAGATAAAAATATAAACGTAAAATACGCTTATTAGGTCGTAGTTCATAAAGTATGCACTTTGTGGTCTAGATTTTCACGTTTGTACAAACCTTGTAAGTGCCTGCAACATGTTGCCAAGTATCAATAATGTTCCGTTAGTAATTAAAGGGTTATAGGACAATTTACCATGAATAGATCACTGTTTACAAATCAGTTAAATATCATGCGACGTTCTAAAGGAATTGCATAGTAAAATGTATTCAAATAATTAGTTTATTAATTCAACTACTCACATGCAAAATTTCATCTCATTCAATTCAGTAATTAAAGAGAAACAATCAAAATACTGACAGAGCATCGAAAGCCTAAATAACCCGACCAAGTTCGAATGGCTACAAAAAAGCGGCCGTGCAATATATTTAGGTAACATTCTAAAATTTACAGTCTAATACCGGTTTTGAACTGGTACAGGTGATAACACAATTGTTTTTTCGATATAATTTATATGTGAACAGTGATTTAAATTTTAATTGAAGCTCGAAATACATATTATCCTTACCCCCATATTCATAATTGTTTATTAAATCTATTTTTAACCGACTTCCAGAAAAGGAGGAGGTTCTCAATTCGTCTGTATTTTTTTTATGTTTGTTACCGGCAAATCACTTAAAAGAGTTATCCGATTTGGTTTTGGTTTGATTCCCATGTAGTCCCATATACAGGAAGTCAGAATCTGATGCTGGGATCCTGGAGAAATCGAAGAAATCCCTCGAATCGAGGGAATTCCTTAACGATTTACAGCAGTTATCTAGTGTTTAGGCTTGATTAATTTGTATTGGGGAGAACATTACCCCTAGACAGATATAATTTCGGTCCACCCGTCACTAAATTTCATGAAAAAAAAAATTAGGCCTTATGGGCGGCTTGAAAAATTTCAACTGTGGGTCGTCACAACCTGCGCCCGGGTCGGCAGCGCGTGTGTAGCGCCTCTGGTGTTGCAAACGTCTATAGGCTACTGTTACCAACCTTCCGGTGGGCCGTAAGCTTGTCTGCCACCTAAGTAGTATAAAAAAAAAAAAAAAATATTGGCACTGACTTCAGTATTACAGTCAATAAAATCTGATAAATCTAAATTTACTACCTATTACTTTGTGCTAAGTTAATTTTATTTTTCAATTTTTAGTTTTTGTTAGAAGTCGGTTTTTTTTGTTAATTTTTTTTTAGTTAAAGCACATTTTAAGTCTATTGCTGTCTCTAACCAATGACAGAGGATGGTTATCAAGCGTTTGTTAACGTTAAGTTTTTATGAACAAGGGACTAGTCATGACAAGCACCTCAGCTGTGCTCCCGATACGCTCAAAATACACGCGCCTGTGCGCGCACATGAGTTGTATGCCAAGTTCTGCCGTGCCGATTAGTACCTGAGAGCTGTATTTTCATTCATTCATTCATATACTCACGGCTGTTGTCCCAGAAGGGGTAGGCAGAGGTGTGACATTTCTGTGTCACACACATTTCGCCATTTTTGGGTTTCTACGTAACAGGTGGCGAGAAATCAAAATCAATCAATACATATAATAAAATCGTAACAAGTCGCTGTCTGTACATGGAAGATAAATAAGAAAAAAATATAGGGGGCTTTATGAATTCAATATAACCCAAAACAATGATTTTTAGAATTTTTGTATGTTTGTCTGTATGTCTGTATATCTGTTTGTCTGTACGTTTGTGCACACTAATCTCAGTAACCGCTTAACCCATCGCAATGCGATTTTTTTTATTGTGTAGAGGTTTGCTCCACTTAACATTTAGTGTTTATTTCATGTCAATCGGTTTATAAATAAAAAAGTTATATCACTTTAAAGAATTATACATAGACATTTGAATCTAAAAATGGGTAAATCTAAACTGGCGTGTTGGCTTAATCTCCAAAACAATTTAGTCCACGCTTTCGGCGTGGACTTAATTGTTTTAAAAAAGTCTTAATCATTAAGCTCTTTTATGATTAAGCAAACAGGGCAGTTTCACACGCTGCTTGATGAATCTGATGGCAGAAATACCTCTCCTTTCGCCTTATGTGATGTAAACGAAGTTGCGGGGTCAGCTAGTAAATAATAAATATAATTACAAAAAAATAATAAGAGAAGTACTTGTTATGAAAAGATTTATTTTTACCGTGGATAGTGGCGTTATTATTAAAAAAAAAAATCATTCAAGAAATGCAATTGTTTTATTCTTTCCTAACGCTTGTGTAAGCAACTGTACCATAATAATAAATACTATACTGGAAGGTTAAGAGCGTTACTTAGATATATGGCACGACCGCTTTTTTGTAACCATTCGAACTTGGTCGGGTTATGTAGGCTTTCGATGTTTTGTCAGTATTTTAATTGTTTCTCTTTAATTACTGAATTTAATGAGGTGAAATTTTGCATGTGAGTAGTTGAATTAATATACTAATTATTGGAATACATTTTACTATGCAATTCTTTTAGGACGTCGCCGTCGTGATATTTGACTCCTTTGTAAACATTGATCTTATTAATGGTAAATTGTCCTATAAACCTTTAATTACTAACGGAACATCATTTCAACTTGACAACATGTTGCAGGCACTAACAATGTTTGTATAAACGTGAAAATATAGACCACAAAGTGCATACTTTACGAACTACGACCTAATAAGCGTATTTTACGTTTATATTTTTTTCTTTTAAATCCTACGATTTTTTCTAAATCTGTTTTTTAAACAAATATAAACAAATTCAAAGCAACGTATGTAAAAATCTACAGCTCTCTATATAAGCGCTTTATATGAAAACTAGCTAATGGCCAAACGTTCGCGTAGCGGAAACTTGAATTTCTCCGAAGTTTATGCATACACTAATTTTATTCATACATACACAATTACACACAAATACACACTAATTTTTGGACGCATTTTTTTTCTTCTAAGTGCATGGATTAAAAAAGAGTTCCGCCAGGACAACGTTCGCCCAGCGGAATCCGTTTTTGGCGAATTTCTCCACAATGGCTGCATACACAATTTTCTTTTTACCATACACAATTACACGACGTCATACACTAAATATCTGCATAATTAAAATCTTTAAATTCAACTACATTCCGCTGCGCGAACGCACACCCGCTAAGGCGTTGGATGAGCACCTCGATAGGAGCATCTCCAACGAGGAGGGAAAACTCTGGGCTCGGGTTGCGAGGCTGGAGACTAAGCTTGCCGATTCCCGCAAACAGCAACAGCTGATGCAGGAGGAAATCGCAAAGCTAACGCTGCTGGCTTGGGGTGTGACAACCCCCGCTCCTCAAAAGGCCCCTGCTCGTGCACCCAAAGTGACACCGAGCATGATTCAGCTACTGGAGGTCAGATACTGGAGGTCAGAGACGCCTCGGCGTCCTCGAAGACCGGGCAAACCGCCCACCACTAGCGGCACTCGTCGTCACATCGTATGGCCAACGCCCCCTCCCCCGCCCCCAAGAAGATGGCGCATGGGGAGAGTGGCAACCCGGCCTCCCCCAGCACAGCTAGCGCTTCCGCTGCACCTCAGAACCCCTCCAGGGAGAGGGTCAGGTAGCGGGAGCGAAAAAGAAGGCAGCTAAGGCTGCCAAAAAGACGGCAAGGGCCGCCGCGGCGAAGGCGCCAAAGAGGCTCAATGCTCCCACGCCACCGCCGTCGTCCTTACGGTGACGACAGAGGGCATGGCAAGGGGCGTGGGGTACGCTGAGGTCCTGAGGCAGGCGAAAGCCTCAGTGGACCTAAAGGCTCTCGACACAGGAGGAGGCTCCGATGCAAGGTGACGCGCACTGAAGCACTCCTCTTCGAGATCTCCGGCGCCACCAGCGGTCCCAAGGTTGAGGCCCTAGCGGCTAAGCTGAGGGAGACACCAACACGGGGGATTTCACACGCGTCAGCGTCACCGAACCCAACAAATGCGCCGGTCTGCGCATTACGGGTCTAGATGACGCGGCCACGACAGAGAAGATAATCTCCGCCGTCATGGAAGCGAGCGGCTGCCGTCGCGAAAATAAGATTTAGCGAAATTCGCTTTGGTACCACTGGTCACGGGTCGGCAGTAGCGAGCTGCCCTGTCACGGTGGCTCAGAAAGTGGCAGACTGACGGAGCCTTCTCATTGTGGGCTTCCTCAAGGCGCAGGTGCATCTTCTACAGCACCTCGAAGCCAGGTGGAGTCATGTGGAGGTGCAGTGCACAGCGGAAGTCACCATGGGAGACCGGTGCTTCCGCTGTGGTTAGTCCGGTCACACGGCCCTTGCTTGTGACGCTCCGCGACTCTGTTTTGTGTCGTGGAGGGCAAGGCGGCCGACCACCGGGTTGGCACCAAGGCCTGCGCCGCCTCCAAGTTAAAGCCCCGTTCAGGGGAGCGAGGCTACCGCTCAAGAGCGTCCACTTTCGCGGTAGGGTACATAGATGGACGTCCATTAATGAACACCCATATCCGCATCCTGCAGGTGAACCAGAACCACTTCTCTGCTGCTCAGAATCTTCTGTACCAGACCATCGCGCAGTGGTCCATAAACTGGCGGACTGGGTCACTACACGTGGCCTAGTAATCCTAAAACGGAGGAATGTCGCAATCGCAACCTGGACGCGGCGGGAGCTTAGTTCGGTCGTAGACGTATCGTTTGCGACCCCTGATCTCGCCCGCTGTGCTCAGGGATAGCGTGTAGTGAAGAAGAATGAGTCGTCATCAGACTCAAGCAGCCATTAAGAGGACCAAAAGATTGCCGGAGACCCTGGAGCGGAACCCATAGGGGCGCCCGTACCTTATGTTAAGAGGCAAACTAGGCCCTAAGGCACCCTCACTGACCCAGAGTCTCAGCTGGAGGGTCCTGGGTTCCTTGTTCCCATCAAGGGCGGAGGAACAGGCTTCGTCTCAGACGCGCGAGAACGATGTACCTGAAGTCACGGAGGGTCAGTTAGGGGTGGCTGTACTGCGGCTTAAATCCTGCAGGAACACTGCCCCTGGTCCCAACGGCATTCCAGGCCGAGCGTAGGTACTGGCTTTCGAGGAACTTGGGTGGCTTATAGGGCTCTTTAGCGCATGCCTTGAAAAAGGTCAGGTTTTCAAGATCTGGAAGACCGGGAAACTGGTTCTGATCCGAAAGGCGGGGAGGGGTGGGGGGGGGGGCTTACTCCCCATACCGGCCGGTCGTGTTGCCCGACTAGGTGTGCTAGCTCTTTGAGCGTATTATTGCACAGCGCCTCGTCGGGCACCTCACACGTGTGGGGCCAGATCTGGCGGATAACCAATTACGTTTCCGTCAGGGGCGCTCCAGCGTGGACGCGATCATGCGCATTAGAGGACTGGCGGAGGAAGCGATATCACAGGGCGAAGTGGCGATGGCAGTGTCTCTTGACATCGCCAACGCATTCAACATCTTGCCCTGAAGCTGCATTAGGGAGGCACATATTTATCATGGAGTGCCTCCCTACCTCCGTCGAATTGTGGGGGCCTATCTTTCCGAGAGGGCCAGCCACAGAGAATAACTTACCCGTGCTGGCAAGAGCCGGGTCGACAGAATCAAATTTCATAAGCAAATCGTAGTCAAGGTGATCAAGCCAAGGTCATTCAGGTAAAAACTGGATCAGATCACAATAATAATGCAGAGTCGTAAATAAAAACAACAACAAATTCACTCAAAAAGCGCCCACTCTAACTGGCGTAGCGAAGTACACTAGAGAGTAAAGAAAGAGAGTGAGTTTGAGCACAGGCGGGGCGCGGATCAAACCACCCCCACCCCCACCCCCCGCCTCCGGCACAGTTTTGCCACCCCGCAAACCGATCGCAGCGCGCTGCAAGTTTTATCGGCAATATTTTGTTTTCACCCGGCCAAACCACCCAGTAAGTGGATTCAAACGGGTGATAACTGGGTTTTAACCCGGGTCGTTACCCATCTCTACCTACCACCCCACCAACCGATCGCAGGGCGTTGCAAGTTTTATCGGCAATATTTTGTTTTCACCCGGCCAAACCACCCAGTGAGTGGATTGAAACGGGTGATAACTGGGTTTTAACCCGGGTCGTTACCCATCTCTACCTACCGCCCCGCAAACCGATCGCAGGGCGTTGCAAGTTTTATCGGCAATATTTTGTTTTCACCCGGCCAAACCACCCAGTGAGTGGATTGAAACGGGTGATAACTGGGTTTTAACCCGGGTCGTTACCCATCTCTACCTACCGCCCCGCAAACCGATCGCAGGGCGTTGCAAGTTTTATCGGCAATATTTTGTTTTCACCCGGCCAAACCACCCAGTGGGTGGATTGAAACGGGTGATAACTGGGTTTTAACCCACCGGTGGGTTTTAACCCGGGTCGTTACCCATCTCTAAATGTGGCGCAAACGAAGTTGCGCGCGGGTCAGCTAGTAAAGAAGTAAAGTTTGTGTGTTTGTATATTTGTTAAATTGTAAGGGGTAAGTAAAGTTTGTGTGTTTGTATATTTGTTAAATTGTAAGGGGTAATCTCGGGATCTACTGAACCGATTTTAAAAATTGTTTCACCAATAGAAAGCTACGTTATTGTGGAGTGTCATAGGCTATATAGCATCACGCTACAACGAATAGGAGCGAAGCAGTAATAGTAAATGTTTCAAAAACGGGGGAAAAGTTATTCCTTTTGAGAGCTTCGTTGCGTGTGCTCATCACTCATCCCCCACAGATACCGCATATTGAAACAACTTGTATTTACCATGACTAATATTGTTCATATTACGCAAGACTTGGATAGAATGCAAGTGGCGAAAGCTGTGGAGTGCTCAGTAGAGGATATAACCAATAAGTATTCTGCCTATTTTCCCAGCGCCGGCTTAAGGATTATTTGCCAAAACATTTTAACTGTATACAGTAAATTAGAAGACTTTCAGATTATGTTAAACCAGTTGGATATTGATGTGGATATAATCATATTGACGGAGTGTAGACTAGATGTTAAAAAACAGATTCCCACTATGAGCAATTATCATTCATATCATACAAGCAATCATCTCAACCAAAATGATGGAGTGTTGGCTTATGTTAGAAATAATTTGCAAGTAAATGTTCAAGAGGTTGTTTTGGAACACGCCTCATGCTTACAAATTAATACTTCGGACTCTGTCATTCTGGGTGTTTATCGCTCTCCCTCTAACCCTAATGCTGAAAACTTCATACTTTCTATTGGCTCTCACCTGGAAAAAATTAAAACAAATAAGTGCGTAGGGGAGGTCAGCTCAAAGCGGCCATAGTGGGCAAAGAGGTCATGCTTTATTATTTGGATAAATAAAACGATACAGCGATAATGACGCTCTGTCTGCAGAGCAGACATCCCACCCCGCACCGATTACTACCGCGGTGGCGATGTGAGCGAGCACAAGGCTGCAGTAAATAAAAATATTTATTTACGTGTTTTGTTAAAAAAAAGCGAGGTAATTTCAACTTGTTTTGATCAAATAGCGGCGTTTTCCCTGAAAGAAAACGCATATTAAAATACTTACCTAATTCGAAGCTTATATAATGAGATAGGCATATCCGTTACCCGTAGGCTTATCTTACTCATGTTTGATGACGTATTTCCGTCGACTCACCAGTAGGGGGCGCCACCTGTGAACTTATAAAGAACATGGCGTCCACTTTGTCCTCATTGGCTTTTATTCACCAGGCAGATTTAAAAAGTAAGCTTCGAATTAGGTAAGTATTTTAATATGCGTTTTCTTTCAGGGAAAACGCCGCTATTAAAAGTACTTGACCGTAATTCGAAGCTTATATAATGAGAAATGTTTGTTTTCGCCTGGTGAGTGACGGAAACGCCAATGTGATTCTAATTTATTTTTAGGAAAATAATATTATAGAATGTTGTATGTATGGTATCTAGATTTATAATCTTTACCATCTTGAACAACTTCATATGTAATCTTAAACAGACTAAATAAGGAATCTTATTTAAGGAGTAATAAGTATTCCTTCTATTGACAGGATTAAATAATTGCGAATTATTATTATATTTCATTGGTGGT
The DNA here is from genome assembly GCA_933228765.1 of Miltochrista miniata. Classification (NCBI taxonomy): domain Eukaryota; kingdom Metazoa; phylum Arthropoda; class Insecta; order Lepidoptera; family Erebidae; genus Miltochrista; species Miltochrista miniata. The sequence goes on from OW121751.1 coordinate 24,578,831, forward strand.
AGTAGCTGACATTATTACTCGACGATAAAAATTTTTGAAATCCATCGTCAATTACCTCTTGTTAAGGATTAATTTGATCTTACCACCACCACCAATTCTTAGAAGCTGCTGTTGGCCGGGTAGTGCCGGGGCTAGAATAGTTGGAGAACCTCTAACAGTCATAAATAAACTATTAGACTGTGTAGTCTCATATCGGTTACTCTGATATCCTAATTTCTATCTAGAATAAAGGATTCAATTGATTAGTCGTAGGTGTTATCTTTGTTTACAATGTTTTCCAACCAGATTGTCTGAAATGAAAATGATCAGTTTCGGACTCTTAATTCGGGCCTAAAAGTAGTACCTATGACGTGAGTTAATACAATCGAGCAAAGTTAGATCGTGGTTGCGGCGACCTAAGCATAAAATCACTATGACGAGAAACCTGAAAAATGTTCTCTGTGTATCAATACTTAGTAATATTGAACTAAGTCATCAATCCCAATATCAATGAATATGTGACTTATCTTTCTTTACATTTTTTAAAGAGATCGACCAAGATATGTTTAACCAAAACATGCGAACTATGTAAAGTTGACTAACGGTTTCTATATTATCAAGAACAGCAACAACAGATTTATGTAACAGAATCGTATTATATAATAACCATGAATAAAATGCAAGTCGGTTAAAACATCTTAAAAGGTAGGTCTCAAGGAGCTCAATAGTAGAAGTTTTTGATTTAATATCGGTTATTTACCTCTTCGCCCCCCCCCCCCCCCCCCACATTTCCACAGATTCTCTATGTGAGGTGGTGGGAGACCTGTCGAGGTGTTTATTAGAAGGAAAGAAATAATGTTTATTAGGTTCTTTTGCAGGTTCTGCAGAACGAATGGAGCTTACAGAGCTCTCGCTTTGAGATCTGCCCTCTATTATTACCTTGTGCCATCGCGGCGCCATAAACACTCCTGTTGACCGATTAAGGTGTGACAGCATCTTGGGTATTAAAAATGGTGGTGGAAGTAATATCCACACATTACAAACAGGCCTATCATGTAGTGTTCTCCATTTCATAATAGGAATATTGTTTGTAGGGAATCTTGCCTTAGTGGTGTTTGAAACAGGATGCTCACAAAAAATACCCGGAGGAGCTGATACATATGGTATCGGCTCGGAATGCAGTGTATGGTAAAGTCAATTTGATGTCGGACCATTACACGCAAGCGGACGAGTTAAGTTCGTCAAGGCAATTGATTTGGTCTCGTCCCTCTGGGGGGATGAACTACAACTGCTTTGAATGAGTACAGACTGTAACACAGTACCGGTATATGATTTCGAATCATGTGTAAGATTATCAACATCTCTCTTTGATGCAGTGCAATCTTTGTTATTCTAGGCCCTCGAGCCTGTTAGAGAAATGTTTTCTAGCTGGGCTCCCAAGCGAAATCTGACGCGTCCGTGGTAAGAAAGCATCTCGGATGGAAAGCTTGTAAAATTGACGAGAACCGGTAATTGCGGACCCACTATTGGAGTTCCACTTGTTCCACTCCGTGCACTACTATTTTCTTCAGAGGGTTGTCGGTTAGGGGATTGACCGAATGTGACGCCGAGGTAAAGCTACCTCTAGGCACTGCGAAAGGGGTAAAAAATCAAAAACCCACCAAATTTGAATTTTCTTTAAAAGAACTAAGTTTCTTTGATTTGGAATTAAATAAATCTTCCTTTTATGTCTAATATCTTTTCTTTTGGTATTGGACTTTCAGGTAGTTCTATGTCTATCGCATAACGATATGAGAGGTTTCTTTGGGAACCTATTATTGTTTTCTCCCAATTGTCTAACCATCTCTGGGTTTGAAGAGTTTTCAAGGCTATTTGTACGTGTTTGTGAAGAGTAACAGGATTTTGATGCGCAAAATGAGATTTTGTGTAGGTAGACGAGTATTTGAATACTCTTATTCTATAGAAATCGAGGCACCCAGATGGTGAGAAACGAAAATGTTTTGGGTGCGGCTTACCCGAGCGGAAGACAAGAATGTGCTCTGAGAAAGAATAATGTAAACTACATCAGCTTTATCATGAAAATAAGCTTGACTGAGATGTATTTTGCACATCCAATCTCGTGGTTGGAGGAAATCTGGTAAACGGAACATGCTGAAAGATAGAATTATTCTGGCTTCACAAAGGCGTACAATGTCCTAAAACTGAATTCTGGGCGGATGACCCATCGCTATTTGAAGTTAGGAAAAGTGGAGAAATCAAACTTGGTGACAAAGGAACTAGTTTTAGAGTGCCTTGAGCATTCATCTTTTGAACCATTGCACAATGTGGTCATTTCAGTTAAAAAGGAAACTTTTCGTTGTATGGATTCTTAAGTATTTAAAGCAATTAGTATTCCACCTTAGTCAAGTTTTCCATAGCATTTTAACATAAAGTGAAAATTTACAACTTTGTCAGGACGGGACTTGAACAGAGTTCGGTGTAAATTTAAATGTGGGAAGGTTATCAGTTTTGAGCAGGATTCGAACCTGCGTCCTCTCGAATACCGTGCAGGACGGATTGGAGTTTCTGGATAAAGGGAATGCGGTACCCTTTTATAAATTTAAAACTTTTTGGTACTCTCGTTCCTTACCAACGTATTTTGTACAGAGTTAACTGACCGACATAGAATGACAGGGTCATATTATTTAGTGTTTCCTTTGCTGGTGTGGGCAGAGGATGTTAGACCTCTCCTCGTCTCTTTGAGAGCCTCGAGCTCGGAAATTTCGTAATTGAAGGGACATCCTTGCATGGCTACTTAGTATGTTATCGTACGCCTGGTTACTATCGTATACCCAATTATTATAGATACACAATATTGTACATACCCCTCGAGGGTGGTAACTGGTTAGTGTTCCCTTTGCTGGTATGGGCAGGGGATGTTAAACTTCTCAGTCTCTTTGAGAGCATAAAGCTCAGAAATTTCTTAATTGAAGGGACATTTACTGTCGTATGCCCAATTATTATGGATATTGTACACACCCCTCGAGAGTGGTAACTGTAATACAGGCCTAAAAAGGCTCTTGGTACAATGGAATCTGGACTCCATTCGATGGAGATCTGATCTTGACGCCTGATCCTCTCGAAGGCTGGCGTAATGATTTGGATGAACTTTTTTCGGGGTCATCCTTTTTGGAGATCGAAGACCAAAATGCATGCCTTCCCGAGTGCCGTTGAAAAGGCTTCAGCCTCGAAAATGTATGTGTTTGAAGACGATATTTTATCAAGGTTCATTTTTAAGAATTGGGTTTTTTGACAATTCTGAGAATAATATATGAAATCAGATCTATGGCCGCAAGCCATTTGTAATAAATTGATAAAGATTTATGGAAATCCTATTATTAAAGTAGGTCTTCAATTTTGTCATAAATATTTTCGAAAAAACTTAAGTTTTTCAAAAGATTCTCTTTGTTTAAAAATACAAAAGGTTTTGGCAGCAAAAGCCTTTTGGCAGAAAGAACCTTGTCAGCTTTTTCAAAATGTAGCAGGGATTCGAATTGTCGGATGTCCCCGTTTTTGTTTAGGTTGACGAACCCAGGACTATGATTTTACAATAGTGGGTATCAGCATATTATCTTATCAAGGCAATTTGTCGCCAAAACGTGTCTATCAACCTCTTAGGTTATACTGTGTCTTAGGATCTTGGGTAACCGAAATCTCTTTTAATGCTGTCCCTATATAAAATACGAAGCAAGGATGATTGTTTCTATCATCCTCGTAATTTAACCTCTGATCTGTGAAGAAATTTACACTTGGTCAGGACCAGTGTTAGGTAATAAGAAATAACTCACCTATTTCCATCATCCTTATCTGGTTTAGTGGAAGTCGGCTTCTTTTACTCCACTTACTACAATGCACGTGGCGTCGCGATCGCCCTTATTTGAAGTTCGAGCTAAATGAGCTAGAACTGTAGCTATTTGACGTACCTAATACAGTAACTGGAGCTCAGAGCGCGCTTCTGAAATACTCCACTTGGAATTAGCTCACTTTCTAAGGATGGAGGATTCATTTCTATCAAGAAACCAAACTAAAAGAAATAGTATTGTGTTAGGTACCTAAAATTTAAGTACTACTTTCATGGTGAACATTTAGTTATTACTTTGACACACTCGTACGTATTCAGAAACTTGGGATGATTACGATTTTACCCATAATAGGCCATATTTTTACATGTATAGGAACATCTAGTAATTAATGTGCCTTTATGTGGGTAGGTATAGAAATATTTTGAAAATATTTTCTATATTCGGCGGTACTTACGCTGTACATACACGAAGCAAATAATATCTAAAAAAAAAGTATTAGTACCTATGAATACAATCTATAAAATCAGTTTGATATTAGCTGTAACTAAAGATATTAAATGAAAGAAACTGCAACCTCGAAAGGTTTACGTGCTATTTTAAAATAATAGGTTATTTCACGTTATGACGTATCACACTCATATGTGATCGTAAAAATATGAAGTAAAAACATACCTGAGACTTAAACGAACGGTCAAACCGTTAAATATGTCTGTAGGTTCACTTACTTCAATCACAAGTCACTTGTTTTAGATTCACTGTATATTCAAACGAACGGCAAAGCCGTTAAATAATTATTTCTGTAAATTCACTTACTTCATCCCAAGTCACTTTTTATAACTTTACTAGGTATATAACTAGTAACTAGTAAAATAAATGCACTAGCAGGTGTTCCTGCTATAACCTTTTGCTACGGGAATCAAAACGCCAAAGAGGACAAAGTGGACGCCATGTTCTTTATAAGTTCACAGGTGGCGCCCCCTACTGGTGAGTCGACGGAAATACGTCATCAAACATGAGTAAGATAAGCCTACGGGTAACGGATATGCCTATCTCATTATATAAGCTTCGAATTACGGTCAAGTACTTTTAATTTACTAATATTTCAGTAGCTTTGTTGTACGTATATTTTGTCTTATGTATTTGGTATTACTTGTGATTTATTATTTCTGAATTTTAACTAGTAACTTACGTGTAGTTCACTTTCAACACATAACTTCGGAAAAAGGCAAAGCGGCCCGGGCAAAACGGCCCCCTGGCCACTTTGCCCTTGTTCCAAATATTATAATTTTGTGGATAATACTTAAATTATTTTTGTTTAGATGGTAAACAGCTACATAAGAAAGACTGGCCAGGCAGCATGGAGCGAAGATACGATGGCCATACTTCTTGTAAACTTAGGGGTGGCCACATTGCCCTTACCCATAATTCTTGTAAACTTAACGGTGGCCACATTGCCCTTACCTCTATGGCCGCTTTAGGCGACCACTCGGGCAAAGCGGTTTTTTAACAAGTTTTCGTATTTACAAGAAAAAAAATGTTAATTTTAAATTTCAGAATATTTGAAACGTTTATATAGATTCTTAAATAAATTAACTAACGATTGCAATAAAGTTTCTTTAAAAGTTTGTTATTGAATATTTATTTTTTTAATTCAAAGTTAAGGTGGCCGCTTTGAGCTGACCTCCCCTAATCGTCACAGGTGACATAAACATTAATAGTAAAGACCACTGATAATTCATACGAAAGGAGTAATAGAGAAAAATATTTAAATGTAATGGCACACCATGGTTTACTTAATACTACCCATACTTTCCCTACACGGAAACATAGTTGCTTGGATCACTTTTTTCTAAATAAATTTAATAAATCCGCGTTCGTTGCGGTTCTAAATACAACCATCACAGACCATCATGCAATATTGTTAAGTTTATCCAATGTTAAAAGATTACATTCTGCTTCTAAATACAAAACTATAATAAACTTCGATAAAGCTTGTAACACCTTACAAGCCTCCAACCTTGAAGACTTGTACTGCTATGACGACCCAAACAGTTTAACTGATGCGCTACTCACAAAAATCAGAGAATCCCTCGCAAGTCACAAAAAGTCTGTATTGATCTCCAACTCCAAACGTATATTACAACCATGGGTAACTGAGGGACTTCTTAGATGTATAAGAAACAGAAACCGTTTGCAGAGACAACTGAAATATGATTCAACAAATGAGTTACTTAGAATAACATATAAGCGCTACAGAAACTTCTGTAATAACTTAATAAAAAGTTAAGGCGTCAATATGATAAAAAAAAAAGCTTTCGGAATCAACACATAACAATAAAATTTTATGGAAGACCATCAATGAAATCTCCCATTATAAGCCAACAAAAATTACAAACACAAATTTGCTGAATAACTCTTCTATTAATTCCGTAAATAACTTTTTTGCTAGTGTGGGAAAAAGCTTGGCGGAGTCTTTATCGGGTCATTGTGTAAATGGTGATAATGTTACTACGACCAGCAGTAGTAACATGCTGTCGTCATTTGTATTGTTGGGGCAGACCCTGTGGAGGTCGAGCGTGTATTGATGAGCCTTGATTCTAAAAACTCCCCTGGATGGGATAACATATCCACTCATTTTCTAAAAATGGCAAAAACCATGCTTGTGCCTGTAATCAGTTATCTGGTGAACCTGTGCTTTAACACAGGTATTTTTCCTAAATCATTAAAAAGATCGGTGGTAACTCCAGTGTACAAGAGTGGATGTAGGGAGGATGTTAACAATTACCGACCCATTTCTGTACTGCCTGCAATATCTAAAATATTAGAACGACTACTTAACAATAGATTACTTAGTTACTTAAATAATTTTAACATCATATCGCCATCGCAGTACGGTTTTCGTAAAGGTATTTCTACCGAAGACGCTGTCGCTTCCATTAGCTCACATCTTGTCAATACCCTTGACAAGGGTAGGAAATGCTTAGCAGTTTTCTTAGACATAAAAAAGGCATTCGATACAGTTTCCGTCCCAATCCTCGTAAAGAAGTTTGAATGTATCGGAATAAGGAGTACTTCACTCTCGCTCTTTAAAAGTTACCTTGAAGAGCGTCAAGAACAGGTAAAAATTGGCGAACATCTTAGTGAATGCACAGATATCGCTTACGGAGTTCCACAGGGTAGCGTCTTAGGCCCCACATTATTTTTGATTTAAAGTTTGAAGGTTTCCTCTGGTCGCATCTTTTCATATGCTGACGACACTGCTATCGTGTTCACCGGTAGAACTTGGAGTGAAGTACAGGAATTTGCGGAGGTTGGTTTAGCTAAAGTAAATGACTGGCTTGGCAAAAATCTTCTCACACTCAATACAACCAAAACAAATTTCATGTGTTTCTCTATATATGATTCGTTACAACCTGTGGGATTCATAATTGTATGCGCGGGAACGATGGCGAATGTAATTGTGCAACAATCAAAAAAGTACACAGCACCAAATATCTCGGTATTATGTTTGATCAGAGGCTCACTTGGCATGCCCACCTTGATTTACTTGCAAATCGTATAAGAAAATTCAAATGGGTCTTCAAGACGCTGCGTCATGCAGCATCACCTGAGCTCCTAACGAAGGTATATGTCTCTCTTGTACAATCTGTAGTTATGTACTGTATGACCGTATGGGGAGGAGCTACTAAAACTAAATTTATTAGAAGTGGAAAGGGCACAAAGATCTGTCATAAAAATAATGCACTTTAAACCGTATCGCTTCCCAACCTTCGAACTGTATAGGCTGTCTAATATGCTCACAGTGAGACAACTTTACATATCACAATGTATTTTAAAAGTCCACAAGAAGCTAAAATTGGACCCCAATCTTCTTAAGAAAAGAAGAAATACATATGTTGCACATACGAGTATTGTTGCTACCGCATTTGCGAGAAGACAATATGATAGTCAATCCGCTTACTTATATAATAGATTAAATAAGGTTCTACACTTGTACCCTATGGCTTATCACACTTGTAAAACAGTATTGTTGACATGGTTAAAAAACATAAATTATAACGATAAAGAAGATTTAATGCTAAGAATATTATAGGTAACATAATATATATGCTGATCATTACACACATTCATGCACGCACACACACACACACACACACACACACTCACACACACACACACTCACTCACACACACACACACACACACTAACACGATTGCATGTTAAATTAGTCTAGTATTGCGTCTAGGATACTTTTCCTCTTTGGTGTACAATTCATCCTTTATAATAACTGAAGTATGTTTGGTATTCTTACCTGGCTAACTTTTTATCTTTAAAATGTAGTATGAAGAGCGAGGCCTCCTAACACAGGTATTAATACTTAAAAGGAGTGCCCCAACCTCAAATGTAATTAGCATTTAAGAGATGAAAATAAAAATGATTTGATTTGAAAAAAATTATTTGATTTGCTGCGTAAATATTTATACCTAGTTATGTAAAAAATATGTAGGTACTTACTACAAAATTGTCTCTTAAAAACATTCTAAAAAAAGTTCGCGATAGCATGAGTCTATCTGTGTTTGGGTTGGTGCACAATAACCATTTTAATGGCAATCATTTTTTTCTACAATAATGCCACGGGATACCTCTTTCAAAAACGAAATTGTTCTTAAAAATAACGCGATGACAAACCTTTCTCTCTCTCTCTCTCTCTCACACACGTAGTATTGAATATTAACGACGAGCCGCTACGGGAGTAAACGCAACGCGACGCACAGTGGTCTGAAAATCGAGCTCCCCTTTCGTAGAAAGTCAATGTGGGATATTCATAAAACCAAAATATGGAACGTGTCAGGTAAACATTCCTTTAATGCATATTGTAGTATGAATGATTTTAGTTACTCCGCGCCTGAGAAAAAAAATATTTAGTTTTTTTTTTGTATGGGAGAAATGACATAAAGTACATTTTCTTGCGACTAAATGAAACTGAAAGGCTGGTACTCATACGAGCTATTGCCGCTATTAAGGCGATTACTTTGACATACCACTTGTGTACCTTTAGGTGCCGCTTCACACGTAGGATTTTTTTTTTGAAATTTCGAATTTTCGGTATTGAATTTTTTAAGTAGGTATGTGACGCATTTAAATTAAGTTGGTAAGAAATTTGGAATAAAATATTTATAATAAATAGGCGCCTAATGTTATAATTATATTGTTATAATAAATTCAATTACTTTACTCAAAAAATAGGTTAACTTTAGAAATTAGTTTTTACGAATACTAATTAGGGCACTGCAACTAATATCTGCCTTAAATATACAAATAACTTTTTACAATTGTAACCTCATTAGGTAAGTGGGTGTTAATGATTTTTATTATAGGTACCTAATGATAACAGAGGTTCTTTATCATTATCAATTACGGGAATTACTAATTACTTTACTAATAGTTCAGATTTATTACGTTTTAATTTGCTCCGACCCTTAATGAGGGTAGTTATACATAAATAGAATGTTTGGCATGTATTCTGTCAATAACGTTTAGCACTTGTGCTCGTAAACTTTAATTTTTCTGTTTTTTTTCAATTTTCTATTGCAATGGAAGGTTTTGGTACCAATTGTGATATTTTCATGTTTGTGGCCAACAACACTTCTTTCTCAGATCCCAATGTGTTGTTTGAAGTGTTTGTGAATAGTGTTCATTTGTCAGAAAATAAAAAGAGAGATTGAAACAATTCTGCCAAACTTATGTGTGTGCATTGAAATGGAAATGGATTTCATGTAATCGCACGCGACACACTTTCATTAAAAAGTACGAAGCATGGCTGTAAGAAGACATCAAATGGCCTGAAGTCATCAAGGAAAAGATGACTTCCTCAGTAACGTTAGATCAGTCACCTTGTTCCAGTTCTGAATTTCCTGTAAAGTAAACGAAGGTGCATCAACATCCGCACAACCACAGACTTGTAGTGTTGGAACCTCAACATCTCTTGGAAACCAAAGAAAGCAGTTTTCGGAGTTAAGCCCGTTACAGAAGAGAAGGACCTTTAAAACGGAAAGTCTTGCATAATATGCAACTGGCTTTTGACTTCGTTGAAGCTGTCGCATTACTGGGACAGCTTCAAAGAAGTCGAAATACCTAAAGCTTTAACAGCAGAATATACGGGCACATTTTTCTTAGTTTTCAGTAGATCTTTTATCTTTGTAGTCTCTTCGGGATTATCTGTGACTAATTTTATTATGTCTGCTACATCTTTATTTTGCTCCTTCAAGCCAGTTGCATAAGCAAGACTTTCCGTTGGATAATTTAAACCCTCACGCTCTTCTACTCTCCTTCACTTCTGTAACGGGCTTAACTTCGAAAACTGCTTTCTTTGGTTTCCAAGAGATGTTGAGGTTCCAACACTACAAGTCTGTGGTTGTACGGATGTTGATGCACCTTCGTTTACGGGAAATTCAGAACTGGAACATGGTGACTGATCTATCGTTACTGAGGAAGTCATCTTTTCCTTGATGACTTCAGGTCATTTGATGTCCTCTTGGAGCCATGCTTCGTACTTTTTAATGAAAGTATGTCGCGTGCGATTACATGAGATCCATTTCCTTTTCAATGCACACACATAAGTTGGGCAGAATTGTTTCAATCTCTCTTTTTATTTTCTGACAAATCAACACTATTCACAAACACTTCAAACAACACATTGGGATCTGAGAAAGAAGTGTTGTTGGCCACAAACATGAAAATATCAAAATTGGTACCAAAACCTTCCATTGCAATAGAAAATTGGAAAGAACAGAAAAATTAAAGTTTACGCGCACAAGTGCTAAAGTTACTGACAGAATTCATGCAAAACATTCTATTTATGTTTAACTACCCTCATTAAGGGTCGGATCAAATTAATTTAAATGCATCACATACTTGAAAAATTCAATACCGAAAATTCGAAATTTCAAAAAAAAATCCTACGTGTGAAGCGGCACCTAAAGGTATACAAGTGGTATGTCAAAGTAATCGCCTTAAGAGCGGCAATAGCTCGTATGAGTACCAGCCTTTCAGTTTCATTCAGTCGCAAGAAAATGTACTTTATGTCATTTCTCCCATACAAAAAAAAACTAAATATTTTTTTTCTCAGGCGCGGAGTAACTAAAATCATTCATACTACAATATGCATTAAAGAAATGTTTACCTGACACGTTCCATATTTTGGTTCTATGAATATCCCACATTGACTTTCTACGAAAGGGGAGCTCGATTTTCAGACCACTGTGCGTCGCGTTGCGTTTACTCCCGTAGCGGCTCGTCGTTAATATTCAATACTACGTGTGTGAGAGAGAGAGAGAGAGAGAAAGGTTTGTCATCGCGTTATTTTACGTTTTACGTTTATTAACATATTAGAGAGTGTACTCGTGAATATTTTACAACGTAGCATTTAGTTCTATTAATCGATTTGGACAATGCTCAAAGGTGATGGTTCTTATGTCACAATACGGAAATTAGAAATTCTTCACCAGTTCATGTTCATGTTTGAATGTTTGTTACTCAATCACGCTCTAACGGCTGAACAGATTAGGCCGAAATTTGGTACAGAGATAGCTTATAGTCGTCGAGTACCTAATCGATCAAAATAAATATTACATAATAAATATTTGAATAGTATTTAAATGACGCTAGATTTTTAGCTCATTAAATCATATAAATCTTGTTTGCTAGTCCCCAAAAATTACATAAATCCGTTTTGAATGCATTAATTATACATGAAACATCGGTCACGAATACATAAAATAACTAAACACTACCTGTAATCATAATCAGATACGAACACTTATACCACATATCAAGCACTCAGCACTCACACTTCCAATGTCGTCTATACTTTTTTAATATTCTGTTTTTATATTTTATCAATAAAGGTACTTATTTATTGAGAAAGAAAACTATCATCAATATCAATATCAATATCAATCAATATCATCATCAATCAATACATATAATAAAATCGTAACAGGTCGCTGTCTGTACATGGAAGATAAATAATAAAAAAATATTATAGGGGGGCTTTATAAACGCAATTGAACCCAAAAAAATCATTTTTAGAATTTTTGTCTGTTTGTCTGTACGTTTGTGCACGCTAATCTCAGTAACCGCTTAACCGATTGCAATGCGGTTTTCTTTATTGTGTTGAGGTTTACTCTACTTAACATTTAGTTTTTATTTGATGTCAATCGGTTTATAAATAAAAAAGTTATATCACTTTAAAGAATCATACATAAGCATGATTCTAAAAATGGGTAAATCTAAACTGGCGTGTTGGCTTAATAATAAAAGAGCTTAATGATTAAGCAAACAGGGCAGTTTCACACGCTACTTGATGAGTCTGATGAAGAAATACCTCTCCTTTTATACACCTTGTGTGACGTAAACGAAGTTACGGGTTCAGCTAGTAACTCAATAATTTATCTAACAGAAATCTGAAACAAAGCACAAAATTAATTACGTAAGTAAAAAACTGTTAAAGTTTAACATATTAATTATACAAGCTTAGAAAGTCATATTAGGCGTAATAGATAATGCCACTATTTTGTCCACTCTTCAGATTGATCTTTGTTCAATAGTTCCGTCACTCTTTTTCTAATGAGCCTTTTCCACACGTTAGAGCGAGAGCGATGCTAATGGACTCGCTCAAAAATGGTATCGTCCAAATTGACAGGTGCTCTTTAACACAAATTTAAATATCAATATTGCGGTTTAAACGTTGTATAATAATATTAATTATCATTAACTTTATTAGGACTTCCTCTGTACATCAAGATCACACCAGTTTTTGCGATAGTAATGCTACAATAAATTAAAATTAATCCGGAGCTTTCGCGGCAGCGAGATGACTCTCGGGCCGGGTTGCAGTCACTAACAGTGTGTTCCGTGTTCGGCCGCGGCGTGTCCACCGCAGTTGACTGCTACACAACACTTGTTCTGATCGCCGCATCTAGTACGTAGTACATATTATTATAGATCGATGATTTACTAGTTTGACTTGACGTTCGGTTTTGAAACATTTGTTCGGTCAAAAAAAAACATCACTCAGCTGATCAAATCAGATGTGTCAATGTCAAATATGTCAATGTCAAGTAAATGTGTCCCAAAAGAGTTACGAGTTTCATGAGAGAGAACTCTATTTTATTTAAAAATTATGAATTAATTTCATAATTTCGATACTAGAAACCAAGTAATAATGTTCTTGAAATTTGTATTCAGTTGTAGATTCTATAGTAGCAAAGTCCTTACTGTTCAAAACAATGCACGGCGGCGTATTGCTCCTCTCAAGAAAACATTGGATGTGCTTTCAAAGGATTTGCCAGAAATAATTTCGAAAAAGAAGGCTACAAATTTTTATCCCGAACACGCTGATGTAGTCATAATAGGAGGAGGATACATAGGATCCGCTGTCGCATATTGGTTGAAAACAAGAGCAGGTGAAGGGCTTTCGATAGTGGTGTTAGAAAAAGATTTTACAGTAAGTTAATAAATATTTTTCGGACGTTTGTAGCTTGAATCGCTAGTATAAGATTGTGTTGTGGGATACTAGACAACTGATAAACAAAATATATTCATAAAAAAGAAATTGTTAAAAATTACAGTGAAACTTCCTATCACAAATATTACAAAGAAGGCTAATTCTATGTTGTATGTGGTCAGAAAAGCGTTTAATATTATTACCAAGGACTTGTTTTTGAAAATTTACAAAACATACATACGATCCCATCTGGAGTATGCTTATCAAATATGGAGCCCATACTTTTAGAAAGACATAACTATGCTTGAAAAAGTACAACGTAGAGCTATGAAAATGGTGTGTACACTAAGAAACAATACCTATGAAGAACGCCTTAATGAATTGAAGTTAACCACATTGAAGGACCGTAGGAAAAGGGGAGATCTCATTGAAACATACAAAATGTTAACTGGACACTACAATGTGAAGGGTATTGGCGATGTCTTTACAATGAACTCAAACCACCACTTGAGGGGTCACTCGCTAAGGCTTACCAGGTCTCCTTCTGCTAGCAATCCGAGAAGACACTTTTTGCCAAATCGCGTTGTGGATATGTGGAACAATCTACCAGAAAATGTTATAAGTGCTCAATCAATGAATAGTTTCAAAAATAGACTTGACGAACATTTAAATAAGAACTAGTAACATTATAATAAATAACACAAGTGCAGTGATATGCACGCATCAGATCCAAGATCTGCTAGTGCATTAAAAATATAATATAATAATAATATATTTACATTATTATTACTCGGATATAAAGTAAATCCAAACTCTTAAACCAAAGATTTTTGTACCACACAAAACTTGGTCTGACCCAGGATTCGATCCAGATACCTTAGCAGGGCAGTCACATACACCACCACTGCACCACTGTTAAATAAACATCATCATCATGGACATTTTTTACATAACACAATCTGATACCAAAGTATGCTAGGATTAACCAAAGACTTCTATATAAACTGAGGTAGACATGCCCTACGCACCGATTTTTGAAACCTATAAACTGAGCTAATTAGCAGCGTTGCTCGCACTGTTGTGAGTCAAAACTTCGAGAGTAGGTGCTCGGCTTGCAATCGGAGTCCATACGCCTTCTCTTTTACTCTTTTTCTATTTGTATATTGCTATTGTGTGTGGTGAAAATTACGTAAAAAATATTTAGGTATAAGTGAGTGTAGTCTTATTAATGTGTGTATTTGAGGATTGCTTTTGAAACCTCGTTTGTTAGAGTACGGCGCGTCTACCTCAGTTTATATAGAAGTCTTTGGGATTAACGTGCTTGTGATATATGGATACTAATATTTACATACTCGCGTCATTGCGTCGAATACTGTTCTCACATTTGGGATGATTCCGAGAGGTACTTGCTAGACGCGCTTGACGCTATGCAGAGACGTGCTATCCGAATAATTGGTTGTCCTGAGGTGACGGGAGGCCTTGAACAGTTGGCGCAGCGAAGAACCATAGGGTCCTTGGCTGCCTTCTACCGACTTCACGGCAAATGTTCTGAAGAGCTCTTCAACCTGATCCCACCCTCTCCTTTCCAATCCCGCACAACGCGTGCTGGGCAGAGATGCCACTCATACACAGTGGAGAGAATCTTGCCAAAACAAAGCTTTTAAAAGATCGTTCCTCTGTCGAATTATAAAAACCTGGAACGACCTGCCTGCACACATGTTTCCATCATCTTACAATCCCGGGTTCTTTAAGAGGAGCGTGAAGAGGCTCATCACAAGGCCGCCAACTTGAGGACCAATGTCAGAAGTGGCCCTCAATCGCTAGATGCGCCACGGCTTTCCATCAGGCTAGTGGCGACGTCAATTTGGCGAGCTAAATATAAAAAGAAATACCTTTTTTGTAAATACAGACATATAATACATAGAAATGCTGATGTGGTAAACTATAGTGGAACTGGATTGAATTACATATATGTTATAATTTTATCATTAGCAGGTTTTGGGATCTGATGCACTTGTGTCATTTATTTATCTTACTAGACCAGGGGTCGGCAAGGCGCGGCTCGCGAGCCGCATGCGGCTCTTTGGGTGTAGACCTGCGGCTCTTTAGTTGCATACATAATTATCATATTATTCATTTTCAAGAATATTTTCACCCTTTCATTTTCAAAAATACCACAAAAGTCTTACTAGTAGTTAAACAAGCAATCTCGCCTAATGGTGGTGTGCTGCGCTTGAAAGCGTTATATGGAGCACCATTTTCTTTTTAATAGGATTCTGCTGCGATGTCCGCAGCGGGCCATAGCCCAGAGAATAGAATATCATAGAGACAGCATATCTAATTCTGACAGTCTGTCGCGGAACCTAGAGGCCGCAGTTCTGGCAGAAATTTACCGGCCCAATGCTTTTGTGCGTCAAAATGGCAAACAACCATCTTCGGAAGAGATTGAAAGCTGGCGTGTTAGAGCGCGCAATGATCTCATTCATAAATGGCGCACCAGGCTAGATCTCGGCGGTAAGCATTGAGATCGTCTCTGCCATCTTATTTATTCTGAGGTCCTGGGTAGAAAAGCGGCACTGACATACCTACCACCTCACACAGCTCCTCACGGGTCACGGATATTTTAGTAAATACCTGCATGATGTGGGTAGGCATTGAGCCTGAGGCAACGTACCCACTGCGAGGACGGCGCCGTGGATAAAGCGCTGCACACCCTCGTTTTTTGTACGGAGTGGAGTGGCGAGCATACCGCTCTAAGAGTCCTAAATTGGCCCGGTCGCGTCGCTGTCTATTATAGTTTACGCTATGTTAGACAGCGAAGAAAATTGGTTCGGCTGTTGTTTTGACGTCAACGGCAATGAGAAAAGCGCTGCGGGTGCCAGAGCGGGATGGCCTAACACTTCCAGTATGCCAACCTCGCACGCGTGGCCGACGATGCAAGCTTTATGACAGCCGTGAGACTGAATAAGACGCACCCCTCGTGTTCAGGCGTCGCGGCAGTGACGTTTCGGTGGGTAATATTTAGACCCCCAGAGTCGAGACTGTTGCAGGTAGCTGTTGTACGCTTGCCTTCCCCGTGACCCAAAAATAGTGACAAGAAGGAACATCGCAGGGTTTTAATGCGAGAATCCCATATAATCACTCAGATTTTTTTAATTGTGGAAATTCTCCAAAACCACCCTGTGACTTACCATCTGCCTATGGCCGTAAGTCGTGGAAATGCCCTTCGAAGAATGTTCTTAGAGCTTCCGACAGACTTGGTTTGTCTCTATAGCAGACTTCCCCGCAGTCTAGTCTATCCCACTTCTTAGGGGGGGGGGGGGGGGGGGATCAAGAAAGATTTTGTGGCTCTTTAAAAATGTTGTAATTTAAAATCGTCATTTTTGGCTCTTCCGACTCAAAAGGTTGCCGACCCCTGTACTAGACGATGCTCGCGGCTTCGCCCGCGTGAAATTCGATACCTGTTCCCGCTTCCCGTGGGAACATATTCCCGGGATGAAAAGTAGCCTATGTTTTATTCCAGACTATAAGCTATCTCTGTACCAAATTTCAGCCCAATCCGTTCAGCTGTTAGAGTGTGATTGAGTAACAAACATCCAAACATCTAAACATCCAAACATCTTCACAAACTTTCACATTTATAATATTAGTAGGAAGTAGGATAGGATACTAGCTGACCCGGCGAACTTTATTCTGCCATTACAATTATTTTTTTTCTTTGAATTTGTACCTGGCTTTATCTAATACTAGCGGACGTCACGCTGTTTCACCCGCGTAGTTCCCGTTCCCGTGGGAATACGGGAATAAAATATAGCCTATGTTCACCGCAAAGAGTGTAGTTTCCCAACAGTGAAAGTATTTTTCAAATCCGTCCAGTAGTTCCGGAGCCTATTCGTTATAAACAAACAAAAATACAAATCTTTCCTCTTTATAATATTAGTATAGACTAGCGGACGTCACGCGGTTTCACCTGCGTAGTTCCCGTTCCCGTGGGAATACGGGAATAAAATATAGCCTATGTTCACCGCAAAGAGTGTAGTTTCCCAACAGTGAAAGTATTTTTCAAATCCGTCCAGTAATTCCGGAGCCTATTCGTTACAAACAAGCAAACTTTATAAACCTTAAATGACATGAAAAGTGTAAGGGTAAATTTGATTCTTCCTTATTTCTTATTCCTGATAGTAAAACTATGTTTAAATATTTATATTTTCAGTATAAAGAAGCTCAATCGAATATATCATTAGCAACACTAAGTCAGCACTTTTCACTGCCTGAAAACATTCAGCTGTCCAAATTCAGTGTAGACTTTTTGAGGAATGCTAGAGAACATTTAAATCCAGACTGTGACCTTCAGTTCACTCCTACTGGTTCTTTAGTTTTAGCCAGTGAAAAGTATGCAAGCCGATTAGAAGAAAATGTTACCTTGCTAAACGAACTTGGTGTGAAGACCCAAGTTCTAACTACAGATGAAATGAACAAAAGGTTTCCTTGGATAAATACGAAAGATGTAAAGCTAGGTAAGATACTTATTAATGTCCAATGATTTTCATAAAATCGTGTATATTTTGTAAACTAGCTATAAATTGGAATAGGTAGAGGAAAAAAAACAGGCCGAGACAAACTCGAGTCGGGTGACTCAATGAGGTTCATACAATCTATCTAGTCGATTTCAATGCCATAAAAACACAGGCGTGTGCGTTTAAAGCTAAAAACCGGCCAAGTGCGAGTCGGATTCGCGCACAGAGGGTTTCGTACCAAAAACGGCAAAAAATCACTTTTGTTGAGCCCCCCTTTTTTTCTGATTTGTTGTTATAGCCATAACAGAAATACATCATTAGCGAAAATTTCAGCTCGCTTTCTGGTTTCTGAGATACAGCCTCGTGAGATAGACAGACAGACAGACGGCGAAGTCTCATGAGTAGTTTCCCGTTTTTACCCTTTGAGTACGGTCAGGACCAGCATTCTGAAGAAAGGGTAAATACCTCTACCCTTTCTCTAAAAACCCCATTTCCTACCCTTACCCTTTCATCAGAATGCTGCGGTTCTGAATAACCTGGACATCCTAGGGATGTCGAAGCTGAAGTTCTGAAGAAGGTGTACGAGAAGAGCGCCCTGGTGCGTAGCAGTGGGGGTCGCCCGGTCCCGAAAGACATCGATCGCTGGAGAAGGTCGGCTCGCGACGATCTCTTCTAGGAGTAGGCCATTAGGTTGAAGGTGGGGGCCGTCCGGCCCATCCTGCGGGCTTGGGTGGAGAGGACGCACGATGCGCAGGCCTACCACCTCATGCAGCTCCTTACAGGACATACCTACTTAGGTACAACGAGAAGCGTTAAGCCGCGGGCGCAGCGTAGTAGGTACTGCAGCGTCTTTAGCTGCACTACCTAATCTATCACGGAAAGTGTTCTGAGGCCTCAAACTGGATGTCAGTGGAGAGCGGAGCGACGGCGATTGCGGCGCCACAGTTCAAGAGAGTAGTCAACTTCGAACAAACGCACCGAGAGCAGTTTGCTTGTCTGCGAGTGCAGTGCAGCCTTACTCTCAGTCTCTTGTACTCTGGCGCCGCGCTCTCGCCGGAATCGCCGTCGCCCCGCTGACATCCAGTTTGAGGCCTAAAGAACTCTTCAACCGTCTTCTGGTTTGCCGGACCAGGCGCCTTAACCGTTGGACCACCGAGAGACCATTATTCTCAACCGACAAAATTGTTTCACCTCACTACGTCTTGACCGACTTAAAAATAAAATCTCATTTAATTTGTGATTGGGTTAGCATAGGTACCTACTTATTGCTTTTCAAAATTATCTCTACAATTTTTATTTTTTACAGGTTGTATGGGCACTGAAGGTGAAGGTACATTCAATTCATGGTCCTTCCTAAAAAGCCTAATCCAAAAATCTCAAGAGCTTGGCACAAATTATGTTAATGCTGAAGTAATTGATTTTGAAATAGAGAAACAAAAAGATGTTCTTATGGAAGGTGTAAAACCAGGCACATTTGAAAGAATAAACAAAGTTGTTTATAGAACAGCAGAAAATGAGGAATATGAGATTAAATTTGCTATATGTGTCTTAGCAGCAGGCGACAATTCAGGCAATCTAGCAAAGTTAGCTAAAATAGGCACTGGAGATCATCTTCTTCAATTACCATTGCCGATAGAGAAAAGGTGAGCTATAATCAGGACTCCGTCAAGCAGTAGCTGCTGAACACTATAAGTAATCTAGCCACCGCACTGATAACATTCCTGTACTAGTACCCCAAATAGTGTACATTTACTTATCAACTGTACATAATTGCCCAAATAAAGTTAAACACATGTCATATACTCCGCCTTAAAATAGGCCACACGCTGCGGCGCTGCGCCAAAACCCAAAATCCAAAGTGTAGGGTACCACATCAATAGTGCTTTTCTCCCTTCCCACATCAACAAAGTCAAAGTCTTCAGTGTGCCTAATAGGGCCATAAATCCACGGGATCCGATAGAGGTGTATGAGATAATGAGATGCATATTTCCCACGAATTCAGGTGGTACCTTATAACAAAACCATATCAGTGCATGCGTTTCGTCCGCATATTCATGAAGGACTAGCTGGATGTGACTTCCTCACGCAGTCCCTATCATGATTTCGCACGGTCACAAATAGCTTCATCACTATCAAATACAGTTCTCATGTATGCTAATGAATAATGAAGTAACATTAGACTTTAATTTTTTTTTTAGGGAATACAATGTGTACTCAGTTGAAGATAAGGCTACAAAAACAGGGTTATGCACTCCATTGGTAATGGATACTACAGGATTGTGGCTGACAAAAAATGGTTTGGAAGACAGCCTTATGTGTGGGATGTTACCTACAATGAAAGATGACACAACAGATATGTCCGAAACTGAATATTTCAACAATATTATCAAGCCTTCTTTATTACATAGATTCCCGTTCTGTGCCAACGCAAAGGTATGTACTATGTAACAACGAGTATGATTAAATCTTAATAAAAGGGACTATACAAAGGTACAAATAGTACATTCGTACGCGATGTAATGGGTGGGCAAACCTTTATATCCCTAACGCTGTTGAACAGAATTGTCACAAAATTTAAAAGAACTGGTTAAGGGACGGGTCCCTGGTGTATTCGACAGCATCAGGGAAAGATTTATTGTCGCCAATCCCTACTGTCCCTACTAATATTATAAATGCGAAAGGAACTCTGTCTGTCTGTCTGTTACACTTTCACGCCTAAGCGGCTGGAACGATTGAGATAAAATTTGGTATAGGGATAGTTCGAGGCCCTGGGAAGGACTTAGGCTACTTTTTAACCGACTGCGCAATAGGAGGGTTATGATTTTACGCGATAACCGACTTCTACGCGGTCGAAGCCGCGGGGAACAGCTAGTGAACCATAAAATCAGAAACTTGGAAGTCAGAAATGTTTCAAATGATATAAATATCAGTCTCAAGGACCCTTTTGTTACGAATCCAGTCGTTCAAACTTTGACCAAACCATGACTTGAGTAACACATACAAGACCTTTTGTGTACTTGACTATAAACAAAACCATATTAAATGAATAGAGGTGTACCTACTCTTCAGACAGATTCTCGACCGCATGACGTGAATCGGACGGAAATTTACAGGTGAAACGTCACTTGTATCATGTTTTACCGTTTCTAAATAAAAATTATATGAAAAAGCTAATAGCCAAAATTAAAGTTATTTCCTAGTGTTTTGTATGTACGTACCAGTAATACAATTTATTAGGTACAGAAAAATCGATTCAGTCTTAGAACTGCGACTGTGGTCACTTGTTTAACATGAATCACTGACATTTATTTTAACACCAAAAAAATGTTGTTTCCAGATCAATAAATATAAAAAAGAAAGTCACGACTGTAACAGTTTCGACAACACCGGTGTTTTGGGACCGCATCCATATCATAATAATTTATTTATTGCTGCTGGATTCGGGAGATATGGTATGTACTTTCCTCTAACTGTACTCTGCTCCAAAGATAATATAACACTTACGTTTCTCTGCTCTTTTGTCTTGGTGGCAGTGATAGTTCACGCGACTTTTCAGTGTTCCTTACCTAAAAGGCATAAAACGGGACCCTAATACTGAGCATTGGCTCTCCATGACCACGCCAGGCTATCTCATGAAAGTGATAGCTAGTCAGTTAAAATTACCACAAATTTTGCCTGCTGTTAATGAGACCTCTCTGTTTCGAATCCTAAAACAAAATATAAGATCCGCATTGTTCAACAGTTAATGTGTTTCCAATTCAGTTTTCTAAATCGCATAGCACACAAGTTTAGTTTGGACTAGATGGCGCTTGTGTGGAAATGTCGAATCACATAGTGTGCTTTTTAGGGTTCCATACCCAAAGGGTAAAAAACGGGACCCTATTCATGAGACTCGCCGTCCGTCTGTCAGTCTTTCTGTCCGTTCGTCACGAGGCTGTGTCTCAGGAACCGTGATAGCTAGAATTGAAATTTCCACAGATGATTTATTTCTGTTGCCGCTATAGTTATAAAATAATACTAAAATCAGAAAAAAAGGGGGATTAAGGGAGGCTTGGGAGCCTCCCTTAATCCCCCTTTTTTTCTTTTTTACTATGTTGTATGGGTACAACAAACGCAATTTATGTCGTATTTTGGTACGAAGCCCTCCGTGTGCGAATCCTACTGGCAATTGGCCGGTTTTTTCCATTCCAAACACCACACAGTCCTGACTTCTTAACATACTGCAGTATACAATCAACTGAATTTCCCTTAGCTTGCTTTGTATTTTCTACATTTTATACAGCGTACATCTGTAGAAGAACCGACGCTCGATGGAGCAAACGAGTTCTAGAGTGGAGACCGCGACTCTGTTAGCGTAGGGTAGGACGTCCACCCGCCAGATGGACCGGCGACCTGGTAAAGGTCGCAGGCTGGGACTGAAATCAAAAGGCGCAGGACCGCGTACTGTGACGTGAATTGGGAGGCGTCTACGTCCAGCAATGGACTGCTATAGGTTGATTTTATTGATTGATACAGCGTAATATTAATTTCAGGTCCTCAACATGCACCAGGATTAGGCAGAGCCATAGCAGAGTTAATTATAGACAGTCAATATACAAGTATAGATTTCACAAGATTTGGTTTTGATAGGTTTCTAATGAATGAAACAATTGTAGATTTCAATGTATATTAATTACTTTAGAAATAAATTAGATATATTTATTATTTTACTTATTTATTTAGTCAAACCTATGAATTGCATAGTTTCAACTACCACAGTTTGGCAAAAAAAAATGTTTGGAAACGGACAACATTGTTGAAATGCTGTCAAAACTTCCCAAAGGTCAGATAATAAAGTATTTACTACAAATTGCATATTATTGCCTCATTTTCCCATTCCGCAGTATTTAATATTCTATTTGAACTGAGCAGGTGGTCCAGCAAACAAAGCTCCTCCCTGTTTTGATGCAGCACGAGATGGGGCAAAGCCTAAGAGCTTCTGAATGTTTTGCCTGGAAAAGTCAAACCAATAAATATGAGTTAGTGGAGTATCTCTGTTGTAACCGCACAAAAACCCCCGCCCCCACGAAATCCGTTATGGTTCTCACAGTGCAAAAATGCCAGCCCTTAAATAAATCGCCCCCAAAGGCGCAAAGCCCGTATGTTGAAGCCAATCCCAGTCGTGTTTCGGGTCTGGTTACTGCCATCCTCTCAAGTTTCACAGCTACATTAAAATCTTAGCCATATTTATGACGGGAGCCTCATGTTTCGTGGAAATTCTGACTGGATTTTCTTTGGCTCTCAATATTTTATCTTTACTAAATGAAAACTGTCGCAAGTTGGGGCACCTGCCGACTGACGTAAGGGCCCCAGGGAAAGTTTGAAATCGACGGCAGTTGCTCGCAGAAAAAAGCCAAATCACAGATACCAATTTAAGCCAATAAACGCTTTCCCAGGCCGACAAAGTACATATCATAACTGTAAATAATAATAAAACCTTATAGTTAAGTGATGAGCTTACCTAATGCTCATAGTGCACAGTATGTACAAGAAAATGAAAGAACAGTCTGTGTAATTGTCGCCTGGCAGGTTCCTGTGGCTGAGACCTTGAATCCATGAGATAGGATAGAAAGGAAGTTTGGCCACAACTCTCCCATCAAAACTGAAAACACAAATCTGTTTTAAAAGTAGTAGCTAATTTGCTAAGTGCAAAAGGACATGCAATTGATCACTAGATAGTCATGGCCACAGTATGTAGTCAATAGGGTCTGAATAATTAAGATGATAATATAATTTTGATAGTTCCCAGGGGAAGTGTAAGGCCCTTCGTACATAAGGCTACGCAAATCTTCGATACTAATGTTGTCAACTTATGTCGCGAATATTTGGTAACGCACGAACCGTACACACGAGATATCTCAAGACGCGATTTTGTCTATTCTGCCACTGTAGACATAGCGACAACACGTCTCAGACTAATTTAATTTACGAAATGTCTAACACAAGTGACGATAAAACTATGATTTTGGCTCACTATCTTTACCGAAAGCGAAGAAATCGTCGTAATAGGAAATACTGGGTTCATCCATATTTAGAAAAAAAATTAAAGTGTAAACTGTTTGTAGCTGCAAAAAAAATTAAAACAAACAGATACTAAATTCAAATTGAATATTCATCAATTGCTCTGCCATCTTGAAAATCGCAGCGACGTTAGTAGCGACGATCTCGACCGGCAGGTAGCGCGCGACTGGCGTCGGCGACGAATGAACAAAATGTCGGCGACGCATGTCTGTGTACGAACCTCTTTGAATTTGTATTGCGGTAGTCGCTTAGAGACCAAAATCGTTGGGTATCGAAGATTTGCGTAGCCTAGTGTACGAAGGGCCTTAGTTGTATGTTTCCTGTTTACAGTATGGGGTTCCTCAGAAGGTACAAGTTTTTTTTGCAGGGCAGCGCGAGTGTAGCGTTAATGGTGTTGCAAACCCCAAAGGCTATGGTGACCACTTGCCACCGGGTGGGCCGTATGCTTGTCAACAAACTGCATCTCATGAACCGTGATAGATAGATCATTGATTCTCGTTGCCGCTATAACAACTAATACTAAAAACAGAATACAAATAATTTTTAAGGTTTCAGGGGAGGCTCCCAAACAATAAATTCACGTTTTTTGGTAGGCACTCGAGTGACTACAAGAATTCCTTCTAGGGCTCTGCAATTAAGTATATGTTGTTTAGTAGCAAAACACTACGCAGTTAACAATCGCACTGCCCATATTTGCTGCGAGGTCACCAGCTGCGTGCACGAATTTTTATACTTACATGCTATTAAACATGCTGAGTAATGCTGTAAATGCAAATCCAATGGCAAACATTGACTTCATTTTAACTAAGGAAAGATCCCGGTTATTGTTCTTCAGTCGTTCCTCTTCCCTCTCAATTTTCTTCTTGTGTTGTTTATCCAGTGAGTCCCCATGGGCTTCCTTGCGCTTTTCAACTGTAACATTGAAATTAATTAAATAGTTAATTTTACTAAAGAATGCATGATGATCCGACAACCTGAAGAAGGTTGCAGGGTTTGACTGGATGCACAAAGCACAGGATCGTGGATCGTGGCGTAATTTGGGAGAGGTCTATGTCCAGCAATGGACTGCCATAGACTAGACTGCGAGCAGTAGCCTTCTTTTAGGGAGGTGTTGGGTGGGAGCGGTGTTGAAGTGAGCTTTGACCTTTTATAGTCCGAGGAAGGTTCTTGGATACTTTGAGTTGATATAAAATACAGATTTATGAAGTAGTCTATCTAAGCCAGGGGTCGGCAAGAATTTTTAGGTGGGGTCCAGAAATCTGTGTAAAAATTTTAACGAAGTCCGGAAAGAAATCAGCAAGTACCACAAGTATGAAGCAGGGCGGGATAGCACGTGTGCGTTCGCGCAGCGGAATGTAGTTGAATTTAAAGATTTTAATTATGCAGATATTTAGTGTATGACGTCGTGTAATTGTGTACGGTAAAAAGAAAATTGTGTATGCAGCCATTGTGGAGAAATTCGCCAAAAACGGATTCCGCTGGGCGAACGTTGTCCTGGCGGAACTCTTTTTTAATCCATGCACTTAGAAGAAAAAAAATGTGTCCAAAAATTAGTGTGTATTTGTGTGTAATTGTGTATGTATGAATAAAATTAGTGTATGCATAAACTTCGGAGAAGTTCAAGTTTCCGCTACGCGAACGTTTGGCCATTAGCTAGTTTTCATATAAAGCGCTTATATAGAGAGCTGTAGATTTTTACATACGTTGTTTTGAATTTGTTTATATTTGTTTAAAAAACAGATTTAGAAAAAATCGTAGGATTTAAAAGAAAAAAATATAAACGTAAAATACGCTTATTAGATCGTAGTTCGTAAAGAATACACTTTGGGGTCTAGATTTTCACGTTTATACAAACATTGTTAGTGCCTGCAACATGTTGCCAAGTATCAATGATGTTCCGTTAGTAATTAAAGGGTTATAGGACAATTTACCATGAATAAGATCACTGTTTACAACACAGTCAAATATCACGACGTCCTAAAGGAATTGCATAGTAAAATGTATTCCAATAATTAGTTTATTAATTCAACTAGTCACATGCAAAATTTCATCTCATTAAATTCAGTAATTAAAGAGAAACAATCAAAATACTGACAGAGCATCGAAAGCCTACATAACCCGACCAAGTTCGAATGGCATCAAAAAAGCGGCCGTGCCATATATCTAAGTAACGCTCTTAACCTTCCAGTATAGTATTTATTATTATGGTACAGTTGCTTACACAAGCGTTAGGAAAAAATAAAACAATTGCATTTCTTGAATGCAATTTTTTTTTAAATAATAACGCCACTATCCACGATAAAAATAAATCTTCTATTAACAAGTACTTCTCTAATTAAACTTTTGTAATTATATTTATTATTTACTAGCTGACCCCGCAACTTCGTTTACGTCACATAAGGCGTATGAAAGGAGAGGTATTTCTTCCATTAGATTCATCAAGCAGCGTGTGAAACTGCCCTGTTTGCTTAATCATAAAAGAGCTTAATGATTAGGACTATTTTAAAACAATTAAGTCCGCGCCGAAAGCGTGGACTGAATTGTTTTGGAGATTAAGCCAACACGCCAGTTTAGATTTACCCATTTTTAGATTCATATATGTCTATGTATAATTCTTTAAAGTGATATAACTTTTTTATTTATAAACCCATTGACATGAAATAAACACTAAATGTTAAGTGGAGCAAACCTCAACACAATAAAGAAAACAGCATTGCGATCGGTTAAGCGGTTACTGAGATTAGTATGCACAAACGTACAGACAAACAGATATACAGACATACAGACAAACAGACAAAAATTCTAAAAATCATTGTTTTGGGTTATATTGAATTCATAAAGCCCCCTATATTTTTTTTCTTATTTATCTTCCATGTACAGACAGCGACTTGATACGATTTTATTATATGTATTGACATTGATTTCTCGCCACCTGTTACGTAGAAACCCAAAAAATGGCGAAATGTGTGTGACACAGAAATGTCACACCTCTGCCTACCCCTTCTGGGATAACAGCCGTGAGCGTATGAATGAATGAATGAAAATACAGCTCTCAGGTACTAATCGGCACGGCAGAACTTGGCATACAACTCATGTGCGCGCACAGGCGCGTGTATTTTGAGCGTATCGGGACCGCAGCTGAGGTGCTTGTCATGACTAGTCCCTTGTTCATAAAAACTTAACGTTAACAAACGCTTGATAACCATCCTCTGTCATTGGTTAGAGACAGCATTATAATGTGTTTTAATTAAAAAAAAAAATTAACAAAAAAAACCGACTTCTATCAAAAACTAAAAATTGAAAAATAAAAACACTGCTGTAAATCGTTGAGGATTTCCGTCGATTCGAGGGATTTCTTCGATTTCTCCAGGATCCAAGCGTCAGATTCTGACTTCCTGTATATGGGACGACATGGGAAGCACCAGCTTTCAAATAAAAAAAGAATCATCAAAATAGGATAACTCTTTCAAGTGATTTGCCGGTAACAAACATAAAAAAAATACAGACGAATTGAGAACCTCCTCCTTTTTTGGAAGTCGGTTAAAAATAGGTTTAATAAACAATTATGAATATGGGGGTAAGAATAATATGTATTTCGAGCTTCAATAAAAATTTAAATCACTGTTCACATATAAATTATATCGAAACAACAATTGTGTTATCACCTGTACCAGTTCAAAACCGGTATTAGACTGTAAATTTTAGAATGTTACCTAAATATATTGCACGGCCGCTTTTTTGATGCCATTCGAACTTGGTCGGGTTATGTAGGCTTTCGATGCTCTGTCAGTATTTTGATTGTTTCTCTTTAATTACTGAATTTAATGAGATGAAATTTTGCATGTGAGTAGTTGAATTAATAAACTAATTATTGGAATACATTTTACTATGCAATTCCTTTAGAACGTCGCGTGATATTTGACTGCTTTGTAAACAGTGATCTATTCATGGTAAATTGTCCTATAACCCTTTAAATACTAACGTAACATCATTGATACTTGGCAACATGTTGCAGGAACTTACAAGGTTTGTACAAACGTGAAAATCTAGACCACAAAGTGCATACTTTATGAACTACGACCTAATAAGCGTATTTAACGTTTATATTTTTATCTTTTAAACCCTACGATTTTTTCTAAATCTGTTTTTTAAACAAATATAAACAAATTAAAAACAACGTATGTAAAAATCTACAGCTCTCTATATAAGCGCTTTATATGAAAACTAGCTAATGGCTAAACGTTCGCGTAGCGGAAACTTGAATTTGTTCGAAGTTTATGGATACACTAATTTTATTCATACATACACAATTATACACAAATACACACTAATTGTTGGACACATTTTTTTTCTTCTAAGTGCATGGATTAAAAAAAAGTTTCGCCAGGACAACGTTCGCCCAGCGGAATCAGTTTTTGGCGAATTTCTCCACAATGGCTGCATACACAAATTTCTTTTTACTGTACACAATTACACGACGTCATATACTAAATATCTGCCAAATTAAAATCTTCAAATTCAACAACATTCCGCTGCGCGAACGCACACGGATAGCACGACAAAAAAAATTGATTTCTTGGTGGGGGGCGTTTTTTTTTTTTACGTGAGGGAAAATCCTCATGGATGTCATGCCGGACTCCTACCGACTAAAAAACCTCACGTAACGCCCAACAGCCTATGGTTGTGAGCCCCGGGTAAGCCCTCTGAAGGATGTCCCAGGACTCCCTATAGAGCCACGGCCGCCGCTGCGGCCTCGCCCAGGGGTTGGTTCGGGTGCTATCCCGCGTCTTTGGGGGGTTTCGGGTGTGATCCTGCTTCTCAGAGGGGGCGTGCGTAAATTCCTCACGTCACGCTGCCGTCATGGGCCTGCTTCTGTAAGGACGGTGAGCGACCCTCTCACCGTCCTCAGACCCCCCGGTCATGGAGGCCGATAGTCCTCCGCCGCCGACTGCGGAACTCGTGTGGGAGAGTCCTCTCCCGTACCCGCCCCGCCGCCTCCTTCACGAGCATGACCTGCTCGCAGAAAGAGGCGGCGAAGTCCCACTTACTCCCGCTGGAGAGCATGGCTCGCACCATGGTCTTGAGCAAGAGAGTGTCCACGTCCAGGCCCACTACGAGGACCTGGTGCTGTTGCGCCCATGCTGTGCACTCCACCAGCGTGTGGAGCGCCGTGTCATCGCTGCGGTCCTCGCAGGGCCGACACTCGGCCGTGATTTCCCGGTGTCTTCGCTACAGATACCTACCGAAGCTACAGTGCCCGGTTAGTATCTGTGACAACCGATGTGAGAGAGCACCGTGTCTCCTCTCCAGCCACTCGTCCATGACCGGTTTGAAGGCCTCGATTGTGGCGAATCCCCCCTTTGGTTGCTTAAGTCGCACCTTCCATGTCTCCACGGTTTCCTGGTGGAGCAGGGTCTTGGTGGGGGGCGTCTGTAATCCTCGAACTAATTTTTTTCAAGGAAAGCTATTTAACAGAGATATTTCAATGTATGTCAATCCAAATTGATATCTAGTTTTTGCAGTTATGTTTTATTTTTCTGTGGGAGGTGTGTGTGGTCCAAAATTCTTCGAAAGATACCGTTCTATGCATTTGCAAAGTAAATCAATTATCTCCATGTGAAGTGATAGTTTTGACAGATGAAGCAACTTGGCGTCAAATCTGTTCATTCTGTCGCTTTATCAGCTTCAAATGGCGTTTGACAAAACGGATAAGCTTGCCCACCTCTGCAAAGTCTCGAAATCTTGTAGAAAATTTGACAAGAAAATTTTCTACAAGATTTCGAACACTCTTCTTCAGAGTTTTCCTTTTCATATAAATAGTTAAGAAAATATTTAAATCCCATCAAATATAACGAAATTGCACAAACTCAAACACAAAGATAGCTACGCTAATACTGGATAGAAGCAAATCAGGCAAAAAAAAAAATCGTGGTAAATCAATTTCAGCTGGCTTTGCATTTATTTGACGGTCCGAGGTTCGACCTTTTCAAGACCGTTTCAAGAATGAGTATCATTAAAAATTATAATTATAAAATAAGAATTACATATTTACAGAAAAATGGGGGAAGATGACAAAAAACGGATTGTTAATAAAAATTTTAACGGATTATTATAATAAAACATTACAATATTGGCATATTTTGTTAAATAACTTCAAATTTATAATAATTGTTGAGTATAACATTATTAATATTTAGCTCGCCAAATTGACGTCGCCACCAGCCTGATGGAAAGCCGTGGCGCATCTAGCGATTGGGGGCCACTTCTGCCAGTGGTCCTCAAGTTGGCGGCCCTGTGATGTGCCTCTACATGCACCTCTTGAGGAACCCGGGATTGTAAGATGACATGTTTCTCAGAATGAGATGACCTTTTTCATCGAATTCATACCAAAAATGTGGTTCTTAAATCAAATATATGATTTGTAAAACAGAAATATGAATTGTTTATCAAAAATACTAACTTGCTCTTTAAATTATACAATCTTATAACGGAATAGGTAAGGTTAGGTTAGACTTTTAATTTTTTGATCAATAAAATTTAAATTTGTAGACGTGACTGATTAAATTGGGGGTTTACTTAGAATAAAAGATGTTCCTAAAAGTAAATTAGGCGATGGTTTTCCTTAAAAAAGTTTTAATATTTTTGTTGAACTAAGGAATTAGTAGATATTATACAATTTTGATAAAATAAAATAAAATAAATAAAATAAAATAAAATAAAATTTATTCCCTTTGAAATTTTTAAAAAATTATTTAGGTTTGTCAAAATTTTTGTGACTCTACCGGGGGTTCGGAAATACTACAGACTGAGAAGAACACCCCAAGAAACTCAGTCTGGTCCCTTCTCTTCTAGTATCTTAGTATCTAATACAGTTTTTTTTTAATGTAGAAAGGAGCAATTCGTGTCACTGCCAGGCAGCCTTGTCTTCTAGAAAGTCTTTAATGCTATAATAAGCTTTCTGGCACAATTTAAGTTTTATTAGTTTTTTAAATTTATTAACTGACAAACCTGTTATGGCTGTCGGCAATGTATTGTACATTCGAATACAATTGCCCGCAAAAGAATTGCTTATTTTATTAAGCCTAAATCTAGGTACAGCCAATTTATTCTTATTTCTTAAGTTTAGATTATGGATATCACTATTTTTAATAAATTTACTGTTATTTTTATGAGTATATAATAAGTTTTCATATATGTACTGTGAATACACAGTAAGTATGTTGATATCCTTAAACTTTTCTCTTAATGACTCCCGAATCCCCATACCATAGATAGCCCGGACAGCCCTTTTCTGCAACACAAAGATAGATTCGATGTCGGCGGCGTTACCCCATAATAGTATGCCATAGGTCATGACACTGTGAAAATAGCTAAAGTAGACAAGACGCGCTGTTCTAATGTCTGTCAGTTGTCGGATCTTTTTAACGGCATAGGCTGCAGAGCTCAGTCTGCCCGAGACTTTCTCGATATGAGGCCCCCACTGCAAGTTGGAGTCTAACTTTATGCCCAGAAAGACAGTTTCATCGACCAATTCTACTTGATCATCCTTAATCTTAATACTGGTGTTAACGAGCCTAACATTTGGCAAGGTGAATCTAATACATTTTGTTTTAGTTTCATTTAACAATAAATTATTTGCGTTAAACCAGTGGACTACCCTAGAGAGGGCATTGTTTACTTCGTCAAGATCGCGTTGTCCACGTTCAACTTTAAATATTAAAGATGTGTCATCAGCAAACAAAACTACCTCGTGATCGTCTCTTATAAGGTGAGGGAGATCATTTATGTACACTAAAAATAGAAAAGGTCCCAGAATTGAACCCTGGGGCACCCCCATTGTTACAGCAGAACCATGTGACTGTTTACCATTTATAACTACTTTCTGTACTCTATCTCTTAGGTAAGAACTAATTAAATCCAAGGCCGTCCCCTGGATCCCATAATAGTTATTCGTTCAGTAAAACAGTTCTGCAAATACCATTAAACAGTATAATGAATTTGATTTATTTAGTGTGCAAGTCAGTATTTTTAGTTTAACTTTGAAATATTTATTTCAGAAAAAGGGAATATACAGATATCAATTTAAATACATGACTCCTATAAATAATGTTTCTTAGAAATATTGTTTGATATTATTATATGAAAATGAGTCAAATGTGAAAGTATGTGAAGATGTTTGGATGTATTTTACATAATTTTGTTTAAATGGCTGAATATATCAAGCTAAAATTTGGTTCAGGAATAGATAACATTCTGACTTAGACCATATATCACGGGACTAGCCTTTGCGAACCACCGCATACAAAAATATTCTGCCAGTTTTCATAAAAGTGAAGGGGGAAACACAAAGACATATAAAATTTCATTGCATTTAAAAATGTATTAATCGACAAACGCGTAATGGCTGTTGTGTGTTAATTTTTATTGTACAGTCAACTACAATGAAATGTACTAGTTTAATCATATAAAATGATGTACTGATGTACAGTGCTTTTTATAGAGCCAAAAGACCAAATGGTCATGTGCAATGGCAGAAAACAATGCTTAAGTAAGGCGCATCCTGTGGTTGGATGATCTAAGCATTCTGATATAAAGCAAAGCTACTTTTCATCCCAGGAATATGTTCTCACAAGAAGCGGGAACGAATACCGAACGTCACGCAGGCGAAGCCGCAATAAATACTCATAGGCTTACGTTTTTTACTCTGGCGTTCTACTTCAACTTTCAGTTTCTGGTATTTTTCTGTCCGATATACCAATATCCATGTGAGACCTGTAACACAAACAGTTAAAATCTCATCAGCCCATCGTTTTAAAGTTTTACTAGTACATAAATAAATAAATATTTTTGTTTACAAGTTCTTGATTGAGGTTATAATTTAAGTCTGACTTACCTTCGCCTAAAAATGCTGTACATATAGAAATGAATACTATTAACAGGGAATCACTCCACATGTTTGGAAAAAAAATTACTTTGATCAAATTTTCTATCTCGTATCTCAATCTATTTCAGTCTTTCAGATCGAAGATTGGTATTTCGTGGTAATCCTACAAAATAAGCAGACATTTATTTAATTGAGTCAAGAATAAAACAAAACAACAAAAAAATATCTACTACATTTACACTGTAATTTAAAGTAGAAATTTTATTGAACAAAACTGTAGAATTTCAATCTAACCACTTTGAGTAGTAGTAGTAGTTTTATTTATCCATTTTCGGATAGGCAAAGGCAATTTGAGCCATACAGCCAAATCTTGTATATTCAATAACTCTTCATTTTGCTTTAATAAGTCACAGTCCTCGTCCTCTAAGTCCAGTCAAAGTCAAGTACAGCCCTAAGTCGAAGTCAGTCTTCCTTCAGAAAAGCGGTGGATACATTTCTGAAAGTTCCTTTGGATTTTTTGTCGGAAACTGCAAAGTTGCGATTCACTGCGTTTTATCACTTCCCAACACTAGTGCACGTTGTCGAACGTTTATGTTTAAGAATCCACCATTAATACACACAAAACACTCGAAATTACACTAATTTTGCGAATTTACAAAACGGCGCGATACGATTCCTTCCAATTCGCGCCAAAGAATCCCTAACCACTTTGAAGTTACCAACCAGATGAGCAGAGCAGATGACCATTCTCTTTGCAGATGACCAGCCACAGCCAGAGGCAGATTTGTTATTTTTTTGACAATCAGTGGTCAATAATCAATTCATTTCTTTATTGGCTTTTAAGCCAAAGAGAATGTAAAGGGGTCCGGACATGGTCAATTGGCAATTGTCAAGCACGTAGAATTTCATGTGTACGTATACGTCGATGCACCAAGGAACATAGACTTCTAACTGGAATGCTTACGAAATCACAAAAACAAATTAAAATTGAACTTTACATTCAACGACATTCGGTTTATATTGCATTACTTCATGTCAGAGGTAAAAAACGTTCCGAGCAGGACAACGACTGAAGGGGATTCTGTCTCTTTCTTGCAACGCAGTATGTTGTAAGTGGTAATAAAAAGAAACAGACGGTAGTTTTTATGACCAGTAGTAGACCAGATCAGAGGTAACAGTTTTCATACGTGCTGGTCAATACGCGTGTATGTTTATTATAATAATTAATGTTTTAACTTCAAAATTCTATAATTTCAATATTTCATACATTATTGGTGTTACTTAAAATAAATTTATTTGAAAAATAATAACTATTGGTAGTAACTCATAAATTACGCATGGCAACTCTGAAGATTCATTGTGGTGCCAACACGGTACGTTCTAGATCGGACTTACTTTTAATAAAATAAATATTTGTGGATGTAGCTCAAATTAAGCTAAAACAAGCTTGTGCTATGGAATCTAGACGACTGATATACATACTTATATAATTCTAAATACATACATATTATACATAGAAAACACCCTAACTCCGAAACAAACATTTGTGGATCACACAAACATTTGTACCGACCCAGGAATCGAACCCAGGACCTCCAGCGCTAATGAACAAGTTACTAGGAAATTGGATTGATGTGAGATTTTTGTGTAGGTAGAATGAAATTTCTCTTTCCCAGTATTCTTACCGAAAGCAAAAAGGGGTTAGATACTTCGGTAAAAATATTATATACATATACCTATTTGATTGTATGATACGATAGTTGGTTTTACGTAGTTTCGATCCCCTCTTTCCTTTGTGTATGAAAAGCATAGGCCGACATCCTACAACCCTGCGTAATATTTGATACGTAAGAATCTAAACAAAAATATAAGTTTGGTTTAAGACTTTTTGATAATGATAAATAAGACGTTCGGCCCCTCTCCCCTAAACCGTCATACGTAATTATACGTACGGCACGCTATAATTTTTGACATATCAACTAAGTTAGAATATTGACCGAGTAAAACAGTCTAGCCATTAGTAGTTGAGTTGATAAAGTAGTAGATATTAGGTGGTACTAAAAGGCCTTGTAAAAAAAGAGAGAGCAAGCAAGCTCTGCCAAATTCTCTTCGTACCTACTTAACGGCCATCATACCGAGCCGGTAGTGTAAGAATGGCTCCACATAGGTAATACCTGATCTAGTACCTTATTCATTAATTTAAAAAATTTCACGTCAATTATTACAAGTCATTCAATTCGTCAAATTATTAAATTGTCTTCTGTAAGTTCCATATATATCATTTATTTTATTATTGTGTACCTATGTCTTTCAACTTAATAAGAAAATATTGTCTCACTAGCTGAAGCGTCTGCATGGACCTTAGATCATCTAACCACAGGATGCGCCTTAAGCATTGTTTTCTGCCAAGTCATATGACCATTTGGTCTTTTGGCTTTATAAAAAGCACTGTACATCAGTACATCATTTTATATAATTAAACTAGTACATTTCATTGTAGTTGACTGTACAATAAAAATTAACACACAACAGCCATTACGCGTTTGTCGATTAATACATTTTTAAATATAATGAAATTTTATATGTCTTTGTGTTTCCCCCTTCACCCGCTATGAAAACTAGCAGAATATTTTTGTATGCGGTGGTTCGCAAAGGCTAGTCCCGTGATATATGGTCTAAGGCATGGACACATTAGTAGAAAGAGATAGCATCCCCTTTTATAGCTTTCCTTTTCCGGAACGCTTTTGATGTGCACGTGACTTAGATCATCTAACCACAGGATGCGCCTTACTTAAGCATTGTTTTCTGCCATTGCACATGACCATTTGGTCTTTTGGCTTTATGAAAAGCCTGTACATCAGTACATCATTTTATATGATTAAACTAGTACATTACATTGTAGTTGACTGTACAATAACAATTAACACACAACAGCCATTACGCGTTTGTCGATTAATACATTTTTAAATGGAATGAAATTTTATATGTCTTTGTGTTTCCCCCTTCACTTGTATGAAAACTGGCAGAATATTTTTGTATGCGGTGGTTCGCAAAGGCTAGTCCCGTGTTATATGGTCTAAGGCACGTGAGCATTCCAGTTAGAAGTATAAGTTCCTTGCGATGCACAGACACATGCACAGCAATCACGCACCCTGAAGCAACTTCCATTCATATTTTAACGTGATTGACAATTGCAAGGCATGATCGTCTCGGGACCCTATTAATAATACAGAGCCCATTTTAGGGTCCCGACACGATCAATTGGCAATTGTCATGCCTCGTCAACAACCACCAACCAACGTATAATGGCTCCTCTACACCGCTCACGAAGCTATATTTGCCGAAGTATTTTGGTCCAAAATGCGTCACTACACTACACACTCGTTCAACTTCGCGAAGTCGTTTTAGTTACACTATTTATAACTCAAGAACGGCTGTACCGATTTGGCTGAAAATTGGTAAGGAAGTAGCTTAGAACCAGGAGACGGACATAGAATACTATTTATCCCGTTTCAGCGCGCTTTTTCGACCTCCAGCGCCGCAGACGCAGGCGTCGTAATAATAATATTTATTGACAAAAGAAAATATTACAGTAGTGGAACCTCGTGGTAACAGATTTGCATTAAATATATTATACAGTAGATCCGCGGTAATCAGGTCCCTGACTAATCCGGTACCCCCTGTAATCCGGCAGGATACCTACACATTTTTTGACAATCGTCACATTATCGCTAATAGGGTCCCGACACGATCATGCCTTGCAATTGTCAATCACGTTAAATATGAATGGAAGTTGCTTCAGTGTGCGTGATTGCTTTGCATGTGTGTGTGCATCGACGTATACGTGCACATGAAATTCTACGTGCTTGACAATTGTCAATTGATCATGTCTGGACCCCTTAATGTAAACAATGCAATATTGAGCAGGCTACAACTAAACTATTTTAGACCGCTTCGCTTCAATCAGAATTATTTCAAAAGTTCACAGACATATAAGAATAAGCAGACGAAACATATTTTTCTAGCTATAGTTACGGAAGTATAGCAATACTTTTTCCTTTTCATTTCTTCTAATTATTGTATAGCCGTATAGCGCTATCTTTGTTTTCTGTTTAGCAACATCTAACTCACACTTTGACACAGAAAGTTGACTTGTGACAAGTTTTGAAAACATCATGGCGGTATCTGTGATCAACATGAAGCTATAGGTAAACATGGAGGCCACACTTCGAACAACCGCTTGAGTCAAATACCTACGTATCTCTATCTCACTCTCTGTGGGCTAACCTTCTCTTTCTAGGGAATTGTGCAGTGCTGCTATCTTCTTATTAGTATCTCCTAGAAAATAATAGAAAAAGACCATACTAACCAAAAATGCAAGTAAAATAATTTATAAATAGCTCTATAGTTCGAATACAATTAGTTAATGCGTAAATTGAAATATTTTATACCATAATATGCATGATTGGGTTGTCGAATCCGTAAATTACATTCCCATTTTCTAAGGATTCTGTAATGTGGCAACATTGGTACTACATGTCAACTGTCAAAGTGTCAACGAACAATAGAATGGCGGTTGACTTCATTGTTTTCACACAATAGGAAACGTTGTGAAGTAGTGTGACTATATTGAGGATTTATCTGGGACTTCCTGTGTATTATTTGAAGAAACACGAATGGCATTATTAGAGTAAATAAAATAAGTTAAGTATTGTTATCGTATGTTAATGATGAATAATTGTTTTAGGTTTCCTAAAAATAGTATTCA
This sequence comes from Miltochrista miniata, assembly GCA_933228765.1. Classification (NCBI taxonomy): domain Eukaryota; kingdom Metazoa; phylum Arthropoda; class Insecta; order Lepidoptera; family Erebidae; genus Miltochrista; species Miltochrista miniata. The sequence continues at coordinate 24,616,389 of OW121751.1, forward strand.
GCTAGAAATATGGTTATGTATTGTACCATTGAAAATTAAGTTAAGATATCTATACTAATATTATAAAGAGTACTTAAAGATTTGTTTTTTGTTTGTTTGTTTGTACCGATTAGGCTCCGGAACTACTGTACCGATTTGAAAAATTCTTGCACTGTTGGGAAGCTACACTCTTTGCGGTGAACATAGGCTATATTTTATTCCCGTATTCCCACGGGAACGGGAACTACGCGGGTGAAACCGCGTGACATCCGCTAGTTTTTTATAAAAGCAATTAGTATGCTAACTGATCATAAATTTTATTTTCTCGCGTACCTTATAAACGAATGGATATAGGTGCAATTCTATACTTTCTTAAAAGTGCTGGTAGATGGTGCCTCCTTTTCCATATTTGAAAAAAAATGAAGTTCTATGAAAGCGCCAGGATTTGCAATTGCAATTATGATGTAGTAACAAAGCAAAATCATAATCAAAATTATATTTATTTCACATAGGCATGATACAGATGCGCTTGTAAAACGTCCAGAATATAAAACAAAACTCTACCACCAGTTCACAACGCGACCCACCTGAGAAGAACCTAAAAACTATGCATTTTAACAATTTTTTTGAGAATCCACACTAAGCACTTGCTGTTCTTCCATGGCACAAGGGTCAGACCGTCCGGTCTCTTGCCGTCTGCGCGGGACAAACCTGGTGGTTCAAGGATACAGGGGACCTCAGCCGACCCAGAGCCCGCTGGATTAACTAATTAAGAGCGTGGTTACGCGGATGCCTACCGGTGCAGCGACAACTCAAAGCATGATGACCATCGCTCTCCACCATGGCACCGCAGATGCATTCGTGAGGTTCACACACCTTGCAGCCTAAGCGGAGAGCCACACGATCAAAATTATTTAAAATCTTATTCCAATGACTTTAGCACTAACATTTCTTTATTTTGACATGAAGAGACATCGGCAGACTGTGAACTACCACGAGCTGCCGCGGCAGACTGCGAGCTACCACAAGCTGCAGCGGCAGCTTACGTCACAGCCTGCCACGGAAAGCCGCAGCGCGCGAGACGTACAGTTGATTAACCTAGAAAAATAACCCACTTGGATGAATAGCTTCGTTATTCGCAATGTACCTATGCAATCTGCAGAGAATACTACCTATCAGTCTTCGTAAAAAACAGAGAAAATTGTTAATTTCGCCTTTGTACATCTAATTTAAATAATAAATTTTCACCACCTTTTCCGTGGGACCAATTCTTAAAGAGGTGAAATGATAACATACCTCTGCCTACCCCTTCGGAGATAAAGGCGTGACCTTATGTATGTATGTATTGTACATCTAATTATATTATGAATATATATTGTCTTTATTGTATACAATAAAGAATATATAGAAAATAAAGTATCCTGGCAAAAATAAAAATAGGGCTACCCTACTTAGAAAGAGACGTAGAGCCCACACAGAGCAAGACAGTAATATATACAGACTACGCTTCAAGTAGGTATTCGAAGTGTGGCCTCCATGTTTATCTATAGCTTCATGGTGATCAATCAAAATGTATGACAAGTTCAAAAGTAAAAATATAATTCATATTTGTATTAAAAAGTGAAGTAAGGTTAAAAATAAAAGTGGTTAAGTGTTGTGTAAACAATTGTGAAAGTTTTGGTCACAAAATATCACCAGGAATAACTTTTCACAAGTAATTTATGTTGTAGTACGAATACGATATAGTACTCAGCGATATTTATTCAAAATGTTAAAAGTTCCTTGGTAAACACGTGAAAAAGTTGTTAATGAATGTTATCAACATTTTCCATTTATCGTTTGGTTACCGTCGTTACCCAGAACTAAAATTTCTTTAATTTACGTACACTTTGCACTGATAATGACATGCCAGGTACTATTGTTCTATACGGGGACAAACTCAGTTCGGAGGTCGTTATTTAAAAAATGTATTTTGTGTTTTACTATTCAACACTTTTATAGTCAAGTTATACGAAATATTTGGGCACAGTTATCAAAACTGTGCCCAAATATTTCGTCTAAAATGACTACGAATTCTATTTAACTTTTTTACTTAGACACAGGTTTTATTACTTATTAACTAGGTATTATGTAGTAAGTACATATTTACAAGCAAGTGTAATGGTCACTTTTGCACCGAGAGGGGTCAGGTGCGGGTTTACTTTGTTTTCAGTTTATTTTATTTAAGTACATATTTTCATTTTTTTTAAAAAGATCATAAATATTTAAGTCAATAAAAAGTTCGTGGTGATTTTTAGGGCTTCGAACCCAAAGGGCAAAAACGGCACAGTATTACTCTGGTGTCAGTCTGTCCGTCAGAATACTGTATCTCATGAACTGTGATAGTGAGAAATTTGAAATTTTCACAGATGATGTATTTCTGTTGCCGCTCTATAACAACAAATACTTACTAAAAACATGAAAAAATTGTAATCATTAAGGTCTCTGCAACAAACGTGATATTAGCCGTTGTTTGGTACGGAACCCTCCTTGCGCGAATCCAACTTGCACTTTGTTTATTTTAGACTACAATCTAATCCCTGTTTCAAATCTCATCTGTTCAGCCGCCTTTAGAGTGAAAAGCAACATACAGAAATACTTGATTCGGTGCCGACTTACTGTCTTTTGAGTGTGTATTGGTTACGCTTTTTTCCCTTAATGTTGGGTATACTTTTATGTTTGTAGTAATATATCGGTCAAAAATCATCGCCTCGATGAGAAATGGAGCTGGATATGGGTGATTACTTCGATAAATACAAATAAAAAAATACATGAAAAATATTGTTTAAATTTTTTCATACGTAACGGCAATTTCATAAGTAAAGACCAAATATATAAAATTAAACTTGAAAAAAAAAACAATAATTTTAAAAAAATCACAAAATATGTTTGAGTGAAATAATTTCTACAAAAGAAGAGTCCACACACACAAATCCACAGACATTTTTACTTATATGTCTGTGGATTAGACCCTGGATTCGTTCTAATGTCTATGTGTGCGTGGTTACGATTTTTTCCGCCTATGCTTGGTCTGCTTATTCTTATATGTCTGTGCAAAAGTTATAAAATATTTTGGTGTTGTTAACTAATAATGATAATATTAAATTCAAATCGCACGGCTCAAATTCTTTATTTTCTCAAAAAAATACGGCATAGGTAAATATTTCATAAAGTGTGTATTCACAAATAAATAATTTAGAGACAGCTGAGACATGTGACAAAATAACACATGAAATCTCATTTTTGGATCTGCAATATGTCGGATTACAAGGTTTGTACTCTTAAGTAAAAAAATCCGAACAATAGGAGGGCTTGGGGAGCACTCTATAATCTGAAAAATTGGATACTCCGACTCTGCCATGCAAAACGTTTCGTCCGATTACCGCGGGTCCCCCTTTTTTTTTTTTTTGTTTAGCGTGAGGGAAAATCTGAGGATGTTATGCCGGACTCTTACCGACTAAAAAACCTCACGCCACGCCTAACAGCCTATGGTTGAGAGCCCCGGGTAAGCCCTCAGGAAGGATGTCCCGTGACTCCCAACAGACCTACGGCCGCCAATGCGGCCTCGCCCAGGGGGTGGTTCGGGTGCAATCCCGCGACTATGGGGGGTTTCGGGTGTGACCCCGCTTCTAAGGGGGGGCGTGCGTGAGTTGCTCACGTCACGCTGCCGTCATGGGCCTGCTTCTGTAAGGACGGTGAGCGGCCCTCTCACCGTCCTCAGACCCCCGGTCATGGAGGCCGATAGTCCTCGGCGAAGACACGTCGGCGGCGCCCAGGGCGCCGACTGCGGAACTCGGGAGGGAGAGTTCTCTCCCGCACCCGGCCCGCCGCCTCCTTCGCGAGCATGACCTGCTCGCAGAAAGAGGCGGCGCAGTCCCACTTACTCCCGCTGGAGAGCATGGCTCGCACCATGGTGCGAGCCATGCTCTCCAGCCTCTCTCTCTCTCGAGCTCTCGAGCCTCTCGCTCGAGGCCATGGCCTCGAGCGAGAGAGTGTCCACGCCGTGCACTCCACCAGCGTGTGGAGCGCCGTGTCGTCGCTGCGGTCACCGCGGGTCCCCCTACTGCTGTAGTAGGTACATAAAAAGAGTATTACAAGTACAACATTGTATACTAACGTTGTACTACTAACATGTCGCAAATGAGTAATAATACTTTTTGTACTGTTAAGCAAGTGAACCCTGCTCCTTAAACTAGGTGAAGTCTGTGTCTTATGGGTCAGTTTTCGATTGCAGTTTTGATATTATTATACCTACATTTTTTTTACAATAATGGCCAACGAGGCGAGGTGGTATTGAACCTCTCATAAGTCTGTTTACGCAGTTTCGTTTTTGTTTAACCATTAAATTATTTAATTAAAACATTATAAAACATTTTAAAATAAAAAAAAATTAAGTAAAATGAAAATAAATCAAATTAAATTAAAATTTAAAATTGTAGATGTGCGTGTTTGTGTGTGTGTGTGTGTGTGTGTGTGTGAGAGAGTGTAAGTGTGAGTGTTGGAGAGCGAGAGAGTGAGAGTGTGAGCGCGAGTGAGTACCTGTTTCAGTAGTAGTCATTGACCTTGCAGTAGTTATTTTTGAAATTGTAATAGAGATTCTGTCGCAGAATTGTCCTGAAGCCGTAACCACTCAGTTAATCGTTGTTTAACCGAATATTTTTGTAAGTTAATAATATTCAAATGCTTCTTAAGGGGTTTTTTAAGTGTGGTGACGGGGTCCCAGTGTTGCGACGGGTCAGAGTACAAAATGTCGCCACCTCAATACACCTCGAGGGTGTCGTAAGGGGCAACTAAGGGAACACTATCGCAAAAGATCCATTGCATAGAATGTGAAACCCGGTTGTCAGTAAAATGACATTCGTTTAGTCAAGTTGAAGGCCATAGAGCGGCTTGATAATTTTTAACTGCGGCGACCAGCGCCTGGCCATTTCAGTACGGCAATAGGCTCACCACCTATTACGTGGGACATAAAACTATAAGTTGAAATGTGGGTGTATATTATGCCTCTGCCTAACCCTTGGGAGATAAAGGCGTGACTATATGTATGTTAAGAGTTTTTTATAGGAAAGGACTCAAAATAATGGGCTCCTGACACGATCAATTGGCGCTTGTGATGCCCCATATCATTTGTTATCATACAAAGAAATCACGCACACTGAAGCAACTTCCATTCGTATTTTTTTCAGGCATGACAAGTGCAGTTTGCTTGAGCTCAAGTGGGCGCCTACCATAAAGCCAGATTTACATTACGAAATTAGTGGCATAAAACTAATGTCGTGACACTAATTTTATCAATAATTTCACGTGTAAACTGCAACTTTTATAATGCATGCATTAATTTCATGACGCTGAATTGATTTCGCGTCATGCGCATATTTTTTATGAAACTAATCTCACGAAACTAATTTCACCATGTAAATGCGGCGCGAAAGTAGTGGCGCGAAAGTAGCTGTGCAGTGTGGACGTGTGGATAAAATACAAATACGCTCCAAAAACTACCCATTCTGGAATCCACCAACGTCTTTTGTTGCAGGATAACCATTTTTTAATTTTATACCTAATTATATCACGACGTTTTGCATCAAAACATAAAGCTTAGATGTTGATATCTCCCAGGTTCGATTCCCGGTTCAAACAGATGATTTTTTAAAATCTTATGCAGTTTTACTTACTTTTGAAAATAAAGGAATGTTTCCTTTCAGCAAAACTTGCCATTATCAATATTAAGGGTACTTTCCCTCCAACTACAGTCTTTAAATTCCATCCTGTTGTGGCGACATCGACATATGTAATATGATAGGCGAAGGCGACTAACCCTTGCCCCGTCCCGCGGTAAGTTAGTCGTCTCGGGAATCGGGATCGCGCCACATGTGTGTGCGAATAAATTAATTATTTCGTATCCGCGTTTTAGTTTTTCCCTTTGCCTACTATCTGATGCTGGCTGCACTAGTGAACACAGCGGAGTACTTCAGACCTACACACGATAAGTATACGGCCAGCACACTGGTGACCCCGATGTGATTGCCAGTACCGCTCGCGCTGAGGATGGTAAATGGCCTTGCCATAAAATACTTAGCGCGAGCGGTACTGGCAATCACGTCGGGGTCACCAGTGTGCTGGCCGTATACTTATCGTGTGTAGGTCTGAAGTACGATGATACGATTAACAAATACAAACCAGTTCCAAAAAGGCAGTGAGATTCACGCACTTTCTTCATTCATCCGGATCTTGAGAAGAGCGAATTTGTATTTATAAGAAACGACGCAGTTCGTAAACCTTTTCAATTCACCTACAACGGACCCTACAGAGTCCTACAGAGAGGAAACAAGGTTTACGTCATACGTAAATTAGATAAGAAAATACACGTCTCGATTGACCGTTTGAAACCAGCATACCTATTGGCAGAAGAGGCCGCACCACAAACGCCAGATACAGGCCCCAACCCCGGCCCACTATCAGACATCGTACCGCAGAGAAACCCAAAGAGCCCTGGGCTACAAAACCACTGTACAGTTGGTACGAACGTAAAACGTACGAGATTCGGTCGGGCGGTAACGAAGCCAACACATTACATATCATAGGTTACTGGTTTGTAACAGTAGTAGTAAAAAAAAAATTTTTCGTTTAAGTACTATACCTTTATTTACTTAATTTTTTTAGGTTTATAATTCTTGTGTATTCATTTTTTTTACCTGTTTACATTAATGTACTTATTGTAAATATACTTATGTACTTATATACCTAGGGTGAAATACTTAACCAACTTACATTCAGGATGTTTATGTATAAGTATAACTCAAGTACAACAGAGAGGTATCATATTTTATAACTTTAATAATTATAAAGTGTTAGTTGTGTTCATATGTTTACTTAGTAACATACTTTTTGCAACTATGACTTTTGTCGTCAGGTAAGCAGACACGGTGTCACATTCGCGATTGCGAAACGGTATAGCCGAATTAGTGAATAGTTGAATAGTTTTAGCATTCATTATCTATTTGATTTTCAACCCTAATAGTTCCAAACGCTAAAAATGGGTAAAGCATATAGTAAAGAGCAGGTTGTAGTAGCGCAAAATGGGAGCCAGTTGGAAGCTCAAATATCCAATCAAGGTGTTTTTATGGGTGTAATTACCTGTTTATTGGTGATTGTCATAGCCTTTGCTGTTTGGAAACAATGCAAAGGCAATACGAAGAGTTGGCTCCGGAAGGAAATGGCTTGCAACGCCATTAACGGGTCCGTAGTTGCGAGGACCCAGATGCAGCCAACCATTGGCATCCCAACAGTAAACCCCGCGCATGTCGTTTAGGAAGTAATGGATACGCAAAATAAAGGTAGCAAATGATATAATGTGACACTGTGGGTACTTTCCTGTTAACCTAGAAACGGTGATATTAACGTGAGTGTTGTGTTTACTTTTCTAGCATATTTTATATAAATTTGTAATAAATGCATACCTACATACATTCCCCCGTGCCGAACCTTACAAGGGTAGGCAGAGTTGAATTTTTGTAATTTTTGTGTTTTGTTTATTTTGTTTTATATAATTTTTGTAAGAGGGGGTGTAGTGTGGCGACATCGACAATATGTAATATGATAGGCGAAGGCGACTAACCCTTGCCCCGTCCCGCGGTAAGTTAGTCGTCTCGGGAATCGGGATCGCGCCACATGTGTGTGCGAATAAATTAATTATTTCGTATCCGCGTTTTAGTTTTTCCCTTTGCCTACTATCTGATGCTGGCTGCACTAGTGAACACAGCGGAGTACTTCAGACCTACACACGATAAGTATACGGCCAGCACACTGTATATGTACACATGATATTTAACGTGCTTGACAATTGCCAATTGATCGTGTATGGACCCCTTAAGATATGATTGGCTTCCTGTACCGTTTTCTCACTTTTGCTTTAATTTTAGTCTTTGGTAACCTCTGCCCATAGACAAACTATGTCATATGATGTGTCAGGGTTTCCAGCTCTAAAGGTTTTCTCTAAATACAAGGAGTACGAAAAGTTCATTCCTTACCTTTCTTGTTTTAAGTAAATATTGATATATCTTTCAATTTTGGGATGAACAAAGAACATAGATAATATTTGGATACAAAATCAAACCGCATTCCACGCGTTGGTCAAAAACGCGTAGTTGACCCGTAAATTGGAACTTATTTTGTATATTATACTAATAACAATTTTTTACTTTGGTTTCAATTATAGAAATATTAAAGTTCTGTATCGACGTTCTTAACCAGATGGTATGGCTAACAGTTGACCAATAATTGGCAATTGCGTTTAATTTGCCTTTTTTTTTTTCAAATTATATCCTTTGTTATTAACTTATTACCATAAATTTATGTTTCTATACCCATGCTGATTACCATTAGACGTTTTAACATGTTAGTATTTGCAGTGTATTTTTCCGTGTAAATAAGATTTTTTCCGGAATGAAACAATCTATGGCTACTATTTCCTAGATCCACAACTATCCCCATAACTTGAAAAAAAAATGATTGCGTGTAAAGCCGGCTACTCACATACCTGCCGCAGGGGCAATCTAGGGTGCATTGCGGTCGGGGCAATATCGGGAATGTCTCTACACATTTGCCTGCTGTGCAGTATTCGAGAGTAGACAGAGCTGAGCACACGTGTTGAGAATGGTACCCGTATTATCGACAAATCAAAAGATTGGTGTAGCCTTGGCTAAAATTTAGTTTTTATTTATTTTTGTTTTTATTTGTTTCTAAAATACAAGATTTTACCTCGTCAGGGTGCATAGTATCTACTCCCGTGCGAGATGGTGTATTAGTCTCTTCCATAAAAGTAAAGAGATCGTAATACCATAGAGATGGCTTGTACACATCATCGATGCCAGATCCAGTTTATTTTGAAGAATTTACCTAAAAACGATAAAAACTGTAATAAAATACAAATTCGTACTGTAATTACAAATTTCAATAAGGTTTTGAAAACGAGTTTAAACGTACCTTATTAAACTCTTGCATATAAGACGTACGCATATTTTCGATTTTTTTTTTGAAACATGTCATCTCGATGTTATTTTCCATTTCGTTAAATATTTCAAACATTAGGCTAAACGTTTGCTGCTCATGTCACGGTTAAAATCATTTTTATATTTTTTGTCCCACATGTGAGGTCGGTCTTTATATATGTCTAAAGTTCGTGTCCAAACTTCACGTTCGTTGTCCGCCGCCATACTGAGTAAATTAAAAATTAATACGCGTGCACTCCGTATGACAGATAACAACCAACTGACAAAAATTGCCCCAATCGCGCTACACACACGGCAACGGCAGGGGTGACATAGGGACCAAGGATGGTCTCGCGCTCCTGCCGCCCTGCAGCAGGGCCAATCTAGAAAATTGCCCCTGCTTGCCTACACACATAACAATTAAGGCGGCAATTTAGGGTCAACGTCATAGATTGCCCCTGCGGCAGGTATGTGAGTAGCCGGCTTAACCTTTACGCGCAATTGAACTAAAACTTCTTTGCCATAGACGGCACCAAATGATAAATTAATATTATTCATTTGAATTTTACAAATAGGAAGCGTTACTTCCGTCAGGAAAAAAATCTAAGTTACTCCCTAGTCGCGCCTGAAGAATTTTTACTTCAAAAGTATTAAATAAGACAAAACATATCTATTATTTTATAATCAGGTATGAAAGGATTATCAGCCTTATTCTTTCAGTTCATTATTTAGAGTAAGTATATTTTTAAAAATAAGAGGTAAAATATGTTAAAACATTGGCAGCACTAAAGTTTCGTGACTTTTTGTCATTTTTTCCCCTGCGCATGCTTCCTCGCCCGCCTGCTACCGCGCTTTCCGGTCGGTCTGGCAACTCATTCGTTCATTCGCAATCCGATTTCCGTCCGGCGCAAACTCACTCTCACTCATTCATCAAGCGATCTCCATGTTGGCTAGCCGCTAGCCGCTTACGTTGGCCCGGATCGAACGTCTAGCTGGCCTATTTTGGAATTCTGCCAACTCACTTAATTATTTAGTGTCTCGAGTATTTGAACAATTTATTGGTTTTCAATATTATTTCAAAAATATTGAAATAACACTAGGTCTAGGTAAACTGATCTACTATTAAACACATTATCATTTTTATAAAATTTTATAGACAATATTTAATGTAACTTACATTATATAAAAATATAAATAGTTTGAAATAGTGTTATGTATTGATATTTTCAATGAACTAAGAACTAGAAAAATGTGTTTTGTACGTGATAGAACAATGTTACGTAACCATGACTCGTCGCCATATTGTTGGCTCTGAAGTCTAGAGGCGTGGCACATTGCGGAGTTTGGATGTCTCGTTAAAATAGTGAAATACTGTAGATTATAATGGTAAGTACTTAAGCCATAATATTATAATTGATCAACTGTTTTAATTAGTAAAGATCTTGAATTTAATCTCGGATTTTGTCATGAATGTGTCCTTTATTTAAGTTATATAAATACATAGATCGCCAGTTTTAATCATATATTGGTAAGTAAGTATACGAGAGGAATGAATTTCGAGGTTTCTGTATTAGACAGATGAAATTAGGGCTGAACTGATTACGTGAAAGGTAGAGGAGTCGTCATAAAAGTATTGCGTTTGTTCGACGGCCATTTTGAAGTGGACAAATTGCGTCGCAATTTGCTATTTTTGTACACGCTCACAAAACAATCTCATTTATATGAACTTTTCGGATACTCTTCTTTGTAAAATCTACGACAGCAACATGCATGCGCTATTTTCTTCAATTTAACCGCAATTCCTTCTTTTGCTAGTGTAACTTAAACTTTTTATGTGCTTATTTAATTTTGTCGTCGTGGCTTTCAGAAATTACTTTGGTGCAATTGCACCAAAATAGAATTATATGTAATATATTCTACTTTGGTGGATATCAACGAGAATGTAGAACACTACGTTTATTCTTTAATCATAATCCTAATTCCTAACCTTGATTATTTTGATTGATTGACATGACGTCACGTCACCATCGATAGTTGTTGTTCCTTTGTTCGTCCAAAGGACAGGCGAAGGTATTTAAAACCATACCGACAACTCGTGTATTATTCCGCTGTTTATGTTAATTTCCTGTCTTCGTTCTCTAAGTCCAGTTAAAGTCAAGTACAGCCCTAATTCAAAGTCTTTCTTCTCTAGTAAAGCGATAGGACTTTACTAGAAGTGTCTCTGGAGTTTCGAAAAATGAGTCAAGTTTGTATTTTTCGTGTCACTCACTTGTGCACATCGTCGTACTTTGTCTCCACCACCACTCATAAAACACTCGAAATACCTACACTGATTTTGAAAATTATAGAACGGAATAGCATTCGCTTGTCTCCACTTTCGCGCGTACATTATTTTGATTTTCTGATTCTGTTGACCAACGTTTTCAAACCTGTTAGAAAAAACTTCAAATACGGTTTAAAAATAACTAATAGGTATGTACCTATATAAATTGTTAAATTATAATGGGCTCGCGACACGGTAAAACTGCTCTTGTCAAGTCTGTTAAATAGGTATGATGAAAGTTGCTTCAGTGTGCGTGCTTTCGTTTCACGTGTGTGCATCGACGTGTATGTATTCATGATTTTGACGAGACTTGTCAAGTGCAGTTCGATCGTGTCGCTAGCCCATTACGCGGGCCGTAGATGCTCATGCGGCATGACTTGATAGGCTCCGGAAATGTTCAATGCGACTTGACAAGTCTTATGTGTGCATACACGTGCAAAGAAAGCACCCTTACTTAAACCTACTTTCATACGATATGAGATTTATTGATCGATATCGACCGTCTCGGAAGCCCATACTGCATTTACATGCTGTCATGCGTGCATACTGGGATAATATAATTGTATTCATTGAGGTCATGAAATGCGGCATTGTGCCGCGTGATCGTCTTAGGAACGCAAAGGATATTCTTTGGTATTATTCGGGGGTATACAGGTACCCTTAAACTCATTTATGGGATAGAATTAGCAAACCATAATTTTTTTAAAGTTATAATAACATAAATCAAAGCTTAGCCTGGGGCCGCATTTGCGGTTTCTAACCTCAAAATGTCATCAAACTGTCAAAATCAATGAAATCAAGTCGAATGGTTTGACATTTTGAGGAACCGCAAGTTGCCGCCTCAGCCTTAAAACTATTATGTAGTAATATAACAATGTAAAATTATGTAGTAATATAACAATGTAAATATCTTCAGTGAAGAAACTAATCATAGGCAGATAAACTGAAAACAGAAGATTATTCTTTATAAAACTAAATATACACAAAACTTGTAGCCAAGTTTTGTGTATACTGCTGTACACACTTACTGACATAAATAGCGTTGCCCACAGCGTAACGTAAAATTGCCGCCGTTTTTACCTTAAAAACAGTCAAACCAATGAAATGAAAGAATTTGTGAAAGGTTCAGCGTCACGTCAGCATAGCAAAGGTTATGCAATGGAAACAAGTCTATCGAGATTTTGAGAGCCAACCACGCATTGGCCTTGGCTTGCGCCACTCGGTTTAGCGTTTATCGCTCTTTGGGTCGCCGCGGAGCTCAGCAAATGGGAAAATTATTTTCTCAGAATATCTCTTTCGCAACATGTCGCAATAAAACAACGTAAAGATAAATGGCTTTTGGATCACACACGTCACTGACGTGGCAGTGCCGTGGGCCTTCACATTTTTGAGAAATGGGAGTACCGCTCGCTAAATTTGCAAAAAAACAGAGAAATAATAATAATGTGTCCAGCCATACTCCATTGCGTAGAGAAGAGGAAAACTCGAAATGAAACCCGGTTGTCAGGAAAATGACAATCGTTAAGCCATGTTGAAGGCCGTACGGGCGGCTTGAAATATTTCAACTGTGGGTCGTCACGACCTGTACCTGTACATTTCAACACGGCAATAGGGCCACCGCCTATTATGTGGAATATAGAACTACAAGTTGAAATGTGGGCGTATATTATGCCTCTGCCTACCCCTTCGGGAATAAAGGCGTGACTATATGTATGTTTTTAAACGTTTCGGCTATATTGCAACAGTCGTGATCACGAGGAAACTGTCATCAGCCGAAACGTTGAGATGTGAACAACAATGCGTCTACGCGAAAGGGGCCCAAATGAAATAATGTTTATAGGTATATATGCCTAGGGGCTGATCACTTCCTGATAATCACTTATTTCACTCTTTTCATTTGTTTTCTTCCAATTACCAGAATATTTAATTCCCCAATTTTCTTATTTTATTATGAAGGTACTATCTGACCCATGCCACTTTGTTGCGTCACTTAAGAAAGAGAGAGAAAGGGAGCCGCTGACATCCAGTTTTCGGCCATATGATATCTTACTGTGGCGTGAACGTATTTTTTTTTTCTAATGTCAAGAGGGATAATATGCTTTTCGGGCATATCCTTTTTCTTGCAGTTTGTTTCTTTTTTTGTTGATAAAGAGGATGCTTGATAAAATCCCTCCGGCACGTTACGTCTTATTCCCGGAATGTCCAGTCGGTTCATTACGTCTATTTCTCTAAATGTCCATTTCCCTGATAGTCCATTTCCCTGAATGTCCACTTCCCCGATAGTCCACTTCCCTGAACGTCCATTCCCTGATAGTCCAATTCCCTGAACGTCCAAATCCATTTATTTCCCTGAATGTCCATTTCCCTGATAGTCCATTTCTCTGAATTTAACTGTACGCATAAACAGCGTAATTTAGGACGTCTATAACGTCTTTGACATAATAATAAATGAATTGCAAGTATGAAAACCAAATCAAGATCACTGGCAATCGCAATGAATTCTGCTGTACTAAATAAAACCCACACACGTCGACACACATCACTTGAGGCTATACTCGGTAACAGATTGGAAGGAGGGAAGGCCTATAGTGCACGCCACTGTCACGTCATTCATGAAATCGAAACCTATTCCATAAGAATCAATCAAATCAGCCTATATCAGTACACATCGTCATTTTCCCCTATAAGTAATGTAATGATACTAATCCATAATCTATACTTTATGATAAAACTGCAGAGGGTCGAGAGTCCGTACATGGAAGATATTTAGAAAATTTTAATTATAGGGCGTTCTCAAGTCGATACTGAAGCCGAAGATGTCATTTTAAAATTTTGTGTCTGTCTGTCTGTATCCCGAATAAGTATCACGCCGAAACTAATGAATCAATTTGAATGATACTTGGCACAATCTGAGCTTATTGATCCAAGGAAGATTCTAGGATACTTTTAATCTCGGTATTTTGCGCGGTTCCTTCAGGAGAGAGGATGAAAGATAAAATGGTTTTTCAGCTGTAATTTCTCACCGCGTGGACCGCTTTCAAAAAATTTTTTGGTGTCTGAAAGGGAGTAGGTACTTTATGCATGGTCCACGCAAGTTTCAATATTGAGGGTTTTGTAGTTCAGAAATTAGAGACGTCCCATCTTTCGCCAAACCTTGTAGAATTCAAGGGTTCCTTTGAATGTGAGCGTAAATCTAAACTGGCGAGTTGGCTTAATCATAAAATAGCTTAATGATTGAGGCTGTTGTAAATTAATTCAGACCACGCTGAAATCGTGGACTGAATTGTTTTCATAAAAATCTGAATGATACTTGGCACATAATGGCCACATTTAGATTTTATACGGGCCGTAAATCTGTTTGGCCAAAAATCTTTGGATCTACGCATTGCTCTAACCAATTGAGCTACGGGAGCCGTACTGATAAAAGTTGAAATTCTTCACCTTATTTTAACCGCCATTTAAGAGTATGGCACAGAGCCATCTATCGAGCTACTTAGCAACTCTGATATCAATGAACGATATTGCAATCATTTTTGAGTTTGTTGAACAAGTTGAAATTCTTCACCTTATTTTAACCGCCATTTAACTTGTATCAGTACGGCTCCCGTAGCTCAATTGGTTAGAGCAGGCCTTCCCAACCTTTTTCAGGTGACGGCGCCCCTATTAGGTTTGAAAATTTTCACGGCGCCCTCACATGCCACGTGAACACTACCCCCCCCCCCCCCCCCGTCGTTTCTCCGCTGGCAATTGCCTCTTGACGCAGCTATTCAATGGTATCCCCCGCACACGTCACTATCCTATGACATGTCTCGGCAAACTCATCATGTGGATCAAACCGGAAATCCCTCATGGATGCTATGCCGAACTTTTACCGACTAAAACCACACGGTGCCACTTTGGGGGTTCGGGTTGTTACGTCTTTGGGGTTGTTCGGGTGTTACTTCGCTTCTTGGGTCGTGTGGCGTGCGAGAAACTTTCACGTCAAGCTGTCGTCCTGGACCTGCTTCTCTAAGGACGGTGAGCAGCCCCGCCCCGTCCTTAGGCCCGCGGCATGGAAGCCGATAATCTTGGGCGAAGACAAGTGTATGGCGCCCTCGCTGTAGATTGCGAAACTTGGGTTGGAGAGTAATCTCCCGCTCCCTACGCGCCGTGTTTTTCACGAGCACGAGCATTAGTGCTCGCAGAAAAATGCGGCGGCGTCTCACTACTTCTCACTGGAGATCATGGCTCGCACCGTGGTCTCCAGTGAGATATGGTCCACATCTAGACCTGCTACTAGGACCTAGTGCTTTTGCGCCCATGCTGCGCACTCCACCAATGTATGGAGCGCAGTGTCCTCGCTGCGTTCCTCGCAGTGCTGGCACTCGGCCGTGTTCTCCCGGTGCATTCGCCAGAGATGCTTACAGATACACCCGTGCCCGGTTGTTATCTGTATCAACCAATAGGAGAGGTGGTTCCTTTACAGCCATTCGTTTATGATCGGTCTGATCGCCCTGTTTGTGGCGTTATCCCACCTTGGTTGCTTAAGTCGCACTTTTCAAGTCTCTATGATTTCCTGATGGAGCAAGGACCGTTGAGCAGCTCGGACCACTGAGCCAAGAAAGCTGTCTGTGACCATGTGGCCGCCTATATTACCACCTCTCACAACTAAGACCCTTTTGTACAAACGAGTTTTGAAGTGGAAGTTTTGAAGTGGAGACCGCAACTTGGGAAACGACGAGTAGGACGTCCACCCGCCAGATAGACCGACAACCTGGACCGTGTGGCGCTTTTTTTTTTGGTGACGCGTTGTATGAGTTTGGGCACCGTCATCCCAGCCGCGGGGACGGGTGAGACGGTGTGTGGGGCGTCCGGTCCCGGAAAGGGACCGTCCTACCCACTAAATTCCGCTGTGTTCCTTCTCACCCTATAGCCGGGCCGAAGGATATCCAAAGAATATTCACGTCGCTGGCCCGGCCGGGGTCGCCCCGCACGTCCGGGTCTCTCCTCGGGGGAGCAAGATGGGCGGCTCCCCCTGAGCTCCCTAAGGAGCTGACAAAAACCCAAGCCCGCATCGCACCGCTCTTGAGCGCCTTTCTGGAAGCAGAGAGGCACTGAAGGCATCCCGCGCGCACGAAGGCTGCCATACGGCGCCCCCGAACCAGATGGCGGGATATCTCTCTTGGCACTCCTCTCTCTTGGCGACCGTGTGGCGTTAGTTGGGAGAGGCCGTTTATGATATTTTTTACGAATTTTTTTTACGTACATAGGGGCGCCGCGTGGAGCGCCGCGGCGCCCCTCTGGACCTCCTGCGGCGCCCCGGGGCGCCGCGGCGCACAGGTTGGGAACCCCTGGGTTAGAGCATTGCCCTGGATTAGGCAAAGGTTGCGGGCAAAATCTACGCATTGTTGCCATTGAAAAAAAATCGACACTGCTTGACTAGCCAGAGATATTCTGATACTAATGTCGCCGTGTAGTTCAGAGTACGCAGAGTCTCCTCTTAAACTGACCATAATTAGTTCTCAAAGGGTCAACCCTTTATTTCGCCTTCAACTGTGGTTAAGTACAGATCTTAGCTAGATGAGGGCCAGTCTTCAGCTCTTAAGATAAGGGAATGTTTCTGAGCCTTCACCTGCTCATGGAGACAGAAGTCGTTTCGATGTATCTACTCTTTATGTATTGTAAAATGGTGCGAAATCGAAAGAAGTTTTGAAAATAACGCGTTTCAAATTCAAAATAATTTAAAAATTGAAAAAACCTGGCCAAGTGTGATTCGGATTCGCGCACGGAGGGTTCATCACTAAATAACGGCAAAATATTACGTTTAGGAGCCCCCTTAACTATTAATATTTTTCTACTAGTATTGGAGAACTTATTAAACCCATATATGTCCGTATGTAAAAGTCAGGCAGATTTGACTTCAAAACTTAGTTCTCTGATGTAACACGTGATTTTGTATTATACCTTAAAAATTCCATTTTTTGTGTAAGCCCGGAGATTTTATAAGTTCATCTTTACCTCTATCCAGTTCCTCTGTCTTCCTAGAAATTCCTGGAAACGCTTTTATTGGCAATTGTATCCAATATTAGTTTTGTATTATTATCCGTAAATCATGCAACTATTGATGCTTATCCTTTGAGTAGTCATCGAAATCTCATCACATTCAGTAATGATGTTTATGTTTATGTTCATTTTATGTGTGATTCTTTAGCTAACTTATAACTTTTTTATTTATTAACCGACTGACATTAAACACACACTAATTTTGGTATAACAACTGGTATCTTACAATATTTTATACTTAATTTCCTTTTAATTCTTGAAACACTCTCTAAGATCTTTTTATTAAATAGTTGAAAGCTCACACATTGTTTATTAGTCAAGTCATGGTCAGCAATATAGCCAATAATCAATGATTAATTAAAACTGTCTTAAACCGTAAAGCACCAGATATGTTAGTATTATCCGCGCCTAACGGGAAGGGCGTGGCACCTTGACAAAGAAAACGGAAAATGATTCGAATCATAAAATGTGAAGATGTTTGTTATTCAAAATCTTGTGTTTAGATATGGGTTCCTCGAATTTAGTGATGATGTTGATATATGGTAAAGATAATGAAATTAATAACTGAACATAATTAACAAACAACCTTAGCGTTTGAATTAGGATAATAAGACTAAGGATAAGTAAATGAAATGTATAACAAAAAGCCTATTCTGAGGCCCTGTGTGGAAAGGCGGCACGGTTCTCCAACCTACCACCTCACACAGCTCCCCACGGGGCACGGTAAATATCTGTGCGAGGTGGTAGGCATTGAGCCTGACACAACGTGCCGTCACTGCGAGGATGGCGCCGTCGATACATCGCTGCACACGCTCTCCTTGTGTACAGAGTGGAGTGGCGAGCGCGCTGCTCTAGAGGCTCAAATTGGCCCTGTCATTTCGCTATCTACCATAGCTTCCGCTATGCTGGACAGCGAAGAAAATTGGTTCGCCGTCGCCGCCTTTGCCGAGGCAGTCATGACGGCAAAGAGAGAAGCGCTGCGAGTGCGAGAGATGAGTGGTCTCACACTTCCACCTCGCCAACCTCGCACGCGTGGTCGTCGACGGCAGCTTTATGCCAGCCGTGCGACTGGCTAAGGTGCGCCCCTCGTGTTCCGGGGTCACAGTCAGAGCAGTTTCGGGGGGTAATTTCTAGACCCCCCAGTGTCGAGCCTGTCGCAGGCAACGCTTGTTGGGTTGCAGAAGTTGAACGCTTGCCTTACCTGTAACCCAACAATAGCGACGTGAAGGAACACTCCAGGGTTTTAGTGGGTATACCAATTTTTAGGGAGCCCCACATAACCACTCTGTTCATAAACAGGTGGTATCCACAAAAGATTTCCCTGGACAAAAAAAATGTATATCAAAAAATCACTGAAAAAATCCTCTGATCACGCAAGAGTTGTTTAACCTGCGCGTGATCAGAATGGGATGCGACCTTTTAGAACTAAAACGCGCTCGGCTAGTATCGTCAGCAAACTCGTGTCGACGCTTGACGCCGAAACTTTTGGCTAAGTGCGAGGCCGCATTTGCCGTTTACCGCGGCGCTTCTAACCTCAAAATGTCAAACCTTGACTTGATTTCATTGATTTTGACAGTTTGATGACATTTTGAGGTTAGAAACCGCCGCGGTAAAACGCAAGTGCGGCCTCGGGCTAATACTTGAAATCTGTAATCGTTCATTTTCTTTGACAAGGTTCCGCGTCCTTCCCGTTGCGCGCGGATTATACAAAGTATGCGACAGTTGTCATTCTTACAGGTCGCATAATCGAATGAGCGTTTGATGTGAGCAGTATAATTATGTGTCTTTATAAATAGATTTTGTTTTTTTTGTGTGTTTGTGTAATAAACTACAATTTCTCAGAGAAGAAAATATGTCCCAACCACGAAATATAGGTGTCTCACGCGATCATTTTCAGATATCGATACTATCTAAAACTACCAGTGTTAGTATTTTTGTAAAAAATTTGTATATCAAATGCCTATTTTTTAAAAATTCTTATTGCATGAGGCATTCTATAATTAACACTGGAGCGAATTTATAAAGTTGTTGTCTGTCTGTATCCAAATAAGCATCACGCAAAGCTACTGTACGACGCGATTTTAAGAATTTTGAAGGGTTGTTCCACATATTATATTTCAACATTGAGGATTTTATAGTTCCTAGATTCCTTTAAATGTAAGGATTATTCTGAGCTGGCGTGCTCGTTTTATCATAAAAGAGCTTTATGATTTAAGTTTATTGTAGAATACAATAATCAGCCTCTCCACGCTTCTTTGATCCTGGTGAATAAATACATTTCTCATGTGACGTAAACGAAGTTGTGCGGGACAACTAGTCGATTGTTATAAAATAGTTATTGGCTGCAAATTTGAATAAAACCAAATCTTCAGTTGCAGAATGTACCTTTCACGAAGACAGCACATAATTATGATTTCGTACCAGACGTAGTGATCACGCCTGGTACGAAATCATAATTATGTGCTGTCTTCGTGATGCTTTATTTTGAACTAGACGGGGTCTTGAATCAGTGTAAACGCAAACTTTTCAGAATCAGACGAGATCATGAGGAAATTATTTATGGTCACAAATTGATTGATAACTTTTTTTTTCTTTGTTACAGCCACGAATCGATCCTATACAACTGCTTAACTGCCTAAGCGTGCTTTTATCACCTAAAGGCGGTATCAAGAGCAGAGATGAAGTACAGAGATTGGCTATGTAAGTACTTTTTATTTTTTTATTAAATACTTGGCTGAGTTGTACCAATTGATTAAGATAAAACTATAACCTCTCCGCGCTGTGTTTTCTTTCGCTTAAGCGATATTGGGTAGCACGTGTCGTTACACTTTCTCGTCGAAAATACTTAAAAAACACTTCACCGAACGACATTTCATCGAAAACACTTCGTCGAAACAACATTATGCCAAAAAACATTTCACCGATAAAAAAATTCTTCGAAAAACAGTTCACCGACACGACTATTCAGATACTTCAGAGTTAATTTCATACGAAGTCGCTAATTGTGGTCCCGAAACGTCTGCTGATTTTTTTTTTTTTAATATTTGGTAGGCGTTAATTATATTTATCGCCATCCTACCATTTTGTTACATATTTTTATATGAACAATATCTAAATCATTGACGAAGTTTACATGTAGTTTCGCGTCACTTTGATATTTCATTTCGTTTAGGAGCATAAGGTCAAAAGTGCAAAATGACAAACGATCGCAAATTGTCAAAAGCGCACATAGTCAAAAGCGCACATGTAATAAGAGCAGAATGTCATAGGCGCACAATGTAATAATCCTACTTGAACTGTAGTCTACCATAAATTACACGAGTCCTTAACCATGTGCAAGCAAGTAGACAGGTAAGCATGCATGTAAAAAGCATGAAAGCTGGCATGCAGGCAGGCATTCATTAGCTTTCCACTATTGGGTGAAGAGTTGAGAGTGAGGGAGACAAGCTGGTTACTGCGATCGGGGAATGTCCTACCTTCACGCTTTCAACTGGTTTGAACAACGCTTTCAACATAATTTTCATGTTAGATTAATACCCTATTTAATAACAAAATTAGCCAGTTTAAGTAGGATTTTTGATATTGTGCGCCTTTGACATTCTGCGCTTTTGACATTCTGCGCCTTTGACTATGTGCGCTTTTGACATTCTGCTCTTCTGACAATTTGTGATTGTTTGTCATTTTGCGCTTTTGACCTTGTGCTCCTAAAGCGAAGCATTTCATTTTACCTTTGTTGTGTATCACAAAGAAGGGGCAAAGACTCTGAATGTACGATTCTCGATATGCACCGTTCTCAAACTGCACACGTCTCAATATTAACTTTCTTATATTGCATTACACCTTTCTGTTTTTTTTTTATTTTTGCCTTCATTATTGATCAAAGCCTTAGACGGGGTTATTTTTACTTATTAAAACTGAAAAATAAAGGACTACAAAAATGACCAATCCTAACTAAGTAGGTTTAATGCTAACCTTAATTCAGGGACCGGGAAACTACGATTACGGTAACAGAATTATTCTATACATAATTAAGTTTTACTAGCTGGTGTCAGGCTTTGCCCGCGTGGTAAACTTTTCCCTTTGCCGTTTCCCAAGAAATTCGTTCTATGGATACAAGGCATTCATTTTATTTGATTCAAGGTGACACCCATCTGTATACCAAATTTCAGCCCAAGTAGTAAGGAATTGTGAGGGAGATAGCGCGTCACATTTTCTGCGCATGATATGAGAACAATAGATTATTGTCTTTCGTTCATGGCAGTGGCATCGTGAAAAACTACACATAGGGGTTCAGAGAAAAATATCTTGTCATTTGCCTCGTAACTACATGTTGCTAATGTATGTAACTAGCTTAAGGCTATTGTTGGTTGGTACATAGGCACCGTCAAATGGTGAGGCGGCATGTCTCCTAGCCGGGACCCCTCCATGGGACCTGGAAGCGAGAGCCCTTGCGTCACTGTTCAGATGGCGCAAGGAGGCGCTGGAGCGGGGCCAAAGACCTGCGTCTCGAGAAATCGAGGCCCAGCGGACCCTGCTCCACCAGGAAACCCTGGAGACATGGAAGATGCGACTTGAGCAACCAAAGGGGGGATTCGCCACAATCGCGGCCGTCAGACCGGTCATGGACGAGTGGCTGGAGAGAAGACACGGTGCTCTCTCCTACCGGTTGACACAGATGCTTGCCGGGCACGGTAGCTTCGGTAGGTATCTGTGGCGAAAACACCGGGAAACCACGGCCGAATGTCAGCACTGCGAGGACCGCAGCGATGACACAGCGCTCCACACGCTGGTGGAGTGCACGGCGTGGGCACAACAGCGACAGGTCCTCGTAGTGGGTCTGGGCGTGGACACTCTCTCGCTTGAGGCCATGGTGCGAGCCATGCTCTCCGGCGGGAGTAAGTGGGACTGCGCCGCCTCTTTCTGCGAGCAGGTCATGCTCGCGAAGGAGGCGGCGGGCCGGGTGCGGGAGAGAACTCTCCCACCCGAGTTCCGCAGTCGGCGCCCTGGGCGCCGCCGACGTGTCTTCGCCGAGGACTATCGGCCTCCATGACCGGGGGTCTGAGGACGGTGAGAGGGCCGCTCACCGTCCTTACAGAAGCAGGCCCATGACGGCAGCGTGACGTGAGCACTCACGCACGCCCCCCCCCCCCCCCCTTAGAAGCGGGGTCACACCCGAAATCCCCCATAGACGCGGGATTGCACCCGAACCACCCCCTGGGCGAGGCCGCATTGGCGGCCGTAGGTCTGTTGGGAGTCACGGGACATCCTTCCTGAGGGCTTACCCGGGGCTCTCAACCATAGGCTGTTGGGCGTTACGTGAGGTTTTTTAGTCGGTAAGAGTCCGGCATAGCATCCTACGAGGATTTTCCCTCACGTTAAAAAAAAAAAAAAAAAAAAAAGGCACCGTCACATTTATTCTTATACATATTACATTCTCCTTGCCCATAAACTTTGATGCAACTCAGCCTTAATGTATATTTTGTATCAAGATTCACTAATATAACTCAACTTTTCTTTTTATCTTTCAGACTTATGTCTAAGTACTCAAAAAAATTGGTATCTAAATGTATTTACATTCAGATATTAAAATGTACAGAAACAGATTTACTTGGTCTATTCATGGGCTCAGATGGATGGCTGCTGGTGCACATGTGGTTGACTGAGAGTATAGTGGCTAAGAATTGGCCACTTGTCAAAGAGTTGTTAGAACTGCTGTTGTTGTGTCCAGTGGACATAGAACGCTTGAAAACCAACAACTGTCCAAAATTAGTTAAAGAATTGTCAAAAGATGAGGATCATTTTGGTGAGAATGTTTCTATATTATACTACTTCTAAGATTGTGTGATACAATATGCAGACAAACCTTACTTATATTTTTTTACTTATAATTTGATCTAGATTTATTACTTCTAGTGTTTTTAGGTATAAAGTCGTTGTTAATTTTGTTACATACCCTCAAATCGTCCTTTAGTTTGGCGCACTGTTTTGGCGCTAACCAAACTTTGAAAGTAGGTGGGTCTACATTTTCGATGGTGAAACATTTTATGAAAGCAAATAGCAATTGTTTCCGTATACTGCTCATCATCTGGGCGAGGCCGCAGTGGCGGCCGTGGGTCTGTTGGGAGTCCTGGGAGATCCTTCCGAGGGCTTACCCGGGGCTCCCAACCATAGGCTGTTAGGCGTTACGTGAGGTTCTTTAGTCGGTAGGAGTCCGGCATGACATCCATGAAGATTTTCCCTCACGTTAAACAAAAAAAAATACTGCTCATTGTCAACGAAGATGTTTAAAAATTATTCAGAGCCTCAGCCTACATCATTTAGGCCTAGGTTCTAGGCTTTATCGGTCAAATCTATCAATTAATATTACCACAGCCCAGAGAGGATTATTTTAACTAGGCTGTGTGGTAATATTAATTGATGGGTTCTGACTGACATGAAAACTTTTGTCTGATATGAATAAATATCGTTATAGATTAACCAAATGTCTTTTTAAACTTGTAAACTGACGGTACGGTATACTTTCGCTTTTTAGAATTTCTACTACTTCCTGCTCAGAGTCTAACCTCAGAGATATAATTAAAACAGAAAAACGGAGCCCGTGTTTTTTTATTATTTTAGTCACTTTGTTGTCCGTCCGTCTATCTGTCAAGACCTTTATCTCGTGAACGCGTGGAAGTATAGGGTTAGACATAACGCAATATATTCAGGTCTATGGTCCTTATATGCTGTAAAACATCAAACTTTTAAGTTAACGCAGAAAAGTTACAGCCGTTTATGACGCAAAAAAGAAACGTATATTTCGACACTCTCAAGGGAATCGAAAGCTAAAAGGGGAATTTCCATTGACCTGAACTATGACATTTGGCAATAACTTTATCCTCTTGTACTTCAGTTACAGGGAAAACATATACATTGTAATCAACTCATGAAAAGTACGTAATCAAAAACTGCAAGATTGAACTACTTGTGCCTGAAAAGTTTACAATATTGTTGATGTATCAATATGTAAAAAGCTTTAAGTTGCATACTTGCTAATGATCTGTTTTCGCATAAGACCGATAGAAGTGAAAGCATAAAAGTAGAACTTTGTGCTGTAACCGGGAATAACGCCTTCATGATAATGAATGACATTAGTTTCATGCTAACCATATTTAACTTATTTAATATTCCAGCACTTTGTATTTTCCATTAATGTCGGAAAACAAAAATGTTATTGTAAAATTCAATTAATATTTTTTTTGTTTACAGCTATCAGGGCATTGGCATCAAAACTAGTGGAACAATGGTTGAAAACTGTTAAAGGTGAACAAGTAGTTCCTGTTCGACTTAGTGATTTATCACAAATTGTCAGCGATATTCAACCTGATCCCGATACCGCCATCAAAGCAGAATGTGACAGTGAATATAAAGATGATAAAAGTAATGTAGTGAATAATGTAACCAATGAAGTAAAGGTTAAAACAGAAGTTTCTGATATTGCAACAGATGTGAAACTAGAAACGCAAGCAGCTGAGGCGAAAAATGAAAAACAAACTGTCGATGTCAAAACTGAAGACACTGAAGCTGTGCCAGTTTTGAAAATCAGTTTAAAGGATGGAAATCAAGTGATTTCAAAAGTTGATGAGGAAATTGAAAATAATAAAGTGCTAGAAACTTCGGATTCGGAGAAAAGTAGAAAAAATAAAAGCAAAGATAAAAGTGAAGAACGAAGTCGTTCTAAATCTAGTAGTTCATCGAAACATTCTAGTAGGTCACATTCTTCGAGTGACAAACATAAAAGCAGTTCTAGTCGGCATAATAGTAGTAGTAGTAGTAGTAGTCGCAGCAGTAGCAGTAAAGAAAAATCAAAAGATAAAGATAGAGAAAAAGATAAGGATAGAGATAAGCATTCTTCTCATAGTTCTAAGTCAAAAAGTGATAGTAGTAGAAAATCTAATGATAAGTCATCTACCAGTAGCAAATCTAAAGATGAACGTGGTTCGAAGTCTTCTGATAAAGATAAGAGCAAAGACAAAGTAAGAGAGGAAAAATGTGACAAAAAAGAAGCAATTAAACCTGTTGATAAGGTAGAAGATAAAATGCCATCTGTACATAAACTAGGTAAAATACCTAAACTCAGTGATAGCAAGAAAGACAAGCCTTCAATATCAATAGAAGTTCGAAAACCTGATGAACCAAAACCTAAAACTGTAAAAACTTTCCATTCGAAGTTTAGGAAGCATGGACTCGAAGAAGAAGTTAAACCGCCGCCCTCTAGAGCTGCCGTTTTGACCAAAAAATCGACCACTCCTATACTACCACCTATTGTATCTATACCAAAAAGGTCATCACCCGTCCATAGCGAACCTCCTCCGGAAAAGAAAATTAAAATAATAGAACCCATTGAAAAGCCTGGTGCAATTAAACTAATTCCTCCCAAACCCAAACGTAAGTATTTTTCTGTATATTTCATTCTTAATAATTTACTAATCATTTCTTTTTTTGCAGATTACATTGGTGGTGGTGGCCCACTGCTACCATTACTGTTGCATAGTGAATACATTTGCTTAGGTTCTTATATCTTCTATGGTAAGTCTAAAATGCATAACTTAACGGGTTCTCCTGTAAAGCATTTTTTTCTAATAAATATTGAATTCAATATGAATCTTTCCGTTAACCTGACTCTGTTTAAAGAAGTTACCGTGAGGTGAAATTCCATCTGCGCACAATTTCTGGATCGGTGGACACGTTGCAGAGCTGTTGACGTCGCCGGCTGCTTCAAACGTGGACCTGCAGTCAATGAATGGGTGGGACTGAAGTAATTGTTTCTACACAAAGAAAAAAAATAAACTAAGCCTGACATTTACTATTGTTATCTAACAACATTTTGTCAATGCGAATTGCTTAATTTTCCGTACAATATCCATGACAGATGCAACATACCAGATTTATTTCCGTTACAAATAATACGAATATTGAGGCTATACACCTAATTTGCCTACATATAAATGTAGTGTATCTAGTGTGAATATCGAAACGACATCCAATAAGGATAACTATGCAAATTAGTTATCCGCATTCTATAGAAAAGTAAAGCATAAACTTTAAAGCTGATCTACCAAAATCCTACAGGCAATAGATAGATAACCAAAGTCCTACTAGCAAAGTGGTGTCTAATCATACCACCAATATTTATAGACTTCTTGAGACTGAAGCAATGCGGTTAGGCAACAACTACAAAGGAGACTGCTTGCAGACCTTGTCCTCTGTCCACAAACTGATAGGACAAGGCCGACGAAACTTACTAAATGTGTTTATCACACGATGTTTGTAACAAGTTGTTGGAAGGTTTGTGGTGTGTGCGTTCATTCCTATCCTTGTCCCAAAAATAACAGACATACGGCTGAACCCACCACGAAGAAATAAATCCGTTACAGTGCTTCATAAGTAGGTAATTATTGAATCTACGTAAAAATGGGTATTTCAAAATCGCTGTGGGTCATAATAAATAAATTTCATAATGTATTATTCTATCCGAATACACTTTTAAAAAAGGATTGCAAGTCCGGGAACTACTAATTCGTATTTATTAAAAGAATAGCCTGAAAACGGCACTGAGTACCTATGTACTGTGACTGAAAAGCGCAAATGGCCACGGAACATAAAACTTGTAGATAGGTTACTGTGTTCGTTTTCTTAGATTATGTGCCTACCATTTTACTACCTATAGTGATCCATGTTGCACACGTGCAGAAATATATAGGTAGGTATATAAAATTAAGGGCCAACTGTCACCGAAGTCCAGCACTGACCGGTAGTTCATGTCAAATCGAAAACTGATCAGAAACGCCTGATCGAAGGAGTAGGTACCAATTTTAAGTTAAAGGTTTGGAAATACCATTCAGAGAAATTCCGGCGAAAGCTGTGAAAATATACAGAATACAGGCTGGTGTTCACGGCCTTTTATTTCTCAAGAATTTCAACCCTGAATATACAGGGTGTCCCAGAAGTCGACGTCAAGCCGGAATCGGGAACAGGCTAGGTCATAATAGTTGTCAGAAAAAAATATAAAAATCTAGGTCTTGTATTTTAAAAATTATCAATACATATAATAAAATCATAACTGTCTGTTTGTCTGTACGTTTGTGCACGATAATGTCAGCAACCGCTTAACCGATTGCAATGCGGTTTTCTTTATTGCGTTGCGGTTTACTCCACTTAACATTTAGTGTTTGTTTTATTACCCATATAAAATGCAGCGTACGAAGTAGCAGACAACAGCTAGTATTTCATATATTTTTTCATTCCTGTTGCTACAGATATGTACTTTTTTGTTTTGTTTTTTCTCTAATGTAACCCTGAATACTTTTTCTTTAAAGTCTAGACTGAAGTTTAAAGTCAATTTCTCTAGCCGTCACAAGGCGTAGATTTTCTATACTTTTTTTTGAACGTCGATAATTTTTAAAATAAAGACCCTAGATTTTTTTATATTTTTCTGACAACTATTATGACCTAGCCTGTTACCGGATTCCGGCTTGACGTCGACTTCTGAGACACCTGTATAATAAGGCGAAATTGGGCATTTCCTAAATCTTAGTGGCCGCATACACGAGCAAGAGCAATTTTAAGGTTAAAGGTTTGGAAATACGATTCAGAGAAATTCCGGTGAAAGCTGTGAAAATATACAAAAGGCTCACGTCCTTTTATTTTAAGAATTTGAACCTTGAGTAGGTAGGCGAAATTGGGCATTTCCTAAATCTAAGTGGCCGCATACACGAGCAAGAGAATCATCACCTACTATTATTATCGTCGTGGTTACGTATTTTCATACCTCGTCATTGCTAAACACGTAGAGTGTATAGAAATATGTGGCACGACGATAGACGATAGTGTGGTAGTTGTCGCGGATAGAAAAGATTGGCTAGGTAAAACTTAAGAACAAATTAAACAAGTATGTACAGCTACATACCTAGGTACTTTACTGATTTGGAGAGTGCATTGTTTTGTTTAGTAGTTTCCATAAAAAAATCTAACCGTTCTGTGATAGACGCACACCAATCTTTGTCGTAAATTAGGGTTATGGATTTTTATGTTCTGAAGCACTGTAGCAAATAAAAAGTTCCCTTGCACAACTGTTACTTGCCGGTATAGGATCCATTATCCGTCACATCAGCCAAGAACATTCTACAGCAGGTTTGTAAGATTGGTGGGTTACACTCACTGTCTACCAACTTGTGTGCAGTAGCACCTCACCAAAGGCCTCGAACAAAGACGGCTATCTTTTTCTGTAGAAAGGCGATTACAATACCTACAGTGAAGAATTTTTTACTACTTTCGGTAGGTACCAGTTTGCTCTTGATAAAGGCCACGAAGTCCTCAGATTAGTTTTCATTTTCTATAAATGTAAATATATTCATGAAAAGTTAAAAGATGTTTCGTAGGTATGGCATGGCGAATTGAACGTCCTGACCCGTGTGAACGTCAACCTAAAATATTTTTGTAGAGTAGGCTTTGCTAAGAGCAGAGTAGGTACCTACCTAATTTGTAAAAATTAGGCCCCCTGTGAGTACGTATAACAGGAGGTTATAAAAGTCCTGTGTATAAGGTTCATAATAAGCATCCCGTCAATAGGATTTTATTTTATCTAGGCTAACTGATTAGACAGTAAACTGATTCCTACATCCAACCAAAGGTAAAAAATATGAACTGTGCAAGGTTCTGTGTTGGACAGTTAGGTCACGCCTGGCAGAACAGGGTATACCTAATAGACTTGTCTAGGCATTCTGACCCACTGCAATCCTCGCTTACTCCAGAGAGAATGAATACGAGTTGACTACTCTTATCAGCGAGAAGCAGAGTATCGGGTGCTGTTTAAACCGTTGCTAAGACAAAGTCTAGCTTGCCCTAGAGCTAGCCACATTCAGTTAGATGGGTAGACAACATATCTAGGCTAACTGATTAGACAGTGAACTGATTCCTACATCCAACCAAAGGTAAAAAATATGAACTGTGCAGGTTCTATGTTGGACAGTTAGGTCACGCCTGGCAGAACAGGGTATACCTACTAGACTTGTCTAGGCATTCTGACCCACTGCAATCCTCGCTTACTCCAGAGAGAATGAATACGAGTTTACTATTATCAGCGAGAAGCAGAGTATCGGGTGCTGTTTATACCGTTGCTAAGACAAAGTCTAGCTTGCCCTAGAGTTAGCCACGTTCAGTTAGACAGATAGATTCACTAACAGTACCTACCTAACGGCTTTATCCAGATGATGCCATCACTTCGATGGTTTCCCACCATAACAGTAGTCCAATTCTATGCACAAAAAGTTGTGCTATGAATCATAGTTAACAAAATATGTAGGTAACCCATGACGCCACCTCTTGGTTGGTTTGTCAGTCACAAATTGTTACCCTAGCTCTATAAAATGGCTCTATTTCATCTGTGTTGAAGCTAGTTCTAGTGTAGGAAATCAAACTTGTCTACGATATTTCTGGCCTCAAACGTAGATTAAATCTGGTATAATGCATCTGAAGGAATACAATGGTCTGTACCTATATAATAACTTTATCCACGATAATATTGAACTACATATTCTAATACATTACCTACGTAAGGTAGGTACTTTGAATCATTACCTTGTCAATGCGCAATATGCTTTCAGTATGTACATTAGTCACAAGAATATTAAACGTACCAATAGGTACTTAGCTGGACACTAGGAAAACCGTAATGTTACTACATGCATTGCTATTTTTAAACAAATCCATAGGTCCATAGGATAGGAAGAACCCTATAAACGAAAATTAAATGACCATTATTATCAGTAGCCTATGTACTAGCTAGGTTACGGAGCATCATCGCGAGTTTGACAACGTTGGGGTACGAGTAAAGCAAGTTCCGAAAACATCTGCTTACGAGATAAATTTCTGTTGCATAAAAAAATGACAAAAAGTAGGACTTACATATAAGGATTTCCTGATTAAAAACATAATTAAACTGCTTAGTTACCACTGCCGACGCGAGGTTATATTTATTTTCGTTTGTAAATTGCCACGGAAGCGTTATTGTAGGTGTAACCAGAAAAAATATTAATATTTGTTAAATACATTCATTTCTAATACAGTAAACTCCGCTGCTGCAGTAGTCCAATCAAGTAGGTAGGTAGATACAGATACCTAGTTAATTCAATCTAAGCTTTGTGGTACCACTTATTAGAAGTCAAATATTATCTTACCTTACTACTTACTGCGTGGCAAACCCTACGTGACGTGGCGTGAGAATATTGCGCATGCGCCCCGGGAGCAGTACCTATCAGAGGCACTTAAATTCTCTGACCGTTTATAAATAAAATAGTGGTGAGAGGGGTGCCCCGGTTTGAACTATTAGAATCGGGGCTCACTATCATTCTTTCCCCCTGAATCGAGTCACATACCTATTACAGAATGACACAAATGAACGTCTCACTAAAGAATAAGTACCTATAGATAAATACATGAAATGCAGCAAAAAAGCTACCTACCAAATGGAAAGTATTTTCGGTCACTTTTACTTTTGCACCTATAATGGTCAGCATTGAAATAGGCACTACTATAGGATGTAGGCACGGCTAAAATGTTCTGATCACGAATAATACCTATTTTAAAGGGAAAAAATTGGTACCGGCTATCGAAAGTTAGGGAGGTACTTTCGGTTTTCCTTACCACGTTACCTCGACTTACGTAGGCACTGCTATGTATAAGATTTGTTGATGAGAATAAATACATAGTTCGAAAGAAATTCAATTTACTATGACGTAACTCGTGGCTACTAGTGTTACCTATGGGAAATGCAGTTTTAATCGTGATGTCACGGTCAATAGCTTTTTTGACACCACTAAGGTGGCAGACAGACAAGCATTCGGCCGTCACCGGACGGACTAAGTACCTACCTACATCTTTTAAAACCTCTTTTGAAGCACGCCATACCTTGGCGTTTGGGGAAATTATAGACACAGGTTGCTCACATTCTGAACGCACGTGAAAGGAAGCCGCTTGGGTACCGATATGAGCCCTCCCCTGACACAAAATATAAAGAACAGCTGTGATGATTGAAAGCAGCCGTGGGCGTCATTTCATAGAATTCGTCGGAGCAGAGTACAAGCTATAGTGATGTCATTGGTATTCAATTAGTAGGTAATACCTAGTAGGTACTATTTTCTATCAAATCATTACTTTCGTGCCTATGTATTATATATAACTCCTTGTCCATTGAGACGGGCGTAGCAACTGTTTCCGTAACTGATTAGTGTCAGATTTCTTTTTTTTTTGTTAAGTGCTTGTTACATCTTTATCATAAAGCAGATCTACTGGAACTAGCTATAAAAAGTACATAAAAACATTAAAGTATCTAGTTGTAGTTCATTATAAATGCACACTGCGGCCAGTCCAAATTCTGAAAATCAACTGGGTTAAATTAAGTTACATTTACACCTCCCAAGACTAAATACATAGGCAAAGCGCCGTCACAGGAAGGGTGGAGTCTCCATTGAGCAGGTGTGACCGAACGGCTATAGGGGTCAAATAACAAGAAATTCGTGTGAACGACGAATAAAATAGGTAATAATCGTGTATTTACGGTTACGTTTCGTTCTGATAGGTATCACTAGTAAACCTACCCGGCTCCACCCTATACATTTTTACCCAAATGAAGAGGTTCAGTAGTTTTTGAGTTGGTCAAATTCAGACAGACAGACGCGTCAGGGTATTTATATCAACTTCATTGATTAAAATGTAATGAACATTTGTTTCCGTTTTTGTCATAAATTTTAAAGTGCAGTTAGTAACTACCTATCGTTCATTTTCAATGTAAGAAAAACTACATTCTAGGTGTTACAACCAACAGAGGGTTGCCTAGTAAGACGCCTGGGAAAGAATATATAATCGGAAAATGTCTATTTCCACAATATGATAGTAACACAACCAGTTTTAGTCCCTCTCTATAAAATAGAGTGCAGAGGGGCTTATGTCCAGATTTTGTCTGTAGTCTGTGACTGTTGCATTAAACTCATAACTTTACAACCACGTGACTTACAATACTGAAATTTTGCAGACTAATAGCTGGTCATTTTGAGAGAGTATACAAATTTTCAAAAAAAAAATATTCAAAAGACGTTAGAGGGGCTGATCTCACGGCTTCTTGTTACAGAATAACGTTCCTATCTATATATATAAAAATCAATGCCACTTTTCGTTGTAATTTTATAACTCAAGAACGGGCTCACCTATCCAAACCAAGTCTTTAGGCTTTGTTCGGACTATTTAGTAGATGGTTTATGTGAAGTTTGCACAAAATCGGTCGAGCGGTTCTTCATTTATCACGCAAACGAAGTTGCGCGGGTCAGCTAGTTGTACATAGTTTTGATTTAAACCTAATATAAGTAGGTACCTACACTGAGTTTATGGCGATCATATAGTTATAGGGTGCTCAATAATACTTAGTACATAGCGAACCACATGCTCGGATGATCTTGGGATGCACCCGGGTCGAGAGCATTAGTCAACTAGCGCCTGTTAATCCATCTTGTGTTCCGTATACGACCGAAATACGGTTAAGCATATTCGCTAGCTAGTAACGGTACGGGTAAGCAGTCTTGAGATGGGTACCCGTTTGTGGCATTTCAATTTACAAACGTTTCTATTCCAACCGCATAACGCACGTTCGTCCCGGATGCTGTCGTTAAGCCAAGTTAAAAGCCTTGTGCGTTTTGACCGTGATTGACCCACCATCCTGGCACTGTATACTGTGAATATATATATACCTACTGTGATCCTGGTCTTAACCCTGGTAGTAGACCGGGACGAAACTGTACCTACCCATCACATTATCGACTTAGTGAGGGGAATACTCCCACTTCCTATATAGATTACCTACTTCTAAATATAGATTTTAAAATTTTACATTAATTTATTTTAATTTTTTTAGGGTTCCGTACCCAAAAGGGTAAAACGGATCCCTATTAATGAGACTTCTTGCTATGTCTGTTACAGACCGTATCTCATGAATCGTGATAGCTAGGCAGTTGAAAAGATGTATTTATATTGCCGCTATAACAACAAATACTAAATACAGAAATAAGTACCTACATTTAGATCTAAGGGGAGCTGTCAAATACAACAATAGCATTTTTTTGACGTTATCTGGTACGGCACCCTCTGTGCTCAAGTCCGACTCGCACTCGACCGGTTTCTTTATTATTTTTTGTCATTTTTTTTTATAAATGCGTCTTTCAAATTTGTTCCAACTCTCAAGGTGGTGGCATGGTGGTACGATTTTGTCCCTGCTTACCAAACACCCGTGCAACTTAGTCCACTATTGTTACAACAACAGTTAGTCACAGACTCACAGGCACACGGTTTCCCGTATTTCCACGGGAACGGGAACTACGCGGGTTAAAACCGCGTGACGTCCGCTAGTATACAATAAACTTATAATGTTGAAACTAGCTCTTTTGGTCGCGATACATAGTGCAAATGCACATAACTAAATACATTCCTCCCTCCCCTTCGTCCCATTCTAGCCTAAAATAGCAAGTCAAAAGTATGTAATGTGAAAAGGAATGTCAAAATTGATTAAAACCGTAAATAGTGGAAAAGTATAAGTGCGAGTTTGAATAATGAATGAATGAGAGTAAAAAATGATTATTAAAGCCGATTCCACTGTTGTCCAGTGAAAAACAAATTACAACCGGCTAAGTGCGTCAGTGCTAAAGAAAACGGCCAAGTGCGAGTCTGACTCGCGCGTAGAAGGTTCTGTACAAAAAAAAATCTTGTTGCATGGGAGCCCCCCTTAATCGCCCCCTTTCTTCTGATTTTAGTATTTGTTGTTATAGCGGCAGACAGAAATATATAATCTGTGAAAATATCAGGTCTCTAGCTATCACGGTTCGTTAGATACATCCTCGTGACGGACAGACAGACTGAAAGGAAAGTCTCATGAACAGGGTCCCGTTTTTACCCTTTGTGTAGGGAACCCTAAAACAGAAAAAAAATCTCATCTCATACAAAAGTATGGGTGCCCACTTTATTTTTTTCTGATTTTAGCGTTTATTGTTATAGCGGCAGCAGAAATACATCTGTGAAAATTTCAGCTCTCTAGCTATCACGTTTCGTGAGATGTAACCTTGTGACCGACAAACTAACAGCGTAATCTTTTTAATAGCGTCCCGTTCTTACCCTTTGGTGTACGAAACCCTAAAAACGAAGTACTTTCGAAGCGAGTGATAGTGATAGTTTCATAACGTCTGCACGAGTCAGCGTGTGGTAAGGTTTTTATGTGCATAAATGATGATAATTCGCGAATGTGGTACTTATTTTAAGAATATAATTAGCTACGTACGGAAACCTATTACAAAAATACAATACAAGAAGTTACATAATTTATACACGATGAATTATAATACAATGCTAATTTTAAAGTTACCTTGCGCGTTCAGCCATTTGTAGAATAATATTACATCCATTTCGGCGATAAATATTCACACCTTTATCGCCGAAGGGGTAGGCAGAGGCGTGATATACACGGGAAGATATAAACCTTCCTCTTAAACCCTAGACGTAATCAAGAAAAAGGTTGATGTCAGTTCATCCATCGGCATAAAAACCGTTATTGAGTTTATCGCCAACAGATATACCCGACGCTCATCGTCAAATCAAATAGCGCCCGCTTAACATACCTAGGTAATTGAACTGTTAAGTACCACTTAACAGTTCAATTACTATATAATATTAAATGAAGTACAATTACTATAATCACTGTACCTACCAAGGTACAGTGATCTTAGTACTAAGTCTGTCCAATTGTCCATTTCAAGTCGAAAACTGCCCGAGATGACTAAAGATTGCAAAGTAACTGTAAATCTTATTGGCACAGGTTTTTGTAGCTTTTTGATAATAATCTTACTATTTACCCGAGTACGGCTTGTATTACTATTACTTGTATTAACCTATGTATGTATAGGTGTATGTTCATCTTAGTGCTTAAACTACTCTACCAATTTTGACAATTGAATTTACAGTGGAAGCGTCCGTATTGTCTGCGGCTGAGTTATGTTACAGTATAATGCCATTTGTAGCAAATTAAACATACATTTATTTACTCGCCTTTATCCCCGAAGGGATAGGCAGAGGCATAGTATACATTTCACCTTGTAGGGTTTTACTCCTTTAGGCGTTCTGTGACAATTTCTTAAGATGTTCTTTTCTTGATAAGACGAATTTTGTTTTTGATCACTCTTGTTCTTGTTACGCCTAGTTCTAGTAATGCCTGCTTCTATTTTTAACTGTTTCGCGCTATGACACATAATTATGTCCCACAATAGGTGGCAATAGTAAATTATAGCTCTATAAAAATATACCTAGGTATAGTTTCGTTGCTTTGTTGATTTATTTAGTTGACACTTTTAGAGCGCAGTTTCTGTAGCCTGGTTATAATTTCTAAACTTGTTATTTACCTACTAACGCGTAATTTACATAGTAAACAGGTGCGTAGACCAAACTGGTGTGTAATATCGTGTCCGCGGTCAAATGTTAAAACTGAAACTATAGTTCTAAATCTAACTGCAGAGAAGTGAAGAAGTGTTAAAATTCCATTCCTCGTTGCCATTCAAGACGACCAATTGGAGAAGACTTCAGATATTTTATGTGACTGCATATTGTCACGTGTAAGACATGTCTAGGTATAGATGCTGGAAACTTTGGCGGGTAACATTCGCCACTGTCTTTCCTGTTGAGGCTGTAAGGCGTGAATGTATGTATGGCAAAAAGTTTAATAAAACTACTATTTATAGCACACGAGAGAATGTACCGGAGATCATGAACTATTGCCCCACATAATCTATCACTTTCCGGTTAGCAGTGACCCACATCACCATAGCTCTGTGAATCGTTCCCGTTATTAACCTATGGTATCCTGGCATTGAATGATTAATTAGCTAGTAATAAACAGGAATTTCTCAAAAGGACAATTACACTGGTAGGATACCTATCGTCTCATTAGTTCGTTGTGTAGGTCCTATTTGATTCCTATTAGATAAATTACATATGTGATTGAACGTCACTGATGCCGATTGGTGTATAAATACATCGCCGCCAAATACATTTAGCCATTAAATCGTAATAACTGAAGTTAGTTAATTACGATCATTTGTTTATGTACATTAACAAATATGTAATCAGTGCAGATAACTGAATATAGTTAATTAGGGTCATTTGTGTATTACTTAGGTACCTACATGTAGATTTACAAAAACATTTCCCTCCTTTCTTCGGCAGTTCGGGTAATAACATTTACAGTGCAGTTTGTCAAAATAGAACGTGCTAGCTAGGTAAGGATATGTACCATCATAGACGTCAATTAGCTATTTTAGGAAACATCGTCGGAATTAGGTCAACTGCCTACGTATTCATCATAAACCTTTATGCAGAAAGATTCTAACGCGGCACTCAATGATTTCATACTGAAATGTAGGACAACCATGATAGGTATAGGAATTTGTATTAAGTAGGAATATGTACTACAGCAAAATGATTAAGGACCTGTCCTAATACAAATTTAAAAAGTGATCCTATAAGGGTTCCGTTTTCTCCTTTTAGGTACGGAACCCTAATAATGAGTAAAATCTTTAGTTAGATATGTAGCTCAAGTCAGTTTCACTACCAACTAGTTGTAGATACTTACCTAGGTACGTTGAATTCTCGTGTCCAATTATTCAGGGTAGACCGATTAGTTCACACCTAACCGAGACTTTTAGTGATTGATGTCGGTTCACGTCATCTCTGCCTAGTAAGCTGAAATTTAGTCACGACCTTCGTATCCAAGCTAGTCTGTTTAATTATTTAGTATCTAGAGGAGAATAACACCCTTAAGTACGTAAATAATGATTAGGTATTAAGTTCTCAAAGATTTTCAAGCAACTTTTATAGCGGATGGTTTCGGAAGAAAGTTAGCTGTGATGGTCATGGTATAGCTACATTCCACTGTTTTCTAGTGGACCCAAGATTTGTAACCATGACGATGGACAAGATGTCACCGACAGTATAATACAAGATATTGTCTGAAATTAGATTGGATTGGCTAACTTTAGTCACTTGTTTCAGTTACTTATCTACTAAAAATAAAAATAAATGTGTTCAGTAGGTACATGATGATTCATGTGGTTAATTGGTACCCATTTGAAGATCCGTTTCTAAGGAAAGAACCCTCTGTTATGCATTTTAGACATTATTCATACCTGCTGCTAAATATGTGTATTATCGTGTTAGTAATATAATTAAGGTGTTTAACTATTATTTTAATTAATAGATGTTTTTATTTGTTTACAGCGATGCTGCTATTGGAAAGCGATATGTTTATGGATGCTTTAAATGCGTCGGCTACTAACAAAAAAGATCCTAAAAAGAGAAAACGAAGAACAAGTGGATCCAAAGATGGCAATCCTGCCAGTGATGGTTCACCACCGCATACTCCTAATGCCATGAGTAGTCCGAATAGTGAAAGTAAGTCCGTGCCACCTAGATTCTACCAAGACACTCTGGAGACCGAAGATAACAAAGAAA
Organism: Miltochrista miniata; assembly: GCA_933228765.1. Lineage (NCBI taxonomy): Eukaryota > Metazoa > Arthropoda > Insecta > Lepidoptera > Erebidae > Miltochrista > Miltochrista miniata. Next base: position 24,654,333 of record OW121751.1, read on the forward strand.
AATCTTCTGAGGCTACTTCAGAAACCATCGAAAACCAGGATACTGTCATGGCCGAAAAAGAGGAAGAAAAAATGGATACATCCGAACCCCATACTCTGACAATTAACGGACTGAAAGGTGTTTTATGTTACCACAAACGAAAGGGTCCAAAGAAGAGTATTAAATGGAAACCAGACTCTGAACTGGAAGAAATTCAATACTTTGAACTGGACGAAACTGAACGAGTTAACGTTACGAAGACATTTACAGATATGAAATATTTAGAAAGGATCCACGAAAGGGATGCGTTCCAGAAAGGAAGAAATCTTAGCAATGATGATGTGATGGAAGAACGAACCGCTTGGAGACCGTTGATCCTCGTTGATGGGGGTGGACAAATAGTAGTAGAGCATGGAAAAAATAGCAAAGAAAAAGATATTCAGGCGATGCGTCAAAAAGGTACCTTGCAGCCGCTTTATTTCTCTAAAGCCATGATCCCGGACTCTGCTCTTGAACCGGACCCCGAAACGCATACTTATTCGGAGCCTACTATAATACCGCTGGAAGACGTGACTGGAAATCAAGATAACATTAGTGATTTTAGAACCATGCCTTGGCCTGAACCAAAAGGCAATGCACCTCCCGCATCATCTAATGTTAGTGTTCCTCCCATGTTCCCAGCCAACATAGCCCAATTTCCTACCAGTTTTCCGAACCCTCAATTCCCTGGTGTACCACCTGGATTCCAGCCGGGTGCTATGGTTCCTCCTGAATGGCAGAACGGAGTACCACCTCACATGATGCCAAATGGTATGCCAGGTCCCATCCCGCCTGGAGCTATGCCGCCGGGTTCTATACCTCCAGGAATGATGATGCCACCTGAAAATATGATGATGTCGCCTGAAATGTTTGGTGCACCGAACCCTATGTACCCTGTACCCCCAGAAGGTTTCAACATGCAACAAAATATGTTTCCGATGGAGTTCAATATGGCAGCTCCGCAAGGGCCTCCTGGTCCTGAAGGTTTTCCTGGACCGGGAAATTTCCGTGGTGCAATGAGAGGACGTGGAGCCGGCGGACACTGGCGAGGTAAAAACGCTAATAACTGGGACGGACCTCCTCGAGGCAGAGGAGGCAGTCGTGGTAACAGTCGTAAGGCGGTGTGCATATATTTTCAACGAAGGGGGATTTGTCAGAGGGGTGATAGCTGTACTTTTTTGCATCCAGGAGTTAATTGTCCGTTCTAAGGACATGTTACTGTTGTTATTTAGATTTGAGTTCATAAATGTTTTTATGTTCATAAAAATAATTGTTAGGTATTTTTAAGTTCATAATTTAAGAGTTAGAGACTCAAAAGACTGTTAAACTGTAAATAAGTTAATGCTTGTATATAAATGTACATATGTAAAAAAAGTATTTACATTAATAGAAACATAAATTTGTCAAAATATTTTTTTTTATTCACCCTTATATTTTTTCTCATTCTTACTAAGTACCTACTTACATAGACTACGTTCCATAATGAATGTACCTACTCAGCCTTTTCACATAAATGTGACAATAGTTATAGGATTCAGGCATCCTGAAGACTGTTCTAAGATCTAATTAGAATATTAAAATGGACCCCGAATTTTGTTGCGAGGCTTTGAATGCAACCAGGACTAGCGCTCGGATTATGATCATGAGATCCTTCCGGTGCATAAGGTCCATAGTATCATTATGTCAAGAGTATCAAATGTATAGGTACTTATCGTTTTTACTACAAGCTTTTATTTAATTTGCTTATTATACCTATGTATGTAAGGTAGGTACAAATTGTGCAAGATATGACCCATTTCTCATGCTCCTTTATAACTTAGTCACTTCGGTGACAATACAATATATGGTAAGTATCTTGAACCTGGTCTAAAGGTCATCCTACTAACTCCTCAATGAAACAAGAAAAACCGATACGGCTTTATTCCAAAACATGGGTTTAACTATAGTACCTACTCGACTAAATAGGTACCTATGTAGAAAAAGAATGTATGGAGTTTCCGCGTTTCTCACAAGTGTTTAATTTAGCCTCAAGGTCGGGGGTATATTTAAGGATAGTTGACGAGGTTTCAAGTGCCACGATGGATGATAATGATCTTAATAATTTGATGGTGACATTGATGATCATTATGATGATAATGGTGGTCATCATCATGATGACTTTGATGAAGATGGAGTCATTATCATGATGATCATCACTCTTCATCATGGTCATCATCATCTGAAGATCGTCATCATGATGACGATCATAATCATCATGATCTGAAGATCATCATCATGATGATCATCACCATCTTCATCATAATCATCATCATCTGAAGATTGTCATCATGATGACGATCATCACCATCGTGATCATCATCATGAAGATCATCATCATGATCTGATGATGATGATCATCACTATCTTCATCATGGGCTCATGGCCATCATCATCTGAAGATTGTCATCACCATTATCATCATCATATAAAGATCATCAGCATCATCATCATGGTCAACAATCTCCTTTAGTCGCATTATGTGTTTGAAAATGACGCACATATATGTTTAGCTGGTGGACTAGTTGACTAACTGTCAGAGGTTCGATTCCCAATTTACAAAACTGTTTTTTTTTTCATGCTGAATGAATATTGATCATAATAACAGATCTTAACGGAGGAGGGGCGACATGACACCACAAAAGGAGTACCTACCTAAGGTAATATGACTGGCCTCGTGGTCTAGCGGTTAGCGTACCTGACTACGGATTCAGAGGTCGTGGGTTCGATTCCCACCCAGGACAAATCTCTTTGAGTGATGAGCACATTGATTTGTTCTGTCTGGGTGTAATTTATCTATAATAATGTATGTATTTAGAAATATAATTATAAGTACCTACCTAAATCTTGGCAAAAAGTCTAGAAACGGAACTAATATTTTGCTGACTGGCTAAATTGTCAAAAAGCTGCCAATAACGCTTAGATCATCCAACCACAGGATGCGCCTTACTTAAGCATTGATTTCTGCCATTGCACATGACCATTTGGTCTTTTGGCTTTATGAAAAGCCTGTACATCAGTACATCATTTTATATGATTAAACTAGTACATTACATTGTAGTTGACTGTACAATAACAATTAACACACAACAGCCATTACGCGTTTGTCGATTAATACATTTTTAAATGCAATGAAATTTTATATGTCTTTGTGTTTCCCCCTTCACTTGTATGAAAACTGGCAGAATATTTTTGTATGCGGTGGTTCGCAAAGGCTAGTCCCGTGTTATATGGTCTAAGCAATAACGTCACATATATGTCTGTCAACCGTAGACAGAGAAAACTATAGACAAATTGATAGCATTTGTCGCATTCACACAAGAAAAAGAAGGAGTTATGCGTATACCATGTAAAAAAACGAGACAGAAGGATACTGTTTTTTGTTTCGCGACCCGTGCCAGTTTTTTCAAGGTCAACACAGTACTGTGCTAAACAGTTTTGGCATTTTTGACAGTTGAGAGTCACTTGATTTCTGTAATTTGGTCATATTTTAATTGAAAAGTGCACAATTCCAAGATAATTCTTATTGTGAACAATTAGTGCATTGTTAATAATTGTTATTATAAGAAAACACACCATGCGTTGTAGTGTTTTGGGGTGGAAAAGTGATAGTGAAAGAAAAATACCGAACATGTCGTTTCATTCGTAAGTATGCCACATAAATGCCAATTATTAAGCTTTAAATATAATTAATAAGTGTCTAAATGTTCTAGCATCACGTTAAGTATAAAATTATAGATAGATTTAAATGCAAAATATTAAAATAAATAATTCATAACCTCAATATTGAGTGTTGCCAGTTTTTCATTTTCATTCTCCCACAATTGTGGTAATGTCATTTTATTTTGATATACTTGATACGTGTGGGGAATTAAAGAGTATATTTCGTTTCAGTTTTCCGGATAATGACTTAATATGTCGAAAGTGGATAGAAGCAACAGGACGAACGAATTGGATTGCAAAAAAGTCATCAAGAATTTGTAGCCGGCATTTTGAACAAAATATGTTAATTAAAAAGAAAAAAATAACTGTTCTTCTTCCGAATGCTGTGCCATTGTTGGTAAGTAATTGATTATTTTATCTGTATTTTAATGCCCCGAATACGTAATATGTAATACTATATTAATATAATTTTATCAACCTTTTCAGGAGATTGAAACATGTTTTCCATCAACATCTTTCTCCGTTAGCTCACATACAGAAGGACATACTAAAACCCCGACTCCGACAACATTGTCCTCCATCAACCCACATATACACGAAAATATGGATATTGATGATTCCGAAGCCCAAATTGAATTTGTAAGTGTAATACATTATTTATAAAAACTACTAGCCGACGCGCGCGGCTTCGCCCGTGAGAAATTTGGTTCCCCTTTCCGCTTCCCGTGGGAACATTTTCCCGGGACAAAAAGTAGCCTATGTGTTATTCCAGACTATACTCTATCCCTGTACCAAATTTCAGCCACATCCATTCGGCCGTTGGAGCGTGATTGAGTAACAAACATCCAAACATCTTCACAAACTTTCACATTTATAATATTAGTAGGATTTGACTTATTTCTAAGAAGGTGTCTCGGACTTCGATAAATAATTTAATTGTTTGCGGCTACATCAGGGGAGGCGTAGCAACTATAATGGTGATTGATAATAATAGGTTCCTATAGCTTGGCAAAAAAGTGTCTGGGAAAAAATGCGGGCGCTTATTTCGGATTTATGGTAACCGAAACCACGACATTCACACACAACATGATCTAGCCCAAAGTAAGCTAATATTCGCTTGTGCTATGGGATCAAGACGACTGATATACGTACTTATATATTTCTAAATACATACATATTAAACATAGAAAACACCCAAACTCCGAAACAAACATTTGTGGATCACACAAATATTTGAACTGACTCAGTAATCAAACCCAGGATCTCCTGCGCCGCAGGCGGTATCACTACCGACTACGCAACAGAGGCAGTAAAAGAAAGTAGTATCGCCATATGAAAATATTTTAGTTCTAGTTGTCACCAGGTCAAAAACTTACCGAGCTGTATTAAACATTAGGCACCCTGTTGTCATAATTAATCGCTTCACTGTTTTAATTAAGAGCTAGGGCTAGCAGTGCAGGCACTTTTTATTTCTTACAACATTACCAATGTTTTTCATAGATAATAATTTTTATTTCAGCCGGAAGAACAACCTCCTTTTCAATTAATGGAAGACAGTTTACTCAGTCACAGTGTTACGGAACCTAAATCTGTAAGTAGATCTTAAATTAAATTCAAAAATGTAAAAATCGTATTTTGTGGTGTAATTAAGTGTTACTTTTCTAGGCTAAGTCACCAAACTACACATCACGGACGATGCGAAAGAAATTGAAGCGGACTCGAGAACAATCTGCAGAGAGACTAAAAAAATTAAAGGCTCTTCGAGAAAAAAGTCGGCGACTAAATAAGAAAGTTGCAAATTTGGAGAACGTGATTGCAGAACTAAAAGCAAGGTCTTTTGTAACAGAGGAAGATGGAGAATTGTTAAAATCCATCGATCCTTTTAACAAAGACTTTCTGACAAAATTTTTGAAATCTAGTGGGAGTGGAAGAAAGTTTTCACCTGCTTTGCGGTTGCACTGTGCCATAACATAAACACGAGTTATATTGCACCAAAGTCAACTATGCAAATAGTATAGCGCACTTTGCCCCAGTGATTTATAATTACTTGTAGGTATATATTTTGTGTACATATTATAATATATTTTAATAAAAGAAAATGTTTTTATTTTTTCAATTTAAGTAGTTTTATTCAGTAATTATTTTAATTATATTAGTTACTAGCGGACGTCACGCGGTTTCACCCGCGTAGTTCTGGTTCCCGTGGGAATACGGGAATAAACTATAGCCTATGTTCACCGCAAAGAGTGTAGCTTCCCAACAGTGAAAGAATTTTTCAAATCGGTTCAGTAGTTTCGGAGCCTATTCGATGCAAACAAACAATCAAATCTTTCCTCTTTATAATATTAGTATAGACTAGCTGACCCGACAGACGTTGTCCTGCCATAGCTATGAATATGAAAATAGGTATACCGACTTCTGAGTTCCCGTTCCTGGTTTCCTGATCGCTGTTCCTGGTATCGAGTTACCGGTTCCTGGTTTTTATTACCCAGTCTGTCTTTTGTTTCTTTTAATTTGAAGGGTGAAATATCTCGATCGATTATCATCCACTCCCACCTGTTCTGTTGAGTAGTTCTGTTAACAGAACTACTGGTAATTTTTTCCCATTAGTTCTGTCGACAGAACAAATGGTAATGCAATTCCCACCTGTTCTGTTGGCAGAACTATCGTCACGTCGATTTTAATCTACCGAAAATTTATACGTTTCATTGAAAGCAGTAGGTATGTTAGGCTGGATTTGGAGGCGCCCTGACCGTCGGCGCTGACAGCCAAAGTAAAGTGTATGAGCTATTAGGAAGCCTTTTAGAATAACGCGTAGCTACGTATAGCTATCACGCTTGCGTGCGTTGGTCAGCGCGACACTAAATCCAGCCTTACGGTTCACAATCTTTCGACATTTTACAATCTCGCTAAATAAGTTAAAATCTAGTCGTATTTACGCGAAATAAAATTGTAAATACCCCTAGATTTTAAAACACAACATAATATTATAAAAAGTTAGGGTAAAAATACAACATAATATATGAGTAGCAACACTTTCTTTTCAATCGTTCTATCTCATGTGGACATGCATAACATTTGTCTATAGTTTTCTCTGTCTACGCTGTCAACACTGATCTGTATTATTACCACACTGGATAGGTGGCTGTCAAACTAAAGTTATGCCTTCTTAATTCTCGCCATTGTGGCGCTGAAATCAGCAGCGCTGGTTCAGAGAACTAAAATTAGTGATGTGCCAAACTTTCTTAAACTGACGCGTATCGATAGATTTAATTTGAAATGAAAACATTTTTAGTATATATATTTTAAAATTAATTTTGTTTATAATTTGTTTAATATAAGAATATTACCAACCGAAATTACGAATATTCCCTTTAACTTCTCGAACTAAGCTAAATTGCTTGTGCTAGGAGTGGCCAGGATTCGAACCCGGGTCTTCTCGATTGCGATCGACAGTCAGTCTTCTTAACCACTAAGCTATCGACGCTTTAATGAATATTGCTCTTAATAAGGGTGGTTTAAGTTGGTGTCTAGTATACCTACCTAAATGAAATAATATTTACCTGCAATTTGGCATTCTCCTGACGCAAAATTGCAGGAAAATATTACTTTTGTTGAAGAGATTGAGAGAGGTATTAAGGCGCATCTCCACTTGAGCAGCCGCGGGGCGAGCTGCCTCAATCTGAGCGGGCCGCGTGCTGGGGAAATTACATGTATCTCCCCTTGGGCCAAATTAATCAGCAACTCGGCAGCGTGCCTCAAGCTGAGCAACGAATTTCTATAGTTTCTTACTAGCTACCATGGGTGACGTATGCCAATTTGCTGCAGCTTTAGTAATAATGAATCCCTACAAAAAGAATAAAAGGCAGACAGACAAAGATCATTGTGCGGTGAACGTGGATCCCATAAGTGTCTGTGGCTTTCATATACTTCAGTTAATTTGATGCATTTGTCATTGTCCATTTTACCACAAAGTGAGCGTATATATATCATGCGCCATAGAAATAGAAAGGGAGTTATGTGTAGAAAAAAATAAAAATAAACGTGATTTTATTAATCATTTATTTATTTTACACTTTATTGTAAAACTATGGTACACTAGCGGACGGTATACTATTTATTAACCGGGAAGTTCTTGTGTAATGCTTATAATAACATTTAACATCAAAATGATTAGACACAGACGATAGCTTGAATTTGGAGTCCAGTTATGGGCTCCCATGTTGCCAAGCCATGCACTTCTGATTTTTGGATCAGTTGGAAATCTGCAATAAAATAAACATACATCAATAGAGTAAAAAACATTACGTAGTAAGTATTACCCACACAAGTTAATGTCAGAAAATAAGTTAAATAAATGTTACTAATAAGATTTTGTTTGGTTGATACCATTATTATATATTGAAGCGGACTCAGTGTTCTGTAAATAATCACTGCAGTAAGCAGCTTTCACTATGGCCAGTCCTTGGATGGGTGACCATTCTGGTGACCACTTTGACACATTTATTTGAGCGTTTCCGTTCTTCGGAAGGCACGTTAATCAGTTGGTCCCGGTTGTCAATAAAATGGCCGTCGTTAAGCCATGTTGAAGGCCTTTTTGGGCGGCTTGAAAAATTTCAACAGCGGGCAGTCACAACCTGCGCCTGTTCATCTCAATACGGCTCACCAATTGTTACGTGGGACAAATTCTAAAATTGTAAAATGTGGACATATAGTATGCCTCTGCCTACCCTTTCGGGGCTGAAGGCGTGACCATATGTAATGTAAAATGATACCATTATTAGACATATTTCTTACAAAGAAAAGTTTTCGATCACATCAGACCATTATCAACTTTATCGATACGACAACATGGACATCACTAAACGAAATTAAAATCCTATTTTTGTGCTTAAAAATAATTTAATCTAACCTATATATTATTCTTATACATATTTTGTAAATAATCAAGCATTTTACATGTAGGTCAGGCTGATTTAATGATAAAAATTACAAAAATTCAACTTACCTGTGAAATCTAATGTTGCTCCCTTTTTTGAAGCTAATTTTGCAAAACACACATTTCACCATGTCTATTGCTTTTTTGTAACCACACAAATCCTCACCAAACTGCACAAAAGTCCTTAAATTACAAAATAATTCGTAATTCCCGGCGCGATACGGGAAGTCATTTGCATGATACGTCAGATTTAGTTCCTTGAACCAACTCTAGAGGCGTTTCAAATCGGCACAAATAATTCGCTGTCATTTGTATGAGACAGCCAATCCAGTGGTAATAATACAGATCAGTGTCTGTCAATCATTGACGGTATACAATTTGATTGGTGGGTTTTATCATGAAGCTATAGGTAAACATGGAGGCCACACTTCGAACAACCGCTTGAGTCAAATACCTACGTATCTCTATCTCACTCTCTGTGGGCTAACCTTCTCTTTCTAGGGAATTGTGCAGTGCTGCTATCTTCTTATTAGAATCTCCTAGAAAATAATAGAAATAGACCATACTAACCAAAAATGCAAGTAAAATAATTTATAAATAGCTCTATAGTTCGAATACAATTATTTAATGCGTAAATTGAAATATTTTATACCATAATATGCATGATTGGGTTGTCGAATCCGTAAATTACATTCCCATTTTCTAAGGATTCTGTAATGTGGCAACATTGGTACTACATGTCAAATGTCAAAGTGTCAACGAACAATAGAATGGCGGTTGACTTCATTGTTTTCACACAATAGGAAACGTTGTGAAGTAGTGCGACTATATTGAGGATTTATCTGGGACTTCCTGTGTATTATTTGAAGAAATACGAATGGCATTATTAGAGTAAATAAAATAAGTTAAGTATTGTTATCGTATGTTAATGATGAATAATTGTTTTAGGTTTCCTAAAAATAGTATTCAGCGAGAAATATGGTTATTTAATGTACCATTGAAAATTAAGTTAAGATATCTATACTAATATTAGAGTACTTAAAGCTTTGTTTTTTGTTTGTTTGTTTGTTTGTAACGATTAGGCGCCGGAACTACTGTACCGATTTGAAAAATTCTTGCACTGTTGGGAAGCTACACTCTTTGAGGTGAACATAGGCTATATTTTATTTCCGTATACCCACGGGAACGGGAACTACGCGGGTGAAACCGCGTGACATCCGCTAGTTTTTTATAAAAGCAATTAGTATGCTAACTGATCATAAATTTTATTTTCTCGCGTACCTTATAAACGAATGGATATAGGTGCAATTCTATACTTTCTTAAAAGTGCTGGTAGATGGTGCCTCCTTTTCCATATTTGAAAAAAAATGAATTTCTATGAAAGCGCCAGGATTTGCAATTTGCATTTTCAAAAAACCGATTATGATGTAGTAACAAAACGCTTAAATCCATCAACAGTTCCTAACATATTGTCCAATAATCCTGTTCCTGATTTATTGTCCAATAATCAAATTAAAAACACATTCATAAAATTAAAATAAATAGATTAAATAACTAAACTACTAAACTATTGCCTACTGAACATTCCACCCCTGATCATACCAGGCGCAAAGGTGCCCAATACACTAGCAGCGTTGCCGCGCTGGATAGCTATCCTTTGTACCAGGTACGACCAGGCGTGGGAGTCATGCGTCTTGTCCTGTAGCCTACGGCCGATCTCTGAGACGAGAGCCTTAGCATCACTCCAGCAACAGCCCATCGTTTCTACAGCTATACTGGTACGACCAGATAACGCGACTCCATCTCCGCGTACTTTTGGCGTTTTCTGTAAGCAGCATCTTCTGCTGCGGCCGCCAGTGAATGGACGGTACGAGCCAAGTGACTGGCGGCGAAAGTGCTGACGCATGTTGCGTCCCACACTAAGCACTTGCCGTTCTTCCATGGCACAAGGGTCAGACCGTCCGGTCTCTTGCCGTCTGCGCGGAACAAACCTGGTAGTTCAAGGATACAGGGGATCTCAGCCAGTGGCGGATTTACCAATAGGCCAAGTAGGCCAGTGCCTAGGGCGGCAGATTTAGAGGGGCGGCAATTTAGCTAATTTTTTTTTTACCGAAAAAAGAATTATAATTATACGTGTACACAATCCATATAGGTACAGTAGACCCGCGGTAATCGGACAAACGTTTTGCAGCGCAGTGTCGGAATATTCAATTTGTCGGATTATAGAGTGCTCACCAAGACCCCTTATAGTTCGGAATTTTTTACATAAGAGTACCTTGTAATCCGACAAGTTTCAGATCCAAAAATGAGATTCCATGTGTTATTGTCGCTGAAGTACCTACAAATTCTACAGATGTCGAATTTAGTTAAATAAACAAGACCAAAATATTTAATAGCTTTTACATTATAAAATAATTCTGATTGCAGCGATCTAAAAAATATTATTTTAGTTATAAACACGCTCAAAATTGCATTGTTTACATTAGCGATAATGTGACGATCGTCAAAAAATGGGTAGGTACCTACTATTAGGTCCTGTCGGATTACAGGGGTGCCAGATTAGCCGGGGGCCGGATTACCGCGGGTCTACAGTATAAATAAACGAATAATAAACGCACTGTAATATATACTTAGGTACTTATGTGATCATGAATTTTAAAATATTCCAATAGCGTTTCAATAAAAATAAAATAAAAAACTCGTAACACACGATGACACGATCTTCGGAGCCTAGCACGAGCACCATCTCTCCACAACTTCGTGTATATTGTTTTATTACCAAGCCTTGGTCTTTCTCTCATACTTATAGAATTCGGGACTTCACACGAAATACTATTTACTTACATTCACCGACGTTTCGAGCCTTTCACCGAAGTCCCGAATTCTATAAGTATGAGTGTTAAAAACCGCGATAGTTTAAAAATAACCTTGGTCTTTCTGTTTACCTTTAAGTAGTTCTTAGCAAATTATCTTCTGTTATCTGATGATGATGATGATTCAAACTTGGATATAGCACTTCGCATGGCTCTGTGCACACCGGTGACAAATTGTTCAGGTGAGAGAAGCTTTTCTTGCTTAAAACGGGTCAAAAACTATCTACGATCTACTTTAAGTCAAGGAAAGCTTATTGCTTTATCTCTTTTGTGCATAGAGTCAGAACTTATGAAAAAGATTTCATACGACGATATAATTGATGATTTTGCAAATTTAAAATCTCGCAAGAAAATAATGTAAAACTTATTTGATCTCATTGTCTGTCACCATTAACTGATTGTTAACATGTTATATTTTAATAGAAATTGTTTGTATTGTTTTTAAACTGTTAAGTGCAATAAAAAATATTTAACAAAAACAATGTTTACTGACCACTCATTATTTTGTCTGTGTTTATATGTATAGTGTAGGTATTTTTAAGTCATGCCTTTCCCCACCTTATGATTAGTACATGCTGCTGTTTTTAACCCCCGAGTGGCGGATACAGAAAAATCTCAAGGCGCAAGAGAACCTTTACTATTATAGACATAAAAAGTAATCAAGTCGCATGTGAAGTTTATGAACACTTTATTTGCAATGATTATAATACAGTAAAAAATAGTTGAAATACAAGGTTCAAGGGACCTAACGAAAACCACGTCCATGCGGGCATTCCATCGGTCCATACGGGTTTCCACAGTGGCGTGGTAGCTTGCCAGCTGTACCGCCTTTTTAACCTTTGCTGGGAAAATGGCAGAGTACCAGAGGAATGGTGTAAATCTGTCATAGTGCCCCTGTACAGAGGGAAAGAGTCGCAGCAAGAGTGTAAGAACTACCGCGGCATAAGCTTGCTCAGTGTTGTAGACAAACTATATGCAAAAGTGCTGATAAAAAGAGTGATAATTAAAACGGAAGCAAAAATGTGGGATGTGCAAGCAGGATTTTGGAAAGAAAGGGGATGCACGGATCAGGTCTTTTCCTTACGTGCGTAGCTGAAAAGATTTTGGCAAAAAGTCAAAAAGTCTACTGCATCTTTGTAGACTTGAAAAAGGCCTATGATAGAGTGGTGAGGAATGAAATGTGGACAACACTTTTTTTTTTTTACTTGAGGGAAAATCCTCAGAGGATGTTATGACGGACTCTTACCGATTAAAAAACCTCACGTAACGCCCAACAGCCTGTGGTTGGGAGCCCCGGGTAAGCCCTCGGAAGGATGTCCCGGGACTCACAACAGACCTACGGCCGCCAATGCGGCCTCGCCCAGGACGTGGTTCGGGTGCTATCCCGCGTGTTTGGGGGGTTTCGGGTGTTATCCCGCTTCTAAGGGGGGGCATGCGTGAGTTGCTCACGTCACGCTGCCGTCATGGGCCTGCTTCTGTAAGGACGGTGAGCGACCCTCTCACCGTCCTCAGACCTCCGGTCATGGAGGCCGATAGTCCTCGGCGAAGACACGTCGGCGGCGTCCAGGCCGCCGACTGCGGAACTCGGGTGGGAGAGCTCTCTCCCGCACCCGGCCCGCCGCCTTTTTCACGAACATGACCTGCTCGCAGAAAGAGGCGGCACAGTCCCACTTACTCCCGCTGGAGAGCATGGCTCGCACCATGGTCTCGAGCGAGAGAGTGTCCACGCCCAGACTAGGGATTGCAATCCGGAAAACCGGATCCGGTAATCCGGCGGATCCGGCATCATTTTTCGTCTACCGGATCCGGCACCAATACACCGCCGGATCCGGCGGCGACCGGATCCGGTGTTTGCATATTTTAGCAAAATAACCATGCCGTCGCCAAGGATGGTACAAATGTAAAGAGCTTGCACTGCACGCGAGTCGTTTGAGTCACCCTTCAGTGTGTAACTTACAGGTTACGATGAGATGATACATACCAAAAGTTCCGACATCTAGGACGTGAGGCGGAGAGAGGGTCGTGACAAAGTGCCCAATTTTAAGTTTTGACCAATATCCCAAAAGCGTTTTACGTTGTAGCAAAACATGTTCGACCACAAAATAAAATCTTACCGAATTCTCCATAACTTTGATTACATACAGTTCCCATATTACCAACCGTTTTTGAACTACACTCTTCCAAAATGTAGAAATGATAGTGATTCAGCGTACCTATTTAACATTCGGTTGAGATTTTAAATGACATATAGGTATAGTATCAGGGAGGTATGTAATTTGAAGAATAATGCCTGGGGTAACGAAGTTTTTATCGTTTGTCCCCTTAGACCATATAACACGGGACTAGCCTTTGCGAACCACCGCATACAAAAATATTCTGCCAGTTTTCATACAAGTGAAGGGGGAAACACAAAGACATATAAAATTTCATTGCATTTAAAAATGTATTAATCGACAAACGCGTAATGACTGTTGTGTGTTAATTGTTATTGTACAGTCAACTACAATGAAATGTACTAGTTTAATCATATAAAATGATGTACTGATGTACAGGCTTTTTATAAAGCCAAAAGACCAAATGGTCATGTGCAATGGCAGAAAACAATGCTTAAGTAAGGCGCATCCTGTGGTTAGATGATCTAAGTTTGTCCCGCATTAATGATATTGTTTGCTGAAGGAGCAAAATATCGTAAGGAATGCTATTTATTATTTCTGAAACCCGTCAGTTACCCAAAACTTCAGAAAACTAGATCCCTAGAGCTACTCTTGTTGCAGAGGTTATACGAGCGGAATAAATTTTGGCTTACATGAATAGAAGCCTGATACTAAGTTTTCCCACAGTGAGATACTCAGGGACGAAAGAACGATCACGCAGAATAGCTTTATCCTACTAATATTATAAATGTGAAAGTTTGTGAAGATGTTTGGATGTTTGTTACTCAATCACTGTCTGGAATTTGTAACCAAGGGTAGATTAGAGTCTGGAGTATCACATAGGCTACATTTATTTTATCCCGGGAATATGTTCCTATGGAAAGCGGAACGGGAACCAAATTTCACGCGGGCGAAGCCGCGAGCATCAGCTAGTTTTCTACATATTTTGGAGCGTGTAGTTCATAAACGGTTGGAATTATGGAAAAGTGTTTAGAACGAAAGTTATTGATACTTTATAAGCTTTAATTTTATTTTAGCATAATTATGTTTTGCTAGAAAGCACTGATTTAGGTATATCGCCGAAAAACTAAAAAAAAATAGAATATTTGTCACACCCGCCCTTTTTCCGGCACGCCTTATAGATCGTGGGACTATTAGTATGTTTTCTTCTTAACAACCTGATTAAATTTCTAAAGAAACAGCTTAGGTTTCCGTTCACTCTACATTGCTTTGTGCTTTTTTGACTGGACTTACCTTAACTTTAAGATTTTATATTTAGTCTCAGAAGATGAATACATTATATAAAGCTCTTTAAAATAAATCTTTACTTTTATAATTATAAAATTGAATCCGCATAAGCGGTATCGTTTTTAATTTGATACTACATTGACAGTTAATGTTGGAATAAAAAAAAGAAAGCAAGTTATACTGGTTAACTCAATCCGGCCGGATCCGGTCGGACCCGGCCGGATTTGAGAAATCCGGTACGAATCCGGCCGGATTCAAAATGGCACCGGATTGCAATCCCTAGCCCAGACCCACTACGAGGACCTGGCGCTGTTGCGCCTACGCCGTGCACTCCACCAGCGTGTGGAGCGCCGCGTCATCGCCGCGGTCCTCGCAGTGCTGACACTCGGCCGTGGTTTCCCGGTGTTTTCGCCATAGATACCTACCGAAGCTACCATGCCCGGCAAGCATCTGTGTCAACCGGTAGGAGAGAGCACCGTGTCTCCTCTCCAGCCACTCGTCCATGACCGGTCTGACGGCCGCGATTGTGGCGAATCCCCCCTTTGGTTGCTCAAGTCACACCTTCCATGTCTCCACGGTTTCCTGGTGGAGCAGGGACCGCTAGGCCTCGATTTCTCGAGCCGCAGGCCTTTGGCCCCGCTCTAGCGCCTCCTTGCGCCATCTGAACAGTGACGCAAGGGCTCTTGCTTTCAGGTCCCATGGAGGGGTCCCGGCTAGGAGACATGCCGCCTCACCGGAGATCGTGCGGTATCCTCTTATCACACTGACGGCTAACACTCTCTGCGGAAAGTGGACAACACTGTCCAGGTATGGAGAAAACGGAACCTTGATACGAGCACAGAAATCTCTGTATGAAGACTCCAGTGCTTGTGTCAGGATAAATGGAGCTTGCACGGACTTTTTTCACATTAAAAAAGGTGTGAGACAAGGTTGTGTAGCGTCACCGTGTCTGTTTAACCTGTATATGGACAGCTGCTTGAAAGAACTGCAAGAGTGTGCGTATGGTTTAAAAATGAATGAGCTGACCATCAAATGCCTCCTATAGGCGGACGATCAGGTGATATTAGCTTCATTGGCGGAGGAGTTGCAGTTGATGGTTAACATAATGCATGATGAGCTTTAAAGTAGAGGTATGAAAGAGAATGTAGAAAAGACGAAAGTAATGGTTTTTGAAAGAGAAGAAAATAAGATGAATTGCCCAATTTACATCGAAGGGCAAGGACTAAAACAGGTAAAAGAGTTTGTGTACTTGGAGTTTTGGCAGGTAATCAAGTGAATGGAGCCATTTACGCCTTTATGAGCAGTCAGGATGTGTCTCGTGGTGTGCACACGATCGCGTCGTCAGCGCCGGCGCCGCCGTCCGCATAAGATTGATAAGCTTCCTCTACATTACACGCGAAGCTGAACGAAGTTCGTCGGCGAAGTTGCCCGAGGCAAAGAAAAATTTTGACGAAGTGCCCCTCTACACTATCGTATTCGTCCAACTTCGCGAGTTATGTAGAGAAAGCATTAAAGTTAAAAACCAAAATATTTTGGGTGGTCTGGCGCGGCAAGGACGAACGACGCGTGCGTGCGCCACCCAAGGGGGGGGCGCGCGCCCCCCGCGCCCCTACCCTGTATCCGCCACTGCCCCGACGCAAAAAGAGGGGTGTTATAAGTTTGACGTATCTGTCTGTCTGTCTGTCTGTGGCATCGTAGCACCCAAACGAATGAACCGATTTCAATTTAGTTTTTTTTTGTATTACAGGTGTTCTACGGGCGAGTGTTCTTAGACATGTTTGATGAAAATCGATTGAGCCGTTTAAAAGTTACAGAGGTTTTACGCTTTAAAGTCGGGGTTTTTGCTTGTCAAATAAACTTGTTAGGTCAACATTAAACTCTTCAGTACATGGCGGGTTGCAAAAATAATCTAGGAACTGACAGAAATATCATTAAGTTCACAATCATACTAATAACGGGATTAAACTAACGTATTGAATTTCAAAAGTCAGTAGGGGCGGCAAAAATTGAACGGCCTACTAGCGGCAAATTTGTAAATCCGCCACTGATCTCAGCCGACACCAGAGTCCGCCGGATTAACTAATTAAGAGCGTGGTTACGCGGATGCCTACCGGTGCAGCGACGACAACTCAAAGCATGATGACCATCGCTCTCCACCATGGCACCGCAGATGCATACGTGAGGTTCACACACCTTGCAGCCTAAGCGGAGAGCCACAAGATCTAATTATTTAAAATCTCATTCAATGACTTTAGCACTAACATTTCTTTATTTTGATATGAAGAGACATCGGCAGACTGCGAACTACCACGAGCTGTCGCGGCAGACTGCGACCTACCACAAGCTGCAGCGGCAACTTACGTCAAGCCGCATTGCGCGGGACGTACAGTTGATTAACCTAGAAAAATAACCCACTTTGATGAATAGCTTCGTTATTCGCAATGTACCTATGCAATTTGCAGAGAATACTACCTATCAGTCTTCGTAGAAAACGAGAGAAAATAGTTAATCTCGCCTTTGTACAACTCATTTATATAATAAATTTTCACCACCTATTCCATGGGACCAATTCTCAAAAAGGTGAAATGATAATATACCTCTGCCTACCCCTTCGGGGATAAAGGCGTGACCTTATGTATGTATGTATGTATTGTACATCTAATTGTATTATGAATATATATTGTCTTTATTGTGTACAATAAAGAATAATTATAGAAAATGAAATATCCTGGCAAAAATAAAAATAGGGCTACCCTACTTAGAAAGAGACATAGAGCCCACACAGAGCAAGACAGTAATATACAGACTGCGCTTCAAGTAGGTATTCGAAGTGTGGCCTCCATGTTTATCTATAGCTTCATGCATAGGCTGTTGGGCGTTACGTGAGGTTTTTTAGTCGGTAGGAGTCCGGCATGACATCCATGAGGATTTTTCCTCACGTAAAAAAAGAGCTAGTCAACTGAACGATAAAAACCGGCCAAATGAGAGTTGAACTCGCACACGATGAGTTCCGTTCCGTACCAAAAAACGGACGGACGGACGGAAGTAAATGCTACGAGAAACATTATATCACTTTACATATTAATACCACACCTCTCTCCTTTTCACTCTCATGTGACGAAATTGTGGTGTTCTTGTTCCCGCTTACCGTAGAAACTTATTCCCGGGATAAAAAGTAGCCTAGCCGTTGAATGCCGCATGAAACCCGAGTTGCCAATCTCCCGAACAGTCGATTGCTTTGGCAACCATGGCGGCCAACTTTTTACGTTTGGTTCTCCTCGCACATTTTTCGATATCTATGGCTGTATGGTCGCGGGTCTAAGTCTTTCTGTATAAATTAATATGTAGAATTGGTTATGGTACTGAATGAGATAGCTTGCCGAGTGAATGTAATGAAAAAAAAAGTCGAAATCACGATTTTATCGCTGTCATTATTTATTGTTTGTTTGGCGCCGTTCCTAGAAAGTATTAATACGATTAATTTTTGAATATTTTCTTTTAATCTGTTTCAAATATTGTTGTTTTGCATTTAAAAGTATCCTGTCATGTTGTTTAACAGCTGTGATAAATATTTTCAGTGTAATTCGAAGTTAAATTTGTAAAATTTGATAAAATAACACGCGAAGGTCACCATTATTTTTTGTTGTTGTTTTTGTTGTGCAGTGCTCGTATTTAACCGATATTTGTTGAGATTTTCTCAATAGAAACTATAATCTTTTGTCAAAATACCATTTAACATTTAACATATGAATAATTTATGTGAAAATCAATAATAAAAATGGGGGGGGTTTTTTTTAAATAATTTAAGATTACATAGCCTTGATATCCCCAAAATAAACAAAAAAATAAACAAATAATTAGGCAGTAATATTTTATTTTATTTTCGGAGATTTTATATCTACAGATTATTATTTTTTTGGTGAAAGTGAATTGTTGATGTGTATATTTTGTAAATAAAATAATTTATGTCAGAAAACTGCTTTTTATTTTGAATTACATGGTAAAATCTGAGAGTACTCCTTCATTTTTCCCATCCTAATTTTCGGCCAAATATCATAAATCCATTACACATGGGGTGTTCTCGGATTTAGTGTAGTTATTTTCGTCAGTTATCCAGCATGATGAAACAGTAAGTATTTATAGAGCGTGAAAGAGTAATAAACATCCACACACAAACTTTTTAAGCATTAGTAAGATTTTACTCGGAACGAACTCCTCGTATCAAAATCATTTTGGTCGTACTATATAGGGTTGCTACATGCATTCAGCAGCGCCCTCATTTAATTTCACGACTTTATAGACAAACTGTACAAACGCTAATTTTCACCTGATGTATCAAGATTTCAGCTTGAATATAGTAATTTTCTCGAAATAGTCTTTTTATTTATGGCATGGTTAGCCCATGAGCATGGCTATATGAATAGGTATTTTTATGTCACAGACATAATTACACAGGCCTGCAAAATGAGGGTCATAACTTCCTCTCTGGAATTTGATAGCTGATTCTAGGGTATTTTGGTGCGCTGATTACGAATATGTACTTAGATTTTCTCCATCACCTCCAGATTTTTCGAACAAGGCACAGATAGAAAATAGAAAAAAAGACCCACGTTTTCTCATAAAAAATATATATTTAAAAAAGTACATTACCTTTAACTTATAAAACGACTAAAATATAATAATAACTTGTTACTAGTCTAAATTACACGTAAATTTTATTTGTGGAACCTGGTTCTTTTTTCCTGGAACCTTCGGTTGTGAGATTTTCGCTTAAATTTCCGGTTTGGATCGACGCGCTTCAATAAACAACAATAGTCTGCCATCATGCTAGTATTCCATCTTCCTCTATATCAGACTTCAAGCTCTTTCAAATCTTGGTAAAATCTTTCGCCTTGTTCTTTGCTAACGGCTCCTAAATTTTCTGGGAAGTAATCAATGTGCGAATTTAGGAAATGAAGTTTAGTGCATGTTTATGTCCCTTTTATTTTAGAATTGTATCCAGTTATGTCACAACAACAAAAGTAGCCATCTTTATCATGGTCTTTAGCCTCTCTTCATAGCATAGGTGAACCGATTTTGAAGTTATTTTTCTGGCCTTTTAAACACTTGCGAAATTGTAATATAAACAAGTCGAACAAAGTTTATGAATGTGTCGAAGTTTTGTCTTGGTTACTTAATACGTGTCCAAACTAACTTTTGTAAATATTTTTCACAAACTCTGTAATGCTGTTTCATTGATTTATCACCATAAAATTCCGGGAGATATTACTAAAACAATTCGTAGAATTTAAACAACTTCGCAATGACATTTTAAAGTTCTTGTTTCAATATTCAACTGTTAATTTTCTAAATCAGTGTGGGTACTTATACAAAAACCCTTTGATTTCTCTTTATTACACCCTTTTTAATAATATTTACAAAAAATAGGTATCTTATATTACTACTAGGTAATTTTTTTGATTTTATTACAAAATTAAGTCAAATTACCTGTTTTTAACATTGTTAATGCGAATTACTTATACTTTTTATGTAGTAATTACCAAATTACTGATTTGCATGAATTTCTATATCCCCTTACACTAATTAAATGAAATAAAAATAAAACTGAAGTAATTTAATGACGTTTTATAAATTTTAAAAGGTCGACGATCAGACATTTTGGAGCAAAATCTTAAATATTTAATATCAAAAAATCCTGACGTGTAGGATTTTTTTTATTATTTTTCTCGTAATAAGCACATCAGAAACTATAGAAAATGTTACTCAGATTTCAAAGAGGAAAACCATTGCAGACCTGTGTTATTATATTATAGTAATATTGTTCAATAGTGTTTTTCTATCGTATTTTGGCAGGTTTTTAGGAGTGAGTTGACCGTTTCTTGATGTCGGAATTGGTCACCCTAAATGAGACTGTCAATGTCAAGTCATGAAGTAATTCTGGATCAGGTTGTTGACGTTGTGTTTGTGTTGTGTTGTCTTGTCGAGTCGATAGCAAACTTTTTACATTTTTCCTTGAAATATGTACGCATAAATTTTATTTGTGATTGATTCCATAATGTTCCGATACAACTGCTCTCTGTGAAGCTCTATTCTCTGTCGAAAATGATGTGCGGTTAATATTTTCGGTACAGTATTTCAGTGTTATTTCACTTTTTCTTTTTTGTATGAAATTTTTGTGTACTGTGCAAATTAAAGTTTTAACAATATGCAACGTTGGTTTTTTTTAGAAGATCTTAAGCTGTCAAAACGTCGAGTGGCGCCAAAATTACCTAAACAGAAAGAACAAGAAATGGCAGAACTACTCGCGCAACCATGGATATTTACGGTAAATGTACCAGAAGCTAAAGCCAAAGAAGTTGTATTCATTACTGGCAATATTCCAGAACTTGGTGAGTGGGATTTCAATAAAATAGTTTATCTTGAAAAAAAGGAAGGCACAGATTTGTGGTCGACAACATTAACAATTCCTAACACTTGTGATATTCTCTATCGTTATGGTTTAGGAATCGTAAATAGTGACACAAATGATCTTATTATACGCCAATGGGAAACTTTTATAAAGCCAAGAATTCTTAAAGACTCTGACTTACACCCAACAATTGATGAATATGGAAAATTGAACGAAGTAACAGCAGTTACAACAGGATGGCTCACCTTTGATACATTACTGCAGTTTAAATTTCTTAATAATCCTCTGAAATTGAGAAATCGTCTGTCTGGAAGGCAAATGAATATAAAAGTTACTCCAGTAAAGCTATCCTTTGGAAATGAGCCTCAGGTGGAGGAAACATCTCTCAGTATGGACATTGCTGATGAAGACTCACCATGCACAGGCCTTGTTGAGGTTTCTACGTTGGATAATAACCAAGCAGTATGCCTCCTTAAGCCACAAGAGCAGTTTGGAAGGGAATATAAACCAGATGATGTGGTAATTGTGAATATGACAGTGGCAGACCATAAAGCTCTGGCATATCTTGTGGATTTTTATTCATACAGTAATCACGCTTCAATTGAGAATACTCCGTGCCACGTGGGTTATACTTATGTGTTACCAAACATGTTTAAACCCTCAGAAGGAACCCTACAATTACCTGTTACATGTAATGTTAAACATAGACCCTTAGGCACTATTGATATTGAATATTTAATAGTTATGCCTATGAAAGAGAATATCAATACTTTGGAAGTGTCTTATGCCAAATATTGGTCTCAAACTTGGACTGGTTTAGAAGTTGGACATCGTGGTTTAGGTGCCAGTTTTAAAACAAGGTACCTATGACTTTTGTATATTATTCTACTAGCGGACGTCATGTGGTTTCACCCGTGTAGTTCCCGTTCCCGTGGGAATACAGGAATAAAATATAGCCTATGTTCACCGCAAAGAGTGTAGCTTTCTAGCAGTGAATGAATTTTTCAAATCGGTCCAGTGGTTCTGGAGCCTATTCGTTACAAACAAACAAAAATGCAAATCTTTTCTCTTTATAATATTAGTATAGATTAGTTATGTGCACTAGTGGCTTAGTGAGGTGATGCATGTGGATCTCTAGATCTGTAAAATTGTCCAAATGGTTTTTGAAGGCATACTTAAATAATATATCAAAGCAGGGAGGTAAGCATGTCATGCATTCTTCATTATTGTTTTCTAAAACTTCCTCACATTTTGGATTCCCTTGCTTAATCCACTATTATTATATTATAACTCAAATCTAACAGGTGTTCCAAATTTGAGCTGAATTGGTTCAAGGGTATGAGCTCAATGAGGAACAGTTTATCTTCACAAACTTTGTAGACACATAAAATATAAATAGGATGGTTAAGTGGTGCTTACTCTGATCTGTTTGTTTGTTATAACATCTAAACTACTGAACTGATTCTGAAGAAACTTAGTACAAGTATTGAGTTGATATGAGTTAGTTTCTTGCAGGTGCTGGATAGGATGGGATAGAAAAGATTTTTCAATTATGATCTTGGTTTCAGAGGTCATACAATACGTGAGAATACCATTGCTTCCCTTAAAAAGGCAGCTACTAGTGGTGCTGATTTACTTGAATTTGATGTACAGTTAAGCAAAGATATGGTACCAGTCATCTACCATGACTTTCATGTTTGCATATCATTGAAGAGGAAGCAAGAGATTGGGCGTTTGGAAATGTTAGAATTACCAGTGAAAGACTTGACTTTGGAACAGCTGCACAAACTGAAGGTATTTATTTGTTACATATTTAAGTGTAGCATAGACGACAGACTATCCATGACACACAGTCTGCGAAGGATAACCAAGTGGTCTCTTTGTGCGATGTGCAGTGCACAAAGAGACCATTTCGCGCGCGGTCCTGAAGTCCATGCTGGTGTAATCATTATTTTTACGAAACTAGTGTCGTAGGTAGAATAAATCTTCTTACGAAACTAAGTAGGTAGTTCCGTAAACGTAGCTTGGATTTCGTAAGCCGCCGATGGGCCGTACGCGTTTATCTCCGTATAAATAAATAGACTGCTATGCATTAGATATCGATTTCTGATTATATCGAAATCGTGTTGACTGATATCACATGAATCTTATCACAAAACCTCTTAACGAAATCCTGCCACCAGGAGACTGGCAGTATTGCCAACAATGCTTATTCTTTGTCCCATAAAACAGCCAGCCTGAAGAAAGGACAATTTTGGCACCAATTATATTTCATGATAAGTCTGGCCACGTTTTTTTGTGGTGACAGTCAGCTGCAGTTCTATCGTATGTATCATCACCATACCCGCAATCATATGCTCAGTCATTCTGTGGGACATTCTTTAAGCAAACAACTCCGTTGTGGTATAAAGTTAGTTTTATGCTCATTAACTTATTGCAGGAATAAAGAGTTAGTCTGTTATTCCAGAGTATGACATTATCCCTGTACCATAATATGGTAAAATTATTATTATTATGGTAAATATTATTTCAACCCGATCCGTTCAGCAGTTAGAACGTGAAAGTATAGTAAACATCCATAAAACCATTCACACTTATAAACTGTCTTTATACTTACTGTACATGTTTTCTTTGTGTTTAGTATTTATTGTGATTAATTTTCCTGCAGACATTATGAGACACCCTTGATGAGTCATTTAGTTACTTTTCTGATTTTAGGTTTACCATTTGGTCGAAGGTCGTACTCACGAACCAATGGTTTTCGACGGCGAAGACGCTGATGACCACCAGCCATTCCCCACTCTGCAAGCCGCGTTGGAAACTATACAGGAAGACGTGGGCTTCAATGTTGAGCTAAAATGGACTATGGAGATGAAAGATGGCACTTTTGAATTAAACAATCCCTTCGATATGAATATTTATGTCGATAAGGTACCTAGATATAATTTTAAAGCATTTTCAGGCGTTTCACTTGAATAAAGTTTTCTGAATGAATGTAATCTGCTCGAGATTACCTTGCGATTAGTCCGAGATAAAAAATTTCCTAATTCGCTCTTCTCAATTATTTTATACCTAATGAAAATGTCTTATTGGTCTTGTGTTTAGCTCAAATACCACTGTTATACTTACCTACTCGAACATCTACTACACACAGTCGTAGGTGAATAATCATTTGCAATTTTCCTTATCTTAACAGATCATCACTGTGCACATTTCAGGGATCTAAATTCGTCTCAAAATACGTAGTAATTCAATTTTATAAAAACCCTAGAGCCTTAACGCAATGGTAGAGTGAAATATTTTGGTGTTGGTAACTCATACATAATATAACCAAAGCTTAACGTTGATTAATTCTAAACAAATCACTGTTATTGTTTAGTCACTCATCGTGTACTGTACATGCATTCACAACCTGTCATTTTGCAGACAAAAATATAGTAAGATTTTAATGAACCCAATGACTTTAGCGTTCGGGATCGCAGCGCTTACAAAACGAATCGTCTTCTGGGATCGAATTTATTTCTGGGATAAAAACTGGCCTATGTATTATTCCAGGCTAATCTATCCCTGTACCGAATTTTAGCCAAATCCGGTCAGCCCTCAGAGCGTGAAAAACCTACAAACATAAACACATCCATCCCTAGATCCACACGCACAAACTTACGCACTTAAAATTATTTGTAAAATTTGACTGATCTGTCAACGCACACCAGAAACCACTAAACGGATTTGGCGGATTAGGTATATTGAATTTGCAAAACAAATCTTACGATATTCAAGATCCGATCTAGCTCAAACGAACGAAGTGGTTTTCCTACTAAAAATTATATTGAATTTAAAACAAATTTCCAGCATGGTTTTTAACCGCCCTTCTCAGCTCAAACGTATGTATCTACGCTTGCGGCTTTACCAACAAATATTAACAACTAGCTGTTCCCCGCGGCTTCATCCACGTAGAAGTCGTTAAGTATCGCATAAAATCATTACCCTTTTTTGCGTAGTCTGTTAAAAAGTAGCTAATGTCCTTCCCAGGGACTCAAACTATCTCTACGCAATTCCATCTAAATCGCTTCAGCGGTTGAGGCGTGAAAGCGTAACAGACAGACAGAGTTACTATCGCATTTATAATATTACCTAGTAGGGAGAGGAGGATAGGGTATTACTGTTATGTATTAGTAGGGATAATAAAAGAGTTAGTATACACCTGTAGCTACATAGTGCGACAGATACAGTATACAGTATGTTAAACATAAATAAAATCCATTGTTTTTAGATAATATAATCCAAAAGAATAGATTGACCAACAAAAGGAAAAGGTTCTTTATTTAGATTCTGTTGTTCTGTTTTTTTCACCGAGGCAGTTGCCTCGGTGGCGCAGTCGGTAGTGCAATCGCCTGCCGCTCTTGAAGTCCTGGGTTCGATTTCCGGGTCGATCGAAATATTTGTGTGATCCACAAATGTTTGTTTCGAAGTTTGGGTGTTTTCTATGTCTTATGTATTTAGAAATATATAAGTATGTCTATCAGACGTCTAGACCCCATAGCACAAGATTATAGGTATTAGCTTAATTTGGGCTAGATGATGTGTGAGAATGTCCAAAAACATTTATTTATTTTATTTTATTTATAGATTTGCTGTAACAAAGATGTGTGTTGAAGACATTGTCAAGTTTTGGTGTTTAATCCTAAGTACACTGACTCATCCATTGTTACTTATTTATAGGTACTGGAAGTTGTATTGAAGTATGCTGGCGAACGGCGCATCGTATTCTCTTGCTTCAATCCTGATATTTGTACTATGGTCAGATACAAGCAGAATAAATACCCTGTCATGTTTTTGACTGTTGTAAGTACCATCTTGTCTTGTTAAAAACCGGTCAAAAATGAGTCAAATTCAAACGTTGAAAGGGTTCCGTACAAAACGTCAAAATAGTTTTGTAGTATGCGCGCTCTTTTAATTTTTTTCTGTTATCAATATTTTTGGTTATAACGGCAACAGGTATATTATCATCTGTGAAAATTTCAACTGTTGAGCTATTACGGTTTTATTTAACATGAGGGAAAATCCTCATGGATGCTATGCCGGACTCCTACCGACTGAAAAACCTCACGTTACGCCCAACAGCCTATGGTTGGGAGTCCCGGGTAAGCCCTCGGAAGCATGTCCCAGGACTCCCAACAGACCTACGGCCGCCTCTGCGGCCTCGCCCAGGAGGTGGTTCGGGTGCTATCCCGCGTCTTTGGGGGGTTTCGGGTGTGATCCCGCTTTTAAGGGGGGGCGTGCGTGAGTTGCTCACGTCACGCTGCCGTCATGGGCCTGCTTCCGTAAGGACGGTGATGACCCTCTCACCGTCGACAGTCCCCCCGGTCATGGAGGCCCATAGTCCTCGGCGAAGACACGTCTGTGGAACTCGGGTGGGAGAGTTCGCTCCCGTTCCCGCCCCGCCGCCGCCTCTTTCACCGAGCAATACCTGCTCGCAGATTGAGCTATTACAGTTCAGAAGATACAGCCTTTGTTTTTTTTATTTAACGTGAGGGAAAATCCTCATGGATGTTATGGACCGGACTCCTACCGACTAAAAAACCTCACGTCACGCCCGACAGCCTGTGGTTGGGAGCCCCGGGGAAGCCCTCGGAAGGATGTCCCAGAACTCCCAACAGACCCACGGCCGCCACTGTGGCCTCGCCCAGGGGGAGAAGATACAGCCTAGTGACAGACTGACGGACAGCGGAGTGTTTGTAATAGGTCTCGTTTTCACCCCATCCATACGGAACCCTAAAAAGTAATTTCAGATGTGTAACACATAATTTCCAATATTTTAGGGAATATCTGACCGGTATGAGCCGTATCGTGACCCTAGATGCTTGTCCATACCAGCCGCTGTGCAGAGCGCAGTCAGCGCTGACATTCTAGGAATAGTTGTGCATACTGAGGATTTACTCAGGGATCCTACTCAGGTTAGTACTTCACTATATTTCATAACGTAAACCTATATTTCTAGATTTGTAAATATGGGTTCGTAATAGGTACCAAAAAGACAGCCCGCAGAGTCTCTTCCCTGTTCTTCTCAGCACGATCCGCGTTTTGAAATGATGGTATTAAATAAATAAATAAATATTTGTGGACATTCACACACAACATCATCTAGCCCAAAGTAAGCTAATATAAGCTTGTGTTATGGGATCTAGACGACTGATATACATACTTATACATATATTTCTAAATACATACATATAAAACACCCAAACTCCGAAACAAACATTTGTGGATCACACAAAAATTTGGACCGACCCAGGAATCGAACCCAGTATTAGGTACCAATAATTTTTTTTATTCTTCAATTTTATAATTATGTGCCAATCTATACTAATATTATAAAGAGGAAAGATTTTTTAGTTTTTTTGTTTGTTTGTAATGAATAGGCTCCGGAACTAATGGACGGATTTGAAAAATTCTTTCAGTGTTGGAAAGTGTACTTTTTGCGGTGAACATAGGCTATATTTTATTCCCATATTCCCACGGGAACGGGAACTACGCGGGTGAAACCGCGTGACGTCCGCTAGTACAATATAATTTAATAGGTTTACGTGAAATAAATATTTATTATTTGAGTTTGAATATACAAAAGCGAATGGTATCATCAGAGCGTCGCGAATTTTAGTTATACGGTTATTTTCATTTCTTTCTGTAAGCGTTGTTTATTGCAAATTGAAGTTTATACTCACGGAGCAAGGTTTAAATGTATCGTTAATCGTAAAGTAACTGTAATGTGAGAAAATGGTAAAACAATGGGCATGTCGTCAATATAACTTGCACTTTGTAACGGTTGTCAGAAAAATGACAATCGTTCAGCCAAGTTGAAGGCCTTATGGCGGCTTGAAAAATTTCAACTGCGGGTCGCGGTGACCTGCGCCTGGCCATTTCAACACGGCAATAGGCTCACCACCTATTACGTGGGACATAAAAGTATAAGGTGAAATGTGGGCGTGTTCTATGCCTCTGCCTACCCCTTAGGGAATAAAGGCGTGATTATATGATGTATGTATGTACGTATGTTGTACTTCATATTATCTATAATTAATTACCGAGCAAACAAATGAATAAAGTGCAGCTTGGCATAGTAAATACAAGAAGCCGTGAGATCGTTCTCACCCGACTGCCCCTCTCTAACACGTTTATTGGGAAAGTTTAATCCAATTGACGTTGTCATTTTTGTTTTATTTCAAACTTTGAACAGATGATCCACGTGACCTAGTGACGTAGTTTAATGCGACAGAGTCACAGACTACAAAGTCTCGACATAAGCCCCTCTGCACTCTATTTTATAGAGAGGGGCTAAAACTGAATATAATGCCTTTACTGGTTAGAATGTTTCTAATTACATTCTCAAAGTACCTGTCAGATAAAAGAGAATCTATAGGTAGATTCTTCTGTAATGTAAGCATGAGATGCTATGCTAGTGAAGTTTTTTGGGTAGTACTGTAAGGTTTCTCGGTAAAGAAGTTTGGGAGCACAGCCGCCGCTTGAACTAAGATGATTGGTTACATCAAAACGCCGCTTAGACAGAAGCGGGAGGTCTATGAAGCGGTGAACCTGAATGAAAATATCTTTATTCTTTTAGGTCACAAAGTTACACTTATAAACGTCAAGCTTGTCGCTTCTACATTTACATTCACTGCCAGATTCGCAATGCCAAAGGTACTGCCTTTGAGGAAGAACCTGGCAATAAAACTCTTTTCAAACGGTCTGCAACTACATTACCTGAAAAAAAAATGTCACGGCATGCCACCTTATCCAGATCAGTGCTGGAAAGTTACACCTAACAAAACTTGGTTTGACCCGACCTTAACGCTGTAGGCCGTACAAAGTGAAGAGAGACTATACAGGGCGTCCCACGGCTATGCCACATGGAGGGAAAGTAGGTACCTTGAATATTGTAGATGGAACAATTTACTGAAAGAAGACATTATTTTAATTTAAAAAACAATTTAAACTGCGTTCATAGATTTTTAAATACTTACTTGGTTGAGCCGAAAATCGAACCCGCTACACAAGAAAAATTACCCCGTAGCTTTATCATACCGATCGAAAGGCTTCATCATAAGGATTATTTTTTGCTAAGTAACATAGTGTCAAAAATAAAAGGAAGGCCAGGTATTTTAACATTTGATGTGAAATTTTGTTCAGAAAAATTAAAAGCTGGCATCGCCGGTGATCTCAATGAAGACTTTCGTCCCTGGATCGGTACAAATAACATGGCCGCCAAGATCCACAGATCTAACAACGTTAGACTTTTTTATGGGGTTACGACTAAGGTGGCAGACAAGCATACGGCCCACCAGAAGGACGGTGGTCACCGCAGCCTATATGAAATGTAGTTTACAAGAAATGAAAATGTCCACGAGCTACAAACAGAACTTGGACGTATCATTATAAGTATCCACCACAGCAAGATTAAAAGATCGACAAGGAGTAAAATAATCAAAAGAGTGCGACTTTGTATTCAACAGTATTATAAATGTTAAAATTCAAGCTCTTCCTTTTATTTCTGACACTATGTTACTTAGCAAAAAATAATCATTATGATGAAGCCTTTCGATCGGTATGATAAAGCTACGGGTTAATTATTTTTTCTTGTGTAGCGGGTTCGATTTCCGGCTCAACCAAGTAAGTATTTAAAAATCTATGAACGCAGTTTAAATTGTTTTTTAAATTAAAATAATGTCTTCTTTCAGTAAATTGTTCCATCTACAATATTCAAGGTACATTCCCTCCATGTGGCATAGCCGTGGGAGTTGGGACACCCTGTACAGTAAAAATTGTACCAGTGTGTAGGGCTTTAAATCAACTGCAGAAATTACTAGTGTAATAAAATTCCTACCAGACCTATTAAGTACAGAACGAGAGCAAGGATAACAAGAAAGGTGGGGCCGAGAATTATTAGTCTCGAGAGTAAAGACATCGATCCATTCCATCGCAAACGCAACGGCCTCAAATCAAATCTGTTTATAAATAGGCACGTGACTTAGCCTCAATGCCAGCTTAAGTTCCGTGTTGAAACTTGCCCAAAGAAACTAAATACGTCACATTTGTGTTAAGGTTACACAGCATTTGATTTTCAGGCATACCTTCCCGAACCTCATACATAACCACCGCACAACACGCATCTGACATTACATCTATTAGAGGCAACAGGCTTACTTTAGACCTTCAACTTTGATAGTCGATATCGATATGTCCATTTACTGCTACTTGTAGGTGATTAGGTAATCGTCCTACTTTGTCTGTCTCAAGTCCCAGAACTTTTAAGAATCTACTAAATAAAAAAAGGAATTGAACTTGTTCATGTTGCATTGTATTATACGTAATTTGCATGTGGGATAGGTTAATCGAATTATTTCGAAGCTGAAGCTGACAAACGTTTTTGTTGCAGTTTGAAAGGCTGGAGTAATCGGATCCCTCTCTTAAATTGTTGCAACACTATCTCACAATCCGCTCACAAGTCGTTGTAATAGATTGCTTTAGGGGACTACACATCACCCAATGATAAAACGAGGATTTCCGGAGCAATGAGCTACTTTTCATGTAGTAAATGACTCGTATCCCGTGGCACTTAAATAGTTCATCAAGGTGTACCTACTGTTGTTAGCGGGCTAATCGTTTTGTTTATAAACTTACGGTTACCCAGGCTTATTGATTGACTCATGGTGGCGCGTTAGAAAGTCGTGTCGTTTTATCTTGAAACAACTTGAAAATAGCCTTCTGCGTCTTTGTTTCGTAGGTTTATGATAAATGTTTTTTTGGCAATTGACCTTGGCCTTCAATGTTTTCTGCCGCACATGATTGAAGACCTCGATCTTTATATAATTTGCCGATCATCGAATTACACTCGCTACTGACTTAACCACAGGGACCTCTCCCTGTGGCCTAGAAGGAAACTTACATTGTCCAAAACTTAGTAGCTCTAAACTGTAGTCATGCTTCCCCCATCTTTCTGAAGAGAACTCCTCAACGAAAGAAATATACAAATAAAAGATTTGGGCGGGCTGATAATTTAACTGTCTGGTATTTTTTCCACGTGTCATCGTCCAGCCAGGATTTCATGGGTTTGCCCCTCCAGATCAGAATCAGAAAGAAGGCATTGCCAGATACTTATTTCATACATACGCGAATCGAGCTTGTATTTGAAGGGAAGGCTATCCTGTCATTTGTAAGGAAGGCCCCGGAGACCTTGCCCATTTGCCTTAGGAACCGAGCATAGTTCTTGTGCTCTGTAAGTAATACATTTTTATTTGCTGACCTGTAAACTCAGTCTACCTTGTTATAACATCGTTGCCGTGTAAATGAACCATTGTTTATTGTTCTAATTATAGTCGAGCACAACACATGAACGATAATATTATCATTGTCGTGAATACGTGCGAGTCGATGTACTGAAAAGTTGAACGACACCCGATATAATGACCTACTTCTTGTATAAGAACATTGCTCTCAATTAACAGTCAACTCGTCAGCATACGCTGTGTTAACAATATTTTGTTACCCATTGCAAATATTATCATAATGATAAATCTTTTCATACTTAAACGGAAAACTTTAACTGCACTCAAATATGTGCTCTATTTGGTACTCATAGAACATTGTTTTCAATGAACAGGTCAACTTGGCGACGGATGCGGGCCTCGTCATATTCTGTTGGGGAGACGACAATAATGACAAAGATACTATTAAGAAGCTGAAAGACCTGGGATTGCACGCCGTTATATATGACAGACTCGACCAGTACACCACGAAGGAAGTGAAGGTAATCATCCAAATACTGTCGAACGGTACTAACGTTTGAATGATGACGAATGTGTTGTATGATGTTTGTAAAATGGGAGTACAAAGAAGTCTCCTTTTGGACAATGCCCTCTGTGTTGCTTAAAGAACAATGGGTATGAGGGTATGGGGATGTATAACAGGTATGGAGTTCTTCAAAAGGGGTTTTTAGAACGTTCTTGCTAGGCCGACGGCGCGAGTGTAGCGCCTCTGGTGTTGCAAGCGTCAATAGACTAAGGTGACCACTTTCCATCAGGTGGTCCCGTAAGCTTGTCGGCCACCTTAGTGGTATAAAAAGATAAATAAAATATTTATAGGTTGCCTGGCGTCGTACATATTTTCTTATCTGCTGCTAACACGTGCTGTAGAAAACGTAGTTGCTGCGTCATCAGTATATTTATATAGCCTTATTATCGAGATCACGTTTTCTAAGAAATTCAATAAGAAACACGCGGACATCTGTTATCTTTTTCACGTGTCAGCGTCTACGGACCGTCAGCGGTCACATTTTTTTTAAAACTATGCCTTGTTATTGTTTAGTCAATTAAAACACGGCAGGTGAACAAATAGGCCTTATCGTACTTGGGGTTCAAGTTAATCGTAGCACACAAAGTGTTTCTTTACACCACTAAGTTGGCAGACAAGCATACGTCGAAGGCTACAAGGGCTGCACTCGCGGTGACGACCTTGTAAAAACAATCCCTTTTGAAGAACCCAATTCTGTAGACGATTGGGAAACCCGCGGCGGGGATATGATTCCACTATGTAAGCGTTGCATGGAAGAAAGTTTTTATCAGACTACCATAGAAATACGAATGTTCTGGACGCAAAGTGTGGGAAATTTATACAAGAAAAGCAGTATAACTTGTTTGCAAGTAATCAAACTTAATAATTACTTCTTATGGTGTGTCTACTGAGCAGCAATTCCGGGGTCCTGTGCTGGCGCTCTTCAAAGCGCTGGCAGGTCAAACATAAGTGACTCCCAGGAAAAATAAAAAATAAATTCATAATGGAGATTGCGATAGATACTCAAAATTCAACCGGTATCTATCCGTTTCAGCACAGCATTTTTTAACACCAATTATGGGGAAACAATACCTGATAAATGAACTTATAATATCCATCCTGCTCCTTTGAGGAAACAGACTTTACTACTGGTAGAATACCTATGTACCTATCTATGTCGCGCACAGAGTGTTCCTTACCAAAAAAGCCGCAAAATTTCACCTTTGTTGTTTGGGAATCCCCCTTGTTCCACTTCTTTTTTTCTGATATTTGTTCTTATAGCGGCAAGAAATACGTCATCTGTAAAAATTTTAGCTCTCTAGCTATGATGGTTCGAGAGATACAGCCTCGTGACGGACAGATAGATAGTCACAGACAGTCAGACAGACGGACGGTGAAGTCTCATGAATAGGGTCCCGTTTTTACTCTAATATAAATAATTCGTGAATAAAACGTAATCCAATTACTACACACATACACACATCAGCCAACATAAGGTACTAAATCCATGAATAAAACGTAATCCAATTACTACACACATACACACATCAGCCAACATAAGGTACTTAAACCATGAATAAAACGTAATCCAATTACTACACACATCAGTGGCGAATTGTCCATAGAAGCCCATTCCTTGTGGCTTCCCTTTTCAGATCGGGCAGTGACATGTAATATTTACTCATAACTAATAAACACAATTATATATTCTCGAACACTCATTCAAATATAAAAATATTTGCAAATTTACATGGTAAGTCGGCATTTTCGTCTCAACCCCTGCTACAAAAGTCATAGCAATAAATTTTCGAGTCAAAGTTCAAAGACCCTATCTCTGACATCACGCGGTAAGCCCGGCTTCCTGATCATTTTGCGTCTGCTTCGTTAGTACTACGCAAATGTATATATGCGTCCTATTCTCTCACATTTTTTCAAGATTTGATTCGTGGATTTTCGCCTAAAGTAAGCCATGAGTTCGTGGCTTACACCTGAGACAGTCATATTAATAGAAAAGGACAACGTATTTGACTTGAAAACTCGACCAATTTAAATGCACCTAACGCACGTCGAAACGTTTTGCATCGAAGTGTGTTTTTAATTTGATGTGTTGTTATTACTTCATTTCACATGCGTTTCCCGTGAATAATAATAAAACATAACATAGTTTCAATTGACTTTATAAAGTATTGTGCTGTTTATTAGTTAATTATAAATAATTATCTACTTCAAGTACTAAATACATCGTGAAAGTGTGTAAAATTGTGTTTTGTGTTCTGTGTTTTGTTGTGATTTCTGTACACATGATTATTGTTTTGGAGTCACATACAATGCTCACTGATGGACGTAGGCCTTCGGTATTACGGGTTCGATAAAAAATAAAGGTCCGTTTTTTTATATTTATCAAGTAGGTATCTCAGAATGCGCTAGTGATATTAGTTCAATGGCTTGGGATACCTAATAATCTTTATTTTGGCTGAATGTTTCATTAATAGTTTATAACATAATAAAGCAGTTTTGTTCCATAGAATCACTTTGTCAGATATTTTTGAAAAAATAGATAAGAAGTATGTTTTTATTTCAATTTTGTATTGTAAAATATCGCGGTTTTTAATACTCTATAGGTACTTGAAATCTTACTAATATTATAAATGTGAAAGTTTGTGAGTGTGAATGTGGATGTTTGTTACTCTTTCAGGCTCGAACGGCTGAACGGATCGGGCTGAAATTTGATACAGATATCCATTATAGTCTGGAATAACACATAGGCTACTTTTTATCCCGGGAGTAACTTCCCACGGGAACTAATTTTACGCGGGTGAAACTGCGGGCATTAGCTAGTACATGCATATTATTAAAAACATTAGAAGTACCTGTACCTATTTCGCGTCTAAGTCCCAAATTTATGAATTATTTTCAATTAACTTCAATCGAGACAATTTGAAATAGGTAGGTATGAGCTTGCAGAGAGTAGTAGAATAATTTCAAAACATGGTTAGTGTAAATTTGAATATCTTTTTAGTCATCAGTAGATAATTTATGATACTTTTTTATAAGCCAATTTATCATGCACGTAAGACATTGTTTTAAATTAAGTACATGGATCTTACGAGTATAGTACAGGTGGCAAACAAAACACAAAAGGCATTACATACACCGCCGCGCGCCACCATTTAATAAATACGCAAAATACCTACACTACAGGTGTGACCAACTGGATAATATTTTTTTCACCGTATTTCCTTTTGAAAAAATTCAGCCTTCGCCGCTGACACACATACACACATCAGCCAACATAAGGTACTAAAACCATGAATAAAACGTAATCCAATTACTACACACATACACACATCAGCCAACATAAGGTACTAAAACAATCTTTGTTGCTCAACAGGAGAGCATATTCTTGGTGGAGGCAAGAGAATCGCAGCGGGAAATAATGAAGATGGCCGCGCTTGGAGAGTTCCCAGCGAGTGACAAAACATCAGAGCAGAGTGGTTCCGTACGTAGGTCTAACAAAACGGCTGCCTTCCTCGACCTAGCACACGTCCGCAACACAGTAGGAGATAGGTCTACGGCTACTTCTCTAGAGTCTCTCGCTTCTTCTATGGACCTGAGAGACGAATTTGCACAGCTTAAACGTAATCAAGTAATCGAGGCTGTAGGAAAAGAGTCCCAGTTGAAAGAACAACTGAACATATTCAAGGACGTATTTCCAGAATGTTCTAGTAAAAGGA
This sequence comes from Miltochrista miniata, assembly GCA_933228765.1. Lineage (NCBI taxonomy): Eukaryota > Metazoa > Arthropoda > Insecta > Lepidoptera > Erebidae > Miltochrista > Miltochrista miniata. The sequence continues at coordinate 24,690,233 of OW121751.1, forward strand.
AGCGCAATTATTAGTATTCTTTAATTAGATATGAGTATTAGTAAAATAGCCACTGGATGGGTAATTTTGATTCATTTGCTCAAGTACACGCCAATATTTGCTTCAAAATAATAAAACGTAAACGTAGTTACCAAAGATAGTGTTATCTAGACGAGAATAAAGAACAGAATTTCTATTTACCTTTGATAGCTTGTCATATACTTATATGAGAAGCAATTGGAGTACAAAATCTAATAGAATGAGTGTGGCTATAGCCTTCGCTTCATACAGATATATCTAAAATCAGTTTTTTTAGGGAGATATTTTTATTGTGAAAACGAGCTACAAGATTTCCAACCAAGTTCGCAAAAATTCTGTTCTACATTCTTGTGAACCACACTTTAGTTGAAAATTTGCAAATGTGCAATAGAGCATGTAGGTGTATTTATTTTGTTGTGGTAAAATTCTATTGCTATAATAACTTTACTATTTGTTATTATTATACTGTGCTATAGCTTGTTGTTTTAAAAGCTACTTGTATTCGATAATTGATAAATTTTTCAAATAACGGGCACTTTGTCTTCTATCCTGAGGTCTCACGCTGACATACCTTTGTTAAGTTTGATTAAACGTTTGGAGAAAATTGATCATTATAAAAGATATAAAAATGCCTTCACCGATTTTTTAAAACTAGATTTCCTAATTTTATAAATTATTGCTTGTATATCGGGAGGGTATTAGCAAAAATTAAAAAATATTAAATGCCTAGTTACATGTAATAAAATGAATTATGTTGCAAACTTATAAATGAAACAAACAATCACGAATTATATTATTAATAAATATATAAATATTATACAAATAATATACAAATATTAGATTAATAAATAAAATAGCTTTTGCTTGTTTACACATACAAGATGTTTGCAACATATTTTCAATAACATGTACTTACCTACATATTTAATATTTAGAAAACCATGACAATAACGGCTATTTAAAAGTGTCTGCTATCGAAGGCTATGACTATCTAACAGACTGGAGCATCTTGCGTTATGAATAACAAACAAAAAGTCTCAAAAAAAATTATGATAGGTGTGGAATCACATCGGTAATTCAATGACCGATGTTCCAAAATGTACCAAGCAGCACTCACTAAATAATTGTAAACTTGTATTGGGCTGTATTTTTTAATTTCTTGGTCAAATATAAGGTTTAAAATTCATAATGCATATAGTTAATTTATTTTGGAATTCTAGCTTTATGTATGACTTGGTCCACGAATTTATTTTTGTATTATTATTTCTGTGATAATTTTTTAGCTAATTTTGTAAAATCAATATGAGAACTAAAATTTCTCTACGTGTATGTAGATATAGGGTATGATTATTTTAGAAAACGGATAACAGCAATACATTAAGTTGCAAATTGTAAACTGTTAATAATTATATTTTTTAATAAATTGTCTGTGATCATAATTATATTTTTTTATTTAATGTCATTTATCTTGGATACAAAATTAAAAAGTGTTGGGTGGCCTTATTTAATAATTATGTTAATTAGCGTTTTTTTTTATGTTTACACTTAAATAATTAATTTGTAAGTAGGTGTTTATTTAAAACGGATTTAATACGATAGAAACAGCGGCAAACATTTATTTATTTATTAGTTGTACACACAAATTGCAATAAAAAGAGAAAACAATAAAGTAAACAGCATTGCACTACATTGCTAAGCGTCTGGTGGTCTATGTTTCTCATATAGAATTCAAATTAACCTCGCCCTTCCTCTCTGAGAATAAGCATCGCCATCTTATAGGACCCTGACCAGTTGATTGAGATTGGGAGGAATTCTTTGATAGGTAGGATTAGGACAGTCTTGTACATTGTTTTCCCTCCAATTCCCCTTCCGTTCTTTTTTGGGTAATTCTGTTTATATTTTTAAGCACATTTACTTTGTGTTGATGAAGACTCTGTGCCTGAATATTAAGAATCATCAAACTCTCTGCTTATTTCTTCAGTACTAGCGAACGTCACACGGTTTCACCCGCATAGTTCCCGATCCCGTGGGCATACGATGATAAAAGATGATAAAATATAGTCCATGTTCACTGGAAATTGTGTACTTTTCCAACAGTGAAAGAATTTTTTAAATCGGTTCTATAGTTTCGAAGCCTATTCGATGTTTCGCCGAGGACTATCGGCCAGCATGACCGGGGGCCTGAGGACGGTGAGAGGGCGGCTCACCGTCCTTACAGAAGCAGGCCCATGACGGCAGCGTGACGTGAGCAATTCACGCACGCCCCCCCCTTAGAAGCGGGATAACACCCGAAACCCCCCAAAGACGCGGAACAGCACCCGAACCACCCCCTGGGTGAGGCTGCAGTGGCGGCCGTGGGTCTGTTGGGAGTTCTGGGACATCCTTCCGAGGGCTTCCCCGGGGCTCCCAACCACAGGCTGTTGGCTGTGACGTGAGGTATTTTAGTCGGTAGGAGTCCGGCATAACATCCATGAGGATTTTCCCTCACGTTAAACAAAAAAAAAGCCTATTCGATGCAAACACAATCAAATCTTTCCTCTGTATAATATTAGTATAGATCTATACTAATATTATGAAGATGAATGATTTGATTGTTTGTTTGTTTGCATCGAATAGGCTAACTACTGGACCGACTGGAAAAAATCTTTCGCTGTTGGGAAGCTACACTCTTTGCGGTGAACATAGTATATATTTTATTCCCGTATTCCCTCGGGAACGAGAATTACCCGGGTAAAACCGCTTGACATCCGCTAGTAATTAATAAACCTGTCGTCGACATACGGCTCAGTAGACACAACATCTTTTCAATCTTCATTACATGCGCAATACAGCGCTGCCCTATCTGTTAAGTTACTTCAAAATGTCCTTCAAGCTTCCTACGTCACTTAATTTAATATTGCTAATATTTTATGCTCCCTCACTTAACCAAAATCAACTCATTTCATTCATTTTCAACACAATGGCAGGCAGTCGCAAGTGTACCTATACCTAATTAGTTCAACCTGACATTAGAAGTTTACACATACCTACACTTAGATATAGGTAAGTAAATAGTAAATATTTATGTACTAGATATTAAATTAAAATTTGCTTTGCATGTCTGAATCTACACAAAGGATCAAATTAATGGTGTCACTCGACTTGCTGCATAGCATTCTACAGCTTTCACGCATTTAGATACATTTCTACAATATTTGTAAGTGCCTATAAATCTATATATATAAAAATCAATGCCACTTTTCGTTGTAATTTTATAACTCAAGAACGGGCTCACCTATCCAAACCAAGTCTTTAGGCTTTGTTCGGACTATTTAGTAGATGGTTTATGTGAAGTTTGCACAAAATCGGTCGAGCGGTTTTTCATTTATCACGCAAACGAAGTTGCGCGGGTCAGCTAGTTAGGTATAAATGTGAAATGTAAACCTCTGTCTCACTTTAGTCACCATCACCCCACAGTTTTGTCACCCATTATACACGCACTAACGTGATAAAACATTTATTTACAATTCACGTAGGCACAAGATCTAATGTCAGTTGGGAGTCCTGGGACATGTGTGTCTGTACCCAGCGATTGACCATTGCCTGCGTGGTAACGAATTCATTAAATAATTAGATGTATACTTAGATGAATTAAAAAGGGAAGATACGTTACACACGCATTTCCATGGGCATGCTAAACTGAGCTATTGGACTTAGTATGGTTTAGTGGACGTCGAACGATCGAAGCGCGTACATGTGTAGCACTCTTCTTTCAAGTGCTGAAAAAACCCGTGGTAAGTGACAAATATGCCTGTATGTGTGTTAAGAAAGTGCTCAAATCACTCAAGAAGCAAAAACATAACACAAGAGATTACTTTTCATTCATAAGCCCCTAATAAATTACATTAAAACTTTAATTTTTAAAATTATTTGTCACTATTATACGAATATAACCGAGTTTTACGAGAGAGAAAAGGATACAATGTATAGTGTCAACGATGACGGCTTAATAAACATATATTTATACTGTGGCTTAACGTACATTCGGCGTCAAATTCGACACGTAGGTACGGTCGCCATGCTAAGTTGTGTAATTAATTCATTATCTCATTAAGAAACAGTGATTCGTGTTTATATTTTTTTTTATTATTAAAGAACAATGTGCCGTATTAATGAAATGAAATAGGGTGATTTTATACCTAACTAGCTGACCCGCGCAACTTCGTTTGCGTGATAAGTGAAGAACCCTTGACCGATTTTGTGCAAACTTCACATAAACCATCTACTAAATAGTCCGAACAAAGCCTAAACATTTGGTTAGGATAGGTGAGCCTGTTCTTGAGTTATAAAATTACAACGAAAAGTGGCATTGATTTTTATACTATAATATAGATATAGATATGTATAAAATAATGAACTTGCATAAAGTTCATTATTTTGGTTTTAGATTTCCAAATGACGAGATCGTAAAAGACAAATTAATCCTTATTTTACTAAAGTAAATTCAGATTGTAATTATGCTCTAAGCTATAAACACGATTACCGATAAAATTTTCGATGGAATTTTTGTTAAAAATACCTCGATTTCGTTATATTTTAAGTTGTATTTTATAAGTTTAAAGTTGGTTTTACAATTTAATTTCTTTGTAAGAAAGAAAACATTACAATCTTTTTTGCTCCAACTCCATTTTTTTCTAATGGTTACAATTACATATGTCATCTAATTAATTTATGTTGTTAAAAATGCACAACTTTCTTGTTCGCTCAAACGTAATCTGCTATCTTCTTTTAACTGATTAGCGTCATATGGACTCTTAAATAAAAGCTCTTTTGATAAATGAAATAACACGTCTTTTTTATTTAGTCCCAAGGTGTCAAATACATATTGACACGAAAATATATTTACCACATTCTGGAAACATGCTGACGGTACTGCATCAATTGTCGGGTACGGCACTTGGTGACCACGAAGAATGTCGAAGATTTTACTAACTCACACGAGAGCTAGAGCGGGTAAGCGATCGCTTCTTATTCTAAATCATATATTGATGTCACTTTCGCGCATCTTTATTAATTACAAGACAATGTGTGAGTGAGTATTTGTGTGTAGTTATGTGCGAGCTATTTTTTAGTACCATGTGTTAGAACGTACCGTTATCTTCCCTTTTTAATTTATCTAAGGATGTATATTAGTTCTATCGAGATATGTAAAACACGCAATTTGTTCCGTTTTAGTTTTTACACAAAATTACTTCTTCTATAACAGTTACTCAGCGATGTACTTTTAAATTACGCACTTTAAAAAAACAAAATGTAGACAGGCGATTAGATCTACATTAACTCTAACTACTTATGTACTTTTTACTAATAAAATTCTTTACATTAAGTTAAAAAAGACAATTGAAAAAAGGTAAACCTAGCGATGTGGTTAATCAATTTCGTGCGCTTGTATTGCGACAGTTTTGTCCCCATTACAATTCAAATTAGGAATTATTAATATTTTTTATTTTATAATTGTATCTTATATAGATATATCGTTTTGAAAATCATAATCTTCTTTCGAAACGTAGGTAGCTTCTACTGTCATGTGAGTTTTAAATAAGTGTGCTTATAAATAACATAAGGTCGTTGTGTTATAGAAAAGTCCTGAAGACCTGGGGACCGAGTCTGCTATTGCAATCGCATCAGAATAGAATAGATATCGTAGCAAAATAGAAGCTCATCGGTACAATTTGACAGTTTTCGTATTCGCTAACTCGATAGCTTCTATCTTGTTTCTAGTGAAGTGCGATTATGGTCGACCGATGGCCTCTCGATAGAATCGCCAGTGTATTTGACATTTATGCGTAGTCTGCTAATATTTGATGGGATTTGTTTTGGTAGTCGGGTAATTAATGTTTGACAGCTAGAAATAGAAAGTGCGAGCCTGGTTATTTTCGTCCGGTATACATACAATATTATTGTTTAAATTAATCAATTTGCAGATAAACTAAATAGAAGCAAGTTTACAATTTACATCAAAATGATGAAGATTGATTAATTGTGAGACATAGCATTTTATCCGAAGCGGACTTTATTTATTTCACCTACAAAACAAGACCATAAAGAGCCTCATGGAAGAAGGTGGAACATAATAAATTGTTGTACCTATTGTATTATAGTACATTGGATGGTCGTAGTGCTTTAATGAGTCTCCAAAAAGTGAATTTGCTGTGAGTGAGCCATTGTCGCAGGGTCAATGAACTTTATTAGATATAGATACATAGATGGCAACTATTCCAAGTAGCCAACTCAACAAGATCAGCAAAATAGTATGAAGACATGTATGCAATTGACATGCATCTATTTTCCGTAAGTACTGTCCAATATTCTTTACAATCACTCATATCTAAAATACAAGTCACATTTCTAATACTTACAGTAGGTAGTTATTATTGTTTTAGCACATAGGTACTTACCTATGTACACTCAATTCCCAATATACCTACTTAATTGTTTTTTACAGTTTTTATGAACATTTAAAATACCCAGTTTACCCGGGTGCACAGCATATTGTCACCGTTTCACCCACATAGCTCCTGTTCCCAAGGGAATATGAGACTAAAATATAGCCTATGTTCACCGGGAAGAGTCTAGCTTCCCAACACTGAAAGAATTTATTAATCGGTCCAGAAGTTTTGGAGCCTATTCCGATGCAAACAAACAAACATCCTAATCTTTCCTCATACCTAATAATATTGGTATAGACTGCAGGTTTTAAATTACATAGGCATCCCTAATGACTTATATACCTATAAACTCTCAAGAAACTGAAATAAGTCAGGTGTTAAATGGGAATATTAGAGTATAGGTACTTAGGTATAAATAAAAAGTCAATCACTTTTTGAACTCTACTGTAGGGTACCATTCCAAGCAAACCCCACCTGTAAGTAGTGTTGATGGGAGTATGAGACTTCATTACTAATTGGTCAATATTCTAACAGATCATTTAAATTCTGAGTTTTCAAACTATCTTCCGGTTCCAAATTTAAAGTAACTGGCAAGTACCTAGTGCACCAGTACACCAACGGACAAGGACTGGGTTGGTTGGAGAGCTGCCCGATGATAGTCACATTCACATCTAACAATGCTGATACAAAACTGGTCAACTCACAGTGCTCCTAATACCCTAATAAATGTGATTCAGATCATCAAGCTTGGTGAAGATGATTTAGTCCTTACCTTTTTATGTTAATTTCAGATGTTTGCTGTGAGTACAGTCATTACATTATGGTCTCAAAATAACAGGGAAGATTGTTAATGCATGTTGTGCATGGCATAACTGTGTTATAAAACATCTGTAGTACTTCCTATCTCTCCTTTAGAAGAAGAACTCACAATGGCCATGGAAACATGAGGTGGGTAAATAAGAGTTGACAAAATTGGTAAAATTATTTATTTAAATCGATTTTTGACACTTAAAATCACAGTAAATCACAGTCATTTAATATTTCTATCAGATAAATCTCATTTCCTTTTAACAACATCTTGAAATCACTTTTTAATCATCAATCATAATTCACAAGCTTGCAATAGCTGAAATAAAACTAATTGTATTGTAATCTATTTCAGGATACTCGAGTTGAAAATTGAAGTGTTAACCCTGATCTTCAAGCAGCGTGGCTATTACAATAGTATTTTTGGCAAGATGAAGATAATGTAAAAACAATAATTGTAAAATATGAATATTAAAAATATTTTTCCATATTTCATCATTTTTAATGTTTCCAAATCCAAAATAAGCTATGAAATAACCCTATTACAGTCTACCACTATGCTCAGACCTAGGCCTTACCCAATTTCATTTTGAGGAGGTATTAATAGAAATATTGTTGTCGGACATTCTCACACAACACCGTCTAGCCCAAACTAAGCTATAAACTTGTGCTATGGGATCTAGACGCCTGATAGACATACTTATATTTCTATATACATACTTATTATAGATAAATTACACCCAGACACAACAAAGCAATATGATCATCACTCAAAGAGATTTGTCCTGGGTGGGAATCGAACCCACAACCTCCGAATCCGTAGACAGGGAGTACCTGACTACAAATTTAGAGTTACAGTTAGTATGTGAGTTACATGTTAGTGGTTAGAGTAGTAACCACGAGGCCAGTCAAAACAACAAATTGACATTAGTCTGGCTCTAGTGCATTGGTCATTGGAATCGAAGGCGTGGCTTCTCATCATGGCAGGCTTGTATGGCCAAGATCTCTGTACATGCACATTACTCTTTCATAATCCAACATACTAGCTGTAGTTGACGGCTTTACCTGTGTCATACTATGAACCCATACATGCCAGTAAATACAAGATTTATTAAAATTATCACTGCTCAGCTTCCTTGAGTATTAACAAAATGATAGCATATTTATTTTTACTATCCATCATATTATCTATCACACACGGGCACTAATAAAAGCTGTCTGTATTGAGATTGTTTGGCTATATCACATAGTTGCTGTGGAATACCGTGATTTCACAATGATGAAATAACTTTTTAAGTCCGTTGAGTAGTTAGGTACACTAGTGTTAATCAATTTAAAAACCAACTTTCACAGAGTAGTTGTTTGTAGATAAAAACTTTCACTATTCACAATCTTGAGTTATCATGAGGTTATTGTTCAATATTTTTTCTGTAAAGATGTATTTGTAGAAGACTTGAATAAACTGCTGTGATATATGTATTTGAAAATATACAGTCTCCTGCGTTTATTCTATGAATTTTAGCATCCAAAGCCCTTTCTTCAAAATGAAATTCATTGCTGGACCAGTTTTTTACAATTGAGTTTTGTCTCAAATTTCTAGGATATAGTTCTTCCAACCGCGTCTCGGCAACCGTGGGGTACCACCCGTTAGATGGACCGACGACCCTGGTAACGGTCGTAGGCTGGGACTGAATGCAGAAGGCGCAGGACCGTGAATTGTGGCGTAAACTGGCAAAGGCCTACGTCCAGCAGTGGACTGCGATAGGCTGATTTGATTGATAGTTCTTCTGGATAACACTGTCACTCTTTGCTTTGAAGCCGTTTATAAAGTTCACGTTTGTTTATAGGTAAAGTTCACAATTTTAAATCGTAATTCTCTACAAAAGTCTCTTTTAAGTCTAAGTAATTTGTAAATAACCTAAAAAACACCTACTATTACCATAGTACTGACTGACAAGAGTCAAAACAACCAAAATAAAGCCCTTGTCTCTGCTTTTGCGATTCTATTTATATTCTATCGATGTTCTATAGTGGCGATAGACAAGATTTACGCGACTAGCAGATTTAGGACCAATCGCTATATTATCGTAATAGAATCGCACTGGACCGGCTTTTTGATGGAAAATAGCAGACTCGGCCCCCTGTTATAGAAGAAGTAATTTTTCACATTCACATCGCTAGGTTTACTTTTTTCAATTGTCTTTTTTAACTTAATGTAAAGAATTTTATAAGTAAAAAGTACATAAGTAGTTAGATTTAATGTAGATCTAATCGTCTGTCGAGATTTTGTTTTTTTAAAGTGCGTAATTTAAAAGTACATCGCTGAGTAACTGTTATAGAAGAAGTAATTTTGTGTAAAAACTAAAACGGAACAAATTGCGTGTTATACATATCTCGATAGAACTAATATAGATCTAATTATTTAATGAATTCGTTACCACGCAGGCAATGGTCAATCGCTGGGTACAGACACACCTGGGAAATCCTTCCGAGGGCTTACCCGGGGCTCCCAATCATATGCTGTTGGGCGTTACGTGAGGTTTTTTAGTCGGTAGGAGTCCGGCATAGCATCCATGAGGATTTTCCCTCACGTTAAAAAAAAAGATCTAATGTTATTGCTTTTTGCATTGTGTCAAAACTTACGAGTCAGCACAGCCCCCGAATACTTATTCCAACCAACAGACTTAAATTCTTATTAACTAGCGCGTCCACCTTTAGCCAGGATCACAAAATCCCTCGTACGCAGCCGTACATAAGCCTTGTACGTACGATCCGTAGGTTCAGAGTAATGTAGTACCTACATTATCGTGGTGTGGTCATCAACTACTGCAGGTGCCTGATTTTAAGTGATTTAACATACCCTGGGAAACGAAGAGTTAACCTGGCAGTGGGTAGAACGTGCTGGTCCTTTCACCAGACGAGGTTGCGCTTGACCTCCTAAGGTTATGCAATCTTGTAGTGTACCCTATCTATACTCTGCGTATCTAGAATACCTACTAAGCGCTCGAAATGTTACGAAGCTCAACCAACTGCCGGGTACAATGGCCCTTCCCTCTAAAATAATTTCAAACTCAGTAGCGATCTCGCAAGATTCCTGGCCTCTACGTATGGCATAGAACTATTTCTATGTATATTATATAGATATGTGTTTAGAAATCTATGTCTATCAGTCCTACTCCAATACATCCCGTGTGTGTCGTAAGAGGCGACTAAGAAAACACTTTCGCAAAAAGATCCATTGCGTAGAGAAGGAAAACTCGAAATGAAACCCGGTTGTCAGTAAGTGACAATCGTTAAGCCACTGATCTGTATTATTCATAGATTTAGAATTTTTCGCTACTGTATTATTACCACACTGGATAGGTGGCTGTCAAACTAAAGTTATGCCTTCTTAATTCTCGCCATTGTGGCGCTGAAATCAGCAGCGCTGGTTCAGAGAACTAAAATTAGTGATGTGCCAAACTTTCTTGAACTGACGCGTATCGATAGATTTAATTTGAAATGAAAACATTTTTAGTATATATATTTTAAAATTAATTTTGTTCATAATTTGTTTGATATAAGAATATTACCAACCGAAATTACGAATATTCCCTTTAACTTCTCCAACTAAGCTAAATTGCTTGTGGTAGGAGTGGCCAGGATTCGAACCCGGGTCTTCTCGATCGCAAGACAGTCAGTCTTCTTAACCACTAAGCTATCGAAGCTTTAATGAATATTGCTCTTAAAAAGGGTGGTTTAAGTTGGTGTCTAGTATACCTACCTAAATGAAATAATATTTACCAGCAATTTGTCATACTCGTGACGCAAAATTGCAGGAAAATATTACTTTTGTTGAAGAGATTGAGAGAGGTATTAAGGCGCATCTCCACTTGAGCAGCCGCGGGGCGATTTTCCTTGGTCCACCTCGTGGTTCACCCAGGTGATAAAAATGGGTAATAAAAAATTTCCCGTGGTACACCAGGTGGACTACGGATAAAAAAAAATTCCCGTGGTTCACCTGGGTGGACCACGGGAAATAAAGGAGCTGCCTCAATCTGAGCGTGCCGCGTGCTGGGGAAATTACATGCATCTCCACTTGGGTCAAATTAATCAGCAACTCGGCAGCGTGCCTCAAGCTAAGCAACGAATTTCTATAGTTTCTTACTAGCTACCATGGGTGACGTATGCCAATTCGCTGCAGCTTTAGTAATAATGAATCCCTACAAAAATAATAAAAGGCAAACAGACAAAGATCATTTTGCGGTGAACGTGGATCCCTTAAGTGTCTGTGGCTTTCATATACTTCAGTTAATTTGATGCATTTATCATTGTCCATTTCACCACGAAGTGGGCGTATATATATATATCATGCGCCACAGAAATAGAAAGGGAGTTATGTGTAGAAAAAATAAAAATAAACGTGATTTTATTAATCATTTATTTATTTTACACTTTATTGTAAAACTATGGTACACCAGCGGACGGTATACTATTTATTAACCGGAAAGTTCTTGTGTAATGCTTATAATAACATTTAACATCAAAATGATTAGAACACAGACGATCGCCAGATGTTGCCATGCCATGCACTTTAGATTTTTGGATCAGTTGGAAATCTGCAATAAAATAAACATACATCAATAGAGTAAAAACCATTATGTAGTAAGTATTACCCATACAAGTTAATGTCAGAAAATAAGTTAAATAAATATTACTAATAAGATTTTGTTTGGTTGATACCATTATTATATATTGAAGCGCTCCTGGCCCCGCGGACTCCGTGTTCTGTAAATAATCACTGCAGTAAGCAACTTTCACTATGGCCAGTCCTTGGATGGGTGACCATTCTGGTGAACACTTTGTCACATTTATTTGAGCGTTTCCGTTCTTCGAAAAGCACGTTAATCAGTTGGTCCCGGTTGTCAGTAAAATGGCAGTCGTTAAGCCATGTTGAAGGTCTTTTTGGGCGGCCTGAAAATTTTCAACAGCGGGCAGTCACAACCTGCGCCTGTCCATCTCAACACGGCAATACGGCTCATCAATTGTTACGTGGGACAAATTCTAAAATGGTGAAATGTGGGCATATAGTATGCCTCTGCCTACCCCTTCGGGGATGAAGGCGTGACCATATGTAATGCAAAATGATACCATTATTAGACATATTTCTTAAAAAGAAAAGTTTTCGATCACATCAGACCATGATCAAGTTTATCGATACGACAACATGGACATCACTAAACGAAATTAAAATCCTATTTTTGTGCTTAAAAATAATTTAATCTCACCTATATATTATTCTTATACATATTTTGTAAATAATCAAGCATTTTACATGTAGGTCAGGCTGATTTAATGATAAAAATTACAAAAATTCAACTTACCTGTGAAAGCTAATGTTGTTTCCTTTTTTGAAGCTAATTTTGCAAAACACACATTTCACCATGTCTATTGCTTTTTTGTAACCACACAAATCCTCACTTAACTGCACAAAAGTCCTTAAATTACGAAATAATTCGTAATTCCCGGCGCGCTACGGGAAGTCATTTGCATGACACGCCAAATTTAGTTCCTTAAACCAACTCTAGAGGCGTTTCAAATCGGCACAAATAATTCGCTGTCATTTGTATGAGACATCCAATCCAGTGATAATAATACAGATCAGTGCGTTAAGCTAAGTTGAAGGCAATAGGGGCGGCCTAAAAATTTCGGAAGGCTCTCCACCTATTACGTAGGACATAAACTATAAGGTGAAATGTGGGCGTATACTATGCCTTCGCCTACCCCTTCGGGGATCGAGGCGTCTATGATATGTAAGTATGTCTATCAGTCGTCTAGATCCCATAACACAAGCTAATACTAGCTAAATTGGACTAGATGATGTAGTGTGAGAATGTCCCAAAAAAAAATGCCGCTTTTAAGCAGACTTCTATATAAACTGAGGTAGACGCGCCGTACTCTAACAAGCGAGATTTCAAAAGCAATCCTCAAACACACACATTGCTAAGACTACACTCACTTATAAATACTATTTACGTAATTGTCACCACACACAATGAACAATATACGCATAGAACAAGAGTAAAAGAGAAGGCGTATGGACTCCAATTGCAAGTCGAGTACCTACTCTCGAAGTTTTGACTCACAACAGTGCGAACAACGCTGCTAATTAGCGCAGTTTATAGGTTTCAAAAATCGGTGCGTAGGGCATGTCTACCTCATTTTATATAGAAGTCTTTGCTTTTAAGGCGCCGACCTTAGACAGCAAGAACAATAGCATTATTTTGATATGTTTTTTAATCCAATTATCTAACATAGATCTGCAACAGAACAGCTGAACCGCACCCTTCCCGTAGTAAGCCGGAATGAGGAAAACGCTGTAGACTAGCACAGTAGAGGAACTAGAAGAGGAACCCAAATCTACCAGACGGTTGTGGTATTTTAAGACAAGAATCTGATTGGCACATCAGATTCTTGTCTTAAAAGTAAGTATTTCTCTGCGATGCTGAAGAAAATAAAACGATTTAAATAAAAATAAGTATATTTTTAACGATGTTACAGAATTATTCTTACAACAAGACCTACCTAGACGTTTAGTTTTGTTTTCAGGACGGAATGTTTAATAAAAATCACAACAGGTGCTTAGATATAGTAATACTTTAATTATTGAATGTCGATACGATACGACTTTTCTCAGCCTTTTGTTAATTTTATATGATAACATAGACTTGGGTTACATAGTTGACGAGGGATTCCATTGCAATTTATAGGTTGTAGCTTACTAAGGAAAATACTTTATATGTGACATTGGTATGAACATGATAATTGAAATGTGCATGCATGTTTTCAATTTATTGTAATTATCTGTAACAATGTCAAACACCAATTTTAAGATTGCTGCTGAAGAAATAAATGAATAGTATACAGGCATTGATATAGGTACAGTCAATTACAACGAAATGTACTAGTTTAATCTTACAAAATTATATATCCCTGCGAGTGCCATAATGAACTAACCAAAGATGGTATCTACCGAACTTGACAGTACTACCCGTTCGCTCTAACTTTGCCGCTGGCGTAGAGGCGTTTATCCGAATCGTTAATTATACGAAGTAAATTGACAGTAGCTAATGTCACTTCGTCATAGAAAATACGCAACACTACAAGAAGAAGTGACATTAGTTGCTGTCAATTTACTTCGTCTAATCAAAAATTCGACTTTAGTATTGAGCCGAGCGGCAAAGTTAGAGCGAACGAGCAGTAACATGTATGGCGTGTAAAGAGCAATAATTATGTATCCCAGTAAATTTATTTTTTATTTTAATGTTGACTGAGAAAGTCAACTTTAGTTTAGTTCACTCTGCAAGATTAAACTATATCTTGACCGCTACCGCTGTACCGCTCCTTGCGTACCTACTAATTTGTTCCACAGTAGCGGTACAGCGGTAGCGGTAGCAGTCAAGCTATAGTTAATTTCATTGTAGTTGACTGTAGAAAAAATACTTTTTGCACATCTATATATACAGGTTGTGTTAAAAAGACATATGTAGTAGTCACAACTAATAGGCACACATAACTACAACTACAAACATTGCTCAATAACAATAAAACACGCTAACCGATGTATCAAAGGTGTTATTATTGAGTGGACAAGAAATCACAAATCTTCAGATTCATCACGACTTGATTTTGTCTTTTACCTTAAAAACAATACTGTAGTGACGTTATTATTATCAAAGTTTAGAATAGAATATTGAATAATGATATTTTTAATAGATAAGAAATAATGAAGAACGATCAGAATGCTTTCTCAGCAACTTTCTAAGACTTCCGGTATAAATGCATAAGGTTTGGAGAGGATGATCAAATAAACAGTTTTGTTTGTTTGTACTTAATTATCATATCATTTTATAAAAGACAAAAAGTAATCCACGGTCAATCATGTAACCCAGATTCTATTTTAAGAACAATATCTATGGAATGCTTGCTTATTTGTGTAATATAGGTACATTATGCCCATAGGCTCTGGTGAACACTGTTCAAATGAACCGTATGCTCTCGTTTGACACCTTAGTCGTATTAAATTGTAAGAGCGCTAGATCGGTGTTCTATAAAAGATCACTGCGTTAGGCATCTAAACCAAAGCTAATAATAATTGTTCCTGCGATGATATAGGGATTACTAGAAATAGTAATGCCACTAAGGCCGGATTCGATCAAAATCGGAGTAAGACTATACTAGAGGAGTATACTAAAAGTAAAGTGATTTTCCCATTTACTAACAACTAATAAGCACAACGTAACTATGGTAACCATACTGAAGTAGACTCCTTCAGTATAGTTGCCATAGTTACATTGTGCTTGTTAGTTGTTGGAGGTAACTTCACTTTCACTTGTATAAGTTCCTCCGATTTTGGTTGAATCCGGCCTAATGCAATTACATTACAGATTCACATTTTTCGACGGATTTTTGCATTTTGTCGTATTTCTAGCCTTTTCTTACACTTCTCGTCCCAAAAGCCTCGATGTCACGGGGCGAGTTGAGTTCACGAGCTGCTTGTAAACTTACTCCGTGTCATCAAGGCTTAAACTACTTTATAAAGTGGATGGAGAAAGGTAGGAAACGAATTCACGTGCTCTAAAACGAGGACAACTTCCAGTTGGACCTAAGATTGAAAATTTCCAGCATAGAAAGAGATAAACACTTTACGCATACGAAGACCTGCGTGGGCCTCAAAAGGCAATATTGAACGTTTCATATTATGAAACATATCTCTTTGTATGTCTTGTATTTCGCATTAGGTACTTATATGAATTGTGTTTCATAATATGAATTGTGTTTCATAATATGAAACACACAATGTTACCTTTTTTAGGGCCGTTATCATCACGTCCATCATCGTTTCGTACATTTTTTAAAGGGATATTTTTAAATGCACATCTGTTTAATTTTTCTGCACACTAGGTAACTCCACTAATTTACTGAATGCAAACCAGAAAATTAAATGCTGTGCAAAAAACCCAATTGATTAACTAAACGTGTACTACATAAAAATCTAAAATTTTACACAAAACGAGATGACTTATTTTATCGAATTTAAACCAAAAATGTGGTTCGTACACCGGAAATATGATTTGCTACACAAAAATACGAATTGCTTACCAAAAATACTAACTTGCACTCTAAATTGTACAATCTTATAACGGAATAGGTTAGGTTAGGTTAGTTTTTTATTTATTTGATTGATAAAATTTAATTTTGTAAAGATGACTGATTAAATTGGGGTTTAAATTAGAAAAAAAAGGTGTTCCTAAAAGTAAATTAGACGATGGTTTTCCATAAAAAAGTTTTAATACGTTTGTTAAGCTAAGGAATTTTTAGATATACAATTAAGATAATAGTGATTTGTTCAGTATAATAGTTCTGCAAAAACCGTTAAACAGTATATTGAATTTGATTTATTTAGTGTGCATAATTAGTGTGCAAGTCAGTATTTTTGGTTTAACTTTGAAATATTTTGTTGGAAAAAAGGGAATAAACAGATATCGATTTAAATACATGCCTTTTTTAAATACTATTTATAAAGAAGTAAATTCAGAAAGTTACGTGTTAAAACTGACATCATTACGCATGTGTCAAAATTTACTTGTTAATCATAAAATGAATGATAAAAACAGTTTCATTTCATTTTTCTAACTAGATAACAATCTAGCAAATTATATTGATTATAAAATTGTTATTACGAGACTAACTACATTTTATTTATGAAACATTTACAATTAAAATATGACTATTATGTATGTGAAGTTCATAAAATAAATTTAAGCAATTTGATTTGAGCTTTGGTTGTTAGTATAAAATAAAAGCTTGAAGCTGATATGTTTACATGTGAACTGTTGTAGTTGACTAGCCTAAAAACTTGTGATACAGTCAAAAACGTGAAAATAACTGAACATAATAATGCAGATTTAAAATTCTAAAATCCAATGGCTTGTTTTCAATACTTTTGAAATAAATAGGTATAATTTTAAATATAATAACATACTTTAGGTATAATATCTATCTAAAAACACTTACACTTAATTCTAAATAACAAATAAAAATCATTGAATAAATGTTCCAATAAAAATAATTATTTCTGTACAACAGTAAAATTTTATATGTATGGCCACACACTGTATAATGTTAGATATTATTAAAGTTCATATTCACTAAACTAAAATAAGCATAATGTTACACATTTGAGATTCTAATAAAGGACTGAAATTCAGTTCGTGAAATTGTGTTTAATTTATCAAGTAATTTAGTATAACATTAAAACTCAAATTTATAAATAAAGCAAGACGGAATTAGAGAATGTATCGTTGGAATGCAGTTAATGGCTAAAGTACGTATGACACTTGTTTGTATAAAATGTTTATCACAAACTGAGTAAGTAATAGTAGCTATTGGAAACTAGAAGAATAGTGACCTTAGTTATTATTATTTAGACAGATATGCGAGATGCTAGTAGTTTATAAACCTACCAGATTGTATAACCACAATTCTTAAAATTTATTTATTGATACAAATATACACATTATACATGTAGTATAAAACATGTATGAAAACTGTATACCTATTTATATAACACTTAAATAGAAGATTACACTATCAATACCTATGTAGATATACATATACATTACCTAAGTACAATACTTGTAAAGATACTGATATATTAAGGACGGAATATGTTAACTTTTCTCTTACCTAGTTGCCTAATTAAATACTCATACTATACATACAGTGAATAACCAGAATACTAATATACTTGAATATTTTGGAGAGGTAAAGTAAAATATTTAGCAATACCTGCAGGGGGTTTCATTTTTAGGTGGTCTTCTATAAACTGACAAGGACATAAATATTTCGCGCTGTGCCGTCCAGGCACAGTGCTACTGAGGTTTAGCTTATTTTTCACTGCATATGCACCCCATCGGCCGGCATACCGCAGATATAAAAGTTGCCCCCTCTCCTGCAAAAGATATGTGCGTAAGTCAATTTGAAAATGTCTAACTTTGGCATACAATAACAAAGTTAAAGCACAAAATAGATAGTACAGAAGGAAACCTACATATTAAATTCGCTGAGGCTACCCATACATAGACACCGCTCACAAAGTTTGCAGCCCCAATGTCAAAGGATTTCAATAAGAGATGCGATAAGTACCTACCTATGCGAGTGTGAGTGGCACTTGCTTATGATACACTTCCGTGTACACCTACCTACATTTTGTGCAAATACCATATTAATTAAATTGTGATAAAGATATATACTAGGTAAAGTGTGTTAAAAATGGAAAAAGTGGATCAAAAGAAAAAACGCTGTTTTAATAATTTGTTGTGGATGTTCATGTTGTTCTTTTCTGGTTGATGTTTAAATTCGACAGTAAATTGCGAATGGTCGTTTTTTGGTCTACCAGTTGATTCCGAGAGGTAATAGTAGAGTAGGTATTACGGTATTGGCTTGTATTTAGTTGGTTCCTTTTAACGTAATATATGTAGGTACGGTGACTAAGAAAAAGGAAAGATAGTTTTCACATACCATGAATGTATGTTTATATTTGACTCTCTGTGGCGTAGTCGGTAGTGATCCCGCCTGCCGCGCTGGAGGTCCTGGGTTTGATTCCTGGGTCGGTCCAAATATTTGTGTGATCCACAAATGTTTGTTTCGGAGTTTGGGTGTTTTCTATGTACAATATGTATGTTGTTAGAAATATAGAAGTATTTATATCAGTCGTCTAGATCCCATAGCACAAGTTTATATTAGCTTAATTTGGGCTAGATGATGTTGTGTGAGATGTTCACAAACATCTTTTTTATTTTAATGCCTCTCTAATGACTA
Source organism: Miltochrista miniata (assembly GCA_933228765.1). Classification (NCBI taxonomy): domain Eukaryota; kingdom Metazoa; phylum Arthropoda; class Insecta; order Lepidoptera; family Erebidae; genus Miltochrista; species Miltochrista miniata. Next base: position 24,709,348 of record OW121751.1, read on the forward strand.
AACGGATCTAGCGTTCAATTATAACGGGGTCAGATTATAGTCGGGAAAAACTACATTTTATCCCGAAAATAAGTTCCCATGGCAAGCGGGAACGGGAACAAAACTCCACGCAGGCGCTGACTAAGTATTTCTGTTCTTCCTGTTTCATTCTCAACAATAAATTAAACATCTAGATGCGAGTGCCACTACCACGATAACTATAAGTGTATAAGCTTAAGTGGCCAAGCCTAGCGCGACGGCCAAAACTAGGTATAAAAAGTATACACATGAGATTTCCTTCTGTACTATCTATTTGTGGTTAAAGACTTGCCGAAGATGAAGAGATTTGGTCAATCTAGCCCGCGACGTCTGAGCCAGTCGTTGCATAGCGGACAACATGCACGCATGTCTCTGGGCTCTTTGTTCCGTAACACTTCCTCAATATACTGACAAGGGCAGAGCGCCTGCGTCAAATGTCGTGGAGAAGCGGGGTTGCCACCTTCCTCGTCAAGAGTCCAGTCGAGCCGTCTGCGCAGGAAGTCTTTGCCCCACCGCTGCAGGTACCGGAGGTACACTTGCTCTGCCATACCCTGCACATTCGTATGCCTTGCTTACCCGCCAAAACTACATTTACCATTAACTTTGTACCTACTATTATTGGGGAACTTTACAAATGAATTGGATGATAATCATTAAAATATAAAGGAAACTCGGAAACTAAGGTTTACTGTTTAACAAAAAGTCGATACTTAAAACGTAACAAGTAAGATAAATCATTGAAAGTTATTTATCATGTTTGCTTATTTTCAATAAAATAATCTTTGGTCATGAATGTAACTCGTGTTAGTTGCTCGTAGAGCTGATTTGTATGATACATTTAGGTATAAAGCCCATGCGAGGCATAAATCTTTCAAGCCCTTGGACTTTTCAGCGACATTGTATTTTTCCCCACAAAAGTTAAAAGCGGAAGCAACTCAGTCGGATGGCAACCCTACTTGAAGGTAATGTAAAAGCGACATCATTAGCAGAACGTGCCATAAATTGTAAGTTAGTAATTAAGGAAAATTTGGTTACATTTGTTAGTAGAATATAAGCAAGCAAATACCCACATACCTAGTCGCCTAACAACGGTTAAAAACGGTTTTAGTTGACTGTCATACTGAATTTCGAAGTTCAAAATAGCGATGAACTGTAGTGTAGCCCTAAAGTACCGAAACGCGACTAACGTTAGTGCGAAAGTACGCCACATCGATACCCATAATTTCGAATGTTTTCCACCGCGAAGCACGTTAGTGCGAAAGTATTCCACATCGATTCACACATTGTCGAATGTATTCCAGCGCGATGCACGTCAGTGCGAAAGTCTAGTAAATGCGAAGGCATGCCACATAGACACACTTCCTATTTTCTGCTAACTCGAAGGCTACAAATATGAATTTCAGATTAATTTTTAGTTCATTGAGTGCGTATCTTAGAGTGATTTCTAAAGAAATTAGGTATATACACTTATATAAGAAAAAAGCTCTCTATTGTACCCTTAGACCATCTAACACAGGACCCGCCTTACTGAAGCATTCCCCTCTGCCAAGGCAATAGACCATTCGGACTAAGAGATTTATAAAAAGCACTTGAAAATCGATTGATTCACTATCATAATCGACATACATCGGCCTTAATCTGAGGATGCCATGCGTTCGCACACAGCTATAACGATTATGATAGTGAATCAATCGATTCTCAAGTGCTTTTTATAAACCTCTTAGTCCGAATGGTCTATTGCCTTGGCAGAATGGTCTATTGCCTTGGCAGAGAGGAATGCTTCAGTAAGGCGGGTCCTGTGCTAAATAGTCAAAGATTGTACCCCAATTACATTTTGTTCCGATGAATTATAAATAACCTAATCCAATTCGTAACTTTTACTTGTTTTTAACAAACTTAATTATCTTTTTGTTGGTTAATCATTAAATTTTATTTACCCTTATTGTTATTATTGTTCCACTTTTGACACTTATATAAAAATTGACTTTGTACTGATATTTATTCAAGTTTCAGTAAATCTATAACTTTACACACTCACACAAAACATCGATTCGTCAATCATAGATTTACAGTAAACATTTCTGTGTAAAGCAAGAAGTAGCATGCCTTCGCATTACCTGGGGATCGTGCGAAGCATTGCTCTATACGGAGCTCCTGTATGGGCGGAAACCCTGACGGCCAGCAATGTGGCTAGATTGCTGAGCCCGCAGAGAGCGATGGCCGTCAGGGTGATAAGGGGATACCGCACGATCTCCGATGAGACGGCATGTCTCCTAGCCGGGACCCCTCCATTGGACCTGAAAGCGAGAGCCCTTGCGTCACTGTTCAGATGGCGCAAGGAGGCGCTGGAGCGGGGCCAATGGCCCGCTTATCGAGAAATCGAGGCCCAGCGGTCCCTACTCCAACAGGAAACCGTGGAGACATGGAAGGTGCGACTTGAGTAACCAAAGGGGGGATTCGCCACAATCGCGGCCGTCAGACCGGCCATGGACGAGTGGCTGGAGAGGAGACACGGTGCTCTCTCCTACCGGTTGACACAGATGCTTGTCGGGCACGGTAGCTTCGGTAGGTATCTGTGGCGAAAACACCGAGAAACCACGGCCGAGTGTCAGCACTGCGAGGACCGCAGCGATGACACCGCGCTCCACACGCTGGAGTGCACGGCGTGGGCGCAACAGCGCCAGGTCCGCGAGCAGGTCATGCTCGTGAAGGAGGCGGCGGGACGGGTACGGGAAAGAACTGTCCCACCCGAGTTCCGCAGTCGGCGGCCTGGGTGCTGCCGACGTGTCTTCGCCGAGGACTATCGGCCATCATGACCGGGGGCCTGAGGACGGTGAGAGGGCGGCTCACCGTCCTTACAGAAGCAGGCCCATGACGGCAACGTGACGTGAGCAATTCACGCACGCCACTCCTTAGAAGCGGGATCACACCCGAAACCCCCCAAAGACGCGGGATAGCACCCGAACCACCCCCTGGGCGAGGCCGCAGGGGCGACCGTGGCCGTGAGTTCTGGGACATCCTTCCGAGGGCTTCCCCGGGGCTCCCAACCACAGGCTGTTGGGCGTGACGTGAGGTTTTTTTTAGTCGGTAGGAGTCCGGCATAACATCCATGAGGATTTTCCCTCACGTTAAAAAAAAAGCATGCCTTCGCATTTACTAGACTTTCGCACTGACGTGCATCGCGCTGGAATACATTCGACAATGTGTGAATCGATGTGGAATACTTTCGCACTAACGTGCTTCGCGGTGGAAACCATTCGAAATTATGGGTATCGATGTGGCGTACTTTCGCACTAACGTTAGTCGCGCTTCGGTACTTTAGGGCTACAGTTCATCGCGATTTTGAACTTCGAAATTCAGTATGACAGTCGTTTTAGTTATTCCACGGCGGTGGACGACCAACACTCGTAAGTATTAATTAGTCTATCATTAGGCATATTGAATGGTAACAAAATTTGAACGTGTGCAAATTTTCATGATTGATCAGATTAAAAGTAAAACGTTAAAATTGTCAGAAAATCCTTCGCAAGATACAAATAAAACCGTTTAGAAAACCAGCCAAGTGCAAGTCGGACTCGCGCACTTAAGGTTCCGTGACAAAAAACGCCAATAAAATCACGTTTGTTGTATGGGAGCACCCCTTTATTTCTATTTTACTTTTTGCCGTTATTAATATCCCTACTAGGTAATATTATAAATGCGAAAGTAACTCTGTCTGTCTGTAAGTTTTCACGCCTAAACCGCTGAACCAATTTTGATGAAATTTGGTATAGAGATAGTTTGAGACGGAGGGAAGGACATAGACTACTTTTAACTGACTGCGCAAAAGGAGGCTGAAGTGAATGAAAAGCGTTTGCCATGTTATCTTTTGAGCTGAATGATATGCTGATCTCTTTTGAGCTAAGTATACCCCGGACGCTTAGAGATTGCATTACTGTCACCTGTAAATTAACTCTTAATGGTCTGCGAGCGATTATGGTAGGTGTCAGCGGTGGTGAGAAACTTGTGTGCGGGACGGGGTTACTAGACGGCTACGTCATCGCTTCAGACAATTGTTCATGGTGCTATAACTTGGAACAAAATGTATCTTACTATTATCGAACGAGTTATGTAGGTATAGAAAACCCGATTGGGCTTGAACCTTTCCTTGACTATAACTTTCAGTAGTATTATAATATGACATTCTTGACAGTGGTTATTGCATAGATTTAGAATTTATATTGAATCTTTAAATAATCTCATCTGGCAGTGACATGTGATGTCTTCATAGGCTGGTTTTAGAGTCGCCCGGGCCGTCGGCGCTGACAGCCAAAGTAAAGTGTATGAACTTCTAAGATGCGTTTTAGAATAACGCGTAGCTATCCCGTGTGCGTTAGGCCTCATTTACGGAGACGCGGGGCGTCGCGCGTTGCGATGAGCGGCGCGGCCCACACTGAATTCAAATATATGGCGTTGTATGATTGCGTTTACGGAGTAGCGATTTTAAACGCGTTTGTTTGAAATGGGGCGTTTTTTTGCGGCCGAGCCCGCGGATGGCACCGACGCGTCCCACGCGGCGTTTATCGCGGCGGCGCACTCAGCGGCAATTCTCGATGAGTTGCGAAGTTGCGACACGTGCGCTCCCATCTCTCGCCAACATAAAACTAGTCGATTTGATCGAGGCGAGCGTGCGCCGCACGGTGGATCCTGTTGTATGGGATGGTTGGTCAATATTATTTAACTACGTTCCGAGACTTAAGCTAAGTCTTAAAGGTGTATAATACATTCATACGTACCTAAATACATAAAATCACGCTTATTACTCACTGGGGTAGGCAGAGACCACTGATTGCCACTTGCAACGCTCCCGGCAAACATCTTTCGCTTCCTTAACTTTCATAATTGTCTTTATTAAAGGTGTTTTGAGGCAAAATAACTTTATTAATGTCTTTATTACTCTAAACAATTTAAATATATGTCACAATAAATGGATTTATGAAGGCTAGATTCTTTTAATCTGGTAAAATAATTTCTAGCACCTCACTAGGAAGAGTAGTTTTATATTTTCTCACAATCCTTGAGCACGATACTACTGGATCCGAAAAAATTAAAAACAAATTAAATACATCCGTTAGAGTGTCCTTTCTCGAAGTTTTACGACGTTAAGTTAAGAAGGAAAGATATGAGGCGCGTAGCTTTGTACCACGTTATACTGCTTCTTACTTTATTTCGCTTCAGTATCTAAACATAGACAAAGCGGTTTGAGGAGATACTGCCTCTTCTTCATTTACTGTGGTTTTCGGTGATAGAATATCTTTTAATTTATTTAATTGGGAATGGTGGCCTTCAGTTCGAAAATACATTTGAGCAGAATAAAGAAGTTCACTGCCAGAACCGGACGCACGTAAAACTTCGGTCTTCCTACACTTACTGCGGACACTACACTGCTGAAAATCCTTCGGGGGCCTACCTGGGCTCACCCTTTGCTTAATAATATATTTTTAAAAAATGCAAGTCTTATCTAGCTACCTTGAGTTATTTTTTACAAACCTTTCTTTGATTCTGTTCGACGATTGCTATTTTATTTTAAAAGATTTTTAAAAAATATGCAGTGTTTCTTTAAGGGAAGTTATATCTGAAGCAGGGCAGTTGGTTTCTGCAATAATTATCTCCTCTAATTTTAAAAACTTGCTATATAATTTCTTGTATTGAATTAAAAATAATTTGTCACACAAATCTCTCCTTTTTACTGGATAATCCACTATTCCTAAGAAAAAAAAAACGAAAAAATAACCTATATAATTGGCTACAATACAATACAAAACTATTCATTCATGTTAAAGACGAAAATTTTCACAGTTAAGTGTAATTACTAACCGAAATACGACTGGCTCATATTTTTAATCTACTACCGTGAAACTATAAACCACTGCCATTTGAAAAGGAGCATTTTGTCTGAACTTTTGATATCAGCTATATAAAATACACTATCTAAAGAGTTACAGAGAACTAATTAGTACCCTGACAAAATGCACTTTTCCGAAAAAAAACAGTATCAAAACTGCACTTCTGAAGAAAAAGTGGTTTTTAAATAAAAATTTATTATGAAGAAGTTATTTTATCGTGAAGAACTAAATTTATACATTTTAAATACTACATACCTTCAGCATCACTCATGATTTTTTTTATTAATTATACCCTGTTACTTTTAAAGTAATACAATGTTTCAATACTGCACCAAACTTAAAAAACGTAATTGTCTACAAGGAAAATACAAATATGGTCAACTTTGTCGTATCATAAAAAGTATACTAGACAACCAATACTACTTTAATTACATATAATAAATGTGGTATACCCTCTATTTGCTAAATCTATGAAAAAATATTATCTACCGGCATTTTTTTAATTTTGATTAATGACCAACCAGCTCATACTACAGGATCCAACGTGCGCCGCCGCGTGCTTCGCTACACGCTTGAGGTTTCGCCGCGGGCGCAGCGGCGGGCACCGCCACTCTTCCCGTCTCGCTTCTCTATGAACAACGTCGTATATTGCTATAAGTTTGTGTTTACGCGTGCAATGATGCGTGCCGCTTCACGCGCCGCCCCACCGTAAACAGAAAAAACGTCCGACGCGCCGCGAGACGTCACGGAACACGCGACGCGAGACGCCCCGCGTCTCCGTAAATGAGGCCTTAGTCAGCGCTGACAGGTCAGCGTCCGTACGTGTCGCGCGTTGGCGCCGCGTAGCTGTCGGCGCTGACTGACGCACGCGCGCCTCTGTATTCGGTAAATTCGGTGAGCGTTCTAGTTTTAGTGTCGCCACAATGATCAGCACGATACTGAAACGTCTCGCGCTGACGAGCTACGCGCTACGCGCTGAGCTGTCAGCCTGACTCTGAAACCAGCCTAAAATTTTTAATGGTTTTTATGGGCTGACGCCTATCGGCGCCTGCCTCATTTCAATGTGAATATTTTTGATCGGGGTTTCATGATGAATGTAAATTGGCTAACATACTTATCAGCTATTTTTAGGAAAATCAAAACTTTTGACCATAAGGCGTAAAGCAAACGACGGGGCGGGCCGGGCCGGGCAATTTGACCGCGCACGATAGCACTATGGGAATCCTATACTATCAACGCACACGAAGGGCAAAAAGACCGCACCGCAGTTGTCCGCCGGTCAGTGGCGGCGCGGTTGCCCGCCATGGATCACACAAACCAGTTTGTATGAAGTAACGCAGACGGCGGCGCGGGGCGGGCCGGGGCGGCTAGCTCAGTCTCTTCGCTAGAACGAACGTCGTGAACTGCCTCTGCCCGTCGTGTGCGTTGCGTTCGCGGGGCGGGCAGTCGCGGGCATCGGCGGACAGACGCGGTCTTTATTACGTCGCGGGCAAAAAGTCCGCCCCGCCCCGTTCGTCTGCCTAGCGTCTAATATATCTAAGGGCCTAAAAAGGCAACATTGTATGTTTCACATTAAGAAACAAAGTTATTTGTATGTCTTGTATGTTTTGTATTTCAATTTACATGAATTGTTTGTTTCATATTATGAAACATACAATGCTAGACAGCCTAAAAAGGCAATATTGTATATTTCACATTATGAAACATAAAGTTATTTGTATGTCTTGTATGTTTTGTATTTCAATTTACATGAATTGTTTGTTTCATATTATGAAACATACAATGCTGCATTTTTAGGCCAGCTATCCCAATGTAGGCTAGGAATAATCTGCTTGTGTTATGGGTAACAAACCACGGATATATTAATGTGCGACTGCGAATCAACAAGGTCGTGGGTTCGATTCCCACCGGAGACAAAACGAGGGAGAGGTCTGCTTTGATTACCTGCCAAATGCTGTTGGAAGTGATTGCCATCTGATTCCCTAAGTCTTCATCGGCGCTAGTCGCGTCTATGAGCCAACAAGTGCATTGGCTGGCAGTTGAGATTAACTAAGAAACTTTGGTAAAAGGAGTAGATGCTTGGTTTAAACAACCATATACATCTCTGGAAATCTTTGAATATATTTAATATATTTACACATAAAAATTTTATGTGTCATCATATTGCCAGAAATTTGCTTTGGCGGTGATGACTTTGCTGTCGACATGACTCAACAATAGTAATTAGTGATTCACATTGCTAGCAAATAAGTAAAGGCCTCTGGTGTTGCTAATGTCCACAGGCAATGGATGGAAGTTGCTACAATACGCATTTTAGATCAGGTGGGGTCATAAACATGCTTAATCTGCTAATATGTGAGATGAAACATTTAATCGGACAGCAATCACTCGCAATATACCCACTTAAATGAAAGATAAATTGCAGAACTGATACTTAGATACTTGAGGGTAAAAGAGACATTTCAACTTGGAGTGGTTCAGTATGCAATATCAATGTTGGTTAAGAATATGCACCTTTAAGCTTCAGTAACCACCTAGGAATGAAAATCTGAAATCATGAAAAAAATGAAATGAAATCTGAAATCTGAAATCTGAATCTGAAATCTGAGGAATGACAAAGGTAGTACAGACTCATATTTTATTAACCCACTAGCTGTTCCCCGTGGCTTCGACCATATAGAAGTCGTTATCGCGTAAAATCATAACCCTCCTTTTGCGCAGTCAGTTAAAAAGTAGCCTATGTCCTTCTCAGGGTCTCGAACTATCCCTATACCAAATTTCATCTCAATCGCTCCAGCCGTTTAGGCATGAAAGCGTAACAGACAGACAGAGTTACTTTCGCATTTATAATATAAGTAGAGATTTTTTAAAGTTTAGATGCTCTTTAGCCCGTAGCCTAAAGCCCAGAGACATTTCATTTGGGTGTAATTGGTACTAAATGCCAAGTAAAGGCCCGACAAGAATCCCAATGAATGACTGTTAACTCTTTGAATAATCTTTATTGGTTAAGGTCAGAACAAATATTTAATTTAGTAGCAATTACACTCAATCCTCCATTCATTGCTCTTGGTTGTGTATCAAAGTTCAATAAAATTGGAACTGTTAGATCAACCAAAAGAAACTGTTTCATTATGCATATAAAGCAGGCACAAATACTGTAACAAGTCTACTATAAAGCGCGAAAACACATAATATACTGTACATCCAGTATCCAAAGAATAACAGGTGCTTAAATTGTCATATTGCTGATTGCCACACTGGTAAAACCCCATGAAAATGATAAGTTTTGTCAAGAGACCACAATGTTATTCAGTTTGGATATTAGTTGTTTGCATGGAATGCTCAGGTATGGCATATAAAAAATTAAAATAACAAATTTATGAAATAGAGTACAGAATATTGGCTGACTAAGGCTCACACCTCAATATGAATAAGAAGGAAATTTTATGACTGACAACAAAAATCCCTACCTATTTAATGACATTTTAAACTAAAGAGTGATTAGTCACAGTAATCATTATCAATGCTGTTACATACCTGTTTCCGAGAGAGTCTAGTAGATTGTGTGCCTTGAATAACAATGTCATTTGTTGGCACATCGAGTCTTTGTTCCCAGCCTTGCATTATAGTTTTACCTTCTTCGCTTTCAATGAATTGTTGTATGTGAGCAATACAAGGTGCCGAATCAAAATATATAAAGCAGAGATTTACTTTATGACATGATATCTTTCCTCTGTCATCTAGAGCTAATATTAGCTTGTGTTTATTGAGCAACTTGTTTACTCTTGCTAGACATTGTTCTAATCCTTTGGACAGTCGCAATTTAATCCACATGCATAAAAATATTGCAGCAGCATTAAGGATTAGCCATAAAACACCAAGTGAAAATAGCATCAGGCCTGTGAGTCCAGAGAACAAAAGTGCTAGCAGCACAAGGAATGCTAGTGTTATCCAACAAACAAGGACACGCTTATAGCAGATGTTGTACAGGGTGAAACGAGCATCATTAATGAGTAGTTCCATAGCATGGACATACTCCTCGACTGTGAGCTGAAATAGTACAGGATGTGTAAACAACAGCAAAATCAAACAAATACTTTCTAGGTTGATTGTAGTGAGTACTTACTGTCAAACCTTGAGCCATTAACTCTTCAGGGACTAGCTCTGGCCGAAAACGTGCTGCTGTCATCCATGGCCACTTTGTATTCACTGGCAAGAGTGTCACGATAATATCACCATTAGCTACAAGTAAAAGAGTGCAATATAAGTTGGTATACTTACTACTGATTTTGTAGCATTTTTGCTTACAAGTTTTTTTACTTACAGAAACCTTGCCGAACATTGACAAATTCAATTTTTTTTGACAATGTACCTAATGGTACGGGTTCAATGTTTTTGTCACCTCTTTCTAGATTAATATGTACTGTTTCAGTTTTAAGAACAGCTGCAGGTTCGCTCGTTGCAGATGTACTAGCACCATCAGAGTGTGAAATACTTGGCACTATTTGTATTTCTGTATCTGGAGATATGTTTTGTGAGGACTCTTCGTCAAATTTTACCCATTCTTTACGTATTTTATTGGGATTCACACTGCCGTTTAAGTCATTCAATTTGGATTCACTTTTAAAGCCTTCGTTATTCATGTTTACTACGATAAATAAAAATTCTGTTCACAGTTTGAAACCTTTTTTTAAGTACTACAATGTTATCAGATATCATAGATGGTGGTAAAATTTTCAACTGAACTATCAAACTGCTAGTGCTAACAAAAATTTATAAATACGAAATTAGCAGCAAAGGGTACCAGGTAGGGTAAGGTATGATTTGACATTACAGCAACAGCAGACACAAGACACACGACACAGACAAGGACAAGAGACAAGACAAGACCAAAGAGAATTTAATGGAATTTAATCACTACGTTTTGGACACTGACCTGTAATAGTATCTGGACTGGTGATCGGTTCCATAAAATTGTGCCTAAGAGGCCCCCGAGACGATCAATTTTTATTGTCATGCCTTGCCTTGCCTTTACGTGATTGAGATCTCACTTGAAGGATGAATTGACGATACTTGACGCCCATTGAAGGTGCCGTCAAGTGTGGCTCGCACACTTGCCTTTTGGCCCTATTCGCTAGTAGTTTGCATCGGAGCGGAATCTTGAGCTACGGTGAAATTCACCGGTGATTTTGCGAACTCCGGTGATTCCCCAGAGATCTCCGGAGCATCGTGTTTTTATGTACCCTCTGTCCTGTCCTGTCTGATGTATGTCCCTCACCGGAGCATTCGCGTGTAATGTAACATTACAGCGTCGAGCATTACAGCGGTGATGGAGGAGAACCGAGCATTGCAATGCGCAACTTGTAATGATAAAAGACGAGGTTCTATCAGTGAAGGAGGAGAACGAAGCATTACAATGCGCGCCTTGTAATGATACAATCTTTACTAGTATTATAAAGAGGAAAGACTTGATTGTTTGTTTGTTTGTATGCACCGAATAGGCTCCGGAACTACTTTGAAAAATTATTTCACTGTTGGGAAGCTACACTCTTTGCGGTAAACGTAGGCATAGGCATATTTTATTCCCGTACATATTCCCACGGAAACGGGAACTACGCGGTTGAAACCGCGTGACGTCCGCTAGTGTGTAATGTTTTGATACAACTTGTAACATTAATGCGCTTTGCGCACCTGGTAATGATACAATGTGTAATGTTTTGATACAACTTGTAACATCAATGCACTTTTATTTGCGGCTGGCCGGCCGCACACTGGTCCGGATTTTAAAATAGGTCGACATACGACCTAAGATGTCAAATGCTATTGGGAATTTTTTTGAAGTGAAACTTCTTTATCGGCGTTGGAAAAAAATTTGCGTCACGTCACGTCACGTCACGATTTTTGGTTACGCGCCATCTTTGTTCTGTTCCCCACCACGGTGGATTCGAATTAAGAGTACTTTATCCAGGGATAGCATGTCATTTAAGGGTTTTTGGACTTTTGGACTTTTGGGCTTTTGGACTTTTGGACTTTTGGATGGGACCTTGGTACTTTGGGTCTTTGGGACTTTGGAACTTTGGGACTTTGGGACTTTGGGACTTTTGGACTTTTGGACTTTTGGACTTTTGGCCTTTTGGATGGGACCTTGGTACTTTGGGTCTTTGGGACTTTTGGACTTTTGGACTTTTGGACTTTTGGACTTTTGGACTTTTGGACCTTTGGACTTTTGGACTTTTAGACTTTTGGACTTTTGGACTTTTGGACTTTTGAACTTTTGGACTATTAGACTTTTAGACTTTGGGACTTTGGGACTTTGGGACTTTGGGACTTTGGGACTTTGGGAGTTTGGGAGTTTGGGACTTTGGGACTTTGGGACTTTTGGCCTTTGGGACTTTGGGACTTTGGGACTTTGGGACTTTGGGACTTTGGGACTTTGGGACCTTGAGACCTTGGGACTTTGGGACTTTGGGACTTTTGTACTTTTGTACTTTTTGACTTAATTTAAGGTGAGGTGAAAATTAAGTTTATGAAGAAGTTTCACTTCTTACGTGTGTACACAAAGTACACGCAATTTTTTTTTGGATAGGTAGAAGCCGTGAGCCGGTGTAACCCGACGGCCCCTATCTAAAACGTTTAAAGTATACAATCCGATTGACGTTGTCATTTTTGTTTTATTTCTAACTTTGAACAAATGAGCCACGTGACCTAGTGACTTAGCAGATATAATGTCATGTTGGATATTTTTCTGAGGCTTTTTGGTATGCTGAGTACGAATTTTGGGTTAATTTTGCAATCCAAGATGGCCGCCACAACACGTTGTAAAATTTCATATTGGATACCGTATAAGGGGTGTTTTGGTATGCTGAGTACGAATTTTGGGTTAATTTTGCAATCCAAAATGGCCGCCGTGCCACTGTTGTGAAAATTCATGTTGGATATCGTGTAAGGGGTTTTTTGGTATGCTGAGTACGAATTTCAGGTTAATTTTGCAATCCAAAATGGCCGCCTTGCCACTGTTGTAAAATTTCATGTTGGATATCGTATAAGGGGTTTTTTGGTATGCTGAGTACGAATTTCAGGTTAATTTTGCAATCCAAAATGGCCACCGTGCCACTGTTGTAAAATTTCATGTTGGATATCGTATAAGGGGTTTTTTGGTATGCTGAGTACGAATTTTGGGTTATTTTGCAATCCAAAATGGCCGCCTTGCCACTGTTGTAAAATTTCATGTTGGATATCGTATAAAGGGTTTTTTGGTATGCTGAGTACGAATTTTGGGTTAATTTTGCAATACAAAATGGCCGCCTTGCCACTGTTGTAAAATTTCATGTTGGATATCGTATAAGAGGTTTTTTGGAATGCTGAGTACGAATTTCAGGTTAATTTTGCAATCCAAAATGGCCGCCTTGCCACTGTTGTTAAATTTCATGTTGGATATCGTATAAGAGGTTTTTTGGAATGCTGAGTACGAATTTCAGGTTAATTTTGCAATCCAATATGGCTGCCGCGCCGTAATCACAACATTTCATCATGAGTATCGTTAAAGGGATTTTTTGAAATGCTGAGTACAATTTTCGCCTAACTAGTAAATTTTAATAATTTGCTTATTAAGTTTAGGCTTTCTAAACTAGCAATGCGAAAATACTATGACAAAAGGTCCTTATTGTAAAATTAAGGTCTGTTACATTAAACTTTCCTACTACAGACCGCATCACCACCTTCATGGCTGCTGACTTCTGGCCGAGAGGGGTGAAGTATCGGCGCTTCAGAGGACGTCTGCTGACACGGGACACCCCGCCCCGCGACACGTTGACGTCAGTGCGTGTCAATTAGGTTAAGTTATATGTATATGTATTTTTAATATTAAGGTTTTTTTTTAATACCACTAGAGTGGCAGACAAACATACAGCCCCCCCCCCAGATGTACCGGTGGTCAAGGCAGCCTATGGCGGTTCGCAACACCAGAGGCGCCACAATCGCGCTGCCTAAGGTATGTATCTATGAGCCGTAGAGTAAGTTAAAAATATCTGTAACTGTCTCTAATATTGCTTGAAAATAAAGATTTATTATTATTATTAAATTTATTTTTTATTCTTAACATATTGTCTTACATTTTTAAATAAATAATGCTTACAAAAATAAAAATCTATTTAAAAATTGACACACTTCTGGGAAGTCCAGAGTGATCCCAAGAGTTCCCAGGCGGTTCAGTAGTTTAGGTAAGGTAATTTCTCCTGGAGTCAATAAATGCAAGAATTCAGAGTAGGTAATAATATTTTTATTACAATTCACCAGTAATAAACTTATATCTAACTTAAAAATCTATGTACTCATCCGGATTCTGGGTTGGCACTTCCTTTATCCAGGATATGTAAAATACGGCTATACGCCTATATCTTCAATAACTAGCTGCTTAAGGGTAGGTATAGGCAGGGTTTTTTTTTTTAAATCTTAACTTGGAAGCTCATTCTGAAAAGAACAAACAATATATTTTATATACACCCTCTTCAACCATAGATTTCCCTAAACTTTCCCTTACATTATTTTTAACCCCATTTTAAAACATTTAATATACAAAGAACATTACCCCCTTTTCTAAATTTCACAAACGCCTGCCTGATAAAATAAAGGAGAAAGCCCACAGATCGTTTCTTTTTGAAAAACCTTAATAGAAAGTGTATGGCTATCTAAGTAGATTGACAAATCATTTAATATTATTTTAACAATCTTTTAATTCATTTGATCAATATATTTTGTGGCGTTTAAACTTTGATATAATTCGTAGTGTTATCGTTTTTACGCATCGCAGACTGACCAAATGAATGGTATTGACGTGACGAAGATGGCCGCCAATTGCAAATATCAATGTGTGGGGTACTCAAATGCACTTATCAGTTTCAAATGGATTAGTTCATGCATCAATGTTGTTGAGATCATAGATTTAGAATCAAAAAATTCTAAATCTAACTAAACTAAAGGATTTTTTAAATCTAAAAGGTCGACAACGTGCATAAGTGTTGGAAAGTGATATAATGCAGTGAAACGTTACTCTTTAATTTTTCGACAAACTCCAGATAACTCGATATTATTATTTTATGTTCTAAAGGTAAATTGGTGTGAAATGTTTGTATAAAATAATTGTATGGTTCCTTATGAAGTGATTATGATCTGGATTGATAATTTAAATGGTAAGTAATTATGGAACTATCGAGATCCAATTTGTTTATTTACTACGTTATCTGAATAAGTTTCAATGTGGTAAGTATATACATTTTCAGGGTTATTTATAAGTGTTTTGGAACAAATACTTCTATCTTTTTTGAATTAAATGTAACGATTAGCATTTTTGGACAAATTGATTTGTTCGGATTGATGAACATTTGCTTCAAAACTAACCTCTAATTTGAGCAGCAAAACGAAGAATGAGAGAAAACCCTACAAAATAAGACAATATTTTTTATTTCCTTTGAAAGTAGGATATCCATCCAATTTAATATCCGATTTTCACTGTCATACTACATTATTTGTTATGAAACGGCGGTCCATTGAAAGGTGGTCAATCCCCTTTACTTAAAATATACTTTTTTACATAAAAATTACCCACAATTAATTTACTTAATAAAATTGATGATTGATGCTTACCAGAGCTTCCGTTTTCACAAATATAAAAATTTAGTTAAATACTTGGGCTATTAAGCCACTCACTGATTATTTCAGTGGAAATATATTTTACAGAATAATTTACTTTGATGTAAATTTTCTTCGACAGTATGAAGTAAAATAAAAAATTTAGTTAGTTCCTGATTTTTTTTTATTCTACTAATGCGCACGCCTATATATAGCTTACATCCCACCATATCTCCTTCCATCAAATATCCCTACTATGACACTATTAAGGACACACCCCTTATACCGACCTAAGTATAACCATTATACCTACGCTTAATAGCGCCTAATAAACTAATTACAGCAAATCTATGATTTACGCCACAATATCCCCTCCCCAAGAGAAAATTTTGTCCCTATAGACAAAATTTAAGAATACTAATTCAATTTAAAAAATTTGAATTAGTATATAACAATCAATCTATAACAACTGTATTACTTAGATAATGTCTCCCAAAATAAATAATTTAAATATTCCAATAGAGTAACTCTGATGGTGTTCACAAGATAGATAGAAGAAAAGACGTATTTAAGGCTTAATATTAAGAAATCCAGGTAATACGAACCGCCTGAATGTAATATAGAATATGGCTTAAATTGAAGACTGAGATTTCTATAACCGTCTCAGAGAAGAAAATTTATATAACAACATATACAACGATGTAATAACATTGTATATGTCTATATAACTGAATGCAATATATTTGCATATGATAAGCAAGCCTTTAAGAGCTTCCTATAGTACCACGTAAATCTGCGAGGGCAAGCTTACCGCTTCCGAGTGGCAGTATTTACTACAAAAAAAACCAAGAAACAGAAATATAGCACTGAATACACCTACAGAATCATCCTACCAGAATTCTAACCAAAAATATACAAACAACCCAGAAAAAAAAATCACATTTACCAACCTTAACATTTCACTGAAATCCAAATCCAATATGTAATAACGTTTTCAAAACGTATGCATCACTATTACATAATGCATGTGCATAAAACTTTCATAACTTTGTAATTCTTAATACTTTGTAATTTTATAAACTCACGGCACGTACACAACTTTTACATAACATGACAATGAATTCACAATGTGACCTCAAGCTTAACAATATTTCGAGGTACCCTCATAAATTTTCACAATTATTCATATGGTCTCTTACACACTGACTTAAATTTCTCGTGTATGTTTGACTGTCCGCGACAACATCCTAAAGTAATTTAACGTTCATTTTCAAATAACTGACCTGACATTGTTATTCTTGTCTTACTTACTTTAATTTAACTTGATAAAACTTAAAAAACAAAATGACGTTAATTTTTTTTCAGAATAGGGGAAAAAAATTTTTTTTTTTTTTTTTTTTTTAGCGATGCAGTTTATTTGTATGCAAAGTTACCTACTGACTATTTCAACTTTCATAATTCATCGGACTCACCCATTCCTTGACTAATGTGCCTTTCATACATCACGCTCATAAAATACTCATGCACACTTGTGTCATCAATACAATCACATGATGACGCAATTCTTATATACAAGAGAATTTAGCTTAAATTTTACACTAAATCTCAACATTATTCATTAAAACCGTATACTGTCCTTACGCTTATGGAATTATGATAGCGTGATGAAATGCAGTCTGTAAGAACCCTAACGATATTCACATGATATTCACAACTACCCATACTTAGGAGAAAAAAAAATGATACTACGATTTACTTAGAAAATACTTTTGGTTATGAAGTTAATTTATTGAATTATTTTATGAAGATTATAATTAATTATTTTTTTTAAGTTTGAATATTCGTATTACTAACTGTTATACAGCATTATTGGAATGATTTTAATGACAAATATTTGTTACCTACCCCAAAAAAAAATTATATTACTAAGGTGGCTATCGATATAGAAAAGACATAACTTTATGACGGTGGCAGATAAACATACGGCCCCCCAGAAGGACTGGCGGTCACCGCAGCCTATGAACATTTGCCTTACCATAGGCGACAAACTCATGCTGCCGACCCTGAAAAACCCTTTTACGACCCTTTTTAAAGAACCCCCTACTATTTTAACTGTAGAAACCGGCTCATAACCGCGAATAACTACTTTACAAGTTAATTTATTTTTATTTAGCAAGAAATACCTAATTTTAATAATATTCATATTAAACGGCTCTGGTAAGCACCGAATCACTCACAATTTTTAATACACAAATCACTTTCTCTATTCACATAGAACTACAATATCATTCAGATTTTCCTGAAACAATACACAAATTATACAAAACAAAACCTACCGTGAATGTTTTGCATTCATGTATCTTTAAAACATTAACAACAATTTTACTTCTACAATAAGGTTCGTAACAATTTTATTAATGTGGGTATATTTTTTGCGTTAAATTTATTTACAAGGAATTATCAAAAACAATGAGGGTAGAATTTTTTTCCTTACGATGAACAATACAAAATATGAATATGACTATAAGCCAACAATTATATAATAAAAGATATTCTACTATTACAGTTTGAAATAAAATAAAAAAACTGTAATTAAATTTGGGGACAAGCTACGTTAATAAAAATGATGTTAGCAAATTTTCAAATTTCGGAATACCCGTTTAGCCAAAAAATGTTAAATGCAAACTAAAAGTTCAAAATTCGGGCATCCAGACTAGCATAGGCCAAGGGCGTCTAATCCTTGAGGTAGCACTAATTTCGGGGGAGGCTACCTGCTAGCGGGAAACACCTTACAACAAAAAATTATTAATTACCTAGGAGTCACTAGACCCAGCAAATCTGTAATACCGCACACAAGCTATCAACTACCAGGACAATTAATTAAGTTCGGGCGCCATGACACACTTCTGGGAAGTCCAGAGTGATCCCAAGAGTTCCCAGGCGGTTCAGTAGTTTAGGTAAGGTAATTTGTCCTGGAGTCAATAAATGCAAGAATTCAGAGTAGGTAATAATATTTTTATTACAATTCACCAGTAATAAACTTATATCTAACTTAAAAATCTATGTACTCATCCGGATTCTGGGTTGGCACTTCCTTTATCCAGGATATGTAAAATACGGCTATACGCCTATATCTTCAATAACTAGCTGCTTAAGGGTAGGTATAGGCAGGGTTTTTTTTTTTAAATCTTAACTTGGAAGCTCATTCTGAAAAGAACAAACAATATATTTTATATACACCCTCTTCAACCATAGATTTCCCTAAACTTTCCCTTACATTATTTTTAACCCCATTTTAAAACATTTAATATACAAAGAACATTACCCCCTTTTCTAAATTTCACAAACGCCTGCCTGATAAAATAAATTTACTTAAAATATACTTTTTTACATAAAAATTACCCACAATTAATTTACTTAATAAAATTGATGATTGATGCTTACCAGAGCTTCCGTTTTCACAAATATAAAAATTTAGTTAAATACTTGGGCTATTAAGCCACTCACTGATTATTTCAGTGGAAATATATTTTACAGAATAATTTACTTTGATGTAAATTTTCTTCGACAGTATGAAGTAAAATAAAAAATTTAGTTAGTTCCTGATTTTTTTTTATTCTACTAATGCGCACGCCTATATATAGCTTACATCCCACCATATCTCCTTCCATCAAATATCCCTACTATGACACTATTAAGGACACACCCCTTATACCGACCTAAGTATAACCATTATACCTACGCTTAATAGCGCCTAATAAACTAATTACAGCAAATCTATGATTTACGCCACAAAATATAAAAAAATAGTGTCCCACCGGCATCGGGTGCAGGGACCAAGCTACCGGTGGTTAGGGCTTCAGAGACAAGAACCTCCTCAAAATGCGTGCCGTGTCAAGAAGTACTGCCTTCTGTATCAGGCCCTTGAACCAGCCGTCTAACGAGAGCCTCTTCAGATGGTTATCGAGGCTCTTTGCCATCAAACCGTGGACCGAAACGATAACTGGAACAATAATTGCCGAATCAACATGCCACATGTCAACAACTTCATGAGCCAAATCCAAATATTTCATTTCTTTTTCCTTTTCTGCTTTAAAGAGGTTGTCATCATGAGGAATGCTGATATCGATAATTATTGCGAGGCGTTCCAATCGATCTATCGCCACTATATCAGCTGCTGATGTATAATCTTGGCCACTTGGTTATGTCTGTGCAAATATTCTCCATTGGCAAGACGAGAACAACCAGAAACTATATGTCTAAGGGCGAGGCCGCACTTGCGGTTATCGCGGCGGTTTCTAACCTCAAAATATCAAAACATTGACTTGATTTCATTGATTTTGACAGTTTGATGACATTTTGAGGTTAGAAACCGCCGCGGAAAAACGCAAATGCTGCCTCGCACTAAGTGATTCTCCGGGACAATGACATGCCCGACAGATGTCAATTGTACCATCCTTCAGAATATGTTTCCGGTAGTTCTTCGTCATAACACCTTCGTCCATTATGGCAAAGACAAAACCTTCGGTTTCTCCGAAAAGATTACCGAACTGTAGCCAAGATACGGACGCTTTTAAATCAATGTCAGGTCCATTTAAGGCCCGATAAAAACGTCCATGTAGCTGCTTGCTTTTCCATACCTCTTTGCGATCTTCAGTACTAAGTACTACAGTTTGCGCCAGTTCTCTCTGCCCATAGCAAGCGGGGTGAGTCCCGTGTCCACTGCGACCACATTACGGTGCATATTGGTGTCTGTTTTCAGAAAGAATTCCCTAAGATTGTATACCTCGCGGTTATGGAGGGTCTTAGCATTTAAAAAGCCTCGACCCCCACATTTCCCCGATCATCTGTAATGAGGTTGTACCTCATTACAGATGATCGGGGATGATGCATCCGGAATGCAGTCAACAGTGTTCTTACTCTTCTATCAATTTTATTGAGTTCAGTCTGAGTCCATCTGAGTATACCAAAAGAGTACATTAGGACTGGCATGACCCACCCATTAAAGGCGTGCAGCTTGTTACCGCCTGACAAAAGTCTTTTTATTACTTTTTTCAGGCGGCCAAAGAAACGCTCCTGTAATGTCTCTTTCATGCCAGTATCAGAAATTCCTAATGCTTGTGATATACCCAGATATTTGTAAGTTTCGGTTGCAGAAAGACAGTTTAGCTTGGTGGAATCTGAAAGTTCTACCCCATCAGATTCCACTATCACACCTCTTTTAACATGCATGACTGCACACTTGTCCACCCCAAATTCCATCCTGATGGCTCTACTGAAAGTTTCTGTTACTCCCAGTAAATCCATCAGTTGCAATTTAGTGTGGGCAAATAATTTGAGGTCATCCATGTAAAGGAGGTGCGATATAACCCCACCATCTTTGCGCAACCGATAGCCTAACCCTGAACTCTCTAGCATAGTACTACTACTATCGTGTCAATGATTCACTTTTTTTTTTTTTGACTTCTCAGATAGTTTGGGCATAAAACGTTGCCATCTTTACCGCACTGTCAGTGGCCTCGTTAAGATCGCTCTTCGTGCAGGAGGTAGGACATAGGGGGCATGAAAGCAAATGCAACATGGACTGCACTGGGGCTCCGCAGTCACATGCGGTTAAACCCGGGTCTCTCATTCCCCACCTGCATAAATTTTGTCAGGATACTGAGAGGATTTAGAGCTAGACAAAACCACAACGGACTCAGACTGTCCCCTTGAAATATTCCCCGCTTGATACTAATTGGTGCACCATTATTGCAAAACCGACGACACCCTGGATAGCAAAGGACTGTTTTCCACTGCCCCATACATGCCCTCAAGAAAGTACACAGAGTTGTATCAGTTTTATACAGCTCAAGTACCTTCAGAAGCCATGTATGTGGCACTGAATCAAAGGCCTTTTTATAATCTATCCAACATGTTGCCAGATTTTTGCGATTACGACGCACCTGTTGGCTGATGGTCATATCGATTAAAAAGAGTTGCTTAGTGCCACGGGCCCCACTTTTACATCCATTTTGAGAGATTGATATTATCGAATGTTTTTCTATGTGTTTAGTAATTTTGACTCTCAAAATGGATGTTAAAAGTTTATATACTGTATTTCAATAGCTTTGCGCAAAAATGTAAACAAACACATTTGATCCTATAAATCCATAGTTACTTGCAATTGAGTATTCCAGTATCCAAGAGTCATACAGTGTTTTTACAATCATTTTGACA
Source organism: Miltochrista miniata (assembly GCA_933228765.1). Lineage (NCBI taxonomy): Eukaryota > Metazoa > Arthropoda > Insecta > Lepidoptera > Erebidae > Miltochrista > Miltochrista miniata. The sequence continues at coordinate 24,731,097 of OW121751.1, forward strand.
CCAAATAACTTCTATGTGATAGTTTATTTTCATTTAAAATACCTTATTCAGGATATTAAAAAAAATAATGTTTGGTCATACTATATTTTTCTACTCATCTGTCTTAGAGAACGCTTGTCAAAACATGACATGTTTACATTATTGCCAGATCGGGCAGGATTGGACTATAGACAGTTGGTAAACATGTAATGGGTTTATAATTTTTGGGATCCGTAGCACTACCAGATTTGTAGAGTAAGTGAGTTAAACCAGTAGTCATAAAATCGGGTAGTGAACCCATATCTAGGGATGATTGAAATTGTGATGCTAAACGGCCATGTGAGCTGCGGGACCATTTTAACCAGAAATTATGCAGTCCGTCCGGTCCCGCTGATTTCCATTTCGGGAGCAAACGAACTGCACAAGCAACATCTTCTGCATCTATATAAACTGGTTCCATATCCGTTATATTCTCACATGACCGTTCAACATCTCTCATCCAATCACCCTCAGTATGATCAACAGGTCTTGACCAGAGGTTCCTCCAAAATGCATTAGTAGTATCATCATCTGGGTGAGTTACGTCATTAACCTCTGGAAGATATGGGGTTTCCCAGTTCCTGTAAACCCACTTCTCGTTTTTTTGGAACATACGATTCTGGTTAAATCGATCTACTCGCACTTTGTAGCGTCTAACGCGATTTGCCCATGCATAAACCTTTTGTTTCAGAAGATCGATGCGCTCTGTGACACATGATGCGTATCTTTGAGGACTTATGTTAGTCCCACAGAACGCTTGTTTCACAAAGCGCATCACCTTCGGACGGGTATTACCCGACCTGAAACATATAAGTTTCCCGATGAGTGCCCTGGCCTCGGAAATAAGGCCTCTCAATCCTACACTGCCAAGTAGGTTTTGCAGACCTAGGTCGAGTAGCAGTTTCATTTGTGTAAAATTTAACCTTAGCTACTCGACAAGCTGCAACCGCCGCACAGTACAGGATTGAGTGCGTATCACTAAGATCTTCACTATTGTCCAGATATTGGTGCAATAGTGAATCCAGGGCACACACCAGAGCCCGATTTCTTTTATGCATGGGCATACGAGGAAGACGAGGTCTACAATCTGCACTTGCAAACCGATATTCCACAATCGCATCTTCCAAAGCACTCCTTAATCGATTCTCACATTGGGTACTTACGGATATAGTCTCCTCATCAACAACTTCCTCAGCAACTACAGGTGTACTAACTGGTGGTGTACGAATTTGTGACGAGGTACACACAACTTGCGACGAAGTAGTAGCCTCTCAAGTGTCGGACTATCAAGCTTATTACAACGCTGGATAGCCCGCACCTGATCCGATAATCGCTGTGCTGACACGTTGACAGCTGGTTCAAGTTCCTGAAATACAGAAAGTAAACGGCCACGGTACGCAGTGAGGTTAGCACCTAGCTCTGAAGCCGCAAAATATGCCCGCATGACGTTTTCATTAATTTCTTTAGTCCACTTCATGCGGTGCACATTACCACCGGCAGCGGGGGCCCTATTCGAGGCCGGTGGGCCTCGGGGTCCCAAGCTAGCTGGCGGCCGGCCTCTCCCCTGCCGACGTACAGGTAGTGGCGACGTCGGTGGGGAGAAATACTCGTCACTGCTACTGGTGGAGCTCGACATTTCGCAGGCAGGTACAGCAGTATCCTTAGGGTGCGAAGTGGAGCCGCCTGACGAGTCCGGGGATGGCGTGAGTGCATTTTGTCTGCTTTTGACCCTAGTCAACATGATTTTTCCATTTTATTTGTATCCATTTTCATGTTATTTTTCAATTGACATTTGCATCTGTCATGTCATTATAATATTGTAGTATTTTTCCAAAATTTCCATAGTATTTCCATTGAATATTGAAATAATAGGTTCTATTACTTCTATTCTTGATTTTCTGAAACATTTATAGTAAATATTCGCTGTTTTATGAATAAAATTTAATAAAAATATTTTAGTTGAAAAAATATCTGCTGACTATGGTAGTGTTATTATAATTATTATTACATTAAAATAGTACTCAGCCTAAAAAAGCTCATAAACGATACCCATCATGAAATTTTGTGATTACGGCGCGGCGGCCATATTAGATTGCAAAATTAACCTGAAATTCGTACTCAGTATACCAAAAAACCCCTTAAACGATATCCAACATGAAATTTCACAACAGTGGCACGGTGGGCATTTTGGATTGCAAAATTAACCCGAAATTCGTACTCAGCATACCAAAAACTCCTTAAACGGTATCCAATATAAAAATTCACAACAGTGGCTCGGCGGCCTCTTTTGCTTGCAAAATTAACCCAAAATTCGTACTCAGCATACCAAAAAACCCCTTATTCGATATCCAATATGAAATTTTTCAACAGTGGCACGGCAGCCATTTTGGATTGCAAAATTTACCTGAAATTCGTACTCAGCATACCAAAAACCTCCTTATACGATAACCAACATGAAATTTTACAACGGTGGTGCGGCGGCCATATTGGATTGCAATATTAACCTGAAATTCGTACTCAGCATACCAAAAGACCCTCTATACGATATCCAACATGAAATTTCACAACAGTGGCACGGTGGCCTTTTTGGATTGCAAAATTAACCCAAAATTCGTACTCAGCATACGAAAAAACCCCTTATACGGTATCCAACATGAAATTTTACAATGGTGGCGCGGCAGCCATTTTGGATTGCAAAATTAACCCGAAATTCGTACTTAGCATACCAAAAAACCCCTTATATGATATCCAATATGAAATTTGACAGCAGTGGCACGGCGGCCATTTTGGATTGCAAAATTAACCCAAAATTCGTACTCAGCATACCAAAAAACCCCTTATACGGTATCCAACATGAAATTTTACAACGGTGGCACGGCAGCCATTTTGGATTGCAAAATTTACCTGAAATTCGTACTCAGCATACCAAAAACCTCCTTATACGATAACCAACATGAAATTTTACAACGGTGGTGCGGCGGCCATATTGGATTGCAATATTAACCTGAAATTCGTACTCAGCATACCAAAAGACCCTCTATACGATATCCAACATGAAATTTCACAACAGTGGCACGGCGGCCTTTTTGGATTGCAAAATTAACACAAAATTCGTACTCAGCATACCAAAAAACCCCTTATACGGTATCCAACATGAAATTTTACAATGGTGGCGCGGCAGCCATTTTGGATTGCAAAATTAACCCGAAATTTGTACTTAGCATACCAAAAAACCCCTTATATGATATCCAATATGAAATTTGACAGCAATGGCACGGCGGCCATTTTGGATTGCAATATTAACCTGAAATTCGTACTCAGCATACCACAAAACCCCATAAACGATATCCAACATGAAAATTTACAACGGTGGTGGGGCGGCCTTTTTGGATTGCAAAATTAACCCAAAATTCGTACTCAGCATACCAAAAAACCCCTTATACGGTATCCAACATGAAATTTTACAACAGTTGCGCGGCAGCCATTTTGGATTGCAAAATTTACCTGAAATTCGTACTCAGCATACCAAAAACCTCCTTATACGATAACCAACATGAAATTTTACAACGGTGGTGCGGCGGCCATATTGGATTGCAATATTAACCTGAAATTCGTACTCAGCATACCAAAAGACCCTCTATACGATATCCAACATGAAATTTCACAACAGTGGCACGGCGGCCTTTTTGGATTGCAAAATTAACCCAAAATTCGTACTCAGCATACCAAAAAACCCCTTATACGGTATCCAACATGAAATTTTACAATGGTGGCGCGGCAGCCATTTTGGATTGCAAAATTAACCCGAAATTCGTACTTAGCATACCAAAAAACCCCTTATATGATATCCAATATGAAATTTGACAGCAGTGGCACGGCGGCCATTTTGGATTGCAAAATTAACCTGAAATTCGTACTCAGCATACCAAAAAACCCCATAAACGATATCCAACATGAAAATTTACAACGGTGGTGCGGCGACCATATTGGATTGCAATATTAACCTGAAATTCGTACTCAGCATACCAAAAAACCCCATAAACGATATCCAACATGAAAATTTACAACGGTGGTGGGGCGGCCATCTTGGATTGCAAAATTAACCCGTAATTCGTACTCAGCATACCAAAAACCCCTTAAACGATACCCATCATGGAATTTTGTGATAATGGCGCGGCGGCCATATTGGATTGCAGAATTATCAACTGATTCGTACTCAGCATACCAAAAATCCCCTTAAACGATACCCATCATGATATTTTGTGATTACGGCGCAGCGGCCATATTGGATCGAAGCCGCGACCTCTTGATTAAAAGACAGTATTTTTGCCTCCGAACCAAACAGGTCGTCTAATATTTATAGGTAAACTATTATCTAAATAATGTCCATCAAGCCCCCCCGTGGAGAGTCCCGATGATGTAACGGGGCGACCCTTTGCCGGGCCGCAGTGATTTATCCACCGGCCTATCCTGCGACCCGGTTAAGGCGAGGCGGAACACCGCGGGGTTTAGTGGGTAGGACGGTACCATGTTGACCGCGAGTCCCACACAAAGCCGCCTTGCTCCCCCGAAACAAGGCGGCGAAGTGCCTAATCTGCAGTCCCCGCGTTAAAAAAAAAATAAAAATAAAAACTTGTCAAGTCCCGTCAGTTCACATCAATCGAAAGTGCATCAAGTGCCGTTTTTTTTTTAATACGCTCTTTTCTACTTCAATTCCCATCAAACCGTAGATTTATTGATGATAGCGTCAAGTCTACGTGGTAAACGGTCAATAACTTGACTCAAGCACGTAGACTTGTCATGCCCAATTGACCGTGTCGGGTGCCCTTAATTGAAAATCGTCATTTGGCGCTGACGGCAGCTAGCGAATGTACTTGGAACTAATACTAGTGATGTACAACACCTGTCTTGGTGTCGATAAAAACTTTACCAGATACTGACTACCAATGTTAATTTTATTTTTGTACCAATGATGTTTACATAATATGAATGACTACTTTAAAGTACCTAAGTAGGCTAACCATCAGTCTCGCGAATTCAGTTTGGCGAGCTTAATATAAAAAAAAAAGTTTGTTTGCTTAAACAGTGGTCGCAGGTATGTTGCCAAAGTAGTGTTACTATTGTAAATCGGCTGAAAAATGACACCGGACACAGCCCACACAGTCATTAAGGTTGTCTTTAATCATAATTGGGTTATGTTAGAACTTAAAGCTAGGCGTCCAATAGGCGGCTGGGCCGGGCCGGGCCGCAACGCAAAAATCCGCATGCCATACGTTTTTAATGAAACTGTGTTTCGTTGCGGCCCACCTCTACTAAAGGTAGATGCTACACAATTTCATATGAAACGTACGGCACGCGAATTTTTGCTCTGCGCTGCGGCCCGGTCCGCCTGGTGGACACCTCGTTTAACGTGAGCCGCGCGAGCGTGCTCCCCGAAGCAGCCAATGCCAACTTGCTATTCCGCCTCAATGGCAACTATTTCCCATTTACTTCCCGAAGCAGCCGTGCTCAGAGAGGAATTTTGTTAAGTGACAGGTTAATTGTATTGGATTGGGATTTATTGTAGTTTTGTTTGTTTGCAGTAGGTAAGTACAGAGGAGGGAAGGTATTTAAAAAAAATATGAAATCACCTTAGATCATCTAACCACAGGATGCGCCTTACTTAAGCATTGTTTTCTGCCATTGCACATGACCATTTGGTCTTTTGGCTTTATAAAAGCACTGTACATCAGTACATCATTTTATATGATTAAACTAGTACATTTCATTGTAGTTGACTGTACAATAACAATTAACACACAACAGCCATTACGCGTTTGTCGATTAATACATTTTTAAATGCAATGAAATTTTATACGTCTTTGTGTTTCCCCCTTCACTTGTATGAAAACTGGCAGAATATTTTTGTATGCGGTGGTTCGCAAAGGCTAGTCCCGTGATATATGGTCTAAGGAAATCACACATTTATTACGGGATATTTTTAAATGCACATCTGTATAATTTTTAAAAGAAAATAATCACATATTTTAAAAAGATTGAAAAACAAAGTAGATTCTCTTAAAATAGGCTTGTGTCCACTAAGAATAAATCTGATTGATGTGTGTTTCTAACGACTATGTCCAATAATAAATAATTAACCATAGATGCTAAGTTATATTTCACACGCTGTTAGTTACTGTTTCGATTATCTACTACAATTTTAAGTGTTTATTAATAATTTGAATATGTTCATTAAATTATTAAAGTACTTTTACCATGCCTCTTGTTTTTTAAACTACGAATTTTGGCATTGGACAGAAAATTATCGATATACATTTTGACATCCCTATTAAACATTATAGGTTATAAAAATATTCGTAAAATCCCCGAAACTCGAAGGGTATTCGCTTATGATAGTAAAAAAAAACCTAAATTATGGTTTTATAATAATTGTTTAAGAATTAGTTTCTTAGATTTACTTACTTGTGAAAAGAGACGCCACAGCCCTTCTTGTATCTTGTTTTACAATATACACACGATCTCATGATAAATATCTACTTAATTACACAATAAACTAAATGTATATATCAAAACACTTCAAATTTATAGCAATCACAGTAATAACTTAAAAATATTCCAAATTTCACACATAAACTCCTTCTGAAATAAACAAACAACGGCCATTTGCAAACTAATTTAGTTCTCAGTGCACTCGGAGGGGGTGACGGCGGCGCTTTGAATCGGCACAAAAAAGTAGCTGTCATTTTGTATGGAATAGCCAGTCCAGCGATTACGATTAGGTACAGGTCAGTGGTTTTGGACAAGAAAGACAACCACAGGACAATCAAAACGTTTTTTTAATTCTCTCTGGTCCATTCATGGTTCGTTTACAATAGTTTTGGCCTGGTTACAAGACCCTTAAGAATGATCCTAATCCTACAACCTGCAACGTACGTGCACTGACTTGGTACGACCAAACCACGGATTTTATTATTATTAATTGAGTCCGTCGTAGTGTGCTTGTTTTGACATCGGATTTGGTTCAGAATCAGAACGTGTGGACGGCACCATGTAGGGTCGCCAATAATGACGGCCGCTTATTTTTACTTTTACTACTAGAAATAGACTTTCTAATTTTAGTATTTTCTTGTAATATTCTTTTTACTATATTTTATAAATTTTCAAAGACATTTCGATTCATTCTTAAATATATTATACCTATCCAAATAAAATTCTACTTTAGTTTCAAATAAGTTCATGTCACTAAAGCTGCGTTTTTTTAATACAGTTTTCTTTTACTTACTTATTTTTTTTACCCGCGTACCGTGTTGCCGATAAAATCATAATTTTGATGTCCAACGACATTTTTTATTTATTTATTTATTTATAGGTGCTTCACAGCTTACAATACATTTACAAAACAATTATCTAAACTATACGCCAAAAACGAAGCACACAATGTTATCAAATAATATTTAGTACAAGAGCAAACAACGGTAAAGTGCAATAAATTGGTCTGGATTATTTATTATACAAACAAATTATAATTTCAAAGTGTAATGATCTTGTATGTGTGTGTGTGTTCGTGAGTGTGTGTGTGTATGTGTGCTTATTTATAATATGTGTTATTTGTGTTGTGTATTATTTGTATTGGTTAGTAATGTAATTATAGCCCCTTTGTAACAGTCTCGTGTGGTATTAAATGGATCTAATGATGAGAATTGCTTATTGTATGTGTCTGGTAGGCGAATGATTGGTGACTTTTTAATATAATTTGTTGGAGCAGATATGGCAGTCAACAATGAGGTATGTCTGGTTCGCCTCAGAGGCACATAGAACCCGATTCCCTCCAATAACTATAGACAGTCGGATTTATTGTTGAGCACATCATATAGATGTAACATGTCAGCTATTAATCGCCTATCACTTAGACTATTTATAGAATGATACTCACATGAATCCTCATACGTTTTGAATTTTAACTGTGCCTTATAGTTTAGATGTTAGATAAACTTGTGTTGAATTTTTTCAATTTTCTCGATATCGTTTGAATATAATGGGCTCCAAATAATGCTGGCAGATTCCAAAATGCTTCTCACATAACTGTAATAAAGGATTTTCATGCAATGTAGATCTTTGAATGGCTTACTGTTACGTATAACAAATCCCAACGACTTATAAGCCTTACTAACTATGTAATCTATATGTGCCTTGAAACTGAGCTGTCTATCCAAGAGAACGCCCAAATCTCTCACTTGCGACAATTTGGGAATATTATCATTACACAAACAATAGTCAAAAGTAACAGGATTTTTTTTACGTGTAAAAGTAATAGAAATACATTTTTGCGTATTAACGCATATTTTATTACGTTGGTAATAGTGAGTGAGTCTGTCCAAATCCGATTGCAGTATTAAACAGTCAGTGAGCGATGTAATTTTCCGGTATATTTTTTTATCGTCAGCGTATAAAAGATGTCTTGAGAATTTAATACAGTCTGGGAGATCGTAAAGATAAATATTATATAATAAAGGAGATATAAGAGAACCCTGTGGCACACCTGAGGTGACATCTACAAAGTCAGATCTGAACCCACCAATCACTACAGCCTGTCGTCTGTTCCTCAAATACGATTCCAACCAACGTAGAAGATTTCCCTTTATTCCTATCGCGTGTAACTTCGAAATTAGGATGCTAAAATTAACGCGGTCAAAAGCTTTTTCAAAATCAGTATAAATGACATCTATTTGAGCGCCATGCATGTTAGAAGTTATGTAGTTGCTAAATACTAGGAGATTTGTATTGACGGAACGACCCTTAACTAACCCATGTTGAGTTTGTGGTATGTTTGGCCGTGCCACTAAGGAAATATGCTCGTAAACTACCCTCTCCAACATTTTACCAAAATTATTTAATAATGAGACTGGTCTATAATTTTTTATATTTAGTTTAGAGCCTTTCTTGTGGATGGGTATAATCTGAGCATCCTTCCACTTCACCGGGAATACCCCGTCAGTAAGAGATTTCTGAAATATTATCTCCAAAGATTTTATTAAACCGATCTCACATTTTTTTATAAATATGACTGGCAACCCATCCAGGCCAGCTCCTTTTTTTTTTTTTTTTTTTTTAATTTCAACTTTCTGCACAAATATATGTACAAAGGCGGACTTAATGCCAACGGCATTCTCTACCAGTCAACCTTTGGGTGATGCAGAGATAAGATAGAGCAGGTGCTAAAAGTGACGTAAGTAACAATGACGAAAAGTTTGTATAAATTGGTACAAACTACAAATTTATACAAGGGAAAAAAAAAATAAGAACTTAGTTACTACTTACATACATAAATATAACATACTACGAAAATTATATAATGTAGATACTTAAATAAAATAAATATTTATATGTAATATAATACTATTTATAGATATTATAATATAATACATAATATGTATAAATAAATACATGTAAAAATCCTTACCAATAAAATAATGTTCTGCTTAAGGGACCTTATAAAGTTGACGTACCCTGTTTTTGAACGTGAGACGGTTCGTCAATGTCCTGACTTCGAGAGGAAGGGCGTTCCAGAGAAGAATGGATCGCACTAGAAAAGAGGAATGGACAAGATTTGAGGAGTGAGTTGGACAGTGCAGTAGAAGATTATTAGAGGAGCGTAAATATTTATCATGATTAGAGCCAAGTAGATGAAGATGAGATTTTAAATAAGTAGGAGCATTGGGAGATTTGAAGAGTGTAAAAAGTAAACAGACAGCTCGAAGACTGCGCCGCCGTCTAATAGGTAACCAACCCAACTCATCACGAGAAGCCGAAACGTGGTCATACTAAACGTATACGTAGTCTACTAAAAACTTTCTCTAGGGATTTTTTACTAACCATAAGCGAGTGAACAGTGCTTCCAATAGGCGACTCCGGCCAGACTGAACCGTCCGAATCGGATGACTGAAATACGCTTTGAAAAAAATCATTAAAGGCATTGCATATGTCTTCCCCCCTTGACAATGCTTTCTCTTCATAGCACATTATGTTTGGGTACCCTGATGATTTACGCCTACTCTTAATGAACTTCCAAAATTCTTGTGGAGATTTTTTTAATTGGGTTTCGCAGTTTTCTATAAACTTAGAATAATATTCAATTTGGAGGTCCTTCACCCTTTTTCGGAGCAGCGAGAATTCCAGGTAGTCACGCGGATTTTTATATAATTTCCATTTCTTGTGTAGCTTGGACTTTTCTTTAATAGCATTAATTAATGGAGCCGAGTACCAGACCATCACATGATGACAACTATGTGCACTATACTGTGTGTAATAGATATTATAGATTATATTTATACTGTGAAATGACGGTTCGCCCCGACCGGTCCGGTCGTATGTAGTGCCATGGCGAACCTATGCCGGACCAAATCACAGACAAGGCGACTGTCAACAATAACAAGAAGCCGTGAGACACTCTCACCCGACTTCCCCTCTAATGGGCTCCCGACCACAGACTTACAATCTATACATATAATAAAATGATAGAAAAGTCGAAACTGTACATTGGAAATATTTAAAAAAAAATACTCGCTAGGTGTTCTACGTCAGATACCGAACCCGAAAATATAGTTAGAATTTTTTTTGTCTGTTTGTCGGTTTGTCTGTTTGTCTGTTTGTCTGTTTGCTTTGCTTTGTCCGGAAGGATCTCGAAAAGCACTGAATGGATTTGGTTAAAATTTTGCACAAATATTAACTAGGGGTAGGGTCTTAAAATAGGCTATATATTATCACGCTACATATCCTAGGGGCTAAGCAGAGAGCAATCAAATTGGCATTATAACATAATTTTCACGCGTACGAAGTCGCGGGCAACAGCTAGTAAGTAGTAAATAAAAATAAGTAGTAGTACTTATTGTACGTCTGTGCTCCCGACACGGGTCAATATATTGAGTCAAGTCTGATATTTATGAATTTTTTTTTTCATTTCATTTCATTTATTTATTTGCTGATCAAAGGTATACATGGATGTTACATAAATATTAATTCCTCTTTGGTCTACCTTATAGGCATGCAAATTTAGGTATTTAACTATAACATTATTTCAAATGTATGATATAACATTCATGCAGTATATAGGTAACTCTAGTTCTAGTATAAACATCAAATTCAAATCTAGGAACACCAACAAAGTACATGTCATAGTGAATTAATAATGTCCAATACTTGATTAACTAAATAATGTGTCCATACTATTATCTAAATTTCTAAATTCAATATAACAATATAACCAAAATGTCAAAATTCAATATACCATTTTAATACAATGTCAACACTTAATACATAATTATATTTTGTCATTAACCATTATTTACCTTCCAAAAAGTCACTTATTCTATAGTAGCATTTACTAGCTAGAAAATCATGCAAGCGACTTTTAAATGTGGTCAAATTGAGCCTCTTAATTTCATTTTGGTATCTTATTAAATATTACGGGTCCCATACAATAAATACTTTTACGTAGCAAAGCTGTATTTGCTCTGCGTATTCGTAGCCTATTACGAGTAACTTCTCGCCTATTGCGAGTGACAGTGGCCGCTAAAGTTTCAAACAGCTCAGGATTCGACTTAATAAAAACAGCTGATTCATAAATATATAACGATGGTAAAGTTAACAGTCTGTGGTTTCTAAAATACGGTTTACAACTGTCTCTAATAATAAGCCTAAACATTGCTCGTATACATCGTTTTTTAGTTCTGAATACCGTTTCTGCATTAGTAGAGTTACCCCAGAATATTATGCCGTATCTTAAATAAGATACAGTTGTGCCATGATATGCTGTCAATAGAGCGTCAACACTTAATACCGGTGCAAGTTTAAATAGAGCATAAGCTGAACTACTGATCTTTTTGCATAGAGCTTGCGTTTGTGTTTTCCAATTGAGTTTTTTGTCAATAATCAGCCCAAGAAACCTTGTCATATCAACACCCAAAATCTTGCTATTTTCGTATTTAATGTTTAGGTTATTTATCGGGGGTAGTCTTTGGGAAAATTGCATAAATTTAGTTTTAGAAATATTTATTTTCAAATTGTTATTATTTAACCAATTTATAATATTCATTAATGTAGTATTAATTTCATTTGAATAATTGTCTTTATTTTTACATTCTATCGCAACAGTACTATCATCCGCAAACATTGTGATCGGATGAGTAGTGGATTTAGGTAGGTCATTTATGTATAATATAAACAACAAAGGTCCTAAGACCGTTCCCTGTCCCACGCCGTATTTAATAGTGCGAACATGAGAGGCGTATGATTCTTCTCTCTTATTAGAGTTGTTTATATGTGTCAGCTCTACATATTGTTGACGATTGGATAAATATGATTTTATTAGGTTAAAGATGTTTCCTCGTATACCGTAATAATCTAACTTTGTTAGTAGAGTTTCATGCTCTACATATTCAAAAGCCTGAGTCATGTCACAGAAGATAGCAGAAACCGGCACTCCAACGTCCACCCTTGACATAATGATATTTAAAAAATCAAATATTGCTCTACTTATGCTTTTTCTTTGTCGAAAGCCTTTTTGTTCAATAGCCAAGATGTTTTGTTTTTCTAAATAATTGTTAATTTGGTTATATATATACTTTTCAAATATTTTAGAGAAAATTGGTATAAGTGTGATAGGTCTATAGAACTCCATTAATTCTCTATTTTCTTTTTTGAATATAGGTTTGACTACGGATATTTTTAGCGCGCTTGGATAGATACCAGTCATAATACTCAAGTTCATTATGAAACTAATGGGTTCTGATATATACTGACTTGAGGACTTTACTACCCTAGTAGAGATGCCGTCAAACCCCACACTGTTGGTGTTTTTTAAAGTTAATATGATGGCCTCAATGTCCGATGCTATACAAGGATGCTACTGTATGTATTTTGCTACTGTAATGTATTTTGCTACTTTGGTACCAAGATTGTCTAAAGGTATAATTTTATCTACAAAATAGTTATTAAAAGCATTGGCCATCTCCTGCGGATTTGTAATTACAGTGTCTTTATCAATTCTCAGTTTAGAAATTGTGTTATTTTATTAGGGCGGTTTGATTTAGCTTGATTTATGATTTTCCAAGTGGTTTTTGAAACGTTTTTTGACGTTTTAATGTTATGTATATTTTGTGAACGTTGCGTTAACCTAATTATATTTTTAAATCTTTGTGCATATCGTTTATATTTAATTTTATTTGCATCATTAGGATGTAATCTGTATTCCCATAGCAGTTTTCTTTTATTTTTACTACATAGCCTCAGTCCCCGAGATATCCATTTTGTTTTATATACTGATTTGATAGTAGTCGTTTTGTATGGAAAACATAAATCATAAAATAATTTAAATGTATCCACAAACGTATCATAAGCTAAGTCAGGGTTGCTACACGCGTACACGTCCAAAAAAGATAGGCCACTGAGACATGACTTAAATTTTCTAATATTTTCAGTATTAAAGATTCGTCTTTTTATACGCCATGACTTAATTTCACCTTGCCTTTTTATAGGGCACTCTACTATTTGGGCGGTGTGATCAGATAAAGAAAATTCTATAATTTGAGCTTTACAAGCTCCCCGAAAGTTATGCAAAAAATTGTCCAAACAGGTGCCAGCTTTAATTCTGGTAGGTTTTCTAATTGTCAGTTGTAATCCATATTGTGATAACAAGTATTCAAAGTCCCTAGTTACGCTACTATTTGGCTATTTCTACTCGTTGCTTAAATTTGATGGTCACACGCTTATATTTTCTAAACCGTATGAGTTAGAAAGAAATGTTTTAAAATGGTGGATAAAACAGCTATTAAGCTATAAAATACAAGAAATTTGTTGCAATAGAAGTAAATATTCATACCAAAAATCAACACGAAAGGTCAAAATCGGGGTCATTTTTCGCATTCTACTAGTGTCACACTTCCCGATTCAGTTAAACATTAGGTCACTGCTTCACCAAATTTCCATAGATTTTGAAGTTACATACACTAAATTCACCGTGATAACATACACTACACACACAGTATTACAAAAAAAAATCTTGTAACTATTATTTAGAACTTATAACACAATATACGTCGGTCACACGGGTGTAGGTACTTTAGATTTGCGTAGTAAACGGTCAACTGTTGATCAAAACGACCGCCCCAATAACAAAACTCAACTTAACTGAACGTTATTGGTCGACCGGCATCGCAAGAGTGCAACGTGTTTCTTCTGGCTCCATGAGAAAAAAAAATATCGGTAAGTTTCTGCATTTGACACTTAATTTGAGTACTTTTCGTGGGTGACTTTTTGTACATTGTATAATTGCTATTGAAGTCAGAGTCAATTCATCGAAACCGCAAATAAATAGAGCTATTTATGAGGTATTTGATTTCAACCGTAACGGCTAAACTTTGTCGGAATTTGAAAAAAAGATATATTTTCGTAACCTTCGTGTCACATCCTTCGTGGCGTTTTACCCACGAAGGTGAGTTTTTGCCACAAAAGTGATCTTTGACTAGTTTCAGTAAGAGTGGTACTCGTTTAGATTCGTATTGTAGTACTAGCTGAGCCCGCAACTTCGTTTACGTCACATAAGGTGTATGAAAGGAAAGGTATTTCTTCATCAGAGTCATCAAACAGCGTCTGAAACTGCCCTGTTTGCTTAATCATAAAAGAGCTTAATGATTCAGTCTATTTTTAAAAAAATCAGTTTAAAAATAGTCTTAATCATTAAGCTCTTTTGTGATTAAGCCAACACGCCAGTTTAGGTTCACACACATTCAAAGAAACCCCTACAATTAAAATTTTCAAAATATCTGATTCTTAAAAGTGTTTAACTCTTTTATTTCTAAACCAATTTACATAAAACAAACGCTAAATGTTAACTGGAGCAAACCTCAACACAATAAAAAAAACCGCATTGCAATCGGTTGAGCGGTTACTGAGATTAGCGTGCACAACCGTACAGACAAACAGATATACAGACATACAGACAAACAGACAAAAATTCTAAAAATCATTGTTTTGGCTTCTATTGCGTTCATAAAGCCCCCCTATAATATTTTTTCTTGTTTATCTTCCATGTACAGACAGCGACCTGTTACGATTTTATTATATGTATTGATGTAGCGGAATGATAGCAGAACAAATAACTAGGTTTCTACAATCATGGCAAATGACAGAGCAATACCTATAACATTCCGTGTGATGCCCTTTTATAGGAGTAGAAATCCCACCGGACGTTATGCCAGATCCAAACCACAGTCCATACCGTCTAAAACTCACACCGTATCTACTTACCCGTCTAGTGCTAGGCGCCGCCCCGGGTAACTCCTTAGAAAGATGTATCAGGGTACCTGACAGGCTTAGGCTATCACCGTGGCCTTGCCTACGGGTTTGGGTGTTATCTTGCGTCTTTTGGGTTAGTTCAGGTGCAATTCCGCTTCTTGAGGCGTGCAGCATGCTAAGAACTTTCACGTCATGCCAATGTTTGCATCTCGAGGCGTAGACCTGTGACCCTTCGCATCCAAGTCTCAAGAAAAGATCCCGGGAAAGAGTCATGCCACTTAAAGCTTAATTAAGGCACTTAATACCTTATACTTATATTATATCAACTAATATACATTTAGGTAGTACTCGTCGAGTTTTCCAGCGAAGCGGTTTGTGACTACTCTCGAGAACAACTTGTAAACATGTCTAAGGAGTAAGATGGGTCTGTAATTCTTCAGCAAGGTCTTGTCACCTTTTTTGAAAAACAGAGCCACCGCACTTCGCTCCACGCTTTAGGTGTTTGTACCTGTTGGAGGACGGAATTAAAGAGACTCGTCAGTTCTTTCAGAACTGGAGTCCTGCCAGCTTTAAGAAGCTCACTCGTAATTCCGTCCTCTCCAGGGAATTTATTGGTTTTTAGTTGTTTGCGAGCCGCAGTGACCTCGCCCTGGTCATTATCCGGAATGTCTTCCTCTTCGGTATAGTGGCGCGTGAGTGGAGCTCTGTGGTCACAGTCGCTAGGTCCCATCGGTTTTTTTTCCGTGATGCATATAGGTCTCTATAGAAGCTCTTAACTTCTTCGAGAATCTCGAACCTCGAGGTCACGGTTTTGCCACCCGCTGTTTTCAATTTGGTCAGACGGGGTCTTCGAAGCTGTTGCGCAAAGACTTTAGTACCCCAATTTTGTTCGATCGCTGCCTCGACGATGTTGGTGTTATAACGTCTGAGGTCGCATCGTATCAGCTTTCGGATTTTGATGTTTAAAGCTCTCTGGTCTGACGAAGACGTATGCATAGATAGCGTTTGCCGTCTGATTCTCATGAGCTCGAGAGTCTCGGGCGAAAGCTTGGAACACCTATTTTTGTTTTTTCCAGACAGAAACCTTCGGGAGGCTTGTTGTAGCGTCCTGACTACAGTGTCGGCCTTATCGTGATCGTTGCCAGTGGTTTCCAGCAGATCGAAACGATTTTGAAACTTCAATTGAAACTTCTCGGCACACAAAGCTATTTGGAGCGCAGTAGGTCGGAGAGTAGGCTTTATCATCGGGGCCCTTTCGGCGCGGAAGTCTAAATTCAGAGATTCTCGGACGAGTTGGTGATCACTTCCGGTATTAAACCTGTCGATCACTGAGACATCTTTAAATATACACCTCTTGTCCGACATGACGAAGTCTATCTCGTTCCTTGTGACCTTGTAGAGGCTTCGCCAAGTCCACCTTCTAAGGAGCTTCTTCTAAAAGAATAAGTTCATCAAGAAGAGCCCCTGAGCCTCAAGAAAGTTGATAAGCATACGCCCCCGGTCATTTCTACGCCCCACACCAAAGGTTTCACGGCGTTCTTGTACTCCCACTTTGGCATTGAAGTCTCCCATCACAACAGTGTAGTGAGTCTTGGCAGTACATTGTAATGCTTTCACCACGTCCTCGTACACGGTCTCAACTGCCTCGTCAGTGCTTCTCGAAGTCGGAGCATAGGTACACCTGAATCACCTTCAGGGAGTACCTGTTGGTGAGTTTTAGTATTACGTATGCTACCCGAGACGAAACATTGCTGATCTCCACAATGCTGCTAACGAGGTCCGTTTTCACCATAAAGCCGACACCGCTCTCGGAAGAATGTCTTCCATCACCTTCCCGAAAGTACAATAGGTCGCCCGACGCAAGGTTTAGCGTGTCCTCTCCCTTTCTTTGAACTCCGCACAACCCCAGTATGTGCTAGTTTATGCGACCCAGTTCTACCTCGAGTTCGGTGAGCCGATCGTCTGGGCGCAGAGTGCTTCCATTATAAGTAAAGCCAGGTACGGACAATCTCACACAAGATCATCTAGCTAGCCCAATATAAGCTTATGCTATGTGATCTAGATAACTGATAATTTGCTACTTTGTGCCAAAGAGATGTACTGTGTTATATGGTTCCAGAATAACTTTTACGTCAAAAGCATGTGTATAGGACCTGGTAATTTGTTTTAGTTAACTAGCTGTTACCATATAACTGCCGAATGAACATATTAACTTATAATTAGTATTTAAATAATGATTAATTATGTCTGTAAAGCTACTGCGTCACCTTCGTGGATCGTCGCGTCACCTACGTGGGATCTAATAATTCAAAACGTTATTCTTCCAAATCTGACTCACAATTTAACTTTTTGACTTATATATGTTACTTATCTTACCGAACGCTTTGTGTTTGTTTACAAAAATAGTTGAAATAATCAGTATTTAAAATTTACCATGAAGGTGACGATGAGAATCGTAAAAAGTAGAAATAGCCATTTACTAGGACATTAATGTTATAGTCACCTGCAATAATAACATTTTTGTTGCGTTTGTCACAAAACATTCTTAAAAGCAATTCCAACCTTTCAAAAAATAAATTTAAATTTGCTTTTTTTGGTATCCTATAGAGACATATTACAATAATTTTACAGTCAGTCAACTCCACTGCACAGCACTCAAAGGTACTAGTAATAGTTAGCTTATTGACTTCTTGAATTTCTCTCCACTGGTGTCCATTTTTTATTAATATACATGCGCCTCCTCTGCGTTTCTTTTTCCTGCTATATGTTGTAGCCAGGTGAAAGTTGGGTAGTGCAAGATTTTCTTCAGAGCCGGATTTTATAAAATGTTCTGAATGCTGAATGGAAGTTGCTTCAGTGTGCGTGATTTCTTTGCATATGTGTGCATCGACGTATATGTACACGTAATATTGACGAGGCATGACAATTGCCAATTGATCGTGTCTGGACCCCTTAACGTTTATTGTGAAACTGAAAGTTCAGTCCGGATTCGGCGGGAAACTTACAGACAAGCATTACATTGTGTTTTGTCATTAATTTTTCAAAACTAGTGTAATTTTGAGTGTTTATGTGTGATTTATGGTGGATTATCAAACATAAAGGTTCGACAACCTGCAAAAGTGTTGGAAAGTGATAAAGCGCAGTGAAACGCGAGTTTTTAGGTTTGTCGACGAATTCCACAGCAAGCCCTAGTAAGGTACCACCGCCTTACTAGAGTAGAACTTAGTCCAAACTTGGACATACATGAATACGCTGCTCATAAGAAGAATTATAATATGAAAATGATTTATATTTTCACAATGAAAACTTGACTTTGGCATACTCTCAAACCGAGAAAGCCCAAGAACAAGAAGAAAAAAAAAAAAGTTCAGTCCGATTGACGTTGTCATTTTTTTTAAATAAATAAATAAATAAAAAATATTCACGGACATCTCACACAACGCTATCTGATCCCAAAGTAAGCTAGGAATAACCTGCTTGTGCTATGGGTATCAGGCCACGGATATTAATACATAAATACTTTTAAATACATACTTAATATACATAGAAACACCCAGACTCTTGAGACAAACATTTATGGGTCACACAAATATTTGTCTCCGGTGGGAATCGAACCCACGACCTCCAGCGCCGCAGGCGGTATCACACTACTGACTGCGCCACAGAGGCAGTCTAAATTTGTTTTATTTCAAACTTTGAACAGATGATCCAAGTGACCTAGTGACGTAATTTAATGCAACAGAGTCACAGACTACAGACACAAGTCTCGCCATAAGCCCCTCTGCAATTTATTTTATAGAGAGGGGCTAAAATTGAACTTTCCGTCTTGTTGCAGCATTGTTTTTCTCTCACGCTGTGTGCTGTATACCTACTGGCTGCGGTGTACCTATTCATCACAGATATTTATTATCTGTGACAACCAGTAGGAGAGGTTGCCGTTGCTCCTCTCCTTCTGAACAGAGGGTAGAGAAAAAAAGGGGATCTTTCAGCTGTAAACGTACATTCCTGTGTTTCCTGGCATTTAAATCTACCAGGTTTCTAAATTCCATTGGGAAATGCAGCCAGGCCCGGTCGAGGTCCGCCATGCGATGCCGCCTCTTTTCTCTTCTGGACGGTCAGAGGATGTCCTTCAGTTGTAGATATTATTGCATTCTGATGAGTGGGTAGAGGAAGGAATGAAGATCTTACACAGCTGTAAACGCACACGCCTTTTTTCCTGGCATTTAAATCTACCAGGTTCAAGGTACCAAATGCGATCGAAATAATAAATATGCCATCAGACCCGGTCGAGAGCCGCCACGAGTTGTCATCTCCTTTGGCCGCCTTCTAATAATGTACCTAATTTTTTAATTTATTTTAATATTAAAAATGTCAGTTCTCTGGCTATAACGGGTTGGGTACGGAAAGTGCCTATTTGATGGGGGTTTTTATTTACGTGAGGGAAAATCCTCACGCATCTTGCCTAACAGCCTACTCTTGGGAGTCTCGGGCAAGCCCTCGGAAGGATACAACAAACCTTTTTGCCGTTTTTTGGTATGAAACCCTCCGTGCGCGAGTACGACTCACACTCACACTTGGTCGGTCTTTTTCCATATTCCTTATTATCTGGCTGTCGGATAACGGGATAACCCAATTTCGGATTTTTCCCCGAGACTCCATACCTACTCCGTGCTAACTTGCTCCACAGCTCGCCGTGCGATGCGACTTTGAAGGCGTGGTTCTGTGATCAAATTAACTTTGATCGAAGCATGGGTTAGAGTTTAACCCATGCTTCGATCAAAATTAATTTATTGTGATCTATTTTACTCCTAGGTACAGTTTGTCTATAAAGTCGTGAAATTAAATGAGGGCGCTGCTGAATGCATGTATGCAACCCTATATAGTACGACCAAAATGATTTTGATACGAGGAGTTCGTTCCGAGTAAAATCTTACTAATATTATAAATGCGACAGTTTGTGAGTGTGGATGTTTATTACTCTTACACGCTCGAACGGTTAAAGGGATCTGGCTGAAATTTGGTACAGGGATACATTATAATCTGGAATAACCATGGCTACTTTTTATTCCGGTAATAAGTTCTTACGGGAAGCGGGAACGGGAACAATACAAATATTATAAATGCGAAAGCTTATGAGTGTGGATGTGAGACTCTTTCACGCTCGAACAGTTGAACTGATCTGGCTGAAATTTGGTACAGGGATACATTATAGTCTGGAATAACACATAGGCTACTTTTCATCCCGGGAATAAGTTCCTACGGGAAGCGGGAACGAGAACAAATTCGACACGGGCGAAGCTGCGGGCATCAGCTAGTGAGTTAATAAATAAAACACATTATACATTTTTAATTTTGTTTTTGTTTTATTGAATCAGATCCAGAATAAAGTTATTGAACCAGATCCAGAAGCCCCGGTCTAATAGCGTCTTACAACCCACCAGCAGGTGCCTAGCAGTCCCAATTGCTTTGCCACAATCATGTAATTACATGTTTTATCTGTAACTTTCCCCCATCTGACAAGGATTTTTTTGGCGCAGTGCTCAAATATTAAAATCGTCTATTTCTTTCTTTGCCGACCTTTTCTGGGTTTACCAGGAGTTTCAAACTTTCCTTCATTATTAAAACCTTCGTTAACTATTCGCCTAACTGTACTCTCTGATTTTCCTGAAAAGAGTAAAAAAAGAAAATTAATTACATATTGGAAACAAACTATTGACATGAAGCAATTAATTCAAAATAAAAATTGGTAGAAAACCAGATTGAACTGAGTATCAAAAATGTAGGTCGTACTATAAAATAACCATGTTGTTCTAACCACTGACTTACATTATAGGTAGATTGTAAGTTTAAGATTCTAACCTAAAAATATGCAAACAATGCCTTTTTTTTGTCTCCAAATCGTAAATTCAGTAAATTTGTAACTTCAGACAGATTCAAAACAAACAATAACACGATTACATACCCACCAAAGATGCTGTTCGCTCATTAACATCCCCAAAATCCCACAACAATTGTCCAGATTGGTACTCCGCGAAACAACACTGGAAAACTTTAAAAATCACTTCCTGCGCACCACTCTGATTTTCTTTACTCATTTCTCAAACCTTTATGCGTAGTTTGGTCTCAATTTGTTGCAGTTTAATCCAAACATTAAAGTTACGTGAGAGAGTAAACGAAATTCGACGATAGCATTGACAACTGACGTACTTATGTTTCTTGTTGCCAGTGTTGCCACACACATAACTATTTTTAGTTCCTCAAACATTCATTTCACGACTTTATAGACAAACTGTAGCTACGAGTATGTACCCGTATAAATTTAAATTCAAATTTGATGTTTTGACGCTCGTAATCTCACAAAGTCATCTTTAACAATATTCACACAATGGATAGATATCTGTCTAACGGTTAGACACGGTTAGACAGATATCTATCCATTGTGTGAATATTGTTAAAGATGACTTTGTGAGATTATGAGCGTCAAAACATCAAATTTGAATTTAAATTTAAAATTGGTAAGCCGTTAGCCGAGTCGTATACGGGTACATAGCTACCTAGGAGTAAAATAGATCACAATATAATTATTTATAGATAGGGCAACTCATTACTGTGCTATCCGACTGCGCGACGCAAATGACGAGTAATGTGTTTATTTTATAGATAGTACACTCATACTATTAAAGTTATATTATGAAGCGCTGGTGGCACCGCCTGTTCTGTAAGCGATCACTGCAGTAAGCAATTTTCACTGTGGCTGGTCTTTGGATGGATGACCACTTTGTGACTTTTCTATTTGCGAGCGTTTCCTTGCTTCGGAAGGCACGTTAAGCCGTTGGTCCCGGTTGCCAATAAAATGGCAGTCGTTAAGCCAAGTTGAAAGCCACAACCTGTCCATTTTGAACACGACAATATTATACGGTTCATTACTTATTTATTAACTACCGCGGGAAACAAAATTAGTAGGTAGATAATATACCTTACTTAGTATAGAATCATAGTAGAAATATAAACTCTGATAGAATGCTTGCCTATCCCTTCGGGGAGAAAGGAGTGAGCATAAAATGTATCTATGTAATAAATGTACCGAGTTATATGAATTTCAATAACACGATTGTTTTAAAAGTTTATTACCTGTAAATCCATAGATTTAATTTTCGTTACTAATTCCAGCCGGCTGAGCGTTTCCGCGCTTCAAAAAGGTTTTCTCATTACCTTCATTACATTTTTTTTATTAATACTATGCTACAAATAACGTACCAAGTAGAGGCCTTTTACTAGATAACTAGCGGCCTTTTACTAGATAACTAGCGGCCCGCTCCGGCTTCGCACGGGTATACAGTATTACTTCACTATTTAATGGATGTTATTATACATATAAACCTTCCTCTTGAATCACTCTATCTATTAAAAAAATCCGCATCAAAATCCGTTGCGTAGTTTTAAAGATTTAAGCATACAAAGGGACATAGGGACAGAAAAAGCGACTTTGTTTTATACTATGTAATGATTTCAAGAGCTGGTAGGCACCGTCTACATATGTCCATCTCAATACTCTTACCACCTATTTGTTGGGTCAAAATTTACTGGCGAAATATAAGTAGGTGTATCGTAGGTATATTGCTTCTGAATACCATTTTAGGGAAAAGAGCGTGATCATATGTATATTGTGCACAATTAGTGTGTTACCAGGAGGTATAGCTATTAGTGAAAAACCGAAAATCTTCCCTGAACTTGTAATAAACGCATCTAGTTTTTTTTGAAAGATGTGAAGATACGCTACGTGACATCATCATAACGAACTAACGACACACCTTCAAGGGCACGATTAGAGAATCTAAAAACATTGCCTTTTAAAGAAAATTGCGCAAACGAAGAGCGTGCAAGATACAGGTTCAGGTTTATATGGAGATTTATGAATTACTGTTGAATATCGACGGGTCCCAACGGGTCGCTAATTTACCTAGATAAGCAGTTGTATAGTAGTGATAAAGATTTATAAAAATAACTGTGAATCAACGCTACATGAACACACGCTGTCCCGTAGACAGAGAAAACTACTCTACCTGCCTGCTCAAAGCCGGTCGGAGTGCCCGAAATGCCGTTTGACCGGTTCTCCTGCTCGCACTCATGGGCTATTATCTCGCAAATTCTCTCCCAGCGGCCGATTGGTTCGCCCACAGCTCACCATTTGACATACGGTAAGATTTTGTCCTCATGTGATACTACTCATAATAACAGTGTACTGTGTGCTAGAGAGCAATCCTTATTTAAAAATGTTCTGCGATCAAATAAATAAATTTGTGATTGTTTACACAACCTACATGCAGTATATTTTACAGTTCCACTTACTGATATAGTGAACTTATGAAGTTAATCATACAGACTTTGTGCCAGTGACCCGGAATTGGATTTGTTGTGTCAACATAAATAATAGGTTACTTATCGCAACGAATGTAAATATTCAAATTAAGTGCCATGAATAGTGCCGCATTTGGAAATATGGAGTCGTTACCAAAGCAGTTTGTAGTAGCAATGAGAACTCTGTTCGATATTATGGATGACAAACATACAGGATACGTAAAGCTTACAGATATTGAAAACCGTTGGCGTGATGATCGCACCAAGGGTTTGCCTCGGGGGGTCATAGAGTGTCTACAGAAAGTAGCGTCACATGACGGTTTCTTAACATTTGACCGATTTTGTACTGGTTTAAAATTATGCCTTTTACGCAACCAGGTAGAAACGTCACCTAATAAGGACGAGAGGTTCAACGGCGATGTTGATACCGGACTGCATACCCAGATAGGCCCTCCAACTCACCGACCGCCCTCAGCGCCCTTACTGGATGTTAATGATCAGCAAAATATGGACAGAAATTGGATAGTTTCAAAAAACACAGAAACCTCATCGCAACATCGTACCATAAGTATGCCACAATTAATAGGCAGTAAAGAGGGACTGATACAGGACCCTCGACATTTAGGTGCTCCGTGTATATCCAAACACGATTCTCGCAGAGTGTATGGCCCACCGAAACCACCGCGGTTGGAAAAACCAGTCATTGAGAGAAGTGAATCTTTAAAACCTAGCTATAAGACGGAAGAATTTGTTTTTGAGAATGAAGAATCTGTAGATAAAATAGATTTTGAAGAAATTTCTCGGGTCATGGAAGAACAAAGCCGAGGTCTCGGAGATGGAAGGTCATCTAATGAGACACAATCGCAAACTTTGCGTCGCACTTCGCGACGAAGGGAACCGCGTCGCCACACCCTTCATAACGGTGTTGATTACAATCTTCTTAAACGTATGAAGCAGATTGAACAAGAAAAAGATGTTTTGCTGCAGGGCTTATCAGCAGTGGAAGAAGCGAGAGAATGGTATTTAAAACAAATGGCAGAAGTTCAAGAAAAAATGCGTTACGCAGGAAGAATGGGTGCATATGTGGTAAATACATATTTTAAATAGCTATGAAACATGGCTCACTCTTTGACCTATAATACAATAGTTTAGAGAGGTGAGCAAAGTTACTTATTGTCATAAATGCGAGAAAAAGTCCCGTAAAACATGATGAATATCAAGTCGTGCGAGCTCAAAAACATAATTTAAAATTATTGGTAATTTCGTTATCAAGACCGGATCAAACCGTAAAGGGAGAGACGGTTTCCCACCAGTAAATTTCGTTCCCATTACCATGCCAGCCATTACTATACCTATTTGGTCGTGGTAGTTGGTAAAAAAAATGTCCTTTGCTCTGTTAATTTCCGTAAAGACAGATCGACGTTGAATTGAAGGTCCATTTTTGGCGACTAGCTGATATTCTCTCACATAGAGCAATGCGATCAGAAGTCATATCTACTCATAGATTGTGTTTCTCTATGTTCTCTCATTATCCCCTGCTTGCAAGCGGTAAGTAGACGCACCCATGCATCAGGCACATGGAGCCACTATTCACAATTGAATAGGTACCTGAGAATAAATCGAGGGACAGAGGTCTCAGCTCCGCCAGGTGGTCGTAGAGGAGTGGAAGGAGCGACTTGGACAACCAACAGCCGGGCATGATATAGTTGAGGCGATAAGGCCTGTAATAAAGAACTGGCTGGAGAGGCGCCATGGCTGCCTCTCCGTTCGGCTGACGCAGCTACTCACCGGGCATGGTTGCTTCGGTGTGTACCAGGTGTACCTGCATCGGATAAGGCGGGAGCCAACGCCAGAGTGCCACCACTGTTCTGGCTGCTTACCGGATACGGTGCTCCACACTCTGGCAGATTGCCCAGAGTGGACGGATCAACGATGTGGCCTTAGGAGTGATAAATATCACGCTTCAGGCTATGGTCAGCAGCGAAAGTTTATGGAACTTCGCCGCCTTGTTTTGTGAGGTGATGGTTGCAAAAGAGGCGGCGGAGAAGGAACGGGAGAGTAACAGCAATCTTCCATGCCGCAGGAGAAGACGCGCTGGGCACCGGAGATCTCAGAACGATCTCCGTCCCCCATAAGCGTGAGCCTGGGGGCGACACTCAGGGCTCGCTGTCGCCCTGGCAGGGACAGGCCCAGGGTGGTGACGCGTGACGTATTCTGGCACGCACCTCAATTAGACGGAAGAGGCAATGTGTGGTCTCTCTCCACGAGGAGGGGTCGCCGGTGAATGGCGACCAGGTCTGGTCAGGGTCCCTGGGATTTCCTTTCGAGGGTGCACCAGGTACCTTGGCAACATACAGCCAAGACGGAGTAAAAAAAAAAAGGTACCTGAGAATAGGTGGGCACTTGAAACCGAAGTAAAGTCAGTGCAAACGATGACTTATGATCATCACGATCAACAATGCCGTCGCACACCCGGAATTACCTATTCCGAGATGTTTCTCGATAGGTATGATGTCCAGGGTAATAAGACGTATAGTCATGGCGGCGTATTTGTATCCTATCAGGTCGAACCGTCGCAAGGTGCTGTAGGTTCGACATGGAGGTTTGCATGGAGTCAAGGTAAATTAATGAATTCCACCTTAAATAGCCAGGTTTCGATTAGCCATTGTGATTATTTGTATTTCTATGTCGCCGACATGATGGAAGCCACTTTCCATCATGGCGCCGCACATAGAATCAACGGAGCTGTGAAAATGGGTGACATTTGCAGTAGTGCGCAGGAAAGTCACTCGTTCTCAGACTCTGACGACGACGCGACTAGATTGGCAGACTTCTGAGGTGGTTAGTCCAAGTCGGGCTCCAACTGGGTCTAACAACCCATATAGTTTTTTTTAGATTGCTGTCGAACTTTGGCTGGCAAAGATTTTTTGAAGTGAAACTTCTTTATCGGCGTTGGAAAAAAATTTGCGTCACGTCACGTCACGATTTTTGGTTACGCGCCATCTTTGTTCTGTTCCCCACCACGGTGGATTCGAATGAAGAGTACTTTATCCAGGGATAGCATGTCATTTAAGGGTTTTTGGACTTTTGGGCTTTTGGACTTTTGGATGGGACATTGGTACTTTGGGTCTTTGGGACTTTGGAACTTAGAGACTTTGGGACTTTTGAACTTTTGAACTTTTGAACTTTTGGACTTTTGGACTTTTGGACTTTTGAATGGGACCTTGGTACTTTGGGTCTTTGGGACTTTGGAACTTTGGGACTTTGGGACTTTTGGACTTTTGAACTTTTGGATGGGACCTTGGTACTTTGGGTCTTTGGGTCTTTGGGACTTTGGGACTTTTGGACTTTTGGACTTTTGGATTTTTGGACTTTTGGGCTTTTGGACTTTTGGACTTTTGGACTTTTGGACTTTTGGACTTTTGGACTTTTGGACTTTTTGGACTTTTAGACTTTTAGACTTTTAGACTTTGGGACTTTGGGACTTTGGGACTTTGGGACTTTGGGAGTTTGGGGCTTTGGGACTTTGGGACTTTGGGACTTTGGGACTTTGGGACTTTGGGACTTTTGGACTTTTGGCCTTTGGTACTTTTGGACTTTTAGATGGGACCTTTTTACTTTGGGTCTTTGGGACTTTGGAACTTTGGGAGTTTGGGAGTTTGGGACTTTGGGACTTTGGGACTTTGGGACCTTGAGACCTTGGGACTTTGGGACTTTGGAACTTTTGGACTTTTGGCCTTTTGGCCTTTTGGACTTTTGGACTTTGGACTTTTGGACTTTTGGACTTTTGGACTTTTGTACTTTTGTACTTTTTGACTTAATTTAAGGTGAGGTGAAAATTAAGTTTATGAAGAAGTTTCACTTCTTACGTGTGTACACTAAGTACACGCAATTTTTTTTATTTATATCACTACGGTGGCAGACAAGCTTACGAGCCACCAGACAGGCGCAACATTCGCGCTGCCAATCCTTAAAATGAAAAGACCCTGATTTACTAATTGAAACCTGAATTTTGCTGT
Source organism: Miltochrista miniata (assembly GCA_933228765.1). Taxonomy (NCBI): domain Eukaryota; kingdom Metazoa; phylum Arthropoda; class Insecta; order Lepidoptera; family Erebidae; genus Miltochrista; species Miltochrista miniata. The sequence continues at coordinate 24,758,783 of OW121751.1, forward strand.
CATTCGCTACGCTGGAACGCAGAGCAAATTTTTGTATTTTGTTCGGTGCTAACTTCTAAAAACGTTTATGTTAAAGGAACCATGGAGTGAAGCGCATCAGGAACGACTGGAGCTGTTAAAAGCAAGAGTACAAGAACTAAACCGGCAGTTAGGAGCGTTAGCGGCCGGCTGGCGGCACGGTCAGCTCTCTCTTCACATGAATCTAGCACTGCCAGCAGCGTCCCTCTCAGGATCTGGAACGACAGCGACACCAAACAATGCTGCTGTCCTTAAAGCGCAGAACCGGTTGCTTGCAGAGGTGAGCACATAACCACAACTACTGAGTCTTGTTTCAGGCAATTCTTTATCGGGGACGCCTGTACCTATATCTTTTGATGATTGATTGAAAATGAGATTTCATACTCACATAATAGAGTCACACTCCCACTCATTTCCCCTCTTCAGGGTTACGCAAAGGTATACCTGCCTACTATTCGCCCAAATTTCAAGTCGCGTTTTGTACACAGACGTACAATAAGTAGTCTTACTACTTATTGTAAGTCTGTGGTTTTGTATGACGTAATTTTGAAAAACTGACTTTACCGCAAGACGGTAGGTATAGAGTAGAGACAGTAGCGAAAAATTCTAAATCTATGGTATAACAGACACATCGACCACATCTATACTAATATTATAAAGAGAAAAGATTTGTTTGTTTGTAACGAATAGGCTCCGTTAACGACTGGACCGATTTGAAAAATTCTTTGACTGTTGGGAAGCTACACTCTTTGTGGTGAACATAGGCTATATTTTATTTCAGTATTCCCACGGGAACGGGAACTACGCGGGTGAAACCGCGGGACCACCACAATACCACTAAACTTTTAAGACATGATTTTGAATTGAACACTTCTACTTCTAGAACCAAAAAAAAAATGTTGAGACATGCTTGGGAAGAGGATGTTCCTATGTGTGCTAAATAACAGTTATTCAACATGATGTCTGCTTGGTAGCTATAGGGTTTTTCAGCGTGTTTTTGTTGTGAAAGATTAATGAACATGTAATCCCCTCCTTACTATAACTGTTGCATTAATATTAAATTAAATAAATAAATTTAATGTTTTGTTCTAGGAAATCAACAAAAAGAATGAGAGGATAACAGTATTGGAGAAAGAAAAATCAGCACTAATTCGAGAACTTTTGGTTCAAAGAAACAGAACAAAATTATTGGAAAATTTTACATAAATGAAAATGTTAGTCTATAATAATATTATTTACATGAGTGACATAGAGCAAAGATTTCTATTGTGCCATACCATATCTGGATTTTAGCCAGATCAGGTTTAGATGCCATAAGAGTAAGAGCAAGTGTATGCATTACAAACATAATAATGTTCAACTAATTTTATTGTGCAATTAAATGACATAATATTTTATTATATAAATCTATATTTATAACAGTAAACACTAATAAAATGTTAATTCTATTAAACTGTAGTTTTGTTGTAAAGCGAGTAATCATATTCTCTAAAGGGAACATCGTAAGTGAGATGTCCTTGATCCCAGGCCCTTTCGATAGCTACGAGCAACTCTTTTTGCTTCTTTTGACAAAGGCCTGTTTGGAAGGCATCCAGTATCTGGAAAGATTAATTGATATTTAAAGATAATATCATTAAAATATTCAGAAGTCTTAAGCTGCTTTCAATTAGTGGGTGATTGAATACACAAACAATATATAAATGTCTTACGTTAAAAATAAATGAATTAATAATATAATTTTAGAAATAAGGACACTGGAAAAACTGTGAAAGAGTAGAAGCATCTGTTTTACAATTTGTAATATATACCTATTATTTTAATTTTATTTAATGAATAGTATAATTAAATAGTTAAGTGAATCACACAAGTCTCCTGCAATAAGTTCCATGTTTATTTAACCAGACACCCAGTATATGCCTAGATTGGATTCCAGACAACTGAATTGGCTCAAATATCTTTTTTTTTAACCTATATAACGATAAATATAATAGATGAAATCTAAAAAGGGACTCTAGTCATATATTTAACACAAATAAGTACTAACCTGTCCAGTATATACAGAAATGAACTGGTCTAGTAGTTTGGTATTCCTATGGTCCAACACAAGATACTCATCGCGACAAATTGGGCAAGGGTTGCCTGTAGATATAACACCATTACGAACACAGGATTTTCTAGTCTTCCTTGGAGCATAGGATCCCTTGTGATTTCGGCGATATAAAGTCCAGACTGCTTTGTCACCATAGGCTTGTTGGTAAGCTTTACTTTGCAAATATTTAATGCTGGTTTCCACGGGAATAATTTTGGTCCTGTCCTTAGTGGGATCTATCGGGGTTTGCTCTTCCGTAACTTCAGCTTGTGAACACAATCTAATATTTGTTCTATATTCGTGTAAAATTGCTCTTTTGAGCACCGAACGAACATGAAATGAAAGTGCCATGGTTGTGTAGTTTATATTGTACTGTTTCCATAAAAGAACTTTATCATTAGATTCGATTGATTGTACTAATTTAAATAAAACTTAACCTTACATACCTAATTATTTGTTGATCTTTTTTTAAATGGATATGGCGTGGTTACTGTGCCTGTGGTGTAGCACAACTTTAAAGGGGTCCAGACACGATCAATTGGCAATTGTCATGCACGTACAATTTCATGTGCACGTAAAGGGGTCCAGACATGATCAATTGGCGATTGTCAATAACGTAGAATTTCATGAGCACGTATACATCGATGCACACACACATGCAAAGCAATCACGCACACTGAAGCAACTTCCATTCATATTTTACGTGATTGACAATTGCAAGGCATGATCGTCTCGGGGGCCTATTACGCACGTACACGTCGATGCACACACACATGCAAAGAAATCACGCACACTAAAGCAACTTCCATTCTAATTTAATGACAATTGCAAGATTGCAAGGCATCATTAAATCGCGTCGGGAGCCCATTATGGGTTTCAAACACGATCAAACTGCGATTGACAAGTCACGTCAATATCCAGTCCAACTGCACTTGTCATGCCTGCTAAACATGAATGAAATTGGCTTGAGTGTGCGTGATTTTATTGCACGTGTAAGTAAATCGTCAAACGCTAGCGACACGGTCAAACTTCAATTGTCATGCATGCCTCGTCAATATCATGTGTATCTACACGTCAATGCACACATACATGCGATGAAATCACGCAACTGAAGCAAATTCCATTCATATTTAACGTGCATGACAAGTACAGTTTGACCGTGTAGCGAGCCCAACGTATGTGTAAAGGGGTCCACACACGATCAATTGGCAATTGTCATGCACGTTAAATATCATGTGTACATATACGTCGATGTACACACACATGCAAAGAAATCACGCACATTGAAGCAACTTCCATTCATATTTTAACGTGCATGACAATAGCCAATTGATCGTGTTTGGACCCCTTAATGTATAGTTCGTTCAGAAGGGCTCCCGACACGGGTCAATATATTGAGTCAAGTCTGATATTTATGAATGGAAAATGTTTCAGTGTGCGTGATATCTTTGCATGTGAGTGTGCTTCGACGTGTATGTACACATGATATTGACGAGGCATGACAATTGCAGTTTGACCGTGTCGCTAGCCCAGAGCTACGGGCTTTTGATTGCAGTGTTACATGAATAAGTTTTTGCTTCTCCCATATACCTTTAATCGAAACTTACTTTCTGCACTAGCTGGCGCTTTTTTCGGGCGAGCCAATATCTGAGATGTGAAAAGTTGTGGAAGCAGCAACTTCGCCGTCTTTCTTTAGTGGTGGTAGTAGATCTTTTTTTCAGATATTCATAAAAAATAAATAAATCTTAAGTACATTCGCATAGTAACAGGAGCACGGTCTTGGTAAAGTTCAGTTTATTATGACATGAAAAACAAAACTCTTCGTGCCAACGGTTGGATCTTCACTATATTCGGAAAAATGTATTTAGCACTCATAGGCTTAGTTAGACCCTTAGATCATCTAACCACAGGATGCGCCTTACTTAAGCATTGTTTTCTGCCATTTGTCGATAAACACATTTTTAAATGCAATGAAATTTTATATGTCTTTGTGTTTCCCCCTTCATTTGTATGAAAACTGGCAGAATATTTTTGTTTGCGGTGGTTCGCAAAGGCTAGTCCCGTGTTATATGGTCTAAGGTTAGACCATATATCACGGGACTAGCCTTTGCGAACTACCGCATACAAAAATATTCTGCTAGTCATAGCGGGTGAAGGGGGAAACACAAACACATATAAATTTTAATTATATTTAAAAATGTATTAATCGACAAACGCGTAATGGCTGTTGTGTGTTAATTTTTATTGTACAGTCAACTACAATGAAATGTACTAGTTTAATCATATAAAATGATGTACTGATGTACAGTGCTTTTTATAAAGCCAATAGACCAAAATGGTCTATTGGCTTGGCAGAATACAATGCTTAAGTAAGGCGCATCCTGTGGTTAGATGATCTAAGCTCATAGGGCGATTTTCCTGTAATGCCAACACACAGAATACGATCGATATTAATATGGACAAGGCATGACAAGTGCAGTTTGACCGTGTCCCGAGCCCATTAAGCTCATACGCTCAGTCGCTCGTAGTCTAATGATTATTTCCCTTTGGTTGGTAGTCAGTTTCGCAAGATGCCTTCTTGTGCGTTCCCGAAGTGTAAAAACACTACCCTAAATTCGACAAAAGAATCAGGAATTACTTTTCACTCGTAAGTTATTTAAGAAGCTAAGCAGATATTTTATATTTTTTTTCAAATCCATATTCGAAAAAGAAAGCCGCTGTTTTGTGTGTGTTATGTTTTGTCTCTTTTATGTCAATGATACAGCATAGATGTAAAAGAGACAAAACATAAACATAAACAGGTAATTGAACCACCAATTCGATAAGAACAGTTCGATAGGAACAAAATCCATTCGTTTCGTATAGTTTCATGCGGTCATGAAAATAGTTAGTTGGAAGTAGTTTTTATATCATTGGTTGGAAGAAGGAAATACATCCTTCCTTTATTCCTTTCTTCTAACTATCAACTATGAATATAGGTAGGTAGATATGGGGTTTCTTTTGGGGGTTTTTTAGTCGATATGCTTAGACGTGCTAAAAACTTTTATAATGAACAGAAAGAAATTTTGGCCTTGTGCCAGTAAAGAGAAGATGCAAGAGTGTGTTTGATTATATACAAAATCTGCCCATTCCTAAGATCCTAGTTCAAGAGATGTTTTATTTAAGAAAACTATGGCTTAACGTGTTTTGTGTTCACGATTTAAAGACAAATTCAGCTGATTTCTATACTTACCATGAGGGTGAAGCCAAACGAGGCCCGGATGAAGTATGCAGTTTATTGTTGAAGACGATACGGAACATGGATTCCTCTGTCAAAGAACTACATGTTTTCAGTGAATCTTGCGGGGGCAACATAGAAATAATACTCTTTTAGGATTCTTACCACTCTTGTTATAATGAATTGTTTTGTGAAAATATATCAATACTTTCCGGTACGTTGCCATTCGTTTTTACAGTGTGATGGAACCGCTAAGACTTATTTGAAAAAAGGACAGAACTTACGTTTCAAATGAATCTAACAGTGTTATTTTGGCTGCAAAAGTTAAAGGGTTTTCAGTTAAATCCATCTTCAAACGACATACTTGATTTTAAAAACTCCTGGCAAGTGTGTTCCAAGAATAGCTGTATATCATTAAACAAAGCTTTGAGTAGGTACAGTTCGAGTCATAAGGGTTACTTGACATTAGTGACCGACCGAAGTTTCGGTTTCGGTTTCGGTTTCGGCCAGTTTCGGCCAAAAAATCGAGTTTCGGCGGCAGTTTCGGTTTCGGCCAAAATGGGCCGAAACTTTCGGCCGGGCCGAAACTCACGTGTTCATGAATTTTGAGTGCCTGGCTCTGCTTGTGACGTGGTTGGGGTCAGCCCAACCAGTTAATATGTTACTAACCGAAGATTTACAGATTTACAAAGGACTTCCAATAAGAATATAATTTTTACAGAATCCTAAAAATGTGATCTAGGACATTACGTAACCCTTTGTTGTCGGTTTCGTTGACTTCTTTGGTCGTCTGTCTGTCAGTCTGTCAGCAGGCTGTAACTCATGCACCGTGATAGTTAGACAGCTATTTTTTTTTAAATGATGTATTTCTGTTGCCGCTATAGCATAAAATAATAAAAATAGACTAATTAATAATATTAAAGGGGGCCTCCCATACAACATACGTGATTTTTTGCCGCTTTCCTTGTACGGAATCCTACGTGCGCTAGTCCGACTCACTGTTGTCCAGTTTTAGTTATATACTTCTAGTATGTAACCAAAACCAGCCAAGAGTTAGTAGCAGGGCACCGTGTGGTTTGGTAGGAGTTCGCAATAGCATCCATGAGTAATTCCACACGTAAAAGAAAGAAACTCAACTTTAGGTGGTCCACCGTTGATGGATGGCACTTGGTGGAACTTGCTGCACCTATTGAAAAAATAACCGGCTAAGTGCGAGTCGTAATCTCGCATGGAGGGGCTAAAGCGAGACCCTATAAACGAGACATGAGGCCTAGCCGTTTGTCTGTCTATCGGTCACAAGGTTGTATCGCTGGAACCGTGCCAGATAGAGGCCTAAAATTTTCAGTGTACAGTAGTCCTACCGACTAAAAACCACGCGTATCCTACCTAACAGCCTACGGTTGGGAGACCCGAGTATGCTCTCGGAATGATGCATACTGCGGCCGCGTCTTTGGGGGGTTCTTCAGTTGCTATCCCGCTTCTTGAGGAGGGCGTCCATGAATCTCTCACGTGACTCTATCGTCTAAGGTCTGCTTCTGTAAGGACGGTGAGCAGCCCCGTCACCGTCCTCAGGCCCCCGGTCATGAAAGCTGATAGTATAGGGCACCGCCGCAGACTGTAGAACTCGGATGGGAGAGTTCTCTACCGCTTCCTCCCCGCCGTCTCTTTCACGAGCATGACCTGCTCTCAGGAAGAGGCCTATGGCCCCGCTCCAGCGCCTCATTGCGCCATTTAAGCAATGACGCAAGGGCCCTAGCTTCCAGGTCCCATAGAGGGGTCCCGGCTAGAAGACATGCCGCCTCAACTGAGATCGAGCGGTATTCCCTTATCACCCTGACAGCCGTCGCCTTCTGCGGGCTAAGCAATCTAGCCGCATTGCTGGCCATCAAGATCTCCGCCCACACGGGGGCCCAGTATAGGGCCATGCTCCGCACGAACCCAAGGTACAGCCTCCTTCAGGGAGCGTTGTGTCTCCTGATATTGGGCAACAAGCGATCCGCGAACCGCGAGAGTGCGGTTGATGCCCCCCTCCCTCAGCTATGAGACCAAACTTTGAATGAGGTATCCGAAGTTCCACCGGCTATTGAGTACGAGCCCCAGATACGTCATCGAGAGCTCGATGCCGATGCTGACGCCCCCTATATGTAAGCTGGATCCCGCAGGTGGCCTTTAGGACTGCGTCTCGGTGCGTTGCTCCTCGCGCTGTAATGAGGGTGTCGTCGTAACACGTTACGCACGTAAACGACACCTCTAAACAACGGACCACGCTGCACCCAATCGTAATCTATGTTCCACAGAAGCGGTCCTAGACCGATCCCTATGGAAAACCGAACGACACATCTCGCCGACCCTGCCCTAGCCAGCTGGGGTAAGTTATGGCCCTCTCGGAAAGATAGGCCCCGACAATTCGACAGAGGTATGGAGGCATTCCATAGTAAATAAGCGCCTCCCAAACGCAGCTCCAGGGCAATGTGTTGAAAGCGTCGGCGATGTCAAGAGACACTGCCACCACCACCTCACCCTGTTTTGTTGCCGCTATAACAAAATGTACCAACTAAAATCAGAAAAAAACCAACCACACAACAAACGTAATTTTTGTACCAAATTTTTGTAAAGGAACCCTCTGTACGGGAATACGACTCGCACTTGGCTGGTTTTTTTTTTTTTCAATATGAACACGTGAGTTTCGGTTTCGGTTTCGGTTTCGGCCGAAACTGACCCTGAGGCCGAAAGTTCGGTTTCGGTTTCGGTTTCGGCTGGAAAACCAGTTTCGGTCGGACACTACTTGACATGTCCCGAATTCATCGATGGTTTCGTTAAATCTACATTTTTGCTCCAAAAACCTTCTACAAATCCGAAAATACCAGAATCTCTGGCATAATGTTCCCAAAATACCTATAAATGAGAAAAAATAGATGACCTACAAAAATAATCCAATATATTCCTGAAGAATTTAAGATTTTTACGATATTATCCTGACCTGACCAACTGCAAGATCCGAAAGTGATGAAATAGACGAATAAATATAGTCTCTTTATGATTTTCTAATAAATAAATCGTTTTGTCATTATATTTCAAATTATTTTGTATACAGTACCATGTGATAAATTGGAAGAAGGGAATAAATCCAACACATTTACACATACATAAATAGATGATGAATGGAATGGAATAGATGATGATTGATATTATATATGTAGGATTGAGTGGTGTCAGGTGGCACGTTGCTACATTCCGATGTAACCATCACTTTGTAGGTAGTTCGGCGAGGAAACCAGGAATCGTAGTATAAAGAAATAATGCGTGGTTTAGTTAACACTCATTTAGTCAATCGTATAACTAACACTAAACACAAAGAACCTCCTAGGACTAACTAAATCTACACTGTTATAACATTCCACCAGAGCACGTGGGCGCGTGCGCACCGGTCGATCGTTGCACCAATAATGACCTAGACTCGACTGACGACGTCCTGATATGTCGTGCGTGGCCGCCCCTCCAGCGCTCGGTGTTATGTCACCTGTCAATGTCACTTGTCATTAGGATCACATTTGAAGTGTGCCGTCACGGCCAACCCTGACTATCGCACGTCCTCGGGCGAAACACCTGTAGAAATTTAAGAATGCGTTAATGATCGCTCGTCCATTCCTGACAGAAATTGTGAACTTAACTTCCTTTCCCAATAAGCCGGGCGTACTAAGCCCTTTAAACCAAATAGTACTTGAAACGGGTTGAGGCATCCGAGGCCTCTTGAACTAGCTAGCGCAACACACAGACATGGCTCAGGCATACGAGGCCTTCCCAACCAGTCCAACCTTCAACAAAGACGTGGCCCAGGCGTACGTACCTCTTTTAACCAGTTTAAGTAGACGTGGCCTGGGTATACGCAGCCTCTTCAACCAGCCCTACCAACATAGACGTGGCTCGGGCGCACGTACACATTTCAAGCGTACGCGGCCTTTTTAACCAGCCCGACCAACACAGACGTGGCCCGGGCGCACGTACACATTACAAGCGTACGCGGCCCCTTCAACCAGTCCGACCAACACAGACGTGGCCCGGGCGCACGTACACATTTCAAGCGTACGCGGCCCCTTCAACCAGTCCGACCAACACAGACGTGGCCCGGGCGCACGTACACATTTCAAGCGTACGCGGCCCCTTCAACCAGTCCGACCAACACAGACGTGGCCCGGGCGCACGTACACATTTCAAGCGTACGTGGCCCCTTCAACCAGTCCGACCAACACAGACGTGGCCCGGGCGCACGTACACATTTCAAGCGTACGCGGCCCCTTCAACCAGTCCGACCAACACAGACGTGGCCCGGGCGAACGTACACATTTCAAGCGTACGCGGCCCCTACAACCAGTCCAACCAACACAGACGTGGCCCAGGCGCACGTAACCTTTTCAACCAGTCCAACCAGACGTGGTCTAGGCTTACGCGGCCTCTCCAACCAGTCTGACCAACAAAGACGTGGCCCAGGCGCACATATCCTTTTGCACCAGCCTAAACAGACGTGGCTCAGGCATACGTGACCTCTTCAACCAGTCTTCCCCATAACAAAAGCGTGACTTTGTATAGCGGCAGAGGTTCATACATAAATCGACTCACGAATCTGTAGAACGTGAAAGAGGCACACAAAGGTCGCAAATCCTGGCGATTTGCTTCAGAAAGAAAAGGAACAGTCTCACCGGATGACGTCAGCAGTGCACCTCCAGCTGTGATGTTAGTTCTGCGACACGGCCATCACGACGACTCACACGTCCTCGTGTGAAGCATCGCAAACATTTACAGCATCTGAAACAACAGTTTATCCAAAGTACAGAATCTTTTGCTCGACCTTCCTGACCGAAGAGTCGGGCATCAGCTAAATAAACTCGACATATTAAGTCTGCATTATTTTATTCTAAACAGTTCGCAACGCTTATTAAATCTGATCACAATACATACATGCAAACACATACACACAGTCACGCTCCCATAGGCAGAGGCACAGTATACGCCCACATTTCACCTTATGGTTTTATGTCCCACGCAATAGGTGGTGAGCCTATTGCTGTGTTTCTGCTATTTTTTTACTCTTGATTATTTTGATCTCTTGAGTATTGCTGATCACAATAGGTACTCAATTAAATCGAAATCGGCTAGTTCAGTATGCAATACTCTTAACTCAACCTAAAGCCTCCATACGGCCGGGTAGTGGGACTTCCATCCTGTACCCACTTCAGATAATGGTATGAATTGAACCAGAAAATGCCTACCTTCGGCACTTTTTTTTTTATACCACTAAGGTGGCAGACAAGGACTGGTGGTCACCGTAGCATATGAACGCTTGCAACACCAGAGGGGCCACCACTCCCGTGCTGCCGACCCTGTAAAAACCTTCAAAGACCCCTTTCAAAGAACCCTATGCTGTAGGCTTTTCCTTACGGCTTGACGACGTAGGTCACTATAAAGACCCATGGCTAGCATGAATCTGCGCGCGGCCAGAGTAATTCGCATACTACACTCACTCACTCACGTGAAGGTCTTACTCCTTCATCATCATTTGTCAGGTAAGTCTTTAAAGAATCTACTCACATGAAGGTCTAACCCCTTCGTCATCTCAACGACCTACTTAATGGAAAAAGAAAAGGACTACGTGACCTGTAATTTGCAAGGTCCATCCTCGTAGCACGTCGATCTTCATAACTACCCAGCAGCTCGATGAGGATACGCCTCCCGTAGCTCCGGCACAACATAATCTGCTAGTGACCGCGCCGCCCGTGCCGCACGCTGTTAGTTTTCACACCAGTGCTCGCGCAAGCCGCTGTCGACCCGCGCTCTGCTTCTCCGCTGCGCTGGCGATGGAGCACCCACAGCGGCCACAGCGCAACCGTTCACCAAGAAGTTACATGAAAATTAACAAAATTTAGAGTTAAAGTACACCGGTAACAAGTTACTGTACATGTCTTCCGCTAAAACGTTATGAGGGATGACATAATATTGGTTCCATTCCCTGAATAGATTATTTTTTTGCCCATTATATAAGCGGCGGTTGCTCATACCTACATTTCATTATTTATAACCAATATTTTGAGGAAAGATTATGTCACATTGGAATAATCAAACCATTCGAACTTGTATCACTCCTGGTCAACAAAACACTCATTGGGCAACCATTAAACCATCTTGTAGCCGGTACCGTCAGTTACAACTAAAATCACTGGTCTGATAATTACACTAAGAAATTACGATCAGATAACATACGAATTTTATTCACAGCTTGTAATCTATCAAAAATTTAAACCTTACAATCTTACCTATTAAAAGTTCTAAGGGACTAGCCTGCGTGACCTAATTCATGGTGCAATTGAGAGAGAGCTGTACGTTTGAACAGAGCATCCCGTCACGAGCGACTACTTAGTTCCATATATGTTCATACATGGAGTTCATCTTCAGTATCTCGGATTCTCTCTTCCTGGTTGTAGGCTTTCGAATTACATGTTGCTATTAAATAAAGCTTGATAATAACGGACTCACAAAATTCCTTGAAGTCTCTGCTGGCGGAGTACGTCCTTGATCGCCAATCATGTAGATAAGTATGCCGAATAACGAACACTATAATTCAGTGTCTTATACCGCTGCTTACATCGATGCCAAGTGTAGGATGAAATGATGCGTACTTAGTACCTGGTATAATGACAGCCATTTCATCGACAACCGGGACCTTACCGCTAACCTCCGAAGCCCGAAAGTGCTTGTACATGAAAGAGTCACAAAGTGGTTACCCATCCAAGGACTGCCACAGTAAAAGCTGCTTACGACAAAATGAATTTACAGAACACCAAGACCGCAGGACTACAAGCGCTTCTATTGAACTGATAACTTCCTTTTGGTTGTTCATACACTAAGTTTTCTGGTCGCATCAATGTGTGTGGTGTGTCAGGGTAGTGCCACCCTGGTATTGGTGTTCGTTTTAACCTGTACTTTTCCTGATAAATGATATCGCGCGGCTGTCTGTAAATTTATTTAAATTTTCTTATAACCCTCGGCATGTTCTTGAAGCAATAAAGTTCATAAGCGTGAACGCAGTAACCTCTCGTGGACATCGTTGATGACAGAACATCAGAACGATCTAAGGACCATTTGCAAACAAAGAGTTTTACCAAATCGCTAGATTTCCGGTGTAGCACATCTGATCCTGGCCCTTTGGGTCCTGAGTGATCCCCGAGGAAGCTTTCCATTATTCAGGTAGGATACGAGTTTTAAGAGCTCTCCATCCTTCTGCTGTTCCGCAATCAGCTATTGGTCAGCAAATTCCGCTGATTGAGCAATACACTCTCTTTGCAGTACTGTAGGGGATTATTTTCTGAAAAGAAGTGTGCATGTAATATTTCCTAGCCAATGCCTTCCTAACCAATTCGACATCACCATATGAAATTCAAATGAGACAAGCGGCACTATGTCCGCTTTCGCCCATGTGGACTGCATGAATGCAGTCTTTGACCACACCAAACTTGCTGTTATGCAAATGATGATAACATAATTTCCAACTGCATGAGTGAGAGCTTCGAACCTTTTCTGACGCTAAATCTAAGATCGTAGAGAGATCGACCTCCATGTAACCTTACTAATTGTTCCGAGAAGCAACAAAAAAAATATAACGGTTTAGGACTGTGTGTCCTCAATCGCAGTAGTCTACACACATCCTGTCCGTACAGTCTTGTTTCATTTTAAACTACAGAATGGAACTTGCAAATAATGATCAACTACAGCGAATTATATTGGCTCTTAAGTATGTACGAGAACCGACTGGTGTGCTCCTCCAGGGTCAAACTGCAAGGGTATCACCGATAATAAACGTGTGATGGAAGAATTCAAGTTTCTGATTTCAGTTTCCTTATAGGAGGGATGTTATTGTCTCACGTACTGGTCAATCTAATTTCTATTTTTTTTTATGAAGGGCGCCATGTGATACGGTTGGACGTAAAATTACGTCAAATCATGATCGTTTCTAGCCAGCCTAGTGGCCTAGTAAAACAAAGAAAAAGGGATTTCAAAAGTTACGCCATCAGTATCAGTGGTCAGAATTTCTACAGGCGATCTCACGAAAGTTAATCCAGTATCTGTTGCAGTCACACTATAACAAAGTCTTTAATTCTTAAATTTACAGAAGATAGATTCTTCCACTGCCGAATATTCGGTATCAGAATAGAAATAAACATGAAACTGCTCACCAAAGTAATCCTGAAGGTGCGTGCGTACTTTCTGTGACAGAAATTACCGCGTTACTGCTGCTTCAACAGAAAATGCCATATTTCCGTTTCTGTATCGCCATAAAAATGCATACTCTATCGCCACGTGGGCGACTGAGTTTCATCCCACTTCTGATGTAGGATTGAGTGGTGTCAGGTGGCACGTTGCTACATTCCGATGTAACCATCACTTTGTAGGTAGTTCGGCGAGGAAACCAGGAATCGTAGTATAAAGAAATAATGCGTGGTTTAGTTAACACTCATTTAGTCAATCGTATAACTAACACTAAACACAAAGAACCTCCTAGGACTAACTAAATCTACACTGTTATAACATTCCACCAGAGCACGTGGGCGCGTGCGCACCGGTCGATCGTTGCACCAATAATGACCTAGACTCGACTGACGACGTCCTGATATGTCGTGCGTGGCATGAAGCTATAGGTAAACATGGAGGCCACACTTCGAATACCTACTTAAAGCGTAGTCTGTATATTACTGTCTTGCTCTGTGTGGGCTCTACGTCTCTTTCTAAGTAGGGTAGCCCTATTTTTATTTTTGCCAGGATACTTCAGTTACTATATATTCTTTATTGTACACAATAAAGACAATATATATTCATAATACAATTAGATTTACAATACATACATACATACATACATAAGGTCACGCCTTTATCCCCGAAGGGGTAGGCAGAGGTATATTATCATATCACCTTTTTAAGAACCCGGTCCCACGGAATAGGTGGTGAAAATTTATTATATAAATTAGATGTACAAAGGCAAGATTAACTATTTTCTCTGCTTTTTACGAAGACTGATAGGTAGTATTCTCTGCAGATTGCATAGGTACATTGCGAATAACGAAGCTATTCATCCAAGTGGGTTATTTTTCTAGGTTAATCAACTGTACGTCTCGCGCGCTGCGGCTTTCCGTGGTAGGTTGTGACGTAAGCTGCCGCTGCAGCTTGTGGTAGCTCGCAGTCTGCCGCGGCAACTCGTGGTAGTTCACAGGCTGCCGATGTCTCTTCATGTCAAAATAAAGAAATGTTAGTGTTAAAGTCATTGGAATAAGATTTTAAATAATTTGATCGTGCGGCTCTCCGCTTAAGCTGGAAGGTGTGTGAAGCTCACGAATGCATCTGCGGTGCCATGGTGGAGAGCGATTGTCATCATGCTTTGAGTTGTCGCTGCACCGGTAGGCATCCGCGTAACCACGCTCTTAATTAGTTAATCCGGCGGGCTCTGGGTCGGCTGAGGTCCCCTGTATCATTGAACCACCAGGTTTGTCCCGCGCAGACGGCAAGAGACCGGACGGTCTGACCCTTGTGCCATGGAAGAACGGCAAGTCTTAGTGTGGGACGCAACATGCATCAGCACTTTCGCCGCCAGTCACTTGGCTCGTACCGTCCATTCACCGGCGGCGGCAGCTGTAGAAACGATGGGCAGTTGCGGGAGTGATACTAAGGCTCTGGTCTCGGAGATCGGCTGTAGGCTACAGGACAAGACGGATGACTCCCACGTCTGGTCGTACCTGGTACAAATGATAGCTATCCAGCGCGGCAACGCTGCTAGTGTATTGGGCACCTTTGCGCCTGGTATGATCAGTGGTGGTATGTTCAGTAGGCATTATTTTAGTAGTTTAGTTATTTAATCTATTTATTTTATTATTATGTATGTATTTTTAAGTTGATTATTGGACAATAAATTAGGAACAGGATTATTGGAAAATAAGTTAGGAACTGTTGATGGTTTTAAGCGCTTTGTTACTACATCATAATCGGTTTTTTGAAAATGCAAATTGCAAATCCTGGCGCTTTCATAGAACTTCATTTTTTTTTAAATATGGCATAGGAGGCACCATCTACCGGCACTTTTAAGAAATTTACACGACACGAATGTATAGAATTGCACCTATATCCATTCGTTTATAAGGTACGTGAGAAAATAAAATTTATGATCAGTTAGCATACTAATTGCTTTTATAAAAAACTAGCTGACGTCACGCGGTTTCACCCGCGTAGTTCCCGTTCCCGTGGGAATACGGGAATTAAATATAGCCTATGTTCCCCGCAAAGAGTAGCTTCCCAACAGTGAAAGAATTTTTCAAATCGGTACAGTAGTTTCGGAGCCTATTCGTTACAAACAAACAAACAAACAAACAAAAAACAAATCTTTCCTCTTTATAATATTAGTATAGATATCTTAACTTAATTTTTAATGGTACAATTGATACCTAACCATATTTCTCGTTGAATACTATTTTTAGGAAACCTAAAACAATTATTCATCATTAACATACGATAACAATACTTAACTTATTTTATTTACTCTAATAATGACATTCGTGTTTCTTCTAATAATACACAGGAAGTCCCAGATAAATCCTCAATATAGTCACACTACTTCACAACGTTTCCTATTGTGTGAAAACAATGAAGTCAACCGCCATTCTATTGTTCGTAGACACTTTGACAGTTGACATGTAGTACCAATGTTGCTACATTACAGAATCCTTAGAAAATGGGAATGTAATTCACTGATTCGAAACCCAATCATGCATATTATGGTATAAAATATTTTAATTTACACATTAAATAATCGTAGTCGATCTATAGAGCTATTTATAAATTATTTTACTTGCATTTTTGGTTAGTATGGTCTATTTCTATTATTTTCTAGGAGATACTAATAAGAACATAGCAGCACTGCACAATTCCCTAGAAAGAGAAGGTTAGCCCACAGAGAGTGAGATAGAGATACGTAGGTATTTGACTCAAGCGGTTGTTCGAAGTGTGGCCTCCATGTTTACCTATAGCTTCATGGTGCGTGGCCGCCCCTCCAGCGCTCGGTGTTATGTCACCTGTCAATGTCACTTGTCATTAGGATCACATTTGAAGTGTGCCGTCATATATTTTAGCCATGTTTATCTGTAAATCAACCAGAATTTGTATTTTCTTCATAATAATTAACGTTAAATGACCTATACCTTGAAAGTAAAAAATTATAAAGTTTTTTAAATAAATTATCTCCATTCAATTTTTTTGGATTTATTCCCTTCTTCCAATTGGTGGTTCAATTAAAATGGCTGCAGCTTACGCCGCGCCGCCGGCGCCGCCCGTCAGCTGGAAAGTACAAGCTGCAAAACAAGATTCATTTATTTTATTTTTTTTATTTTAGTTTTCCATGTGAAATCAAAATGAAGGAAAAGTGGATTACCATACTCAGGAAAGCTCGACATGATGATGAGTGGATGTGGAACAAATTCAGTCGAGTATGCTCTAAACATTTCATTGATGATGACATTTATTTAACCAAAAACAGAATGCGCAAAATTCACAAGGCTGCTCTTCCGTATGGGCGGAGACCCTGACGGCCAACAATGAGGCTAGACTGCTGAGCCCGCAGAGAGTGATGGCCGTCAGGGTGATAAGAGGATACCGCACGATCTCCGGTGAGGCGGCATGTCTCCTAGCCGGGACCCCTCCATGGGACCTGGAAGCGAGAGCCCTTGCGTCACTGTTCAGATGGCGCAAGGAGGCGCTGGAACGGGGCCAAAGGCCTGCGTCTCGAGAAATCGAGGCCCAGCGGACCCTGCTCCACCAGGAAACCGTGGAGACATGGAAGGTGCGACTTGAGCAACCAAAGGGGGGATTCGCCACAATCGCGGCCGTCAGACCGGTCATGGACGAGTGGCTGGAGAGAAGACACGGTGCTCTCTCCTACCGGTTGACACAGATGCTTGCCGGGCACGGTAGCTTCGGTAGGTATCTGTGGCGAAAACACCGGGAAACCACGGCCGAGTGTCAGCACTGCGAGGACCGCAGCGATGACACGGCGCTCCACACGCTGGTGGAGTGCACGGCGTGGGCACAACAGCGACAGGTCCTCGTAGTGGGTCTGGCCGTGGACACTCTCTCGCTTGAGGCCATGGTGCGAGCCATGCTCTCCAGCGGGAGTAAGTGGGACTGCGCCGCCTCTTTCTGCGAGCAGGTCATGCTCGCGAAGGAGGCGGCGGGCTGGGTGCGGGAGAGAACTCTCCCACCCGAGTTCCGCAATCGGCGCCCCGGGCGCCGCCGACGTGTCTTCGCCGAGGACTATCGGCCTTCATGACCGGGGGTCTGGGGACGGTGAGAGGGCCGCTCACCGTCCTTACAGAAGCAGGCCCATGACGGCAGCGTGACGTGAGCAATCACGCACGCCCTTAGACCATATAACACGGGACTAGCCTTTGCGAACCACCGCATACAAAAATATTCTGCCAGTTTTCATACAAGTGAAGGGGGAAACACAAAGACATATAAAATTTCATTGCATTTAAAAATGTATTAATCGTCAAACGCGTAATGGCTGTTGTGTGTTAATTGTTATTGTACAGTCAACTACAATGAAATGTACTAGTTTAATCATATAAAATGATGTACTGATGTACAGACTTTTTATAAAGCCAAAAGACCAAATGGTCATGTGCAATGGCAGAAAACAATGCTTAAGTAAGGCGCATCCTGTGGTTAGATGATCTAAGCGCACGCCCCCCCCCCTTAGAAGCGGGGTCACACCCGAAACCCCCCATAGACGCGGGATTGCACCCGAACCACCCCCTGGGCGAGGCCGCATTGGCGGCCGTAGGTCTGTTGGGAGTCACGGGACATCCTTCCTGAGGGCTTACCCGGGGCTCTCAACCATAGGTTGTTGGGCGTTACGTGAGGTTTTTTTAGTCGGTAAGAGTCCGGCATAGCATCCTACGAGGATTTTCCCTCACGTTAAAAAAAAAAAAGCAAAGGCTGCTCTTCCGAAAGATCAGGTATTTTTAGGCTCTTTTAGCTTAATATTCCATGAAAAAATTAAAACATGTACCTATTTTTAGGGTTCCGTAGCCAAATGGCAAAAAACGGAACCCTTATAGATTCGTCATGTCTGTCTGTCTGTCCGTCGGTATGCTACAGCCACTTTTCTCCGAAACTATAAGGCCTTTGCTGTTGAAACTTGGTAAGTAGACGTATTTTGTAAACCGCATTAAGATTTTTACATAAAACTAGAAAAACGCAGTAAATTTTGGGGGACCCCACTCCCCATACTCAAAACTGAAACTCGAAAAATTTTATTTCATCAAACCCATACGTGTGAGGCATCTAGATAGGTCTTAAAAATGCTATTGAGGTTTCTAACATAATTTTTTCTAAACTTGAATAGTTTGCCCAAGAGACTCTTCCAAAGTGGAAAAATGTGTCCCCCCTCTAACTACTAAAGTAAGGCCATGATAAATCTAAAAAAAATATATAATGTACATTGCCATAAAAACTTCTAACGAAAATTGTTTGAACAAGATGCAGTAAGTATTTTTTTTAATACGTCATACCTAAACCTGCGACCACGGGGTACCATTTCATACACATTATCGTTAATAAACAGAAAGTATCAAGAGATGGCACTAGTAGTTTCATATTCCGGAATTCAAATTTCATAATCTATACTAATATTATAAAGAAGTAAAGTTTGTGTGTTTGTTAAATTGTAAGGGGTAATCTCGGGATCTACTGAACCGATTTTAAAAATTCTTTCACCAATAGAAAGCTACGTTATTGTGGAGTGTCATAGGCTATATAGCATCACGCTACAACGAATAGGAGCGGAGCAGTAATAGTAAATGTTTCAAAAACGGGGGAAAAGTTATTCCTTTTGTTAGGTACATACATAACATTATTGAATATTAACGACGAGACGCTACGGGAGTAAACGCAACGCGACGGGAACAGGTAATACTCTCTCTTATGTGGCGCAAACGAAGTTGCGCGGGTCAGCTAGTATCAGATATATTGCATGGCAAATTATTTTAGAAATTAAATCATGATATTGGCTGCTATAGATATAGTAGCACATCAAACTCGTTGATTACGGAATAAGAGTAGATTGTACAAAAATCATCTCTCGATAGCGTTTGGTTAACATAATAGATGGCGCTCATGTTAATCATTGACGATCGATGTTACAGAAATTATTGTTTCCATAATATTTATTTATATTATAAAATGAAAAAAGAAACAAGTCCCGTGTAAGCTTAGTTGTCTTTATCACTTCATAATAAAAATATTAAGTGAAATTACTTACAAAAAGAGCAGTGTTTCCAGTGGGATTCAAACTGGGGCAACTCGCTTTAGGCACCACCCGCTGAGCGCTGAGCTAACTGTGCGACTGCTGCAGGGAGTGAAATACTATATCAGAACAGTTAAAACGAATTCAGTTCTCATATCATCTAAATCAATCATTTAAAATTAAATCAACTTACCACAAAATTCATACCTATAAAATAAAATATAAACAACGAAAGATTCTGAATACGGGTAAGTATAGCAACTTTAAGACATTGATTAAGTAGATAAAATAAAAGTAAAATAAAATTACTTAAAAAGAAAACAAAAGAATCGGGTTAATAGCGGGATTCGACTGGCATTGCATGCACCGGGTACCGCCTGCTTACCCGTCTGCGCTAGTTAAGTTACTGAGTCACGAATAAAATAACTAAATACTTTATCAAAACAGTTGAAACGAATTCAAAGGGGTTCGAACATTTTTGTATGGGAGCTGGCATACATTCTCGCGGCCTTTTGATTTTTTTTGAAAGTTTCCGCGCACGGAATAATTAGTAAATATGGATAGAGGACATTAAAACAAACAAAAAATGTCAAGTAATTGGTACCCTAAAGTGTCACGTTCCCGAGATATTTGGATGTAAAAATCACCATTTTAAAATCAATTGTAATGATATTAAGTTGTTAAGAATATTAAGAACAATGACTATTAATTAAAAATGCAACGATTACGTGTTTGTATGCATGCCACTGTATTCAATTAGTAGCTTCCAGGTTGATTTAACTATTAATTAGAAGGTAGTACACCTAGTAGCACGAGAAAACCACTTTGACCAATGACTTACCTACTAAATCGCATCGTATTGCAGTCAAACATTATTTTGCCATATGAAGGCGCCCATTCAAGTAAGTAGTAACTGATTAAAAAAAAAAACAAAATATATAAGATATACTTATGACAACGTTTATTATTTTTGAAAGAAACCAACATGATTATGATGATGCCGGACGGCGGCGGCGCGGGCGGCGTAACAATATAATGGTAACAATATAAGATAACCGGTGCCTTCAAACAAAAGGTTGTATGCA
Organism: Miltochrista miniata; assembly: GCA_933228765.1. Lineage (NCBI taxonomy): Eukaryota > Metazoa > Arthropoda > Insecta > Lepidoptera > Erebidae > Miltochrista > Miltochrista miniata. Next base: position 24,779,527 of record OW121751.1, read on the forward strand.
TTGTGTTTAACTATTATTTATTATTAATACCGATCACCGCTTGCAAGCATGATTGAAAAAATGAACTTGAACAAATAAGCGCAAGAGATGCGATTTGGTAGTACTTAAGTCATTGGTCAAAGTGGTTTTCTTGTGCTACTAGGTGTACTACCTTCTAATTAATAGTTAAATCAACCTGGACGCTACTAATTGAATACAGTGGAATGCATACAAACACGTAATCGTTGCATTTTTAATTGATAGTCATTAGGTATTCTTAATATTTTAACAACTTAAATTACATCCAAATATCTCGGGAACGTGACACTTTAGGGTACCAATTACTTGACATTTTTGGTTTGTTTTAGTGTCCTCTATCCATATTTACTAATTATTCCGTGCGCGGAAACTTTCAAAAAAAATCAAAATGGCGGCGGGTGGATATGCCACAAACGCACTATCCCCAAATGACCTTGATATCTAGTTCAACATTTTGCTAAAAATATTGTCGCCATCTAGTTACATTTGTGCATTCCCACACTGACAGGTAGGCGGCCAGGTCCTTGGAGCGAGTTACGAGTGTAACCGATTTTAGTTCCTGTTCGTGCATCTGTATAGAATCTAATATATAAAATTCTCGTGTCACAGTTTTCGTTGCCATACTCCTCCGTAACGGCTTGACCGATTCTCATGAAATTTTGTGAGCATATTGAGTAGGTCTGAGAATCGGCCAACATCTATTTTTCATACCCCTGTGACCGGGAAAAACATTGCACGCGGGCGGAGCCGCGGGCGTCAGCTAGTATATTATATAATCTGTGCCATCAGAACATCAAAGTTACAACGAACTACAAAAACTTTTATACTATGTTACTTGCTGCTACGGAAACCTTCATGGGCGAGTCCGACTCGCACTTGGCCGGCTTTTTAAAGTTCTTTTATAAATTGCTTTGTATGTATGTTTGTATGTTAGAGTCAAATCTTGCAACTCGATTTTGAAGCAGATAGTTACGATACGTTTAGTTAGATACGTTTAGTTTGGATGACAATGCATGAAATCCCTCAGCCTCAGGGGCCAATGTCGACGTTGCCCCAAGCAACGAAACCGACACCGCGGCGCCTATATCAACTGATGGACCATAAAAACTAAAAATTAGTTGCGTGCCATGATTTGCATGTTGTTGTTTTTAAAAGATTTTTCCTAATATTATTGTATTAATCCTCTAGCGGCCCAAGGTCCTTCCAGATACCCTTATTACCTTATGTCATTGCAGCCCAAACGAATATTATGAATTTCTTATTTACCGCCCACGGCCCAGGTCCTTTTAAGCACATTTTTAAGTCTTGTTTAGGAATTGATCATGGGAATGCGGAGGCAAGACCGGAGTCCCGGGGCGAGGGCCACCCCTTCCGCCCCCCTGTTAGTCCGCCACTGCGCCTAGGTCCTTTTTAAAAAAACATTTACTCGAATTTGTTTTTAAACTACCGCCCTCGCAATTTTCTGATTAATTTATCGAACTTGTCAATCTATCACAAACTGAATCAACTAGGTTCCCGGTCTCAAGAATAAAGACAAAAGTGCAGTAAGCGAATTTTCATTAAGGCGTCATCACTTCGTAAAGGTAAGGAACAATTTAATCTTATTTTATTCTAACTATATTACATTATATATTATAAAACATACATGATTATAAAGATATTGCATTACATTAACGAATGAATTAATCATTTTCGTGGAATTATTAGTAATTATTTATGATAATTTATTAGTAGAAAAGGAATAGTCCCTCTGGATTCCCTTCAGGACGTAGTTTGCGCGAAGTTTTAAATTTTTAGTGCCTTGTAAGGAACCTCGGGCTTTATAGAGTTTATTAATTTCTATTTATTTCACTTTCAGCACCTAATAGGTATATAGATGTAGAAATGTTACTGCATGACTTAGAGGCCAAGGATGACACCGACTTTGAGTTTAAACCCACATAAATAATAGGCGCGTCTCAATTGAATAAGAATTCGTTCCCATGATACATCCAGACTCATCAATAATGCGGCTTACAGAAGGTTGTGGTAGAGAAAGGGGCTATGGCTGGCGAAGTCGTCGTAGAAACGTCTCCAATATTCATTGACCGCCTCTTCATCGTCTACCAGAGCAGAGCCTCTAGTGATAACATGATCTCAGAATAGTTATGGATCAAAAGAAAATATTTAAAACAAAATCTAATATTATACATTTTGGTTTTAATAAACACATTTTGAAGTCTTATATTGTTTAGAAAGTTGATGACATATTTTTATTACCTGAATAAAGGTTGATCTCATTATCTAATGATATAGCTACCACATAACTTGCATTGCATCCCACATAAATTACATTTCGGTCCGAAGTCATTTTAAATTCACTAATTTAAGTTGTCAATTTAACTACACTCGAGAGCAATGAATCCGGGTCACTTAAAGAATCCTAAAAATCTCGGAAACTAAAAATGCTAGGTTAATGCAATAAATTGTATTTAATAGACAATGTAATACTCCTTAAATGAAGGTATTAAAACTTCTTAGTTATTGTAAAGTTATATCATAAAAAAATCAAATTTGAAAAAGGGCCACTTTCGAAGATGGAACTACGAAATTACAGCATTTGGTGTTGCTTTTGTTTGTAATCTGTCATTTATGTGGGTATATAAACCATGTTGATAGTGCTCTATATTCATTAATCAAGCTGAAATTATGTCGCTTACGCCTGAAGAATGCACCAGAATACTTACAATGCTGGAAACCGGCCGGAGTCAGCGCGATACAGCCAGGACTGTCGGTGTGTCGCTGTCAACAGTACAAAGAGTTCTCCGACGTTACGAAGAAACTGGTTCTAACCTACGCAGACCAGGAACGGGCAGAACCAGGTGTACCACAGCACGAGAAGACCGATACTTGGTGAACACCATGCTTCGAAATCGCTTTCTCACAGGAACTGAACTCACCAATCAGTTTCGACGCCTCGGAGGAAGTAACCCAAGTGCATGGACAGTAAGACGTCGGCTTGCTGAATCTAACTTAAAACCCCTTAGACCTGCAAACGGCCCTAAACTGGAGCGTGGGCATCGTATTTCGAGACTAAGGTATGCCCAGAGCCACGTAAATTGGAGTATTGAAGATTGGTCAAAAGTTATGTTTTCCGACGAATCAAAATTTATGCTCTACAAGCACGATGGAAGACACAGAGTGTATCGAAGACCAGGGGAAAGATTCAAGCAAGCATGCATCGAAGAAAAAGTAGCCTACGGTGGTGGGTCTGTACTTGTGTGGGCCGGAATTTCTTCTGAAAGTCGCACAGAGCTGGTGATCATAGAAAACGGCTCTTTAACTAGCGTAAGATATGTGGAAGAAATCCTCAATGATCACGTTGGTCCATTTATGGTCAATTTAGGTGAGGATGCTATATTTATGCATGACAATGCCCGACCTCATACAGGTAGGATTGTGAATGACTACCTTCAAGAGATGAACATTACTCGTATGGAGTGGCCAGCGCGCAGCCCGGATATCAACCCGATCGAGCATGCTTGGGACGAGCTAGGCAGATGCGTAAAACAACGAAACCCTCCCCCAATCACGCTTCGTGAGCTCAAAATTGCTCTCACAGAGGAATGGGAGAATATTCCCCAAAATCGTATAAGGAACTTGGTGTACAGCATGCCAAACCGCGTAAACGCAGTAATGGAAGCACGAGGAGGCAATACGAAGTATTAAAATTCAAGAAAATCGTAATAAAGTTCAAAAATTTCATGTTTCCTATTTTTGTTTTAAGGAGAGATCGGCAGTTTTTTCTTTATGTAATTTTGTGTTAATAAAATGTATGGTGACTCATATTTTTTTTACTTTCATTTAAGGAGTATTACATTGTCTATTAAATACAATTTATTGCATTAACCTATCATTTTTAGTTTCCGAGATTTTTAACATTCTTTAAGTGACCCGGATTCATTGCTCTCGAGTGTAGTTTAGGATAATTTTACAAAACGTTTCTAGTCCATGGTGAAACGTCCTGGGACATCCTTCCGAGGGCTTACCCGGGGGTCACAACTATAGGCTGTTGGGCGTTACGTGGGGTTTTTAGTCGGTAGGAGTCCGGCATAACATCCATGAGGATTTTCCCTCACGTAAAAAAAAAGCCCATGGTGAAAATATTAGACTGTTAAAAGTTACCCCCCTTTAATTAACAAATTATTTTTGGGCGTTTGTTGATAAATATTTTTAGTCCCATAGAAAGGGACTTGGTCCGTAATCAAGAAGTTCTAAAATTGTGCGTGGGCCGCTAGAGGTAATATGTATGTTTAAAAATACATTAAAAACAATCTATTTATTCATTGTACGGTATAATATTCATCATTTGTTGTATTTTTTTTTCAGATACCAGAAATTATAGTTTTAACAGACGGTTTTACTCCGAACGTAACCACAAATTTGAGATAGTATAGATGGAAAACTCATGTATGTACTTTTTTTTTACACCTTCCCTCTGCTACACACACTCGCGCACAAATCAGTATCGAAAATTCGGTTGAGACCGCCTGACCTCGTGTCTGTGAATGAGTTGTCAATGTGTGCGTAGCCTCTGCGAATTTAGTATGTAGGTTTCCATCTGTACTACCTCTAATTTGTGACGTAACTTATAGTATGACTGCAGAAATCTGATGATGAAAAAGTTAAACGAAAGTGTAAACTTTTTATATTAATTGTTCGGTTTTGTTTCAGGCAAGAAATAATGAAACTACAGTCAGTGACGTTACCACATCCTCTTCGGTGTTTGATACGCCAAGAAACTTTTATTTAAAAAAAGGGTTAGGCAACTGAATTTGGAAAATCGGACATTAAAATCAGAAAATAAATCTTTACAACAAAAAAACAAAAGATTAAGAAAAAAAATCATGTCTCTAAAGTCGATAGTGCAAAAATTAGAGGAAAAAAAAACAACTTCTCTAGATTGTTTAAGATATCTAGAATTAAAAGTTGAAATTGAAAGCGATGATGGCGCTGTTGTTCTTTAAAAACGTATTTTGTGTCGCTGTGCGTGATAAAATAGTTAAAAAATACAAAGTGCCTAGGTGTATTCTCCAGTACAGAAACAATAAAAGTGAAAAGATAAGATTATTGCGTGGATGGACACATTGCAACTCGTGTGATAATAACAGTTATGAACATAAACACTGTGTTAAGTGACGACAGTTAAAAGAGGTGAAGAAGAATAAATAGAAAAACATTATAAACTTAAGTAAGCTATTAATAAATGGTGATTATGTGTGAACGTTTTAAATTAATAGTATTATAAAATAAAGACTAGCTTTTGCCCGCGACTACGTTCGCGAGGTGTCCAAATAATCACATTACTTTGACCTGACCAATGAAAAGGGCTTCTAGAAAAACATAGCTCAAGATTTATTATAATTTCCGCTGAACCGATTTTAATCAAACATACAGCGATATTTAAGTTCAAAAAATACCTACAAGAGTCCACAAACATTAATTCCTTTAAGATTATTTTTGAAAAGCAATTAGTATGCTAACTGATCATATTTTTTTTAAATATGGAAAAAGAATTGGTTTCGAGCAGGATTCGAACCAGCGTTTTCGGCGATCCGTGCCGACGCGTTATCCACCCGCCACCGAAACCTACTCGGAACCAACCAAATTTTACACCTTATTATTAGAGATGGGTAACGACCCGGGTTAAAACCCACCGGTGGGTTAAAACCCAGTTATCACCCGTTTCAATCCACCCATTGGGTGGTTTGGCCGGGTGAAAACAAAATATTGCCGATAAAACTTGCAACGCGCTGCGATCGGTTTGTGGGGTGGTAGGTAGAGATGGGTAACGACCCGGGTTAAAACCCAGTTATCACCCGTTTCAATCCACTCACTGGGTGGTTTGGCCGGGTGAAAACAAAATATTGCCGATAAAACTTGCAGCGCGCTGCGATCGGTTTGCGGGGTGATAGGTAGAGATGGGTAACGACCCGGGTTAAAACCCAGATATCACCCGTTTCAATCCACTCACTGGGTGGTTTGGCCGGGTGAAAACAAAATATTGCCGATAAAACTTGCAGCGCGCTGCGATCGGTTTGCGGGGTGGCAAAACTGTGCCGGAGGGGGGGGGGGATTTGATCCGCGCCCCGCCCGTGCTCAAACTCACTCTCTCTCTTTACTCTCTAGTGTACTTCGCTATGCCAGTTAGAGTGGGCGCGTTTTGTGTGAATTTGTTGTTGTTTTTATTTACGACTCTGCATTATTATTGTGATCTGATCCAGTTTTTACCTGAATGACCTTGGCTTGAACACCTTGACTACGATTTGCTTATGAAATTTGATTCTGTCTACCCGGTTCTTGCCAGCTCGGGTAAGTTATTCGCTGTGGCTGGCCCTCTCGGAAAGATAGGCCCTGACAATTCTACGGAGGTAGGGAGGCACTCCATGATAAATATGTGCCTCCCTAATGCAGCTTCAGGGCAAGATGCTGAATGCGTTGGCGATGTCAAGAGACACTGCCATCACTACTTCGCCCTGTGATATCGCTTCCTCCGCCAGTCGTCTAATGCGCATGATCGCGTCCACGGTGGAGCGCCCCTGACGGAAACGTAACTGGTTATCCGCCAGATCTGGCCCCACGCGTGTGTGGTGCCCGATGAGGAGCTGTGCAATAATACGCTCAAAAAGCTAGCACACCTCGTCGAACAACACAACCGGCCGGTACTCAGATGGGGAGTAAGCCACCCCCCCCGCCTTTCCGATCAGAACTAGTTTCCCTGTCTTCCAGACCTTGGAAAACTGGCCTTTTTCAAGGCATGCGCTAAAGAGCCCTATAAGCTGCCCAAGTTCCTCGAAAGCCAGTACCTACGCTCGGCCTGGAATGCCGCTGGGTCCAGGGGCAGTGTTCCTGCGGGATTTAATCCGCAGTACAGTCGCCCGTAACTGACCCTCCGTGACTTCAGGTACATCGTTCTCGCTGTTATCAGCGCCGGATGCCGAGACGAAGTCTGTTCCTCCGCCCTTGATGGAAACAAGGAACCCAGGACCCTCCAGCTGGAGACTCTGGGTCAGTGAGGTTGCCTTAGGGCCTAGTTTGCCTCTTAACATATGGTACGGGCGCCTCTATGGTTCCGCTCCAGGGTCTCCGGCAATCTTTTGGACCGCTTAATGGCTGCTTGAGGGGCTCACTTGGCCACCCTGTGCCCTCATAGAGCTCCATCTCTGAAGCTGCTGCATTGTCTCGGCGGCGACACCGCCGCTGCACGCAGCTGTGCGATTTCCGGCATCCACCAATACACTTAGTCTCAGTGGGGTGGCTCTTCTGAACCACCCCACTAAGGCATCATCATCGGCAGGCTTGTTTGCAGTCGAATGCAGGCCTGCCCGATGGCCGCGTCCAGGTTGCGATTGCGACCTTCCTCCGTTTTAGGATTACTAGGCCACGTGTAGTGACCCAGTCCTCCAGTTTATGGACCACTGCGCGATGCTCTGATACAGAAGATTCTAAGCAGCAGAGAAGTGGTTTAGGTTCACCTGCAGGATGCTGATATGGGTTTCATTAATGGACGTCCATCTATGTACCCTACCGCGAAAGTGGACGCTCTTGAGCGGTACCCTCGCTCCCCCGAACGGACGGACGGGGCTTTAACTTGGAGGGCTTGGTGCCCACCCGGTGGTCGGCCGCCTTGCCCTCCACGACACAAAACAGAGTCGCGGAGCGTCACAAGCAAGGGCCGTGTGACTGGACTAACCACAGCGGAAGCACCGGTCTCCCACGGTGACTTCCGCTGTGCACTGCACCCCCACATGACTCCACCTGGCTTCGAGGTGCTGTAGAAGGTGCACCTGCGCCTTGAGGAAGTCCGCAATGGGAAGGCTCCGTCAGTCTGCCACTTTCTGAGCCACCAGTGGTACCAAAGCGAATTTCGCTAGATCTTATTTTCGCGACAGCAGCCTCTCGCTTCCATGACGGCGGAGATTATCTTCTCTGTCGTGGCCGCGTCATCTAGACCCGTAATGCGCAGACCGGCGCATTTATTGGGTCTGGTGACGCTGACGCGTGTGAAATCCCCCATGTCGGTGTCTCCTTCAGCTTAGCCGCTAGAGCCTCAGCCTTGGGACCGCTGGTGGCGCCGGAGATCTCGAGGAGGAGTGCTTCAGTGCGCGTCACTTTGCATCGGAGCCTCCTCCTGTGTCGAGGACCTTTAGGTCCACTGAGGCTTTCGCCAGCCTCAGGAACTCAGCGTACCCCACGCCCCTTGCCATGCCCTCTGTCGTCACCGTAAGGACGACGGCGGTGGCGTGGGAGCATGGAGCTCTTTGGCGCCTTCGCCGCGGCGGCCCTTGCCGTCTTTTTGGCAGCCGTAGCTGCCTTCTTTTTCGCTCCCGCTACCTCCCAGACCCTCTCTCTGGAGGGGTTCTGGGGTGCAGTGGAAGCGCTAGCTGTGCTGGGGGAGGCGGGGTTGCCACTCTCCCCCATGCGCCATCTTCTTGGGGGCGGGGGAGAGGGCGTTGGCCTTTCGCTGGGGACCGGGAGCCCAACTGGATGCAGCCGTCGTCACATACGATGTGACGACGAGTGCTGCTAGTAGTGGGCGGTTTGCCCGGTCTTCGAGGACGCCGAGGCGTATCTCGATGGCCTCCAGTAGCTGAATCATGCTCGGTGTCACTTTGGGTGCACGAGCAGGGGCCTTTTGTGGAGCGGGGGTTGTCACACCCCAAGCCAGCTGCGTTAGCTTTGCGATTTCCTCCTGCATCAGCTGTTGCTGTTTGCGGGAATCAGCAAGCTTAGTCTCTAGGCTCGCAACCCGAGCCCAGAGTTTTCACTCCTCGTTGGAGATGCTCCTATCGAGGTGCTCATCCAACGCCTTAGTGGCGCCTGTGACGGCTTCCGCCACTATCTTCTTCCTGCCCGCTACATTCTTGGCGCCTTTTACGGCGCCAGAAATGCGAGCAAGAGACGTCACTATCTGTTTTGCCGCTGATACATCTGATGTGAAGAATGTAGCTGCGTTAGCTGTCCGGCACTGTCCAGCGGGGGCATGTCTACCGGTGGCCCCGATGCCCTCCCTTTGGTTCTGTAGAGGTTGGCTTTCCGACCTCTACCCGCAGTGGTAGCGTCGATTTATTAAATAAGCGTCGATTTATTAAATAAACTGCCTACTAATTAGTTCTGTTTTTAAAATATGTATCTGTTTTAAGAGTAAGGAGTTTATTTTTGACTTGCTAGACTACTAAACACTACTTCCCACTTCTTACTAGTTTACGAAACCTATTCTCACCCTCCCACTTCTTACTAGTTTACGAAACTTATTATCACCCTGCAAAATGGGTGATTATGGGTTTTAATTGGGTTAAAACCCAAATCACCCAGTTTTAACCCAAATAGGTAGATTGGGTTATAACCCGCTACCCATCTCTACTTATTATACGTCTTGGGGCGACGTAGGCACCATCTACCGGCACTTTTTAGAAAGTTACACGGCACGAATGTATAGAATTGCACCTATATTCATTCGATTTATGATTAAACCAGCCGGGGTAATTCGCTAAAATTTCAATTTAATTCCTAATTTCCATGGCGTGATATTTTTTTCTGAATTATTGCCAACGTGACAGTCCATTGGATAGAAAAACTTATATTCCTTAACGTTGAAGGGGTTTTCCAGGTGCATCCAAAAAAAACGTTATGACCTTCGATTTTTTTTTATGGCCATGGAAATTAGGATGACTCCAGGGAAATTACATTCTCATTGCAGGGAAATTAGATATATGCCAGGGAAATTAAAACAATTATGGTGTACTGGGTTGCTCAGTGTCAGTGCAACAGCTCCAGGTTCTCTGGATTTCGACATTCTCTCGCTGGACACCTTGGTGCGATTCACGATCTCCGGAGGGAGTTATTGAGACGCAGCGGCGCCGTCGTGTCTTTCTCTCTCAGGTCATGCTCGTGAAAGAGGCGACAGAAAGGGGGTGGTAGAAAACTCTTCCAGCCGAGTTGAGCAGTTTTTGTCTCCGCCCAAGACTATCGGCCTGACCTGTCAAATGATGAAGGATAATGGCGTGACGTGAGAGCATGCCTCAGGTTCGGGAAGCGGTCCGATAAAACCCAAACCAACCCCCAAAGACGCGGGTATCTGAACCCTATGGGAGGCCACGGTGGTATCCAAAGTCTGTCGGGAATCCTATGACATCCTTTCGTACCTGGGGTTCCCTGCGGTAGGCAGTGATAGGGCACCAAGTGGTTTTAGTCGGTAGGCATAGTATTGGTGGAGGCTCTTCTGTCGGGTAGCCCCTGCGTCTTGTCACTCACAGCTGCAGCAAATGACGCCCTACTTCACGATACCTTTCATTGAATATCATGGCAGGGCACAAAACTTACAGTTAGAGGTGCGGTTCTCTAACATCATATCATGCAAACCTCGACGCCGACCAACGAGTTTATAAGCAGTGCGTTCTACCAGTTATGTATAACCCACGGTGCCGTGATGTGGACACTCACAGTGGGGCTAGTTTATGTCCTTAAAGTTATGCAACGAGCGATGGAACGAGCTACTATGCTTGGGGGTGTCTCTAAGGGATAAAATCCGAAACGATGTTATCCGTCAGAAAATCAGTGTGGTCGATATAGCTCGCAGAGTAGGTATGTATTTTAAAGTGGCAAGGGGCTGGCCACATCTGTAAAAGAACCGATGCCCAATGGAGCAAACGAGTTCTCGATTGGAGACTATGACTCTACGACCACCTAGCCGATAGACCGACAACCTGAACAAGGTTGCAAAGAGCGACTGGATGAAGAAGGCGCAGTACCGTGTATTGTTGGATAATTTGAGAGAGGCTTACGTCACGTCGTTGTACGGATTGAAATGATAGAGATAAGGCATGGCCAGCTCTGGTGTCTCTGACATAGACACAAACCACGTCATATTTTCGTGGATCAATTTCGAGATTAAGCCGAGGAGAGAACTCTTGCGCCGTCCTTCAGCTGCACGTAGATCATGATTCTATGCGCCAAATCTATGTGTATTCGTTATGTGAAGTTTCCGAGAATATTTATTTTATTTCATTTTTATACTGTTCTTACTCAAGATAAGCTAAGACAATGAGACTATTTCAACACTTCAGCGAGATGGCTGATGATGCCCAGGCGCGGTTTCTTAACGCTGAGCTCATGTTTCTGGGATACTTCAATGCGCACCACCCCAAGTTCGCTCTCTCCCATAGTCTGACGGTCTGAGCCAGGGCCTGATTTAGGGTTCCGCGCGCCCTAAGCTAGCTATGAATATGCGCCCCCAGCTGCAACTAATTAAATTACAAGTCCTACCTACAAAAGACACTTTACGTAAGCTGATCCTACGTTCCTAATCGTTATTATTTGTTAATTTGAAAATAAAATACCCGATCATGAGACTTCTTATGAACTTATGACCCATGATTTACTGAGGAGTTGGGTATTCCGCAGACTACTTGATGCATCAGCCAGCAAAAGCGTGATAAAAATACCATCAAAGTACTTAAAAGTACCTCGGTACATCCAGTTTCCGATAAATCGAACCAGTGAATCTTCCAGTGAATCACAATTTACAGATAAGAACGGCTCGAAAGCCGATGTGCTGGGGATGGCCCCGGCACATTGGCTTTCGAGCATAGAAAGCCGAAAAATTGGCTCATCTGTGGGGCTGCTACGATGCCACCGACAGACACACACATACACAGATACACAGGTCAAACTTATAACACTTCTCGTTTTTCGGCGAGGTTAATCAAATGGTCAGTAATTAGGTAGACGAAATACGAAAGGTACCAAATAAGGTACTAGAGCTAAGCTGAATCCTAGGTGTAAGCTGAATGTAACGGCTCGATTTGTCCGGGTGATTACCATCAGGACATTTCGACATGAAACAAGAGATCTGTTGTTTTTCCGGTAATTACATCTATTTCTTCTTCCAAAAAACTTTCCTGACTGTCACGAAATAAAAGAAAAATAACAAACAGCCCTAGAATCTGCTTTAACCTTGCGGTGTCCCCGATATGATGGGACATTACTGATCACTTCCGGCAATTTGAAATAAACTGGACTAAACCCGAATCTCCCCAAGAAATCAGATAAAACCCAAACCCACGGGAGGAACTCCGATAGCGTACAATATCTGTTTCGTAGACTTTATACGCCATCGAATGGTGTATCGGGGAGGGGAAATAGGTGCTATCCTATTTCTTTGAGGAGTGAAGAGTCACGCCATCTTCCTGATCTGCTTCTGAAGAATGGCAAGATGACAACTCGCCGTACTTGGGAGGATGTTCCTCTCCCGCTGTCTCTATCGCAAATATGACTTGCTCGCAAAAAGACTCAGTGGCGTCCTATTTTCTCCCATTGAAGACCATGGCTGTCACCACGGTCTCCAGCGTGAGAACATCTACGCCCAGGCCCGCAACGAGGTTCAGTACATAAGCTGAGCGTATCCTCGCTGCAATCACCGTAGTGCTGACACTCGGATGTTTACTTCCGCCGCAGATACTTACTCGTACTGATGCACTTGTGTCCAGTAAGTATCTGTGACATTCGGTAGGTGAGGCTGAGATGGTGCCTTTCCAGCTACTCCTTCATGACTGGTTTCACCGTCTCAACAGTGCCGTCTCACACTTTTTTATACCACCAAAGTGGCAGACAAGCATACGGCCCACCAGATAATACCGGTGGTCACGCACAAGGAGGCAAAGTCTCTCCTGTCGCGAAGAGGTTCCACACCACCTGCAAGCATAGGATCGTTGACCACTCTCATGGCTCGCCTCTGCACCGAGTCGAACGAAAGACTTCAGTCAATTCATTCTGATATTCAGGTGCCCCCGCCCAGCAGTGGCAGCTGTACTCCATGTGCGGCCGCACTTGCGACTTAAACAGAAGCACTGTTTGCGCCGCAGTAAAGTACCGCTGCGCCCTGTTGAGCACACCGAGCGGATTAAACGCCAGCTTGGCCTTATTTCTCTAAATCACTTCGGAACTGAACGTCACTGGAGATGTCAACACCAAGATATATGTCATACAATACTGTCAAAGATGGAGAGAGTTGTGCCCTGAAATTGTGAATTTAGAACAGCTGCCGTCAATGACTGCCCTGATGCTTCTACCGGCCAAAAAGCTGGATACCCATTCACTTTGGTTCCTGGGTGCCCTTAACGCGACACGGGTGGAGCTGTCGTATTTACTACCACGCGCACGGCATTAAAAATTGCCTCCTTTTTGGGAGCACCGTAAGTTACAGCCCAGCGCCGATCCCAACGTCAGGCGCCCCCTTGATCCTGGCGCCCTAAGCTTCAGCTTAGTTAGCTTATGGGTAAATCAGGCCCTGGGTCTGACCCAAGCAGTACGTGGCATCAAGCGGATACCGGACAGGTCAGAGCCATGTGCTTGCTCTGCTGTAGTGCTATTCTCTAAAAGAATAACTCGCCGCTGTGGGCAGCGCTGTACGCAAGTCTGTTTTTTTAGAGAATAGCGCTGCTGGACCCAGGGCCGTCTTAAGGCTATACAGCGCCAGGATGTGAAACTCAGACTGCGCCCCCTCCCCCCCGGTCATCAAAAAAAAGGGAATAAATTTTTGATGTTTCATTTATTTTTATCTAAGATCTGGAACCTATACATATAATAAAACTGTTAAGGGTCGAGACTCGAGAGTCTGTAATTGGAAGATATTTAGAAAATTTTAATTTTAGGGCTTTGGCGTATGTAATTTATTTTTTTCACGTCTATCTGTCTTTCTGTATCCCGAATAAGTATCACGCCGAAACTACTGAATCGATTTGAATGAAACTCGGTATAATCTGAGCTTATAATCCGAGGAAGGTTCTTAGATACTTTTGATCCCGATATTTTGCGCGGTTCTTTTGGGAGAGACAAAATGGTTTTTTTAATTGTAATGTTTACGCGTTGTCCGAAAAAAAAAAATCAGTGTCATATAGGGAGTACTATACTATACTATACTATCTTCACACCAAATCACTTGCGGGGTAGGCAGAAAGAACCGAGCGCTACACGGCACGGTCCATACACACTAGTGTCCGACCGAAAAGGGATCGGCCTTAGGACCACTTCTGTGAAACATCGGATACGATTGGGTGCTGCGTGGTCCGTTCCTCAGAGGTGTCGGCGTAATGTGTTACGAGCGTAACGTGTTACGACGACACCGTAATTACAGCGCGAGGAGCAACGCGCCGAGGCGCAGCTCTAAAGGCCACCTGCGGGATCCAGCTTACGTATTGGGGGCGTCAAGATCGGCATCGGGCTCTCGATGACGTATCTGGGGCTCGTACTCATAGCCGGTGGAACTTCGTATACTACTTACGATGTTTGGTCCCAAAACAGAGGGTGGGGCATCAACCGCACTCGCGCGGTTGCCCAATATCAGGGGACCCAACGCTCACTGCAGGAGACTGTACCAGGGATCGTGCCGAACATGGCCCTCTACGGGGCCCCCGTATGGGCGGAAATCCTGATGGTCAGCAATGCGGCTAGATTGCTTAGCCCGCAGAAGGCGACGGCTTTCAGGGTGATAAGGGGATACCGCACGATCTCAATAAGGCGACATGTCTTCTAGCCGGGACCCTCTATGGGAGCTGGAAGCGAAGGCCTCTGCGTCATTGTTTAAATGTCGCAAAGAGGCGCGGGAGCGGGGCCATAGGCCTCTTCCTGTGAGCAGGTCATGCTCGTGAAAGAGACAGCGGGGAGGATGCGGGAGAGAACTCTCCCACCCGAGTTCCACAGTTGGCGGCGGCGCGCCTCATACTATCAGCCTCCATGATCGGGGGCCTGTGGACGGTGACGGGGCTGCTCACCGTCCTTACAGAAGCAGGCTCTAGACGATAGCGTGACGTGAGAGATTCATGAACGCCACCCTCAATAGCGGGATAACAACTGAACAACCCCCTTAAGACGCAGCCGCAGTATGCATCATTCTAATGGCATACTCGGGGCTCCCATGCGTGGTTTTTAGTCGGTAGGACTCCGGCATGGACTCCCTGTATTTCCTCACGTTAAAAAAAAAGCCGCAATACAAATCATGAAAATTTTAAGCCTCTATTTGGCACGGTTCCAGCGATACAAGCTCGTGACTAATAGACAGACGGACGGCTAGGCCTCATGTCTCGTTAATAGGGTCCCGCTTTAACCCCTCCGTGCGAGAGTCCGATTCGCACTTGGTTGGTTATTTTTTCAATAGGTGCAGCAAGTTCCACTAAGTGCCATCAATCAACGGTATAAATCTCCTTAAGCCGACTACTCACATACCTGCCGCACGGGCAATCTAGGGTGCATGGCGGTCGGGGCAATATCGGGAGTGTCTCTACACATTAGCCTGCCGTGCAGTATTCGAGAGTAGACAGAGCTGAGCACACGTGTTGAGAATGGTACCCTTATTATCGACAAATCAAAAGATTGGTGTTAGCCTTGGCGAAAATTTTGTTTTCATTTATATTTGTTTTTATTTGTTTCTAAAATACAAGATTTTACCTCGTCAGGGTGCATGGTATCTACTCCCGTGCGAGATGGTGTAATAGTCTCTTCCATAAAAGTAAAGAGATCGTAATACCATAGAGATGGCTTGTACACATCATCGCTGCCAGATCCAGTTTGTTTTGAATAATTTACCTAAAAACGATAAAAACTGTAATAAAATACAAATTCGTACTGTAATTACATATATCAATAAGGTTTTGAAAACGAGTTTAAACGTACCTTCTTAAACTCTTGCATAAAAGACGTACGCATATTTTCGAATGTTTTTTTGAAACATGTCATCTCGATGTTATTTTCCATTTCGTTAAATATTTCAAACATTAGGCTAAACGTTTGCTGCCTCATGTCACGGTTAAAATAATTTTTATATTTTTTGTCCCACATGTGAGGTCGGTCTTTATATATGTCTAAAATTCGCGTCCAAACTTCACGTTCGTTGTTCGCCGCCATACTGAGTAAATTAAAAATTAATACGCGTGCACTACGTATGACAGATAACAACCAACTGATAAAAATTGCCCCAATCGCGCTACACACACGGCAACGGCAGGGGTGACATAGGGACCAAGTATGGTCTCGCGCTCCTGCCGCCCTGCAGCAGGGCCAATCTAAAAAATTGCCCCTGCTTGCCTACACACATAACAATTAAGGCGGCAATTTAGGGTCAACGTCATAGATTGCCCCTGCGGCAGGTATGTGAGTAGCCGGCTTTAAGTGTTCATTTTAGAAATATCTCCACCTAGAGATGAATTTCTTTCTTTTAAGTGTCGAATTACACATAGATGCTATTGCGAACTCCTCCCAACTAAAACCACACGGTGCCCTGCTACTAACTCTGGGCCGGTTTTGGTAACATTCTAGAAGTGTATAACTAAAACTGGACAATAGTGAGCCGAATACTCGCGCACGTAGGGTTCCGTACAAGAAAAGCGGCAAAAATCACGTAGATATGTTGTATGGAGGCCCCCTTTGGCCCCTTTAATATTATTATTTTGTCTATTTGTTATTATTTGCTGCTATAGCGGCAACAGACATCATCATCTGTAAAAGAATTAACTGTCTAACCATCAAAAAAAAAGTCCAAAAGTCTTTTTAATACCCAAAAGTAACAATAATGTCTCCCAGAATGATCCGCTCGCTAGAATGTGCAGATATTATAATTCAATCTGCTCTCGTAGCGACATTTTTAGGGTTTCGTAGCCAAATGGCAAAAACGGAACCCTTATAGATTCGTCATGTCTGTCTGTCTGTCTGTCTGTCTGTCTGTCTGTCCGTCCGTGTGTCACAGCCACTTTTCTCCGAAACTATAACGCCTATGCTATTGAAACTTGGTAAGTAGATGTATTCTGTGAACCGCATTAAGATTCTTATATAAAACTAAAAAAAAAAGCAATAAATTTTGGGGGTCCCCATACTCAGAACTGAAACTCAATTTTTTTTTTTCGTCAAACCCATACAATGGGGGTATCTATAGATAGGTCTTCAAAAATGCTATTGAGGTTTATAACATCATTTTTTTCTAAAGTGAATAGTTTGCGCAAGAGACACTTCCAAAGTGGAAAAATGTGTGTCCCCCCCCCCCTCTAACTTCTAAACTAAGAGACTGATAAATCTAAAAAGAATATATGATGTACATTGCCATAAAAACTACCAGCGAAAATTATTTCGAACGAGATAGAGCTGGTAGTTTTTTTTTAATACGCCGTAAACCGCAATTTTCGGTTAGAAAAATCACTACCACTGGGAACGTGTTAAAACCAAAGACTTCTATATAAACTGAGGTAGACATGCCCTACGCACCGATTTTTGAAACCTATAAACTGAGCTAATTAGCAGCGTTGCTCGCACTGTTGTGAGTCAAAACTTCGAAAGTAGGTGCTCGACTTGCAATCGGAGTCCATACGCCTTCTCTTTTACTCTTTTTCTATTCGTATATTGCTAGTTTGCGTGGTGACAATTACGTAAAAAATATTTATAAGTGAGTGTAGTCTTATTAATGTGTGTATTTGAGGATTGCTTTTGAAATCTCGTTTGTTAGAGTACGGCGCGTCTACCTCAGTTTATATAGAAGTCTTTGGTTAAAACATCAATCAAAGTTACAACGAACTATAAGAACTTTTATATTATGTTACTTGCTGCTACGAAACCCTTCATGGGCGAGTCTAACTCGCACTTGGCCGGTTTATTCATAATAGCTTCTATGAATTTAAAAGGATCATGAGTGGTGAAGAGTTTAAGCAGGTATGGCTTCTTCTTATTTCTTCTTTTTTGATAAATTTTTGTTGTTCATAAATTTAAGTTCATTTTAATGTTCCCCTGTGTGCTCATGCACGGCATCATCTGCATACAGCAAACAGTTCACAAGTAAGTCACATTCAGTCATCTCAGTCATTCATCGATCTTACTCTCTTAAGACAATCGTCCAGGTACAGGACAAACAGCAGGGCCGACAGCACGCAACCCTGTCTGACGCCAATGTTGACGTCAAACCAGGGAGACAGGCTGCCGCCCACCCGTACACATGCCGTACATCCCACATATGTAGACTGCACGGCACGAAGCAGCGCACCATCAATCCCGTATCCTGGCAATATATCCCAGAGATCCTTCCGTACAACTCTGTCAAATGCTTTCTCCATGTCCACAAAACCGCAGAAAACCTTCCGGCCTACAGCCAGCTGCTTCTCTACAATGTTGCGGAGCGAGAAAACTTGGTCCATACATCCCCTTCCATTTCGGAAACCACCCTGCGCCTCCCACAGTAATCCGTCAGATTCCACCCTCATTCTCCTTTCAATAATTTTGCCATACACTTTAGCTGCTATACTTATCAAACTGATGGCCCTATAGTTGACGCACTTCATACGTGAGCCCTTGTATATTGGGATATAGGTAGTAATTTAAGATTTTTTTAACCGACTTCCAAAAAAGGAGGAGGTTCTCAATTCGTCTGTATTTTTTTTTATGTTTGTTACCGGCAAATCGCTAGTAAAAAGTAACCAATATTGAAAATTCTTTTTTTATTTGAAAGCTGGTGCTTCCCATGTGGTCCCATATACAGGAAGTCAGAATCTGATGCTGGGATCCTGGAGAAATCGAAGAAATCCCTCGGATCGAGGGAATTCCTTAAAGATTTACAGCAGTTACCTTGTGTTTGGGCTTGATTAATTTGTATTGAGGAGAACATTACCCCTAGGCCTCTAGACTGATATAATTTCAGTCTACCCGTCACTAAAAATAATGAAAAAAAAAAAATTTTTAACAAAAAAAAACCGACTTTCGACGGCGCCAAGTAAAACCATAGGTTTAGGTAGGTATTATTAATCTCTCATAGAAATATTGGCACCGACTTCAGTATTACAGTCAATAATATCTGATAAATCTAAATTTACTACCTATTACTTTGTGCTAAGTTAATTTTCTTTCTTTAATTTTTAGGGTTTCGTAGCCAAATGGCAAAAACGGAACCCTTATAGATTCGTCATGTCTGTCTGTCTGTCTGTCCGTCCGTGTGTCACAGTCACTTTTCTCCGAAACTATAAGGCCTATGCTATTAAAACTTGGTAAGTAGATGTATTCTGTGAACCGCATTAAGATTCTTATATAAAACTAGAAAAAAAAGCAGTTAACTTTGGGGGTCCCCATACTCAGAACTGAAACTCAAATTTTTTTTTCATCAAACCCATACGTGTGGTGTATCTATAGATAGGCCTTCGAAAATGCTATTGAGGTTTATAATATCATTTTTTTCTAAAGTGAATAGTTTGCGCAAGAGACACTTCCAAAGTGGAAAAATGTGTGTCCGCCCCCCCTCTAACTTCTAAACTAAGAGACTGATAAATCTAAAAAATAATATAATGTACATTGCTATAGAAACTACCAGCGAAAATTGGTTTGAACGAGATAGAGCTGGTAGTTTTTTTATAATACGTCGTAAACCGCAATTTTCGGTTAGAAAAATCACTACCACTGGGAACGTGTTAAAACATCAATCAACGTTACAACGAAGTATTAGAACTTTTATAATAATATGTTACTTGCCGCTACGAAACCCTTCATGGGCGAGTCCAACTCGCACTTGGCCGGTTTATTTTTAGTTTCTGTTTGAAGTCGGTTTTTTTTTGTTAATTTTTTTTTCACACAAGTTTTAATGTTGAGGGTATTGTAGTTCAGGAATTAGAGACATCTCAACTTTCGCAAAACCTAGAATTCAAGGGTTCCTTTGAATGTGAGAGTAAATCTAAACTGGCGCGTTGGCTTAATCATAAAAGAGCTTAATGAGTATAAGGCTATTGTAAACGAGCCATGCTCTCCAGCGGGAGTAAGTGGGACTGCGCCGCCTCTTTCTGCGAGCAGGTCATGCTCGCGAAGGAGGCGGCGGGCCGGGTGCGGGAGAGAACTCTCCCACCCGAGTTCCGCAGTCGGCGCCCTGGGCGCCGCCGACGTGTCTTCGCCGAGGACTATCGGCCTCCATGACCGGGGGTCTGAGGACGGTGAGAGGGCCGCTCACCGTCCTTACAGAAGCAGGCCCATGACGGCAGCGTGACGTGAGCACTCACGCACGCCCCCCCTTAGAAACGGGGTCACACCCGAAATCCCCCATAGACGCGGGATTGCACCCGAACCACCCCCTGGGCGAGGCCGCATTAGCGGCCGTAAGTCTGTTGGGAGTCACGGGACATCCTTCCTGAGGGCTTACCCGGGGCTCTCAACCATAGGCTGTTGGGCGTTACGTGAGGTTTTTTAGTCGGTAAGAGTCCGGCGTAGCATCCTACGAGGATTTTCCCTCACGTTAAAAAAAAAAAAAAAAGGCTATTGTTAAACAATTCAGTCCGCGCCGAATGCGTGGACTGAACGCGTGGGCGGCACGTCCCACTAGATTGGTCTTGAGACACACTAGCCACTGAAGTCCCTCAGAATCATCAAGTCAGCGTTCGGTAACCGTACCTCCACCTCATCAGCGCCTCGCTGAAGTTCTGAAACGGCCTGGTTGTCTCAGCTTCCCCTTTGTGGGATCGGTAGACTAACATGCCCACGGCTACGTGCTACGTTCTATCATCGCACTGCTCGCCACAGACAAGGAATTCCTCCTCACACTCCTCGCCACAGCCAGGGAATTCCTACTCACACTCTACGTCCGGAGCGTTCGAGCACGGTTAGATCCGGTAGGGGCTTTCTTTCGCGCATGCTTAGTTTGTGGAATGATCTCCCTGCCTCGGTTTTCCCATACGCCTACAGTATGGGGTTCTTCAAAAGGGGTCTTAGAAGGTTTTTACAGGGTCGGCAGCGCGAGAGTGGCGCCTCTGGTGTTGCAAACGCTCATAGGCAGCGGTGACCACCGTTCCTTCTGGTGGGCCGTACACTTGTCTGCTGCTACCTTAGTGGTATAAAAAAATCTAGCCAAAAGACGGAGGAAGAAGGCTCCTCAGGCACCGCAGACGGTGACAGCAACAGCAAACATCCTCCCTAATGAACGCGCACACCCTGGCCCAGCTATATCTCGAAATTGCTCCTTGATACAAAAGTACGGGTATCATCAAGACGGCGTATCTGCGTCTCGATGAGGAATGTCGAGAATCGCAGCCGTGCCATCTTTAGATGGTGGAAGACGGCGTTATTGGTTGATGCCTATATTTTTATGCATGTAGTTGTTTATTTGACGTAAGTGTACGAAACGGGGGAAAAAATTATGAGGTAAAGTTTAATTAAGGAAATATCGAAATGTTTAGACCTCGGCCTGCGCCCCCTCGGGCTTCGCGCCCGCGTGCGGCCGCGCACTTGAACCCCCGGGTTAGACGGCCTTGGCTGGATCTATTGCTGACCAGTTGGTAGAATGCAGCTAAAGACGCAATAGTTCTTCGCTGCGTTAACGGCTCCAGACTTTCCGTAACCTCCTGGCAGTTGATAATGCGAATAGCACGCCGTTGCATAGAGTCCAGCGCGTCAAGCAAGTACCTTGCGGAGTCGTCCCAAAGGTGAGAGCAGTATTTCACGCAAGGACGTATCTGCGTCTTGTACAGCAGACACCTCTGGTTTGGCGTAAAGAACCGCTTCACCTTGTTTAGGACTCCTAGTTTTCTTGAGGCCAGCCCAATACATCGCTCAATTTGTGATTGAGCTCGGGCCGGACGTCTATGCCAAGGATCGCTGGGCATATGCTCTCTTAAAGGCGCTCTTGCTGGCTCTAGTGGCTCTGTTGTACGCTGCCTTGAGGCGAGTCACGTTCGGGTCCTGCATTGCCCGAGCCCTGACCCAGGCGCGATACGCCCTCTGTTTTTGCTGAACAGCCTCGGCGCATTCACGCCCGAACCAGGGACGAGCTTTGCGGATGCTGGCGACATCAGTGAATGGAATGTAATATTCCATACCTAAACTGATCTCACCAGCCTCCGCAGATGCGCTCTCCGAAGAAGCCTTGCCTGCAAAGCAGCGCTGACTCCACGGAACAGACGCAAAGTAGTCGCGAAGACCGTCCCAGTCCGCTGACGAGTAGTGCCATAACCGCCGCTTCATCTCAACCGCACGCACTGGAGATGGTACCTACTTGCATGCGGGCATGCACCACACAGTGGGGCGTGTGGGGTTTTATCTGTATTCCGTTCACAGTTATTTAACTGACACGACACTGACATAATATTGACAGCTTGTCGATCGTTTTCTGTGTGTTGGCATTACATACACAAAATATAGTCAAAGCCTCTTCACTATATTTTTAATAGGTCTCTCTCGTGTGGAGTATTTCCTTCAAAATGGAAACTGGCTTACATCACACCAATACATAAAAAAGGTGATCTAGCAGATATCAAGAACTACAGGCCAATTTCAATCTTGTCTGGTGTTGGCAAATTATTTGAATCTGTTGTCCAAAAGCATGTTCTCTATCATCTAAGACCGCTGTTTGACGATCATCAGCATGGGTTTCTTCCTGGCAGATCGGTGGTTTCGAATCTTCTTGAATACGTGGGCGATGTTGGTGAGGCCATTAAGGAGGGGTCGGAAGTGCATGCTATTTACACGGATTTCTCCAAGGCGTTTGATGTGGTAAACCATGACCTGCTAACACAAAAGCTTGATCATGCCGGTATTTGTGGTTCTCTACTAAGATGGTGTGAATCATCATATTTACGAAACCGTTCTCAGCTCGTAGTGGTTCGAGGGTTCAAGTCTGTTGCAGGGATGGTAACGTCAGGTGTGCCACAGGGCTCCCACATCGGTCCTCTCTTCTTTCTCATGTTTGTGAATGATTTGTGCAAAGTGATAGCTTCCCATCATCAAATGTTTGCGGATGACCTCAAAGTCTATCGGGCTGTCCATGGTCCTGACGACGTGAGGGCCTTGCAAACTGACATCGACAATATTAGCCAATGGTGCAAGAAAAATGGAATGTCAGTCAATGTGTCTAAATGCTCTCACATCAAGTTAACGAGAAAGAGGAAACCTACACCTGCAAATTACAAAATAAACGGCATTTACCTCGATGAGGTTCTAAGTGTGCGAGATTTGGGTGTAACCGTCGACTCAAAGTTGGACTTTCGTGAGCATATTGATGCAGTGAGTGGCAGGGGGGCACGATTGGCTGGCTTTGTCATACGGCAAACAAAGTTTTTCAGGGATCCCGAAATTTCAATTTTGCTCTTTAATTGTTACGTCCGTTC
The DNA here is from genome assembly GCA_933228765.1 of Miltochrista miniata. Lineage (NCBI taxonomy): Eukaryota > Metazoa > Arthropoda > Insecta > Lepidoptera > Erebidae > Miltochrista > Miltochrista miniata. The sequence continues at coordinate 24,802,689 of OW121751.1, forward strand.
TCTCCTTGAATACTGCTGTCCGGTCTGGAGTCCATTGTATGCAGTGCATATCCATCGGATTGAAAGACTACAAAAGCAATTTCTTTACCACCTGTCATTTGCAAACAATCTTTGTCACAGTCTCACTTCATATGATTCCAGACTGAAGTACTTTAATATGGTTACACTCGAACATAGACGTCGCGTTGCTGATATTGTATGTCTACAAAAAATTATGAGTGGTAAGGTCGATAGCCCTAACCTGTTAGCAAGATTAGATATTAGTGTACCTCGTTGTGGTAGTCGTCTCCACAATAGGAAAACTTTCAGTCTGCCCCTATGTTTCACAAATTATGCTCAGCACTCCCCACTGTATCGAATGATGTCTACTTTTAATAAAAGTTGTCAAGACTTGGATTTATTTAGTGCCACACCTGCTATCATACGAAATCATTTGAAAGAACAGTCTACGCCGGATGTTTTTAGTTAAATAAAATATTTTCTTGGATTAACTGGTTAAAATGTATACTTGGTACTTGTATTGTGATTCGATATTTATATTGTTGGTGATTTTTTTTGAAATTGTTTGTAATTGCATGCAGTGTTCACATCTAGAAGGACTTACATTGTTGTTAGTTCTAAGGGGCCGTCCATTAATCGCGTGAGGTTATTTTGGCCATTTTTTGGACCCCCCCTCCCCCTTGGTGATATTTGGTGAGGTTTCAGATTACCCCTCCCCCCCTGGGCCGAATCACGTGTATTTTTAGTAACTACCTACAAAGTTTTTTTAAAAATTTTGTACATAGAAGTCTCTATTGATATTATCTATCCAAACTTCTAGCTAATCCGCGCAACTTCGTTTGCGTCACATAATAGAGACGGATATCGTATTAATATTTTAATATATTTCCCGTTGCATTTACCCCCGTCGTGTTTCTATATAATATTCATTATTTTGGAGCTAATAAAGAAGCTGTCAGTTTGTCAAACTTAAAATCTTACGTTGGTTTGATCGCAGTTGGCTAAATAGAAGCGAAGTTATGAGCAAAAGTACAATATACAGGTTGAATTTCCATGCGATCATTTTGCTTTTGGTCACGACTATCGAATATCCACGTTGACTGAGCTGCGTTTATTTTGTTACGGGGGGAATGCGGTTTGGCACCATCATCCTAGCTGCGGGGGCAGCACTTACCCACTAAACCCCGCGGTGTTCCTCCTCATCCTACAGCCGGCAATGATATCCAAAGATTATTCACGTCGGCCCAGCCCGGCCGGGGGCCCCCAACACTTCGGGGTTCTCGCCCACATTGCACCGCTCTCGAGCGCTTCTCTGGAAGCAGAGAGGCTAGAGAGCGGTGAGCGGGTGGGCTCTGAAGGCATCTCCTGAACAAGGAGAGGGGTCTACCCCAAATGATCATCGGTGGACGGGGTAATTGCTGCGAGCATCGGCTAGTCTAATGTATTATAATATTATACATTAGACGTACGTAGTGATTCTGATTACTGTACGTACGTACAGATTTTAAACTCTCTATAGCTTTATTATAAGTTATATATTATATAACTTATAATAAAGCTATAGAGAGTTTAAAATCTGTACATCAAATATATTTAGTAAATTATTTTCCAAGATATTTTTTTACTAGACATTCTATCTATGTAACTTCTATTACATACGATACTGAAGCTAAAATAGTTTTTTTTTGTATGTCTTTCTGTATCACGCCAAAACTATGGATAAAATAATATTTTAAATAATCCTGACATAATTTGAGATTATTATTGATCGGATTGATGCCGATATTCTGCGCGGTACCTTTGGGAGACACGATGAAAAACAAAATTATTTTTGTGTTGTATGATCAACACATAGGTATTCCGATTTCAATTAATTTCTGATGTAAGAAAGGAATTAAGTGCTTTATGAATTATTCCATACAAGTTTTAATATTGTAGGTTTTGTTGTTAAGAAATTACGTTCAGTGATCTCGAATTCAGGGTTGTAAAGTTGCTGTTCGAAATAAATACACGTGATATCTCACTACACCCCCCACCCCCCTGGTGATGTTACGTGATTTTTGTCGGACCCCCTCGCCCCCCTTTCGAGCCTCACGTGATTAATGGACGACCCCTAAGTTGAAAATATGTTGTTTTCGAACTTTGTAGTGTCCAGTTTTGTGAACCAATAAAAAAAAAAAAAAAAATACAGGAAGTCACCCTGTGAGTACCAGCCTATGACATTTTACCGAATATAGTGGAGATTATAACATCCAACCGTTAGCGCAAAGAGTTTTGTTTTTCATGTCATAATAAACTTAACTTTACTAAGACAATGCTCCTGTTACTTTGCGGTTGTATTTAAGAATTATTAGTTTTTTATAAACATCTGAAAAAAACATTCACTACCACCAGTAACGAAGGCGAAGTTGTTGCTCCCACAACGTTCAACATTTCAAATAATGTGGCCACGCCCTAAAAAAATGACAGCAAAAGAAGAAAGTTGACTAAAAATGGTTTTGCAGCACAATGGGAGAAACAAAAACTTATTGGGGTAACACAGCAATCAGGTTAGGCAACCTAAGTGTTAAAGGTAAAATCCGTAGAGGGAGAATATACCTAGAGAAGTCATCGGCGTATACCTTTTGAGATAGCGCTATTATGACATCGGTGTTACCCACTCACGCCAAATGTTTTTACCTGAGAAATAGGTAAATTCATTTAAAGAAGCTACTATACCAAAAAATTGGTATTGAGGTAGCTGTCACCCCAGATTAAGACATAGGCTACTTTTGTAGTCCAGGTGCGTCTGTTTGAACGTTTATAACCACATATATCACCCCATTGTGAGTAAAATTACAATCCTAACGCCAAGTTGAAGGCCTTATGGGCGGCTTGAAAATTTTCAACTGCGGGTCGCGGCGACCTGTCCATTTCAAGAAGGCAATGGGCTCACCACCTTTTACGTGGGAAATAAAACTCAAAATTCAAAATTTAAAAAACATTTATTTCGCATTTCTAATACATAGGCACTTACGACACGTCCATGAATACAAAAAAAGTTAGTACCACCAGTTCGGAACGCGGCCTGCTTGAGAAAAACTTGAGAAAAAAATTAAGTATGCAGTTCTTATTTTCTCTAAAATCGATGACATGGTTCCTAAGAACAGATCTTTGTATCTCATAAATTTACAGACTTGCCCATACTGACCGTTCCGAATGTTACACACGGTATATCTATAACTAGCTTTCTATGTGCGGCTACGCCGGCATTTATGGTCACTACCCGTCTTTAGCAGGAAGTAGCGTTATCTTGATATTATATAGCCTATGTTACTCAGTGATGTGATAATGTGGGATTCTATTAGTGAAAAAATGATTAAAATAGATCTAGTAGTTTCGGAGCCTATTCATTACAAATAAACAAAAATCCTCTGATTTTTATAATATTAGTAGGTACAGATTAATAACTTACATGAAAAACAGAGAGTGAAGGAATCGAATTTGGATTCAAATAAGTCCTTGTTTTTGCCTTCCGAAAACAACAGGATTCAAAATGTTTTGAACAAATCCGAGCATTCTTGTCAGGTTGCCAATGTTTTCTGCCTGTTGCTTGAATCCATAAAACTCTCATACTTATATCCTCTGGAAACCTAAAAGTAAATAAAACGGTAGCTATAAATTTCAATATTGTTGGGTAAACTTTACCAAACACTGGTCACACTCCCCCGATTATACGGACATGGATGATTGACCCCTAGACAACATGGCCGTCTTATTATATATGAGCTACATAATTCTGTCGGATAATACAAAAAAATAATTCGAGAAATATACTTAAAAGTATGTAAATTAAGGCGCAAAGATAGTGAATACTAATCTACGAAGTAAATTATATCATTATATACATACAAAACAGCATAAATGGGCTTACTTACCGATGAAAGGTTATGTTCGGAGTTTTCCGTTCTGGGCGATTTGTACAGTCTTTAACACAACAACGCACCATTATTAAGAAAAATTTTACACTTTTATAAGCTCCAAACAACTTCTAACTTCACAAATAAGTCACTATCACCAATTTTTCGACAAAACACTATCGAACACGCTTTAGTTTGGGACCAACGAAAGAGGTTCCAAACAAATGAAAACGCATACGGTGAGCGAGACAAAAAAAGTGGCGTCTGTCTCGCTTACTCTTGTGTAAATATTATATATTTGTCACTTTCACTCATGACTAACATTATCTAATGTCTTCTCTAGGTATATTCTCCCTCTACGGTAAAATCATAGATTTAGAATTTTTCGGTAAAATCCTCTGAACTGTCTGAACTGTCAATCAAAGACCGTCAACGTCAAAAAAAAATTCATAATAACTACTAACGTCAACACTCAACTCTCAACAGTGCTGTGTCAACAGTGGGGTGTCAACTTCCTAAGTCGCCAATGCCAACACACGGAGCCGGTGGCAGGATTTGTTAACAAAGGAAAGCGCTCTACAAAAGAATGAGAAAGCATTAGGTACCAAAAAAGAACTGTCAGGCAAATTGTCAATTGTGTCATGTCTGCACTTTTTTCATCACAACAATTTTCATCGTTACGGATTAAATTGCTCTGTGAAGATTTCTCTATATTATTGTGATAATTGTTGTTCTTCTGCCGGAATATCGTCCAGAAGTGTTTTGAAGATCAGCGCGAGATTGAGACTCATTTGTGTGTGCGAAATTGACGCTATTCTGTTATTTTATAAAAATCGAGTCTATTGCGAAATTACGCTCACCTACTACTACCTACCTACTTTTTTTATCATGGCTGGAAAAGTTAAAACTGTGAAGTGCGTGAAATGCGGCATTACTTCGAAGGACGACAGTTCTTTGACCTTTCACAGGTTTCCGCTCCCATCTATGCATGGAGCCCTTAAGTAAGTAAACTGTTATCATGCTGTCTCTACTAAAAAGAACTTAAACTTCAACACTAACAACTACCCGTATTTCAGGGCAAAAGTTTGGGCAACATATTGCTTTCCCAATGATGACTGGAAATCCGAGGAATCACTGGAAAAATTGTATAGACAACATATGATGCTATGTTCAAAGCATTTTGATGATTCTTCATTTACTACCAATGACAGGAAAAGATTGAATAAATTTGCTATACCTACTGATGCAATAAATATTTTGGCTTGTTTACGAGATGAGCCGAGTACATCCAAAGAATCTCAAGTGAGTATTATAGATTTTTATGGTACTTTGCCTCGCTGTGTTTCTTTTACCTTCAGAGTAATCGTTTGAAACGCCCACGGCTACATTCTATCATCGCACCTCTAGCCTTAGGCAGGGAGTTCATCTTCAAAAATATTTGCACTGAGCGGGAATCAAACCCACACCCCCCTGCATAGCAGCAGTCGCATGCACTACCGCCAACCCACGGAGGCTATCTGCCTCCTAAGTGGTATAAAAAAAGTAGAAGTACCTACCTAGTTATTCTCTTCATCCCAGCATTAATTGTGATCAGTTAGTTTTAGTATACCTTTAATAATATTTGATGCCCATGGTTTTTTTTTTCTACTTGATGTTGAAACAGTGTTGTTTGTATTAAACAAAGTTGATTCACTATTAATAGTCATCAGGTATAGTGTTACACTGATGTCAATAAAAATAAATCTATCTGTTTACATTTAATACTATATTTTCAGCCTACCGCAGGGTCTGCCCTCTTGATGGAGTCACCTATGAATATTACGTCTCAACCTAGTACGTCTCAACAACCTGCTAATGACATTATGGTCATTAGACTGGATCATGATTACTTTAAGAGAAATAGCCCAACTCTTATCAAGGTAGGTAATCTCACTTAATATTGTATGAACATAAGAATAAATTAGAACATCTATTCATCTATACTTATAATAAAACTGTTGAGGGTCGAGAGTCTGTACATGGAAGATATTTTGAAAATTTTAATTGGAGGGCGTTCTATAATCGATACTGAACCCGAAAATGTAATTTAAACTTTTCATGTCTGTCTGTCTGTCTGTGTAGGCACATACAATGTAATACTACATAATATATTATAACATTTTATTTTTCCAGCCCACGGCAGCAGAGTCTGCATTCTTGACGGAGTCAGATATGGTTATTAGGCCTAGTATGTCTCAACATCCTGCATATGACAACATAGTAGGTGACCATGAAGACCTTGAAAGAAATACCTCAACTCCAATCATGGTAATTTCATTTGTGTAGTTGTTGTTTATGTACATGTATTTTTGTATGTAGCAAATAATCACAAACACTACTGGACCAATTTGAAAAATTTCTTCATTAAGGTGCTTCCTCACCGGGAGCATTCGCGCGTAATGTAACGTTCGAGAATTACAGCAGGTGAGGGAGGTGAATCGAGCATTACAATGCGCGCCTTGTAATGATACAATGTGTATCGTTTTGATAAAACTCGTAACATCAATGCGCTTTGCGCACCTTGTAATGATACAATGTGTAATGTTTTGATACAACTTGTAACAGCAGTGCGCTTTTTTTATTGCGGCTGGCCGGCTGCACACTGGTCCGTATTTAAAATAAGTGGACATACGATCTAAGATGTCAAATGCTTTTGGGAAAAAAATAGTAGTACGAGTACGCATTTCTGGTTAATTTTGCAATCCAATATGGCCGCCGCGCCACCGTTGTAAAATTTCATGTTGGATACCGTATAAGGGGTTTTTTGGTATGCTGAGTTCGAATTTTGGGTTAATTTAGAGATCCAATATGGCCGCCGCGCCGTTATCACAAAATTTCATGATGGGTATCGTTTAAGGGATTTTTTGGTATGCCGAGTACGAATTTCCCCCTATTCCCAGTAGTCCTACTGTATAGTCTTACCAGTAGTACTATTGGGAATATTTATCCCATTAGACTTACTTTAGAAACCTAGTAGTACTACTGGGAATATTCATCCCATTAAACTTACTTTAAAAACCCAGTAGTATTACTGGGAATATTCATCCCTTCCGGCTTCGACTTACCGGTAAAACTCAAACTGTAGACCTAATAATAAACTAGACTAACCTTTTTGCACTTGAATCTATGACCTAAAATAACACATTAGAGTGATTAAACAAATCAAGACTGGTAAACAAAACAAATGAAGATCGAAAAACAAATGAAGATTGGTAAAACAAATGTAGATCAGTAAAACAAATGAAGATCGACAAAAGAAATGAAGATCGAAAAACCAAATGAAGATCGAATGACCATGTGCAGATCTATAAAACAAAGGACTATAAGCAAGTTGATAAGGTCAAAATTTACTTGCAGCCATTATTTTGTAATCTAGATGCGATTATCATTCCAAAAAATAGGTGCAAGCAATTCTTGACCTTAATGACACTTATCTAAAAATGTGCTTTTAGGCATTTATAGACATCACTAATCACAAATATATAAAAAATAATTGATATTATGCATGCTCATAAGGTCGAAATTTGCTTGGACCTATTTTTTGTAATCTCGATGCGATACTCATTCAAAAAAATTGGTGCAAGCCATTCTCGACCTTATGAACATGCACAATATTTATTTATTTTTTACATATTCGTGATCAGTGATGTTTATAAACGCCTAAAAGCACATTTTTAGAGAAGTGTCATTAAGGTCGAGAATTGCTTGAACCTATTTTTTTGAATGGCAATCTCATCTAGATCACAAAATATGACTGCAAGTAATTTTTGATCTTATCGAATTGCTTGTGGTCTATTGTTTCATTAATCTTCATTCGTTTCGTCGGTCTTCATTTGTTTTTTGGATCTTCATTTGTTTTCCCGATCTTCATTTGTTTTGTCGATATTCATTTGTTTCGCCGATCTTAATTTATTTTGTCGATCTTCATTTGTTTCGTCGATCTTCATTTGTTTCGTTGATCTTCATTTGTTTTGAAAATTATTTAATTACTTTATACTTTTAAAGTTTAATATGTTCTTCGTATACCACAACCTATAATAGATCTTTTTCCACTCGCATGTCCTAAAAGATCCATTTTTCTAAAAATCCCTCTGTCTACTAAAATCCATTAAAAGATCCATCATGGATCTTTGTGGATATAAATGTTACGTAGATACCTGGTCCTATTCGATTGACGGATGCTCTTGAATTAATTTTATTTTGACCCAATTATAATTATTATTAAGGTGTATAAAAATTTTCGTTTGATTTATATGCGACATTACTTGGTCTACATTTTATAACGGTAGGACTATTGGGAAAAAAATATAACAGACAAGTCTAACTATCAGTAAGTCTAATGGGATAAATATTCCCAATAGTACTACTGGTAAGACTATACAGTAGTACTACTGGGAATAGGTCCGAATTTCGGGTTAATTTAGAGAACCAAAATGGCCGCCGCGCCGTTATCACAAAATTTCATGATGGGTATCGTTTAAGGGGGTTTTTGGTATGCTGAGTACGAATTTCGGGTTAATTTAGAGATCCAATATGGCCGCCGCGCCGAAATCACAAAATTTTATGATGGGTATCGTTTAAAGGGTTTTTTGATATGCTGAGTACGAATTTCGGGTCAATTTAGAGATCCAATATGGCCGCCGCCCCAAAATCACAAAATTTCATGATGGGTATCGTTTAAGGGGGTTTTTGGTATGCTGAGTACGAATTTCGGGTTAATTTAGAGAACCAAAATGGCCGCCGCGCCGTTATCACAAAATTTCATGATGGGTATCGTTTAAGGGGGTTTTTGGTATGCCGAGTACAAATTTCGGGTTAATTTAGAGAACCAAAATGGCCGCCGCGCCGTTATCACAAAATTTCATGATGGGTATCGTTTAAGGGGGTTTTTGGTATGCTGAGTACGAATTTAGGGTTAATTTTGCAAAATTATCTTGAAATTCGTACTCAGCATACCAAAAAAACCCCTTAAACGATACCCATCATGAAATTTTGTGATAACGGCGCGGCGGCCATATTGGATCTCTAAATAACCCGAAATTCGTACTCAGCATACCAAAAAACCCCTTAAACGATACCCATCATGAAATTGTGTGATTTCGGCGCGGCGGCCATATTGGATCTCTAAATTAACCCGAAATTCGTACTCAGCATACCAAAAAAACCCTTAAACGATACCCATCATGAAATTTTGTGATTTCGGCGCGGCGGCCATATTGGATTGCAAAAATATCATGTAATCACCTACAGAGATAGATTATAGTCTGAAAGGATACAAGTTTTATCCCGGGAATAAGTTCCCATGAGACGCGGAAAAGAGAACAAAATTTCACGCAGGCGAAGCTGCGGGCATCAGCTAGTCTATAATAAATCTTACATTACACGCGAATGCTCGTGTCGGTCAGGGAGGTAGCATCGTAACGTAATGCTTGAGTTGAATCTATAAATGTTACATTACACGCGAATGCTCGAGTCAGTCAGGGAGGTAGCATCGTAACGTAATGCTCGAATCGAATCTATAAATGTTACATTACACGCGAACGCTCGTCGGTCAGGGAGGTAGCATCGTAACGCAATGCTCGAGTCGAATCTAATTTGTTACATTACAGGCGAATGCTCCGGTGAGGGAGCACCTTTAGGAAACTCCACGCCTCAGGCTCCTATCATTACGCTTCTATCCAAGGGAATGGAGCAGTAATCATAAATGTCAATAAATCAGATAGATTTTCATTCATAATTTCAAATCGATTAAATTGCAGGCATATAATTTTAAATGGATTAAAGAAGTGCAAAGGCAGTTCAAAGTATGCCAAGATCTTGTCTGGGAGGGGGTGGCTGCAAGCAATATCTCTAGGAATAAACTGAAATAGAGGATGAAGATTTGTTATTTTTTAAGCTAGCTAACTACATGTGACTTTCATTTTCTTTTCAGGAGTCGCATAGCAGAGGAATACTTAAAGATATAAATGTGAAAAAAGTTACGGATCTTACACCTCGAAAAAGAAAATTGTATCAAAGATGCAGGAAAAATATGTCAGAAATATTAAGACTGCGAAGAAATTTCAAACGAGTGAAAAAGTGTAACAGAAATGTATTAACTGTTTTACACTCTGATTCCTCAGTTAATAGCTTATTGAAAAGCAAATTGAGCAGCTCTTTTTATTTGCTGCTGCAAAGCCAATTAAAAAATGTGCCAAAAAAACTAAATGGGCGGAGATGGTCTCTAGACGACAAAGTTCTTGCATTAAGCATTTTTAAAAAATCAAGTGCTTGCTATAGATTGCTGAGTCGAATGTTTTGTTTACCCAGTATTAGTTCTTTAAAAAAATTATTGAACAGAATACCGTTGCTGTGTGGCATAAATGAGCAAGTGACTAAAACTATTAAAGAAATCACCAGAACAAGAACAGTGCAGGACAACCTATGTCTGGTGGCTTTTGACGAGATGTCAATTAGAAAAAACTTGACCTACAATTCAAAACTTGACCACTATGATGGCTACCAGGACCATGCAAGCCAGGGTCGATCCCCAGAAGTAGCAACCCATGCATTAACATTTATGGCTATTGGCATACGAAAAGCTTGGAAACAACCTATGGCCTTTTATTTTTCTGGTAATTGCGTTACAGCAGACAGATTAGCTGTACTTATTAAAGAGGTGGGTCCGTTTCTCATACATTTTTTTTTAATAATAAATAACTAAATATTCACGGACATTTCACACAACGCTATCTGATCCCAAAGTAAGCTAGGAATAACCTGCTTGTGTTATGGGTATCAGACCATGGATATTAATACTTATATACTTTTAAATACATACATATTATACATAGAAACACCCAGACTCTTGAGACAAACATTTATGGGGTCACACAAATATTTGTCTTCGGTGTGAATCGAACCCACGACCTGCAGCGCCGCAGGCGGTATCACTACAGACTGCGCCACTGAGGCAGTCAAAATAATAATAAAAGTAGACCAAGAGACTTCAACACTAATTTCCTGATCTATACTAATTTCCAACTATTAATAGACAGCTAATCAACTACTTAAATACTAAACATTAAAATTTTCAGGTTTTGACTGCTTGTTTTGGCGCTGGCTTGGAAGTCATGGGCGTGGTGTGTGATTTAGATGGCGTAAATATACGTGCTATTAATAAACTAGGGTCCTCGACCGAACAACCTTATTTCGTACATGACGGACACGAAATAGTAACGATCCTGGACCCACCACACTTATTAAAATGCTTTAGGAACAATTTTTTAAAGCATGATATTCAATATCTACAAGATGTACAAGTAGATGGCCAACAAAGTTTAGGTAAGTATTGAAAATAGTATTTGAAATAAATTATCTGGCAGTGGCATTGATGATGATGATAATTTTTTTTTATTGCAGGGGTAGCTAAGTGGAGTCACATCGAGAAATTCTACCACTTAGATAACAAGAATGAGAATTTCGTTTTTGCTCCAGCGTTAACCCAGCAGCATCTGCGGCCAAATGGCAAACAAAAAATGAAAGTGCGCTTAGCTGCTCAAGTTTTAAGCCATTCAGTTGCAGCTGGTTTATTTGCCAAAGTAGCACAAAGTAAGTTGTTATATTTAATTTCACTGTTTTTTATACCACTTACGTGGCAGACAAGCACACGGCTCGCCTGATGGAAAGTGGTGCGGCTTATGTACGAGTGCAAAACCAAGGGCGCCGCGTTTACCCTCTGAAAACCAAGAAACCTTGTATTTGTCATGGAGCTCACTGTCGTCTACCATCTATCTTTCTCTCACAGTCCGCTCTGACCAGTAAATAAAAGTCTTATTAATGCTAGTGCTGTGTTAAAAAATATATGAAATAATTTATTTTCAGATGAATTACCGCAAGATGCCGTAGCAACTGCAGCATTACTGTCCAAAATGGACAATTTATTTGATGCAATGAATGGAGACACAGCAGACCACAAACGTGGCAAACCTTACCTAACAAATATGTCCGAAGCCAGCCGTCATAGTGAATTGTTCACTAAAATGAGATTTTTTTTTTCAAATATGAAATTTTTAGGGGCTAGGAGCAAGCCACCATCACAAGACGGCTGGCTGAGGACACTTAACGCAATCGAGCGTATTTTTAAAAATTTAAAGAAAAGTAATGTAACAACATTGTCTGTGCGGAGGCTGAACCAAGATCCTCTCGAAAACTGTTTTGGATGCATTAGAAGCAATTGTGGTTGCAACCCAAACCCCACTTCGGTGCAATATGTTGCAGCATTAAAAACCAGTATCATAACTAATTTAATTAATAATAACAAAAACAGAAACTGTCTGGATGACAAAAATAATTTATTAAATAATTTTAAGTTTTTTTTGAACCAGGGTATTGATCAAAGAAACCCTGCGAGGGATCAGAATCCCTCACAGGGTTTCTTTGATCAGGGACCCAATATTTCCCCGGAAGAAATAGACATACCTCAGTGTTCTGGAGAAATGCAAGCTTGCGCATATGTATGCGGATACATTGCTAAGAAAATGTCACTTAGTTGCCAATTTTGCAAACGCATTATGCTTGCCGATCCAAACACTGAGGTTTGTCATATATTTACGTCATTTAAAGAGTACAGTGAAGTAAAAAGTAGTTTGAAATACATTCAGCCCAGTTTCTGTAAGCTGGTTGAAAATGCTGCAACTATAATTAATAAATTCCTTGCAGAGAACGCACACAAAGAAAATATAAAACTTATTTTAAAAAATAAGTGTCTAAATCTGAATAAAGATTGGTTGATGGGTTGCGAAGAACATTTTACTAGCAACGTACAAAATATTATTAACAGTGCAATTGCTATATGCACCAAAAGGTTTTCGACCTTAAAAAATCGAGGATTTGTGGAGGAAGCCTCCAAACACTCGTTAGCGCGAAAAATAAATATTTTAAGAAATATTTAAAAACCTTGTTTTATTTATTTTTAGATCATTTAGTTTTAATAAATTGAGTTGAGTTTGAGTTAACGGTCAACTAGATTTATACTGTAAAAATTATGTTATACCATATTTACAGTGTAAAGGGCTAATCGTTTGCATAACTTATCGATTTGGATAAATTAATTATTTGGCCTTTAGTGCGAGGCCGCATTTGCGTTTTTTCTCGGCGGTTTCTAACCTCAAAAATTTAAAACCTATGAAACCCTGTACAATCGGCCGCACTTGCGGTTTTTAACCGCGACTGATTTCTAAACCGCTTACCACAGAGTACTTAAACCAACTTAAGCTGCGTCTGCTGCATATAGTACGTCTGCGACAACGTGTTTTTTAGTTTCTACCAAATATTTAGAATAGAATAGAAAACACACTATATTAATAATTATACTTAATTTTTGTAATGGCTTAGTTTAGTAATAATAATAATAATAATAATTTAGTAATAATAATAATGGCTTAGTTTTTATATACGTATAGTTTATACGTATATTATTTTGGAGTCCCATAACTAAGTTAGCCGCTTGTTGGCCAGCTTCCTGCACGGGCGACGTATACGGGTGGCACGAGAGGGGTGGATCAGCCACCTATCTCGGTCCAAGTATAGGTATATTTATATGATTACTAGCTGACCCGCGCAACTTCGTTTGCGTCACATGAGAGTGAGAAAGAGTTTAGATTACTTAATATTTTAAGTAGGTAATATAATCCCGTCGTATTTACTCTCGTCACAGTGCTCTCGTCGCGTGTCTTAGGTAGGTATATTTATTAGAGAGGTGTGGTAGGTTTTAATATTTAAAGTGTTATAATTTTTCCCATCGCGTCGCTTATATTCATTACCATCAATGATTTTACAATAAAAAAGATTACCATTGGAATTGAACCGCACAACTTTGTTGAAGTGATATAATGTTTCCCGTCGCATTTATTTTTGTCCGTTTTTTGCATCAAGTGCGAGTCCGACTCGCACTTGGCCGGTATTAGCTTTCAGTTGACTGGCGACTGCTGCAGAAAACGTTTACTCCCGTCACGACGCGCCGAGTTGCGTCGCTCATATTTTAAAAAATACTTAGAAGGTCCTGTACTATAGCTATATTGTAAGTGAACCTTAAAAGATAGGCATATGCTGTTCAGGATTTTTTTTGTAACTTTTTAAGATGAATCATTTTGTAGTACACAATTTTTACGTAACTTTAACCATTTACGCAACGTACGCAATGAAAGCTATAAATAAATAATAAAATAAAATAAAAAGGTTTTTATTTTAAGCTCTCAAAGGAAATAAAATTTCCCCGTTCTTAAAACATTATTCATGGCTGCTCCGCTCCTATTTGTCTTAGCGTGATGTTTTATAGCCATTAGCCGTCTTAAATAAATGGAAAAATAATTTTTCAGTTTTTTAAACTGAAAAATTATTTTTGTAATGCAACCAGTTGTTTCTGAGATCCTACCACAAACAAACTCTTCAGTTTGATAATATTGTGAGCTAACTTTAAAAGAAAGACAAATTAGGTTATTGTGAGCGAACCTTAAAAGATAGACATATGCTGTCGCGGACTTTTTTATAGAACTTTTTAAGAGAAACAATTTTGTAATACACAATTTTTACGTAACTTTAACCATTTAGCCAGCGTACGCCTCGGAAGCTCTCAGACGGCAAAAATAATTCCCCGTTTTCGAAACATTCTTTTCAATGTAATGTTATATAGCCTATAACCATCCTCAATAAATGGACTATCAAACTGTAAAAGAAGTTTTGAAATCGAAGCAGTAGTTCCTGAGATCCTAGCGTTCAAACAAACAAACAAACAAACAAACTCTTCAGCTTTATAATATTATAGTATACAGGGTGAATTTTTCAAAAGGGATTGGATGGCCAAATCCGAAACTATAAGGAATAGCGAAAAATGCTCAAAGGAGTCACGAGCCCGATTTTAATAAAACTTAAAACCTCATCATTAGATTTTTGAAAAATCAATAATCCTAGCTGGGAATCGAACCCATTGATTATGAAAAAAAAACACACCCTATATTATTACACTATACGATAGTGTTGCTATTAAGGATCTTATTCTGGGAAGTAATGACATACGGCAAACTAAAGGAAAGTGCTCATCTTTAACAAAATACAATTTATTTTGCTTACGTTAACTGATTAATTGTTCAAAATGTAGACCATTGTTTTCAATACATAGCTGGATTCGAGACCTCAAGGATCGTACTGCAGTCAATATTATTGATTCCGTTCAGAATATTCTCTAAAGAATCATTCTGAGCATGATTTAAAACAGGGAATAGTTACGAACTATTCTGGGATTTCGAACGAAACAAATTATGATACAAATTTAGGTACATGAAATATGAATTCTATTAAAATTCCAAACTTTCCTTAAATTTGCCGTATGTCATTACTTCGCAGAATTTGATCCTAATCAGCGACACTATCGTATGGTGTAATAATAAAGGGTGTGTTTTTTTTTTCAAAATCAGTTGGTTCGATTCCCAGCTAGGATTATTGTTTTTTCAAAAATCTAATGATGAGGTTTTAAGTTTTATCAAAATCGGGCTCGTGACTCCTTTGAGCATTTTTAGCTATTCCTTATAGTTTCGGATTTGGCCATCCAAGCCCTTTTCAAAAATTCACCTGTATAGTATGGATGATTATGATTATATTTACCAAGGAGATAAATATGAACAATAGGGTTGAAGTAATACTGCAGTTATCTGCGTTTATTCTCATATAGCGAATCGATATTACAAGTACAACATAGAACGAGCACGAGAGGGTTCTTCAAGTCCTAGACCACCAGACCCAGTGATGTCGCGCAGATGGTGTATGGTACATCACCTGAAGGGCAGCCGGCAGCGAGAGAGGCAGACACCGCGCGTGCAGCCGTTTTTATAATGGATTCTCTGTGATGTCTGTCTACTCCCACCTGTTCTGTTGACTAGTTCGGTTGTTATTAGTTTATATATTCTGTATACCCATTAGTTGGTACTACCAGTGGTACTACTGGTGGTACCACGAGTAAAAAAATTACCCGTGGTACTACCAAGTGGTCCCAGTAGTACCACGGGTAATTCAATTTTACCCGTGGTACTACTGGATCAAAAATGAATGAAGATCGGTTAAAACAAATGAAGATCTGTGAAAAGAAATGAAGATCGGTAAAACAAATGAATGTCTGTAAAAACAAGTGAAGATGGGTGAAAACAAATGAAGGTGGGTGAAAACAAATGAAGATCGGTAAAAATAAGTGAAGATCGGTAAAAACAATTGAAGATCGGTAAAAACAAGTGAAGATCGGTAAAAACAATTGAAGATCGACAAAAACAATTGAAGATCTGTCAAAACAAGTGAAGATCGGTGAAAACAAATAAAGGTGGGTGAAAAAAAATGAAGTTCGGAAAAAACAAGTGAAGATAGGTACAAGCAAAAATTAAAATTGTTAAAAAAGATGTACTTCTTCAAGGGCATTTATGTTAGAAAATTGCAATCAATCAGTAGGTTCTATTTAAATTGTCGCCTGATTTTTTTTATATCTTGTCTTTTTTTTCATATCTTACTGGATCTTCACCCAGGAAATACAAAAAAGGAACTAAGTTCATGTATTTTTACTTATTGGTACTTTATTTTAAAATCTGCAGAGAGCCTTAGCACTTCATTATATTTATGTTTAGATGTTGTTTTTGTTTATGACTATTCTACTTCCTAACCAACTTTAAAAAAGGACGAGGTCCTTTATTTAACTGTTTATTACCTCCATAACTTTTTGTGCACAAATTCAATCTTTATACAAACTTGTTTATTATCTAGATTGCATCACAAAAGTGTAGGTCTTTGATATTAAAATTATATTTTTTTCTTTACATCGAGCGCCATGATCTACCACGTTTAGGTTTGAATCGTGCATCTATGTATAGTTCATTTGTCATTGACAACGCTTTATTTGTAAACATACATCAAAGACAATCTTAGACAACAACAACAACACCAACAACAACAACAGCAACAGCAACAACAACTCAAAATACAATCTTTGACTACGCTTTCGTGAAATCCGCTAGGAAAACAGATGAGGCTGATTAGTTACTATTGGCTCCTTCAAGGCCACTACCTGACATTTACAGTTGTATGCTAATATGTATAGGACATACTAATTGCAATTGCGCAAATCACACGTTTTACAAAATATCATCATTCGTTTGCACCGATCTTTATTATTTGTTTTATCGATCTTCGTTTAGTTTTACCGATCTTCATTTGTTTTTCACGATCTTTACTTGTTTTTCAAGACTTTCATTTGTTTACATTCATCTTCATCTGGTTTTTTCGATCTTTATTTGAATTCACCGATCTTGACTTGTTCTCACCAATCTTCATTTGTTTTACCCATCTTCATTTGTTTTTATAGATGTGCATTTGTTTTTATCGATCTTTACTTGTTCTCACCAATCTTCATTTGTTTTTATCGATCTTTGCTTGTTTTACTGACGTTCATTTGTTTTACCGATCTTAATTTGATTTTACCGATTCATTTGTTTTTATCAATCTTCACTTGTTTTCACCAATCTTCATTTGTTTTACCGATTTTCATTTGTTTTCACCGATCTTTATTTGTTTTTACTGATCTTCATTTGGTTTTAAAGATGTGCATTTGTTTTTATCGATCTTTACTTGTTCTCACCAATCTTCATTTGTATTCGCGATCTTCGCTTGTTTTATTGACGTTCATTTGTTTTACCGATCTTCATTTGTTTTCACCGATCTTCATTTGTTTTTATCGATCTTTACTTGTTTTCACCAAGCTTCATTTGTTTTATCGATCTTCATTTGTTTTTATCGATCTTCATTTATTTTTATCCAGTGAAGTTGACGAAGTGGTTCCAGTAGTACCACTGGTAATTCAATTTTACCCGTGGTACTACTGGGACCACTTGGTAGTACCACGGGTAATTTTTTTACTCGTGGTACTACCAGTAGTACCACTGGTAGTACCACGCGCAAGAAAGGCAAAAATATCCGAAAAAGAAAATCCAAGTAGTCCGATCGTTAGTATCAAATCAAATCAGAAAAAAATACGGCAACGAGAAAGTCGGTTTCTACTGGTGTATCTTGATCGGTCAGTTGGTCCGGCCCAGCCGTCCACGTGTTCGGATTTGGTGCAGAGCAGACCACATTCAATGTGCAAACAAGCAGACCACGACGGTCTTCTGTTACATAATACTAATGATCTCCGCTGGATTGCTCTACAGACTGTTTGATATGGTCCGGAACCACTGCACCGAATCCATGGTCCACTCATACTAAATCCGGAACCACTGCACTGAATCCATGGTCCACTCATACTAAATCAGTGGATGTGTTTCAGGTTTAAGATAACAGACAAGCTTACGGCCCTACCTGATGAATTGTGGTCACCGTAGTCATATTTACCTATATTCGTAAAAGTCAATAAAATTACCAGAAAAGTATTAAAATACTTAATTCGGTCACACTGTCATTACGTTAGTACTATTAGTTATCTGTGCTGTCGAGCGGAGTCAACCGTAGTGCGGCCTCATCAGCGGTTCTGCGGTTGTCAGCCACAACCGCAACCGCAGATGCGGCCTCGCCCTTACTGATAAAAAAATTACACAGGGTTTATTACAGCTGTTATGTCAAAATTTTACAGCTGTTATGTCAAAATTTTGTATGGCAATTTTCACTTTAGGGTATACCTATAATGTATATGCTGATTATGTGAAAATTTCCATGCAAAATTTTGACATAATATGTAGCTGCTGCAACAAAAATACTAAATAAATTCAAATCTCCCGCGCTAAGAAAGTTTACTGGTGGCATAAACTGTAGCGCTAGTGTAGCCTCTGTAAGCAGTTTTGCAGTATGAAGTTGCAGTTCTTCTCTCGGAGTATAAGTGTTCTGTGGCTGTGCCAGTGGAAGTGGTGCAAATTACAAAATTTACCAAACTTTAGAATCTACGATATATTATAATATAATTTAGGTTTCTTGTTTAGTTATTAGCTTATTAGTGAAGTATTAGTAAACTAAAGGCAATGTGATTGTCTCATTTTTCAAATTTCGTTTCGGACGTAAACAAGTTTAAAATTAAACAAGAAACGGTTTTTGAAACCGGTTGATAAAGTATTGAAAGGTCCCCTGTATCATTTTAAAAGGTAGTAAACAGTGCAATTCAATCGAAGAGTAAGGTTTAATCACTATGGCTGATAGCACTACAGATGCGGGTATGCTGTGAGTATCTATAAATTTTAATATTTACATTTACATATAAAAGTAAAATACATACCTTTATGAGCAGTCAAAACGTGTCTAAGAAGGCAAGAGTGGCTGTGCATAGGGGTGTGCTTATCCCCACACTTATGTATGGTAGTGAAAGTTGGGTGTGGCAGAAGAAGCATGAAAGTAAAATTAATGCAGTGGAAATGAGAAGTCTGCGAAGTATAGCTGGAGTGAAATTGATGGACAAAAAAAGGAATAGCGTGATTAGAAAACAATGTGGTATAACTGAAGATGTAGTGACAAAGATAGAAAAAGGGATGTTTAGATGGTTTGGACATGTTTAGAGGATGGATGAAAATAGACTGACTAAACAGATCTATAAGGCCGAGAATGAATGGGCAAGCTGGTAGGGGTCATCCTCGGCGTACGCATGGTAACCAAATTGATGACCTGCTGGAAAAAGGCCAGGTCAAGAGTACCCTTAACCGGCGAGTGTGTATGAAAGCACTTATGAAAGTAGAAGAAGCGAAAGTGGTATGCCAGGATCGTAGCAAGTGGAAAGCCATAGTCTCTGCCTACCCCGATGGGAAACAGGCGTGATGATATGTATGTATGTATGTATAAAAGTAAAACTCGACCGTGTAGCCCCAACTTTTGCTCCGACTTTTGTACAACTTTTCTTAATACAGATTCTCATGAAAACAGTTACCTAGCACAATATTTTATGCCTATTGCAATGCAATCTAAGGTATAAACTATCATGCGAAAGTTTTAGGTGTCTTGGACGTTTGTTATTCTTCTTTCCCGCTTTTAATGGCTGAAATTTGGTACAGGGTTTGTATCAAATTTCAGCCACAGTCATTCCCAAACAGAATTCGACGTGGGTGGAGCCATGGGTTGTATCTAGTCTTATTCATACAACTAAAACATTCATTCATATTTTTTCAAGGGGGAACACTCAATGGCCCACTTCAATTTTGTGTTTGTTTTATTCTGTCACTCGCAATAAGACTGTTGTACTAGTTCACTGAGATTTTCATTACATTTTTGTTCACTGAGTTTTTTCACATTATATCCTCCGTGTTAATGCCGAAAGGATCTGTTCTGAAAAGGCAAAATAAAATTTAAAAAAAAATATTCCCCTTGAAATTTAAAAAAAAATTATTTAGGTTTGTTAAAATTTTTGCGAGTCTACCGGGGGTTCGGAAATGCTACAGACTGAGAAGAACACCCCAAGAAACTCAGTCTGGTCCCTCTTAATTCATCTTAGTATCTAATACAGTTTTTTTTGTATATGTAGAAAGGAGCAATTTGTGTCACTGCCAGGCAGCCTTGTCTTCTAGAAAGTCTTTAATGCTATAATAAGCTTTCTGGCACAATTTAAGTTTAATTAGTAACTGACAAATCTGTTATGGCTGTCGGCAATGTATTGTACATTGAAATGCAATTGCCCGCAAAAGAATTGCTTATTTTCTGCAGCCTAAATCTAGGGATAGCCAATTTATTCTTATTTCTTAAGTTTAGGTTATGGATATCACTATTATTAATACACGGAAGGATGTTGATATACTTAAACTTTTCTCTTAATGACTCCCGAAATCCCAATACCATAGATAGCCTGGACAGCCCTTTTCTGCAACACAAAGATACATTCGATGTCGGCAGTGTTACTTACGTTGTAACTACTTAGTAATCTGTGGCGTTACCCCATAATAGTATGACATAGGTCATGACACTGGAAATAGCTAAAGTAGACAAGACATGCTGTTCTTATGTCTGTCAGATGTCGGATTTTTTGAACGGCATAGGCTGCAGAGCTCAGTCTGCCCGAGACTTTCTTGATGTGAGGGCCGCACTGCAAGTTGGAGTCTAACTTTATGCCCGGAAAGACAGTCTCATCAACCAATTCTATTTGATCATCCCTAATCCTAATACTGGTGTTAACGAGCCTAAAATTTGGCTAGGTGAATCTAATACATTTTATTATATTCATTCACATATTCATTTAACAATAAATTCTATCTATCTATCTACCTTCACGCCAAATCCCTTGCGGGGTAGGCAGAAAGAACCGAGCACCACACGGCACGGTCCATACACACCACACTTGCTTCTTCAACTTTCATTTTTCTTTTCATGCACGTCGGTTCCTTCGGCTCTTGACACCACCTTTTTGGTCATGGTAGGTGAGTCGTGAGTCGTGGCCTTCCCCGACTCCTACGTCCATCCACTTTCGCGTTGTATATCTGTTTTGTCATTCTTTCATCTCCCATTCGCTCCACATGCCCGAACCATCGTAGCATGCCTCCCTACTTTAACACCGACACTTTCTTCCAGACCAACTCTCTTTCTTACATCTTCATTCCGAACGCGATCTGCGAGCGTTACTCCGCAGATTTTGCGTAGCACGCGCATCTCGACCGCGTTTAATCTACTTTCATGCATTTCCTGCCATACCCAACTCTCGCTTCCATACGTTAGCGTAGGTATCAGCACCGCACCACCTGTTCTGTTGACTAGTTCGGTTGTTATTAGTTTATATATTCTGTATACCCATTAGTTGGTACTACCAGTGGTACTACTGGTGGTACCACGAGTAAAAAAATTACCCGTGGTACTACCAAGTGGTCCCAGTAGTACCACGGGTAATTCAATTTTACCCGTGGTACTACTGGATCAAAAATGAATGAAGATCGGTTAAAACAAATGAAGATCTGTGAAAAGAAATGAAGATCGGTAAAACAAATGAATGTCTGTAAAAACAAGTGAAGATGGGTGAAAACAAATGAAGGTGGGTGAAAACAAATGAAGATCGGTAAAAATAAGTGAAGATCGGTAAAAACAATTGAAGATCGGTAAAAACAAGTGAAGATCGGTAAAAACAATTGAAGATCGACAAAAACAATTGAAGATCTGTCAAAACAAGTGAAGATCGGTGAAAACAAATAAAGGTGGGTGAAAAAAAATGAAGTTCGGAAAAAACAAGTGAAGATAGGTACAAGCAAAAATTAAAATTGTTAAAAAAGATGTACTTCTTCAAGGGCATTTATGTTAGAAAATTGCAATCAATCAGTAGGTTCTATTTAAATTGTCGCCTGATTTTTTTTATATCTTGTCTTTTTTTTCATATCTTACTGGATCTTCACCCAGGAAATACAAAAAAGGAACTAAGTTCATGTATTTTTACTTATTGGTACTTTATTTTAAAATCTGCAGAGAGCCTTAGCACTTCATTATATTTATGTTTAGATGTTGTTTTTGTTTATGACTATTCTACTTCCTAACCAACTTTAAAAAAGGACGAGGTCCTTTATTTAACTGTTTATTACCTCCATAACTTTTTGTGCACAAATTCAATCTTTATACAAACTTGTTTATTATCTAGATTGCATCACAAAAGTGTAGGTCTTTGATATTAAAATTATATTTTTTTCTTTACATCGAGCGCCATGATCTACCACGTTTAGGTTTGAATCGTGCATCTATGTATAGTTCATTTGTCATTGACAACGCTTTATTTGTAAACATACATCAAAGACAATCTTAGACAACAACAACAACACCAACAACAACAACAGCAACAGCAACAACAACTCAAAATACAATCTTTGACTACGCTTTCGTGAAATCCGCTAGGAAAACAGATGAGGCTGATTAGTTACTATTGGCTCCTTCAAGGCCACTACCTGACATTTACAGTTGTATGCTAATATGTATAGGACATACTAATTGCAATTGCGCAAATCACACGTTTTACAAAATATCATCATTCGTTTGCACCGATCTTTATTATTTGTTTTATCGATCTTCGTTTAGTTTTACCGATCTTCATTTGTTTTTCACGATCTTTACTTGTTTTTCAAGACTTTCATTTGTTTACATTCATCTTCATCTGGTTTTTTCGATCTTTATTTGAATTCACCGATCTTGACTTGTTCTCACCAATCTTCATTTGTTTTACCCATCTTCATTTGTTTTTATAGATGTGCATTTGTTTTTATCGATCTTTACTTGTTCTCACCAATCTTCATTTGTTTTTATCGATCTTTGCTTGTTTTACTGACGTTCATTTGTTTTACCGATCTTAATTTGATTTTACCGATTCATTTGTTTTTATCAATCTTCACTTGTTTTCACCAATCTTCATTTGTTTTACCGATTTTCATTTGTTTTCACCGATCTTTATTTGTTTTTACTGATCTTCATTTGGTTTTAAAGATGTGCATTTGTTTTTATCGATCTTTACTTGTTCTCACCAATCTTCATTTGTATTCGCGATCTTCGCTTGTTTTATTGACGTTCATTTGTTTTACCGATCTTCATTTGTTTTCACCGATCTTCATTTGTTTTTATCGATCTTTACTTGTTTTCACCAAGCTTCATTTGTTTTATCGATCTTCATTTGTTTTTATCGATCTTCATTTATTTTTATCCAGTGAAGTTGACGAAGTGGTTCCAGTAGTACCACTGGTAATTCAATTTTACCCGTGGTACTACTGGGACCACTTGGTAGTACCACGGGTAATTTTTTTACTCGTGGTACTACCAGTAGTACCACTGGTAGTACCACGCGCAAGAAAGGCAAAAATATCCGAAAAAGAAAATCCAAGTAGTCCGATCGTTAGTATCAAATCAAATCAGAAAAAAATACGGCAACGAGAAAGTCGGTTTCTACTGGTGTATCTTGATCGGTCAGTTGGTCCGGCCCAGCCGTCCACGTGTTCGGATTTGGTGCAGAGCAGACCACATTCAATGTGCAAACAAGCAGACCACGACGGTCTTCTGTTACATAATACTAATGATCTCCGCTGGATTGCTCTACAGACTGTTTGATATGGTCCGGAACCACTGCACCGAATCCATGGTCCACTCATACTAAATCCGGAACCACTGCACTGAATCCATGGTCCACTCATACTAAATCAGTGGATGTGTTTCAGGTTTAAGATAACAGACAAGCTTACGGCCCTACCTGATGAATTGTGGTCACCGTAGTCATATTTACCTATATTCGTAAAAGTCAATAAAATTACCAGAAAAGTATTAAAATACTTAATTCGGTCACACTGTCATTACGTTAGTACTATTAGTTATCTGTGCTGTCGAGCGGAGTCAACCGTAGTGCGGCCTCATCAGCGGTTCTGCGGTTGTCAGCCACAACCGCAACCGCAGATGCGGCCTCGCCCTTACTGATAAAAAAATTACACAGGGTTTATTACAGCTGTTATGTCAAAATTTTACAGCTGTTATGTCAAAATTTTGTATGGCAATTTTCACTTTAGGGTATACCTATAATGTATATGCTGATTATGTGAAAATTTCCATGCAAAATTTTGACATAATATGTAGCTGCTGCAACAAAAATACTAAATAAATTCAAATCTCCCGCGCTAAGAAAGTTTACTGGTGGCATAAACTGTAGCGCTAGTGTAGCCTCTGTAAGCAGTTTTGCAGTATGAAGTTGCAGTTCTTCTCTCGGAGTATAAGTGTTCTGTGGCTGTGCCAGTGGAAGTGGTGCAAATTACAAAATTTACCAAACTTTAGAATCTACGATATATTATAATATAATTTAGGTTTCTTGTTTAGTTATTAGCTTATTAGTGAAGTATTAGTAAACTAAAGGCAATGTGATTGTCTCATTTTTCAAATTTCGTTTCGGACGTAAACAAGTTTAAAATTAAACAAGAAACGGTTTTTGAAACCGGTTGATAAAGTATTGAAAGGTCCCCTGTATCATTTTAAAAGGTAGTAAACAGTGCAATTCAATCGAAGAGTAAGGTTTAATCACTATGGCTGATAGCACTACAGATGCGGGTATGCTGTGAGTATCTATAAATTTTCATATTTACATTTACATATAAAAGTAAAATACATACCTTTATGAGCAGTCAAAACGTGTCTAAGAAGGCAAGAGTGGCTGTGCATAGGGGTGTGCTTATCCCCACACTTATGTATGGTAGTGAAAGTTGGGTGTGGCAGAAGAAGCATGAAAGTAAAATTAATGCAGTGGAAATGAGAAGTCTGCGAAGTATAGCTGGAGTGAAATTGATGGACAAAAAAAGGAATAGCGTGATTAGAAAACAATGTGGTATAACTGAAGATGTAGTGACAAAGATAGAAAAAGGGATGTTTAGATGGTTTGGACATGTTTAGAGGATGGATGAAAATAGACTGACTAAACAGATCTATAAGGCCGAGAATGAATGGGCAAGCTGGTAGGGGTCATCCTCGGCGTACGCATGGTAACCAAATTGATGACCTGCTGGAAAAAGGCCAGGTCAAGAGTACCCTTAACCGGCGAGTGTGTATGAAAGCACTTATGAAAGTAGAAGAAGCGAAAGTGGTATGCCAGGATCGTAGCAAGTGGAAAGCCATAGTCTCTGCCTACCCCGATGGGAAACAGGCGTGATGATATGTATGTATGTATGTATAAAAGTAAAACTCGACCGTGTAGCCCCAACTTTTGCTCCGACTTTTGTACAACTTTTCTTAATACAGATTCTCATGAAAACAGTTACCTAGCACAATATTTTATGCCTATTGCAATGCAATCTAAGGTATAAACTATCATGCGAAAGTTTTAGGTGTCTTGGACGTTTGTTATTCTTCTTTCCCGCTTTTAATGGCTGAAATTTGGTACAGGGTTTGTATCAAATTTCAGCCACAGTCATTCCCAAACAGAATTCGACGTGGGTGGAGCCATGGGTTGTATCTAGTCTTATTCATACAACTAAAACATTCATTCATATTTTTTCAAGGGGGAACACTCAATGGCCCACTTCAATTTTGTGTTTGTTTTATTCTGTCACTCGCAATAAGACTGTTGTACTAGTTCACTGAGATTTTCATTACATTTTTGTTCACTGAGTTTTTTCACATTATATCCTCCGTGTTAATGCCGAAAGGATCTGTTCTGAAAAGGCAAAATAAAATTTAAAAAAAAATATTCCCCTTGAAATTTAAAAAAAAATTATTTAGGTTTGTTAAAATTTTTGCGAGTCTACCGGGGGTTCGGAAATGCTACAGACTGAGAAGAACACCCCAAGAAACTCAGTCTGGTCCCTCTTAATTCATCTTAGTATCTAATACAGTTTTTTTTGTATATGTAGAAAGGAGCAATTTGTGTCACTGCCAGGCAGCCTTGTCTTCTAGAAAGTCTTTAATGCTATAATAAGCTTTCTGGCACAATTTAAGTTTAATTAGTAACTGACAAATCTGTTATGGCTGTCGGCAATGTATTGTACATTGAAATGCAATTGCCCGCAAAAGAATTGCTTATTTTCTGCAGCCTAAATCTAGGGATAGCCAATTTATTCTTATTTCTTAAGTTTAGGTTATGGATATCACTATTATTAATACACGGAAGGATGTTGATATACTTAAACTTTTCTCTTAATGACTCCCGAAACCCCAATACCATAGATAGCCTGGACAGCCCTTTTCTGCAACACAAAGATACATTCGATGTCGGCAGTGTTACTTACGTTGTAACTACTTAGTAATCTGTGGCGTTACCCCATAATAGTATGACATAGGTCATGACACTGGAAATAGCTAAAGTAGACAAGACATGCTGTTCTTATGTCTGTCAGATGTCGGATTTTTTGAACGGCATAGGCTGCAGAGCTCAGTCTGCCCGAGACTTTCTTGATGTGAGGGCCGCACTGCAAGTTGGAGTCTAACTTTATGCCCGGAAAGACAGTCTCATCAACCAATTCTATTTGATCATCCCTAATCCTAATACTGGTGTTAACGAGCCTAAAATTTGGCTAGGTGAATCTAATACATTTTATTATATTCATTCACATATTCATTTAACAATAAATTCTATCTATCTATCTACCTTCACGCCAAATCCCTTGCGGGGTAGGCAGAAAGAACCGAGCACCACACGGCACGGTCCATACACACCACACTTGCTTCTTCAACTTTCATTTTTCTTTTCATGCACGTCGGTTCCTTCGGCTCTTGACACCACCTTTTTGGTCATGGTAGGTGAGTCGTGAGTCGTGGCCTTCCCCGACTCCTACGTCCATCCACTTTCGCGTTGTATATCTGTTTTGTCATTCTTTCATCTCCCATTCGCTCCACATGCCCGAACCATCGTAGCATGCCTCCCTACTTTAACACCGACACTTTCTTCCAGACCAACTCTCTTTCTTACATCTTCATTCCGAACGCGATCTGCGAGCGTTACTCCGCAGATTTTGCGTAGCACGCGCATCTCGACCGCGTTTAATCTACTTTCATGCATTTCCTGCCATACCCAACTCTCGCTTCCATACGTTAGCGTAGGTATCAGCACCGCACTGTGTACTGCGAGCTGGGCCTTTTGACTTGAGGTTTTGGTACCCAAAAGTTTGCCTAACGCTCCATTCACACTATTTCCCGCAGTTACCCTCCTTTCTACATCAGCGGTGTACCGTCCATCCCTGCTAAATGCACATCCAAGATATACAAACTCATCCACCTGTTCCAGCACTACATCATTTACAGTTATCCTGGCATTCGTTCTGTTCTCTTCTCTTTCGAATACAATCACTTTCGTTTTAGTCGCGTTCAAATGTAAGCCTCTCATTAGACAATCATCTTTCATCGTTGTGAGTGTGACTAGTGACTGTAGTTCTGATGGCGATTCGGCTATGAGCACGGCATCATCTGCATACAGCAAACAGTTCACAAGTAAGTCACCAAGCCAGGCAATCCAACATTCATCGATCTTACTCTCTTAAGACAATCGTCCAGGTAGAGGACAAACAGCCCGGCCGACAGCACGCAACCCTGTCTGACGCCAATGTTGACGTCAAACCAGGGAGACAGGCTGCCGCCCACCCGCACACATGCCTTACAGCCGACATATGCAGGCTGCACGGCACGGAGCAGCGCACCATCAATCCCGTATCCTGGCAATATATCCCAGAGATCCTTCCATACAACTCTGTCAAATGCTTTCTCCATGTTCGCAAAACCGCAGAAAACCTTCCGGCCTACAGCCAGCTGCTTCTCTACAATGTTGCGGAGCGAAAACCGTGGTCCATACATCCCCTTCCATTTCGGAAACCACCCTGCGCCTCCCACAGTAATCCGTCAGATTCGACCCTCATTCTCCTTTCAATAATTTTGCCATACACTTTAGCTGCTGCACTGATGGCCCTATAGTTGGCGCACTCCATACGTGAGCCCTTGCCTTTATACAAGGCCACGATGATAGCACGCCTCCAGTCCATTGGGACCCTTCCAGTCTTCCTGCATAGATTGCTCAATGACCAGAAGGCGTCCCGGACGCAAGGACCATCTAATTTGATCATTTCAGCAGATATCCTATCAATTCCCGCAGACTTTCCATTTTTCAATCTTCGTATCGACCATTCAATCTCTTCCAAAGTAATATCTGAGCAAATCGCACAAAAATGTATACTCCCCTGTTTTTCAGCTGTCCCCCGAAATTAAGGTGTAATGGTCACACAACTGAGGTCACATGTCGGTATCTAATGGTATGAAAATCAAGTTATAAAAATAATTACGATACTTATTCATCTAAATGAATGGGTAACGTAAAAATAATAACATTATCAAATGAATTTAATAAAAACTAAGGCTTAAATAGTCAGAAACAAGCTAAAATAAGGTCACATACCTGAGATGAAAAATTTGTTCACTGATATTGCCGGTACAAACACGAACTTTCGCAAACACTTTTTTAACACCACTGACAATTCCCGCTTTCTTGTGAAATGTCAACCTAATGGTGTTGCCAATACAGCAAAAAAAATCTACTGTTTCCATATAATTTTATAGAAATATCGGGTCACAAAACTGAATGTTCCGGGAAGTTCAATATTTTAGACTCAAAATAATTTACATTTTATTTCAAAATTTACTATGGTGTGTTATAGTTTCTGTTTACGTCCTTATGCATAATTAATTCTACCGTGATAAAAATAAAAAAAACATACCGTTCTCTATGAAAATATAGAATAATGTAAATTTTTGTGCGTGAGATTAGGGAAGGGACAGCTAAAAATTACTCTTTTCTCATTAATAAAAAGTGTTAAATTTAAATCTCACAGTATTTATATTAAATATTGTGTTCTCAACATGATAAATAATGAACGAGTAATTCACTCAGCAGTTAAAAGTAAATAATTAGATATAACCATGTCTTAAATTTTAACCTTAATTTCGGGGGACAGCTGAAAAACGGGAGTATACATTTTTGTGAAAATGCTCATCTCCGCTTGATGCTTGCACTGCAAGATCAGTCACCGACTCCCTCGCAGTGCCCGCATCCGGAAGATATTCATACATTTCTCCAAAGTACTCATTCCACCGCTCTAACACCTCGAATGAGTCCGCTAGTCCGCTAGAATGTCCCCAGCTTTACTCTTTATCTTATCCATCCTGGAAACTGTCGAACAGCTCCGAGACTTCTTGACCTCCCTCCAAAAGAGTTTAGTATCTGTCTCGAAGTTCCTCGTCAGTTTCTCTTCCGCAATCAAATTTATTCTTTCACGCTTCACTTTTACTAAAGCTTTGACTTCCCCTCCCCTTCCGCTTAGTCTCTGTGACACATAATACATCCAGGCATCGCTCATTCATTACATCTATCAATTCATCCATCTTATTTTCCATACGACCACTTACACTCCACGTGCCTATCCTGCACTCGTCTCTTCGCATCCCGCCAGACTTGGCGCTGCGTGAAGGGTGGCGGCCCCCTTCGCCGCATGCGCATGCATTCGTATCGACGCGACGGGGGCATACGGTTCACTGTCTATTTGCATAAAATAATAAAGAAATGTAAAATCGAAACAATAAACATTACTGGTCACAAACTAATCCTTTGCGGGTAACCGAAGCGCATCGTCAGGTGCGATTTTCATTTAATTGTTGATGCAGAATTATGAAGGATAGAGTATGTATTTTATTTTAAAATTTATGACGGAACGTTGACGACTTTTAAGTATCTATGTTGAAATTTTCAACGAACTGTTTGAAGAGCTTTGAGAGAATTTCCCACTGGCTCAGATCAACCATGTATTTTTTTCAACAAGATGGAGCTCCAGCCCATAATAGCCGTATAGTAAAAGAGTTTGGCGACAATCTTATTGCAACGCATCATGGGGTCCTGTGCCTTGGCCAGCGAGATCCCCGGATCCTACCTCCTTAGATTACTTTCTCTGGGGGAATGTCAAAAAACAAAATTTAAAAAGACACGTATGACTCAGTAAGTAGATGACTTGAAACGTTCTTTGGAGAATTTTCTCAACGAAATCAATAACATTGTAATATTGAATGCAGTACGATCCTTGAGGTCTCTAATCCAGCTATGCATTGAAAACAATGGTCTACATTTTGAACAATAAATCAGTTAACGTAAGAAAAAAAAATAGTAGATTGTACTACAAGTGCATAAAAGAAGCCATTTTATACGAGACGTTTATCCGCCCGAGCCAAAGGTTAAACAACATATTTATACTGTGGCGAGGGTGGATATTAAGTCGAGGATAAAATGGGTTTTATGATCGAGTTATACACTCTGCTT
Organism: Miltochrista miniata; assembly: GCA_933228765.1. Lineage (NCBI taxonomy): Eukaryota > Metazoa > Arthropoda > Insecta > Lepidoptera > Erebidae > Miltochrista > Miltochrista miniata. Next base: position 24,833,376 of record OW121751.1, read on the forward strand.
TTCACTTCGATTGCAAGGAAATGAAACAGTGATATTGTAAATAAAAGTCTTTAATTAAAATTAAAAGTAACATTTGAACAAAAAAAAAACAAGTTATTTAATAGCGTTTTATTATGTTTGGTTCATAGAGTAACACGATCTTCACGGTACCGTCTCTACGGTCTAGTATGGCCATATTGTTTTAGAAGAAGAAAAAGAACTTTATGCACTAGATCATAAAATGTTGTTTTAGTCCGCATACACCCAGCATAAACAAGAACTTTACGAGTATAAGAAGTGAAATAGTAGATTGTACTACAAGTGCATAAAAGAAGCCATTTTATACGAGACGTTTATCCGCCCGAGCCAAAGGCGAGGGTAAAATGGGTTTTATGATCGAGTTATACACTCTGCTTTTCACTTCGATTGCAAGGAAATGAAACAGTGATATTGTAAATAAAAGTCTTTAATTAATTTTTTTTGGGTGTAAGGGGCCCCACCACCACCAAATTTTCGGGGGCCCAAGCGACCTCACCTACACGCGGTGCACCTGTTAACCAACGAACGAGGCTCCGCGAATTTAGGTACCCACATGGTGGCCTAGGCTCCCATATGGGTGCCAGGTGGTACAAAGTGTTGGTCCGGGGGGTACCACCGTGCAGCTGTGAAAAGCCCCCCAAGTAATCCAGCCCCGGTTGGGTTGCGTTCGGGGTTCAGCAGCTGCACAGCCGGGCCCGGGGCGATGTTTGATGCAGCAGGGGGGGACCAGTAGGCGCTAAGCGGATTCTAGTGTGGCTGACGGGGGTCGACCCGCCGGCCAGGGAGACCCGTAGAAACGGTTTTACCGCTGGCCGCCCGCGGCATAGTATAGGGGCCCAACTGGGACTAACTACCCTGGGAGGCTGCCCCACCAGGCCGCGCATAATCCCGATGTGGTTCGTCGTGCCGGATGGTGACCGGACTGGGACCCGGCGACCACACTCGGGGGGGTACGGGGGCCCTTCCGTCCGGCGGGTCGGCTTCCGTCTCACCACACAGTCATAGATGAAGCTAGCCCCTACGCCTTGTCACTCACTGCTGCAGCAAATGTCACTCCGTCTTCACGTCTCCCTTTCCCAGCAATCATGGCAGTGCAAAAAAGAAAATCAGGTACCACAGCGGCCGCTACTACTCCCAGTAACGTCCTGTTTGAGGTGGAGTTCGCTAACATCCGCGGACTCCATGCCAACCTCAACGTCGTCCATCACCATCTAGAGACGGCACGGCCAGCTGTGATGTTCCTAACGGAGACGCAAATACTCCGCCCTGCCGATCAGTCGTACCTTAGTTACCCCGGCTATATCATCGAGGAACTATTTCGAGAAAAAGCCGGGGTGTGCACGTTCGTTAGGGCGGATGTTTGCTGTCGCCGGCTGCGCTGCCTTGAGGACCCTTCCCTCTCCGTCCTATGGCTGCACGTAGATCACGGCTCCATGAGTCAGATCTACGTGTGTGTCTATCGATCCCACACAGGGACAGCTGAGATGATGAGGCTGTATCAGCACCTCAGCGAGGGGGCTGATGACGCGCAGATACGGTTCCCGAACGCCGAGTTGGTTTTTCTGGGGGACTTCAATGGTCACCACATTGAGTGGTTGGGGTCCCTCAAGACAGATCCTGCGGGACGGGCCACCCACGCGTTCGCACTCTCCCATGGTCTGACCCAGGTGGTACGCGGGATTACGCGCATACCGGACAGGTCAGACCATGAACCCGCCCTGCTGGACTTACTGCTGACGAGTAATCCAGCACAGTACAGTGCGACGGTTAGCGCCCCACTGGGTACATCCGACCACTGTGTTGTGCGTGCCCGCCTGCAGGTACCGTCCCCTGCAAGGGCAGTAGAGGTGACGCGGCGACTGTGGCACTACTCGTCAGCAGACTGGGACGGACTACGAGAATACTTTGCAGCCGTCCCGTAGAGTCAGCGCTGCTTTGCAGGGAGGGCTTCATCGGAAAGCGCCTCTGCGGTTGCTGGTGAAATCACATTAGGTATGGAATACTACATTCCATACACTGATGTCGCCAGCATCCGCAAAGCCCGCCCCTGGTTCGGGCGTGAGTGTGCCGTAGCTGTTCAACAAAAACAGGCGGCTTACCGCGCCTGGATCAGGGCTCGAGCTGTGCGCGACCCGAATGTGGCCCGCCTCAAGGCAGCGTACAACAGAGCCACTAGGTCCAGTAAGAGAGCCTTCAAGAGAGCGGACGCCCAGCGCGTCACGCGGCTTGATCAGGAGCTCACGTCACATCCGACGGGCAGCCGTGGATACTGGCAACTAGCCAAAGCCGTGCAGGCCAACTTTTGCAAGCCCTCGCTGCCGCCGCAGTGCTATCCTGACGGATCACTGGCTCACAAGGCCCAAGAGAAAGCGGAAATGCTGGCCAAGCTCTTTGCGGCTAATTCCCGGGTCGATGACTGTGGCAAGCAACCTCCCACTATCGCCAACTGTGGAACCACGATGCCTGAAATTGTAATCCGGCAGTGCGATGTGCGGGCGGTGCTACGGTCACTCGACACGCGGAAAGCCAGTGGTCCTGATGGCATTCCGGCCGTGGTGCTGAGGAATTGTGCAGCTGAATTGTCTCCAACGCTAACACGCCTGTATCGCCTTTCGTATTCGTCGGGAGAAGTGCCGGAGGCTTGGAAGGAGGCGAACGTCGGATCCAGCCAACTATCGCCCCATAGCCGTAACCACCGTCATCTGCAAGGTGTTCGAGCTAATCATCAACAAACAGCTCATGCGCTATCTGGAGGATCACTCGTTAATTAACGATCGCCAATATGGCTTTAGGCCGAAACGATCAACGGGTGACCTCCTAGCGTACATAACGCACACCTGGGGTGAGGCTATGGAGAGGCACGGCGAATCTCTGGCTATTGGCCTAAACATCGCAAAAGCCTTTGATAGGGTATGGCATGCGTCGCTTCTTTCCAAGCTGCCGTCATATGGTTTATCGCATCAGTTGTGCCGCTGGTTGGCCAGCTTCCTGAACGGGCGACGGATTCGGGTCCTCTGTGATGGTCAGGCTTCCTGTTTTTTTCAGGTAAATGCCGGAGTACCACAGGGATCGGTATTGTCCCCAACTCTCTTTCTTCTGCATATCAATGACATGCTGTCCCTTGGGTGCATTCATTGTTATGCGGATGACAGTACTCTTCATGGGAGCTATTCTGGCCGTCCAGCGGCAGGGCGAGGCGACGTGGATGAGAAGAGACGACAACTCGTGGCGGATCTCGATCTGGACCTGGGCCGCATTGCCCAATGGGGTTCAGACAACCTGGTCGAGTTCAATGCCAGAAAAACACAGGCGTGTGCGTTTACAGCTAACAAGTCCCCATTCCTACCCCTGCCCTCTCTTCAGAGCATTACAATTCCACTAAAGGACAACCTGGAGATCCTCGGTATAGACGTCCGGCGTGAGCTCAATCACAAAAACTACATAGAGAGCTGTATTGGTCTGGCCTCGCGGAAACTGGGAATCCTGAATAAGGTGAGACGGTATTTCACGCCACATCAGAGATGTTAACTGTACAAGACGCAGATTCGTCCCTGCGTCGAGTACTGTTCTCACCTTTGGGATGACTCCGCGAGGTACTTGTTAGACGCGCTTGACGCTATGCAGAGACGTGCTATCCGAATAATTGGTTGTCCTGAGGTGACGGGAGGCCTCGAACCTTTGTCGCAGCGAAGAACCATAGCGTCCTTGGCTGCCTTCTATCGAATGTATCACGGCGAATGTTCTGAAGAGCTCTTCAACCTGATCCCACCATCTCCTTTCCGATCCCGAACAACGCGTGCCGGGCAGAGATGCCACTCATACACAGTGGAGAGAATCTTCGCCAGAACCGAGCGTTTCAAAAGATCGTTCCTCTGTCGAACTATAAAAACATGGAACGACCTGCCCGCACACGTCTTTCCCTCATCTTACAATCCCGGGTTCTTCAAGAGGAGCGTGAAGAGGCACATCACAGGGCCGCCAACTTGAGGACCACTGTAAGAAGTGGCCCCCAATCGCTAGATGCGCCACTGCTTTTTTACCATCAGGCTGGTGGCGACGTCAATTTGGCGAGCTGAATATAAAAAAAAAAATAAAAAAAAATAAAAAAGTAACATTTGAACAAAAAAAAAACAAGTTATTTAATAGCGTTTTATTATGTTTGGTTCATAGAGTAACACGATCTTCATGGTACCGTCTCTACGGTCTAGTATGACCATATTGTTTTAGAAGAAGAAAAAGAACTTTATGCACTAGATCATAAAATGTTGTGTAACGTTGTGAAACAACGGGGGCAAATATTGATTAACATTAGGGGTTTAGAATCGAAAATTAGATCAACATATGAAAGCGCCATCTACCGAGTAAGTGTCGAAACGGCGGAAACCTTATTCGTATTTAAAAAGCGGTCTTGACGATTGAGTAGTTTCGAGTGGTGCCGCTAGAGGCGCTGTACAAACATATATAAACAACCGCGCGCGAATTTCAAAGAGCATTACTAAAATAATCTAAATATACTAGTCGCGAAGGCGCAGGTGCATCAGAGTTTAATTTTATCTAAAGTGAAGAAATATAGTAAGGAGCCAAGTACTCCCAAAGTGATCAGCGATTTAGCTGCGAGCGTCAATAACCCCATCATTGGGTGAGTCAAATTAATTATAACGAATCTAGATTTTTAAAACAGTGAAAATTAACGGCTGTTGGTCAACCCTGTTATGGGAGGGTAGATTACAGGGGTGTGAAAAAAAGGTCTCTGTAAAATTAGTAGATAACCAAACATTGTAAGGCAACCGACTCTCAAATGGTTTAACGGGGATCGGCTGTCTTAGCAATGGGCGGGAAAAAGGGTTCCAGCTAACCCGTCTTCTGGAACATTCCAGGGTTCACCCTACGGGTTCGAAGAAACTATCTACCCTACGGATTGGGAAAATCCACCCTTCTGGTGCCACGAAGGTGAAGACGCACCCTTCGATTATACGAGCGATCGTCCACCCTACGTTTTGAAAACACCGTGCCAGCCGAACTTGTGGACGGCACGGCTACCTGGCGGACTGCATCAACATCCTGGAGCCACCAAGATAAGTCGAACCCTGAAGGACTATCGGAAATCGCGAAAACCCTTGCTGCCCGATATTGCCACAACCCACGACCCCCAAGTGCTAAAATCTGATTCCAATAAATTATTAATTTTTCATGTGTTAAATTCTATCTTGTTATTTCTCTCTCCTTTCCTGAAAGCATAGCGTTTCAGTTGTTTTAGTCCGCATACACCCAGCATAAACAAGAACTTTACGAGCATAAGAAGTGAAATAGTAGATTGTACTACAAGTGCTTAAAAGAAGCCATTTTATACGAGACGTTTATCCGCCCGAGCCAAAGGCGAGGGTGGATATTAAGTCGAGGATAAAATGGGTTTTATGATAGAGTTATACACTCTGCTTTTCACTTCGATTGCAAGGAAATGAAACAGTGATATTGTAAATAAAAGTCTTTAATTAAAATTAAAAGTAACATTTGAACAAAAAAAAACAAGTTATTTAATAGCGTTTTATTATGTTTTGTTCATAGAGTAACACGATCTTCATGGTACCGTCTCTACGGTCTATTATGGCCATATTGTTTTAGAAGAAGAAAAAGAACTTTATGCACTAGAGCATAAAATGTTGTTTTAGTCCGCATACACCCAGCATAAACAAGAACTTTACGAGCATAAGAAGTGAAAAAGTATTTTGTTATAGATGAGCTGTTTAGTTTGCCGTATGTCATTACTTCGCAGAATAAGATCCTTAATAGCAAAACCATCATAAAGTGTGATAATAATTAATATATCGCACGTCCTCAAAAAAACTGTCATAACCCAAAAATAGTAGTTTTGAGATATAAGCATTTAAAGTTTTTTTTTGACTTATCAATGCTATAGTGATTAAATGGCTTATTGTTGACATCAAATGACTCATTCATTTGGTGCTATATTTAGAAGCCAAGAGGAGAGTATTGTAAAAAGCACAATTTTGTAAATAATATTATGACTATTTCAACAAAAATTAAAAAAAAGGGTATGATATGACACTTTTTTACATTTAATTAGGTTCAATAAAACAAAATTGCAATCTAATCACTGCTTTATTTGTATTTTCACAATAATTATAATAGCTAAACAACATTTCTTTAAACTCAATAGGCATTACATAATTTAAATATTAAACTAAAAATTATAAAATCAGCCTTTTAGCATTGTTAATCTTAACGGTGCGAGCGGTGCTACGGTCACTTGACACGCGGAAAGCCAGTGGTCCTGATGGCATTCCGGCGGTGGTGTTGAGGAAATGTGCAACCGAATTGTCTCCAACGCTCACACGCCTGTATCGCCTTTCATACTCGTCGTGGGAAGTGCTAGAGGCTTGGAAGGAGGCGAACATCCTACCGATCCCCAAGAAAGAGTATCGGTCGGACGTTCGCCTACCTAACTACCGCCCCATAGCCGTAACCACTGTCATCTGCCAGGTGTTCGAGCTAATTATCAACATGCGCTGCCTGCAGGATCACTCGCTTATTAGCGATCGTCAATATGGCTTTAGGCTGAAACAATTAACGGGTAACCTCCTAGCATACATAACACACACCTGGGGTGACGCTATGGAGAGGCACGGCGCGTCTCTCGCTATTGATCTAGACATCGCTAAAGCCTTTGATAGGGTATGGCATGCGTCGCTTCTTTCCAAGCTGCCGGTTTATGTCTCTCGCCTCAGTTGTGCCGCTTGTTGGCCAGCATTAGCTTTAAATGGCTTCCGGCTTTTTGCGAGTAAATGCTATAGTACCACAAGAATCGATATTGTCCCCAACTCTCTTCCTTCTGCATATCAATGACATGCTGTCCCCTGGGTGTATGCATTGTTATGCGGATGATAGTACTCTGCATGCGAGCTATTCTGGCCGGCAAATGGATGGGCGACATGACGTGGAGGAGAAGAGACGGCAACTTGTGGCGGATCTCGACCGGGACCTGGGAGTGGGACGCATTGCCAAATGGGGTTCAGACAACCTGGTCGAGTTCATTGCCCAAATAACACAGGCGTGTGCGTTTACAGCTACGAAGTCCCCATTCCTACCCCTACCCCTACCCTCTCTTCAGAGCATTCCGATTCCACTAAAGGACAACCTGGAGATCCTCGGTATAGACGTCCGGCGTGAGCTCAATCACAAAAACAACATAGAGAGTTGTATTAGGCTGGCCTCGCGGAAACTAGGAGTCCTAAGTAAGGTGAGACGGTACTTCACGCCACATCAGAGATGTTTACTATACAAGACGCAGATTCGTCCCTGCTTTGAATACTGTTCTCACCTTTGGGATGACTCCACGAAGTACTTACTAGACGCGCTTGACGCTATGCAGAGACGTGCTATCCGAATAATTGGTTGTCTTGAGGTGACGGGAGGCCTCGAACCGTTAGCGTAGCGAAGAACCATAGAGTTCTTAGCTGCCTTGTACCGAATGTATCAGGGCGAGTGTTTTGAGGAGCTCTTCAACCTGATCCCACCCTCTTCATTCCGATCCCCAACAACGCGAGCCATGCAATGTTACCACTCATACACAGTAGGGAATTTTCGCCAGAACTAAGTGTTTCAAAAGATCGTTGAAACATTACTATTTGAATCTTACTGTTTTGTTCTGCTGAAAAATTATAGTTTTCTTCGTGACTGTTTCCTAGTCGTAGCCTTTTTCAGTAGGTACAGCTTTCTTAATACATGTCTGCAATAGTTGTAGGTAACGTAAAAATATAACATTAGAATTATAGTAATAATAGTTATGTAGTTAAAACAGTACAATACAATGGATTAACAGGTAACCAAAATACAATGCGACTGTTATTCATTCATTTGTCAATTTGAATTAACAAATAAATATTGCGAAAAATAGTCGTATTATATATATGGCATCGTATTTATAACTGAATATAAATAAAATTTAAAAAATAAATTTAAAAAAAGTACCATAACTCATATTACAACTGTTTTCTGTTCATCAAAATTGTGAACGTAGAAATAATTTGACGATTATATTGCCATAACTTGTGGTATGACACTTTTTTACATTACATAATAACATAACTTCAATTGTGTTTGTAGTAAAAGACAGAATTATTTTATCTTACGACAGTTTTTGCCCCTTTGAAACAAAATAATTGCCAAAAGTCTTACCTTCAATATAGTTGTATCACAGCTTAAGACGTTTTTCAGCAGCTTAAATACGCGTTCACCTGTTACAAGCAGTGATGCGGCACTGTTGAGGATTGGGTCAAGTCGATTATCGTTCTCTAAAAAACTGTCAGTTGTGCCATCTAGCGACTTTTTTTAACGTTATCGTTGTGGCGGTTTTATTGAATGATTTAGTATGGAAAACTGAACTTAAGTATAGCAATATCTAAAAATGTAATATTTCTGTGTTATGACAGTTTTTCAGAGGACGTGCGATATGTATTGTGTTTTTTTTAAATGGGTTCGATTCCCAGCTAGGATTCTTGGTTTTTCAAAATCTAATGATGATGTTTTTAAGTTTCATCAAAATCGGACTCGTGACTCTTTTGAGCATTTTCGCTATTCCTTTTAGTTTCGGATTTGGCCATCCAATCCCGTTTGAAAAATTCATTCTGTACCTATACCTAACTATTACTTGCGCAAAGACATTCCACCATTTAAAAAACTTCTTGTTTCTTTATGTGAATGTGGTTTGTTCCGTGGCCAAAAATCGTCATTATCATTATGCTTGGTTTTGAAAGAAAAAGAATTTTGTTTTAAAAAATCGGACAAACGTAAAATATTGATGGAGCGTCACGCACGACGTTGCTATGGCTTGCTGCGAATTTTTGAGCAAAACCATAAAGATATCAGATTGGTCAAATGTTATTTTCATTGACTATATTTAGTTAAATAAAAACCACACAGTATCTAAGAAAGTAAGAACTGGACACCGCCGCTTCCACTCGTTTAGTGCCAATGAGAAAAGGTGAACGCCTTACCTTAAGCCATGCAGGGTCTACGAAAGGATTCGTGTCAGATGCTTTACTGACCTTTAAATCCAAGAAAACAGTGGACTACCACGAAGAAATGAACGCGGAGATATACGAAGGATGGTTAATAGAAATGATGCTATCTCTGGAAGAACCGTCGTTAAGAGCCTACCAGATGCCAAATTCTTGAAAGAAGATAGAAGATATACCTACATTTTAGCGTGCAAGACAGAGACAGATGCGGTCGGGTTTTGTGCGTTTTTAACGATATAAATTAATCATAAAAAAAATATAAAAAATATAATTAATAACCAATATCAAAACAGTGGTCTAGTAATGAAGATTTTACTATTGTCTTTATTATGAATATTTTATATTATAAAAACAACTTAAAACTTATGAGATCTCGGTTAAAATATCACTGTTGGGAGTCACGGGACATCCTTCCTGAGGGCTTACCCGGGGCTCTCAACCATAGGCTGTTAGGCGTGGCGTGAGGTTTTTTAGTCGGTAAGAGTCCGGCATAACATCCTATGAGGATTTTCCCTCACGTTAAACAAAAAAAAAAAAAAAAAAAAGGTTAAAATATCAAGAAATCGAGGTATTTTCAACACAAAAATCTATCGAGGATTTTATCAGCAATCGTGTTTCTAGCCTAGAGCGTTTACTCTCTCGCTTGAGGCCATGGTGCGAGCCATGCTCTCCAGCGGGAGTAAGTGGGACTGCGCCGCCTCTTTCTGCGAGCAGGTCATGCTCGCGAAGGAGGCGGCGGGCCGGGTGCGGGAGAGAACTCTCCCACCCGAGTTCCGCAGTCGGCGCCCTGGGCGCCGCCGACGTGTCTTCGCCGAGGACTATCGGCCTCCATGACCGGGGGTCTGAGGACGGTGAGAGGGCCGCTCACCGTCCTTACAGAAGCAGGCCCATGACGGCAGCGTGACGTGAGCACTCACGCACGCCCCCCCTTAGAAGCGGGGTCACACCCGAAACCCCCCATAGACGCGGGACTGCACCCGAACCACCCCCTGGGCGAGGCCGCATTGGCGGCCGTAGGTCTGTTGGGAGTCACGGGACATCCTTCCTGAGGGCTTACCCGGGGCTCTCAACAATAGGCTGTTGGGCGTTACGTGAGGTTTTTTAGTCGGTAAGAGTCCGGCATAGCATCCTACGAGGATTTTCCCTCACGTAAAAAAAAAAAAAAAAAAAAAAAAAAGCCTAGAGCGTTTTTAGTTCGTGAACTGAAGTTGTCTGTGTTAAAATTTTAATTCATTAAACCTCACGAGTCCTGAGATCTAGATCAAAGTAATAGTCTATTTGGCGTCAGACTGACTCTTAATTATATATAACAGACAAATTGATAAAATGAAGGACAATCCGCTCGAAACAATACCCATCCCCGTTTTACGGCAAACAAAGTAGGTACCTATTGCGAATGAATGGTGAAAACAATCGGTTATATAATTATGTGTTTTGGTTGTTTTTGATACCTTTTTTATAAAAATTTTAAACACTAATCAAATAAATTGCGATTGTGGACAACAGGACAAAATGAACGTATCCCTTGCTTGAAGGTCTGAAATCGCAACTGGCAAGTAAGGGCGTTTATTTAATATCTGCTTAACTTCTCGCCAATATCAATAAAATAGAAACGTAACAACACATGAACGCAGGAAGTATGGCATTAATCGAAATTTAGGACAAGCGAACTTAAAACTCCACCGTGCGCCACTTCTATTTCTGTGTAGACTTAAGTATCCGCCTGTTATATTTCCTTCTCTGTCTAACATCTCGGCTTATCTCCGTTGATGTTTCTATTCCTGCTTGCAAGCTTCAAAATGATGAACTATATTCCGTAGGTAGTTCTTTCTTTGTCCCGATGAAACGCGATCATTCCCGAATTCAACCGAAGTTACACATCCCGTCCTAATTTCGGTGAGTCTGTACTCTGTCTGATCGTGGACCATGACAAATACAATACAAATGCTTAAAACGTGTTTATTTACAAATGTAAAGTCTTGTTATTGTTCTACAGTTGTTGTGTTTAAATGCAATTTTGGGTGTTAATTGTTAATGTTTTGCTATCAATTAGTTCAATGTAATTTGGCAAGTTATTTTTGTATCTGACTTTAGTGTTCCCCTTATCGACGACAGCAGTGTTATTGTGTTTTGTTCTGTGCGTCGACTGATCGTATTTGTTTTGTGACATGGATAATATGAACATTTATTGTATTGTTCCAATAAATTAAACAGTAAAATGGCAACGTTACCTAGAATGCATAATGCGAAACAGGCGACGAACGTCACTTCTCCTTTTAGGTAAGTAAAAATAAATAGCAATTTAATTTACGTATGTATGTAGGTCTAATTAATAAAAATAATGTTTGTAAGTTCAGTCAGACCATTATTGAACGTTGTATGTTGTGCTTGTGTTTGATGTGGCTACCTTATCAATACATTATTTAACTGAACTTTGACCTTTTCTGTAATAGAATACCTAAATATACACTCGGCGTCAACATTATCAGGAAGTCATCAAAATGAGTGTAAATATAGAATACTTATAGAAATTACAATGATCACCCATTCAATAAAAACAAGAAAGTCCACTTAGGATAATTCAACTAACAGTATGAATGATATAAAGTTTCCAATGTAAACATTTGTTTACATCGGAAACTTTAATCGGAATCGGAGGTATCTAGTCTTAATTACAGCTCAACTGAGAAAAACTATTTATACTGCCATTTGGTTAGGTAGTTAAAAAAGGTAAACAAACCGGGAAAAGGGTTCTTATACAGAGGAATTTCTCGTTCCGAAATAAAAAGTAACCAAAATATATAATTTTTAGAATTTACAATCCATTTAGGGTTCCGTATTCGTAAGTAATTCCGCAAAGGGCAAAAACGGGACCCTATTCATGAGACTTCACCGTCCGTCTGTCAGTCTGTCCGTAACGAGGCTGTATCTCTGGAATCGTGATAGCTAAAGAGCTGACATTTTCACGGATGATGTATTTTTGTTGCCGCTACAACAACAAATACTAATATTAGAAAAAAGGGAGGATTAAGAGGAACTCCCATACAAAAAAAAACGTGATTTTTGCCGATTTTGGTACGGAACCATCCCTCTGTGCGCAAGCGAGTGTGATTGCACTTGATCGGTTTTTTCTCTTATATTTTGCCATATTTAACTACTCTGTTTGATTTTAAGTTGCAATAATTATTTTTAACCCCCGACGGAAACCCGGACGGGGTGTTATAAGTTTGACGTGTGTGTGGGTGTATGTGTGTGTGTGTGTGTGTGTGTGTGTAAGTCTGTCTGTGGCATCGTAGCTCCCAAACGGATGAACCGATTTTGATTCTGTTTCTTTTGTTTGAAAGATTGGTTAGGGGAGAGTGTTCTTAGCTATGTTTTATAAAAATCGGTTAAGCCATTTCAAAGATATGAAGGGTGAAAGTGGGGATGAAAATTTTAATTTGTTCAAATATACCCGTGTTGGGTATCAAATGAAAGGTCATAACTTATACATCACGATACCGCAAGTTTTATGAAAATCGGTTTAGCCGTTTGAAAGATGTGAGGAGTGGAATGTATTTCTAATTCTGTAACCACACACCGCACAATTCGCATTAGTTCTGAATAATTGTTGATAGAGTATACGTATGTTGATATTAAAAATCCCCTATAAAAAGCATGAAATAAAAAATTAAATTAAAAATTTAAAAAACCCCCGACTCACGAAAAAAGAACAATAAAAAAACCTGTAAAAAGTAAAAAATAACTATTATATGATGACCTATCTACCCTAAGTATTGAACCTTTATTATTATTATAGGTAGCTATATTATTTACGTATTCATATTGTTAACTAACAGTTGGTCTCGTCGGGGACCGCTCTCCTAATCATAACCACAGTATAAATATATGTTTAACCAGTATTGTAGCTCCCTACAAACGGACGAAGCGCAAGCTATACCTACGATTCTCGTTTTCGGCATGCCTTTCAGCAAGCAAGCAGCGTCCGCAGTCGCGATTGTGCCGAGTAGACGAATGGAAGGTGTGTCGTTTTTTAAATAGTAACCGCGCGTGTTTTATTTACTAAAAATATTTAATATGACAACTAGTGTCTATTGTGCTTGTTTTGGTTGCATGAATTCGTCAATAACGCACCCAGATATAACGTTTTTTAGATTACCTGGAAACTCCGAAAGGTAAGACTATAAATTGATTTTACTTAAGTACTAATTGGTACTATACCACTAGTTGACTAAAGTTAAACAAAGTGATTGACACGAGTGAACTAGGTTGTTACATGAAGTAGGTATGTTTGTGTTTAAAACTAGACTTGTGCTTGCTCAGTCAGTGAGCGGTGCGATCCAATATAGTACCTACAATATCCAAAAAAAAAACTAGTTCAGAACTCTAGTACGTGTAGGTAGTACATTTAGTTCCGTTGTCAGTTCGTAGTTATTTAATTGAGAGCAATGATTTAGGTATGTTTCAAGAGTATTCATTTCTTTGTGGATGACCGATGTTACAGTACACTTAGCACCGTATGACTGCCTCTGTGGCGCGGTCGGTATTGATACCGCCTGCGGCGTTGGAGGTCGTGGGTTCGATTCCCACCCGAGACAAATATTTGTGTGACCCATAAATGTTTGTCTCAAGAGTCAGGTTGTTTCTGTTTACTACTGAGGTGTCAGACAAGCTTACGGCCCACCGGAAGGTTGGTAACCGTAGCCTATAGACGTTTGCAACACCAGAGGCGCTACACACGCGCTGCCGACCCGGGCGCAGGTTGTGACGACCCACAGTTGAAATTAAATGTATAATATGTATGTATTTAAAAAGTATTTTAGTATTAATATCCGTGGTCTGATACCCATAACACAAGCAGGTTATTCCTAGCTTACTTTGGGATCAGATAGCGTTGTGTGAAAATGCCCGTGATTATTTATTTATTTATAAAAAAAAATTACAGCATTTTTGTTACCTTTGATTTTTATTACACGCATAGAGACAAATATGAACTTCCAAAGTTTAACACAACTTGACAATGTACGAAAAGTACTAGTGTACTAGAGACTGACTAGTACTTTCAAATCGAAAAATAGTTTTAATTTTGTAAATCAAAAATTTAACGCAATGATTATAAAGACTAGAATTCCGTGATTCTATCACTGACGAAACATGTGGTGAGCCGATTATTATTGTCTACGCCGTTTTCAAATTTCTACACCCGTCTCACTCAATCGTTAGTAGATAACGGGCGCTGCGCCGCCACGCTGCCGCCCCGCGCCGCCAGCCGTTGCGGGGATATTATATTATTACTCACAAAGTATATTTTTTGTTTAAATAAAAAAGGTACATATTTACTCGTAATGAAAGCCGGTTGTCAGTAAAACAACAATCCTTAATACAAATTGAAGGCCTTGTGGGCGGATTGAAAAAATCAACTGCATTAGGCTCACTATCTATTACGCGTACGTAAAACTATAAGGTAAAATGTGGGCGTATACTATGCCTCTGCCTACACCTTCAGGGATAAAGGCGTGACTATATGAATGTATGTATGTACATATTTACAATCACAATACTAAATAGAAAGTCAAAGTAGGCACATATTATTAAAATGCTGTAGGTGGGCAGCCCTATCGCATGCTTACGTACCGCGCGGCTGTAGGCATTTATTTCTAAAATCCGGCCGAGTCAAACTACAGTATACAGTGTCATAACCTAATCGTGCGTCTGTCTCTATTTAGGTATAGAGCGGTCCCCCCGACGAGACCAACTGTTAGTTAAAAGTATGAATACGTAAATAATATAGCTACCTATAATAATAATAAAGGTTCAATACTTAGGGTAGATAGGTCATCATATAATAGTTATTTTTTACTTTTTACAGGTTTTTTAAGCTATTGCATAGCTTCTATCGCGGGCCTTGCGTGGAGACCGAATCCAGAAATTGTGTCACGAAAACGAGTCACACTCTCACCTACCTTCGGCCACGTTCGTGTATCTCGTCTCGCACTTCATAAATTTTTTGTTTACGTCAATTATGAACTCTGCAGTCGTTATATATTATTATATTGTGTCAAATAATCCAAAAATTGATGCTTGTACCCAGAATCGATCTTGCGCCTTCTGCGTACCGATCCGCGTCTTAACCACTCGACCAAAGTTGAATTAAGAGTGCTGGTCGAATTTAGAGTTCATAATGTGAAATGACAATTTCGATGCTGTCAATTACATTGGTTGCTGTCAATTTACTTCGTCTAAATAAAAATTCGACTATAGGTGTATAGGTATTCATCATCTATGTACAACAGTGAACTGAACTCGTATAATTTGTGTAAAAAGTGTTTTAAATATGAATAAACAAAGTGCAGTTATTAATGAAGAAAGTCACGAAAAATAGTCAAAGAAAATGAGTGAGTACCATGGAGCAAATATAAGAGGTGAGTACTCTATAAGTATCTTAGATCATCTAACCACAGGATGCGCCTTACTTAAGCATTGTTTTCTGCCATTGCACATGACCATTTGGTCTTTTGGCTTTATGAAAAGCCTGTACATCAGTACATCATTTTATATGATTAAACTAGTACATTACATTGTAGTTGACTGTACAATAACAATTAACACACAACAGCCATTACGCGTTTGTCGATTAATACATTTTTAAATGCAATGAAATTTTATATGTCTTTGTGTTTCCCCCTTCACTTGTATGAAAACTGGCAGAATATTTTTGTATGCGGTGGTTCGCAAAGGCTAGTCCCGTGTTATATGGTCTAAGATAAGTATACATACATTTTATTATTATTATCACAAATGCAGTATTATTTTTTGTTTTGTTAATTTATATATAATACTGCTATAAAGATAACCAAACCCGGGAGTACGTTCCCATGGGAAGCGGGAAGAAAATTTCACGCTGACGTAGCCGCGAGCGCCATCTATCTCATACCTATGTACTTTAAACGTGTCATAAAAGTCACAACAATACCATACATGCATATTTCAAAGAATGTCTATTATTACCATAAAATTTGTAAAAATAGTTTTTAAGAAGAAACCTATTGTTTTATCTTTTAACTAGCTGACCCTCGCAACTTTGTTTACGTCACACAAGGTCTATGAAATTAGAGGTATTTATTAATCATACTCATCAAGTAGCGTGTGAATCTGCCCTGTTTGCTTAATCAAAATAGAGCTTAATGGTTAAAGCTATTCCTCAGTATAGAATTTTCCTCAGTATAAACAATTTACATACAAACACCGGCGTGTTAGAATTTTATTACATGTATCAATGTAGTAGACGTAACGTGTATAAAATGACATCAATCAAATGTCATCAATATTCTGAAAAAGAAATTAAAAATAGAGTTCACAAACTCTTTTGAAAATACGTACTGTACCTACCTTAGAGGATCGTTATGAAGATAACAGGATAGTTAACAACCATCCATAGAAAATGGATGGTATAATGCTGAATACCGCAAAGAACAATCGGCGCGGCATAGAATGGGGCCTATACTGATATCCTGGAGGATTTAAATGATGCCGATGTCCTGTGCCTGCTGAGGCACACACACGCCGTCATGCATGTCTGCAGGACAACGTGCAGGACAACGAGCAGGATGAGGCAGCGAATGGCTGGACTGAAATTAAAATCGACAGACGCAAGAGATGTGGTGGAGGCACTAATTCACGTACCTCGGGAGTGTCGTGTCAGAAACTGATGGGATAGAAGAGTACCTTACATCATTTCGAGTCTCGCCAAGGCCAGAACAACCTTTACACAGCCGCGCCCCGTGGGCAATTGCGAAAATGGACACGAAGAGTGAAACTCAAAACAAAGTAAACGTTAAAACTGTACTGCTAACTGCTATACGGATGCGAGACATAGAAGGTCACTAAAGACATTTCGCACCAGCTACCAGCTATAAGTCTTCGTCAAACGCTGCCTCCAATGAATCCTCGGTACATACGGGCCCGAGAACATCACGAACGTAAGACTATTGGAACGCTGCAGTGAGACCAACAGATCAAACGTCGGAAGTGTAGCTGCTGCGCTAGATTGGACACACGCTGCAAAGGGACCACGATCACATCATACCAAGGCAAGTCTTACTGAAACTACTGGTAGGGTTTCAAAAACTGTTCGATAGTAAGTAGGTACATTAATTGATAGTGGCTATAGGCTACATAACATAATGCTAAGATTCCTGCCTTTTGGCCTTTTGGACTTTAGTCCAAAAGTCCAAAAGTCCAAAAGTCCAAAAGACACGAAGAGTGAAACTCAAAACAAAGTAAATGTTAAAACTGTACTGCTAACTGCTATACGGATGCGAGACATGGAAGGTCACTAAAGACATTTCGCACCAGCTACCAGCTATAAGTCTTCGTCAAACGCTGCCTCCAATGGATCCTCGGTACATACGGGCCCGAGAACATCACGAACGTAAGACTATTGGAACGCTGCAGTGAGACCCCTATCCACCAACAGATCAAACGTCGGAAGTGTAGCTGCTGCGCTAGATTGGACACACGCTGCAAAGGGACCATGATCACATCATACCAAGGCAAGTCTTACTGAAACTACTGGTAGGGTTTCAAAAACTGTTCGATAGTAAGTAGGTACATTAATTGATAGTGGCTATAGGCTACATAACATAATGCTAAGATTCCTGCCTTTGGCCTTTTGAACTTTAGTCCAAAAGTCCAAAAGTCCAAAAGTCCAAAAGTCCAAAAGTCCAAAAGTCCAAAAGTCCAAAAGTCCAAAAGTCCAAAAGTCCAAAAGTCCAAAAGTCCAAAAGTCCAAAAGTCCAAAAGTCCAAAAGTCCAAAAGTCCAAAAGTCCAAAAGTCCAAAAGTCCAAAAGTCCAAAAGTCCAAAAGTCCAAAAGTCCAAAAGTCCAAAAGTCAAAAAGTCAAAAAGTCCAAAAGTCCAAAAGTCCAAAAGTCCAAAAGTCCAAAAGTCCAAAAGTCCAAAAGTCCAAAAGTCCAAAAGTCCAATAGTACAAAAGTTCAAAAGTCCAAAAGTCCAAAAGTCCAAAAGTCCAAAAGTCCAAAAGGCCAATAGGCCAAAAGTCCAAAAGCCCAAATGTCCACAGTCAAGTAGGTACTTGGTACTTTACTTTGTTGAACATAGGCCTTAAAATCTTACTAATATTATAAATGCGAATGTTTGTGAGTGTGGATGTTTGTTACTCTTTCACGCTCAAACCGCTGAACGGATCGGGCTGAAATTTGGTAACAGAGATACATTATAGTCTGGAATAACACATAGGCTACCTTTTATCCCGGGAATAACTTCCCGCGGTAACAAATTTTACGCGGGCGAAGCTGCGGGCATCAGCTAGTATTCTTATATAGAAATAATTATATATATCATAGTCGGTAAAAAATGCTATGTAATAGCTTTACCGCGGCAGTCCCCGAGTGCCACACGTCTTTTTATTGTTCTTTTTTCGTGAGTCGGGGGTTTTTTAAATTTTTAATTTAATTTTTTTCTAAACTGTGAAACCATAGATATTATTATATCGATACTAATATTATAAAGAAGTAAAGTTTGTGTGTTTGTTAAATTGTAAGGGGTAATCTCGGGATCTACTGAACCGATTTTAAAAATTATTTCACCAATAGAAAGCTACGTTATTGTGGAATGTCATAGGCTATACGGCATCACGCTTCAACGAATAGGAGCGGAGCAGTAATAGTAAATGTTTCAAAAACGGGGGAAAAGTTATTCATTTTGAGAGCTTCGTTGCGTGTGCTGCGTAAATATTTATAGTTATGTATTGAATATTAACAAGAAGACGCTACGGGAGTAAACGCAACGCAACGGGACTAAATACGAAAGGAACAGGTAATACTCTCTCTTATGAGGCGCAAACGAAGTTGCGCGGGTCAGCTAGTTATTTATAATGATTTTATTAAAGTACTGATGTGTCTACCATAAAGAACCTAAAAAGACAGGTCTCAGACTACAGAACGACGGGTATTCATAACTGTTTGTGTGACTGTCAAAGTCTGTTCGCCGTTCGTGTAGGTACTTACTTGTCGTTACTAATTGTTGAAATTTTGCGTTTCTGTGCTGTTAATTCTGTTATGGTTGTTGTTTTTATTGAAACAAGTATAGAAGATGTACCATAGATAAGATTATTGAAGACACCAGTGATCGCTTTGTAATTAGGGTTGTTAGTAGATCGTCTGACTCAGTCTAAACTTTTATCTCTTTGAATGTTATAATAATTATACGAATGGTCATGACCATCTTACTTGAAATTGTAAAGTTTATCATTACATAATGTAGTTTTATGTTGCCCATAATCATACATGAGAATGTCACTGTCATAAAAGGTTGATAATCTCAGAAATCCGCCATTTTTGTTATTTACCTTTTTTTAACTACCTAACCAAACGGAGTTTAGTTTTTTTTTTTTTTTTTTTTTTTTTATTGGATAAACAAACAACATCACAATAATAATTTGTTAAGATAGTTCAATATAGAATGTTTCTAATTGTGACATCCACAGCGTTTACCACAAATGAAGTGATTACATAAGAATCTTAAAGGTTAAGAGTAATACAACTGTTTCACAAAATAACAACCAACGTAGTGATAGATTAGTAAGAGTAAACTAGCAATCGAGAGACCCAAGGACTAGGGTTCCTCCCTCAAATCATGTAGTCTCCCAATCACCAGTCTTCTATAAGTGCTGAGACCATTTGCATATATGTCAAATTGGTTAAAGTTAACATTGTATGAGTCAAGCAGGCGACGAACGGGCACACGCACTCCCGCATTGGTACGCGATGTTCGGGTGAAAAACAGTGGAGCTGCGCGAGAGCTTCGACTGTGCCATCTAACTGGTACTCGGTAATGTATCCTATCGACTATCTCGATACAGTCATACTGGTTATGGCAAATGTCATGCAAAAACATTGCTTGAATTTGCGTTCTCCTTGACTTCAGGCTCAAAAGATTGTATGTTTCCAATAGTCTGGAATAAGATTGGCGGCTGTGATAGCACTTATAATGCATACAACGCAAAAACTTTTTTTGTACTCTTTCAAGAGCATCACAGTATTTCGTGTACAACGGATCCCAAATACACACAGCATATTCTAATTGGGAACGGATTAGTGTCTTATAAAGGTATAGATAAGTACTTGGACGGATAAAATCATTGCTGGCTCGCAAAACAAAACCATACATTTTAAAAGCTTTACTGCAAATACTGTCGATATGTGCATCCAGTGTCAATTTAGTATCAAGTGTAACACCTAGATCGCGAATATATTGTACTCTGTCAAGAAAATGGCCACCTATCGAGTAGTTATACTCATTGTATGAGCGTTTTTTTGTAAAGGAAATAACTTTGCATTTGCCGAGACTGAGCTGCAATTTATTATAGTCACAGTAATTGGAAAACCTTTGCAAGTCCTCCTGAAACTCGTGCTGATCATTGATGGCGTTTATAGTTCGATAAATCTTTAGGTCATCCGCATATAACAGAATTTTACAGTGACGAAAGCAGGTATGTATATCGTTAATAAATAGGATGAACAAAAGGGGGCCTAGAATAGACCCCTGTGGCACACCAGATGATGCAATAACCTTCTCCGATTCGTATCCATTAATGACAACTTTTTGTGTTCTGTTTGTTATATAAGATTTAAACCATCTCCAAAGATTTCCGCGAATGCCATTGAAAGCTAACTTTTCTAGCAGTATTTTATGATCCACGCGATCAAACGCCTTCTGAAAATCGGTATAGACGCTATCAGTTTGCCCATTACTATCCAAGCTATCAAACAAATCAGATACGTAAACAGTAAGATTAGTGTTAGTCGAGCGCTTAGAGACAAAACCGTGTTGTTGTGGAAGAATAGTACCATGCAGGCGGGGATAGATGTTATTATGCACCAATCTTTCGAAAATCTTAGATAAAGTGGGCAGGATGGAGATTGGGCGATAGTTAGCCACATCTTTTTTTGTGCCACCTTTATGTATTGGTGTTATTCTAGCTGATTTCCATATGTCAGGAAATACACAATTCTCTAGGCACTTATTGTAAATAATGGACAGGGGCTTATAAATGCTTCTGGCTGTATTTTTAAAGAAAATGGGTGGGATGTTATCTAGCCCTGCGCCCTTGGTAATATCCAGTCTTTCTAATTGTTTCAATACATCGGTTTCTAACAAGTGTACGTCGGCAATGAGATCACCGCCAGGCATCCCCAAATCCATTTTTGCCATACTGTCAATGCTGAGGGAATCGGAAACCGTAGATTTCTGGAAGACTGAGTGAAAGAAAATGGAGAAGAGACTACAGATGTTCTCAGGTCTATCAGCCTCTTTACTGCCGTAATGAACATTAGCTGGAATATCTGATTGCTTTTTACGATTTTTTATATAAGTCCAAAAGTGTTTTATATTCTTAGGTATACTATCTTCCACTGAGCTCATATAGTTTTTATAGCAGATTACGGATTCCCTCTTGAAACGGACCCGGTACATAGAAAATAAGGAGTAGTCAGATTTATTTTTATAGGTTTTCCATTTAATCCAAGCTTTATTTTTGTTTTTAAAAATGTGAATCAATGCAGGGCTGAACCAAACCGGGAAGTTAGAATTATTGGAGAAGCGTCTAGTGGGTACCCGTTTACGTACAATATCAAAAATATTCTTGTAAAAAATCCCAACAATATTTTGAGCGGATTCATGCTGAAACAATTCACACCAATTGATCTCTAAAATATCGTTGTTAATTAGCTCATAATTAGCACTACCGTAACAATACCTTGTTTGCACCTTAGTAGGCATAGGCTTGGAAAAATTACCTTCGATCGGTATTAATATGTAAAAAGGTGGGTGAAGGGCGTCCATAGGAACCAAAGTAACAGGTGCAGACAGCGCCCGACAGTCCTGAATGTTTGTTATGCATAAATCGAGTAACCTATTCTTAATATTTTTGAAAACGTTTACTTGTACGCAGTCCATAGTGGACGTAAAGTTTATGTAATGGGAGTACGGTGGTTTTAGTTCACCTATATTTTGAAGTTTCATGTGTGTCCCATCAAGATACCAGTCAAAATAAGGCAAATTGAAGTCCCCTATTAAGTAAAAACCGTCATAACTGTTTAACTGTACAATCTCTTGCATCGCATTAAAATATGTGAGATACGTCTCGGGATCTGTGCTTGGAGGTATGTAAATGGCACTTAATAAATACCTAGCCCTGCCGATATGTAGTTCCATCAAAATATGATCTACTATGGGCGATGCGTTGAGGGGGTCTAAGTGGGGCGCGGGGGCGCAGCGCACACCGCGCGCGGTGCACAGCGAGTTCAGTACAGCCACAAGCGCCCC
Source organism: Miltochrista miniata (assembly GCA_933228765.1). Lineage (NCBI taxonomy): Eukaryota > Metazoa > Arthropoda > Insecta > Lepidoptera > Erebidae > Miltochrista > Miltochrista miniata. Next base: position 24,855,778 of record OW121751.1, read on the forward strand.
ACCACCGTCCAGACGCCCCGATGCATCGCGATCTCGATCACATCGGAACACATTGTAACGGGGGTCCAAAAACTCACTATCCAAAATACCATCATGCAACCAAGTCTCGGTCAAAATGATAATGTCATAATTGTGTGCCAGTATGTTCATGTAAATTTTATTTAATTTTGTTCTTAAACCTCGGCAATTTTGGTAGTAGATTGACAAAACATTATTATTAAATTTATCGAATTTTGAGTGTAAGTCTATAGAGCAGTGTATACAAATGTAGTGTGTCACCCTCACTATAAATGCCGATCAGGATAGTAAAACCGAGTGCAGATTTCGACAAACAGCAAAGTGTTCGATTTTTATTGGTGCTATAGGTGTTATGACATATTATGTTACAATGCACAGATGTTATGCCAGCCAGCAAAAATACAGTGTTATTCAAAAGATACAGTGATTTACAATAGAAAACAGGACACAATACAGAGTGTATTAACCATTTGCCACCCACATAATATAACTCCATACAAGATAGCCACACAGAGATAGGCGCGCTAACCCTTATATTATAAAAATACTTTTGACAATATGTTTCGAGTTTATCAAAAATATAACTACCTATGAGAACACATCGTACATAATACTTAAAAAAATAAACATAACTACTATTACATATAACAAATAGGTTCAAAGAAGCAGTAGCCCCGCTCAAATAAAGTATACAATAGATTTTTAACTTATCATAATTCTGGTTTTCATTTTTAAGACTGTAATTAATTACGCGAAGATTAGTAGAATGCGTGTGACTAATAAATGTTGGCCTTAGAATACTAACCAGCTTACAACAATCAGGGTAGGGTTTATCATGGAGATACATACTACATATTATGATGATCATGTTAATTGATTGAACAGATGACAGATTAGCAAGGCTACAATGTCTTATACGAATAATCGGCTGTTTTTCATTTGATTCGGGCGACATCTTGGACTGATCTGATGGCCATTGCATGAGAGGTGTCCGTCTTGCGAACCAGTACAGTTCCGTGCTTGACCCATACATATTTATAATCATATCTTCTAGCAGCCTCCCGGCACTGACGAAACAACAATTTGTTATTCAATGTTAAATGTTCATTAACATAAATAGCCGCAGCTTGTCCGGGTACAGATAGTAACGACGAGTTTAAGCCCTTAGTAGTCCGACTAGCGGCGATCACATTGTCGCGTAGTGACCTGTTCGTGAATTTAACTATAACATTCTTCGGACGACGATCGTTTTGGTCAGCGTGGGGTACGCGGTGTACAGTCACAATATCAGAGGGCTGTATAGGATGCTTTATTACGGTACCCAAGCACTCAATTATGCCAACGAGATTTTCACCTCGCCTATCCGGAATGTTACTTATCTCGATATTGCACTGCCTAGCCTGCTGCTCCATGGTATGTATTTTATGCTCAAGTCGATGAAGTTGCGTTTCAAGGCCAGCAGAATCAGATATATTTTGTTCTAATGTCTTCAAACGGCCGTCGAACAGATCCTGGCGTTCATTAGAGAAGTTAAGCGATTTCTCAATATCACACAATCTGGAATTTACTTCGCTCAATGATTTATTTAGATGAATAGTATCCGTATTGAGTTTCAACACGTTAGCGTTAAGTTCTGCTAATACGGAGGTAATCCTCGACAACTCGCCGGCCAGCGCAGTATCCACCGCGGCAGCGATACTTTTCGAAACACAGTCGGTAATATTTTTATTCCATACTTGCATTTGATTATCAAATTTTTTCGTGAAACTAAGCATAAATTCATCAATATTATCATCCATTTGTTTACGTTTTCGGTTTTGACTGGGAACGGTCTTTAATGATGTTGGGATGTCGCTGTCCGATGAGAAAACGTTTGGTGGTGTGCGTTGTAAGGACATCGCAATGAACGGCACAATATAGGTATGTGGGTGTCAGAAACTATAACGAGGAAGGGAGGACCCCGCACCTGCACTTACGCAAGCAAGACAGCAATTGTCCAATAGTGTGTCCAATATTGTCTTCTCGCTCAGTTCACCGACATGAACTGCAATGGTTGCACAGTATTCACAACACTACTGTAAATAGCACTAGGACTGACAATTGCATACACGCGATTTTACGATAAAGGTCATTTAGGCAAGATTTTAGCACAGTGTACCACTCTCAACAATCGTAAGCGAGCGAATGATATAGTTTTTCTCAGTTGAGCTAAGCTTAAGCATAAGTATATATTTTGGTGAAAGTGACGGACAGACAAGACAACCAACACTATCGTAGATATCTGATCCCCACCATTAATATTACTACACTCCAGTTCTTTTATAGATCTCTTCTATACAATCTGTACTGTACATGTATGATTGTTATCCATACTAATATTATAAAACTGAAGAGTTTGTTTGTTTGTTTGTTTGAACGCTACGATCTCAGGAACTACTGGTTGGATTTCAAAAACTCTTTTACAGTTTGATAGTCCATTTATCGAGGATGGTTATAGGCTATATAACATCACGCTGAGACGAATAGGAGCGGAGCAGCAATCAAGAATGTTTTGAAAACGGGGAATATTTTTTACCGTCTGAGAGCTTCCGAGGCGTACGCTGCGTAAAGGTCAAAGCTCACTTTAACGCCTCCACTTCAACACCGCTCCCACCCAACACCTCCCTAAAAGAAGGCTACTGCTCGCAGTCTACGCGGCGACAGCTAGCACGCACCCAGCAGTCCACGCGGCGACAGCTAGCAGACCGCCAGCTGTCCACCCGCCGACCGCTCTCGCTTTTCGCAATAGACACAGTTCGCGATCGGTTTCCATTAAAGCAACTCGTAGTTTTTACTATGTCCCGATTCACAACGCGTGAACTAGCTATTATTGCTATTGCACTTGAGGATGAAGAGAGTTAGTTTATTTTAAGCTACTATTTTTTTAAAGCTTATGTTACTCTAATTTTGTTTGATTATTTAATGTTCATACATGTTAATTGAATTTTTTCTGTTCCTTAATTTTATTTATTTTAAGCTATTATTTTACCACTTTTTATTTTATAAGTAAGTTTTTGTATTTTTATAACTATGATATATGTTTTATATAACGTGTTATTGTTTTATTTGATTAATACATTATTTTCTTCAAATCTTAATAGTAAATCACTATACAATACAAAAATGTTGCTAAAAAAGTAGGATAAACTTATACTCGCCTGCTTATAAGTATCTCTCAAAAACTCCCGATCCCGTATGCTAGTCATATTATTTTTGATGTGGGTAGGTCAGTACTAAGCTAAAATGTAGTTTATCAACAATTATAACTGCAAAAAAACGAAGTAGACATATTTTCTTAAAGAAAATGAGAAAAATGATATTTTGTCATATAGCTCCCAGGGGGTGCCTAGGGGTACCTAAAATGTTTGGCAGATATTTTGCTAATAACCCATCAAAAGTCACTATAAGCGTTAAAATCAGAAAACACGAGAAAATCGCAAGCTATCCCTTTTTTAATGTGCTTTTCCATACATTGAAATCAGTTTTTGTCGAATATTTTTATAATTGAAGTCTAATCAAAATTATGTAGTATTGTTTTCGACTACAATTATTAAGATAAACACATTGGCATCATTAGTTTTTGTAAAATCAGTAAAAAGTTTTTCAAGATTCCTATGTCCGCCGATTTGTATGAATCGATCCACTGTGCGGCGCGAGCCCGTGAGGCGACTGCCAGCAGTAAGCGCGCGGGCACCGCGCGGACCGCTCGTCTACAACGCGTGGCCTGCGAGGCGTCCACTCCCGAGCAGTCTGACGGCGGTAAGCTCGCTGACAGCGAGCTGTCTGCTAATTGATGATGGCAATGTAAAATATATCTAAATAGCAATAGTTAAAGCCTATATTTGAATTATATTATTTTTGCCGGGTGGGAGCGGAGGCGTTATAGTGGGCTTTGACCTTAAATGGTTAAAGTTAGGTAAAAATTGTATATTACAAAATTGTTTCTCTTAAAAAGTTCTACAAAAGAGTCCGCGACAGCATATGTCTATCTTTTAAGGTTCGCTCACAATAACCTAATTTGTCTATCTCTTAAGGTTCGCTCACGATATAATGGAACTGAAGAGTTTGTTTGTGCTAGGATCTCAGAAACTACTGGTTGCATTTCAAAAAATATTTTACAGTTTAATAGACCATTTATTGAGGCTGGCTAATGGCGATATAACATCATGCTAAGACGAATAGGAGCAGAGCAGCCATGAATAATGTTTCGAGAACGGGATTATTTCTTTCTTTTGAGAGCTCCCATTGCGGACGCTGCATAAATAGTTAAAGTTACGTAAAAATTGTGTATTACGAAATTGTTTCTCTTAAAAAGTTATAAAAATAAGTCCTGAACAGCATATGTCTATCTTTTAAGGGTTACTTACAATAACCCTCTTATTAAGTTTTAAAGTATGAGCTACGCGACGGGAGTAAACTTGGTCTGCAGTGGCAGCCAGTCAACTGAACGATAAAAACCGGCCAAGTGCGAGTTGGACTCGCACACGATGAGTTCCATACCGAAAATCGGATGGGTGGAAGTAAAAGCGACGGGAAACATTATATCACTTTAACACCTCTTACCTTCTCACTCTCATGTGACGCAAACGAAGATATGCGGTTCAGCTCTAATAAATTCAAGCGACGCGACGTTACGGGGGTAAATGCAACGAGAAACATTATAATACTCAAAATATTAATACCATACCTCTTTCTTTCTCACTCTCATGTGACGCAAACGAAGTTGCGCGGGTCAGCTAGTTTTATTATAAATATGATTTATTTTATCTGGTGCTGAAATACAACTAAAGAATGTGTGTTGTACTTGTCCAATGGTTGTACCAGTGTACAAAATCTTAATGCTATCTATCGCACTGAACAAGACTTAAAACAACGTAAAACGTACCCTTCAATTACAAAGTATAATTATGTCACCGTAAAATTTGTAACTATACCTACTATGATTTTTAATTCGAGTCAGTAAAATGACATTTTCAGTGTTGCGGGATTTTTGTCACAAATAAATAGTGATGTGGTTGAATCGAGTTTTACAATTAAAAGTTAGTCGAGATTATATTTTTTAATTCAATATCAAACAGTAATTAAATATAACATAAAACCACATATACCGTATTTCAACTCATTCAAATAATGCAGTAAACAAACAATTTGGATCTCGATTGCTCCATAATTATTTCCCTACATTTAAATATAATCACTTTTCTAGGAACCATAGTTTGTTTTATACAAACATACACACCAATTTAGCTTGAAAATAATTTCATGAAAAGTACTTTGATGACAAAAATTTAAAACTGTCATTTTTGCTTGTCCTTAAATTATTTTTTCATACCATCTATTCGAAAAGCATCACTTTGCACCACGATAACAGGGCGCAAAATATAAATAATATTTTCTGTTAAGAGCTTTTTAGCGGGCGGCAAAGTGATTTGAATTTGGAACTGAATTTATAACATTCATAGAAATCGAACGCAAATAGTATAGGGGAAACTGGGGATACTTGATCCTATTTGACCATTTCTACACGGGTAAACCGTTCTACAATGACTCTTTTTAGGGTTCCGTACCCAAAGGGTAAAGAACGGGACCCTATTCATGAGACTTCGCTGTCCGTCTGTCTGTCTGTCTGTCTGTCTGTCTGTCTGTCTGTCCGTCAGGAGGCTGTATCTCATGAACGGTGATAGCTAGAGAGTTGAAATTTTCACAGATTATGTGTTTTTGTTGCCGCTATGACAACAAATACTAAAAACATAAACATAATAATATTTAAGGGGGGCTTCCATACAACAAACATGTTTTTTCGTGATTTTGTCTTATATATTCGGTAATAAGGTATCCTTCTCAGTTTAAATAAGTTAGTTAATTTGCACATTTCATCAAGATCATTCATTCCCTTTACACCATAAAAATTAAATGAATACTTTAGGAGGTATAGCACAATCAAATGTTGCTAAATGAAATTAATTTAGTGTCGTCATGATTGAACATTATACAGGTCACATACTAACTATTTTCGACTTTCATCGTAAATATTTTTTCTTTAAAAAGTGAACCACGCTTTCAGCAGATTACTTTAGGTAGGTGAAATATTTCAAAGATAGCTATTTCATAGGAAATAATAAACATATAGTTCATATTTTAGATTTTTCTCCAGTATAAACAATTTACGTACAAACACACAATTTATGTTGTAGACGTAGATATCGTATTTAAAATGTCATCATTCAAATGTCATCAATATTCTGAAAAAGAAATTAAACATAGAGTTCGCAAACTCTTTTTGAAATATATACTGTACCTACCGTAGAGGATCGATACAAGGATAGACAACACTATAGAGCAACGCGAACTGTCTAAAGACGCGCGTTGTATAACACTATAGAGCAACGCGAACTGTCTAAGGCGCGCGTTGCTCTGTGTTAATAGGTAATGAGGGCAACCAGTAGACGCTTGAAATACTCACAGAATATCGAGCAGTGTATTTTCATAAAAAAATAATAAGTAATTAAAACAAAATGGACCTTTACTGGAACATCCTTTCGAGAGCTTACCCGGGGCTCCCAACCGTAGGCTGTTGGCCGTTACGTGGGGTTTTTTAGTCGGAGTCCGGCTTATCATCCATTAAGGACTTTCCCTCTCGTTAAATAAAAAGAAAAAAGGGGGGCTCCCATGCAACAAATACGACTTTTTGTTGTTTTTTGGTACGGAACCCTCCGTGCGGGAGTCCGACTCGCACTTGGCCGGTTATTTTTAATGGTTTGGCATCAAAAAATCAACATAATGATTATGCCAAAAAGCGCGCGTATTTGCGTCACGATTAAACACCGCATGTAATTAGGCTGTATGGATGAATTGCCTTTACATTTCACTTGTGGGATTATAACAACAAAACAACTTGTATGAGACTGTATTTGGGGATCGTGCGAAGCATGGCCCCATACGGGGCCCCCGTATGGGCGGAGACCCATGTGGCTAGATAGCTGAGCCCGCAGAGGGCGATGGCCGTTAGGATTATAAGGGGATACCGCACGATCTCAGGTTGTCTCAGGTGAGGCGGCATGCTAAACTGATTGACATGAAATAAACGCTAAGTGTTAAGTGGAGCAAACCTCAACACAATAAAAAAAAAGACGTGTGGCACTCGGGGACTGCCGCGGTAAAGCTATTACATAGCATTTTTTACCAACTATGCTAGTATAATTATTTCTATATAAGAATACTAGCTGATGCCCGCAGCTTCGCCTGCGTAAAATTTGTTACCGCGGGAAGTTATTCCCGGGATAAAAGGTAGCCTATGTGTTGTTCCAGACTATAATGTATCTCCGTACCAAATTTCAGCCCGATCCGTTCAGCGGTTTGAGCGTGAAAGAGTAACAAACATCCACACTCACAAACTTTCGCATTTATAATATTAGTAAGAAGTAAGATTTTAAGGCCTATGTTCAATAAAGTAAAGTACCAAGTGCCTACTTGACTGTGGACATTTGGGCTTTTGGAATTTTGTTTTAGAACTTTTTAAGAAGAACAATTATTTTGTAATAAATTATTTTTATGTAACTTCAACCATTTACGCAGAGGCGCAACGGATACTCTTATAACGATTAAATGTTTTCCGTTTTCGAAACATTCCTCATTGCTGCACCACTCCTATTAATCTTCGCATTATGTTATGTAGCCTATAGCCACTATCAATAAATGTACCTACTTACTATCGAACAGTTTTTGAAAGCCTACCAGTAGTTTCAGTAAGGCTTGCCTTGGTATGATGTGATTCATGGTCCCTTTGCAGCGTGTGTCCAATCCAGCGCAGCAGCTACACTTCCGACGTTTGATCTGTTGGGGTCTCACTGCAGCGTTCCAATAGTCTTACGTTCGTGATGTTCTCGGGCCCATATGTACCGAGGATCCATTGGAGGCAGCGTTTGACGAAGACTTATAGCTGGTAGCTGGTGCGAAATGTCTTTACTTTAGTGACCTTCCATGTCTCGCATCCGTATAGCAGTTAGCTGTACAGTTTTAACGTTTACTTTGTTTTGAGTTTCACTCTTCGTGTCTATTTTCGCAACTGCCTACGGGGCGCAGCTGTGTAAAGGTTATTCTGGCCTTGGCGAGACTCGAAATGATGTAGGGTACTCTTCTATTCCATCAGTTTCTGACACGACACTCCCGAGGTACGTGAATTAGTGCCTCCACCACATCTCTTGCGTCTGTCGATTTTAATTTCAGTCCAGCCATTCGCTGCCTCATCCTGCTCGTTGTCCTGCACGTTGTCCTGCAGACATGCATGACGGCGTGTGTGTGCCTCAGCAGGCACAGGACATCGGCATCATTAATATCCTCCAGGATATCAGTATAGGCCCCATTCTATGCCGCGCCGATTGTTCTTTGCGGTATTCAGCATTATACCATCTATTTTCTATGGATGGTTGTTAACTATCCTGTTATCTTCATAACGATCCTCTAAGGTAGGTACAGTATGTATTTTCAAAAGAGTTTGTGAACTCTATTTTTAATTTCTTTTTCAGAATATTGATGACATTTGATTGATGTCATTTTATACACGTTACGTCTACTACATTGATACATGTAATAAAATTCTAACACGCCGGTGTTTGTATGTAAATTGTTTATACTGAGGAAAATTCTATACTGAGGAATAGTTTTAACCATTAAGCTCTATTTTGATATAGCATACAGGGCAGATTTACACGCTACTTGATGAGTTTGATTAATAAATACCTCTAATTTCATAGACCTTGTGTGACGTAAACAAAGTTGCGAGGGTCAGCTAGTTAAAAGATAAAACAATAGGTTTCTTCTTTCTACTTAAAAACTATTTTTACAAATTTTATGGTAATAATAGACATTCTTTGAAATAAGCATGTATGGTATTGTTGTGACTTTTATGACACGTTTAAAGTACATAGGTATGGGATAGATGGCGCTCGCGGCTACGTCAGCGTGAAATTTTCTTCCCGCTTCCCATGGGAACGTACTCCCGGGTTTGGTTATCTTTATAGCAGTATTATATATAAATTAAAAAATGATACTGCATTGGTGATAATAATAATAGAATGTATGTATATAGAGTACTCACTCATTTTCTTTCACTATTTTTCGTGACTTTCTACATTAATAAATGCACTTTGTTTATTTATATTTAAAACACTTTTTACACAAATTATACGAGTACAGTTCACTGTTGTACATAGATGATGAATACCTATACACCTATAGTCGAATTTTTATTTAGACGAAGTAAATTGACAGCAACTAATGTAATTGACAGCATCGAAATTGTCATTTCACATTAAGAACTCTAAATTCGACCAACACTCTTAATTCAACTTTGGTCGAGTGGTTAAGACGCGGATCGGTACGCAGAAGGCGCAAGATCGATTCTGGGAACTAGCATCAATTTTTGGATTATTTGACATAATAATAATAATATATAACGACTGCAGAGTTCATAATTGACGTAAACAAAAAAATTATGAATTGCTAGACTAGATACACGAACGTGGCCGAAGGTAGCCGAGAGTGTGACTCGTTTTCGTGACACAATTTCTGGATTCGGTCTCCACGCAAGGCCCGCGATAGAAGCTATGCAATAGCTTAAAAAACCGCGTTGCAATCGGTTAAGCGGTTACTGAGATAAGCGTGCACAAACGTACAGACAAACAGACAAAAATTCTAAAAATCATTGTTTTGGGTTCTATTGAGTTCATAAAGCCCCCTTATAATATTTAATCTTATTTATCTTCCATGTACAGACAGCGACCTGTTACGATTTTATTATATGTATTGATGATATGTAATAGATAGATATTATATATTTACAATATAAAATTTAAAATACAATACAAAAACATATTTACACCTAATAAAATAAAGAATGACTAAAATGTCTAAGTCTATTGATTGTCGAACATCACTATTGTAGCGGGTCACCCTTTTTTGTATCAGTGACACTCTGACAGTTGCACTTGTCATTTTACTGACTGAGATTAATAATCCGACTTTACCTATTGTAATCTAATTAGGGAGTTTGTTAACTGTTGAGATATTGTGAATCGTAAAATATGGTAACCTACAAGATTGATAGGTTTCGTTGGAACATTGAACTTGAACACGCGAAGGCGAGCGAGCGTACCGAGCGAGTTGGGGTAGTGACCGCCGAGCGTCAAATAACGTTTTTTACAATTTTACGATGACATTATGTAATACGAAGATTGAGAGATTTCAACATAGGTATTCATATTTCGTTAAAGGTACAATAAAAGGCAAAATTAAGGCTTGAAAAACAAAAGTTCTTCAATGTGATGTTTAGAAATGGCCAGTACGAGGTGATTTATTACCAAAAACCTCCTATTGAAGTGGTTAACGCAAACAATATTGTGTAGTAGTTCTCTTTATATACTTATATACTTTATATACTTATACTGTCAACTGTGGATATAGGCACAAAGTTACGGGCCACTTGTAGGTATTGTACGAGTAGGGTTGTGCAGCTGCATGCGAGTAAGACACGGGTATGTCACAAAAATCGTTAGAACTATAGCATGGCAAGTTCGTACGCGATAACGCGACCCTCCCATGGTGCGCGCGGGTGGTCGGGAGACGTAGCTGCCCACAGCAGACAACACGAGTTACGATACGAATTTATCAGATAGCGTTGTGTGAGATGTCCGTGAATATTTAATTTTATTTATTTATTATCTATATATATAAAAATCAATGCCACTTTTCGTTGTAATTTTTAACCGACTTCAAAAAAAGGAGGAGGTTCTCAATTCGTACGCTATGTTTTTTTTTTTTTTTTTTTTTTTGTATGTATGTTACGCGATAGCGGCGCCAATTATGGATGGATTTTGAAAATTCTTTTTTGTTTGAAAGAGGCTACTTCTGAGGTGGTCCCATATCCAGGGTATCAGGATCTGATGCTGGAATTCAGGAGAAATTGAGGGCAACCACCGAAAATTGTAGGGACAACTAGTGCGTTTGTTAACTTTTTGATTAAGTGCTTTAATGTACTAAAATTCAATGAAGGTCTGGAGTCGATCTGATGATGGAACTGAAAGACAGTCGAGGGAATTCCTTAACGATTTACAGCAGTTACCTTGTGTTTCGGCTTGATTGATTTGTGTTGATGAGAACTTTACACCTAGATAGAAATACTTTTCGGTCCACCCGTAACATAAAATAAAAAAATAAAAATTTTAAATAAAAAATAGAACCGACTTCATATAAATCCTTAAAAATAAAATTTCCCTAGCACATAGTATAATATGTATTAAGATTTATCGGATTTTATTCAATACTAGCTGAGCCCGCAACTTCGTTTACGTCACATAAGGTGTATGAAAGGAAAGGTATTTCTTCATCAGAGTCATCAAGCAGCGTCTGAAACTGCCCTGTTAGCTTAATCATAAAAGAGCTTAATGATTAAGTCTATTTTAAAACAATACAGTCCACGCCTTCGGCGCGGACTGAATTGTTTAAAAATAGTCTTAATCATTAAGCTCTTTTATGATTAAGCCAACACGCCAGTTTAGGTTCACTCACATTCAAAGAAACCCCTACAATTAAAATTTTCAAAATATCTGATTCTTAAAAGTGTTATAACTCTTTTATTTCTAAACCGATTTACATAAAACAAACGCTAAATGTTAACTGGAGCAAACCTCAACACAATAAAAAAAACCGCATTGCAATCGGTTGAGCGGTTACTGAGATTAGCGTGCACAACCGTACAGACAAACAGATATACAGACATACAGACATACAGACAAACAGACAAAAATTGTAAAAATCATTGTTTTGGGTTCTATTGCGTTCATAAAGCCCCCCTATAATATTTTTTCTTATTTATCTTCCATGTACAGACAGCGACCTGTTACGATTTTATTATATGTATTGATATTGATAATATTGAAGTTGGTGCCATTAATAATACCTACCTAAACCTATGGGTTTACTTGGCGCCGACTTCAATATGATATTGAATAAAATCTGATAAATCAAAATACGTATTACTATGTGCTAGGGAAATTTTATTTTTAAGGATTTATATGAAGTCGGTTCTATTTTTTATTTAAAATTTTTATATAACTCAAGAACGGGCTCACCTATTCAAACCAAATGTTTAGGCTTTATTCGGACTATTTAGTAGATGGTTTATGTGATGTTTGCACAAAATCGGTCGAGGGGTTCTTCATTTATCACGCAAACGAAGTTGCGCGGGTCAGCTAGTTATCTATAGATTCTGGTACCACAAGTAGATGGCCTCTTTCTCAGTTTTACTTCTCTTTATACTTACTGTCGTTTTACAAAGCGAAATATTTGACTTTTAACCCATTCATTGTGGTGGAGGACTCTCGACGTAATAAAATTCAATCTAATGCTGATGATGCCTATGGTCGTCCTTGATATTATCATCAGAACTTGACTAATCTATACTAATATAATTAAGAGGGAACATTTATGTTTTTGTATATGTAACGAATGTACTCAAAATTACCATATCGACCTCCAAATTTTTTTTGGCTACATTATTAGCGAGTAAAATGGGCCATTACGTACACGGATGAAACCGGGAGCCTGCCGTCATACCGAAAAAGATTTTGCCAAAATTTCACTACCCAAACAAATTTTAGCAACCTTTTTTTATACCAATGCAATGTTTGGAATAATTTAATACTTACGCACTTTTTCATTTCGTCAATTTTTTATTTGGAAACACAACTCGTTACAATGGATACTATCATTATGGCATTTGATCTTTAATCAGATAATAATATAGTTTATTACAGCAAATAATCTTTAGACAGGTTTACTAATGTTTGCCATAATTTAAAATGCCATAATTTCATATGCCATACTGGTATTTGCCATAATTTCATTAGAAATAACGCTTCAGTTGCCATAATCGTGAAATGACATAAAATGACTTTCACTAATTCCAATGGTCATAATCGACCAAGTTTCATAATAATTTAAATCCATAAATGTATTTGCCATAATTTTCGTTTTCAATAATGCCATTTTCCATAACTTTTATTCGCCATAATATAAATAAAGATAATTTATACGACACAGATTTTTTATTCACAATTAAACCTAAAACTAAACCTCATTATGGCGTTTACTAACTAAAGTCGACGGAGCTTCGCTTCGCGGGGCTCCTACTTGTGGGTGGTTTAAAAAAAACCACGAAGACTAAGGGGCGGGAGCCTTCGCCTAGTCTTCTAGCCTAATCTATCTGAGTCGGATTGCACTGAGTCGGGGTGTTAACGATAATTTATTTTGACGTAACAATATCATGATTGATTTTCATAATTATATCAAATTTGGATTATATCAAGAGTCGATTATGAGATGTGTTACTTATGGAAACTAATTATTATGAATATGTTGTTATAGAAAGTCATTTTATGGCAAATAAAAGTTATCACTGTTGAGTTGTTAAGGCAAACGTTATTAGTATAAGTATAAATGATAATAGTGCAACTAAATATTATGATCGGGGATGATTATGGCATAGGTACAATATTAGTGCAAATGAATTTATGGGAAACGAGAGAAGACCCTTTAGACATATAAACGTTTGGTCAAATGATTTGCTATGACACAAAAAACATAAAGGCAATAAAATAATCATTTAGGCTTCTATTTAATTGCCCATGGGAATTTCGCTGGTGAAGCTCCTAAACGGTTTGAAGTCGAAGGCGTCAGCCCTTTTACCGGTATATACAGACTGAATTTAAAGACCGTGGTTGGAGGAAAAGTACAGTAGTAAGTATGTTGATGATGGCAAATTTTGCTAAAAGGAAACATTCCTTAATTTGCAAAAGTAAGTAAAACTGCATTTAAATATTTTTGAAAAATCAACTGCTTCAGCCGGGAATGGAAACCACTGAGATGTGAAAAAAAAACATGCTGTATTTTACGATGCCAACTGATAAAGTTCTTCATATGGAACAATTTCTTTTTAGCAACATAGTGTCGAAAAAACATTCACACACCCAAGCGGTGTGAGTAGGTATGCTCACAAACTGCTTTTATCATCAATACATATAATAAAATCGTAACAGGTCGCTGTCTGTACATGGAAGATAAATAAGAAAAAATATTATAGGGGGGCTTTATGAACGCAATAGAACCCAAAATAATGATTTTTAGAATTTTTGTCTGTTTGTCTGTATGTCTGTATGTCTGTATATCTGTTTGTCTGTACGGTTGTGCACGCTAATCTCAGTAACCGCTCAACCGATTGCAATGCGGTTTTTTTTATTGTGTTGAGGTTTGCTCCAGTTAACGTTTAGCGTTTGTTTTATGTAAATCGGTTTAGAAACAAAAGAGTTATAACACTTTTAAGAATCAGATATTTTGAAAATTTTAATTGTAGGGGTTTCTTTGAATGTGAGTGAACCTAAACTGGCGTGTTGGCTTAATCATAAAAGAGCTTAATGATTAGGCCTATTTTTAAACAATTCAGTCCGCGCCGAAGGCGTGGACTGAATTGTTTTAAAATAGACTTAATCATTAAGCTCTTTTATGATTAAGCAAACAGGGCAGTTTCAGACGCTGCTTGATGACTCTGATGAAGAAATACCTTTCCTTTCATACACCTTATGTGACGTAAACGAAGTTGCGGGCTCAGCTAGTTATAATAATAAGACTAGCTGTGCTGCCCCGCTTCGTTCGTGATATCTTTCCCGATAAGTTTATCTGAATTTAAATGAAATCGAATGAAAATTGTCGCCAAATATTAGGTCGTAGGTTACAATTGTCTGACAGATAGTGAGTGTCGATATAGACATCAAATCTTATATTTAGATAGATTATATGTCTATATCGACACTCACCTTCGTCTTGATAAGCAACAATACGACAAATGGCTCCAATTTTTGTTTACTTAACCTGTTGAGATCCTGTGCAGTTGTGCACGCAACTGTCTTTAGGTCAGACTTCACTATATGCTTCTTTAGTTCTTTTATTAAAGATCCTTTCCGTTCCGTGTTGGCGCTTCGTCTGCGGCTAAGACGTGAGCCCAAATATAACTAGACTAGTAAATAGTTAAAGTATACATTACTTAGTATGCCTCTGCTTACTCATTTGGGAGAAATAGTGGGATATATGTACGTCTGAAGCTATTAGGTCTCCTTATCGTAAGAAAGTATTAAACAATAAATAGTCGATCTTGTAACTCTGACGCATTGAACTGAATCTTATACCTAATTGGAGCGTCGCCACTATGAATCATATTACATTTGTCATGTGCAGGTCTAGAGTTACATAATCAATGAAAGCACCTTGTTTGTTTACAGCACCAGTCCACGCAAGTTACATGAAATGGCCCTACCTACAATGGAAGGACATGGTAAGTAATAGCTCTTTTGATCTTAAAATAATTACAGCAAACTGTTTATACAACTTGTAACTTGCTCATACTCTATTTTTTCTTTCAACAGATGTTACTACCGCTAGTGTTGTTAGTATGAAGCAATATGAAGAACAACTTAATGGATTGAGAAAAGAGAATTTTCATTTAAAGTTAAGAATATATTTTCTTGAAGAGAAGCTCGGAAGTGGATCACCACCAGCTGTTCAAGTGAGTTTTGTTCTATACATCATGTCATTTTGTCTATTATCCTGGGTGTGGTTGAGTTGTTTATTATTATTTCAGCGACGTGTACGACTATGACTGTATCACATACAAATATTACAACACTCACAACACTGCAAATATGCATAACCTGTGTTACTAAACAAAGTCACTTGTATTCAACAATTTTTACTATTCTTGAATAAAGAGCCTACCAGACGCCAAATTGTTAAAAGAAGATAGAAGATATACATTTTAGCGTGCAAGAAAGAGAGAGATGCTATCGGTTTTTGTGCGCTTTTAACGAAATAAATTAATTATAAAATAAATAAATGGTTTAAAAACCCTAGAAAAATACGCTTTTATAATGCACGAAAAAACCAAAAATAAATTAGGGATCGTTCAAGTTGCCTCTATTTCTAGGCTGAAGTGTAAACTATGTGCTTTTAGCTATAATATTTGATTGCAAAAGCGTGGTGCGCTGGAACAGGAACTGGCGGAAGCTGCATGATGTCTTGTCAGATTAAGGATAAGGTCACATTTATAAAAGCGTGTTCTTCTCGTGTTTTTAAACTATCGCGCTACACACTGTCACGCTTTTATATATCTATTGTGACTATTACTATTATTAATATCATTTTAAATTTCGGAAATGTATTAACGATGATAGGCTTTAATTGAAATGCATAACATACTTACTTGAAAAGTAAAGTAGTTAATCACACCTACGCATTTTCAACACCCACTTTTGCCAGTTTTTCGTGACGCCCGCGTAATAGGAGCAAACCTATTACCGTTACGGATCTTTATTAGATAATTAACTGGTAGATCCTTAAAGTTTCGGCATTCCGGGATATTTAGTACCATATGTAGTAATCATGTAATAAGAATACAACCGCATATATCCCCAAGCGGGTTTTTAACGGTAACCAAAGATATCTCGTTCTCGAACAAGAACTCTACATTTTGCCACTGTTTACGTATTCCCCTCATGTATCTATTTAATTGCCTGAATGAAGAGGCGTTTCCTTTGGCAGCATAAACGTTATGCTCTTGAGCGACCTCATGCAGCTTTCGCCAGGATTTTTACTATATAAGGATTAGTATTAATAGGAATTTGCTTACTAAAAAGTCTTTCTTGATCTAGCGCCCCACGCTTTTACAATCAAATATTATAACTAAACGCACATAGTTTACACCTCAGCCTAGAAATAGAGGCAACTAGAACGATCCCTAATTTATTTTTGGTTTTTTCGTGCATTATAAAAGCGTATTTTTCTAGGGTTTTTAAACCATTTATTCATTTTATACTTTTTAGTCACAACATTTATACCTTTACTAACTGTTCCCTACGGCTTCATCCGCGTAGAAGTCGTTAACGCATGAAAGCATTACCCTCCTTTCGCGCAGTCAGTTAAATGTAGCCTATGTCCTTCCCTTAAACTCAAACTATCTTTATAACAAATTTCATCAAAATCGGTTCAGTAGTTTAGGCGTGAAAACGTAACAGACAGACAGACAGAGTTACTTTCGCATTTATAATATTAGTAGGGATTTCTGTATTACATGGTGTTTTGTCTGAGTTCGACTAATGTGAAAATATATTTCATTATTACTCTAATACATAAACATTTTATGCAGGCACCTATGTCAATATTTACACTCAATATTAACTTCAATATATACAAGCTGTTGATTTGGTCGTGCACAAGCCTCCTTCAGTGCGTAGTGTACTATAGGTATTATCGATTGCAAGCAACACAGCAACACAGTAGATAACAAAACCCCAAAAATCCTGTTTTTAGTGAAATATGATTTACGAAGAAAAAATCTTCACCCGTGTATTTAATGTTTACGTCGCCGAGCCAACGCTAAAGCGCAAGTCACACTGCCAGCGGGCGGGTGAGCGAGCTAGGCACACTGCGAGCTGCCGAATAACCTACGTGGCTGATGCGAGCGAAGCTACTCGTTTTCGTCGTTAGGCGCGCCCGCTTTGCTAGCTTAACTACCGTCCTCCCCGTTTCGGGTACTCAGACTAGTCGTCGCTTGTCATTCGAATAGCAGTGTCCACGTGTCTAGTCTCATCCGCACTACCCGGTTCACCCTTCCGTATGTAGTTTTTGGTGTAAACCCCATAGTTTAGATCGGCAATGTCGCGTAGTTTGCATAACTTCAATATCTCACTTCACCCGCCCGCCTAGCTCGCTCGCCCGCCCGCTGGCGGTGTGGCCTGGGCTTAAAGCTAGACAATAGTAGGTACCTAGATAATGCGGCTACGTATCGCATCTCATGGCTCCTCTACACTGCCCGCGAAGTTGAACGAAGTTAAATGAATACGATAGTGTAAAGAGGCACTTCGGCTTACCTCGTCAAAAACTATACCTCCCCTCAGGCGACTTTATTTGCTGTCGATTTTTGCGCCTCAGTCAATGGGCCCAAAGATGCGGGAAGTGCGTTCACGAAGTACCTCTCTACACTACTTGGCCGACATCGTGTGTGCCGGTGCTTTGCCGGCGCGTGATTTAAGCTATAATTAGTGCTTTGGTGTATGTGATCCAATTATCAGCGTCAAACAGTGGTCAGGAGCAAATTATGTTGTTCCTGGAAACTCTGCCACACAAATTTCTTTGTTCATTACAAACGGCGGCAATGTGCGTGCGCAGGCTACTGACACCACTGAGTGTGTAGTGACGCACTTTTTTCTTACTTAGACAAAGTTTCTAGAGTACTTCGCCTATGAACTTTGCGGGCAGTGTAGAGGAGCCATTAGTTATTAGGTTTCATGAGTTTTTAGTTCCAGCTGACAAGTTCGGTGACCTTTATGTACTTTTTTGATTTGATATTAATGATTTGATGATGAGTTTATGTTGATTTAAAAGATTCCTTCCTACTTCAAGGGCTTAGGACCGGCAGAAACACGCTATTTATCATGCAATTGCAAACAAAAACATTAAGTACTGTTAGTAAACATTAGGTATGAGAAAAGTATTCTGAAATGAAGCATTTCTGGCGTAGTTAAAAATTTAAATTTTAAATCAACTTATTTACAGAATTAATTGAGAATCAAAGCTTAAATACCTATTTACAAAATCATGTAACACGCAATAATTGTTCAAAATGCTCACCCTCAGTTATTTCTTCAAATGCCAAAACAATTCTTTCACGTAATTGTGTAACACTCACAATGTCTTCATTGTAAACAAGTCTTTTAATATCTCCCCACAAATAAAAGTCTAAGGGCGTTAGGTCGGGTGAACGCGGCGGCCAGGCTACCGGTCCACCACGGCCTATCCACTGCGTACCAAACACTTCACTTAAATATTCGCGCACTTGGCGTCCATAGTGAGGTGGCGCACCGTCCTGTTGGAAGTACAAGTCCCTATGAAATGCGAGTGGAATGTCATCGAGCATCTCATTAACCACATGTCGGAGTAGCACCAAGTATGTAGCACTGTTCAAACGACCGTCAATAAAATATGGGCCAAGTAGATGATCACCGATGATACCAGCCCACACATTCAGACTAAACCGGACCTGGAACGAGTCCCGCGTAGTAACATGTGGGTTGTGTTGTCGGTGAGCCCACCAATGTTCATTGTGGACGTTATAAACGCGTAAACAATGATTCGTCGGACCACAAAATGTTCACGTCCTGATGTTCAAGGAGCCAGTGACAAAAAACTGTCCGAGCGTTATTGTCCTGCGGATGCAACTCTTGAACACGTCGGAAATGGAACGGATGCATTAGTTCGCGATTCAGCAGCTTCCACACTGTGGTATGATGAACACCGAAACGGCGACCGGCTTCACGCGTACTGGCTCGAGGTTGCTCCTCAAAATAATTGAGAATCTGCTCTTTCCGATCAGCTGATAGGCCTTGTGTACCACGACCTTGTGCATGTCGAGGAAGTACGTAGATATCGGCGCGTGCGGTTATACTCACGCTGAACGCGGGCGAGCGACTAATTAATTCAAAATTTCAAATTCACCGATCAAAGGCGCCGCCTGAGCCGCTCGCTCCTGCGCGGGGGTTGGAGGGGTAACTTACACGCGCCGCGCCGCCACCGCAGGCACAGTATAAATATATGTTGTTTAACCAGTATTGTAGCTCCCTACAAACGGACGAAGCGCAAGCTATACCTACGATTCTCGTTTTCGGCAGGCCTTTCAGCACGCTAGCAGGCGATTGTGCCGAGTAGACGAATGGACGGTGTGTCGTTTTTTAGATAGTAACCGCGCGTTTTATTTACTAAAAATATTTAATATGACAACTAGAGTCTATTGTGCTTGTTTAGGTTGCATGAATTCGTCAATAACGCACCCAGAGATAACGTTTTTTAGATTACCTGGAAACTCCGAAAGGTAAGACTATAAATTGATTTTACTTAAGTACTAATTGGTACTATACTACTAGTTGACTAAAGTTAAACAAAGTGATTGACATGAGTGAAATAGGTAGTTACATGAAGTAGGTATGTTTGTGTTTAAAACTAGACTTGTGCTTGCTCAGTCAGTGAACGGTGCGATAGAATATAGTACAATATCCAAAAAAAAACTAGTTCAGAACTCTAGCACGTGTAGGTAGTACATTTAGTTCCGTTGTCAGTTCGTAGTTATTTAATTGAGAGCAATGATTTAGGTATGTTTCAAGAGTATTCATTTCTTTCTGGATGACCGATGTTACAGTACACTTAGCACCGTATGACTGCCTCTGTGGCGCGGTCGGTATTGATACCGCCTGCGGCGCTGGAGGTCGTGGGTTCGATTCCCACCCGAGACAAATATTTGTGTGACCCATAAATGTTTGTCTCAAGAGCCTGGTTGTTTCTATGTGTAATATGTATGTATTTAAAAAGTATATTAGTATTAATTTCCGTGGTCTGATACCCATAACACAAGCAGGTTATTCCTAGCTTACTTTGGGATCAGATAGCGTTGTGTGAAATGTCCGTGAATAAAAAATTAAAATTGACAGCATTTTTGTTAAGTACCTTTGATTTTTATTACACGCATAGAGACAAATATGAACTTGCAAAGTTTAACACAACTTGACAATGTACGAAAAGTACTAGTGTACTAGAGACTGACTAGTACTTTCAAATCGAAAAATAGTTTTAATTTTGTAAATCAAAAATTTAACGCAATGATTATAAAGACTAGAATTCCGTGATTCTATCACTGACGAAACATGTGATGAGCCGATTATTATTGTCTACGCCGCTTACTCGTTTTCAAATTTCTACACCCGTCTCACTCAATCGTTACTAGATAACGGGCGCTGCGCCGCCACGCCGCCGCCCCGCGCCGCCAGCCGTTGCGGGGATATTATATTATTACTCACAAAGTATTTTTTTGTTTAAATAAAAAAGGTTTAATATTACTCGAAATGAAAGCCGGTTGTCAGTAAAACAACAATCCTTAATACAAATTGAAGGCCTTGTGGGCGGATTGAAAAAAATCAACTGCATTAGGCTCACTATCTATTACGCGTACGTAAAACTATAAGGTAAAATGTGGGCGTATACTATGCCTCTGCCTACACCTTCAGGGATAAAGGCGTGACTATATGAATGTATGTATGTACATATTTACAATCGCAATACTAAATAGAAAGTCAAAGTAGGCCCATATTATTAAAATGCTGTAGGTGGGCAGCCCTATCGCATGCTTACGTACCGCGCGGCTGTAGGCATTTATTTCTAAAATCCGGCCGAGTCAAACTACAGTATACAGTGCCGCAGGCCTCCTTTGCCTATGCCTACACATTTGTATGTGCCTACTAAACTGTAGGCAAAGAAGAAACGGTTTTGAATGAACGGTGAAAATGTACCTATGTAGGTAATAGTATTATTAGAATATTTAGAACCGATTCATACGAGTTGCTTTTTAAATTTATTTTATTTAATAGATAATTATTAAGAACTTAATTTTACTGCCCCATTTTTTCACTTAATATTGGTTTAGTATATGCAGTAGAGTTCCCGTAGCAAATAGAAAAGAATTTAAGCAGAAAAAAAAAAGTGTAAAAAAAGGTGTCTCGTTTTATCCCGAAATATCAACGAGTGTAGGCAGTACAGTCATGTGTGCAAGTAATGCACAAATGCAGATCAACATCCTGTATAACAGGTTTGTTATAACCTTGAACCCTAATCGTGGTCAAAGTTCATTACAAGACTTTTCTAACAAATCCAAACACAGCTATGATACTATGTTCAATCATGAAGTTACAGTTCATATCTTACGACTCCATCATCAGATCAGTTTGACAGCACCATATTATTGTATTGTTATCAGAACTACAAACATCTGCCAATTTTCATGACGCTACGACCCTTGGAAGATGGTTAAATTAGTTACCTGAGATTCCATTGCATAGTTTTACAAGTCAATTAAAAAAAGGTTTGTTATAACCTTAAAACCTAAGCCTGGTCAAAGTTCAATACAAGACTTTTCTGACGAATCCAAAAACAAATATAATATGATGTTCCATCATGAAGTTCCAGTGCATATCTTCCGGCTCCATCATCAGATCAGTTCGACAGTACCATATTATTGTATTGTCATCAGAACTACATACAGCTGCCAATTTTCATGACCCTACGATCCTTGGAAGCTGGTTAAATTAGCTACCTTAGATTCCACTTGTTTTCAGTGCCTATCTTCCGGCTCCATCATCATATCAGTTCGATAGTACCATATTATTGTATTGTCATCAGAACTACATACAGCTGCCAATTTTCATAACGCTACGATCCTTGAAAGCTGGTTAAATTAGCTACCTTAGATTCCACTTTTTCCATCGAAGTTTCAGTGCCTATCTTCCGGCTCCATCATCATATCAGTTTGACAGTACCATATTATTGTATTGTCATCAGAACTACATACAGCTGCCAATTTTCATGACCCTACAATCCTTGGAAGCTGGTTAAATTAGCTACCTTAGATTCCACCTGTTTTCAGTGCCTATCTTCCGGCTCCATCATCAGATCAGTTTGACAGTACCATATTATTGTATTGTCATCAGAACTACATACAGCTGCCAATTTTCATGACCCTACGATCCTTGGAAGATGGTTAAATTAGTTTCCTTAGATTCCATTACATTGTTAGTTACATACACGACGACCTAATAAAAGCGTATTAAAAAAACTATAACTGATATAAAAAATATGCTCTAGTGCAAATAAAGATTTTACTATTGTCTTTCTTATAAATATTTTATATTATAACGGGTGTTTTTTTTAGAGGTATAGAACTTTAAGTTGGCCTAGCTGTTTTAACCGGCGGTATTTTTGTCAGCTGTAAAGTGATTTATGTTTAGTATGGTTTGGCATTTTAACATAAATAGACTGAAGCCTGAACAATGCTTCCAAATTGTGCAAATTTATTTTGAAAATCATGGTTCTTTCCGAAATGCGTATCGTGATTTTCATAAGCGAATTTTCTTTAGCGGTGCAGCTCACTTTTGGTTGAATGGATACATCAATAAACAAAACTGCCATATTTGGGGTGATGATGATCCTCAAGTGTATGTTGAGACACCGTTACATCCAGTAAAACTGACTGTGTGGTGTGCTTTATAGGCTGGTGGAATAATTGGTCCGTACTTCTTTAGAAACGATGCTGACCAGAATGTTACAGTCAATCGTGACTGCTATAGAGCGAAGATTACTGACTTTTTCGTTCATCAATTGAACAACCATGTTGTGCAGGAGTAGTGGTTTCAACAAGACGGCGCAACATGTCACATTGCTCGTGCCACAATTGATTTATTGAAGGAAACGTTTGGTAACCGCATAGTTTCACGTTTTGGACCCGTGGATTGGCCTCCAGAGTCGTGCGATTTTACGCCACTTGACTATTTTCTGTGGAGATATGTGAAGTCGCTCGTCTACGCCGATAAGCCCGAAACGATTGACCACTTGGAGGATAACATTCGGAGCGATATTGTCGCTATACGGCCACAAATGTTGGGAAAGTCATCGAAAATTGGACCTCTAGATTAGACTACGTCCGAGCCAGCCCTGGCGGTTATATGCCAGAAATCATATTTAAATTATAATGCCAGAAGATTTCCTTTCGAATAAAGTCATTTCCATATCAATAAAAACAATCACCTTTGTTTTATTCCATTTCAAAGTTCTATACCTCGAAAAAAAACACCCTTTACAAACAACTTATAATATACGAGATCTAGCTTAAAACTTTACGAAATCGATGTATTTTCAACACAAAAATCTATCGAGGATTTTATCAGTAATCGTGTTTCAAGCCTAGAGCGTTTTTAGTTCATGAAGTTGTCTGTGTTGAAATTTTAATTCAGTAGACCTCACGAGTCCTGAGATCTAGATCAAAGTAATTATTTTGCGTCATATGGACTCGTAACGACTTCCGTCAAGTGCCAACAATCGAGTATATAAATTTTGTTTCTACTGTTATGTAAATGCGAAAACTTTGTCTGTCTGCTAAACTGAATAGAATAGGATCAAACTTGGTTCTGACAAAAATGAAGAAGATAGGCTACTTCTCTTTCTCTCTCGAGAACGACTTTCTTTGAAATACGTGTACGGGAATACCTGGTATTACCTTCTTTCTAGTCTATAAAATGCAGTTTTTTATTTTATTTTCAGGGCCTTTTGGAACACAATGTTAGACTGCAAGTAGAAGTGGAAGAATTAAGACGTCAATTGACTGACAAGCAAGAACTTCTAGCTGCGGCAGCAGAAGCCATTGATGTATTGGAGCAACAGGTACTGAAATTTATTCTTAGATTTTTTTATTATAATGTACCTATTTGGCTCGCCCAAATAATGCCGCCCTTATGATGGAAAACCACGGCGGCATCTGGCAGATTGTGTACGACTCTCGCACTCAGCCTACAAGATTATCAAAATGTCTTTCAAGTTGGCGGCCTAATAATTTGCCTCTATATTCTATACCCTGTGCTTGAAGAATACGGGTTCTAAGTTTCCATGTTTCGACAAAGAAACGATCCTTTGAATCACTAGATTCTGGCGATGCTTTTTTTCACTGCATGAGAGAGGCGCTACTGCCCAGGACGCGTTTATGACTGAAAAGGATACTCACAGTGATAAATTCAGTAGCATCTAAACCTTACACACCGTATAAGAGGTACTCTTTCTACGACTAGATGCTAATTATACTTGTCATGTTCATAACAGGGTTCAATGTCAACAGACAGCGTGGACTTATCAATGAACAATAGCACTGTCAAGAAGGAAATAAAAGAACAGGTAAATACTGTACTGCTACATATTTAACAAACATTATATCTTATTTAAAATTTATTCTTTTATTATTAAATTCATTCTAAAATAAATTTCCCACTATGTTTTCAGGAGCCAGAACAAAAGGAGGGCGTTGATGAAACTTGTGCAGAATCTGAATCTGCCGGGTAAGTAGATGAAAGGTTACCTATGTATTCACAGACAGGCATGGCACACTGGAGTCTTATAGACGCATACAAGTCGCAATTGTTGTTTCAATTTGTTGCGTTTACGACTGAGAATTTAAATTTGAATTTAAAGTAGACGAATTCAGTAATTTTTCGATGCCTTCGTAATTTATATCTGCACGGGCTGTCGAAAATGAAAATGAAAAAAACTTGTCGACAGAATGGGATGCTCTACGCGATTATTTTATGAATCCAGTCTCCAGACATTGGATGCTCAAAGCGTTACACAGTCGAGGGCATAGTACATAGCATACCGCAGGTTACTCTGATAAGTTTTTAGTTGGTTGGTTCTTCTGCCAACTCTGTCTATCGCCGCAGAGCTACCGTGACGGATCACTGACTCAGGGCGCGTTCCCACAGAACGTCCGCTTCTACAGATCCGTTTTAACTGATCCGTCACTGGAGGTAATATTCAATACACAGCATTTACAGGACCGATTGAACGGATGCGTTGCTACGCCAAGCCTCGCGCAGTTTCGATCCGATAAAACGGATCAGTATTTTCGTTTTTTTACTGGATCCGGAGTACTGTATTTGGTGTGAACTCGCTCATACAACTACATATACTAATAACATTAACGTTTAAACGGACCGATAAAACTGACGTTCTGTGGGAACGAGCCGTCACAAGGCCCAAGAGAAAACGGCGAATTTTTTTACGGTCAATTCCCGCTACCGCTACCGTACCGTAGTTCCCTGTTCACGGAGACTGACGATCTGCACAATATTTCCTTTACATAGCTAAAAAGCTGACAACATAAAAATGTATTTGAAATACATTTCCTTTGCAGGGATTTTTTGGGTGCAAGTGCCAAAAAGGATGACGTAGACGAACTTCTAAAGTTACGCAGGGAAAATAGAAAAGCCTTACAAATGATCAAAGGATGCATGAAGAAAATTCAGCAGCAAGACAAAGAAATCAAGAAAATAAAACTAGTTAGTATATTTCACAATAGTAATGAAATAAACTATTTATTCATTAATGCTGTGAACGGAGTATAGAATGTTATGTTTTCTTGTAGGATAAAGAATTAGTTTACGCCCACGTTAGTGACTCGCAATTGGAAAAGTATGAAGAAATATTGAAATGCAAAGATGAACATATTAGAGATTTGGAAAATAAAGTAAGAGAACTGCAGAAACATTTCGAGACCATTCAAAATGTTGACGAAGCTGGGTATGTATTTATTAATGTACATATATTACTCTGATTGACATAGATGTATTCTAATAACTAATAGCGTGTTATAATTTCAATAGGAATCTTCAGCAACTATTGACTCGACGATTGCAAGGATTGGCATACTTTTTGGACAAGCTGTTATCACACAAGTAAGTTGTAATTCATCATATCACATAGCCTCCATACTAAACATTGTCCAAATACTTAATTCTAAACAACATAATTTCTTCGTAGATGTGTGCTCGGGGAAGATAAAAAGAAACTGGCTGAAAGTATACTGGAGCAAAGTTTAGCTTTACCCGTTGGCTTAGAGTTGGATGAATCTATGGCGCCAGATGAACTTACAATGGACGAAAGTAATCTTGAACTATCGCAATCGCTAAGAATAGAAGACTTAACTATGATGTTCGGACATCACGTTGCTTGCGGTGACGAAAGCAGATATTCATCCAACAGAAATGCTTTGTTAAAGCACTTCCCTCAAGCCGATGTTATATCTGAATCTGAATGTTGGTCGGAACCAGATAGGAATGTGTCCTTAGCTCGCGTCGGGTTATGTGATACAGGGGTTGGTCTGCGCGAATCAAGCTCAGATACTAAATGTCGAAATAGGAGAGCTCGCGTATCGTATGGCTCTCGCTCGGAAGATAATAAACCACCAAAAGAGGCTCTCATTGAGGAGGTGAATCATTTTGCCAAATTAAATGAACACCTTGAAGAAGAAAACAATGATTTGAAGAACAAACTAGAATTTACGAAAGATCAAATTAATGAACTTCTTACAGAAAATAACGAATTGAAAGAACATTTAACTACGGAACAGTCCAAGTTATCAGATGCTACCATGGATATAGATAGTTTGAAAAAGACTATAACGGCTCTAGAAACACGCATACATGATATAGAGCAGAAACTTGACGAGTCTGTGGAAAGTTGTCAAAGATTACGATCAGAAAGGCAAGAGTTGGAAGTTGGTTTTATGGAAACTGAGCGTTCGTTAAGACGTGCCGCGGACGAAGCGACAGTTCAAGCTTCACAAGCCGCTTTAGAACGAGCGCGTGCTCAACATGACAGGCTACGTTTAGAAAGAGAGTTAGAAGAAACGCGTGAGAAGCTCTCAAATGTGTTAGAAGTAAACTCGCAACTAGAAATTGAAGTCACTCGAAAAACTGCCGAAGAGGCCAATAACAGGATAGTTGTTGTGCAAGAAAATGTTCATTCAGAAGAAGACAGACCGACTTCCCCAGATCAGGGCATCGATAGTGATAGACTGTCTAGCTTAGAACAAAACGACGCTGTTGCCTTGTCACCACGTAAGTAACATTTTTCAAAAGTGTGAGGGCTTATCTCTTCGTTTATCGTTTTATATTTATACTTATATCTGTATTGCTGACATGGATGAATTAATTTAGATAAGTCGCCATCTGTAGGTACATTATTTTTTTACGAAAATTACTTAACGCTCTGAACAAAAGTAAAGGAAGTTCTTCCCAGAAAAGCTGTATTCAGTAGGTATTGATGTAGGTACATTTTGTGTAATAACGTGTGTTTGTCTATTCACAGGTTCATTATATGAAGAAAATGTAACCCTGAAGCAAAAATTAGCGCGGACAAAAGCTACGCTGGCTGAAACTTTAATGCAATTAAACGCTGCCAATTTACGTAAAAGGAGTGTTCAACGTGCCATATGCAGAGAAATTCATAAGACGCAAGGAGTGTTACGTAAAGCGCGTGACCAGTTTGAAACTCAAAATAACTAACATTTACTTTCATTGATAACAGCAATATGTGCCACAAGATATTACTATTTAATATGAACGCCAATGCTATTTTGTATGACATCTACTATTTTTAAATTATAACAAATTTTGAAATACGCATTAGTTCTTATTTTCACGGTTTCCTTACGAACAATAACGTAAGTTGCTTGAATTTGAAAATCCAAATTTCATTTCTGAGCAGTATAAATGTCTCTAGATGGTGATGCTGGCCTTAGTTAATCATTTTAACGGTGTATCAGCCACATATCGCTTTTGCGTGTGTGTTAACTTTTCGAAGGTCTTCCTTCGTTTTCCATAAATTCTTTTGCACTAATATTGTTTGCCATAATCATCCCCGATCATAATATTTACTTGCACTATTATCATTTATACTAATAATGTTTGCCTTAACAACTCAACAGTGATAACTTTTATTTGCCATAAAATGACTTTCTATAACAACATATATCATAATAATTAGTTTCCATAAGTAACTCATCTCATAATCGACTCTTGACATAATCAAAATTTGATATAATTATGAAAATAATACATAATATTGTTAGGTCGAAATTAATTATTGTTAACACCCCGACTCAGTGCAATCCGACTCGGATAGGTTAGGTTAGAAGAGAGTTAGAGCGGGAGCGAAGTGAAGCGGAGCTCCCGCCTTTGTCTTCGTGGATTTTTTATAAACCACCCAGAAGTACCTATATTATGGCGAATAAAAGTTATGTAAAATGAAATTATTGAAAATGAAAATTATGGCAAATACATTTATGGATTTAAATTATTATGATACTTGATCGATTATGATCAATAGAATTAGTGAAAGTCATTTTATGTGATTTCACGATTATGGCAACTGAAGCGATATTTCTAATGTAATTATGACAAATACCAGTATGGCATATGAAATTATGGCAAACATTAGTAAACCCTTTTCAACCAACTACTGACGCTATTGGGTTGAGGAATGTTTATATCTTCACATTGTATTTAAAAAAAGTCAGTGGTGGCGATGAAAAGATCACCATCAAATCAGCAATGTCAGTTCGCTTTTGAACGTGTAGACCTTTCCTAGTTTGAAATTTAAAATACTAAAATTAAATAAAATTCCGATATTGTATGATATACTTAACTCATTATCATACGCAGTTTCACCCGCGTAGCTGCCGTCCCCTAATAGAAACGCTAGTGGGTTGAGGAATGTTTATATCTTCACATTGTATTTAAAAAAAAGTCAGTGGTGGCGATGAAAAGATCACCTTCAAATCAGCAATGGCAGTTCGCTTTTGAACGTGTAGACCATTCCTAGTCTGAAATTAAAAATACTTAAATTAAATAAAACTGATATTGTATGACATACTTAACTCATTGTCATATGCAGTTTCACCCGCGTAGCTGCCGTCCCCTAACAGAATATAGCCTATGTCACCAGGGATAATGTAGCAAATGTAGCTTATCAACAGTGAAAAAAATCTTTTAAATCTTTTCAGTAGTTTCAGAGCCTATTCGATGCAAACTAACAAACCAACAATAAAATTTTGCCTCATGTATAATATTAGAATAGATGTCGAACAAGGTGCAGTCCAGCGCCTAAAATAATTGTAGATATTATTGACCGAATACGGAAACTCAAAACTTAATTGTTTGTTATATTTTTCTAATGAAAGAGCTGATTTGAGAAAGACTAAAAACTTGGAAACTAAATTTTAGGCTGTATTTTCAGTCAACGCACACTGAAAAAAAAAAAAGAAAATTGGCGCGTGTTTTATTTGGTTTTATTCGATTCGATTGGTGGTATCACCCGTATCACTGGTATTTAGTTGTTGGTGACTACCAGAACCCACAATGAAAATTAATATATCAAACCTTGAACTGAGCAATTATGGCTATATAATAGCCATAGCAAATATTCTAGACAAGCACGATCGATCTGCACCTTCTCATTACCACTGGAAAATTCTCAAATGCAGGTTTGTACCCATCAGAAGTACCCATTGTATTGTACCCATTTGTACGCAGTTCTTTTAATTCGGAGTAAGGACCATCGGAGTATTTTAAATTATTGACTGGCTTTATATACATATTTGAATCGAGCAAAATTATAGACATAGTGAAACGGGAGCCCTTGTTTACTGTGGGTACTTACATGTTAAACTGGCCAATAACGACAAATACCATAGTAAAATGTTCTAAAATATAAGGTCTAAGTTTGTTCTACCTCGAAAAAATTTTTAGCTGCGTGAAAATGAACAATCCATTTCACATGGCAAATCAAGAGCCCAATTTGCGTACTGTGTAAGTAGGTACTCAACTGTGAGGGCCTGTAAGTTCGCTTATTTTTCATCATTGTTGGAAGTGTCTGCCGTGAACTACTGTCTAACTTTCAAGGTTTCCGCTTCCCGCTTAGATGCCCATAGAGAGGCTCATCATATCTATGGGCACAATCGCGGGAACCTCGACACTGATATTAATAGATTTGCCATCTTGCCCAAACGAGTAAAGTCGCGAGCCGGAATCAGATTTGGATATCCTTCGGCCTGGCGATATAAGGCGAGGAGCAACACCGCGGGGTTGTCAACGCCCCCTTAATAAACCAAAAACGGTCCCTTTCCGGGAACGGGAGCCCCACACATCGTCCAGCTGTCCCCGCGGCTGGGATGATGGTGATGGTGCCTAATCGCATTCCCCGCGTCAGCAAATAAAAAAGGTTAGCATCACTGCAGCTCGCATGTAGGTATGATTAGCTTGACCCCTCTGATGTCTCGATGGAAGGGCGAAGCACATTAAATTCTTATTAGAGAAGGAGGTTTAAATGTGTTTAATATTTGTAGAATGATTATATTCTCAAGCTCTACAATATTGGCCTCTCCAGACAAACAAGAATTACAGCGAGTTCATGTAGTGTTCAGTAAATCTGGTGACGACTATGACAAGTTAAATTCTCTTTTACTAAAATTTTCATTGAAACAAGTAAGTTACATTTATTTATCTAATATTTAAAGGAGAAGATTCCAAAGTGGAAGACTTCTTCAACATTCACTATGGTTTAGTATTCAGGTTCAGTTTTCCCTATGATTCAGTGGGTAAAATCTAGCCAATTTATTAATTTAACCAATACCTAAAGCATTTATTTATTAATTATAGGATGGTCCCATCAGAGCTACTACAGCAGACATTTTCCAAATGTGTTTCCATTACACAATGAACGCCAGAATCGCGCCTATATGGAATGCGCTAGGTGAAAATTATTTTGTAAACAACAGAAACTTTTTAACTGCAAAAGGACCACAAGAAGGCGTCAGTTATAATGTCTTAGTTAATGGTAATAGTTTATCTATCAATAAGTATAAAAAATGTGCAGCGCAGACGACATACCTTTGTGCGATCGAGTCTGCGGCGCACAATGAGACCGCTTGGTGCGCATTGACCATCGCAGAATTTGCACAGACTTTGCATCACGAAAAATCTGTCGTTTGCGATGCATCTAAATATAATTAAATCGTCTGTTTGTCATTTCAAATTTCCCAACTGTTTAGGAATGAGACCTACATGTGTTTGCAGTTATGAGGAGTAACTAAGCCTATTTCAGATAAAACAATACCCAGAATCATTTTACCATTTTAGATGAAAATCTACTCAGTCTGGAAATAAAAGCAGTCAAAATAAATTTAGTTCGCACGTCTGAAATGTTCATGCCTGGTGAATGGATTCGAGTTTTGCCAAGGTAAGTAAAGTATCTCCAACTCCAATAAAATGTAAAATTAAATAGGTACCTACATACCTACATAGTTCATATCAAAATATATAGTAAAGTAGTCCCGAGCAGTGCTACCAACCACCTTGATATCTTTCAAAGTAAAAAAATTGGTGTACCTACGTTACCCCAGCAGGAAAGTAGCTCCTAGACTGATTTGAGTGGAACCTACTATTAGTGCTTAATCTACTATATATGTGCGCCGCACAATAAATTTGTGCGTGTAGTCGTTGTGAAAAAAAAAAGGAAAAAACTATTTCTGCTGGAGTAACGCAGTTCCAGCAGGAAAATTCACCGACTTAATCATGTGCAATTTCACGGAAACCGCTGGTAGAATATAATCCAATAGCAAATTAATTTTATTGAATAGTACTTTCCTACTTCACTGTACTCAGACACAATACGTTTCAAATTGTTCGCGAGTAAAATTAAGAAGGTCATTGATATGTATTAAACCGTCGCTTTTTTGTAGTCATTCGAATTTAGTCGGATAACCATCCGTTGTTAGTATATTTTGTTTTTTGTTTATTTCTTCTTAAATACGAAATATTTCACGCTGAATTTTCACCATATATTATTTAATAAGACGCACAATTTTTTTATTTATTCTCCCTTAACTTGCGTTGGGCCAGTTCCTTGTATTTTGATGTCAAAGTTTTGACACCGTTGTTTTGAGTTTTAGTAATATTATTCGATATCGCATGTATGTACACTTCTGAAACTTTTTACGGTTATTGTAAGTGTCGAGCAGGATCGAATACAGTTTTTAGCGAGTTCATAGGTGTTCTCGTTTAGGTGGTGCAACTCTTTTTCAGGTTTACAACAAAGCGTGATTACTTGAAAACTATAAACATTTTCCTGAATCTAATTACGGGTCAAATCGGTACGAATTAAGGGCCACTCGTGTAAGTTTATTCTAGAGGCGCACATGTAGTGGTTTTCGAGATACAACATTCCACAAAACGTTACCCCAGCAGAAAACTCAATATAACGAAAACCTTAAGACGCACAAATTTTATTTTATGGGCACAAATTTGTACAAGTATGAGCCCTCGGTACATGCAAAATATTTCTCTCTAAGATCATTCGTTTAGAATTTTCCTGCTGGAACAGCGTTACTCTAGCAGAAATCGTTTTTTCCTTTTTTTTCCACAACGACTACACGCACAATTTTTTTGTGCGGCGCACATATATAGTAGATTAAGCACTAATAGTAGGTTCCACTCAAATCAGTCTAGGAGCTACTTTCCTGCTGGGGTAACGTACACAAAAAATTGCAAGTAAGCAGGTAATCCGGCCGATGCGATGTGTGCAATGAAAGCGGCATGTTCCTTGGTGGAAAGCTCTATATTTTAATGTCTTGTAAAAATGATTAAAACCGATCCTGATGTTCCTGATTTTAGGTAGATACCTACTTACTTACAACACGTCGAAAATATCTGCGAACCTGGCTTCCCCTCGCGCTTCCCCGCACCTGACCCCGTTTTCGCCTATTTAGTATAATCCGCCCGCGATTGAATGGTATGGTATTTGACAAGATTCCGAATGAGATGTGTGTGAACAGGTCAAGCAACCTTGCCATCAAAATACCTTCCAACTATATGACAGCTGTGGCGGGGGTGGGGAAGCTTCCTCAGTGGGGGCAGGAATTTGCCTATCTGTATGTAATACTATTATATTATCTTTGCTAATAAGGCCACAGATCGGTGGATAAGTCGAATAATATTTAATTTTAGTTTAAACAAGGCCATGATTGAAGACCATTACGAAACGTTACCTCATATTAGCAAGTTCAGATGTTACAAGGACCTTCGTAGACATTGGAAGAACATTGTAAGTTTTAAGATTCATACTGTTATGTTTAAACGCTTTTTTTATACCACTGAGGTGGCAGACAAGCATACGGCCCACCAGATGTACCGGTGGTCACCGCAGCTTATGGACGCTTGCAACACCAGAGGCGCCGCACTCGCGCTGCCGACCCTGTAAAAACCTAAGACCCCTTTTGAAGAACCCGATACTATAGGCGTTTGGGAAAACCGAGGCAGGGAGATCATTCCACAACTTAAGCGTGCGTGGTAGAAAGCCTCTATCGGATCTAACCGGCGCTAGGGGACGCTCTTTAATAAGAGAATAAGTAGATATCAACCTGATGAAGCGGTAAATGGCTTCATGAGTGCCCGAGTGCTCGCTAAAGTAGAGCACATCAGTTTGCCCTCAGATGGGAAACCGCAGTTACAGCATTTACGAGCGTTTCCTTCCATGCTTTAGAAGGCACGTTTAGCCGTTCCTGGCTGAAAACAGCATGGTAATGCCAGGTAGGAGGTCCTATGGGCGTCTTCAAAATTTAAATCTAGAGTCACACACCCTGATAATAACGCCGAGGACTACCCCCTCAAAAACAAGTGTGATTTTAAGTACCTGCGCTTTATAAAATAATATATTTTCTGTAATGAGTACCAGGTTATGTCTTTGTGCTCATTTAATGCTCTTATGTATCAGCACGGATATCGTTTACCAGAAGAAGAAGGCTCATATTATACCGTTCAGTTTTGGCGCGGGGAACCTCTGCTTTACCCAAATCTATGTGTCATTCGAAATTTTCCTATAGTGACACCTACATCTAAAGGCCTAGAGGTAAGTTGCTTCAAATTGATTCTCAAATTTTCAAATACAATCACGTACCTAGGTGTATGAAAGAATATAACATTAGGTACTGATGGTTATAGAAAGAAGCATCCACTTACTATGATAATGAACGTGTCGGATGTCAGAAATGTGACGAAAGAACCGATAGATGTCGGAAGAAAAACAGTACTTAGTCGCTTTGCTTGCTGCTACCGCACTTTCACTTGTTCTCTTCCTATGAATTCATGTTCAGTAGTTCAGTACTATTCTTCTCGCAAGGCTGCTGGTAGTAGGTACCGTACCTACCATCGATCGTGCCCTGATTCCTTGCACTGATAGATACTGCTAATATTCCTGGTGTGTAGGTAAGCCAGCGGTGTGTTAATAAATAATGAAAAGAAAAAATATATCTGCCCGGCATAAATCATTTTGTTAAACGGCTTTGCAGTTTAGCGTAAAGTCCCGGTTGTATTGAAACTTTACATTCGAAATACCGAATCACTTATCTAAACGGCATTGCTTGCCTCTCTCACTACTCTATCTGCAATACTATCACTGTATTATAGGGACTCAGATTAAAAGAATATATTCTTTTAGTCTGAGTAGGTATAGGGACTGAATGATCTAATAAGACGTTCAAATAAAATTACCTACCTACGTCTGGTTTCTTTTCTGAAGCAAAGTAGTTTGGATGTTCTGTGTTTCTGTGGCGTGGTGTGGGTGTTTATATGTATAATATGTAGATATGTATTTAAAAAGTATATAAGTATTAATATCCGTGGTCTGATACCCATAACACAAGCAGGTTATTTCTAGCTTACTTTGGGATCAGATAGCGTTGTGTGAGATGTCCGTGAATATTTATTTATTTATTTATTTATCAGGAATACAGCCGGAACTTACGTATAGATGATAAGTTTTATTCAGTGTACGTAACTAAAAATCAGCACTTTGGCATCACGATTACTGTCACCTTTAATTTGTTCCGCAGAAAACAATAGTTCAGAATTTTTTGAACTGTTTGAATGCTAAAATGTCCAATTGGCTTGGAGGGACATTAATTCTACCTAATATGGAAGACGAAAATATCACAGAATCCGTTAGTATTATTTTAGTCAGTCTATCAATCAACCATAACAGCCTAGGTATTTGCATATTAGGAGAGGCCTTTATCTACTGTTAGACTAAGGCCTCTCCCAGTTTTCATCATAATATTGGGAGGATAATTGGCCTGCTGTACCACGCTGGCCAGACGGGTTGGGGTAGGGTTTTTTCGATTTTTTCTTGTCTTTGTCATGTCAGCGGGTGCATCACTTGCAGATGGGGCTGGCTTGGGCGTCGAAGATCTCGGTAGGTAGGGCCTTTAAAAATAAATATTTTGGAACATTTTATACAGGGTCATAAAGTGTAGTCCTACCTACTTATCTAGTTACGATTAGAGGTCACTTAATTATAACCATTTCACTCAGTTCTGCCCCTTACAGGGCATGATTCCGTGTGACTTCACTGCCTGATAGTCGCTGTGGATACGGAGGGGGGGCATACGCTCTACATGTGCGTGGAATGCGTAGTTTGCTGTCCTCAGGGGCATTGTCGGTGTCGACTTTTCTAGACGCGTTGTTCCGCATCGTCTCTGTCATATTGCTGGATATGCCACATATTATGTTGCTCGGCGAAAGTTTGCCACTTCGATCAACAGTATCGTGGTATTGTTGATCGAAGGTTTTCCCCGTAATGGGGCATCGGACTCCCTGACCCTCCACCGGGGGTCTACTCTATGCCTACATAATGGATGGTGTATTCACCGCGGGTGGGTGTAGTGGGGCCCTACCAACACCATCGGGCCCAAGTCAACCTCACGTGCAAGCTCGTGCACCTGCTGAACAACGGACGAGGCTCTGACGGCGGCGGTCCATTTCAACACGGCGATGGGCTCACCACCTGTCACGTGGGACCGAATTGTACACGGTGAAATGTGGGCCGGTATAGGCCTCTGCCTACCCCTTCGGGGATAAAGGCGTGAGTATATGTATGTATGTATGTATGTATTCACCGCGAGATGATCACGGCAGAGAGAAAGAAACTCGCGAGCACGTTCATTCTCCGTTGCCTAGTAGGGGGCGCCATCACATAATTATAATATTATAAAATCACTTATTTGCCTTATTATTTCAGGGATCAAAGATACGTGAACGTATCCCGGACACACAAGCAGTGAGCCTTTGCACACCAACTCAATATATAAAACATCAAGAAATCTAAATAATGGACAGTTAAAACAAGGATTTTTAGCAATAAGCAGTCATTTATTTAGTTAAAAGTGATTAATTTAAATATCAGCCATAATTAAATAATATAAAATTGAAAATTATTACAAGTATGTAGACGAAGGTGAATTGTTGATTAGTTTAGGACATAAGTATTTCGACAGTGGTAGATACTTACTTAGACCGCCCTCATTTATACTCGTACAACTTGTTAACGATTAGCTGTCTAACTGTATTTTTTATAACATTTCTCACATTACAATTTAGTTAACAATCATTGAGTTGGTATTGATAATGTGTATAAATAAACGCTTGTTGAAAATTGAAATAAAATTTAAAATAATTATAACAGTAAAGTCTTAATCGTTATTGTCAGGAACATTACGAATAATGTTTTACACATCCCCAGTAAGATTTATATAAGTACTTAACTCTAGAATTCTTCATCACAAATATGGAGTCAGTTTGGTCAACGTTCATCAGTTGTCAGCGTACAGTGATCTTGCCGCAATAAGTTGCCTTGTTGGGGACAATGAGGTTTGCCCGGCTGTTTCATTGAAGAATCTAGCAACAGAAGGCGACAAGTTGCGATGCGTGTGGTTCGGAGACAATAATGCAGCGCTGTCCTGTTTTAAGAAAAGAATGTATTATAATATCTATATCTTTTGAAGATTTGATATTCTCCGCAACACGCACCTCCGCAGTCAGTAATTAATAGCCACAGCTTTAGACTTAGCTGTAGTCGATCTTAGAGAAAACCACTCTCATCTATGATATTGATCTCAAAATCAATGTCATTCTCATTAGATTCCGAAATTTGGGTTCAAAGGTACGGTATGAGCGTAAACAGTAAAAAAATATTTCCTTCCTCTGCGCTCTCTTCAGAATATAAGATTACTGCTACGTCGTAACCCCTAACAGTAAAAACTACATTGAGGGCTGCATTAGGCTTCCCGTAAGCTCCTGAACAGGGAAACGTGACCCTTCACATTGTCAGAATGAAGATGTCTTGTCTGGGCATGTAAGGTATCCACATGCCTCAGATTCAAAGGTTGGAAACACAGCTCGCATTCGCATATTTGGGATAGTTCCGTAATAACTTGCTGGATGACATCGATGGGAACGGGTGTGAAATAAACGCTTTATTTTCAGTTTAGCGACTTCCCAAGTGATTCAAATCAATGCCCTACCTGAATTTGCAAATTTATTGATTGCTATAAGCAGTTAAGATTTGGCTTTTTATTTTAACACTAGCTGACCCGCGCAACTTGCGTCACATGGGAGTGAGAAAGAGAGAAGTGGGGTATAAATATTTAGTGATATAATGTTTCCCGTCGCATTTACTCCGTCGCTTATGTTCAATAGAGCTGACCCGCACAACTTCGTTTGCCTCACATGAGAGTGAGAAGGAGAGAGGCGTGGTATTAATATGTAAAGTGATATGATGTTTCCCGTCGCATTTACTTCCGCCCGTTCCTTTTGTGGTACGGATCCGACTCGCACTTGACCGGTTTGTATCATTCACTTGACTGGCTACCACTGCAGACCACGATTACTGCCGTAGTCGCCTCGCTCATATTTTAAAACTTATTAAGAGGGTTATTGTCAGCGAACCGGAAAAGATAGGCAGATGCTGTCAAGGACATTTTTTTTATAACTTTTTGAGGAACGATTTTTAATACACTATTTTTACGTAACTTTAACCATTTACGCAGTGTACGCAATGGAAGCTCCGAGAAGTAAGAAATTTTCCCCGTTTTCAAAACATTATTCATGGCTGCTCCGCCCCTATTCGTCTTAGCGTCATGATATATTGTCATTTACCATCCTCAATAAATTGACTATTAAACTGTAAAATATTTTATGAAATCCAACCAGTAGTTCTTGAGAACCTAGCGTTCAAACAAACAAACAAACAAACAAACTCTTCAGCTTTATAATATTAGTATGGATATGGATTATTTGGACGACTGCAATTCAAGTCATCTGACCTCTCAATGTCATGCCAGAGACTCGTCTGTTGGTTGGTCAGTAACTTCAGTAAGTAAGAGCACTATCTACTTGCAGGTGATGTTGGCTTGGGCCTTGAAGTCGTTGATTCCCATCGCATACCTAAACATAACTGGCTTGGCCAACTATTCCTTGTACCTACTTAGTTGATATTAGGTACGCAAACTTGTAAGTGAATTAGAATAGGATCGGGTCAGCATTCCTATTTTTATTACCTATATTCTATAAGTAGGTACCTACAAGAAATGTTTCTATAAACTTATTTCTATTGATTGGGTGTAGTGGGGCCCTACCAACACCTCCGGGCCCAAGTCAACCTCACGTGCAAGCTCGTGCACCTGCTGAACAACGGACGAGGCTCTGACGTCGGCGGTCCATTTCAACACGGCGATGGGCTCACCACCTGTTACGTGGGACCGAATTGTACACGGTGAAATGTGGGCCGGTATAGGCCTCTGCCTGCCCCTTCGGGGATAAAGGCGTGAGTATATGTATGTATGTATGTAAATTGATTATGTAGATACCTAAAATCGACGGGTTCTACGTAAGTTGTCGTAGGTAACTTGAAATTTCAGAACTTTATTACTACGGTTAATATACCTTATACCTAATTATTTTAAATTATCTACTTACAGTTCCATGTCGCATTATAATTCTCGGTGATGTCGTCAAGGAGTCGTCATGACTTTCAAATCCGTGTATATTCAACGAATGCGTCAGTTTGTAGCCCTTAGCCAGGAGTTCCAATGTCTTGCCTAAAAAGCGTAAGAAATAAGTTACGAACCAATGACACTACCTACGCTCACCTCCGCATAAGCGGGCACGGTAGCTTCGGTAGGTATCTGTGGCGAAGACACCGGGAAACCACGGCCGAGTGTCAGCACTGCGAGGACCGCAGCAATGACACGGCGCGGCACCCCACACGCTGTTGGAGTGCA
Source organism: Miltochrista miniata (assembly GCA_933228765.1). Classification (NCBI taxonomy): domain Eukaryota; kingdom Metazoa; phylum Arthropoda; class Insecta; order Lepidoptera; family Erebidae; genus Miltochrista; species Miltochrista miniata. The sequence goes on from OW121751.1 coordinate 24,895,466, forward strand.
CAGCATGGGCGCAACAGCGCCAGGTCCTCGTAGTGGGTCTGGACGTGGACACTCTCTCGCTCGAGACCATGGTGCGAGCCATGCTCTCCAGCGGGAGTAAGTGGGACTGCGCCGCCACTTTCTGCGAGCAGGTCATGCTCGTGAAGGAGGCGGCGGGGCGGGTACGGGAGAGAACTCTCCCTCCCGAGGTCCGCAGTCGGCGGCCTTGTCTTCACCGAGGACTATCGGCCTCCATGAACGGGGGTCTGAGGACGGTGAGAGGGTCGCTCACCGTCCTAACAGAAGCAGGCCATGACGGCAGCGGGACGTGAGGAACTTAGAAGCGAGATCACACCCGAAACCCCTCCAAAGACGCGGGCTAGCACCCGAACCACCCCCTGGGCGAGGCCGCAGTGGCGGCCGTAGGTCTGTTGGGAGTCCTAGGACATCCTTCCAAGAGCTTACCCGGGGCTCACAACCATACGCTGTTGGGCGTTACGTGAGGTTTTTTAGTCGGTAGGAGTACGGCATAACATCCATGAGGATTTTCCACGTAAAAAAAAACTCTCACCTCCGCTTAGGGTAAACTGTTCACCATTCGTACGTGGGGCACATTCATACATTGAGTATAACAAAAATACTAACCAACACACAAACACGCCTTTGCCTGTGTACATAGACATACCGGCTGCCATGTTGCTAGCAAAGTATCGTGCCAATCGCGCCACTCTGTGTGAGGTAATAAGACGTAACGTGATTTCGCAATAGGTAAGCAAAATTTTTTACTGAAGTTTAAATCGTACTGGCAAGTTAATTTATTATGTTTTTATGAAAATAGTCAGGATTCATTCATGTTCACATTGTTTAATTTTGAGCTTTCATCATTTTATTTCTTTTACTAACGTTGATTTTGTTTACCACTGTAATTTAAATTTGGTCAAGGCCTGGGGCACATTCGGACATTTCTACAGGGGCGCATTCGTACGCGTTCGAATGCTCCCCTTTAGATCATAATTACCACAAATACTCACATAAATTTTATTTTCAATAAATTTAATAGGTACCTTCTGTATTTTTTTTTTCAATTATGATACGTTACAATAATTCAGCATTTTTATGTCAAACGATCGGCAATATACTTTTTATTAAGTAAATATTATAGTTGATATCAAATCGCAGGTTTGTGGTACAGATAATAAGAAAAGATTAGGCACGCCTAATCTTTTATTCGTTCGTAACATTTATTCTTTCTTCATCCATTTTTAGCTACGGCTTAAAAATGGATGAAGAACGAATAAATGATTTAAATTTATATAGGTAGATTCCATACACCTACCTTGAAAACAGAAAAACTCAACAGAGAAGAAAAATCAAATGAATTCCGTATATGCAGAGAGCCAGCAGAAAAATGAATTATGAAACAAAAGTCTAATCTTTTAATTGATAAAAAATATAAAACATGAATAGTAGATATAGGAACTTAATTACTAACCAATAATAAAGGAAAATTAAAATTAAAATACTGTTTAATGCACCACTAATTTAAATGTAATATCAGGAAATTAAAGATAATAGTCATGTTTTGATAAAATTTGAAACAGGCCGCTGTTATTTAATTGTCGAAAAAGTACACTCAGTTTTGAAATTTGGCGAACAGGACCGAAAGTGTATTATCTTCGCAAGAAACTGGGATCATCATGATAATTCCTTTTTCTGATATAGAAAGCGTACACATTTTGTTTATTAGACTATGTCCCCAGGTCCTCCTTAACCACTCGGCACATCTAGAACGATTAGAATTTATAATCTTTTTAATTAATTAAAATAATTTAATTAGCATTAGGGTCGAAAGTGACAACCAAAATGTCTAATTACTAACTTACAGTTTAAACCGATTTTTTGTGTTATTTTTCCCAAGAACAAATATTGATTGGGAGTAAAGTTAAATATGATTAAGATAGTTCTGTGATAAACAAATTTTCTTATCAATTTAATACATTTTTGGGATGTTAATAGGCTTTTCAATTACCATGTTTGAATCTACCCCACGCGTATGAAAGTACCCCACCTACTGTACGGAAGTACCCCACCCATGGGGAGCGTTCGTACAAATATCTTATCGTCGAAAAATTGCTATAGTCCTTTAACCGTTTGACATAATAGTTTCAGAAAATTTGGTCATTAAGAGGGTTTATCACCCAGCGCATACAAAATTGAAAAAGTATCAAGTGGCGTTGAGCACACTCAAAGTATTCGAAGATTACGATAATACCTGACTGGGAACGCGGGAAATAAAGTGATACCTCCTCCCCCTGGAAGGCCTCGGCCGGTACTAATTTCTCGCGGCCCGTGCATCGAGTTTGAGGACTCTTTTATTACGTTATTATAGATATGTTTAAAGAGGTTTCTAGAATATTACTGATGTATTCAATTGGTGATATCATGATCAGTCTGTAAATGTAAAAAGATCACCATTTTGTAAACTAGAAGTGTACCAAAAATCGTGATGAAGTTCATCAAAGTACGACGTTTTTTGGAAACTTTATTTGTCATGTTTTGGTGATAAGAAATATATTTCGGTATAATTTTCTTAGGCGGATTTAAAGAAGACAGTACGAAGATACTTATAGCAGCTTTAATTTCTGTGTACATCAATTAATTTTATACCACCCGATTGGCAAAGATGCCTTGTTTCGTGAATTTCTTCAAACGAGGTGTGTAAACACTGTTTTTAATAAAAACCTAGTTATGCCACGTTTATTTTGATTAGAACAATTTTTAGACAAGGAAATATATTACTCTTACACATTAATCATACTTACTAAACATTGGTAGTTTCTTCAGAAACAAACGTTTCAAACGCGTGAAATCATGTATTTGGGTGTTAACCCTCTTAACTACAATATATTTTCTAAGTTTAGGGATATAAACGAGGTAATTTTGACTAATAGTCGTGGAGAAAAAAAATAAAAACTAAAAATTGTACGAATGGTGAACAGCTTCCCCTATGCTGGGCCTCCCTCCGCTACGCGTTTTGATCAAATGGAGCCGCGAGACGCAAAATTCTAGGACTTTTGAAACCAATCAAGGTAACACCACAAGGAAATACCTATAGGTACAAGAAGTTGGTAGATTCGGCACTAAGTACTAACTAAAGCGATCAGCGACACCATACCAAAGGAGTTTGTGTGGGATAAAAAATACAAAAACCAATTACAACAAGAGTGACCCCGCGAAGGGCTCAATACCAGGGAGCTGAGGATATTTATTCATGGATTCAAGACTAATGCTTCCTCCATTTTACTCGCGAAGTTGAACGAAGTTCGTCGGCGAAGTTGCCCGAGTCAAAGAAAAATTTTGACGAAGTAGGCCGAGGAGCCCCTCTACACTATCGTACTCGTCCAACTTAGTTCAACTTCGCGAGTAATGTGGAGGAAGCATTAGATAGGTAAGTACCGGAGCAAGAACCTTCTCGGCGGACCTGAACATTAATATCGCAACCCCTTTATGAACCTACCCATTGCAGTGTGTACGTGCTCCTAGCCCCGCTAACTCAGTGTTTTATAAAAGAATAATTGATTACACAAGTAAGCACCTTTCACTATGGCCAGTCCTCGGATGGGTGTCAAGCGCTTTCTGGAGGCTTAATTATGTTTTATTTACATTATTGTTGAAAGGACTTCTCCTGTTCTTTTTAAGTTTCGTTGCTTGCTACCATTAATAGAGAATTGAATATTAAAATATGAAATTTATTGTCAAACCTGTCAGGGTCGTCGGTATATTGGTGTTACATCGTCCAGTAGCTAGTATTTTTCTCAAAGCCGAATCGTTTTTAAAAATAATTGCAACGGCAGCTCCATCAGCTAGTTGGGAGGAATCACAACATGACAATAGTAACTTCCACTGATCACCATCCCAATGTTCTCTGGAAAATACTGCTAACTGTAACGTAGATGCACCTAAAATGTGATATGGATAAATTAGTATTCAATAAAATAACATACTTAGGTACCTACCCTATGTTTAATCTAATAAATATAATATTAAAAAGAGCCCTGGGGCCAAACGCGTTAAGCTTTTTAGCTAGCTCTAACACCTGCCTAATATAAAACACAAAGTTCTCTGGCACCCTCAGCCACAGTAAATCAGAATCAGATAGTTAGTCTTGTTTATAATAGGGTCACAACACAATAATCAGCTATTACGAGTAGATACCTACCTTGCATGTAGACACTACCTGACACAGATATGTACGTTTAAAGGATATTTTAAATTACGACTCACCAGATTCACTGAGTAAGTGAGGATTAGCGCCAAATTGTATCAATAATTCCACTATTGCAGGACACCCATAGCGAGCTGCTAACCTGATTGGCCAGCCTCCCTCAAAATTTGGATCTAGGCCATGACGTAAAAGTTCAGCGAATTCGTCTTCATTTTTGGAATGTATTAAATATTTAATTTTGTAAGTGTTATTTTCCATGTTAGCGGTTACCAATTTAAGCTACTTAACATGATTTTTTTACAACTACCGTCGTCGGATTCGTTGACGTCAATTACAGTAGGTACCTACCTACCTATCTATTTAATATTAAGGTTTGCCATTTCAGTATTCAGTATTTATTTGCTTTTTCACAATGTTGGTAAGGTATTAGTAAGATACATAAAAGTTTCATTATGAACCTAAAAATTCAACCAGGACAAGACGCAGGAAACCCCATGTAGGTAAATAGGTTTTTAAGTCATACACAGGTTGGAAAAATAAGTCGGGCCCTAGAGGAAAACTAAGCCTGAAATCCTTTAGTTATCTCAGTGTACCGAGAGAAATTATTCCTTATTTTTAAAAAGAAACAAAATTGCATTTCTAGATTTTCTAAAATTCACTTGTCTCGCCCGAAAATCGAACCATCAAAAAATTTTAAAAATGAACTGTCGCTATTTTATCGTGTAACGATCAATAGCATTTGTTCAGTATAAAATGTTTCCTATAAACATTTGTTCTTGGAAAAAAAAAACTGATAAAGGCCCAGATCGGGCAAGATTAATAGCGCTCAGTAGAAAAGAATCCGGTGATTGGCTGAAAGCTATTCCTACAACACCTGAACTTTTATGGAACCGGACAACCTCAGAATTTCAGTTAGTTTGAGACTTGGTGTCACGCTTCTCGCTCCACATCGATGCCCCTTCGAGAGGCAAAGAGCGTTTTCGAGCACGATGGCAAGAGACCGGGAGGTATAACTTTAATGCCGTGGGAGATGGGTTGGGTGCTGGTCTGGGATGCAACTTGTGTTGTGTTGACACTTTGGCCACGTTCCATCTTCCTAAAACAAAGGTTAAAGCCAGCGCAGCAGCGGAAGCGGAGGAAAATACAAAATTAATAAGTATAAGGGTCTCGACTCATCCTATAACGTTGTCTTCCAATCGGTGTCGAGACCCTCTGGGTCCATGGGGTGACATTTTTTTTTTTAAGAATTTGAAAAAGTGCCTAGTAGAGTCTACTGGTGACCCAAGGCACAGAACCCCAAGGGCTGGCAGATTCTCTCAGGCATCAGCGAATAGGTATTGCTATTCAAAGTGGAAATGCTGCTAGTCTTTTGTCTTTTATTTCTTCTATAGTCTTTAGTTGAGATAATAGGTAATAATGTAAATACGTGGAACGAAATCTAAATCGCTTTATCGCAGCTTCGTCCACTTGTTTACGGTGAAAAGGACTGAAATCGAAGACCATTTAGCTAAAGGGGTCCCGACACGATCAATTGGCAATTGTCATGCACGTTAAATATCATGTGTACATATACGTCGATGCACACACACATGCAAAGAAATCACGCACATTGAAGCAACTTCCATTCAGATTTTAACGTGCATGACAATTGCCCATCATCGTGTCCGGACCCCTTAACGAGATTCGATCAAATCTGTTTCATTCGTTCGCAAGAGTACATTTAGTACTCTGTGGCCGACATCTGCTTTTGACACTTTGATTTGTCAATCAAAGTATGTCCATGTCAGTGTCAAAGATGTCTTTGACACAATTGACACTGACATGGACATACGAATAGACGGAATTTGTTTATATTGTATGTTTATAAACTTACAACAACTTTACAAGTTTATTCTTTTTAAACGTAGTGTTACATTCTCTTTGTTGTGAACCGTAGCCGTAGGATAAAAGTGTTCTGTGACCGTAGCATAACTTAGATAAATAGTAGTTCATATTTTGTACCAAACATAGACCTGTACCAAGTTTAATTTGAGAATGGGAAAGTAAGTAAATGTCAGTCATTTCAACGTAAACTATAAAACATTTCAATAAATATTAAAATTTCTTATTCTCAGGCATAAAGCGTGGAGAAAAATTGCTAAGAAAGAAAGGAGGAGACGCATTAGAACACAAATAGCAATAGAAGAAGGTATTGTACCTCATTATTCATTCATATTAATACACTAGTCCCGGGACATCCTTCCGAGGGCTTACCCGGGGCTCCCAACCACAGGCTGTTGGGCGTTACGTGAGGTTTTTTAGTCGGTAAGAGTCCGGCATAACATCCTCTGAGGATTTTCCCTCACGTAAAAAAAAAAAAATTCCCTTGTCTAAAACTTATTCATCATTTTATTACAAACTCCTTGTATTCAAGACGACAGATACACCCGCGTGTCCACTCGCGAGTATCAGCCAAATACATACATCACATGCGCGACAGCATCTGGTCACTATGTAAGTGACTTAAGTGTCTTGGCTATGTGCGTATTGGGATACGCGCGGAAAACGCCTCATTTGAGCTGGGGTTAAACTAGCTACCCACGAAATACCCCTCTGTATCCCACCTTTCCATGTTCTGTAAACAACAGTGCTTCCTTGAATCTACCAACTTCTTGCAAACTTCTGATTATCTATTCAGGGGTTTAAGGTGATATGAATTTTGTGCTGTGAGCCTCTTTTTACACATCTTTAGCTAGTACAAACTAAGCTAATATAAACAAGTGCTATGCGATTTGGATAAATGATAAACATACTTACATATTACATATTACTTACATATTTCTAAACACCTACATATTATACTTAGATAGAAAACACCTAAACTCTGAAACTAGCATATTTGGTCCTGCCTGTAAATCGAACCCAGAAGTGCAATGCAGCAGTTGCATAGTGTATGCAACTGCCGCATTGCACTACACCACAGGGCAGTTAGTACAAAAAGTTAAAATATGTAACTTTTAATTTCTAGAAAATAATCAAACAAATGGCAGTATTCAGGAACAAAACCTCATATTAAGCTTAATGTTGGAGCAAATTCAAAAATCGAATGATGAAGAAAATTTAAAATGGCTTCAAGCTGAGAAAATTGCTATTGCACAATGGAATAAATTGCAGCAAGAGAAAGAAAAATTACTTCAAAAGCGTCTTGAACAAGAGGCAAAGATAAAGATGGTAAAATATTGTAAATGTATAATTTATGCATGATGTCACTATTGTATGTTACACAAAATTAATGATAATTTATCTTGCAAAATTTATAGGAATGGGAATTAGAACAAAAAAGAAAGAAAATTGAAGAGGAGAGATTAAAAGCAGCTCAAGAAGAGCTTAAAAGGAAGCAAGAGATTTTTATGATAAACTTGGACAATTTTTTATCAGGAGATGCAGATGAACCTCCTTCCGAGTTGAAGGTTATTCGTGAGACAAGACCAAATGCGGAAATCTGTCCATTCTTTTTTAAAACAGCATGTTGTCGCTTCGGTGATCAGTGTTCCAGAAATCATCAGTATCCAGGCATTAGCAAAGTAAGGCTTGTTTGTTAATCATATTTGCTTGTTACATTCATTCATTTGTTTTATAACACAAAATTACATCAACAGAGGAGAAAATTCATTTCCATCTATCTAAGAACAGTACTTCATTTCAGGTATTACTTGCAACAAATTTTTATACCCATTTTGGACTCAGCAATGCCAATTTAAATGAGTATGATACTGACATTATGCTAGAATATGAAGACAGTGATACATATAAAGAGTTCAAAGAATTTTTCCATGATGTTTTAAGTGAATTTGAGAAGTTTGGTAAAATTGTGCAGTTTAAGGTGAGTATGCAAGTGATTATGATGGGATTTCAAATAAAATGAAAGTAATCCCATAATATGAAGATTGTATCCTTTGAATAAAATAAATGTGTATTATGTATCACCAGTATGTTTTACCTGTCATGACCTATGTTGCTGAGACATGGACATGTGGTAGAGCCAGCCTGTGTCCTTAAAGTTATGTAACAAGCAATGGAAAAACTATGCTTGGGATATCTCAGAGGGATAAAAAGACCATTCATTGATTTTATAATAACAACAGGCATCATTTATTATTGTGGTATAGGTGGTAGAGCACATTCAGCTTCTTATTTTGTTTTCATTACCCTATGCTTTTTAAACCAAATGGGCTGTGGAAATAAAGCAGAAAGTATTATCAAATTTTTATCCAGCTTTGGTATGTCCCTTTTTTTCTAACTTGTATGAAGATGAGTTAGTTAAGTTTTATCTAATGAGTATTAATTTAAGAGCAATCATTTAACAATATTGATTTACTACATAGAAAATCCAACTTAGCGTAAACTTAAGTGAAAATTACTAAAGTCATACTGAATCATTAGAATATTAATACTCAGATACTATTCAGACCATTATTTGACTTTGGATTACAGTGGATAAGGTTTGTACAGATGCAATGCTTGTGAAGTTAATTCAAGATATTTTCTTGTTTACAAAATTATTTATTTTAGGTATGCAATAACTATGAAAAACATCTTCGTGGGAACACATACATAGAATTCTCGGAGCTACGATGTGCCGTGTCTGCGTATCGTGCATTGCACACAAGATGGTATGGTGGCAGGCAGCTTTCTTTACAATTCTGTCTTGTAAACTCTTGGAAAAATGCTGTTTGTGGTATGTTGACCTCTGTAATTTGGGGCTAAGTTAGATTTATTTAAGTAATCCTTATAGTTCTTCACAATAATGAATGGATAGGTATAATCACAGTCACAAGTGAGTATACTTGTTTTAAATTACCATTGATCAACATCTGAGCGTTATTCCCGGTTCCTTACAAAATCTCTCGATGCTTATAATATCGTCCATCGTCTACCTCTCCTGCTGGAGCCTGGCGAATTTGTGCGTCCGTCATAAGTTTACCTACCTATCTAGAATTTGCTGATCAGAAAGCTCTTTATTTTTTCAGGTCTTCAACAGCAGCGACGATGTCCCAAAGGCCGAGCTTGTAATTTTCTACATGTCTTCAGAAATCCAAATAACTTATTTAGTGCCTATGTAAATGATCAAAACCAAAATACTGATAGGTAAGTCTTTCTGTCACTTTACCATCTTAATAGCGTAATCACTGGGCTGTTAAACTAAGAATAGAATAGAATGAACTGTATTGTACACTGATATAAAACATAAAGAACAGAGAGATATTACAATTTTATAACTATACAAAGGGCCTTATCGCAAAAAAGCAATCTCTAACAGGCAACCATTACTGGGTAACTAAGCTTAATGATTTTAAAATATCAATCTAAATTGTTTCATATTTATAGCGCTAACCGTTAGTTAGTAGTAAAACAATGTAAAACCGACCTCGATGTTGAGATATAAGATTTTAATTAGGTATTCGGAACCAATAGCACTTTTTAAATGTAATACATAAGACCCGGTTCATAGGTGGGCAGGATCTTAACTGATTAAAACAAGTAAGAAACGTAATAACATTTTTTTAGGTCACATCGTTCTTCGGCTCGATCGTGGAGGTGGTCGGAGTCGCCAGAGCCTGAGGATCCAAGAAGAAAAACATCTAGAAGTTCAGGAGAAGATGAGAGGAGAAGGCGTCGAAGAAGTTCTATAGATGATGACTATAGGAAACGTAGACGGCATTCTCCTCCAAGAAGCTCTCGTCGAAAATGATTTAGAAGCATTTTGCTGAAATAATAACATCTATTTTTCTAAACAGAACATGCTAGTGCTAGTAACGAAATGAATGCTAGTGATAATGGCCTTCTTGAACTGTTCTGTACCCCAAGCAACAAGTTAGGTTTTCTGGTGTGAAAAATATGGCGAATTAAAAAAAAACATTAAATCGTTATAAACTCTTTTAATTTCAAATCCTATTGAAGTGGTAGCAGCGATCGTACCTATATCCTGAGATCCGGTATGGGCTTTCTTCAGAGTACGTTCTGGTAATGAAATAAACTACCTGCCTTATCCCCCGAATTTCTACAGTACAGTAGGTACTTATGTGGGATTCTTCAAAGGGGGTCTTAAATATTTGCATGCTTGGTCGCGTCGTTACACCTACATACGGTAACCGAACGGTACCCATGCCCGTCAAATTTGCGCACAGAGGATTCCGTACCTAGTACCTACCTACCAAAAAACTGCGAGAAACTAGGTACATTTCGACGCAAGGTTGAAGTAGGTACATGGGGGAAAAACAGAAACTTATTTTGGTAGGGTAACACGGCAATCAAAGTAGGCAACCTCACCCCTAGAGGTAAAACAACTGTGATCGGACTGTATCACGTTTCGTATGATACAGCGTGTGACAGGCAGACGGATAACGGGTTTCGTTTTTATATTACCCTTGGGTACGGAACCCGAAAAAAAAAGAAAAAGTCTGGTACTAACAGCGAGAGAAACCATTAAATTTGAAGATTTTCATAGTTTGGAAGGATCTAAGATCAGTTGATTGAAGAGACGTAGACGTTGCATTTTATGTGGAACTATGGCACTATTTCGTCTGCGGAGAAGGCTATAATATTACAGTTCATTTGAGTGTTTTTAGCGCGGGAAACTTACAGACAAGCGGTCCACTCCGTTGTATAATTTTTCAAAACTTTTTTGAGTGTTTATGTGTAATTTATGGTGGATTCTTAAACATAAAGGTTCGACAACGAGCACAAGAGTTGGAAAGTGATCCGCAACTTTGTTTGTCGACAAATTCCACAGCAAGCTCTAGTAAAGTACCACCGCTTTACTAGAGTAGAACATAGTCCACACGAATACGCTGACATAAAAACATAATGGTCACGCCTTTATCCCCGAAGGGGTAGGCAGAGGCGTATTATATGCCCACATTTCACCTTTGTATAATTTTGGTCCCACGTAATAGGTGGTGAGCCTTATTGCCGTGTTTAAATGGACAAGCGCAGGTTGTGACTGCCTGCTGTTGAAATAAAGCCTTCAACTTAGCTTAATGACTGCCATTTTACTGGCAACCGGGACCAACGGCTTAACGTGCCTTCCGAAGCACGGAAACGCTCAAATAAATGTCACAAAGTGATCATATGGATGGTCACCCATCCATGGACCGGCCATAGTGAAAGTTGCTTACTGCAGTGATCGTTTACAGAACACTGAGTCCGCGGGGCCAGGAGCGCTTCAATGAATACGCTGAGCTGATAATATAATGGAATCTACATTTGGCTCTTATGTAGTATTGTATTCTTTTTGCATTTGGCATACGGTCTAAGTAACCAAAGCCAGTATAAATAATTTAAAAAAAAAAATTGTGATATGACATTCGTTCTTCGCTGTCAAGACTGTCAGTCTGTGTAAATGTCATAGTCGTCAAAGTGGGATTGTTTTTAAATATTTTGCATTGATTGAATAGTTTTGATTTTGTTGAAGTAGAATTTAGTGTATGAAATAATTGAATAAAATGATTATGAAATGTTGAGGTTCAAAGGCAAGGAATTGAAGTACTATTCAAAATTATTTAACGGGTCAAAATGTTTTATGTTGTACTTATAAATAATTACAGTCTCGTTCGTTTAGCACCAAGGTAGAAGTCAGAATCAAAGCCAATTTATAAGCTAAAAAATACATGATGGCTTTGAAATTATACGTTTGTATGATGTTGCGACCTACATCTATTTTAACTAGGTTCACTCCATATATCAAAACTAGTTTTAACAGAAAAAGTACAAGTCCTAAAACTGGTAAGATAGTCATTATTTTGTTTGTAGACCAAGGTGCCACATTTATAGCGGATTTTAATAAACATCTTATATTTCAGGATTTGATGAATCGAAGGCTAAATTTATTCTATCTCTTAATTTTCTCTCCCCTGAAGATGCAGTGCCTTTCTATAAATTACCTATTAAATCATTAATTCACATATATAAAACCAGTAGAAATGATGAAGCCAAAGGATTTTGCAATAATAGGTTGTATTATATTGCTTCTCGTATAAAGGTATGTATTTTTAAACTAGCTGATGCCCGCAGCTTCGCCCGCGTAAAATTTGTTCCCGTGGGAACTTATTCCCGGGATAAAAAGTAGCCTATGTGTTATTCCAGATTATAATGTATCTCTGTACCAAATTTCAGCCCGATCCGTTCAGCGGTTTAAGCGTGAAAGAGTAACAAACATCCACACTCACAAACTTTCGCATTTATAATATTAGTAAGATTATATTAGCAATATTATATTATGAATTAACTATTTAGTTGTATTTCTTGTAATAAGATTAGAATCAGTAAGTACTTACTTAATTTTGATTTAAAATATGGCCTTATTTTCAAATTAAGAAAGTTACTCTACTCCAAGTTCTGGTTTCATTATTTGAATTTTCTGCTGGATTAAAATTCATGTACATATTTTAGATGCATAATATTTATATAAAATTGTTTTGTTAATCATTTAAATTAAATATATTTCAGATACCTCCAGCAATATTAAGTGAAAAACTTGCCAAAAGAACATTTATATACAGTTTATCATTTGACTGGTTAAAAAGTGCATTAGATGTGTTGCTTGGTAAGTTCTGATTTAGCCAAAATACTAAAAAAAAATTATAAATGTGAAAGTTACTCAATTATGCTCTATTGGCTGAATATATTGGGCTAAAATGTAGTACAGGAATAGATATTATAGGTATTCATGTACTACATTTTAGGACTCATGACATGGGAAGCAGGTACGGGTCCTGAATTACATGATGGCCAAGCCGTGATCATCATCTAGTACCTATTTAATAATAGGAATTCAATTAATAAACTCAAATACAGCAAAGAATGGAACTTCTTAAGACATTTTTCCTATCAGACCCCACTAGCTGAAAAGAAATAGTACTAATATCTACCCTTTTTTGCCCATGGTACTGCCAGTGGTACTACTGTACCTACCTTAATACCAATATATTGTTTCTTTAAGAACATTAACAATTTACATTCTAACATCTTTTTTCAGGAATGGGTGTATCTGGTGAACGTATAATGCGTGATTTGTGGGTACTGAAATACCACCATGAAACGATTCGTAACAGGCTTAAAATAGTAAAAGATATGGGTGTTGAAAATTTATATCCCTGGATGGTCAGGTGTTCAGAAGATATATTGCAGAGGTAAAGTTTATTGTTTGTGAAACAGACACGGTCATGCTTCCACACTCTTTTTGACTATGACTGACTAGTAAATTCGGTCATGTTTTTATCATGAGGAAAATCCTACATGGATGGCTGGACTCCTACCCACTAAAACCACATGTTTCCGACCTAATGGCTATGGCTGGGAGCCCCGGGTAAGCCCTCGGAAGGATAGTAAGGATACCCCAGGACAAAATTACGGTTCTAAGTAACAGAAAAGACACTGAAACTTGGCTTACACTTCATTACTACAATTCTCAATAGTTTGTGCTAGAGAATAGAGATACAGAAACCTGTATTTTTGTTTAATCATTGCAATAATAATACCTACATTAAATGTGCTGGTATGGCAAAAGTCTTAGGGCTCCTTGTTGACTATGAGCCACATCTGACGGCACTGCATCACTCTTTTTTATATTTCAATTCTTTTCCATTACATAAATACAGGTAAGTAACAGGAAAGAATTGAAGTAAGCATAAAAAAAAAACATGCGGTGCAGTCAGATGTAGGTAGCTCAAACCTGAGAGTTCCATAGTCACCAAGGAACCTTTAATAGTTTCACCATGTAATGCCATGCTCGTTTCATTGGCTTTTAAATTGTGAGAACTGTAGTATAGATACCGAAGATACCACCAAACACTTCAATAATGAGTCAATAGGATTGACTAATTGAGGGCTTTCAGTCTACGCCCTATCTCCGCCATAAAATGCTTGGCCTCTAAGCCTCAGCGGCCCATGTCTCTACCGCGAAAGGAATGAAGTGGTAGCAATCCCATCATTTTAAATGAGTACTCATCATCATTTTAAATTACATTGTTAGTTTTGATAACCATAGGCCACATTGAGATGCACCTGGCTATTCCTGTGAGAGAAATGCCCTCTTCAAACTGCTACATTTGTATTCAATATAGGTACATAATAATTGGTTTCCATTTCAGGTTTTTAAGTATATCGCAAGAAACGAAGGACATTTTAGGGGAAACTAAATCAACACAGATATATTTAGCGAATCGTTTAAACACTTCTGTGGATGATGTTGAGCTAATGTGTTTGAAGGTGCCAGCGTTGAAGACTATTCGTGTTACAAAAGTGGGTTGGATACAAAAACTTCTATGTGTAATACTAGACTCGCTTTGCTACATACTTTATTCTGTTGTTTGGGAGGATGTCTGTAAGGATGGAGGGGTGGAAGTCGGTAATGCTTGTTTCCTATGGTGCGTGACTTTGCAGATATGAACAGGCGAACTCGGACAACAGCACACGCTCTTTCTACGGGGTGCGAGCTGGGTGGCGTTCTCGACCATACGACGCGAATGCTGGGTGAAACGTTATCTGTCACATATTTAGAATAGGCAAAAATACAATTCACCCGTAAATTTTCGTCCACGTATTTAAGGCGCATGATCGAGAATCGGCACCCTGGTTCGTGTCCGTCTATGATAAGGGCGGAGAGACTCGCTCACTTTCGTAAAACATGTAGAATTGCGTGTATGTCTTTTCAGTCGTTAGCGCGTGATTGAGTTACAACATTAAACATCTTCACAAACTTGCACCTTCCTTAGGTATAATATTAGTAGGGATACCTATCTGTAATCATAGGGAATTGTGGAAATACTACACAAAATGAAGTGCAGTTAATGATGAGTTAGCTATCTACTCGACAGATTTGTAAATTAGTCATTTTCGTCAACTGGTCACTTTCTGCAATTGGTCAATTTCATTAAAATCCCTAATTCGTCACTATCCCTAATTCGTCAGTTGGGTTATCAGGTCAATGTATGAATCTCGTCAATTTATGCATTTTGACTAGATGTACAGTCGTTAATATCGGCATATCAGATTTTTATTTTATAAACTTAGAAAAAATGGAAAATTAAACTTGGATAAATTTGTAATCTTCTTATATATAAAAATTAATCGCAAAATGTGTTGGTAAGCGCATAACTTCAGAACGGGTGGACCGATTTTACTAATTCTTTTTTTGTTGTGTAAGGTATTGTCAAGAGAAGCTTCTTATGGAAGAAAAAAACTATAAAGTTGCGTGGTAAATTATAAAATTTGCAATAACTGTAAATGACTCGGAATATGTTTGTGATTAGTATGTGATTGTACTACAACTGACCAAATACGGAAATCAGTTGAAATTGATAAACTGGCGAGATTCATACACTGACCAGATAAGCCAACTGACGAATTAAAGAAAGTGACGAATTAAGGATATTAGTGAAATTGACTAATTTCAAAAGTGACCAGTTGGCGAAAGTGACAAATTAACAAAACTGTCGAGTAGATAGCTAACTCTTAATGATGACTGCTTATTTGTGACTAAACTAATTTTAGAAGCCATAAAGTGTTACATAAGTATATTTTTCATCCCTTCTATTCGAAAAGTATCACTTTGCATCACTATACGGGGCGCAAAATAGCTCTTTTCTGTTAAGAGCTTTTTAGCGAGCGGCAAAGTAATTTAAATTTGGAACTCGAAATATTCATAGAAATTGAACGAAATTGTAGGGATTACGTACGTGTACCTACGTGTTGGCTGCACAGCGCGGTGTCTAGAGCTAACTAAAGAGCGTTACATTTATCCCTCTGTTCTTGTAATCAGTATACATATTATATTGTATTCTGCAAATATAATAAGTTCTACGTCGTCTTATGAAAGTGAAAATACATTAATTCCTGAAACAATAACTGAAGAAGCTAACTACGTAATACAAAACTTATTTTTGCTCCTAGAAAGGGGATGAAAAGTAGAGTATATTACTCGAGAGCAAATTATTTTCCTCGGGCGGTGTACTTTGAATCCTCGCTCGCTCGCTCGTGATTCAAAGTAGCGCCCTCGCCGTAAAAATGCTATTTTGCTCCCTTGTTATACAAGCTTCTATTCTATACTTACAATAAATGGTCGCCCCAACCAATGCGCAACATTATTTTTGTGGTACAGGTAGTATAGTTTGTACTTAATAGTTCTTGGTGAAAAATGATGTTTTGATATTTTATTATTAAACGAGTAATGTAACTGATAAGTACATAAGTCTATATTTTCCAGGTAAAACATTTTTTGGATTTTCTAATAGAGGAAGGATTCGGCGTAGAAGATATAGCCAACAAACCAAGGGTTTTATCTTCTTCTCAAAACACAGTAAAGAAGAGAATAGAAAAATTACGAACATTAGGAATAAGTGACATTAATTTAAATGTATTATGTAGAAGTAGAAAAGGTTTCAAGAGATACTGTGAATCAATTCCTAAAGAGAGTAAGTAATTAATCATGTATTACGAGGACCTACTGTGTTGTCATTTAACTTGAATTATGTTGAATTTAGAGGTATAATTAAAATGGCTTAATCTAGTGTCTAAAAAAACTATGATAATCTCGTCGTGCGTGTTGTACCTAAGCTTTAAAGGGACAGGCGCAAGTCAATTGCACCTGCAAATGTCATGTTCTTTCTTACTGACTTTCGGACGAAGCCCTGGAATGATCTACATCCTCCATGAGACGGGTGGGGACTCGGAACACGATAGATGTGATGACACATTACCCTTCAACTACACTATGCCGCTCGCACTGCTCGTCTACTCGCGATGTTCACCGTACGTTTTGCCGCAAAAAATTGCAAACGGCATTTTCAACCACTTCTACGAGCTTGGAAGAAATACCTACCTACTCTCATTTCACATAAAACTTCACTTACAACACAGAAGGTACTCTGAAGTGAGTGGGCGGCGCGGGCGGTACGAGGCACCGCACGAGGCTGCGCCGCTGGTTAATGATGTGACGTCACATGACCATGACTAGATTTTTTCACGTTAGAAACCGCGATAATATGTAGCTCTTCCAATGTCTTAATTATGTCCTCGTTAAACTTACGTTCACAAACATATAGGTACAGTTCCGCCTTTTTTTTTTATAGAGAGGTAGACAGAGCAGAGACTACATATTTCCACTTACCTAAAGTATGACACTCTCTCCCCGAACTTAGACAGACGGGTACAAAGTATGAAGCCAATACGCTGACGGTGGCATATGTTCTACTTCGTGTGTGCGTATCACCTGTAGGTACTAACACAATGATTGCATTTTTTTGTAACACGGTGGTATGTTTTAAGGCTTTCCGTCGTTTTATGGGCACGCACGGGCCTGAGTTTCAGCTAGTGGTTGCGCTACCACAAGTACACCCTCGGTAGCTGCAAATCTTAGGTACTCAGACGTAGTCTCTATAATGGAATAACGAAAAGTCTCTCAAGGTTGGCGGCGGTAGTCTGCTCAGCAATTTCCTTTAGAAGGCATCTTACCTACCTACTTGCTTTGCTGTGTTTACCTCAGCAGGGTTAGGACACAGGTGTTAGCATAAAAATATGCAGTGATAAATACCAATATTTTGCGATACCTACACAAGTAAGAATATTATACTTAGATAAAAAGTGATATTGTTGATGCTATCGAAATGATTTCCTTATCAGTGCCTATGTCAGGCTATTAAATAGCTATATGTACCCACCTACAACTGTTAGTAGTGTATAGGTAGGTATATCTTCTATACATAAAATAAATAATAGAAAAGTCAAAACAGTACATTGGAAATATTTAAAAAAAATACTCCCTGGGTGTTCAACATAAGATACCAAAGCCGAAAATATAGTTAGAAAAAATTTTGTCTGTTTGCTTTGCTTTGTCCGGAAGGAGAAAGCAAAGAAGAAAAGGTATTGAATAGATTTGATTCAAATTTTGCACAAATATTACCTTAGCCTATTTGAAGACCCTACCTTCAAATAGGCTATATATTATCACGCTACCTATCCTAGGGGCTAAGCAGAGAGCAACATAATTTTCACGCGCACTAAGTCCTGGGCAACAGCTAGTTTTTAATATTTTCGGTAATTCGGCCCTCAGTCTAAGAACAGTTGCTTGTACTGTTTTACGATTCCGTACCCAAAAGGAAAAAAAACCGGACCCTGTCCATGAGACTTCGCTGTGCGTTTGTCTGTTCGTCACGCAGCTGTATCTCGCGAACGGCGACATCTAGCAATTTGAGGGCCACTCACAGTCCTCACGAGTATTGATAGCGGCACAAATGTGCCTCTTAACGTGCCAGCCTTAAGCCCCCGGTTGTAAGAAAACACGTGCGCTGGCAGGGCGTTCCTTTTTTATATTCCATGCCGCTATGGTTCGACAGAGATACGATCTTTGAATCAATCTGTTCTAGGAAGATTCTCCCTGCACTGTATGGGAGTGGCAGGCACCTTTATCTGGCACTCGTTGTTCTGAATCGAAAATGAGTGGGAGGGCTCTCGGGTGGCAGAGCTCTTCAAAGACCAAAACCTCTTTGGTCTTTTAAAGCAATGAGTCACAAGGAGGGGTGATTTTAATTACTTAGTAAAGGTTACTTTACATACACTTTTCCTTTTCCAGGTGAGACTGATTTGTCATCATGAAAAACAACTCAAGACATAAGGGTTCAACTTATTTATTGTAAAAAATATAAATTAATTTTTGTGAAATAATATTGTTTGTCAAAAGAACCAAAGTAAATATAAATAAAAACTGTTACACAAACATTTCGGTAATTTATCTAGATACTAATCTTTAAAATTCCAAAGTTATAGGTACAGGCGCTACATGCACTTTACTAGCTTTGGCCCATAAACACAACTAGAATATTATTAAGATTGCATGTTTATTTCTGCAAGAGCTTCATTATTAAAAACATACTGCTCAGTGAATTACCAAGTCATTATTATAATCACAGAAATAAAAATTAGGCATTAATAGCTTGATGTTAGTTAATTAAAATGAGTTTATGGAGTATCACCAACTTTTATTTTTGTTTTTTTTTACATTACAATATACTAATGTGGAATCCAATAACCCTTTGGCGGATTAATACTATTTCCTAGTGCCAATTTCCGCAACTAATGCTTGCTTCTATTGACATTATTTTTTTCAAGCTGTGCCTAGAATCCAAAACACTGCCCATAATAGTACAATTTTAACATCACCTAAGAATGATAATAGCAATTAGACCTATGAGGTATCACAGGTATGTTTTCACTCAAACTGAATTTTTAATTTCTATAAGATATACCTACACTCAGTTTTTTAAAGCCTAAGGGGTGCCATTACATTAACAGAAGAAGAATTTCATTACATCATTGCACTTACTACATTTAGCAGAGTCTGCATCCACTAATGTAACAACACCCTCCTGCTAGTTTTATTTTCCATGTGAACTATATAAATGTGATACTATGCAAAAATCTTGGATATAAGCTAAAAACTTGTCTTAACATCCGCAAAAAGAAAATTCAAGGCAAAGATACATAGCTACTCCCAAATAAATCATGGAAAATTCTAGCTTTCTGTCAAACTAAGTATAATGTATACCTACTTAGATTAATTTATATAATCTACAAAATCATATAGTGAGGTTTGAGTAGAAATCCATACATGTGGAAAATTAAACTATTGATGAGCACATTGCACACCAGGACCTGAACGCATGTGTTCATCATCGTCACTAGCATATGCCTCCTGTCGTCCCTTACTACCCTCCTTTCCAGTGCACTCTATCATGCTTACTTCTTCAACATCTTCTCCAGCAGGCATCACAAACACTGTACGAGGTGGCAGGATTGACTCAATCTGTTTCATCTGCTCTTCAGTAGCATAGTTGTCTTCAGGGAAAGTAACATCAAATTTTATGTACAAATTGCCTTTCTCAAATGGGTTTTTGTACTGCGGCATGCCCTCGCCCACTATACCTTTAAGATCTCCAGGCTTGATCACTTCACCAGGTGGGTGTCTCACAAGTAAATCCCTGCCATCTAAATGTTTAACAATAAACTCAAAACCACACAATGCTTCAGTAAGTGAAATTTCACGCACCATGAGAAGGTCATTATCAGTTCGCTGGAATACATCATGAGGCTTTTGTTGCAATACAATAATCACATCTCCAGGTTGAGTATCTGGCTGTTGATCTCCTTCTCCTTTAAAAACAATGTTTTGCTGATGTCGCATACCCTTATCAACATGCACCTCCAATATCTTAGTTTCATTTACAACTTTCTTACCTTTGCACTTTGGGCACTTATCTTTATCATTGATGGTTTCACCCTGACCATGGCAAGTTGGACAGCGCGATTGGAATTGACGAGTCATATGTGGTGCAATCTGTTGATAAGACACTTTAATACCCTGACCGTGGCAATCTTTACAAGTCACAACTGACCCAGGCCTGCCACCTATGCCTTTACAAGGTCCACAAATCACATTTTTACTTAACTCTAATTTCGTAGTTTTACCCATATACAAATCCTCTAATGTCACATTGAGAGGATGCATGGTATCTTCCCCACGAGCGGGTCCTCGTCCTCTGCTGCCACCTCCCATGCCGAATATATCACCAAAGAAATGTTCAAAAATATCGTCAGGAGGGAAACCACCTCCTTGACCACCCTCTTGTAAACCTTTCAAACCATATTTGTCATAAATTTGTCTTTTCTTGGGATCCGACAAAACTTCATAGGCGTAACTTATTTCTTTGAATTTATCTCCTGCCGCTGGGTTTTTGTCAGGATGAAATTCTTTTGCAAGTTTGTGGTAGTTCTGAAATCGAATTAAAACTAATTTACTAGTAAATCGCAACTAGACCATTGACACAATGAGTTAAAATCATACAATGCAATCTGCAGTGACATTACAATGTGCGAATCCATTGTGCGGAAATATAAACTTACTCGCTTTATTTCGGAATCACTGGAACTTCTGGAAACTCCCAAAATCTCGTACAATTTATTATCAGCCATTTTACCCCAAGACATAAGAAATAAAGAATCTTAGTACGGATACTTAACACAGAACAAAATGTGCACTACGAAAAGAATAAATTCTAGTTGATCTAGTTCTGCTGTCGGATCGGAGTTGTCGATTAAAATAAAAAAAAATTGTCATAGAGCATACCATAAACAAAGTCTATGCCTGTCTATGCCTATCCTCCATCATGGGCTCCCGACACGGTCAAAAGGGCACCCGACACGGTCAATTGGGCATGACAAGTCTACGTGCTTCAGTCAAGTTATTGACCGTTTACCACGTACACTTGACGCTATCATCAATAAATCTACGGTTTGATGGGAATTGAAGTAAAAAAAAAAAACGGCACTTGATGCACTTTCGATTGATGTGAACTGACGGGACTTGACAAGTTTTTATTTTTATTTATTTTTTTTAACGCGGGGACTGCAGGTTAGGCACTTCGCCGCCTTGTTTCAGGGGAGAAGGCGGCTTTGTGTGGGACTCACGGTCAACATGGGACCGTTCTACCCACTAAACCCCGCGGTGTTCCGCCTCGCCTTAACCGGGTCGCAGGATAAGCCGGTGGATAAATCACTGCGGCCCGGCAAAGGGACGCCCCGTTACATCGGGACTCTCCACGGGGGGGCTTGATGGGCTGCCCCCTCCCTCAAATCCTAATGGAGTTGGAAGTGCTGATTCCGTCGGTCCGCTCTCGGATGCCCCTCTGTAAGCACTAAGCAGAGGGGGTAGAGAGCGGCCAAGCGGGCGGGCGCTAAAAGCACCCCCGGAATGACAAGTTTTTATTAATTTTGCAATCGGAAAACTTCAAAACGTCAAATTCAAAAAAGTTGCGGAATCGATCAGCGTCCAACTTAGATCATCTAACCACAGGATGCGCCTTACTTAAGCATTGTTTTCTGCCATTGCACATGACCATTTGGTCTTTTGGCTTTATGAAAAGCCTGTACATCAGTACATCATTTTATAAGATTAAACTAGTACATTACATTGTAGTTGACTGTACAATAACAATTAACACACAACAGCCATTACGCGTTTGTCGATTAATACATTTTTAAATGCAATGAAATTTTATATGTCTTTGTGTTTTCCCCTTCACTTGTATGAAAACTGGCAGAATATTTTTGTATGCGGTGGTTCACAAAGGCTAGTCCCGTGTTATATGGTCTAAGGCGTCCAAGAATGTATTCAATATTATTTAGATAATAGTTTATATATATTAAACGACCTGTTTGGTTTGGAGGCAAAAATACTGTCTTTTAATCAAGAGGTCGCGGCTTCGATCCAATATGGCCGCTGCGCCGTAATCACAAAATATCATGATGGGTATCGTTTAAGGGGATTTTTGGGATGCTGAGTACGAATCAGTTGATAATTCTGCAATCCAATATGGCCGCCGCGCCTTCATCACAAAATTTCCTGATGGGTATCGTTTAAGGGGTTTTTTGGTATACTGAGTACGAATCACATGATAATTTTGCAATCCAATATGGCCGCTGCGATGTATTCACATAATATCATGATGGGTATCGTTTAAGGGATTTTTTGGTATGCTGAGTACGAATCACATGATAATTTTGCAATCCAATATGGCCACCGCGCCATTATCACAAAATTCCATGATGGGTATCGTTTAAGGGGGTTTTTGGTATGCTGAGTACGAACTTCGGGTTAATTTTGCAATCCAAAATGGCCGCCCCACCACCATTGTAAATTTTCATGTTGGATATCGTTTATGGGGTTTTTTGGTATGCTGAGTACGAATTTCAAGTTAATATTGCAATCCAATATGGCCGCCGCACCACCGTTGTAAAATTTCATGTTGGTTATCGTATAAGGAGATTTTTGGTATGCTGAGTACGAATTTCAGGTTAATTTTGCAATCCAAAATGGCCGCCGTGCCACTATTGTCAAATTTCATATTGGATATCATATAAGGGGTTTTTTGGTATGCTAAGTACGAATTTCGGGTTAATTTTGCAATCCAAAATGGCTGCCGCGCCACCGTTGTAAAATTTCATGTTGGATACCGTATAAGGGGTTTTTTGGTATGCTGAGTACGAATTTTGGGTTAATTTTGCAATCCAAAAAGGCCGCCGCGCCACTGTTGTGAAATTTCATGTTGGATATCGTATAAGGGGTTTTTTGGTATGCTAATTACGAATTTCTGGTTAATTTTGCATTCCAAAATGGCCACCGTGCCAATGTTGTGAAATTTCATGTTGGATATCGTATAAGGGGTTTTTTGGTATGCTGAGTACGAATTTCAGGTTAATATTGCAATCCAATATGGCCGCCGCACCACCGTTGTAAAATTTCATGTTGGTTATCGTATAAGGAGGTTTTTGGTATGCTGAGTACGAATTTCAGGTAAATTTTGCAATCCAAAATGGCCGCCGTGCCACTGTTGTGAAATTTCATATTGGATATCGTATAAAGGGTTTTTTGGTATGCTGAGTACGAATTTCGGGTTAATTTTGCAATCCAAAATGGCTGCCGCGCCACCATTGTAAAATTTCATGTCTGATACCGTATAAGGGGTTTTTTGGTATGCTGAGTACGAATTTTGGGTTAATTTTGCAATCCAAAAAGGCCGCCGTGCCACTGTTGTGAAATTTCATGTTGGATATCGTTTAAGGGGTTTTTAGTATGCTGAGTACGAATTTCAGGTAATTTTGCAATCCAATATGGCCGCCGCGCCGTAATCACAAAATTTCATGATGGGTATCGTTTTAGAGCTTTTTTCGTAGGCTGAGTACTATTTTAATGTAATAATAATAACACTACCAAAGTCAACAGAAATTGTTTCTACTAAAATATTTTTATTAAATTTTATTCATAAAACAGCGAATATTTACTATAAATATTTCAGAAAGTCAAGAATAGAAGTAATAGAACCTATAATTTCAATATTCAATGGAAATACTATGGAAATTTTGGAAAAATACTACAATATTATAATGACATGACAGATGCAAAATTTCAATTGAAAAATAACACGAAAATGGACACAAATTAAATGGAAAAATCATGTTGACTAGGGCCAAAAGCAGACAAAATGCACTCACACCATCCCCGGACTCGTCAGGCGGCTCCACTTCGCACCCTAAGGATACTGCTTTACCTGCCTGCGAAATGTCGAGCTCCACCAGTAGCAGTGACGAGTATTTCTCCCCACCGACGTCGCCACTACCTGTACGTCGGCAGGGGAGAGGCCGGCCGCCAGCTAGCTTGGGACCCCGAGGCCCACCGGCCTCGAATAGGGCCCCCGCTGCCGGTGGTAATGTGCACCGCATGAAGTGGACTAAAGAAATTAATGAAAAGGTCATGCGGGCATATTTTGCGGCTTCAAAGCTAGGTGCTAACCTCACTGCGTACCGTGGCCGTTTACTTTCTGTATTTCAGGAACTTGAACCAGCTGTAAACGTGTCAGCACAGCGATTATCGGATCAGGTGCGGGCTATCCAGCGTTGTAATATGCTTGATAGTCCGACACTTGAGAGGCTACGTTCTGACGTACGGAATAGCCTCCTTATAACTACTTCGTCGCAAGTTGTGTGTACCTCGTCACAAATTCGTACACCACCAGTTAGTACACCTGTAGTTGCTGAGGAAGTTGTTGATGATGAGACTATATCCGTAAGTACCCAATGTGAGAATCGATTAAGGAGTGCTTTGGAAGATGCGATTGTGGAATATCGGTTTGCAAGTGCAGATTGTAGACCACGTCTTCCTCGTATGCCCATGCATAAAAGAAATAGGGCTCTGGTGTGTGCCCTGGATTCACTATTGCCTCAATATCTGGACAATAGTGAAGATCTTAGTGATACGCACTCAATCCTGTACTGTGCGGCGGTTGCAGCTTGCCGAGTAGCTAAGGTTAAATTTTACACAAATGAAACTGCTACTCGACCTAGGTCTGCAAAACCTACTTGGCAGTGTAGGATTGAGAGGCGTATTTCCGAGGCCAGGGCACTCATCGGGAAACTTATATGTTTCAGGTCGGGTAATACCCGTCCGAAGGTGATGCGCTTTGTGAAACAAGCGTTCTTTGGGACTAACATAAGTCCTCAAAGATACGCATCATGTGTCACAGAGCGCAACGATCTTCTGAAACAAAAGGTTTATGCATGGGCAAATCGCCTTAGACGCTACAAAATGCGAGTAGATCGATATAACCAGAATCGTATGCTCCAAAGAAACGAGAAGTGGGTTTACAGGAACTGGGAAACCCCATATCTTCCAGAGGTTAATTACGTAACTCACCCAGATGATGATACTACTAATGCATTTTGGAGGAACCTCTGGTCAAGACCTGTTGATCATACTGAGGGTGATTGGATGAGAGATGTTGAACGGTCATGTGAGAATAAAACGGATATGGAACCAGTTTATATAGATGCAGAAGATGTTGCTTGTGCAGTTCGTTCGCTCCCGAATTGGAAATCAGCGGGACCGGATGGACTGCATAATTTCTGGTTAAAATGGTTCCGCAGCTCACATGGCCGTTTAGCATCACAATTTCAATCATCCCTAGATATGGGTTCACTACCCGATTTTATGACTACTGGTATAACTCACGTACTCTACAAATCTGGTAGTGCTACGGATCCCAAAAATTATAGACCCATTACATGTTTTATATAAACTTTTAACATCCATTTTGAGAGTCAAAATTACTAAACACATAGAAAAACATTCGATAATATCAATCTCTCAAAATGGATGTAAAAGTGGGGCCCATGGCACTAAGGAACTCCTTTTAATCGATATGACCATCAGCCAACAGGTGCGTCGTAATCGCAAAAATCTGGCGACATGTTTGGATAGATTATAAGAAGGCCTTTGATTCAGTGCCACATAGATGGCTTCTGAAGGTACTTGAGCTGTATAAAATTGATACAACTCTGTGTACTTTCTTGAGGGCATGCATGACAAGTGCCGTTTGATCCTGTCGGGATCCTATTAGTTCTCGTTATTGTGGCAGGGTATGTCGGGGCGCGACAGAATGCTGTTACTGCTTCATTATGTTGATTATGAAAATTAAATACCTATAAATTCACATTACTGTGTGGGTCCGTCTTCCGATTAGTAATTTTCTGAATAAAACTTACCTACTTAGCCTTACTGCCAGTTCGGGCTGCCGGCCGCATAGAGCAACGCGAACTGTCTGAGGGGAGACGGCATAGAACGATTGCTCGGTACAAAATTTTCTGTCATATTTTGCGGGTGGCGGGGGGAAATCTTCCTTCAGTTTGTATGGAACTGGGCACTTTTTGTCGTCGATATGTCACATTATGTGTCACATTATTGCCAGAGGGGGTTTGAAAGCTTTGGCCCCTCCCTCTGTAGAGGCGCGCGATGCTCTGTGGCCGGCCGTGAATAACGGCGCGACCGGCGCGGCGGCAACAGTGCTGGGCCGCTGTCACCTAGCCAGTTGACGAGGTGATGGCGGCAAAGCGGGAGGTGCACTGTGCGGGGGAGCGAGAGTAACCGATAATGCTCCCGCTCTACAGTGCAGTTCGGGGGCGCCGCGGTGAGGAGTCACTGCGCGCCCCCGATTGTTTCTTGACCGTGGACTTAAAGTCGGGGGACCCCGCCCACCAACGGTCACATGGCGGTAGCACTTTTCCCGTGTTCCGGGGGTGCCCATTAGCGCACGCCTGCGCCAGCCGCTCTCTGTCCCCTCTACTACAGAGGGGCGCTCGAGAGCGGTGCAGGCGTGGTCTTCAGCTCCTTAGGGAGCTTTGGGGAGCCGCCCATCTGGCTCCTCCGAGGAGAGCCCCGAATAAACGGGGCGCCCCTAGCCGGGTCGACGTGAATAATCTTTTGATATCCCTCGGCCCGACTAAAGGGTGAGGAGGAACACCGCGGGGTTTAGTGGGTAGGACGGTCCATTCCGGACCGGGCCGGGAGTCCCACACACCATTTCCCAGCTGCGGGGGCAGCTGGGATGAAGGCGCGTAAATGCGTTCCCCGCGTCAACAAAAATAAAAAAAAACGTTTTCCTATATAGACCTTATTTCTAGTCGTTCAACTTCGCAAAATTGATATCCGAATTGCATAGCCACAATCGGAATAGTCGTCGACCCGGGAATTGGGTGCAAAGAGGTTAATAAGTAAGTCAGCTTTCTCTTGGCCCTTGTGAGCCAGTGATCCATCCGGGTAACGCAGCGGTGGCAGCGAGGGTTGGCAGAGGTTAGCCTGCACGGTTTTGGCCACCTACCAGTAACCACGGCTACCCGTAAGATGCGAAGCTAGCTCCTTACCCAGCCGTGCAAAGTTTTTGGTATCCGTTCTTGTCTTCTAATCTTGAAAGCGCTTTTGCTGGCTCTAGTGGCTCTGTTGTAATGACTTGAGGCGAGCCACGTTCGGGTCCCGCATTGCCCGAGCCCAGACCCAGGCGCCGTCTGTTTTTGCTGAACAGCCTCGACGCATTCACGCACGAACCAGGGACGAACTTTACGGATACTGGTGTCAGTGTATGGAATGTAGTATTCCATACCTAAACTGATCTCATCAGCTACCGCAGATGCGCTCTTCGAAGAAGCTTTACGCTGTCCAAAGCAGCGCTGATTCCACGGGACAGACGCAAAGTAGTCGCGGAGACCGTCCCAGTCCGCTGACGAGTAGCGCCATAACCGCCGGTACGCACAACACAGTGTTCCGACTTACATGCCCCACTATGTAAGTCAGCTCACCGAAACACTGTATTGGGTTGGTCAACTTGTGAGCAGTAGGTCCAGCAGGGCGGGATCATGGTCCAACCTGTCCGGTCTCCGGTATGCGCATAATCGCGCGTACCAATTTCAGACCATGGGAGAGAGCGAGACTGCTTCCTCCATCAGGCCTCTAATGCGCATGATCGCGTCCACGGTGGAGCGCCCCTGACGAAAGTCAAACTGGCTGTCCGCCAGACCAGGCCCCACGCGTGTGAGGTGCCCGACGAGGTGTTGTGCAATAATGCGCTCGAAGAGCTTGCACACTTCGTCGAGCAACACGATCGGCCGGTACCCTGATGGGGAGTTTGCCGGCCGCCCCGCCTTTCCGATCAAGACCAATTTCCCTGTCCTTCTAGACCTTGGGAAACTGGCCTTTTTCGAGTCATGTGCTAAAGAAGCCCTAAAAGTCGAGGCCCAAGCTCCTCGAGAGCCAGGACCCACGCTCGGCCTGTAATATGCCGTCGGGTCCAGGGGCGGTGTTCTGCGGATTTAAGTCGCAGTACAGACGCCCCTAACTCACCCCCGGTGACTACGGGCACGTCGTTCTCGCTGCCTTCCGCGTTGGGCGCCTGAGACGGATAATATACCTACCTACTTACCGAATTGATCGACACATTTAAAAAATGTAGGTCAAGACAGGTCTTTTGTGCGATTGATGATGATCGTCTTCACGTACCCACCTACGATGTAGCATAAAATACGTAATTAGACGTAGTCAGGCTAGATTAAACATCCCATCTAAGCTTTTAAACACGACTTACACGAACTGATTGATCCATACCGAGCTAATGTGATAAAGATAATAAATTGATTCCGAAGGTCCTTGGATCGTATTGCAATCGTTATTAAATATAGATACCTACCACTCTACTAATTGAGGCGGGTACTCTTTGTTCCTTCTAAAGTAACTAGAGATCCGCTGGCAATCTAAATTTAACAGTAATTTTCTAAAAATGATTGCCTCGATGACGCATTCAGTAGTGTAAAACCGCCTGTCGCGCTGAGGTCCTGGGTTCAATTCCCGGGTCGTTCCAAATATTTGTGTGATTCACACATATTTGTTTCGGAGATTGAGTGTATTCTATGTATACCTACCTAATATATGTTTATCATTCGTCTAGATCCCATAGCACAAGCACAAATTAGCCTAATTTGGGCTAAATGATGTTATGTGAGAATTTCCACAAATATTTATTTATTTCAAAATATTTATATAAAAAAAAGCTTGTTCTATTCACTCTTCTTCTTATAAATATTAGGACCTTACCTCGCGGAGTCATCCCAAAGGTGAGAACAGTACTCGACGCAGGGACGAATCTGCGTCTTGTACAGTAAACATCTCTGATGTGGCGTGAAATACCGTCTCACCTTATTCAGGATTCCCAGTTTCCGCGAGGCCAGACCAATACAGCTCTCTATGTAGTTTTTGTGATTGAGCTCACGCCGGACGTCTATACCGAGGATCTCCAGGTTGTCCTTTAGTGGAATTGTAATGCTCTGAAGAGAGGGCAGGGGTAGGAATGGGGACTTCTTAGCTGTAAACGCACACGCCTGTGTTTTTCTGGCATTGAACTCGACCAGGTTGTCTGAACCCCATTGGGCAATGCGGCCCAGGTCCAGATCGAGATCCGCCACGAGTTGTCGTCTCTTCTCATCCACGTCGCCTCGCCCTGCCGCTGGACGGCCAGAATAGCTCCCATGAAGAGTACTGTCATCCGCATAACAATGAATGCACCCAAGGGACAGCATGTCATTGATATGCAGAAGAAAGAGAGTTGGGGACAATACCGATCCCTGTGGTACTCCGGCATTTACCTGAAAAAAACAGGAAGCCTGACCATCACAGAGGACCCGAATCCGTCGCCCGTTCAGGAAGCTGGCCAACCAGCGGCACAACTGATGCGATAAACCATATGACGGCAGCTTGGAAAGAAGCGACGCATGCCATACCCTATCAAAGGCTTTTGCGATGTCTAGGCCAATAGCCAGAGATTCGCCGTGCCTCTCCATAGCCTCACCCCAGGTGTGCGTTATGTACGCTAGGAGGTCACCCGTTGATCGTTTCGGCCTAAAGCCATATTGGCGATCGTTAATTAACGAGTGATCCTCCAGATAGCGCATGAGCTGTTTGTTGATGATTAGCTCGAACACCTTGCAGATGACGGTGGTTACGGCTATGGGGCGATAGTTGGCTGGATCCGACCGATCCCCTTTCTTGGGGATCGATTGGACATTCGCCTCCTTCCAAGCCTCCGGCACTTCTCCCGACGAATACGAAAGGCGATACAGGCGTGTTAGCGTTGGAGACAATTCAGCTGCACAATTCCTCAGCACCACGGCCGGAATGCCATCAGGACCACTGGCTTTCCGCGTGTCGAGTGACCGTAGCACCGCCCGCACATCGCACTGCCGGATTAAAATTTCCGGCATCGTGGTTCCACAGTTGGCGATAGTGGGAGGTTGCTTGCCACAGTCATCGACCCGGGAATTAGCCGCAAAGAGCTTGGCCAGCATTTCCGCTTTCTCTTGGGCCTTGTGAGCCAGTGATCCGTCAGGATATACGTCACGCCCTTATCCCCGAAGGGGTAAACAGAGGCATACTTTATTCCCTCATTTCACTTTATAGTACTCTGGGTGTAAGGGGCCCCACCACCACCAAATTTTCGGGGGCCCAAGCGACCTCACCTACACGTGGTGCACCTGTTAACCAACGAACGAGGCTCCGCGAATTTAGGTACCCACATGGTGGCCTAGGCTCCCATGTGGGTGCCAGGTGGTACAAAGTGTTGGTCCGGGGGGGTACCACCGTGCAGCTGTGAAAAGCCCCCCAAGTAACCCAGCCCCGGTTGGGTTGCGTTCGGGGTTCAGCAGCTGCACAGCCGGGCCCGGGGCGATGTTTGATGCAGCAGGGGGGGACCAGTAGGCGCTAAGCGGATTCTAGTGTGGCTGACGGGGGTCGACCCGCCGGCCAGGGAGACCCGTAGAAACGGTGTTACCGCTGGCCGCCCGCGGCATAGTATAGGGGCCCAACTGGGACTAACCACCCTGGGAGGCTGCCCCACCAGGCCGCGCATAATCCCGATGTGGTTCGTCGTGCCGGATGGTGACCGGACTGGGACCCGGCGACCACACTCGGGGGGGTACGGGGGCCCTTCCGTCCGGCGGGTCGGCTTCCGTCTCACCACACAGTCATAGATGAAGCTAGCCCCTACGCCTTGTCACTCACTGCTGCAGCAAATGTCACTCCGTCTTCACGTCTCCCTTTCCCAGCAATCATGGCAGTGCAAAAAAGAAAATCAGGTACCACAGCGGCCGCTACTACTCCCAGTAACGTACTGTGGATACTGGCAACTGGCCAAAGCCGTGCAGGCCAACTTTTGCAAGTCTTCGCTGCCGCCGCTGCGCTATCCTGACGGATCACTGGCTCACAAGGCCCAAGAGAAAGCGGAAATGCTGGCCAAGCTCTTTGCGGCTAATTCCCGGATCGATGACTGTGGCAAGGAACCTCCCACTATCGCCAACTGTGGAAGCGCAGAATAGCGCAGCGGCGGCAGCGAAGACTTGCAAAAGTTGGCCTGCACGGCTTTGGCCAGTTGCCAGTATCCACGGCTGCCCGTCGGATGTGACGTGAGCTCCTGACCAAGCCGCGTGACGCGCTGGGCGTCCGCTCTCTTGAAGGCTCTCTTGCTGGACCTAGTGGCTCTGTTGTACGCTGCCCTGAGGCGGGCCACATTCGGGTCGCGCACAGCTCGAGCCCTGATCCAGGCGCGGTAAGCCGCCTGTTTTTGTTGAACAGCTACGGCACACTCACGCCCGAACCAGGGGCGGGCTTTGCGGATGCTGGCGACATCAGTGTATGGAATGTAGTATTCCATACCTAATGTGATTTCACCAGCAACCGCAGAGGCGCTTTCCGATGAAGCCCTCCCTGCAAAGCAGCGCTGACTCCATGGGACGGCTGCAAAGTATTCTCGTAGTCCGTCCCAGTCTGCTGACGAGTAGTGCCACAGTCGTCGCGTCACCTCTACTGCCCTTGCAGGGGACGGTACCTGCAGGCGGGCACGCACAACACAGTGGTCGTATGTACCCAGTGGGGCGCTAACCGTCACACTGTACTGTGCTGGATTACTCGTCAGCAGTAAGTCCAGCAGGGCGGGTTCATGGTCTGACCTGTCCGGTATGCGCGTAATCCCGCGTACCACTTGGGTCAGACCATGGGAGAGTGCGAACGCGTGGGTGGCCCGTCCCGCAGGATCTGTCTTGAGGGACCCCAACCACTCAATGTGGTGACCATTGAAGTCCCCCAGAAAAACCAACTCGGCGTTCGGGAACCGTACCTGCGCGTCATCAGCCCCCTCGCTGAGGTGCTGATACAGCCTCATCATCTCAGCTGTCCCTGTGTGGGATCGATAGACACACACGTAGATCTGACTCATGGAGCCGTGATCTACGTGCAGCCAAAGGACGGAGAGGGAAGGGTCCTCAAGGCAGCGCAGCCGGCGACAGCAAACATCCGCCCTAACGAACGCGCACACCCCGGCTTTTTCTCGAAATAGTTCCTCGATGATATAGATGGGGTAACTAAGGTACGACTGATCGGCAGGGCGGAGTATTTGCGTCTCCGTTAGGAACATCACAGCTGGCCGTGCCGTCTCTAGATGGTGATGGACGACGTTGAGGTTGGCATGGAGTCCGCGGATGTTAGCGAACTCCACCTCAAACAGTACGTTACTGGGAGTAGTAGCGGCCGCTGTGGTACCTGATTTTCTTTTTTGCACTGCCATGATTGCTGGGAAAGGGAGACGTGAAGACGGAGTGACATTTGCTGCAGCAGTGAGTGACAAGGCGTAGGGGCTAGCTTCATCTATGACTGTGTGGTGAGACGGAAGCCGACCCGCCGGACGGAAGGGCCCCCGTACCCCCCCGAGTGTGGTCGCCGGGTCCCAGTCCGGTCACCATCCGGCACGACGAACCACATCGGGATTATGCGCGGCCTGGTGGGGCAGCCTCCCAGGGTGGTTAGTCCCAGTTGGGCCCCTATACTATGCCGCGGGCGGCCAGCGGTAACACCGTTTCTATGGGTCTCCCTGGCCGGCGGGTCGACCCCCGTCAGCCACACTAGAATCCGCTTAGCGCCTACTGGTCCCCCCCTGCTGCATCAAACATCGCCCCGGGCCCGGCTGTGCAGCTGCTGAACCCCGAACGCAACCCAACCGGGGCTGGGTTACTTAGGGGGCTTTTCACAGCTGCACGGTGGTACCCCCCCGGACCAACACTTTGTACCACCTGGCACCCACATGGGAGCCTAGGCCACCATGTGGGTACCTAAATTCGCGGAGCCTCGTTCGTTGGTTAACAGGTCCACCACGTGTAGGTGAGGTCGCTTGGGCCCCCGAAAATTTGGTGGTGGTGGGGCCCCTTACACCCAGAGTACTATAAAGTGAAATGAGGGAATAAAGTATGCCTCTGTTTACCCCTTCGCGGATAAGGGCGTGACGTATATATCACAATCAAGATGATCCCGTCAATGTCTACGCGTACTCGGCGGGAACAAAAGACATCAACGCATTTCATAAAGTTACTAACGAACGTCAAGCGTTTTCACTCGCGTAGTTCTCTCTCCCGTGGCAATACAGTAAAATACAGCCTATGTTACCCGGGGATAGTGTAGTTTCCTAACAGTGAAAGAATCTTTCAAATCGGTACCTAGTTTCGGAGCCTATTCGATGCAAACAAACAGTTTAGAAGTAGGTATAGAAAGATGTACAAAGTTGCTTCAAACATTAGTGCAGTGCAGTGTCAGTATATGTATATAGCTACATGGTGCACCAGACTTCATAATTATGACCATAAAATAATCTATATATCTGCTAAATGTATGTACGCGCATTACTTTAGAACGTCTGGACCGATTTCGGTAAATCTTTTTTTTTTGTATTAGTTGTAGCCAGGGCAAGGTTTGTAACCAGAAAACATTGTAAATATTAAAAGAAGGTTCGCCGGGTCAGCTAGTCCATCTATTATATAAAAATGAATCTGCGAAATGTGTATACGCGCATAACTTCAGAACGGGTGGACCGATTTCGCTAATTCCTTTTTCTTTGTTAGTTATAGGTACTGGGTGTAACAAAATTGCCTCTCCAAATTTCATGAGATGACTTGGCATCGGAAATCAAATACAAATATTTAATAAAAAAGGGGGGTCAATTTTTGTTTTTTTTTTTAAATTTTTGTCGCACATTCAGAATCCATTTTTTACCGCGGCAATTCGAGGTAACATGGTCGCCGTGGCAAAACAAACACGGAACACCCGTCTGGCTGTCGTTGTCGCTTTCTACTGCCGCTCAGTAGCGATAGAAAGGGTGATAAAGAAAATTTATAAGACCTTTAAAACGGATTTACGGTTAAAGTATTCATGTGATTTTTTTTATTCATTTTTGTAATGTTTCTTGACTGATGCCACGTCACGTGACGAAATTTGAACAGGTAGTTTTGTTACACTCAATTTAATACATAGCCAGGGCAAGGCGCGTAACAAAAAAAAATCTTATATCGGATCAGCTTGTTAAGGCGGAACAAAGTTGGCCGGGTCAGCTATTATGGAATCCCTACTAATATTGTAAATGCGAAAGTAACTCTGTCTGTCTGTCTGTCTGTCTGTCTGTCTGTTACGCTTTCACGCCTAAACGGCTGGAGCGATTGAGATGAAATTTGGTATGGGGATAGTTCGAGGCCCTGAGAAGGACATAGGCTACTTTTTAACCGACTGCGCAGAAGGAGTGTTATGATTTTATGCGATAACGACTTTCACGCGATAACGACTTTCACGCCTAAACAGCTGGAGCGATTGAGATGAAATTTGGTATGGGGATAATTCGAGGCCCTGAGAAGGACATAGGCTACTTTTAAACCAACTGCGCAAAAGGAGTGTTATGATTTTATGCGATAACGATTTTCACGCGATAACGACTTCTACTCGGCTGAAGTCGCGGGAACAGCTATATTCAATCACGCTACTTAGCCTAGAGGCTTGGCAGAGAAGGATTAAAATCTGTAGGTATACTATATTATGGGCAAAAGACGTGCTTACGAAATAGGTTTAGTTCAATTTTTACATGCGGATAGTTTTATATAAGCTTCATAATTATAATTATCACGCCACTACTAAGTCTAGGGGTTTGGCAGAGAGCAATTGAATTCTGTATGTATGTGGGAGTAAAAGTCCTAGAGTTTCTCTAAGAGAAATGTTCAAAGAAATTAATATTCTAACTGTTATATCACAATACATGCCACGAGGGCCTGGCGCTATTGCGCCCACGCCTTGCACTCCACCAATGTGTCGAGCGCTGTGTCCTCGCTGCGCTACTCGCAGTGCATGCACTCGGCCGTCTAACTTTTATACCAATGAAAGGCAATCTCAACATCTCTGTTTGTTTGTTTATTAATTCATCGACAATTTAAATCATATATAAATTCAATAACAAAATAATACTTTTACTTTTACATGCAGCGATGTGGTATTCACAATAAATACTGTCCTGAGGTAACTGACAGCCTTGAATCACTGGTGTAGTGTAGAAAAAAAGTTTTTTTATATATTAAGCTCGCCAAATTGACGTCGCCACTGATAGAAAGCCGTGGCCCATCTAGCGATTGGGGGCCACTTTCACTGTCCATAAGACTTAAATTCATTTAATAAACCGAATCTACCAAGGTGAGGTAAAGAGTTCTTCAACTTAACTCCACCCTCTCCTTTCGATCTTAAATAACACGGGCTCAGGTACCACTCGCATGCAGTGAAAAGACTCTTCGCCAGAACCTAGCAATGCAAAAATCGTTTCTCTTTCGAATTATAGCAATTTGAAACCCTCTGTCATGTCAGCGTGTATCGCCTACTATTATTGCGCCTACAACACTAGGTGTTGTGAACTGGGATACTGACTCACAAATCTTCAAAAAAAGCTATGGGTTATTATTTTTATCACAGAAACGATTCTTTGTGGCGTGTTGTCTAATAGTGATAATAGACACGTGGTCTAGGAGGCAATGGCTAACGGACAGGAAAGCTGCCAAAGTCGTGGACCCTACAGCAATTTTTGTGCTGGAAGGAACACTTGATTGTTAATCGGAACAAATGCTTCAAGCAGTGATCCGAGCACCAAGGCCCAAGGTGAATGCTTCTTTGAAACAATCTTCATTACTATCGTCTGAAGTTTAGCATAGAGGCATAACAGCACACACACAGGTAGAGCCAGAGTCTTTTGGTGATGGTTATACAGCTTCGAGGAACTCATTCGTTGTAGGTCACATGTAGGACATCAGTTGTATACGGTACCCAAAGGAAGTCTTAGATTTGTGAATCAACTTTTCTTAGCAAGAGGGATCTTTCACAACGAATGGACTTCCAGGGCACCGGGAAGGTTGGTTATGTATTGAATTTGTAAAACAGAACCAGTCTTCTATTAACTCAATGCAATACTATTGAGGCAGAAATGTCTACGGGTTGTGTCGTCATAATTATGCTTTCGTATAGAAAATGCTTTGCGGGGACTTTTAACAACACGACTGTCAACCTACTGCTAAGTTGCTTTCTTAAACGAATAAGTGTACGCCGCTGGCTCCTGCGTTACTAGCCATGATTCCCTCTGTATTTTTGCTTCTGAGAGCAAAGTTACAAACGTAGTTTGTAATGAACATTATTAAAAATACAATTTACTGGAAAATGTTGAGCTTTGGCTACAGTGACATAAGAACATAAATTAAATCACCTTAAACATAATACATCCATACGGTCACGCGTTTATCCCCAAAGGGGTATCTGAGGCATATCACATGCCTACATTTCACTTTTTTATAATTCGTCCCACGTAACGTAATAGGTGGTGAGCCGTATTGCCGTGTTGAAATGGACAGGCGTAGGTACTGCCTACTTTTGAAGATTTTTAAGCCTATAAGGCCTTCAACTTGGTTTAACGACTGCCATTTACTGGCTACCGTTAGCGTTATCGTCTCAAATCTTCCTGTTATAGTTTTCAGTCTGTGGCCCAAATAAAACAAACGTTTCGTATTCGCGCTTCACCATACTACTTACTCTTTTTATTATTAAAGGGGCCAATTAATAAACACGAACGTCATACCGTCCTCGGACCCACTAAAACCATGAGGTCTCTACCTATCCTTTAGAGGGCTTACCCGGGTTCCCAACCGTAGGCTGTTAGGTGAACTGGGATAGTGACTCACAAATCTTCAAATAAAATTATATGTTACTTGCTGCTACGTAACCCTTCATGGGCGAGTCCAACTCGAACTTGGTTATAGGATACGTGTGGTTTTTAGTCCGTAGGAGTCATAGTACATTCAGGTGGGATTTTCCTCACGTTAAAAAAAATCCATCTAGCGCATAGCTCCCCATGATCCAAAACTTACCTACATTTTGATATAACCATACACATATAAAATTTTGATATAACGGGTAAGTTGGAGGATGTCCTAAATTTGTCCCCACATTTTGGTTACGACTTATCATAGAGGCTCGATAGAATACAGTTCAAACTTTGCTTATAACATAATTTCCACGCGAACGAAGTCGCGGGTGTCAGCTAGTTATAAATATGTGTAAAAGATGACTTTTTTCAGACGGAACTTGAACCCTTGACCTTTGTTAAAAAATTTGCAGTTCACAAAATAGGTATAGTTGTTCCTTGACAAGATATAACGTCTATACGATATCGTTTAACCAATTTCTTTTGCGTTATCAGCAGTTATAAATAAGTAAATTCACGGACATTTCACACGACGCAATCTGATCCCAAAGTAAGCTAGGAATAACCTGCTTGTGTTATGGGTATCAGACCACGGATATTAATACTTATATACTTTTAAATCCATATACTTATCAAACATAGAAACACCCAGACTCTTGAGACAAACATTCATGGGTTACACAATTTTTTGTCTCTGGTGGGAATCGAACTCAAGACCTCGTGATCCGCAGTCGCACATTTCGACCTCTAAACCGAAAGGCAGTCTGACTAACTAGAAGTAAGTAAGTAACTAATCTGCTAGCAGGTCATGCTTGTGAAAGAGACGGCGGGGCGGGAACGGGAGAGAACTCTCCCACCCGAGTTCCGCAGTCGACGGCCTGGGCGCCGTCGACGTGTCTTCGCCGAGGACTATCGGCCTCCATGACCGGGGGCCTGAGGACGGTGAGAGGGCGGCTCACCGTCCTTACAGAAGCAGGCCCATGACGGCAGCGTGACGTGAGCAACTCACGCACGCCCCCCCTTAGAAGCGGATTCACACCCGAAACCCCCATAGATGCGGGATAGCACCCGAACCACCCCCTGGGCGAGGCCGCAGAAGCGGCCGTGGGTCTGTTGGAAGTCCTGGGACATCCTTCCGAGGGCTTACCCGGGGCTCCCAACCATAGGCTGTTGGGCGTTACGTGAGGTTTTTTAGTCGGTAGGAGTCCGGCATAACATCCATGAGGATATCCCTCATGTTAAACAAAAAAAAAAGTAAGTAACTAATTAGTTTTCAGTTACTCAAATAGAAGTAATTTTAATGTGGCTAGTTTTTCTTGGGATAGTTAGTAAGCAGTTGCGGAATAGGTGGTGAATCGACGGCTATAACTTCATAACATCTTAGTGATGTCATTTAGTAAACATTTTCCGAGTAACCCGTGAAAGTTACTGTCCGCGTCTGACGCACTCTTTGTCTGACGAGACTAAACACACCTGACTATGCGGAACACCTTGTGTTTTTTGGGTTCCGTACCCGAGATCCCGCGGTCCGTTAGTCTAACTGTCCGTCACGAGGCTGTATCTCATAAACCGTGATAGCTAGGTAGCTGAAATTTTCACAGATTGTGTATTTCTGTAACCGCTATAGCAAAAAATAAGTACTTAAATAAGAAAAGTATTAGTGTTTAAGGGGACTTCCATACAACAAACGTGATTTTTTTTGCCCTTTTTCGGTACGGAATCCTCTGTGCGTGAGTCCAACTCGTACTCTGCCGTTTTTTTTTCAATAGTATTATTATGTTTGCCATTATTTCCAAAGTACCTATACCTTACCCGAAACCTTACCGTTATGGCGTCTCGTGTTTAGTTACGTGGAAAGTGATTTGAAAGTGTTTGTGTTATGAGTTATTCAAACACGTTGTTCCATCGCCTTCGCTTGCGTAACCTCTATTATACAAGTTGTGTAATTGATTGGGGTCCCTAATGGGTCCGTGTTGTGAATATCGACATCCCTTCCTGATTGTAATGACGTCTAACACCCTATTTTAGTCAGGCTTATTATGCGAAATAGCTTTGTGCCTACGTTACAGGAATGTCTAATAAATAGTATTGAGTTGGAGGAAGTTTACGACATCTAAAACATACATACAGTTTGCACTGTGCGTGTGTTTGTTTGCTTGCATGTCCTTATTTCGTGTCGTCATAAGAAATCAATGACGACTTTTGGTATTGAGATTTTTTTTTAGTTGGAGAGCTCCATGCAGGTTAGGTATTACTTTTATGCAAGAAGAGTTTCCTTTACACATGGGCTGGGAAGACTCATTTGTGATAGAACCAAATTGCAAGAGAGTGTGATAGAGACCATATAAACCATAATATTTTAACGCATCTATTTTCACGTGCGTTGTAAGAAATCAATGGATTGATTCGTGTCTTGAACATGTCGTATTTTATTGCTCTAAAAGATAGCCCTTCACGAGTCACAATTCTGCTTCAAATTTCAAAATTCCAAAACAAACATATGTAAATCAGATAAATATTTGATTAGAACCTTGGACCTCAGCAGGGCAGTCCCATGTACCTTAACTTACCACTGCGCCTCCGATGCGAGAGTAACTTATTATAATAGATTGAGATATTTACACTTTCTGAACTGCTTCAGACATTTTAACTACCTTACCGTTTACCGGAACACCTGACGTAATGGCCGCCAGACGTGCTCACCTATTGTTTTTGAGATATAAAGGATTATTCATTCATAATGAAGACACGCCCGCGTGTCGTAACACGTACTGCCTGTGGCAGACAGCCGGACGTTAGGTATGTATGAAAATGAGTAGCGAAAAGTGGGTTAACGTGTAAAAATCAAGTTTTTGAAATTATGTTCTTAAGATGGCTATCAAGATACGGTCATCTAATACGGTGATGGGTAATTAAGAGGAGATCTCATCACATCTCAGCTAGAGTGCAACAAGTTTTGCATCTTTACCGTGAAGCTCTGTTTAAAGCCCGCAGTATCCTTCATTAAGCCTTTTCCCCTTAGAGGGAGACCTATTAACATGACTCCAAGAATTTTACTAAGGATTTTAGTGCGGGCGCTGGGTCCACTGCGCGGCACAGCTTGGGACTTGCGACCTATTATTACGAAGAACGCAAACGAGCCCGAAATTAGGGTCGATCATCGACGTTGACCACCGCTCGGGATGTTCGACAATATTATTTTTAGCGATCCGTTTATCGGGCCCGTCTGTGTTCACCGTTATGTTTAACGAATAAGGATAAATAAATAAAACGTGAAATTGTTTGTTTTGGTGTTCTACTTTCACGCAGTCGAGGGATTGACACGACTTTCATCATGGGCATCGCGGTAGAACTGGGGAGTGCCATACAGCTACTTTTATCCCCGTAAAACATCTTATTCCCACTGGAAATCGTGTGAGACATAACCAAAATTTATGCGAACTGTGGGCGTCTTCAAGTCCAGTAAAAATATACCTTTATAAATCCTTTGTACCTATTTTAGTACTGTCTTTTTCGCAACGTCGCGTCGCGGTGTCGTGATGGCGGACATTGCAAGCATTGCAAGAGATTTCAAGTCGCTTATGTACCAGATTCAAGTGCCTATAGACTCGTATGGAAACCCATTTCCTGTATATAATACTTATACTAAGTGCTCGATGGTTAGGAACGGCTTACGACTGACCTTCCAACCTCATTACTGTGGTACTGCGCCACACCTTCACCTGCTGAAATTTCAAAAATAATCATTTTATCTATTTGTTTTTACCCAAAATTCATTCCATAGGAAAACATCGTCTGACGTATAAAATCGCTTAACTATTTTTCCTTTCAAGGAAAATTAAAATAAAGGTTGCCCATAACTGCCTGTAGGTACATAACTTACTGGTTTACTTTACTTGGTTTGAGCACAGATTACTAAATAGTTACTACGTTGGAGCCCTTTCATATCCAGGCTAGCGGCGACTATTCTGAATATTAACTCCAGTTTAGTGTTACCATCTCAATCTGTGATCCTGATGACAAGGAGCAATTGTGCTTTATTTATTTATTTAAAACTTTATGCACAAATTCGTACAAAGGTGGACTTAATGCCGTAGGCATTTTCTACCAGTCGACCTTTGGGTGATGCAGAGATAAATAAAAACTTGAGAGGTGTCAAGGGACACCCGGATGGAACGAAGTTCCTTTCGATTAATTAGTGAAGGAATTGTAATTTTTTTTTTTTTAATTTATAATAATTTTTTTTTTATTATTAACCCCCATTTTATTACCCCCACTTCCCCCCCCCCCCCCTTCGTAGAGTTCATGTTCATCCCCTGGCTAGCACTTGTTCATTATTTTTCGGCATTCGGAAGCTACAACCATCACACCTCGTAGCGCCTACACGAGCGCTTTCACCATACGGGGAAACTTGATGTGCCGGATGTGGATATCCTCATCCGGCAGATCAGGGGCACCAATAGCAAGTGAGTTGTTGGTTTCTGCCACGGGTGTCGTTTTGAGGCTTGCTTAGACCTCATGGTACTAATAACTATGATGGATGCAATAGTCACTTGCAATAGAAATCACCATGTTTAACGAGTCATGCTTCGCTCAAGCTCAATCGTTCATGTCTTGCGTCATTTTGAGATATGAAGCAACTCAATTCCTTATTCTATTTCCTTGCTATAGTGTTAGTATTGCCATTCAACTTGACAATGCTGCCAGTCCTTTTTTTCACGGAATGTTTCAAGTTGGCGATAACGCGGAGGAATTCTAGGACGCATGTATTTTTTTTTTTGTTTAACGTGAGGGAAGATCCTCATAGGATGTTATGCCGGACTCTTACCGACTAAAAAACCTCACGCCACGCCTAACAGCCTATGGTTGAGAGCCCCGGGTAAGCCCTCAGGAAGGATGTCCCGTGACTCCCAACAGACCTACGGCCGCCAATGCGGCCTCGCCCTCCGCCCGCCGCCTCCTTCGCGAGCATGACCTGCTCGCAGAAAGAGGCGGCGCAGTACCACTTACTCCCGCTGGAGAGCATGGCTCGCACCATAGCCTCGAGCGAGAGAGTGTCCACGCCTAGACCCACTACGAGGACCTGGCGCTGTTGTGCCCACGCCGTGCACTCCACCAGCGTGTGGAGCGCCGTGTCATCGCTGCGGTCCTCGCAGTGCTGACACTCGGCCGTGGTTTCCCGGTGTTTTCGCCACAGATACCTACCGAAGCTACCGCGCCCGGCAAGCATCTGTGTCAACCGGTAGGAGAGAGCACCGTGTCTTCTCTCCAGCCACTCGTCCATGACCGGTCTGACGGCCGCGATTGTGGCGAATCCCCCCTTTGGTTGCTCAAGTCGCACCTTCCATGTCTCCATGGTTTCCTGGTGGAGCAGGGTCCGCTGGGCCTCGGTTTCTCGAGACGCAGGCCTCTGGCCTCGCTCCAACGCCTACTTGCGCCATCTGAACAGTGACGCAAGGACTCTCGCTTCCAGGTCCAATGGAGGGGAGGACGCATGTATGTAATTATTATGTACCTCTACCTAATTTAGGGTTAGTATAGGGTTAGTAGTCATTCAGGAAAAGTTTCACAAGTTTTTGTACTTATATCTAATGTTAAGTTTATTTCCCATGCCCATGTAGCCAAATAGAAGAATAATATTCGTTAATATTATTCTTCTTTTTATTACTATATTATACATACGCAAAAAATAAGAGAGTGATATAAGTCCTCATAACCGGAATTAAAGCGTCAGAGACTGGCGATATCTCTGACATGAGTTGACCTAGGCCCTCCTCTGACCGTACATAGTGGAGTCAACGTGTCATTTGTAAAAGTAGGTAATTGTAATGCCGCTTGTAAATATTTGACCTTGCGTAAGGATTACGTGTTAGGCTGAATAAAAAAATATTAGGTATCGCCAGTAAAAGTTAGCACGTGTCTTTTATCAAAATAACTTCCTAAATCATCATAAATTCATAAATTTCTCCATATTTTCTAGTTTTTATATTTATGGCTAGTTTTGTATCCATAATGTATGTGAAAAACGTTTGTTTATTTATAGTATACTAGCTGACCCGCGCAACTTTGTTTGCGTGATAAATGAAGAACCGCTCGACCGATTTTATGCAAATTTCACATAAACCATCTAGGTACTAAATATTTCGAACAAAGCCTAAATATTTGGTTTGGATAGGTGAGCCCGTTCTTGAGTTATAAAATTACAACGAAAAGTGGCATTGATTTTTATATACATACTAGCTGACCCGCGCAACTTCGTTTGCGTGATAAATGAAGAACCGCTCGACCGATTTTGTGCAAACTTCATATAAACCATCTACTAAATATTCTGAACGAAGCCTAAACATTTGGTTTGGATAGGTGACCCCGTTCTTGAGTTAGAAAATTACAACGAAAAGTGGCATTGATTTTTATATATCGACACCAGAAGTATCAATTAATGTAAGGAACAAAACACGGTTTTTCAGGAGAGCCAAAAAACGATTTTATTTTTATAAATCTGTCTGTAATTTTTTACTGTCTGGTCCGATTTTAATTGTGTCAAGAGTGAAGTTTCTTAGAATTTCTTCTTCTTTCATGCTATAAACTCAAGATTTAGGAATGTCTACTGGTTTCCAAAATAGCGTGTCCGTTACATTAAAATAAAATGTTTAGTTGTACCTTACGTTACTGATATTTTATGTATAAACAAATGACTAAAGTGTAAGTAGCAAGAGACTATAGAAAATCACATGCAAATGTATTGTAAAGGACTTCACTCTAAGACTTTTGATGATATTTGATGTAACTTGGTACTGAAGTTTATCGAAAAGAATTTAAAAAAACCGGCCAAGTGCGAGTCAGCCTCACGCACTGACGGTTTAGTACCAAACAACAGTAAAATATCACGTTTGTTGTAAGGGTGCCCCCTTAAATATTAATATTTTACTGATTTTAATATTTGTTGTAGACCCGAAAAATTACTTT
This sequence comes from Miltochrista miniata, assembly GCA_933228765.1. NCBI lineage: Eukaryota > Metazoa > Arthropoda > Insecta > Lepidoptera > Erebidae > Miltochrista > Miltochrista miniata. The sequence continues at coordinate 24,939,635 of OW121751.1, forward strand.
GTGGTATTTTTACTACAGGGAAATATTTTTTTGCATGATTAATATTGGTATGAATCAACATTAAAAGATAAAAACAAAAGTTTTCGCACTAAGGTGCCACGACTAACCCAGCTGGAGAGGGTCTTGGTCTTCTTGTTTCCATCTGGAGTTAAGGGACATATTGCTCCGTATGGCTCCGTCTCAGGCACTGGACGGGGATTACTGTTAGAACGATGTGCCTGAAGTCACCAAGAGCGTGTTAGGGGCACCTGTGCTGCGACTTAAAAAAAAAACCAACCCCGAACCCGACGGCATTCCAAGTCATGCATGGGTCCTGATGGCTCTCGAAGAATTTGGGTCTTGACTGATAGGGCTCTGATGCTGATGCGCTAAGCATAGCTCGAAAAAGTAGCATATTATTGCAAAGCGCTTTGTTGGTTACACGAGTGGTGCCAGATTTGACGGATTTTGGTGCCAGATTGACATTCGTGTCTGGCAGAGGAAGCGATATTGCGGGAAAGGTGGTGATGGCGGTGTCTGTTGACATCGCCATAGCTTTTAACACCTTTCCCTGAAGCTGCGTTAGAGAGGCACTCATTTAACATTATGGAGTGTTTTTCTACTTACGTTGGAGTTTCGAGGCTTATCGAAATATAAGCTACCGGCTAAGGTAAGGAGTCCACTTCTGTAGAACCGCGGTGATGGTGCTACTCGGTAATTTGCTCGAAGGGTTCGACGTAGCGTACTACGCTGATGACACCCACGTTACGACGTGAAAATCTTCTCACCGAGAAGTGGCCCTAAAGGGAGTTGCTCGAGTTCTGGGTCGTAGGTGGCGACTGGTTCTGAAGGTAGTCTCTTACAAAATTCAGGTCCTGTGCTTTCACGGACCTCCGGAGGAGTCACCCACGGATATCTTGCCCTCTATAAAGTATCTTGGAGTCGTACTCGATAAAATCGAAAACTGAGGAGGGGCAACGACTGCACTCTCGTGGTGGTTGATCAACATTAGGGAACACAATGCGTCCTGCACACTGTCAGGAACTCGTGGAGACATGGAAGGTGCAGACTGAGCAACCAAGATGGGAACTGCTGCAATCGAGGCGACCAGACTGGGGGGGTGGGGGGGGGAGGGGGGGGAGGGGAAGGATGCATGATGTCCATACATAAGTAGGCCCAAAACAGCATAACAACAAAACCTCCAAAAACGCGGATTAGCACCATTCTAGCTGAGTGCTGAGCTGCGGTGATGAGCTCGTCTACACGGGACCCTGAAACTTCCGTTCGAGGAGTTACCCGGGGCCGCCGCCGCCCATACACCGAAGAGTGGAATCAAGAAAACATTTAGATTTTCACACGGAAAATACAAAATTGCAGAAATTATGTGAGATAAGTAGTAATGTATATAAATTACCCCTAAAAGTCTCCAAAAATGAGTTAAGGTAAGGGACATGTCGTATAAAATTATCTATTTGAGGTCTAAGGTAAGGGTCAAAATTATTTTGTATGATGAGTTACTTTACTTGTCTCAGAAGAATAAAATCTAAATGGCCCTTAAATCAATTTTCTCGTTGTAAATCGTTTTAGACAGTCCTAAAATTTGTACTGTAAGGGACATTTTTTTTACGATAGAGACATTTTGAGTATACCAATCGATAGAGCTCGAAATTCTGAATCCAATGATATATATAACTCATTTTCGCCAAAATGTCCCTTACGTTAATTGATACTTCTAGTGTCGATATATAGACTAGCTGACCCGTGCAACTTCGTTTGCGTGATAAATGAAGAACCGCTCGACCGATTTTGTGCAAACTTCACATAAACTATGTGGCCAGATGTGGCCAGATTGCTGAGCCCGCAGAAGGCGATGGCCGTCAGGGTGATTAGGGGATATCGCACGATCTCCGGTGAGGCGGCATGTCTCCTAGCCGGGAATCCTCCATGAGACCTGGAAGCGAGATCCCTTGCGTCACTATTTAGATGGCGCACGGAGGCGCTGGAGCGGGGCCAAAGGCCTGCGTCTCGATAAATCGAGGCCCAGTGGTCCCTGCTCCACCAGGAATCCGTGGAGACATGGAAGGTGCGACTTCAGCAACCAAAGGGGGGATTCGCCACAATCGCCGCAGTCAGGCTGGAGAGGAGACACGGTGCTCTCCTACCGGTTGTCACAGATACTTACCGGGCACGGTAGCTTCGGTAAGTATCTGTGGCTTAGACACCGGGAGACTCCGGCCGAGTGCTAACACTGGCAGGACCGCAGCGATGACACAGCGCTCTACACGCTGCCGCGCTGGTGGAGTGCACGGCGTGGGCGCAACGGTGCCAGGTCCTATCTGGTGGGTCTGGACGTGGACACTCTCTCGCTCTAGACCATGGTGCAAGCCATGGTCTCCAGCGGGAGTACCTAAGTGGGACTGCGCCGACTCCTTCTGCGAGCACGTCATGCTCGTGAAAGAGGCGGCCGGCGGGGCGGGAGCGGGAGAGAACTCTCCCACCCGGGTTCCGCAGTTGGCGGCTTGGGCGTCGCCGACGCGTCTTCGCCGAAGATTATCGGCACAAATTAAAGATAGCAAGATTGAAAACTTATGTATGTACTTTTTTTTCACACCTACCCTATGCTACACACACTCGCGCACAAATCAGTATCGAAAATTCGTTGAGACCGACTGACCTCGTGTCTGTGAATGAGTCGTCTATGTGTGCGTAGCCTCAGCGAATTTAGTATGTAGGTTTCCATCTGTACTATCTCTAATTTGTGCTATCGGCCTCCATGACCGGGGAGCCGTAGGTCTGTTGGGAGTCCTGTGACATCCTTCCGAGGGCTTACCCGGGGCTCCCGACCGTAGGCTGTTGGGCGTTACGTGAGGTTTTTAGTCGTTAGGAGTCCGGCATAGCATCCATGCAGGATTTTCACTCGAATAAAAAAAAAATGTAGAACATGTAATAAAATTGTTCTAATGCTATTATAATTTGTTGAACTACGCAGATCTCTGATCAACAAAAATTCATTGTGACGCATGCATATCATAACTTTTTTGCCGGTTTTTGGTACCTACCTATTTTTATTGTCGCTTTATCAAAAATACTAAATAATAATAATTATAATTGAAATAGTTTCCTGCTCTAAAATCCGGATTCCTTCTTCAGATGTACGTATGCATGGGTGTAGGTGAGTTAGCATCCGCGCTAAGATGAGATTAATCAAGATGAGCAACTACCAAATTAATTATAGCAACCTAGAAGATCATTAATTTCTGTTATTTATTAGGTATCTGGAAAGTGATCTCGATCGTTGGAACGAGTTCAATTCCAAGCTATGGGGGCGTGTCCATAGATTTATAACGTACGGTTGTTGGAGGTCATCACCCTGAAATAGTTGTTAGTGTTCTACGGTTCTACTCTGTACCCTACAATCTATGAGATAAACTGCAGATCATCTTGGTAAGTCATAAATTTAAAATCAATTAGGTGCCCAAGGCTTAATGAAGCACATCCACTTTAGAATGAAGAACGCAAAAGTAATTGATTTCAATTTAATTTCAATTTCATATAATTATTGCGAAACATAATTAGGTCATAGGTTGTTCATAACTTTGACCTTGGGAAGTTTATTTTTAGGGTAGGCAATACCGATATCCGTTAGTCTGTCCTCAGAAACTCAGAGATCCGTAAGTAGGTACTTAATTCTCTCTGAAAATTATGTTTTCTTAATTCAATACTTACCTCTAAAAAACAGAGTGAAAATCACATTTGTCTGCCCCCGTGGTGCAGGCGATGATTGATTCGATTCGAATACCGGGCTAAAACAATTATTTGTGTACTCCACATATGTTTTTTTATTAACGTGGGGGATAATCCATCATGGGTGCTATGCCGGACTCCTACCGACTAAATACCTCACGTAACGCCCAACAGCCTATGGTTGGGAGCCCCGGGTAAGCCCTCGGAAGGATGTCCCAGGACTCCCAACTCGCTAACTCCCTACTTGCTAACTGGTGCTCGTAGAAAATCCGGTCCTTTTTCCCGCGTCCCATGGAAACAGAATTATAGGAATAAAAATTAGGTCTTTTTAGGTACCTATTCGTACTAGCTGGTATTATACGGATACATACTTACTTTCATACATACTTAATTAGTTCTTAGTTAGAATGAACAACTGGAGTGTTCCGAGTTTTTATCATCTAATAAACTTGGCAGACTATTATAATTTCTATTATTATTTTGAACTGTTGAGAGTTAATTTATATTAATTTGACAAACATTAAAGATGATGTGTAAATTACTTAGACACATTTAACATTTTGTTATTCGTAATTAATGTTCTTGTTTTATTACCAGCTAACATTATTTTTGTGTTAAACTAAATTTAAAAAAATATTCACAAAGTTAGCTCTTGCATATTCATATGCAAACTTACACTTACTACATACACTTCATTCTATAATACCAACTCCCACCGTATCTAAATGATGCAACTACGTTTCATTTTAATTCGTGACGTAAGGGACATGAGATCTGATAATTTATTTCATACTAGCTGTGCTCCACGGATTTGCCCGTGACTCACTACGAACCCTGTAGCTCTCATTTGGCCCATAGGCCCCGATTTACAATATGTATGGGAAATATGCCATATTTTAACATTTAAGTATAATTACTGCACACTCCCTTGGGAAAGTAGAATGACAATAAATAGTATAATATGTTACTTTGAAAAATTAGGCTTTCTAATGGTAAAAGAATTTTTATAATCAGTTGGGTAGTTTCTTTCAGTGAATAACGATTTTAAATAAGTTTCTTGTTTACTTTTACCATATCATTTGACATTTTATATCAGTGCTCCGCTTCATTGGGTAGTAGTATGTAGCCTTATAAGCCTATAACTATGTTACCTTGAAATAATTAGGCTTTCCAAAAAATCGGTTCAGTAGCTCTCGAGTTTGTCGACTACAAACAAATCTTTCCTCTTCATAATATTACTATAGATTCTTAATTTAAACAAATTAACGTTGAAGTTGAGTAAAAGGTGGTACAGCTTAGTACAAAGATGTAAAGAGGCACCGACTAACCTCTCGTTAGATCATGTTCTACAGCGCATTGCGCAACATACTGCGCTCAGCGTTCATCTCCAGCCTTTCGATAACCTCGCTGGTAATTATCTGACCCGAGGATAACGCTTCTGAGGTTTCGAGAATACTATTACAATAATGTAAAGCTAAAGCTACACTACAGTAGCCTTGCTTAGAGCTAATAGCCAAGTGTTAAGGTAAGGTTCCACTTAGGCGGAGCGGAGAGGAGCTGTGCCGCGATTCACCAACCATGGTGCGGAGCGGAGAGGAGCGGAGACGAGCTGTGTCGCGATTCACCAATCACATGGCTTAAAATCCACAGCTCCTCTCCGCTCCGCCTAAGTGGAACCGCACCTTTACGCGGGCCTATACTGGCACAAGCACGTCGTACGCATTGTTGCCGCTATCATTGTACATAATGCTTCTGTTCGCTAGAATCAAGTCAGTAAGCGCTTTAGCTAGACCACATAGGTGACTGAGTCCTCACTCAAAGATAATTATAATCACTGCATAGTAGGTACTACGTCTCTATTAATATAGTGATTTTAAATTGTCTTTGGGCGAGGACTCAGATATTATTAAGTGGTCTAGCTATAGGCTCTTATGACATCAGAGATAATTTTGAAAAGCAATCAGTATGCTGACTCAATCACAAATTTGATGTGAAAAAATTTTGGTCTCGAGCAGGATTCGAACCTACGTCTTCTGGTTTGCCGGATCAGACGCCCTAACCATTGGATCACCGAGACACTGACTTAAGAGCATGCTCTTAAGACATAGCTAAGCTCTTATAGTGTAGCCTTAGCCTAACACAATCTCCGTCTAGCGATGGAATCTACGTACACACGAAATTAACAGATGTGAACGTCTATTTCAGCAGATTTGGGTTTACGATTGCCATTGTCATCGGTTTATGACTGGTTACCAGATTGAACCTTTCAAAATAGAACTCTATTATGGTAATGTCCCATAGTGTTTAGTACCTATCTGGCTAATATAATGTTGATTGTACATAGGTATTACATTACCAAAGATAATATAATAATGTTTGCTATATTGGCTAGCCTATCCAGAGTATGTAGCGACATTAAATGGCGCTACAACAAGCTCTACATTTCTTTGGAAATTTTCTTTAGCTGCTAACTGTTTTACTTTGTCGGCAATATTTGCAGGCAGGAACAAACTATCTCAAGCAAGTGGTGGTTTACAAAATGCTAAATGTTTCCATAGCTTGTTTCTGCCTGCAAATATTGTCGACAAAGTAAAACAGTAGGTAGCTAAAGAAAATTTTAAAAGAAATGTAGAGCTTGATTTTTGCTTTTCAGTTGTATTTTACTTTGCAGTCGGGTTATTTGTATTCTAAATAATTAAGTTTATTTAAAACTTTTTAGTTACATATCTTAGAAGTGGTGTTATAACCACGCCGGCCCAAGGAGTGGCGACATGTGTGGCACTATAAGTCGGCAGACTGGGATGGACTGCGTGAGTTCTGCCAGCAAACGAGCAATTGCCAGGGCTAAGTTCGATTTCGTCGGCAGAATTGGTGAGCGACTAGCCGGCTACCCTTCTGGAAGTCGTGAATTCTGGTCGCTTGCTAAAGCTGCCGAGGGAAACTTCTGTCGGTCAGGATTGCCACCCCTGCAGAAACGGGACGGTAGTCTGGCCCAGAGTGCCAAGGAGAAAGCCGACCTTTTGGGTTCTCTCTTTGCCTCCAACTCGACCATGAACGATGGAGGTGCGCTGCCGCCTGACATCCCCTGGTGTGGCACTTCAATGCCAGAAATTAAATTCAGGCAGCGGGATGTCAGGCGGGAGCTGCATACCCTTGACGTGCATAAGTCGAGTGGGCCGGACGGCATTCCCGCGGTGGTGCTTAAGCAGTGTGGTGCGGAGTTGTGTCCGGTACTTACACGACTTTTCACGCTTTCCTACTCCATGAAAAAAGTCCCGGCGTCGTGGAAGACCGCTTACGTGCATCCTGTGCCCAAGAAGGGTGACAGGACCGACCCGGCCAATTACAGGCCTATAGCTGTCACCTCCCTGTTATCAAAGGTGATGGAGCGTGTAATTAATGCACAGCTCCTGAGGTACCTTGAGGAACACGACCTGCTCAGTGATCGACAGTATGGTTTCCGTCACGGTCGCTCGACAGACGATCTTCTCGTGTACCTCACACACCGATGGGCGGCGGCTATTGAGAGCAAAGGCGAGGCTCTAGCAGTGAGCCTTGACATCTCTAAAGCTTTTGACCGGGTCTGGCACCGTGGTCTTCTAACGAAATTGCCCTCCTATGGATTGCCCGAGAATTTATGTGGATGAGTGTCTAGCTTTCTAGCCGGTAGAAGCATCAGGGCCGTCGTTGACGGCAGCTGTTCTGAATGCATGGCCATAAACGCTGGAGTACCACAAGGCTCAGTGTTGTCCCCCACTTTGTTTCTGCTGCATATCAATGACATGTTGTCCATTAACGGCATTCATTGTTATGCAGACGACAGTACGGGTGACACATGTTACACGGGCCGTCCCGGTATCTCTCGAGCTGTAGTGGAGGAAAGTCGTGAAAAACTTGTGTCCGAAATCGAGGCTACTCTCTCTAGAGTGTCCGATTGGGGAAGACAAAATCTTGTCCAATTCAACCCCACCAAGACTCAAGTAAGTATGTGTGTGTATTCACTGCAAAGAAAACCCCATTTACTGTGGCGCCACAATTTCAGGGCACGTCACTCACCATCTCCGAAAGTATAGGGATCCTTGGTGTTGAGATCTCCAATGTCGTTCAGTTCCGAAGTCATTTGGAGGACAAGGCCAAGCTGGCGTCCAAAAAGCTCGTAGTGCTCAGTAGGGCGCGGCGGTACTTTACTGCGGCTCAAACACTGCTTCTCTATAAGTCGCAAGTGCGGCCGCACATGGAGTACTGCTGTCACCTCTGGTGTTGCAAACGTCCATAGGCTGCGGTGACCACCGGTACATCTGGTGGGCCGTATGCTTGTCTGCCACCTTAGTGGTATAAAAAAAAAAAAAAATTGTGTAGTGAAAGGACTTCACCGAAATTTAACCTTAATTATTATATTTTGGTCATATTTCTGGTTCTACTCAATCGATTGCAATCAAACAAATGTAAGATTTTAAGTCTAACTAAGACCATAAGAACAAATAAAACCGCATCGAAATAGGTTCAGTAGTTTTTCGTCCATCGCAGTCAAATAATTATAGCGCCATAAATCCGCCGTTTGATTCTTTATGAATTATATTATACCTGGTGTCACTCACACAATCACGACGAGTCAAATGACACCTTGCGTGTCAAAATCCGTAAAGCCGTTCAGGCTGTAGAGCGCGCAAGAAAAATTTTCAAGGTTTTCATTTTAGCGCCAAAAGTTTTAATTTTTTTTAAAATTAGTATATCTGGTGTCACTCACACAATTACGACAAATCAAATGACACCTCGCATGTCAAAATCCGTCAAGCCGTTCAGGCTGTAGGACGTGACAAAGAATTGAACATACATACATACAAACATACATTCTCTCGAAAAACATTACCCTCCTTTCTTCGGCAGTTCGGGTAAAAATGGATAGTCCGCATCGTCAATACCATTATCAAGCTTATTCCCTTTAGTCCACCATCGTAACTGATCTTTCGTAACCAGCTACGAACATGGAATTATTTTCGTCCTTTGATAACCAGCTACGAAAACAAAATTCTTGGTTTAAGTAAGTAATGTCGTCGAATTTCGGTAGCCAACGGGTTAAAATCATTTCTAGTTACTACACGATAACTTATGAAAATAAACCCTCATATGAATTATATATTTTATCCCCATTACCTTCATAAAATTATTTATCTTAAAATCATATTTCATTATGTTTCTCTATCGGAACTTTGTGAAATGAGTCTTAAGAAATATTTATGATAATATCTGCCATTTTATGTCGAACTTTCTCATAAATGAAATAAGTGTATGCAGCCAGGTGGTCTTGAAGTTCACGGGCGATGTTAACGATGCGGTTTTATTGAATTATAATACATAACACATTTTATATAATGCCATTAATATTGTTTTATTTGACTTTCACTAACTGCACCGCATAACTTAATACAATATTTATTACCACCTCTTTTACCTACATCACAGTTCGGTCTTTAATATCTAGTGCTATTGCATTTGTATATTGCATAAGCGCTACGAAGATTGCATATACATAAGCCACATCTAAGCATTTGCAACGGAATAATCTTTTGCGTAATGATATTATGAAAATTACACATGCAATTCAAAATCTGTATTATTGCTCCCACAGGGCTAGAAAGATGCCAATCATAGACTAAAATCTAACAACGCAATACTTTATAGAATCCCCTGATTGTTAAAAAGTTATCACCCCTAAGAGATGATCTCGTATCGTAGGGGTGATAACCCATAAACTATTTTAACATAGGTACCTAGGTAGTTTCTGCAATTTGTTTTTATTTCTCAGTCATCTGGCGTCTGATCATTCGTTAGTCTGCAGATTTATAGCTTGTAAGGCAAGTTTGGCTTAAGCCTTGTGGATCTAGCTGGGACTTCTAGTATTATACTCCAGTCGGTTATTTAACCTCTATAGTTGCCTGTCGTCATAAGTCAACAGTAGATTTAAAAAAAACCGCAATTTGCTTCAGCGCTATCAGACAGAACGCAAAAACTTTCAGGGTCTGTTGTTTCCTGCAAAGGGCAATCTATGACTTTTTTTTTCACACATCTCTGCCGTGGGCAAAGGCAATCTACTCATTTCAAATTAATTTCTCAAAAACAATTATTAATCTAACCCAATAGGCCAATCTATGGCTTGAAACCTTTTTCTTATTAACTTAGGACACCAAATTGACGCCTGCCTGAAGGAAAGCCATGGTGTCGTCTAGCGAATTGAGGGCCACTCTACAATTTACAAAACTATTGGTTGTCCTCATGATGGTCGAATTATGTACTTATGTACATTCCGCTTGAAGAACCCGAGGTTGTAAGAAGAGGGAAACACGCACACAAGCTCTATATCAGGTACCTTTACTATATCGGATACGTTTTTTAGAAGGTCAGTATCGATAAATTTCTTGATACCTACCCGGTGGACCCTTGCCAAGGTAGGCTATTAATTTTGACGCAAGAATAACTTAAAGGTCATCGATCTTTTACGGCAATTACAAAACGCATTTTAACAAATCGTTTCTTTTTTAACAGATAAACACAAAGAATTATGTAACACATAGGTAAGTAAGCACATAAGCTGGGAACTCGGCTTCGCATTAACTAGAATATATCGTTCTAGTGTAGGTAATTTGTTTTTTTTTTTTTACTTATATACGGAAACCAATAATGAATCAATTCAATGTTAAGTAAAATTTTCGAACCCATCGTGCCTAAATGGACGGACCATTTGGTCACGGTGGCTTCGCATACTCAACTTGCTTCAGGTCTAAGTTTAGTCTCAAGTTTAGTTTATTCAAGTAAGTACACAAAAAATAACAAAAATACAACAATACATTGCTACAATTACATGCAATTTCTGCACTCATACTTATATGCATTTTCTGATCTTGTACTAATTAGTAGATGACGCTCTGCACTCCTAAATAGGCTAAATATAAGCATGTTTTAACGTAAGCTTGGCTTTGAGGAGGCTACTTATGAGACTGCCCCATTCACTCCACCGATGGAGAATAGAGCTCAGAATTGGAACTAGACTTACGAGTAAGAAGCCACAAATAATTCTCAAAGCTCGTAGAGATAGGTACATTCCTTATCTGAGTAGGTATGGGTTAATTTTTGGTATGCAGTACATACATATGATCACGCCTGTTATCCCCGAAGGGATAAGTAGAGGCATATTATAATCCCACATTTTACCTTTTTTAGAATTTTGTCATTGCTGTGTTGATACGGACAGGCGCAGGTTATGACTGCCTACTATTGAAAATTTTCAAGCCGCCCATTAAGGCCCTCAACTTGGTAACCGGGACCAATGCCTTCCGAAGCACGGAAACGCTCGCAAAATAAATGTCACAAAGTGGTCACGTATTGGTGACCCATCCATAACCGGCCATCGTAAATGTTGCTTACTACAGTAATCGTTTACAGAACACTGAGTCCGCGGGGCCACGAGCACTTCTAGTAAGAAAATCTTTAAGGAATAAAATGAATCAATTGATTCTCAAGTGCTTTTTATAACCCTCTTATACCGAATGGTCTACTGGCTTGGCAGAGGGGAATGCTTAAGAAGGCGTGTCCTGTGTGTAAAATAGTCAAAGAATAAAACCGATCATCTTTTAATCACCTACAAATATGTAGACAGGACAAGACAATAACCAGTGTGCTGTGATTAGGGCCTACGTTATTATTGCGATTATGGGGGTTCAGGTTCTATTAATCCTACAGAACATTAAATTTGATTTTTACAACCCTGCGAGAAAGTAAGTGTACGCCTAGCTGGACTACCGAAACTAACATTGTAAAGTAGACGTTTTATACTTAGTGTTTTTAGGGTTCCGTAGCCGAATGGTAAAAGACGGAACCCTATAGATTCGTCATGTCTGTCTGTCTGTCCGTCCGTATATCACAGCCACTTTTCTCCGCTTGCTGTTGAAACTTGGTAGTATGTACGTATTCTGTAAACCGCATTAAGAATTTAACCGCACAAAAATCGAAAAAAAGCAACTTTTGGGAGTCCCCATACTTGGAACTGAAACTTAATTTTTTTATCAAATCCATACGTGTGGGTTATTTATAGATAGGTCTTCAAAAATGCTATTGAGGTTTCTAACTTTTTTTTTTTCTTAACTGAATTATTTGCGCGAGAGACACTTTCGAAGTGGAATAATGTATGTGTGTCCCTCTAACTTCTAAAATAGGAGATTGAAAATCTAAAAAACTATATGATGTACATTGCCATGCAAACTTCCACCGTAAATTGGTTTGAACGAGATCCTGTAAGTAGATTTTTTTTAATACGTCATAAACTGCAATTTTCGTCTAGAAAAATCACTGCCAGAGCGAACGTGTTGAAACATCAATCAAAGTTACAACGAACTACAAGAACAAAAGTTCAGTTCCAATTTACGGTGGAGGTTTGCATGGCAATGTACATCATATAGTTTTTTAGATTTTCAATCTCCTATTTTAGAAGTTAAGAAAGCAACGTAATATAAAAATATTACGTTGCTTTCTGCTACGGAACCCTTCATAGGCGAGTCCGACTCGCACTTGACCGGTTTTTTTTATAACCTACTGACATCTTTGGACAGCATGGCACACAATCATTAATGACATTTATCAATGTCAATTTGATTATGTGATAACATTATTTGGATAGTGCGATCATAGGTGTTGGTGTTCGTAAAGTAGTTATTTTGACGAATTATGTAGTAGGTATTTCATAATCAATTCTTTCATAATTTTATAATCTGTCGATACCTCGTGTACGAACTTCTAGGGAAGTAGAAATAAATATATTTATAATGATGATGCAGAACTACTTTCCCACTACAAAATTTATGATGAATAAGTTCAGAGGTCAAAGAATTCGAAAGATTTTGCAATATATCCTATGTAATCAAAAAATAATTATTATATGACTCCGCCAATCAAGGCAAATCGAAATCTACATAGATAGAAGTCTAACCATCGCGGCATCGTTAACATTCTATTTCAAATTCATGTACCCGAATGTACATTTTTTACCCCAACTGCCGAAGAAAGGAGGGTAATGTTTTTCGAGACTATGTATATATGTATGTATGTCCAATTCTTTGTCACGTCCTACAGCCTGAACGGCTTGACGGATTTTGACATGCGAGGTGTCATTTGATTAGACGTGATTGTGTGAGTGACACCAGGTATACTATTTTCTAAAAAAGTCAAAATGGCAGACTTATGGCGCTAAAATGAAAACCGTGACATTTTTTCTTGCACGCTCTACAGCCTGAATGACTTTACGGATTTTGACACACATGGTGTCATTTGACTCGTTGTGATTGTATGAGTGACACCAGGTATAATAAAATTCCTAAAGTATCAAAATGGCGGATTATTTGACTGCGATGGACGCAAAAACTACTGAACTTATTTCGATACGGTTTTATTTGTTTATAACCTTATAAAAAAAACTAAGTTAGACTTATAATCTTACATTTGTTTTATTGTAATCAGTTGAGTAGAACCAGAAATATGACCAAAAATACACAAACATTAATAACTCCACTTCTAAGATAACTAAAAAGTTTTAAATAAACTTTATTATTAAGAATACAAAAAACCCGACTGCAAAGTAACAAAAAACTGAAGCAAAAAAACAAGCTCTACATTTGTTTTGTAATTTTCTTTAGCTACTTAATGTTTTACTTTGTCGGCAATATTTGCAGGCAGGAACAAGCTATGGAAACATTTAGCTATTTTGTAACCCACCACTCGCTTGACATAGCTTGATCCTGCTGGCAAATGTTGCCGACAAAGTAAGTACTAGCTAAAGAAAATTACAAAAGAAATGTAGAGCTTGTTTTTTGCTTTTCAGTTGTATTTTTACTTTGCAGTCGGGTTTTTTGTATTCTTAATAATTAAGATTTTTATCCAACATTTTACTTACCGACTCAATAATCTCTACTAATCCTAGATACTTCTTAGCTTACTTCTTAATAAAATTTAAATGCTAAGATTTATGAGTGCAGAAGACGTGTGTGGATGTGGGGGCGAGAGGGTTCCATCCTAACAGAAGCAGGCCAATGGCGGCTTGACGTGAGAGCTTCACGTACATCTCACGCCCCAAGAAGCGCGATGACACCGGAACCACCAACCCCCGCAGATGCAGGATAGTGAAGAACCCCTATGAGGCGATGAATCCTGGGACATCCTTCCAAGAGCTTATCCGGGGTTCCCAACCGTAGGCAGTGGTAAGACTCCATGTGGTTTTATTCCGTAAAAGTCCTCTAACTAAATTTGGTGAAATAACACGTAACTATTCTTAGGTTTGCAAACAAAGTGCAACAGTAGCATTAAAATTGGTGATATTGCAACCTATAGGAGGTAGGTACCTACTATCTTTGTTGTTGCTTGGGAGAAAGTGGAAAGCATTATTGAAATGGCGAATTTCGAAGAAACGTATAGTATTAGAAAATTCCGTCATTTCATTCTTCTAAATAAGTACGCCAACGTCACTTGCGATGGCCGCGATGTAGGTTTTTTTTTGTTTTTTTTTTGTTTTGATACCTTTTAATCTATGCCAATGAAATGAATTAGATACTTGTATCCAAGCAAGACAACTGGGTTAAAGTTGAAACATGTAAATATTGTAATGAAACTACAGATAAAAAATAAATAAAAGCTTATAACAATATTATTAAATAAACAATAGAGTATGCGCTACAATATCGTACGTAACCTTTTTCTTTTTTTTAACGTGAGGGAAAATCCTCGTAGGATGCTATGCCGGACTCTTACCGACTAATAAACCTCACGTAACGTCCAACAGCCTATGGTTGAGAGCCCCGGGTAAGCCCTCAGGAAGGATGTCCCGTGACTCCCAACAGACCTACGGCCGCCGCCGCGGCCTCGCCCAGGGGGTGGTTCCGCGTCTATGGGGGGTTTCGGGTGTGACCCCGCTTCTAAGGGGGGGCGTGCGTGAGTTGCTCACGTCACGCTGCCGTCATGGGCGTTCTGTAAGGACGGTGAGCGGCCCTCTCACCGTCCTCAGACCCCCGGTCATGGAGGCCGATAGTCCTCGGCGAAGACACGTCGGCGGCGCCCAGGGCGCCGACTGCGGAACTCGGGTGGGAGAGTTCTCTCCCGCACCCGGCCCGCCGCCTCCTTCGGGAGCATGACCTGCTAGCAGAAAGAGGCGGCGCAGTCCCACTTACTCCCGCTGGAGAGCATGGCTCGCACCATGGCCTCGAGCGAGAGAGTGTCCACGCCCAGACCCACTACTGGGACCTGGCGCTGTTGTGCCCACCCCGTGCACTCCACCAGCGTATGGAGCGCCGTGTTATCGCTGCGGTCCTCGCAGTGCTGACACTCGGCCGTGGTTTCCCGGTGTTTTCGCCACAGATACCTACTGAAGCTACCGTGCCCGGCAAGCATCTGTGTCAACCGGTAGGAGAGAGCACCGTGTCTTCTCTCCAGCCACACGTCCATGACCGGTCTGACGGCCGCGATTGTGGCGAATCCCCGCTTTGGTTGCTCAAGTCGCACCTTCCATGTCTCCACGGTTTCCTGGTGGAGCAGGGTCCTCTGGGCCTCGATTTCTCGAGACGCAGTCCCTTGGCCCCGCTCCAGCGCCTCCTTGCGCCATCTGAGCAGTGACGCAAGGGCTCTCGCTTCCAGGTCCCATGGAGGGGTCCCGGCTAGGAGACATGCCGCCTCACCGGAGACCGTGCGGTATCCTCTTATCACCCTGACGGCCATCACTCTCTGCGGGCTCAGCAGTCTAGCCTCATTGCTGGCCGTTAGGGTCTCCGCCCATACGGGAGCCCCGTACAGGGCCATGCTTCGCACGATCCCCAGGTACAGCCTCCTGTAGGGAGCGTTGGGTCCCCTGATGTTGGGCATCAACCGCGCGAGTGCGGCCGAATCTCCCCTCAGTTTATCGTACGTAACCTAGCAGCGGTTGGGCTTATGCATCATAGCTGGTGCTCGAAATAGTAATAATAATTTAATAATTTATTTTCACAAAAACAGAATTAACACAGAGTTTTCTTAATATGATAAGTAACAATAACAATGTCTCGAAAAAATAAAAATAGCTTCCGTTCATTCCGTTGCCGAACTAGGTATAAACCTGTGTTTCGGCTTTTTCGGAAACGGAAAATTCATATTAACACGCAATATAAAAAACAGATTTAAAGTAATATTAAAAGGTAATACCTAGTAAGAAAGAAAAGTTCTGCGAGTGCGGTGCATGTATTTATGTGTGTGCGTGTGTGTGTGAGTTTATTTTGTCGTTTCAATTGGCGTAGCTCAGCGGATCGGGTTATTCCGTATTGATCCCACGAAAGTTGTCCCGAATTCGAAAATTCCTAATTGATCCCACTTTTACTTCCTTATTGATCCCACGGCACTTTATTTATATTGTATTCTTAATTGATCCCATTTTTGTATAGTCTACTATTCTCAACTGATCCCAAACCATCTTTTTCGTAAATAAACACTTTTTGTGGGTACGGTTTACAAATAAGGTAAGTAATTTGAATGACTGAAAAGGCGGTTATTAAAATTTTGTTAGAGTGGCTCGCAGATCTGAACTTCTTCATCAAGCAACAGGCGTTACTGCGACTGCGAACAAGGAGAATAATATAAAAAAACCGGTCAAGTGCGAGTCGGACTCGCCCATTAAGGGTTCCGTAGAATATAAAAGTTCTTGTAGTTCATTGTAACTTTTCTAGGCGAAAATTGCGGTTAATGACGTATTAAAAAAAACTACTTACTAGATCTTGTTCAAACCAATTTTTGTTAGAAGTTTTTATGACAATGTACATTATATATTTTTTTTACATTTATAATTCTCTTAGTTTAGAAGTTAGAGGGGGGGGGGCGTATTTTTCCGCTTTGGAAGAGTCTCTTGGGCAAACTATTCTCTTTAGAAATAAATGATGTTTGAAACCTCAATAGCATTTTTTAAGTCACGTCTATAGATACCCTTTTTGCCATTTGGCTACGGAACCTTAAAAAGGGACATGTGATTAAAATTGTGCAACAATTTAAAAAAAAACATATTTCTACTATGGCAATATGAATTATAATTATCCATTTAAAGTATTCTTATTAGCCATAGTCTTTTGTATGTCGTTTATGCAAATTACTGCAGTATCTTTGATTTTGTACTGTACTAATTAACTAACTGTTGCCAGCGGCTTCGCCCCCGTGAAATTCTGTTCTCGTTCCCGCTTTCCATGGAACCTATTCCTGGGATAAAAAGTAGCCTATGTAATGTTCCAGACTATTATCTAACCCTCAACCGAGTTTTAACCAAATACGTACCACTCGTTGGAGCGTGATTAAGTAACAAACATACGAACATCTTCACAAACTTTCAGTCTTTTAATATTAGTAGTAAGTGAGATTAAATTAGTTGGATGCATGATCATGCTATCCTTACTTTTTAGTACCTTTTGCATTGGGGTCAATTAAGAATGGATTTTGGGATCAATTAAGAATGGATTTTGGGATCAATTAAGAATATAAAATAAAATTTAAAAGTGGGACAAAAAGGAATACGCATTTGGGATCAATTAAGAATGGGATCAATCGTCGTGGGATCAATACGGAACAACCCAGCGGATCACCAAGGTAATACCATCATATGATAGTATTGCAGTGTCACTAGTATCTAGTGTCGCCAATAAAATGGATTAGGTGTACGCGTGCCGTTACTGACACCACTTAAATACGTGTAAATTAGTGCCCAGTGCCCGTGTCCACCGTATACATCTCCACGTTGCCTAACTAACTATTAGATGTCGATCAAGTATAACTGAACGATGACATTACATATTAAATATTAGTGACACTACTAGTCAATTTGAAGAGATGCTGAAGTAGATAGAGAAGAGAAGGAAAGAGTTATCACATGTGAATCGTGATAACTCTTTCGTAGAAACGTCTCAGGGAGAAGCTAAAATGAGTTTCATATGGCTGAACTTATTTTAATGAATCACGAAAAAATAATTCTTCAACAAGAAATTTTCTGATCCTAAAGTAATTTGAAAACTACTACTAGCTTTAGTAGACCCTTTTTCGAATTCTTACTATTTTTTTTGTTAGTTTATATAGTTCCAAATGTTTAGATATTTCTGCGTGCCCCCATAACAAAACCCTGGGTAACTCTATAGTAAAATATCATCCTATTTCCCATTTTAATCCCAAAGTGTTGGTTCACAGGGAGAGATCTTATTCTTAGCATTCCATGGATTCTCCGTGCGGGCGCCGGGTCCATCGCGTGGCACAGGGGGGAACGCCCCGACGACAACGTCTGGAACTTGCGACCCATTTAAGTAGGTAGGTTTAGGGTGGCCACCTTTCTATGTGCATAAACGCTCACCTTCCACCGTCAGCAATGTTCCCTCCCCTGCCCAACCAGATTTGGTAAGTTCCTATCAATGCCGCTTTGGAAATTCGTTTTCGTAAAAAGCTTACTGAAGGTCTTGGCAATCCAGGATCTTTAAATAAATTATACAGGGATTTAGCTGGAATTCTCCTTGCTCCTACTTCACGGCATAGAGTTCAAGTGCTTCAAGTCACAGTATTTATTTATCTTCATGGCGTGGTCCTTAGGTATGTTGATCTCCCACGGCACCGTGAGCAACACGAGCACTGCACGCCTATGCTCGAAAACAGTACCTAAGTAATATGTCGGGTCTGGATGGCGAGGCACATACATCCTCCGGGATTTTGTAGTGTTTTTTTTATACGCGTCTGCAATATGGTTCGATCGGCGGCAGCCATCGAAACTGAGTATGGCTTTGGAGGTACTTTCTTTGAACAGTCTTCCTTTACAAACGTAATGTCGTGTCTTTTGTTTGTGGTTAATCCCTTTTTCGCTCTAGCTACGGCCTAACTGTCAAAACTTATTTATTAATTAACTCAGTAATTATAGTTGTCCTCACATCCACATCAGTGGCGATAAGCTGAAGCATAATATAGGTTAGGAAGTCCTGAATGCATGCAGACCAGGATGTATGTAGTAGGTACATTGACATATGTTCACCCATATTCACAACATAGGTAATTAGGTATATGATCGAGCCGAGACTTCATAAATTACGTAATTATTAACGAATAAAATTGAGAACGAATGAAATTGATAAATTAAGCTCTTGACTTGTGTAATACCAATATAAGTGTGCCGATCAATAGGAATATATCGCATGTCTAGACTTGTAGCCTCTAGCTAGAGAAATGGAATGGATATGAGAAGAGTGCCGAGGCGAACTCGGGCTCCGAAGAGGTACCTACAAAACCGGGACTAAGTGATGACAAAGAAATAACCTGACGTCCTCAAGAATAAGTAGGTACGTGCATTAGTTAGCATTGAATTAACATTATTTATTGAGAAAACTGCAACGAATCTTTTATAATGCCCATCATGTAATTTGCGTAGGTCAAGTACTTATCTATTATTTGCGTTTCTATTGATTGACGAGTTCTACTTCAAAGGTAGTAAACAAGTATACTGTTCATCTGATGTGATCATCGGGCGTTAATACCTTTTGCGGACGAGGATCTCATTTTTGGATTCGGAAGTGGAGGGAAAAGAGTTGGGAACCTGTCCCTACTATTTTACTTCCATTTCATATTGACTTTAGCGTTTCTTGACAACAGGATCTTGTTGTGAAAACAACTGCTCGCATGACACCATCTACAACTTGAAGCCCCGATATTTTGGGACCTCCTCATGCAACCTGGTGGAACCGACATGGGTTATTCCTTACATATTCGTGAGGGCTCCTTATTAC
This sequence comes from Miltochrista miniata, assembly GCA_933228765.1. Taxonomy (NCBI): domain Eukaryota; kingdom Metazoa; phylum Arthropoda; class Insecta; order Lepidoptera; family Erebidae; genus Miltochrista; species Miltochrista miniata. The sequence continues at coordinate 24,959,155 of OW121751.1, forward strand.
ATGAGCATACCGGGGCATCTCCCTTGCAGCTTATCTGTAAAAGTACGAACATAGTGGCTCCTCAGATGAGAGTATTCCTTTCGCAGTAGCTTCAAGTGATGCCAGACATCCACTGCAGCATACTCCTCATCACTCGTTCTGTTCTTCTGTATGGATGTGAAGCGTGTAAAGACGCTTCACATCCATACAGAAGAACAGTTCGATTAATACTCTTTTTGATTTGCCGCTTTGGCTTTAGAATTTGTAAAAAAGAAGTCGGAAACTTTGTAGTTTACAAGAAAACCTTTTTTAAATTATCAAAACCTTCCTTAAAATACATCGAAGCATGCTCTAAAAAACTGATCAATATTTCTAAGGTAGGACTGTACTTCCCTCCATTGTAGTAGAATCGCATTATTTTATTTCCTTATACTTTTTAAATGCATCTTGCGATTGTGTGCAATGTCTAAACGTAGTTATTTTCAAATCTTTTAGCCTAACCACATAATATGCATGACGTAATGTAAAGGTAATTTTGGTTGGACCCTATAGTAGGTACTAACTGAACTCATGTCCCATATTTATTAGGTCTCACTTTCAGTGGACTTTATCAAAACTATGATTATATCGTGGGCGAGAGCCCTTACCTTTTAGTTCGCTCGTGGAGACACGAGCGAACTAAAAGGTAAGAGCCTCCTTGTCCTTACAGGCCGTCAGCACCAAGCATACTTCATGTGTCAACACGGTCACAGGGGGAAATTTTAATTTAAGGAATACAACATATTGTAATTGAAATTATTAGGTAGGTGCTATGGTCCCGTTAAATTAAGTCTCATTTCAACCCAATAATATGTTTCCTAATGTTACGAATTCTACTTGCTCACAAGTCCGGTGCCTAAGAATATCAATAAAAGAAGCAAAAGTTACTATTTCTCATCAAATCATAGAAGTCAGCTAGAACGGCACTTGATCCTCTCAATCTAAACAAATCAATAATTTTGGTCAAGGTTTACGGAAGAATCGAAAACTAAAAAATATTTGCATTACAACTTATGTAAGTACCTACCTACTCCTGCATATAAGAACCAACAAGGTCTCCTAAATGCAAGGTCGTAGTCATCTGCTTCACCTTTAAAAATCTAAACATACATTCACTGTTGCACAGTGTAACCAATTACAGTTTCTTCACTGTTATAATCTACTCTAAAGTATTACCTATCTCAGTATTTTAGCTAAACTTTCCAGCTCAAAAACATCTTTGTTTAATCAGGTCACGAGTTCACTCAAAACTAGCCACTTTGTTTAGTTTGTGGTGTAATTGTGTACCAGTATTTGTTATGTAAAGTCACTGTTGTATCCGGTTGTGACCTCCAGAAGGCCTTTGGGATCTGTATGGCAAAGAGGTGCGACGAAACGGGTGGGTCTTCTCTCATATTGGAAGTGAAAGTGAATGAATGTCGGAGGCTTAATTAGAGAGGAGTGCTACAGCCTCGTCAGTCCCTCCGACACCGCCGCACTATACACCTGTGCCCGCGTACCGACACCGGCGCCCGCGCACCCGCTCGTCCGCTCGTCCGCACACAAGCGCATCATTACACTCCGACCGTTCGACAATACTCTGAGGTACGCGCTGCCTGCATGGACCCTTTACTCCAAGTGTTAACATAATTATCCTACAATTAATGTGTGTGTATTTGACCTAACATTAACGCATAGAAGATTTTATCTGAAACATCACCTATTTTAACTAAGAACTCGCTTCAGTGAATTTGTGGCTTAAACATGCTCAAGGTACAAACACTACGACTCTACAATGGAAATGCCGCTAATTAATACCACTAGACCTAAGACAACATGACTGCTTATTTCTAAAAAAATAAACAGTATCAATTTTTTTTTCAAAACCAGTTTATTGATTTTGTAAATTACACTTCTGAAATTAATTTTTGCAATTAAAGGCCAAAATCGAGAAATAATTACATTTTGTGTACGGTAAATGCAGAATAAAATAAGGTTTTTATTATTTGATGCTATGGTAAAACTCAAAAAGAAACTCAAACAACCAGACAAAAAGTAGGGTCAGTATTAAAAAAAAACAACAAGTACCTAGCCCTTATAACCTTGAGGAGATAGCGTTACGAGCAGGAAAGTGTTGCAGCGGGTTTGTAGGTCTCATGGCGGATTCATTCTTAACTAATTATAATATATTCAAATATTCTATGTAAATTATATCACTATTAATGAGCAAGAACCATTACGCTACATAGACATTGAAGAAAGAAAGTTACACAACTCGTTATTCATAAACGACAGACGTCTAGCAATTCAGATTCAAATCTTGAGTCATTAACAAGCAAAAAAACTAGTAAGAGTTTACATAACTAACACAGTCGTTTCCGTTTTTCGATAATATGCGTACAGTCGTGACATAAAGAATAAGCACGACGCAACTTTCCGTCCCTTAAAAATACGTCCCAAATCGACGATTTCTCGCACTGAGTAGCTTTTCTCGCAAACATTTAACTCGCGGCAAGGAGGTCAGTGGCGCGGGTCTTGCTTTCACAAATACAACGAAATAAATTCATCTCACGTATCGATTGTCCTCAAGTATTCGTGCTCTGCATAACTAAAAGAAAGCGAACTTGCAATACGGCCTCACCCGTGACCACTTTCGTCAAAACCAACGGCCGTCAGCGCAGTAGGCTTCATCGGCTGATCGTCCGCGCGAGTCGTTGACTTACTCGAGACGATGAGATATGTCGTGACCACACCTTTCTGATAGCGTCTTTATTGCCTTAGTTGTTTATTGTAACTGTCAAATACTATTACACAGAAAAGTGATACATTTTTCACTTCCATTGTACAGATGAGCCGGCACGTCTGCTTAGCGGCTGCCGCCTTACTAGCGGTACTTTGTGTAGCCGATGCCCAGAGACGCCTGGCTTTACCCGACCCAAGAAGCTGCTCCAACCGTACGTATACCTTTGAGTGTTAAAATTATAAGAAAGTACCAACTGAGCTCATTGCATTTAAATGTGGGAAACACAATTTGAAGAGACACTAAAGACATTGTTTTGTACACAAATTGTTGACTATACAAGCATGGCTATATACTCTCGTACGAAACAGACTGCAAAATGTAGAGCACAGCGTGCACTCCCCACGCACTTGTACTATTACAATCCATATGAGCTGCTATGCAGTTTTACAATCCATGAAGCATGCCTCCAACTAAAGTCCGTCACATTGGGCGTGTCGGTACCGATGTCATAAGAAACATCATTTTAAAATAAAATAGGAGTAGGTATATCACTTATTCTGACCTAGATACCAATTGTATATTTTCTCAGAAGTTTCAGTTCCTATCGAGTCTTATTCTTTTTATCAAAGACTTCACTATCAACATACTTTGTACAGTACACCGTTTATCACTCCCTTAAACCTTAAACTCTTTCAGTTTACAAAAATCCAATTTACCGGATATCGTGAGCCATAACCGTTTAGAGGTTTGAGTTGTATACCTATTAAACGTTTATAAAATATCCACTACTACTTTTTTAGGTGCTTATTCATAAATTACTTAATCCTCATTGCATTTTTGATATACTGCAAGACATCACGCTTTTATTCAAAGTAAATATTATTATTCTGTAGGTATAAAGACAGGAGCACCTACCTATTCTAAACTATCTAGTCAGTGTGTCATGTCAGAAATCGGCAGGAATATAATTTCCATACAAAGTAAAGAATGAATTATTGTGGTCAATAATACCGATACCGCGGCTGACTGACAATTTGTCATACAAGCACCAAAATCAATTAGCTTTGACTTGACAATGCAGCTTTGACCAGGCTATTTAATGTAACCATAGTTCAGAAACGTCTAATCTAAAACAGACACGAAATTTTCAATAACAAATTCGTAAATTACCTAATGAAAATAACACAACTGTAAAACAAATTTTATTGCTGGATATTGAAAAATCAGAAAGTAAGTATGATAAAGTAATCTGTTTACGAGAAATGGAAAGTATGATTATTGCACGTACTTAGCGCTTTGGCGGGAAGTCAAGTAAATTGGCTTTAAAGTAAAATTTACGCGGTGATAATGAGAAGACTGCGGAGTATGACTGTGGATATCGGACACGACATAAAATTGCTTAAATTTAAGTACGAGAAACTGTGATAAGTACACGTTGCGCCATAAAAGAAGGTGTAAAAGTGAAAAAAGAACATGAATCTTAGTTGATCCGAAATCATAGAAAAGATGGATGACTGAAGATTGATAATAGAGGTGAACAGAATTGGTGAGATGTATGTGAGGAGGCCTTTGATATCTAGATAGGTAAATCAGATCAACTAAACACTAGGAAATATGCTTTTATGTAAAAATGTACATGATAAGAAGAAACACAAATTATAATTGTGTTACTGTGTTAGGATGACATGAAGTAATAGTGGAAATGTAGAAGATAATAAAGGATTAGATAAAATTGTAAATAAAATATGTAAAGAGGAGTAAAGAGTTCAGGGTCTAACAATTCCAATAAATTGAGTAGGTAGGTAGGTACTTTGATTTGAAAAGTTGTTTGAATGTAAGTACTTTATAAGTTTAACGCAATGATACTTGTAATGAGAGGTGACTAGCGGATTGCCTTCACAATAATGATCCACCTTTAACCGGTGAAGATTCCTAATGTACTTACCTACGTCCTTACTTTATAATATTGATTCTAGGCATTGGCCTAGAATCAATATTATATAGTAAGGATCAATGTCTTATGCGGATGATTGCATCCGCATAAGACATTGAAGTAATGTACCGGATCTTAAAGCTTGCACATTATGATCTCATGTGCATTAGCAGTCTATCTTTCTCAAAGCTTATTATAAATAATGATTCAGCAATTTATGAAGGACTAACAATCAAAATAACGTTATATTATAATTTTGTAATACTTGAAGTACTTATAAGAGCTACATTTTAGATAAGTATAGAATCGCATCGGTCAGTGTAGCAATCATTAGGTTCACACGATTCAGAAGTCTGATGAGTGATAGTACAACAGTACAGCGATATCGTTAACCTTTTAGTTAAGTCTGCTTCTATTTTAGATTACTGCTAAGGCTATCAAGCCTTAGCAGTAATCTAAAATATTAGTAAATTGAAAGATTTAATTACAAAAGCCATCTAGGTACTTCTTTTTACTCAATAGAAATTGTAACTAAAATATTACCTGTACAATTTTGAAGTCAAGTTCATTAGTTAGCAACCATTGTTATTTCGTAGCTATGTTGTATGTTGCAAACAGCTACCGAGGATATTATGAAATACTTGTCCTGATGGGAAATCAGCGACAATGTTTCGCAATACACAACCCGCATGAAAGGAGTGGCGCCTCCTATGCAATGTCATTGGGAGCATCACAATCGAACAACGCCGTATAAAATCGTTCGGTACGTACTCTCTCACAATGCTAACAAAGATTCTTTGTGTAGTTTTATGTGGCTACGGTATTAGGCTCACAAGTACGTAGGTACTAGGTACTCAAACTTTAGTGCCTCGTACTGCCTCGGTGGAGTAGTTACTGAGGTACCTATCTGGTTTGAGTTCCAGGTATAGGTCAGTATAATACAGGTCAAAATGCAGGCTCCAATATAATCCAACCGTACAATGACGGGTTCTTAGTTTTCTGTTTTCTTGTAAATTTCTAAGTTTTCTAGGTAGCAAAGCAGAAGCTTTTCACAGTAAAAACTTCTGCTATGCTACTTACAAGCCAGATTCATGTACATTCGATGGCGTTATATACAGAATAAGTCATATTATTTATTTATAAAATGTTTTTACAATGTTATAATTCCAGCTCACTTTAGCCGTGTTCACGTTTGTTGTACAAGGGTTAATGAACAGTCAAAAATGGAATTTGTTCGCATATAAGATAAGTACAGAACAAATAGTTAGAATTCTATTAGGTCGAAATTAGACAGATACTCAGATCCAACTTATAAAAGTACTAGATAATAAAGTTGATGCAAGCTATGTGATAAAACAAGTGAAGTTATGCGTATGCTGTGACTTTCTCTCACCAAATGGGCAAGTCTGAGAAACAACAATGCTTGTTACATTCATAGATAAACTGTAATTAACTGTCTACATAGAAACCAACCTGTTCTTGTTAACTTTATGAAGTTCCTCTCATACAACATCCTCGGCGGTAAGAATTACGCAATAGCACTTCCACGGTAAGCAATGAAAACATTTGCCAAGCCTATCTGTGATTTTAGTATATCTATTCACGCTCACCCATTCACTGTTGCGTAATGCGGCATTTGAAAATTTACGTTATTTTACGGTAGATTCGAAAATAGTTCCGGTCGGCGTTCCGGTCATGTTCTGGCACATTTGCACCACGGACAGACTATCGTTTCTATCCGTTAGTACATAAAGGCGTGTGTATTATTCAACACACGAGACAGCATGTGTTTAAATTCATAAATTATGGCCGTTGGTTTTAAATAAATATTTCACGTGGGCACTTTCTACTTACCGTCATAAGATTCTTTAACGACCTGATGATGGACTAGAGGTGATCATTGCCGGTAATGTCCCGCATTAAGGCGAGAGTTTGAAAGAAAACCCACGCGCTACCAAGCGTGTTGATTAGCCTATTGTGGAAGAATTACCATAATTAAACCAAACACGTCTGTGACGTTTTCGTATAAATTTAAATTTTATTGACTGACTTCGTGGGCCCGCATTGTTAAAATATATGCAAAGAACCTAGTAACCTACTTATAAAATAAAACAAACAAATGTTTTTGATTATTTTTGATTACATAATAGAGTCCCCTTCTGTCAGCAGTTCCATTGATCAGGACCTACCATGCTACTACTGACACACTTTTACGTCAGTAATACGTGGAGGCATACCGACCTAAATGCCACTAGCAGTAAGTTAATTAGGTACTACGTGTAAATAAATAAGGATATAGTCCGTTATTTGCAATTCATTACAAAATGAAGGACAATGTAAGCGAACCAGATCTGGCTACCTAAAACATGATCCTGTTGACAGATTCGAGATTTCCATAAGCCCCCGCCAACTTACATCGAGTTTTTTAGTAAGGTGAACGTTGAGTACTTCATACCAAATGTGACAGCAATGATCTACTGTCACGCCTACATGCCCAGGAAATGTAAAGCACCCTACACTTGGTATACAAGTTTATTTTCATCATCATTCTAATCCTAGGACATCCTTCCAAGGGCTTACCCGGGGTCCCACCCGTAAGCAGTGGTAGGGCATGTGGTTTTTTAGTCGATAAGACTCCGGCATAGCATCCATGAAGAATTTCCACACGTAAAAAAATCCATCATCATTCTGTATCTTGTTGATTTCCTTGTCTCGACTCTAAAAAATCTTGACAAGTGGTTGACTTTTACTTTTTATTCGTATCGTCTGCAAAAGCTATAAGATTCTTGCACATATTTATAAATTCAACATGTAATTGGTAAAGGTACCTCCTATGTAATATACTTAGTCCGTAACGTTTTGATGTTACAACTCCGAGTGATGTGTGCAACCCACTTTTCAACCCATATAGGTACAGAAGTCCTATCTATAGGTATACATAGTTCATTCGTCGAAACAATAAAATATTTCACAATACTTTTATGCCAAAGTACACCCATCCTGCGCGTATTTAGGTATTGACTATTCACAACTTAGTTGGCAAATACACAATTGTGGTAATTTCTGATAGAAGTTCTAACCTGAAGTTATTACGGGCTACGGGATAACAAATTATTACGTATGTAAATAACTATATTTGTATAGGTAACTCTTTTTCATAATAATAAAATAGATTAAACAACTGTTTTAAAAAAATACCGAGGGTGTATGGTGGGTTATCTCCTTTATTAGGTATCGTTCGACTAAATGACTTCGTGAAGTTCAATGACAGAAGGTACAACTTTCGCTAGGCACGAAATGAGTAAAAGTATGAATCCCTTGGACTCAATGTCACGTTTGGTGCTTTTTAATTTATAGTTGGTGAATGTCGTGTACTGATACTCTGTTGTACACGGTATATAATACACCCATGTGACTGCTAATCAATCTTACTGGCCATTACTTTGTGAAGTTTCAATTTATATTTACACTATGACACCGACAAATTGTTACAAAGATGGCCTTTGTAGGTACTTTTAGCAACAGTTAGTCGGCAACATGAATTGAATTTTTTAAACTCACTTTTAACAATTTGGCAGGTTTTACATAATAATAAATGAGTCAGTATTTCTGCATTATTCGTTGCGATCTTAAAACGGATACTGAAATATTTGTTTGGAATTTCCAAACTAAATTTACAATGTTATATCACACGATGTAAATGATTGTTCTTCAGATGGCTCATAGCGATAAAACGATGGTAAAAATGTAATATTGTTTTAAATAATTACATAGCTGTTTATTCAACATTGTTTTACTTTAAAGTTACCTAAAGTTGTTATTCATTATTGGTCAACTTGGGTTGAATTAGTGCAGTTGATTTGCAACTACATATTTCGGGCTACGCCGTAGCTAATCGCGTAGCACAAGAAGGTCGTATGTTTTTCAACTTCCTGTATAATATAATGAGCACAGTACCGTACCGAATCGGATATTTTTGACTTACCGTACCGAATATTTTTGACTTTTTAGCTAAGTAAAGTTTCATTTTTCAGTATGTAGGCTAGATGCAATTAATTTTTGAACCTAGTTTTCATATCCGACAAGACTTTCTTGACTCGCTGAGATGATAGTACTTAATACAAGTAATATCTGGACCTTTTTTTTATTTACGTGACGGAAAATCCTCATGGATGTTATGCCGAACTACTACCGACTAAAAAACCTCACGTGTCCTGCTACCAGCCTACGATTGGAAGCTCCGGGTAAGCCCTCGGAAGGATACCCCAGGACTCCCAACAGACCTACGGCTACCACTGCGGCCTCACCTAGGGAAGGTTCGGGTGCTATCCCGCGTCTTTGGGGGGTTTTTCTGGTGTTTTTCGGGTGTCCCGCTTCTTAGGCGTGAATCCCTCCCGTCACGCTGTCGCCTAGAGCCTGCTTCTGTAAAGACGGAGAGCAGCCCTCTCACCGTCCTCAGGCCCTCCCCGTCGCCTCCTTCACGAGCATGTACTACTAGTTGTAAGAATTTCCTTCTAACAACAAGTAGGATTGGCGTCTTGTAACCCCCATGTTAAAATCAAATCATCTTTGATGTTACATAATATCTGTTATATCGTACACTTACAGTCCCATCGAATGTTTTTTCACAAATTATGAACTATGTCGATTGAATAGAATGTACTAAGATTTTAGATGAGTGCATGCCATCCCACACAGACTACAATAATTATTGCTTGTGAGAATCGGGACAAACCGCGGTGTCGCAAACAGCAAACTTGTGAACGACAAGAAAGATATGTACCCATACCTACACCATTTCGACATACATAATAGTAAGCGACTGGTACCGCGATGTGTCGACATCAACTTTACAGCAAGATCCATCTTTATATAAAGCAGTTAGTGAATCTCCGACACCATAGGCCAGGTCAGTTGTGTTCTAAACGCGTGACGTGTGCTCATAATCGCTTGTAACCAGACGACTTAAGGCCGGTTTCCACGGCGAGCTGAGCGGGCTCATTAATGTACCAAGCGAAGTAGACGACTTAAATATGACGAAAAATCTCTAGGATCGTACGGAGTTTTTTTGTTTTGAACTTAGTTTACGAAAACGGATAGTACGAAAACTGAAGTAGGCAATTCCACGCGTTTGGTCTGAAACGCTTGGTCGAGTAGTAAAGTGCGCCACAGTTATATGGCTCAAGTCATCAAAAGCCCGCTCACCTCGTGGTGGAAACCGGCCTCTATATATGCCAATATCATGAATGTTGTACGACAACCCTACCTGTCTTCGTGAGTACTTATACTTACTTATATTTTTTTTTCCACACAGGAGTTAGACATTCAACATACCGCGATGCTCGAGGAGTTCTTCATTCATACTTCTTCAGTTGGGAACACGCGCCTACTCGGAACCTAGAAGTGGATTGGCTTGACGCCAGGAATATCTGCAGACGCCACTGTATGGATGCCGTCTCTTTAGAGACTCCACAGGTAACTAGATAATATTTACCGTGTTTCTCCCTTTAAGTAATTATAAGCTTTTTAGGGTTCCGTACCTAAAAGGTAAAAACTGAACCCAATTCATGAGAATTTGCTGTCCGTCTGTCTGTCTGTCCGTCATGAGGCTGTATCTCAGGAACCATGATAGTAGAGAGCTGAAATTGTAATTGAAAATGCTGTCGAACAAATACTAAAATCAGAAAAAAGGGGGATTAAGGGGGCTTCCATTCAAATGACCATGATTTTCTGCCGGTTTTTGGTACGAAGTTGGTGTGCGCGAGTCCAACTCGCACTTGGTCGGTTTTTTTATTAACAAAAACAGAAGCAAACAAGGTCAAAGAGCATCCAGCATTCAGAAAATTCAAACGATACATAGGTATGGTATATCCTTGTAAGATAAAACATCTACTATACATTAATTTTATCTGACACGCACTACACGTTTACCTACTATGTAGAGTATTGTAGAGCCATTACTTACTTACATTTTTTCCCACCATAGTTTCATAAAAGATTATCTAGTCAAGGCGTTCGCGTACAATTTAAAGAATAGCAATTTGTGTTCCGTAAGAACAAAGTGATCTATACACTTCACCAGACTAAGTACAAAGATGCGATTTCTCAACCACAAAGGATTTGGACAATCAAATGACCTTTGATGGCTTGCTGTATAATCTATATACCTACTTGTATATTAATGCACACTTTATTTAACTACATTCATTAGGAACATATAAATGAGTTGCTAAATTGCGCTGGCGGTGTTGGAATTAGAGATTTTTGTTATTACAGCGTATCTTCTGTATCCTGTAGTGTTTAGTAAATGGTTTTATAATGGCACACGCGTAAGTTTTCACTAAATGTATACTTACATAGTGTGGATAAATAGATACTAGGTATAGTAGGTATTATTAACTAACCGATAAGGTGGGAACGAAAGTAGACATCCATTGTTATGAAATGCGCAAACACCACCTAATCTTCTTTAGAGATGCTTTTTATCTTAGAAACGAAAAATACACTCAGTTCCTTTCCCGCTACAGGAAAATTGTATGCGTTGAGCAAGTAATTATTCCGCTAGTCACATCTCAATAATCATTAATAATGGATTGTATCGACTTGTAGAGCGTACTAGACATTGCACGAAAGGGGTGCAACGACCGAGTGCGTCACATAAACGTTCGCACTCGCACAGTTGACGGCCCGCAAGTAGGACATGGCACAAATTCCTCCCACAGCCGTGTTGTTGCCCACTTCTCGTGCCGGACGTAGACGATGGACATAGACTTCCCGCACTTGATTAACACACTTATTACTCGCGCCCTCTTTTTGACTATTATAGCTTTTTAATTAAGTATAAAACAAACCTATGCACCTTATAGGCGGAGTTCGTAAATGTCATTGACCATAGCCGTGACACTTAGAGGTACCCATTTATGGTTAAGTGGGTGTGTTTTGCGAGCTCCGCATATCTTACCGGTCAGCTGAAGAAAACAGAACAGCTGACGTCGTATGACATAGATATTAATGGTGCGAACAGATGATATAAAGAGCGTGAGCCGGACCACCCGCAGGGAATATACCTAATTACAGTGTGACTTAAAATAATAACATATTGTTTTTCTAGGAAAATGAATTCGTGAAACAGCGTATCGCTCGTGGCAATGTACGCTACATTTGGACATCTGGGCGCAAGTGCAACTTTGCTGGCTGCGACCGCGCCGATCTGCAGCCTCCTAATGTGAACGGATGGTTCTGGTCAGGCTCCGGCGCCAAGATCGGACCTACCGTCCAACGGAACACCGGCGACTGGTCCTACACCGGCGGATATGGTCAAGCACAACCCGATAACCGTGAAGCTGCGCAGGTCAGTTCAATTCGCAATTGTCGTTATTTTGTAGGCTATAGCTATAATAGTTTATTATAACCGATTGATTTGTACCGTGCAGGGTAACGACGAGTCGTGCTTAGCGATCCTGAACAACTTCTACAACGACGGCGTCAAATGGCACGACGTAGCCTGCCACCACGTCAAGCCGTTCGTGTGCGAGGACAGCGACGAGTTGCTCAACTTCGTGCGCTCGCGCAACCCCGGCCTTCGCCTATGAACCTTCAATACTTCATCACTCACGCCTTCTAGCATTTTAGATGGCTGACATTGTACAAAACATAGCTTCTATCTTAATTAAGTTATTTATTAAAATAAGATTCATCCATTTGAATGTTTCTCTATCATAGCATAGCCATAAAGCCCTTAGGTAATAATAAAAGTAGCCAAGCCGTGAACCTAAAAAGTATTATGTTCCTTGTTTTATCATTTAACACTCAGGTGATAAAGGAACCTAAGTATGTAGTCCGCCTTGGTCTTCTTGGGTCTTCGCAGTTTATACCACTCGGAATTGGAATGAAAGATCATTGCTATGGGTCTATGTTATTTTACGTTTTAGATCTCTACCTACCAGCTTCATTTCACTGTCCCATAGTGTTACCATGTAATTCTCTATATTATTTATTTTTCACGATTTCCAACGTACAACTCGAAAGTAGGTATTAGATCCAGCCATCATACCGAGGTCTCCTAGGCTATCCTTGATCTACATTCGTCAGTCATCCAAACACATAGTACCTACATAAATTATTTCACTTTATTATAAATAATGTAAAAAGTATTACTTTGCACAAATAATATTACTTTAAGGATTAAGTAGATGTACTTAATAAAAAATATAGTTATTAGAAGTAGTTTTATTGACTTTGCAACTAACCGACATCGACACGTCAACACTTGGTTCTGTCATCTCAACAGATTAAAATTTTACAGACTAAAATTCTGCGATTTTCATATTTTTCATTCTGTTAAGAGACTTTAATTCACCTGTACAGTGTTACCTACGTAGGTACCAACTTTAAATAAATAAATAACACACACGAGATCGGTCGATGTGGTTATCTTTATTCTTCCCCTCGTCTGATAAATAAAATTGAAAAATGCGAGTGGCAAATCTAAAGATTATGAAACTTACTACTCATTGTGCATCACCAGACTAATAGCATCCTGGGGTATCCTTCCAAGGGCTTACCCGGGGCTCCCAACCGTAGGCGTTCGGCATAGCATCCCTAACGTTAACAAAAACTAATAGTCAACGAGACCATGCCATCCTTCCTCTTTTACTATGCACGGAGGTTATCCAGTTGTAGACCAGAGCGGGTTCGAGACAGTTTTAAAACACAAAAACCTTTTTACTTCCTAAGATTTTTTTTTTCAGGTGTTGTGATTTTATTTTAGCACTTCGTCGACGTTTATGATAGCAGTTTTGAGTGATCGTCCTGTTTTGCCTTTTACTATTTCAGAGATTAATCTCTTACTACCTACCAAATTTCAGTCAGAGGTTATTGCATGAAAGAGCAACAAACATCCATACATCCAATCCATTGTTAGAAATTTTCGCATGCATGTCGTATTGTGCAAGGCATTACGCGGGATAGAAAACAAATTGTGAAATGTGGTCTCTTAATGTCTTTCTCTCGACAACCCCTTCGGGAATAAATGCGTGACTATACCTATTATTATGTAAGTATGTATGTATGAATGTATGTATGTATGTATGTAGTATGTACCTATAAGATCCTACGACGACTACTGTGATTAACGTCCTGATTTTTTTATGGCAGCGCCTCTATGGCCATTCAACTACAAGACCAAAATGTCATAGGCAAAATTGTTTAAAAGTTGTTGTTGTAGTAAAACTCCATAAAATGAATTTAAAAAAGGGACGGGAGAACATATTAATATTCCTTTTCTACGTTGCCTATACGTAAAGTAGGTACTAATATTATAAACGGAAGATCGGAGATTTGTATCGAAAATGCTACGAAACTATTGGACTGATTTCAAAAATTCATTCACTGTTGGGAAGCTATACCACTGTAGCTAGGAAGCTATACTCTTTATACTGTGGCTATACTATCCCCGAGTAACATAGGTTATATTTTATTCCCGTACTCCCACGGGAGCGAGAGCTACGCGATTGTAACTGCGTAACGTCCGCTAGTAAGTTTACGAAATGCGTTGATGTCTTTTGTTCACGCAGAGTGCGCGTAGACTTTGACGGGATCATCTTGAGATTTGATGAAATATTGAAATACACGTCACGCCCTTATCCCAGACACAGGCAAACTATATTATAAGCCCTCATTTCACTTTATAGTTCTTTTGTCCCAATTACTGTTGAATTGCGACTGCCAGCAATTGGGAATGATGCTAAGTAGGTATTTTCATTTTCGACTCCCGACGAATTTTCACTCGCACCTTATGACCTATATTTTACGCTACTACTATCAAGTTTGAAACCCCGCTGACTCAGTGTTCAGTAAACGATCACTTCAGAGAGTAAAATTCACTATGGCTGGTTCTTGGATTGGATGGAGGACCAACATGACCACTTTGTGACTTTGTGACATTTCGTATGCAAGCGTTACCGTGCTTCGGCTTCGTTAAGTCAAGTTGAGGGCGGCTTGATAAACTTCAGCAGTGCAGTGGGTCGAATCTTCACAACCTGCGCCTGTCCATTTGAACACGGCAATAGGCTCATCACCTATTAGGTACGTTAGACAATAAATACATTAAGATGAAATGTGTAAAATTTAATATCATAAGCTTGAGTGAGTGTGTGGCTGTGTGATTACACCAATAACAAAATCTGTGCTGTATAGTTTGGCATAAGTAGTACCTACCTTCAATATAGACTAGGATCTATTATTTACCCGCAGTCTCCGAAATCACCGTATGTTTGTATTGACTGTGAAATGATCTAAACAGAGACGTACCAAGAACTAATAAAATGATTCATCATCCTCATTATTTTCTATCCTTAGTTCCGGCACTCAAATCCCGCTGGCTGAAGTGCTCGTAGCCTCACGAACTTCAGTGCTCGTAGCCGCGCTGACTCCAACTTTTGTAAATGATATCACTGCAGTAAGTAACTTTCACTTTGTGTGGTCCTCAGATGGTTGACCACCACATGGCATTTCATTCACCAGCGATTTAGTGCTTCAAAAGGCTCGTTAAGTCATTGCTCCCATGAAGTCCAGGAACATAGCGGCCAAAAATTTCATTCAGTGGGTGGTCAGGCTTGACCACCTTTGGCGTGGGGCAGAACTAAAGGTAAATGTGGGTACACAATATGCCTTTGCCTACCCCTTCGAGGATAAAGACGTGACTGTATGTTATGGGTCTCTTACACATAACGAGTATATGGCGAGACAATACCCTCGGCCGAGTGCTTGGTACGTATGAACATTTTGATGAGTGACTCGTCCGAGCAGTGTTGCGAGTCACTAGAACTACGATTTGTTTGCTAGGCCGAGTGCCCACTCTCTGGGCCTAGTATCGTTTTACTGTCTCGCCACTGTACTCGTTACGTGTAAGAGACCCATTAGTTCCATTAGCATGTAGAGCACTTGTCTTGGAAACCGGGATGCAGGTGCCTACTATTCCCTCTGAAGGCATCTTACCGCCAAGACATGGAGGCATTGTAGGTTTACTTACTTTCAGTTGATAATGTTGACTAACAGGAAAATGCAACAAATCAATATGTAGTTTTTTTCTGTGTGTATAGGCGTGCGGGCCAAACGTCCGTCTTTTTCGGAACTTCGGCGTTTCCCTTATATTCTTGCCATAGCCACATACTGCTCGTTCGCTCTAACTTTGCCTCTCGGCTCCATACTAAAATCGAATTTTTAATTATACGAAGTAAATTGACAGCAACTAATGTCACTTCTTCATACAATGTTGCTTATTTTCTATGACGAAGTGACATTAGCTACTGTCAATTTACTTCGTCTAATTAACAATTCGGGTATACGCCTCTACGCCAGCGGCAAAGTTAGAGCGAACGGGTAGTACTTGCATCCATCTACATGAGTGTGAGCAGTGCTACCTTTACCGTACGATTCCAAAGATAATGCCATCCAATGTGGCACACCATTGCAAGTAATGCCTTGATGGCACAATGGTCAGGCGTCTGGCCCGGTTTGTCAGTAGACGCAGGTTCAAATGCAGCTTAAGATCGAACATTTTTTCACATTAAATTTATGATTTAGCATACTAATTACTTTTAAAAATTAAGGTGGTGAAGGATCCACAACCAGAGTCAACCATGGTGAAATCATTGAAAATGAAACCAATAAATGTTTATAATTTAAATGCATTATGTATTCAATGAGTGTTTTCATGATTTCGTACAAGATCATACAAAAATAAAATATAGATACTTAAAGTTCACAAATTTAAATAGTGGGAGAATATCAAAATTCAGGTAAACACGTGTAAAACAGGTCTTTTATATAACACCGATAACCTATACATAATCCTAAGCTGTCGGTTATTGACGTATAATTGCTTTATTGCATAAGTACTTACAGCTTACTTTTTGGAATATAGCAAGTCATTACATAATATTAATTAACATGTATATTACCTACAGCACTTTGGCAAAACAGGAAGTGACACTACAAGCAAACAAAATGAGTTTGATTAATTACTAGTTGATTATGCAACACTAAACGTATAGCACACGGATAGCTTTTGGGTCTCAGACGATGGTCACGCAGTGATCGGTGGGAAATTGTTTGTAATAGTTCTGAGTTTGGGTAGACATACTTATCTGAAACCTAAATTTTATAGAACCCGTGCGAAAATAGCGAAAACAATCCCGTCATTACAAGGAAATGTTCTAACATCTTTACTAATAGAAGTTGTTACAGAGTTACTCTTTCACCTACCAATGCTTGAACCTAGAAATCTCGAGTTTCTTAGGGTAAGTTACCCAAATATCATAGTCACTTACGAAAAAAGAATTTTTCAAAATAAGGAAGAAAAGTAGCGGTTTAAAATTTGGTAAAATATGTCTTCTCACAAACCTCAAATTAACATAAAAAGAACTCATTACTATATGTATTAGGATCTTAGATCATCTAACCACAGGATGCGCCTTACTTAAGCATTGTTTTCTGCCAAGCCATATGACCATTTGGTCTTTTGGCTTTATAAAAAGCACTGTACATCAGTACATCATTTTATATGATTAAACTAGTACATTTAATTGTAGTTGACTGTACAATAAAAATTAACACAACAGCCATTACGCGTTTGTCGATTAATACATTTTTAAATATAATGAAATTTTATATGTCTTTGTGTTTCCCCCTTCACCCGCTATGAAAACTAGCAGAATATTTTTGTATGCGGTGGTTCGCAAAGGCTAGTCCACTGATATATGGTCTAAGATTAGGATGCAAGAAAGTGCAAATGGTGATTTAAAAATGAACATGCTCAGTGTGCCAAGCTGTGTAAGTGTAATTCAACGGGAAACCATATGAAACAGGCAACAATACTTTCTACAAGGCAAAGCAATTCTTCCAATAATGTTCAGAATTGCCCTTGTTCCTGATGATGATGCTACTGACCACCACATGAACGTCAGAGAAGGGGGCGCCCAGTGGAAAATAGTAAAGTAGAAGCGAGAGTTCATTGAATGTGAGCATAGATGTAAAATGTAACAATGACTTGTACCGCAAAGACAATTCTAGGGTACAAAGACTAAAATCTTCGCAAAAATGTTCTATGCATGGGTGGTTCTGAAGTGATACATTCAGGAATTGATTTTAATTTACAAAGTTACTACATTCAAAAGTTCATGATCTGACACAGTGAACCAATATACATACAACAGTCAGCTTCCGTGGCTAAGTTACATACACAGCCTCATAAAACTACTTAAAGGGCGCGTCCGAAAAAAATGCACTTAGGGTTTTGGAAATATTCAAGAACTCAATAGCAGGAATTGATAAAGGTAAATTTCGATGATTTTCAGAGTTTTTTTCGCAAGTAAATATTTATTCTCTAAATAGCACACGGTGCTAATGTAGTCTTATCTATTAAGAAATTAAAATTCCATTTTAGTGTCATTTAATGAAGAGGTATCTTGAATATTTCCAAAATCCTAAATGTCTTTTTGTGCATTTTACGTACGCGCCCCTTAAAGCTTTCGCCTAACACAATCTTTAACGAGTCAATAATCGTTAAAACAATCGAACTGCACAATCACAAAAAAAAACATTAATACTTAAGACTAAACAAACGTTACATTATAGAACTTAACAAATCAGGTCAAAATTTAATAAGTATTAGGTAAAAGTAAAGTAGAGTATGAAGGCACAAGTTACAAACTATCAATAAAATTACAACAAG
Organism: Miltochrista miniata; assembly: GCA_933228765.1. Taxonomy (NCBI): domain Eukaryota; kingdom Metazoa; phylum Arthropoda; class Insecta; order Lepidoptera; family Erebidae; genus Miltochrista; species Miltochrista miniata. Next base: position 24,977,563 of record OW121751.1, read on the forward strand.
ATTAATGTCAATTCGCTAAAGACCAAATACCAACGTATTCAGTATATAGAATAGGATAGTTCTTACACAAAATAACAAAGTACAGAAAGCGATCTCATGTTTGTACTTATATTTCAACCCTACCCTGGGCTACGCACACTCGAACACAAATCATTATAGAAATTACTATTAAAATCTTTTGACCTGGTGTTCGTGAACTCCGTGAGGGGTGTCAATGTATGCGTAGCACGAGCGCACTTTGTATGTAGATTGCCTACTGTAACTTATTATTTTGTGGCGGCTCTTATGAACGTTCTGAAGACAAACTTTCTGCGACTCAATCTGTCGCTTGGCGGCGCGAGAACTACGCTGCCTGGGGACATGTCCCCAACAAAATTGGCTCCAAAAAATATCTTAAGAACTATCCTTCTAAATTCGTCGAATATACCTAAATGCCACATTATTTCAATGCTACACAGGAAAAGGAAAGTCCTAGACTATAATATGAACTGTATTAAATAGAATCTAGAATTTCATTAATTCAAGTTTATATGTCAGTCAGTTCTGTTATCAAGTTTTTGAGATTTTCATAACAGAATCACTACATTACCTACTACACAATATTCTCTTTAACTGATTTATTACCTACTTACAATTATTTCATGTACTGTCTTTACATAAATTCAAACTAAAGTAAAAAGGCCTAACAACTTATGCACTACTCAAAATTATCGACTATCTTTTAAATTTTGACGTATTTTCTATCTTTATCTTCTACTTTAAAACATCAGTAAATCAGAGCGAGATAGACAGCATATAGCGAACGCATTCTTTCGTGTCCACGCCGGCGAACGTGTATTACTGTTTACTCGCTATGATTACCGACGTTTTAAGAACGTGGGAAGAAGATAGAAATATGGCAAAGTGCGAGAGTCCGTCGATAAATGTAAGTAGTCATAAAGGCCTTAAACTGCATATCAGCGGAGAACGCGGCGACGGCGATTACAGCGCCAGAGTACAGTCAACTACAAAGAGATGTATCTAATTTAATCTTACAAAATGATGGATCCCTGCGAGTGCCATAATGAACTAACCAAAGATTGTGACTAACATAGTATCCACCGAACTTGACAGTAACATGTATGCGGGTAAAGAGCAAGTATTGTACAGGTATTGTAAGCGTTTTGTAAGATTAAATAAGATACATCTCTTTATAGTTGACTGTACAAATAATAAATAAATAAATATTTTCGGACGTTTCACACAACGCTATCTGATCCCAAAGTAAGCTAGGAATAACCTGCGTGTGTTATGGGTATCAGACCACGGATATTAATACTTATATACTTTCTTTTTTTTTAATACATACATATTATACATAGAAACACCCAGACTCTTGAGACAAACATTTATGGGTCACACAAATATTTGTCTCCGGTGGGAATCGAACCCACGACCTCCAGCGCCGCAGGCGGTATCACTACCGACTGCGCCACAGAGGCAGTAGACAACTTCGAACAAACGATAACAAACACACCGAGCGCGGATTTCTTGTGTGCGAGCACAGTGCCGCCTTACTATATTGTACTTTGGCGTCGAAATCGCCGTCGCCCCGCTCGCCGCTGACATTCAGCTTGAGGCCTTAAGCATTAAATAGAGGCGGTTTGCATCGGAATTGAACGCCAACTACAATAGTTTGGATGCAGTTGATACAACTACGTTTGACCAAAACACGAACATGTGCTAATGCAGTCGGTATTAGAATTGCATAACGACTGCAAGTGGGTGTTTGTAGTTAGAATACAATTTGAATGCAATGCATCGATTGATGCCATAGACCTTCATCATAACCTGGACTAAAATATTTACTAATGTCGCTGCTACATGTCGCTACAAATCGCATCTGTGAACATCTCCGGTACTAAAACTAACGTTTATTGTAGCGAAATTAAAGTTACGCTACGGAATCTGTGGAATTTATTTTTAACATTAGTTCCAAAGACGCTCACACAGCTACCTATTAGCGTCAAAATGGTAAAAAACATCCAGCATACCTACTTGGCGCCCAAGTCTGATATTTCAATTGTGTCAGAACAGAATCGTAGCGCAATATAAATCCGACGCGTTGGCTACCGTACCAATTAAACAGTTTTCGTGACTATTGAGCTATACTTTGTAAAATATAGCTTGATCACTGTGACAGTTCTACAAACGTCAACAAGAACAGACTTTATGTCAACGGCATAGAGCTCTAGTGGCTGAAATGCAGAGAGTGAGAACACAGAGGTGCATACTGTAAATAACAACTTTGAAATAAAAGTCAATTTTGTTTACTTTAATATAACTGTCACAAAGATCAAGCTATATTTTAGAGTATAAATAACAATTGAGAGTATAAATAGCAGACTTGGGTTGCTGTACAATGAAGGTCAGTTATGACTTCTATTTAAGACAAGCACTTGACATCTTCAAGTATAGAAGCGAGAAGTGGTTTGTCTCGTAAAGCTCCTGCCAATTCGGCGTGGTCCCACTGTAAGCGTAAGCGACGAGATCGCGCCCCGCCTGTAGCGGAACCTACACGTAAAGCGCCCCTTGTCTCTAGTAACGAGCAGGCTTGGGCCATTTCGCTCATGTCAAGGGGTACTATGTTGCGTGCGTTGGCAACCCTGGAACGAAATTGTATTTTAGTGTCACATGAATCTTTAGATCAACAATGCAGGCTCGGGAATGGGAGAAATTTGTAAAAGTAGGCTATTTACAAATAGAATGTAATGAAAATTTTGTTCGAATGAAAAAATTGTTTGGAATCGTCACTGTTATTTCTTATGAGCTTTTCAGTATTCGTGTTATAATATTCACAAGCAAATCATCCCATTACAGTCCAATACAGGATGTAAACCTCCCAATTTCATTTTGGGGGTGTGACCGTACTTCTTAATAATGTTGGTGAAACTCGACTCCCAAACTGAATTTCGACAAATCCTTCTGTGACAAGATTTTACTTCGACAACATGGTTTTGTTTCAAGTTCTCCCAATAATACACAAGAAAAGAATAAGAAAGTCTAAAATACTTACTTTTTATACACATCATACAGCTTCCCCATTACAATATCCTTGAGTTTCCCCTTAGTAAGCATCAGCATCAAACTACACAATATAAGTTTCTGCTGCAAAGGAAATCCGTCGTCGACATCGGAAATGATTTTCCTCGAACCGCCGTAGACATCGTTCAATACTTCGAGCACTTGTTTCAGTTCGACTGTTACAGTGACGTCATTCAACATGTTGTCGATAGATTTGTTGTCGGCAAACTTGGTGCGTCTCGCTAGTTCTATGACACGTCGTCCTATGTCTAATGCTCGTCTCATGTCGCCGGATATGGCGGCGATTTTGGCTGAAATATATAATTGGTAAGTTAAAACGTATATTTTAAGGTACCTAAATGAAATTTATAATTGTATGAATGGTAAATTTTCATGAAGCATGAAATTAAATTTTGACTGTGCATGTGCTCGAATGTATTTGAGCGATGGAAAAGAGTAATGTTTTTACATTCTACAGAGCTAATTTTAAAAAAATCGGTATTCACAGATTATTACTAAAGAAACAGGTAGCGTTCGGGAAGCTACACAACATCTTTTTGCTCAAAATACTGCAATAACTAAGAAGAGATAGGATTGAGACCAATTTTGACTCGTATGGACTTAAGATATTGAAATTTGGGCATTGGCAGTGGTTATCTAAGCTAGCTATCACCGAGAGGGCAACAGAGGGCTATGCTCGGAGTGCCAATTTGTTACTGAATTTGGAACCAAAAAAATCGAAAGAGGACCTGGATCATTGATATAGCAGAAATGCTAGAACTGAGAGACTGAGAGGCTATTTGTCTCGCTGAGGTAGCAGTGGGCAGGATACATTACTTTAGAAATGAGTGACGATGCCGAAACTCATGAAAACGCAGCCTTAGTAGGGTTTTCACAAGGTATAAAAACGCCTTTTTTAATCGATGGACACATTGTGGCGATCTTTGGGTGAAACCAGTGTCATCAATCAATTCAATCAGTCTATAGCAGTCCAATGCTGGAAGTAGGGCTCTTCCAATTTACAACACAATAAACAGTCCAAACTCGTTTGCTTCATTGGCCATCGGTTATTCAATAGATGTGGCCGGCCCATTGCCACTTCAATGAACTTACTCTGCGAACTATAAATCAACTGCTCTGGTTCTCAACGGATAACATCATTTCGGATTTTATCCCTCAGAGACAGACAGCGTGCAATATTGTACGTCAATCATCGATAAAATAAACAAAAATTACCTGCAAGCATTTGTAAAGCAACCGGCGAGAACACATTGCTCCTATCTTCATTGGCAAGCACCGTCGTGAATATGTTTATAATCTGTTCTTTGGTGTACGGCGGGAAGTGTAGCGTGTTAGGTCGCAGCGAACATCGTGCTTGCAGTCTGGGTAATGTTCTCTCAGTGAGGTCTAGAGCGTTGGCAATACCGATAAGTACTATTCCCGACTTGACAAGCGCAGGCCATTCAAAAATTGTATATAATACTGATTGCCGCTTGCTATCTAGCTGGTCTATCTCGTCTAGTACTAAAAGTCTGTAACAAGATGTAACAAATTGATGAGACGTTATACACACAGTGCCATCTAGTTACAAACTAAGCAAAGATTTATTTAAAGGAAGTAATAATTTTGGGAGGCTTTGGAAAAAAATTTGCGTCACGTCACGTCACGTCACGATTTTTGGTTACGCGCCATCTTTGTTCTGTTCCCCACCACGGTGGATTCGAATTAAGAGTAGGGGAAACTGGGGATACTTGATCCTTACGGGAGACTAGGTACACAAGATTTACAGAACTTGTATAAGCCGTATTTAGTTTTATAGTGGCAATATCGATTGTATATGGTACTCGATAACTTTCTAAAGATGGTACATCTATCACATTTGACACTTTGGCAAACGGCGGCCGAGTAAGTAATTGTTGCGGCAGAAAGAAAATTTTGGTGAGTTTTTATTTTGACTAAACATTAATTTAAAATAGGACTTTTAAGTGTGTATGTATTTAATACGAGCCATTATCTATATTATTAGCCATTCTTTACGTAATAAAGTGGTAATATTATAGACATTTGAAAATATTTTTGTTTATAACCTCAAATAGCTCAGGGTATACTTGGTACACTTTATTATGGGAGATTTGATCCACCTGACTCAAGTGTCCCGTACTATTTTTTTTATCAATTCATTGCAGAACAATATCCCAAGAGTCTGCAAAACCAGAGAAGATGCCCGAAAAATGGTGCCAAAGAACGAAAATAAGGCTAGTCCAATGCCCTTAAAGTTGCACAGCGAGCAATGGAACGAGCTATGCTATGGATGCCTCTGAGGGATAAAATCCGGAACGATGTTCTCCGTAAGAGAACCAGAGTGGTCGACATAGCTCGCAGAAGCATGCGTCTTGAAATAGCAGTGGGCTGGCCACATCTCTGTAGGATCCCCCTGTTAATCCCCCAGGATCAGGTCATCCAGACCGGGGGGATCAAGTCTTACGTATATACGGGACACATGGTACGATTCCTAATTATTGATTTAAGTCAAATAACTACTAAATTTAGATATTCATATCTTTGGATCTTACAGCAATTATAAGCAAATAAATTTCACGTATTTTAGTACCAACGGTTCTTTAAACGGATACTCAATATAAAAATTAGGGATAAAAAACAAAAGGGGGGATCAAGTATCCCCAGTTTCCCTTACTTTATCCAGGGATAGCATGTCATTTAAGGGTTTTTGGACTTTTGGGCTTTTGGACTTTTGGGCTTTTGGACTTTTGGATGGGACATTGGTACTTTGGGTCTTTGGAACTTTGGAACTTTGAGACTTTGGGACTTTTGAACTTTTGAACTTTTGAACTTTTGAACTTTTGAACTTTTGAACTTTTGAACTTTTGAACTTTTGAACTTTTGGACTTTTGGATGGGACCTTGGTACTTTGGGTCTTTGGGACTTTGGAACTTTGGGACTTTGGGACTTTGGGACTTTGGGACTTTTGGACTTTTGGATGGGACCTTGGTACTTTGGGTCTTTGGGACTTTTGGACTTTTGGACTTTTGGACTTTTGGACTATTGGACTTTTGGACTTTGGACTTTTGGACTTTTGGACTTTGGACTTTTGGACTTTTGGACTTTTTGGACTTTTAGACTTTGGGACTTTGGGACTTTGGGACTTTGGGACTTTGGGACTTTGGGACTTTGGGACTTTGGGACTTTTGGACTTTTGGACTTTTGGACTTTTGGACTTTTGGACTTTTGGACTTTTGGACTTTTGGCCTTTGGGACTTTGGGACTTTTGGACTTTTGGATGGGATCTTGGTACTTTGGGTCTTTGGGACTTTAGAACTTTGGGACTTTGGGACTTTTGGACTTTTGGATGGGACCTTGGTACTTTGGGTCTTTGGGACTTTTGGACTTTTGGACTTTTAGACTTTTAGACTTTGGGACTTTGGGACTTTGGGACCTTGAGACCTTGGGACTTTGGGACTTTTGAACTTTTGGCCTTTTGGACTTTTGGACTTTGGACTTTTGGACTTTTGGACTTTTGTACTTTTGTACTTTTGTACTTTTTGACTTAATTTAAGGTGAGGTGAAAATTAAGTTTATAAAGAAGTTTCACTTCTTACGTGTGTACACTAAGTACACGCAATTTTTTTTAGTCGGTAGGAGTCCATGAAGGATTTTTCCTCACGTTTAAAGTAATAATAATATACTTTTTTGAGACATTCTCACATAACGCCACTAAGATTTAATTAAGTAATCGACTATTGTTATCGAGATCTCGGGTTCGATTTCTAGTACAAATATTTATGTAATCTAAATCCACTAATGTATGTTTAGATGTTTTTTTGTATCAATATGTTTTTCCCGACTGACAACAGGGGATATGTTTTCGAAATGTATGTTTTCCACATTTGGGGTATTACAGCAATGAAAATAACTTAAAATAATTATAATAGTTTAAAAAACTAAAAAACACGCTGGGATTTAGGTCACGTGATTATTTTTTTCGTATCCCATTCAGCAAACCCGTTCATTTAATACCCATATCATGGGTGTGCATTTCAATTAGCCAATCCGCCATCTTGAATGCCCGCCATGTTGGATTTAAGTGACGTGACTATTTTTTTCGTATTCCTGACAGCAATCCCGTTCATTTGATACCCATATCATGGAAGTGCATTTCAAATAGCCTGTCCGCCATCTTGGACGTCCGCCATATTGTATTTAAGTCACGTGACTACTTTTTCGTATTCTTGACTGCAAACCCTTTCATTCGAAACCCATATCATGGGGGTGGATTTCAAACAGCCAGTCCGCCATTTTGGGGAGGCCGCCATATTGGATTTGTAATGACGTTTTTAGCTAGTCATGTTATTGTCATCAGAACTCAGAGCGTGTGCAAAATTTCAGCCTGATCGAAGTACGGGAAGTGGGTCAAATTAACATTCCAAGATTCTCTTACATACATAGTTACAAGTGAAGCTAATAAAAGCGTGTTAAAAATGGTAACTTACGTCATCTTATGTTTCCTAGTCAAATATTTCTCGATCGCACTGAAGCAGGCTTTTTCTGTTTGCCCACTAGTTTTGAGCTGGAGTTCTTTACAAATCCTACTGTATATGCTTGCAGCTGACTTCATCATTGTGCAGTTAATGTAAACTTGCTTGTAGCCTTCTTGGAACTAAAATGAAAAAGAAAGTCGTTAGTCGTTATATTGATTTTTGAAATAATGTTATATTACCGTCATTGGATATTTATTTATATTTTTAATTTAAAATGGATATTTATTTGGATAGTTGCGATATTACATTTTTATATAATAAGACTAACCGCTTTATTAAATTTTAAATAGTTAAAGCTTTGACTGTTTGTTTACATTTATACAACACCTAATGCAGTTCTTAAGGATTTTTTGTGCTTTATTGGGGACATGTCCTCAGCTAGCGTAGTTTCGGGACATGAGCGACTTTTCTTCTACTTTTATGTTAAATAGGTAACGGGCTGCCGTACTGTGACTGACACGCCGCCAAGCGACAGATTAAGTCGCAAAAAGTTTGTCTTCTTGGCGTACTTTTAGTATCAATATTCTGAATATAATCTATGTACAGTTCGCGCCGAATACATTTGCGTTCATGAAGTTCGTTCGTTTGCGCCGTAATTATGCATTATTAAGTATTTATGCAATGAACTACTGCTGAGGCGGGTGGGCGCCTCTTTCGGTCTCAGCTGCGCAGTAGTTTCCCCTGTGATATCTATTATTGCATAATTGCGCCGCGAACGAACGAACTTCATAGACGCAAAGTTACTTGGCGCGAGCTGTATGTAAATAAACTACATAATAAATTAAACAGGTCGATATACCTTAGGCAAGCCCAATATATAAGAAAGACTGGCGGTTTTCCCGGTGCCTGGCTGCCCAGAGACATACAGTGATGCAGACTGTTCATCATTCAGATGCTGCGTCAAAAAGTTGTCCAACCATTCGATCTCTTTCTCTCGACTCGTAAGAGGTTTGCCGCATTCTTCACTGAAACATAAAAATAAAATAAACTATGCTACAGACTAAAACCACACGGCGCCCTACCACTGCCTACCGCAGGCAGTATAGGGCGTATAAGTCCTCGAAAGGATGACGGAATTAAAAATCCTGATACCTGTCTGGCCCATGGACGGGACTTGGATTATGCAAAGCAAATAAACTGCTTCATAAAAAATATTCATCACGTTTCAAATCCGTGCCGCCAGGATCACGTACACGGTACGTTATGAGTACAGGCTGGTCTTAGTAAATCCTAAGAAAGTAATGTTTAGGTACTAACCTGTCCTTTGTCGATATTGCGTCCACATAAGTATTCTTTCTGGATATTTTCACAGCCGAATGGTCTGAAAATTTTCAAAATATAAATTAATATTGATGAACATTTTTACATTACGCATTTTAGTCCAAACTAAACTACCTACTTTAAGTTTGTGGTATAGGGTCTAGGCAACTGACAAGCATACTTAAAAATTCGCGGTTCACATAAATATTTTTCCAGACCCAGCCAGGGTTCGAACCCGAAACGACTCAGACTCAAGGCAGTCGCACACATACCACAGCGCCACTGATGTAGTTAATGTTTAGTCGAACCCATATTCGGGAACCCAAAGAATTTGTTCATAATATTTATTAAGTAGGTACATAAACAGATCAGTTGATGATAATGATAAAGACGATGGAATATAGGTATTCAATACATTTTTAGCCCCTAACGAAAAACGAAGGGTGTTATAAGTTTGATCTGTGTATCTGTAGCCATCTATGTATGTGTGTTTATGTGTCTGTCGGTGGCATTGTAACGGCCCAACGGATTGACCAATTTCGATGCAGTTTGTTTGTTAGAAAGCCGATGTAACAGGGATAGTTCTTAAAGCAATACATTTTAAAGATAGTCAGCTCACTTCCTGAGTGATGAAGGGATTTTACTAAAATTCACAGGTCTAATCCACCGTAAATGTGGTATACTGTTACTTAAATGGTATTTCAACTACATGCTAGTCTGTAGTGTCTGTCAACTCTTCAGAAAATTAAAGTATATATTTATATGTACACCATGTTTGGACTTATTAGGAGAGTCTCAAGAGCGGGGTTTTTTTTTAATTTCCAAAATAACACTTGTAGAAGAACATGTTACCTTCAATATCATCTTTCTTGATTTCTTTATGCCTCTTCACACCCCTTTCTCGGGGCATGTTCACTATATTTAGAATATCTTCATTTTCATTCGAGCATATATCTTTCTCGTCGCGATAAACCTTCTTGCGAGATCTGAATGGGATGTGTGCTTGTGTGCTAGCCATCTATAAAATAGAACAGAACATTATAATAATCCTTACATGTAGTCTCCGCGTCCGTCGGTCTGGACTTGATGAACAACTCTATTTTCTTTTATCTTTATATTAAGCTCTTCAAATTGAAACCGCCCTCCTGATGGATAGCCATGGCGAAATATAGTGATTGGGTCAATGCAGCGCGAACCCGATCGCTTACTGGCAGGGTCGCCATGTAAGGATGGGTGTACTGAGAAATGTTGTTTGATTCGCGATCTGATTTATTATGATTACTTACATGAAGATTACATAATTATCTTTTATAACTTAGAGGAACATCATAGTGTCATATATTTACTTACTACTACACACACACACCACTCTCACAGTCCGTAAAACTTCTCACAGTGGTCGTCAAGTTGTACCTACTTACTAATAATAGTCTTTCGGTCCGTATTAATTCCTAGAGGTTAATATGGGTGCTTGAGTTTTCGCAGAGTTGCCTACGTACAGTCGACTCTAATAGTAGACATATGGAAGTGGTTAGCAAAAAATATGTCTATCGCATGTAACAATCACTCCAACTGTTATGTAGGTACCTTAATAGACGATTTGTGTGCGCGCGATGTATCTCGACTTTTGCATCTAGGTTGTACCTACCTATTTCATTATTAAGTTGATTTGGAAGCTTCAAGAAATCTCAGATGTATGTATTTGGTATCACACAATCACACAACGATGTGTCACACTACATGAAGAGAAGTAAAGGGTATTGTTTTGTTTTCTTACTTTATGACAAATAATACGAGCATGTGCAAACTGGTAAATCAAAAGTTTATTTCGAATTAATTATATGTACAATTTATACCACTTTTGCATAAAAATATTTCAGAACACAAGTCACCAATTATTAAAAATAGATCTTAATTATATTCTTTATTAGTAGGTATAGCGGCCATACAGTGATTACTAAATTATTGTAGCACACCACAGTAAACATCTTTAAATAAACATCAACAAAATTAGTACTTAATCTCATGTGTGTTGCTAGATGATGTTGGTAGATTTAAAAAGAAGCCTTTTGCTTTTTTGACCGAAAAGCAGTACTTATATTTAAAAATAAACTCGATTATAATTTGAAAAATTAAATTATTTTAAATTAGCTCAGCAAAAAATGCAGCTATTCATCCTTAGTCCATTGAATAAAGATGTTTTCGTCAATATAATCAATAATAAATAAATTTTAATTAACATTAGATAAAGATGTTATAGTCATTATTATCATTTAATTAGCACATACTTTCATAAAGATAGAGTAATTGCAAAACAGACTGTTCTTCTGCCCTTATACCCTTTTAACACAAATAATTTTCACTGAAAGCTTTCGAACTGAAAAATTCGAAATTTTAGGATTCCATAGTATTCCAACAACCGTTACTTATTGTACTTACCTACATAGTTCCGTTTAAGAGTTTAGCAGTTTGAATAAGAACATTTCTACTATACAGCCGCAATTTGACATAGTCATGCACATTAGAGACACACCAGCTAGTGGTAACTTAAAATCTTGAAAATGTAATGTTGGGTACATAATATATTACTATTTAACACGCAATGTAGGTATGTTGCATTTTTTGGCTACCCCATGAAAAAGAAATCATACATGTATCAGCAACGGCACCCTACATTGCGTGTTGCTGGACATGCACTTGCCCAGTTTTCTCGTTGACATTCCTGCCCTGTACCCAAGGACTGTACCAAGTCATTTTGACTTGTGTAAGTTGCATACAAGGCTGTCAATAATGTTAACATTAGTTAGTAAAATAATCTAAACACATAAAATAAGTTAGTTTCCTTTTCTGTTTACATGCACGCCTCTTGATAATCACAAAAATATTTACAGGTTCATCATTAGAGATTCAGCAAAATTCATGAAGGACCAATTTGGATGTATCAAAAACAAAACAGAATGTTTGAAATTATACACAAATACGTTTTAACATTGCTCATGAAAATACCAGATACATTTATAAAATATATTCAAATATTAAATAAATACATAAACTCATTTTCGATTTCATAATATGTTAAATCATTAAAATACAAATCACTTCATCATTATATTATATCCGTTGAACTGAAGTGGCTTCCCTATCCTGAACTAGGTCCAATTCCTAAATACATCTCAAGAGTTACTGTTACAAATAAAATTAGCAGCGCACATATTCCTATGTTATTTGACATTCTCTTGCCTCCTTGTACTTGTGAAAAAATGTAATGAATATCGACATACATCTTATAAAATACAAAACACATTTAAAATTATTTAGAAATACTGCCCCAGTAAACTAGCTATGGTTTATCTTTGTTGAATTCACTTTGCAACTGGTGTGCCATATTAGATCTCTTGTACATGTTAATATGTCTCTGTGCCCAAGCATTCATTTCAATTTGATGTCTTAACTGCATCATATTCTGGTGTAAAAGTTGTGGACGTGTCATATGATACTCAGCTGAAGGATTCATACTATGACTTTTAATATTTGTTGGTGGAGGCTGCCGCATGCTTGGTAGCTTTCCTATTGGAGGCATAGGTTTAGATATTTTGGAAGGACCAGATGCTAATTTTGCCAGGTCATTATTAGTGGGAATAACATTTGATATCTGATTAGTTGATATTTGATTTGATTGGTTAACATTTTGTTCTGATGAAGAGCTAATGCCTTGTTTTTCTTCAGCTATTACCAATTTTGGTGAGGAGCTAGGAGAACGAGTCTGTGACCTTGGTGAAGGCTGAGTTGTGCTTGGAGATTGAGGATTAGGCTGGTAAACAGGTGAAGTGATAGATGAAGTACTGCTTGTGGCCTTCATGGAATTTGACTTAGGCAAATCAAGTTGGGTGGTCAGTGGAGATCCACCAGAGTTAGCTTTATCTGGTTTCATCAAATTTATATTAGAACTTGGTGGAATTCTCTGTGGAACACTAGTAGTTATGGGCCTATTTGCAATACCAGGATAAACATTACCTTGTGGGATGTTAAGCGGAATACCTTTAGAAGGCAAATTTTGTTTCTTAGCCAAATTATCTATGGACTGCATAGTCAATAGCTGATTTTGTATGTTGTGAGTGGAGGGAGTGGTTAAGTCTAATGCAGCAGTCGATTTAGTTTCCAGTATACTATTAGGATTAGGCTTAGCCACTGGAGTACTGGGTTTGTTTGCAATGTTAAATGATTTTGGAGGAGCTGGGACAAGCTTTGGAACTTGAGATTTATTTTTAGACACTTTGCCCTTCTTATCAGTTTGCATATTTTGTAATTGTAGCTCAAAAGTTTGTTGAAAGGACATAGGTGCTGATGCTGATGCTGACGCTGACGCTGATGCTGATGCTGATGCTGATGCATTACCAGTATTACCACTCTGCTTTGCTAATTTGGTATCAGCGATAGGCTTTAAATTTGGAACTGGACCTTTGGCTGAACTTGGGCTGTCTGATGTTTTAATGGGAGGTTTTGTTTGTGGTAATGGTGGTGGTGTAACATCTCCTTTATTTGGCTGGTTTACTTTGACTTCAGCATTGTTTTCAGGTTTATTTTGTTTTTTATCAGAATCTGGTAATTTTAAAATCTCTATGTAGTTATGCACAGGTGGACTAGGGACTTTATGTGTTGTGCTACTGGCAGCAGCTAGATTTTTATTCAACACACTCTTTTTGGGTTCTGTAGCAGCAGCATCACCAGGGTTACGAGCTTCTAGCTTTTGATCTGTTAATGTTATTGATAATGATGAAGGTATACTTATGTTACCATATAGAAATAATGTTTTTAAAGGATCCCCAGATGGCTGTGTTCCCCCACTAGGAAATGATGTCTGCACCTGGGGCAGTATTTTACTTCTGTCACATGTAGGATCACTGTTGTTTGCTAGAAGATCCATTCTTACTTTACCAACGGGTGGTACTTTATTTTGTGTAGACTGAGACATTGGAACACTAGGTTTCAGTTCAGGTATTTTTTTCAGTGGCTGTTTTTGTACTTCAGGTGTTTTTGAGTTTTTCGTAGATGACTCAGGCTTAGGAATTGGCAGTTTAAGAGGAGAAACCACTTTCTGTGTTGTTGGAGGTGGCATTGAGGTTTGCACCTCATTAGAAGGCTTGCGTTTAGGAGATGAAATAGTAGGAGGGCCTGTCACTGTTCTTTTAATGCCAGGACCTTCTTGCTGCTTCAGATTAATCATTTGCTGCTTGGCTTCCTTGACAGAACTTGATATTGGTGGTTCTGTACTGTGTGAAGATACAGCGGCTGGATTTGTACTCTTAGAACCATCAGTATCCTTTCCTTTTATTGGACTCTCTGTTTTGAGGCTCAAATTGGATGTTATCATGTTAGGAGTTCCAATTATACTTTTAGGAGAGTTAATAATTTTAGTTTTTTCAAGTTCTATCTTTAACTTTTTAAGTTCAGGTGCATTTATTGGTGTTTGAAGTTTTCTTTTACCTTCTGCAACTTTTTCTTCAACTTTCAGTGCACTAGACTGGGGTTTGGGTAAAGGTTCAATAGTACCAGAAGTTTTATCTTCAGATTTCACAGGCGATGACTTTACAGGCAAACAATTACTCTTAGCAGTAAGCTCAAATGAATTGAGAAATTGTGACTTTTCCACATCATCATCATTTTTTTTCGGAGACATACAGTCACTTTTAAAAGGTTTGGTGTCGTCTCTTTCTTTACTTGTCGGCCCCACTCGATCATTATTTGTTGTATCACTTGTCTGTTTCAAATTATCATCTAGAATTGGCATTGGGCTATTGGTTCCTGATGATACCTCAGATCCTTGATCATTTAAAAGAGGGGCTGGACTACTTGAACTAGTATCTTCAGTATGAGCCGGGCTTGATTTACTTTCATTAAAAGGGCATATAGTTTTTCTGTTGATTTCAAACAACCTGTTCCGAATTGCTACATAATCTGTTATTTGATAAAAGAAGCGCATTGGCTCATTTCTTTTCCAATTATATATGTAAGCAATGTCCATTAGTGTATAATAATCTGGCAAAGGAACTCTCTTATATAAAATATCAATTGCGAATTGAGTGCTATCAATATCAAATTTCATACTTAAAAATTTCTTCAAGTGATTAATATTGACCACTGCAGGACATTGAAGATACCTCCTTGTCGTTGCAGATGCTGGTTGGTGATCATTACTATCAGATGATTTACTTGATATGCTGTCAGTATCTGTGACATCACAGTATTCCAAAGAAAAAGATATGACATCTTCAGGGCTAAATATTATTCTTTCAGTGTCTTCACCCCTTTGTTCAGGAGTAGCTGATGCAGCAGGTCCTGGTCTAGAGGAATAAAACTGTTGACGGCGTTCCATTTCCTTTTGGAAAAGCCCTGGTACAAGCTTGTAGACTATGTCCTGAAGCGCTTTGTCTAATTTGATATTGGGTTTGTTCGAATTAATCATCATTTCACAAACTGGACAATAACTCTTAACTTGCAAATGTTTGATGATGCAGCTACGACAGAAAGAATGTAAACATTCCACAATAGTTGTTGCATCGACGTAGTAACCCCGACATAGTGGACATGTAATGTGTTCGTTCACTTCACCCAGTAAAGTGCGCTGGGGTACTACCACAGCGCTATTTTGCTCAGCCATTTTTACCACTTTCTTATCAACCAGCTTGGTAGAAGTGACCATTTTTATTATCCAGCGTTACTAAATAAATATCAACTGGGACCACGTCGCTGATATCGTCAAGATCGCCACTTGACACATAGTTTCGTTGAATTAACAATTTCTGAATCCCACTTAATTAACAGATTTACACTTGATCGCACATTACTTAAAAAATAATCAATGAAACTTCAAATTTTATTCCAACAAAAAATACTTCGCCTCGCGCATCGCTACACAAATCGCCATTAATCCTTCTCATGTTGGTAACACTGTTTTATTTACATGTGATTTATAAAATTCCGGGTCCTAAAAACAATAACGATGAGAAATACATTTACAAATACGTTCTAGTGTACTCACCGCAGAAATACTTTATTTGTTATTCAGTGAAGACCGTATTGAAATAATATTACAACCAACTGAATTCATTCAACAATCGCAAAATACAATACTTTTGGCGCGAATGTTTGTTTGACGTTGTGCACTGCAGTTATGCAAGAAATGTCAATTCCTATAATAAAATCTAGATGTTGGCAATGATGTATTTTTTTTAAATTCTACACAAAGCCCAGGCTAACATTAGAGACTATGCCGTCTACTCATTAATATTAAACTATACACGAAATCTTTGAACAATACATGGGGTAGAGTCATAGACCATATAACTTTGTGGTTAGATAATCTAAGGGTAGAGTGAAATGAAGTAAAGTAATGAGCTCAAAAACAGAAGCTCTCTCTGCGCTCATTAGTGTCCAGACATTTAAGACACGGCGCGACAGCGTCTAGTCGTTCGTTTTATGATGTGTTATGTTTTAACCACAGACGTACAATAAGTAGCAGACGAAACATTAATTATGTTTGTGTGCGTTGGTCTTTCCATTCCTCTCGCTCTAAGGGGTTAGTGAATGCTGCTATCTCGTTTCTACACGTATAGCAACACTATACATGACATGTTGAAAAAAATGACGTCCGCCTGGTTTTTGAAGGGCACCCGACACGGTCAATTGGGCATGACAAGTCTACGTGCTTGAGTCAAGTTATTGACCGTTTACCACGTAGACTTGACGCTATCATCAATAAATCTACGGTTTGATGGGAATTGAAGTAGAAAAGAGCGTATTAAAAAAAAAACGGCACTTGATGCACTTTCGATTGATGTGAACTGACGGGACTTGACAAGTTTTTATTTTTATTTTTTTTTTTAACGCGGGGACTGCAGATTAGGCACTTCGCCGCCTTGTTTCGGGGGAGCAAGGCGGCTTTGTGTGGGACTCGCGGTCAACATGGTACCGTCCTACCCACTAAACCCCGCGGTGTTCCGCCTCGCCTTAACCGGGTCGCAGGATAGGCCGGTGGATAAATCACTGCGGCCCGGCAAAGGGTCGCCCCGTTACATCATCGGGACTCTCCACGGGGGGGCTTGATGGACATTATTTAGATAATAGTTTACCTATATATATTAGACGACCTGTTTGGTTCGGAGGCAAAAATACTGTCTTTTAATCAAGAGGTCGCGGCTTCGATCCAATATGGCCGCTGCGCCGTAATCACAAAATATCATAATGGGTATCGTTTAAGGGGATTTTTGGTATGCTGAGTACGAATCAGTTGATAATTCTGCAATCCAATATGGACGCCGCGCCGCCGCGCCGTCATCACAAAATTTCCTGATGAGTATCGTTTAAGGGGTTTTTTGGTATGCTGAGTACGAATAACATGATAATTTTGCAATCCAATATGGCCGCTGCGATGTATTCACATAATATCATGATGGGTATCGTTTAAGGGATTTTTTGGTATGCTGAGTACGAATCACATGATAATTTTGCAATCCAATATGGCCGCCGCGCCATTATCACAAAATTCCATGATGGGTATCGTTTAAGGGGTTTTTGGTATGCTGAGTACGAATTACGGGTTAATTTTGCAATCCAAGATGGCCGCCCCACCACCGTTGTAAATTTTCATGTTGGATATCGTTTATGGGGTTTTTTGGTATGCTGAGTACGAATTTCAGGTTAATATTGCAATCCAATATGGCCGCCGCACCACCGTTGTAAATTTTCATGTTGGATATCGTTTATGGGGTTTTTTGGTATGCTGAGTACGAATTTCAGGTTAATTTTGCAATCCAAAATGGCCGCCGTGCCACTGCTGTCAAATTTCATATTGGATATCATATAAGGGGTTTTTTGGTATGCTAAGTACGAATTTCGGGTTAATTTTGCAATCCAAAATGGCTGCCGCGCCACCATTGTAAAATTTCATGTTGGATACCGTATAAGGGGTTTTTTGGTATGCTGAGTACGAATTTTGGGTTAATTTTGCAATCCAAAAAGGCCGCCGTGCCACTGTTGTGAAATTTCATGTTGGATATCGTATAGAGGGTCTTTTGGTAGGCTGAGTACGAATTTCAGGTTAATATTGCAATCCAATATGGCCGCCGCACCACCGTTGTAAAATTTCATGTTGGTTATCGTATAAGGAGGTTTTTGGTATGCTGAGTACGAATTTCAGGTAAATTTTGCAACCCAAAATGGCTGCCGCGCCACTGTTGTAAAATTTCATGTTGGATACCGTATAAGGGGTTTTTTGGTATGCTGAGTACGAATTTTGGGTTAATTTTGCAATCCAAAAAGGCCGCCCCACCACCGTTGTAAATTTTCATGTTGGATATCGTTTATGGGGTTTTTTGGTATGCTGAGTACGAATTTCAGGTTAATATTGCAATCCAAAATGGCCGCCGTGCCATTGCTGTCAAATTTCATATTGGATATCATATAAGGGGTTTTTTGGTATGCTAAGTACAAATTTCGGGTTAATTTTGCAATCCAAAATGGCTGCCGCGCCACCATTGTAAAATTTCATGTTGGATACCGTATAAGGGGTTTTTTGGTATGCTGAGTACGAATTTTGGGTTAATTTTGCAATCCAAAAAGGCCGCCGTGCCACTGTTGTGAAATTTCATGTTGGATATCGTATAGAGGGTCTTTTGGTATGCTGAGTACGAATTTCAGGTTAATATTGCAATCCAATATGGCCGCCGCACCACCGTTGTAAAATTTCATGTTGGTTATCGTATTAGGAGGTTTTTGGTATGCTGAGTACGAATTTCAGGTTAATTTTGCAATCCGAAATGGCTGCCGCGCCACCGTTGTAAAATTTCATGTTGGATACCGTATAAGGGGTTTTTTGGTATGCTGAGTACGAATTTTGGGTTAATTTTGCAATCCAAAAAGGCCGCCGTGCCACTGTTGTGAAATTTCATGTTGGATATCGTATAGAGGGTCTTTTGGTATGCTGAGTACGAATTTCAGGTTAATATTGCAATCCAATATGGCCGCCGCACCACCGTTGTAAAATTTCATGTTGGTTATCGTATAAGGAGGTTTTTGGTATGCTGAGTACGAATTTCAGGTAAATTTTGCAATCCAAAATGGCTGCCGTGCCACTGTTGAAAAATTTCATATTGGATATCGTATAAGGGGTTTTTTGGTATGCTGAGTACGAATTTTGGGTTAATTTTGCAAGCAAAAAAGGCCGCCGAGCCACTGTTGTGAATTTTTATATTGGATACCGTTTAAGGAGTTTTTGGTATGCTGAGTACGAATTTCGGGTTAATTTTGCAATCCAAAATGCCCACCGTGCCACTGTTGTGAAATTTCATGTTGGATATCGTTTAAGGGGTTTTTTGGTATACTGAGTACGAATTTCAGGTTAATTTTGCAATCTAATATGGCCGCCGCGCCGTAATCACAAAATTTCATGATGGGTATCGTTTATGAGCTTTTTTAGGCTGAGTACTATTTTAATGTAATAATAATTATAATAACACTACCATAGTCAGCAGAAATTTTTTCAACTAAAATATTTTTTTTTTAAATTTTATTCATAAAACAGCGAATATTTACTATAAATGTTTCAGAAAATCAAGAATAGAAGTAATAGAACCTATTATATCAATATTCAATGGAAATACTATGGAAATTTTGGAAAAATACTACAATATTATAATGACATGACAGATGCAAATGTCAATTGAAAAATAACATGAAAATGGATACAAATAAAATGGAAAAATCATGTTGACTAGGGTCAAAAGCAGACAAAATGCACTCACGCCATCCCCGGACTCGTCAGGCGGCTCCACTTCGCACCCTAAGGATACTGCTGTACCTGCCTGCGAAATGTCGAGCTCCACCAGTAGCAGTGACGAGTATTTCTCCCCACCGACGTCGCCACTACCTGTACGTCGGCAGGGGAGAGGCCGGCCGCCAGCTAGCTTGGGACCCCGAGGCCCACCGGCCTCGAATAGGGCCCCCGCTGCCGGTGGTAATGTGCACCGCATGAAGTGGACTAAAGAAATTAATGAAAACGTCATGCGGGCATATTTTGCGGCTTCAGAGCTAGGTGCTAACCTCACTGCGTACCGTGGCCGTTTACTTTCTGTATTTCAGGAACTTGAACCAGCTGTCAACGTGTCAGCACAGCGATTATCGGATCAGGTGCGGGCTATCCAGCGTTGTAATAAGCTTGATAGTCCGACACTTGAGAGGCTACTACTTCGTCGCAAGTTGTGTGTACCTCGTCACAAATTCGTACACCACCAGTTAGTACACCTGTAGTTGCTGAGGAAGTTGTTGATGAGGAGACTATATCCGTAAGTACCCAATGTGAGAATCGATTAAGGAGTGCTTTGGAAGATGCGATTGTGGAATATCGGTTTGCAAGTGCAGATTGTAGACCTCGTCTTCCTCGTATGCCCATGCATAAAAGAAATCGGGCTCTGGTGTGTGCCCTGGATTCACTATTGCACCAATATCTGGACAATAGTGAAGATCTTAGTGATACGCACTCAATCCTGTACTGTGCGGCGGTTGCAGCTTGTCGAGTAGCTAAGGTTAAATTTTACACAAATGAAACTGCTACTCGACCTAGGTCTGCAAAACCTACTTGGCAGTGTAGGATTGAGAGGCCTTATTTCCGAGGCCAGGGCACTCATCGGGAAACTTATATGTTTCAGGTCGGGTAATACCCGTCCGAAGGTGATGCGCTTTGTGAAACAAGCGTTCTTTGGGACTAACATAAGTCCTCAAAGATACGCATCATGTGTCACAGAGCGCATCGATCTTCTGAAACAAAAGGTTTATGCATGGGCAAATCGCGTTAGACGCTACAAAGTGCGAGTAGATCGATTTAACCAGAATCGTATGTTCCAAAAAAACGAGAAGTGGGTTTACAGGAACTGGGAAACCCCATATCTTCCAGAGGTTAATGACGTAACTCACCCAGATGATGATACTACTAATGCATTTTGGAGGAACCTCTGGTCAAGACCTGTTGATCATACTGAGGGTGATTGGATGAGAGATGTTGAACGGTCATGTGAGAATATAACGGATATGGAACCAGTTTATATACACTCGAGAGCAATGAATCCGGGTCACTTAAAGAATCCTAAAAATCTCGGAAACTAAAAATGCTAGGTTAATGCAATAAATTGTATTTAATAGACAATGTAATACTCCTTAAATGAAGGTATTAAAACTTCTTAGTTATTGTAAAGTTATATCATAAAAAAATCAAATTTGAAAAAGGGCCACTTTCGAAGATGGAACTACGAAATTACAGCATTTGGTGTTGCTTTTGTTTGTAATCTGTCATTTATGTGGGTACATAAACCATGTTGATAGTGCTCTATATTCATTAATCAAGCTGAAATTATGTCGCTTACGCCTGAAGAATGCACCAGAATACTTACAATGCTGGAAACCGGCCGGAGTCAGCGCGATACAGCCAGGACTGTCGGTGTGTCGCTGTCAACAGTACAAAGAGTTCTCCGACGTTACGAAGAAACTGGTTCTAACCTACGCAGACCAGGAACGGGCAGAACCAGGTGTACCACAGCACGAGAAGACCGATACTTGGTGAACACCATGCTTCGAAATCGCTTTCTCACAGGAACTGAACTCACCAATCAGTTTCGACGCCTCGGAGGAAGTAACCCAAGTGCATGGACAGTAAGACGTCGGCTTGCTGAATCTAACTTAAAACCCCTTAGACCTGCAAACGGCCCTAAACTGGAGCGTGGGCATCGTATTTCGAGACTAAGGTATGCCCAGAGCCACGTAAATTGGAGTATTGAAGATTGGTCAAAAGTTATGTTCTCCGACGAATCAAAATTTATGCTCTACAAGCACGATGGAAGACACAGAGTGTATCGAAGACCAGGGGAAAGATTCAAGCAAGCATGCATCGAAGAAAAAGTAGCCTACGGTGGTGGGTCTGTACTTGTGTGGGCCGGAATTTCTTCTGAAAGTCGCACAGAGCTGGTGATCATAGAAAACGGCTCTTTAACTAGCGTAAGATATGTGGAAGAAATCCTCAATGATCACGTTGGTCCATTTATGGTCAATTTAGGTGAGGATGCTATATTTATGCATGACAATGCCCGACCTCATACAGGTAGGATTGTGAATGACTACCTTCAAGAGATGAACATTACTCGTATGGAGTGGCCAGCGCGCAGCCCGGATATCAACCCGATCGAGCATGCTTGGGACGAGCTAGGCAGATGCGTAAAACAACGAAACCCTCCCCCAATCACGCTTCGTGAGCTCAAAATTGCTCTCACAGAGGAATGGGAGAATATTCCCCAAAATCGTATAAGGAACTTGGTGTACAGCATGCCAAACCGCGTAAACGCAGTAATGGAAGCACGAGGAGGCAATACGAAGTATTAAAATTCAAGAAAATCGTAATAAAGTTCAAAAATTTCATGTTTCCTATTTTTGTTTTAAGGAGAGATCGGCAGTTTTTTCTTTATGTAATTTTGTGTTAATAAAATGTATGGTGACTCATATTTTTTTTACTTTCATTTAAGGAGTATTACATTGTCTATTAAATACAATTTTTGCATTAACCTATCATTTTTAGTTTCCGAGATTTTTAACATTCTTTAAGTGACCCGGATTCATTGCTCTCGAGTGTAGATGCAGAAGATGTTGCTTGTGCAGTTCGTTTGCTCCCGAATTGGAAATCAGCGGGACCGGACGGACTGCATAATTTCTGGTTAAAATGGTCCCGCAGCTCACATGGCCGTTTAGCATCACAATTTCAATCATCCACAGATATGGGTTCACTACCCGATTTTATGACTACTGGTTTAACTCACTTACTCTACAAATCTGGTAGTGCTACGGATCCCAAAAATTATAAACCCATTACATGTTTACCAACTGTCTATAGTCCAATCCTGCCCGATCTGGCAATAATGTAAACATGTCATGTTTTGACAAGCGTTCTCTAAGACAGATGAGTAGAAAAATATAGTATGACAAAACATTATTTTTTTTAATATCCTGAATAAGGTATTTTAAATGAAAATAAACTATCATATAGAAGTTATTTGGTGTCAAAATGATTGTAAAAACACTGTATGACTCTTGGATACTGGAATACTCAATTGCAAGTAACTATGGATTTATAGGATCAAATGTGTTTGTTTACATTTTTGCGCAAAGCTATTGAAATACAGTATATAAACTTTTAACATCCATTTTGAGAGTCAAAATTACTAAACACATAGAAAAACATTCGATAATATCAATCTCTCAAAATGGATGTAAAAGTGGGGCCCGTGGCACTAAGCAACTCTTTTTAATCGATATGACCATCAGCCAACAGGTGCGTCGTAATCGCAAAAATCTGGCAACATGTTGGATAGATTATAAAAAGGCCTTTGATTCAGTGCCACATACATGGCTTCTGAAGGTACTTGAGCTGTATAAAACTGATACAACTCTGTGTACTTTCTTGAGGGCATGTATGGGGCAGTGGAAAACAGTCCTTTGCTATCCAGGGTGTCGTCGGTTTTGCAATAATGGTGCACCAATTAGTATCAAGCGGGGAATATTTCAAGGGGACAGTCTGAGTCCGTTGTGGTTTTGTCTAGCTCTAAATCCTCTCAGTATCCTGACAAAATTTATGCAGGTGGGGAATGAGAGACCCGGGTTTAACCGCATGTGACTGCGGAGCCCCAGTGCAGTCCATGTTGCATTTGCTTTCATGCCCCCTATGTCCTACCTCCTGCACGAAGAGCGATCTTAACGAGGCCACTGACAGTGCGGTAAAGATGGCAACGTTTTATGCCCAAACTATCTGAGAAGTCAAAAAAAAAAAAAGTGAATCATTGACACGATAGTAGTAGTACTATGCTAGAGAGTTCAGGGTTAGGCTATCGGTTGCGCAAAGATGGTGGGGTTATATCGCACCTCCTTTACATGGATGACCTCAAATTATTTGCCCACACTAAATTGCAACTGATGGATTTACTGGGAGTAACAGAAACTTTCAGTAGAGCCATCAGGATGGAATTTGGGGTGGACAAGTGTGCAGTCATGCATGTTAAAAGAGGTGTGATAGTGGAATCTGATGGGGTAGAACTTTCAGATTCCACCAAGCTAAACTGTCTTTCTGCAACCGAAACTTACAAATATCTGGGTATATCACAAGCATTAGGAATTTCTGATACTGGCATGAAAGAGACATTACAGGAGCGTTTCTTTGGCCGCCTGAAAAAAGTAATAAAAAGACTTTTGTCAGGCGGTAACAAGCTGCACGCATTTAATGGGTGGGTCATGCCAGTCCTAATGTACTCTTTTGGTATACTCAGATGGACTCAGACTGAACTCAATAAAATTGATAGAAGAGTAAGAACACTGTTGACTGCATTCCGGATGCATCATCCCCGATCATCTGTAATGAGGTACAACCTCATTACAGATGATCGGGGAAATGTGGGGGTCGAGGCTTTTTAAATGCTAAGACCCTCCATAACCGCGAGGTATACAATCTTAGGGAATTCTTTCTGAAAACAGACACCAATATGCACCGTAATGTGGTCGCAGTGGACACGGGACTCACCCCGCTTGCTATGGGCAGAGAGAACTGGCGCAAACTGTAGTACTTAGTACTGAAGATCGCAAAGAGGTATGGAAAAGCAAGCAGCTACATGGACGTTTTTATCGGGCCTTAAATGGACCTGACATTGATTTAAAAGCGTCCGTATCTTGGCTACAGTTCGGTAATCTTTTCGGAGAAACCGAAGGTTTTGTCTTTGCCATAATGGACGAAGTTGTTATGACGAAGAACTACCGGAAACATATTCTGAAGGATGGTACAATTGACATCTGTCGGGCATGTCATTGTCCCGGAGAATCACTTAGTGCGAGGCAGCATTTGCGTTTTTCCGCGGCGGTTTCTAACCTCAAAATGTCATCAAACTGTCAAAATCAATGAAATCAAGTCAATGTTTTGATATTTTGAGGTTAGAAACCGCCGCGATAACCGCAAGTGCGGCCTCGCCCTTAGACATATAGTTTCTGGTTGTTCTCGTCTTGCCAATGGAGAATATTTGCACAGACATAACCAAGTGGCCAAGATTATACATCAGCAGCTGATATAGTGGCGATAGATCGATTGGAACGCCTCGCAATAATTATCGATATCAGCATTCCTCATGATGACAACCTCTTTAAAGCAGAAAAGGAAAAAGAAATGAAATATTTGGATTTGGCTCATGAAGTTGTTGACATGTGGCATGTTGATTCGGCAATTATTGTTCCAATTATCGTTTCGGTCCACGGTTTGATGGCAAAGAGCCTCGATAACCATCTGAAGAGGCTCTCGTTAGACGGCTGGTTCAAGGGCCTGATACAGAAGGCAGTACTTCTTGACACGGCACGCATTTTGAGGAGGTTCTTGTCTCTGAAGCCCTAACCACCGGTAGCTTGGTCCCTGCACCCGATGCCGGTGGGACACTATTTTTTTATATTTTTAAATAGATTTTTATTTTTGTAAGCATTATTTATTTAAAAATGTAAGACAATATGTTAAGAATAAAAAATAAATGGAATAATAATAATAAATCTTTATTTTCAAGCAATATTAGAGACAGTTACAGATATTTTTAACTTACTCTACGGCTCATAGATACATACCTTAGGCAGCGCGATTGTGGCGCCTCTGGTGTTGCGAACCGCCATAGGCTGCCTTGACCACCGGTACATCTGGGGGGGGCTGTATGTTTGTCTGCCACTCTAGTGGTATTAAAAAAAAACCTTAATACTAAAAATACATATACATATAACTTAACCTAATTGACACGCACTGACGTCAACGTGTCGCGGGGCGGGGTGTCCCGTGTCAGCAGACGTCCTCTGAAGCGCCGATACTTCACCCCTCTCGGCCAGAAGTCAGCAGCCATGAAGGTGGTGATGCGGTCTGTAGTAGGAAAGTTTAATGTAATAGACCTTAATTTTACAATAAGGACCTTTTGTCATAGTATTTTCGCATTGCTAGTTTAGAAAGCCTAAACTTAATAAGCAAATTATTAAAATTTACTAGTTAGGCGAAAATTGTACTCAGCATTTCAAAAAATCCCTTTAACGATACTCATGATGAAATGTTGTGATTACGGCGCGGCAGCCATATTGGATTGCAAAATTAACCTGAAATTCGTACTCAGCATTCCAAAAAACCTCTTATACGATATCCAACATGAAATTTTACAACAGTGGCAAGGCGGCCATTTTGGATTGCAAAATTAACCTGAAATTCGTACTCAGCATTCCAAAAAACCTCTTATACGATATCCAACATGAAATTTTACAACAGTGGCAAGGCGGCCATTTTGTATTGCAAAATTAACCCAAAATTCGTACTCAGCATACCAAAAAACCCTTTATACGATATCCAACATGAAATTTTACAACAGTGGCAAGGCGGCCATTTTGGATTGCAAAATAACCCAAAATTCGTACTCAGCATACCAAAAAACCCCTTATACGATATCCAACATGAAATTTTACAGCAGTGGCACGGTGGCCATTTTGGATTGCAAAATTAACCTGAAATTCGTACTCAGCATACCAAAAAACCCCTTATACGATATCCAACATGAAATTTTACAACAGTGGCAAGGCGGCCATTTTGGATTGCAAAATAACCCAAAATTCGTACTCAGCATACCAAAAAACCCCTTATACGATATCCAATATGAATTTTTACAACAGTGGCACGGCGGCCATTTTGGATTGCAAAATTAACCTGAAATTCGTACTCAGCATACCAAAAAACCCCTTACACGATATCCAACATGAATTTTCACAACAGTGGCACGGCGGCCATTTTGGATTGCAAAATTAACCCAAAATTCGTACTCAGCATACCAAAACACCCCTTATACGGTATCCAATATGAAATTTTACAACGTGTTGTGGCGGCCATCTTGGATTGCAAAATTAACCCAAAATTCGTACTCAGCATACCAAAAAGCCTCAGAAAAATATCCAACATGACATTATATCTGCTAAGTCACTAGGTCACGTGGCTCATTTGTTCAAAGTTAGAAATAAAACAAAAATGACAACGTCAATCGGATTGTATACTTTAAACGTTTTAGATAGGGGCCGTCGGGTTACACCGGCTCACGGCTTCTACCTATCCAAAAAAAAATTGCGTGTACTTTGTGTACACACGTAAGAAGTGAAACTTCTTCATAAACTTAATTTTCACCTCACCTTAAATTAAGTCAAAAAGTACAAAAGTACAAAAGTCCAAAAGGCCAAAAGTCCAAAAGTCCAAAAGTCCCAAAGTCCCAAAGTCCCAAGGTCTCAAGGTCCCAAAGTCCCAAAGTCCCAAAGTCCCAAAGTCCCAAAGTCCCAAAGTCCCAAAGTCCCAAAGGCCAAAAGTCCAAAAGTCCAAAAGTCTCAAAGTCCCAAAGTCCCAAAGTCCCAAAGTCCCAAACTCCCAAACTCCCAAACTCCCAAACTCCCAAAGTCCCAAAGTCCCAAAGTTCCAAAGTCCCAAAGTCCCAAAGTCCCAAAGTCCCAAAGTCCCAAAGTCCCAAAGTCCCAAAGTCCCAAAGTCCCAAAGTCCCAAAGTCCCAAAGTCCCAAAGTTCCAAAGTCCCAAAGACCCAAAGTTCCCAGGTCCCATCTAAAAGTTCAAAAGTTCCAAAGGCCAAAAGTCCAAAAGTCCCAAAGTCCCAAAGTCCCAAAGTCCCAAAGTCCCAAAGTCCCAAAGTCCCAAAGTCCCAAAGTCCCAAAGTCCCAAAGTCCCAAAGTCCCAAAGTCCCAAACTCCCAAAGTCCCAAAGTCCCAAAGTCCCAAAGTCCCAAAGTCCCAAAGTCCCAAAGTCTAAAAGTCTAATAGTCCAAAAGTTCAAAAGTCCAAAAGTCCAAAAGTCCAAAAGTCCAAAAGTCTAAAAGTCCAAAAGTCCAAAGGTCCAAAAGTCCAAAAGTCCAGAAGTCCAAAAGTCCAAAAGTCCAAAAGTCCAAAAGTCCAAAAGTCCCAAAGACCCAAAGTACCAAGGTCCCATCCAAAAGGCCAAAAGTCCAAAAGTCCAAAAGTCCCAAAGTCCCAAAGTCCCAAAGTTCCAAAGTCCCAAAGACCCAAAGTACCAAGGTCCCATCCAAAAGTCCAAAAGTTCAAAAGTTCAAAAGTTCAAAAGTCCCAAAGTCTCAAAGTTCCAAAGTCCCAAAGACCCAAAGTACCAATGTCCCATCCAAAAGTCCAAAAGTCCAAAAGCCCAAAAGTCCAAAAGTCCAAAAACCCTTAAATGACATGCTATCCCTGGATAAAGTACTCTTAATTCGAATCCACCGTGGTGGGGAACAGAACAAAGATGGCGCGTAACCAAAAATCGTGACGTGACGTGACGTGACGCAAATTTTTTTCCAACGCCGATAAAGAAGTTTCACTTCAAAAAAATTCCCAATAGCATTTGACATCTTAGGTCGTATGTCGACCTATTTTAAAATCCGGACCAGTGTGCGGCCGGCCAGCCGCAAATAAAAGTGCATTGATGTTACAAGTTGTATCAAAACATTACACATTGTATCATTACCAGGTGCGCAAAGCGCATTAATGTTACAAGTTGTATCAAAACATTACACACTAGCGGACGTCACGCGGTTTCAACCGCGTAGTTCCCGTTTCCGTGGGAATAGGTACGGGAATAAAATATGCCTATGCCTATGTTTACCGCAAAGAGTGTAGCTTCCCAACAGTGAAAAATTTTTCAAAGTAGTTCCGGAGCCTATTCGGTGCAAACAAACAAACAAACAATCAAGTCTTTCCTCTTTATAATACTAGTAAAGATTGTATCATTACAAGGCGCGCATTGTAATGCTTCGTTCTCCTCCTTCACTGATAGAACCTCGTCTTTTATCATTACAAGTTGCGCATTGCAATGCTCGGTTCTCCTCCATCACCGCTGTAATGCTCGACGCTGTAATGTTACATTACACGCGAATGCTCCGGTGAGGGACATACATCAGACAGGACAGGACAGAGGGTACATAAAAACACGATGCTCCGGAGATCTCTGGGGAATCACCGGAGTTCGCAAAATCACCGGTGAATTTCACCGTAGCTCAAGATTCCGCTCCGATGCAAACTACTAGCGAATAGGGCCAAAAGGCAAGTGTGCGAGCCACACTTGACGGCACCTTCAATGGGCGTCAAGTATCGTCAATTCATCCTTCAAGTGAGATCTCAATCACGTAAAGGCAAGGCAAGGCATGACAATAAAAATTGATCGTCTCGGGGGCCTCTGAAAGGTTTAAGCTGCCGATGCTGCAGTTTGACGTATTAGAGGCCCCCGAGACGATCAATTTTTATTGTCATGCCTTGCCTTGCCTTTACGTGATTGAGATCTCACTTGAAGGATGAATTGACGATACTTGACGCCCATTGAAGGTGCCGTCAAGTGTGGCTCGCACACTTGCCTTTTGGCCCTATTCGCTAGTAGTTTGCATCGGAGCGGAATCTTGAGCTACGGTGAAATTCACCGGTGATTTTGCGAACTCCGGTGATTCCCCAGAGATCTCCGGAGCATCGTGTTTTTATGTACCCTCTGTCCTGTCCTGTCTAATGTATGTCCCTCACCGGGAGCATTCGCGTGTAATGTAACATTACAGCGTCGAGCATTACAGCGGTGATGGAGGAGAACCGAGCATTGTAATGCGCAACTTGTAATGATAAAAGACGAGGTTATATCAGTGAAGGAGGAGAACGAAGCATTACAATGCGCGCCTTGTAATGATACAATCTTTACTAATATTATAAAGAGGAAAGATTTGATTGTTTGTTTGTTTGTTTGCATCGAATAGGCTCCGGAACTACTTTGAAAAATTCTTTCACTGTTGGGAAGCTACACTCTTTGCGGTAAACATAGGCATAAGCATATTTTATTCCCGTACCTATTCCCACGGAAACGGGAACTACGCGGTTGAAACCGCGTGACGTCCGCTAGTGTGTAATGTTTTGATACAACTTGTAACATTAATGCGCTTTGCGCACCTGGTAATGATACAATGTGTAATGTATTGATACAACTTGTAACATCAATGCACTTTTATTTGCGGCTGGCCGGCCGCACACTGGTCCGGATTTTAAAATAGGTAGACATACGACCTAAGATGTCAAATGCTATTGGGAATTTTTGAAGTGAAACTTCTTTATCGGCGTTGGAAAAAAATTTGCGTCACGTCACGTCACGTCACGATTTTTGGTTACGCGCCATCTTTGTTCTGTTCCCCACCACGGTGGATTCGAATTAAGAGTACTTTATCCAGGGATAGCATGTCATTTAAGGGTTTTTGGACTTTTGGACTTTTGGGCTTTTGGACTTTTGGACTTTTGGATGGGACATTGGTACTTTGGGTCTTTGGGACTTTGGGACTTTGGAACTTTGAGACTTTGGGACTTTTGAACTTTTGAACTTTTGGACTTTTGAACTTTTGAACTTTTGAATTTTTGGACTTTGGGACTTTGGGACTTTGGGACTTTGGGACTTTGGGACTTTGAGACTTTGGGACTTTGGGACTTTGGGACTTTGGGACTTTGGGACTTTGGGACTTTGGGACTTTGGGACTTTGGGACTTTGGGACTTTGGGACTTTGGGACTTTGGGACTTTGGGACTTTGGGACTTTGGGACTTTGGGACTTTGGGACTTTGGGACTTTGGGACTTTGGGACTTTGGGACTTTGGGACTTTGGGACTTTGGGACTTTGGGACTTTGGGACTTTGGGACTTTGGGACTTTGGGACTTTGGGACTTTGGGACTTTGGGACTTTGTGACTTTGGGACTTTGGGACTTTGGGACTTTGGGACTTTGGGACTTTGGGACTTTGGAACTTTGGAACTTTGGGACTTTGGGACTTTGGGACTTTGGGACTTTGGGACTTTGGGACTTTGGGACTTTGGGACTTTGGGACTTTGGGACTTTGGGACTTTGGGACTTTGGGACTTTGCGACTTTTGGACTTTTGGACTTTTGGCCTTTGGGACTTTGGAACTTTTGGACTTTTGGATGGGATCTTGGTACTTTGGGTCTTTGGGACTTTGGGACTTTGGAACTTTGGAACTTTGGGACTTTGGGACTTTGGGACTTTGGGACTTTGGGACTTTTGGACTTTTGGGCTTCTGGTCTTTTGGATGGGACCTTGGTACTTTGGGTCTTTGGGACTTTTGGACTTTTGGACTTTTAGACTTTTAGACTTTTAGACTTTGGGACTTTGGGACTTTGGGACTTTGGAACTTTGGGACTTTGGGACTTTGGGACTTTGGGACTTTAGAACATTGGGACTTTGGGACTTTGGGACTTTGGGACTGTGGGACTTTGGGACTTTGGGACTTTTGGACTTTTGTACTTTTGGACTTTTGGACTTTTGGACTTTTGGACTTTTGGACTTTTGGACTTTTGGACTTTTGGACTTTTGGACTTTTGGACTTTTGGACTTTTGGACTTTTGGACTTTTGGACTTTTGGACATTTGGACTTTTGGACTTTTTGTACTTTTAGACTTTTAGACTTTGGGACTTTGGGACTTTGGGACTTTGGGACTTTGGGACTTTGGGACTTTGGGACTTTGGGACTTTGGGACTTTGGGACTTTGAGACTTTGGGACTTTGGGACTTTTGGACTTTGGGACTTTGGGACTTTTGGACTTTTGGCCTTTGAGACTTTTGGACTTTTGGATGGGATCTTGGTACTTTGGGTCTTTGGGACTTTGGAACTTTGGGACTTTGGGACTTTGGGACTTTGGGACTTTGGGACTTTGGGACTTTTGGACTTTTGGACTTTTGTACTTTTTGACTTAATTTAAGGTGAGGTGAAAATTAAGTTTATGAAGAAGTTTCACTTCTTACGTGTGTACACTAAGTACACGCAATTTTTTTTTTGGATAGGTAGAAGCCGTGAGTCGGTGTAACCCGACGGCCCCTATCTAAAACGTTAAAGTATTCAATCCGATTGACGTTGTCATTTTTGTTTTATTTCTAACTTTGAACAAATGATCCACGTGACCTAGTGACTTAGCAGATATAATGTCATGTTGGATATTTTTCTGAGGCTTTTTGGTATGCTGAGTACGAATTTTGGGTTAATTTTGCAATCCAAGATGGCCGCCACACCACCGTTGTAAAATTTCATATTGGATACCGTATAAGGGGTGTTTTGGTATGCTGAGTACGACTTTTGGGTTAATTTTGCAATCCAAAATGGCCGCCGTGCCACTGTTGTAAAAATTCATATTGGATATCGTATAAGGGGTTTTTCGGTATGCTGAGTACGAATTTCAGGTTAATTTTGCAATCCAAAATGGCCACCGTGCCACTGCTGTAAAATTTCATGTTGTATATCGTATAAGGGGTTTTTTGGTATGCTGAGTACGAATTTTGGGTTATTTTGCAATCCAAAATGGCCGCCTTGCCACTGTTGTAAAATTTCATGTTGGATATCGTATAAGGGGTTTTTTGGTCTGCTGAGTACGAATTTTGGGTTAATTTTGAAATACAAAATGGCCGCCTTGCCACTGTTGTAAAATTTCATGTTGGATATCGTATAAGAGGTTTTTTGGAATGCTGAGTACGAATTTCAGGTTAATTTTGCAATCCAATATGGCCGCCGCGCTGCAATCACAACATTTCATGATGAGTATCGTTAAAGGGATTTTTTGAAATGCTGAGTACCATTTTCGCCTAACTAGTAAATTTTAATTATTAAGTTTAGGCTTTCTAAACTAGCAATGCGAAAATACTATGACAAAAGGTCCTTATTGTAAAATTAAGGTCTATTACATTAAACCTTCCTACTACAGACCGCATCACCACCTTCATGGCTGCTGCTTTCTGGCCGAGAGGGGTGAAGTATCGGCGCTTCAGAGGACGTCTGCTGACACGGGACACCCCGCCCCGCGACACGTCGACGTCAGTGCGTGTCAATTAGGTTAAGTTATATGTATATGTATTTTTAGTATTAAGGTTTTTTTTTTATACCACTAGAGTGGCAGACAAGCATACAGCCGCCCCAGATGTACCGGTGGTCAAGGCAGCCTATGGCGGTTCGCAACACCAGAGGCGCCACAATCGCGCTGCCCAAGGTATGTATCTATGAGCCGTAGAGTAAGTTAAAAATATCTGTAACTGTCTCTAATATTGCTTGAAAATAAAGATTTATTATTATTATTCCATTTATTTTTTATTCTTAACATATTGTCTTACATTTTTAAATAAATAATGCTTACAAAAATAAAAATCTATTTAAAAATATAAAAAAATAGTGTCCCACCGGCATCGGGTGCAGGGACCAAGCTACCGGTGGTTAGGGCTTCAGAGACACGAACCTCCTTAAAATGCGTGCCGTGTCAAGAAGTACTGCCTTCTGTATCAGGCCCTTGAACCAGCCGTCTAACGAGAGCCTCTTCAGATGGTTATCGAGGCTCTTTTCCATCAAACCGTGGACCGAAACGATAATTGGAACAATAATTGCCAAATCAACATGCCACATGTCAACAACTTCATGAGCCAAATCCAAATATTTCATTTCTTTTTCCTTTTCTGCTTTAAAGAGGTTGTCATCATGAGGAATGCTGATATCGATAATTATTGCGAGGCGTTCCAATCGACCTATCACCACTATATCAGCTGCTGATGTATAATCTTGGCCACTTGGTTATGTCTGTGCAAATATTCTCCATTGGCAAGACGAGAACAACCAGAAACTATATGTCTAAGGGCGAGGCCGCACTTGCGGTTATCGCGGCGGTTTCTAACCTCAAAATATCAAAACATTGACTTGATTTCATTGATTTTGACAGTTTGATGACATTTTGAGGTTAGAAACCGCCGCGGAAAAACACAAATGCTGCCTCGCACTAAGTGATTCTCCGGGACAATGACATGCCCGACAGATGTCAATTGTACCATCCTTCAGAATATGTTTCCGGTAGTTCTTCGTCATAACGACTTCGTCCATTATGGCAAAGACAAAACCTTCGGTTTCTCCGAAAAGATTACCGAACTGTAGCCAAGATACGGACGCTTTTAAATCAATGTCAGGTCCATTTAAGGCCCGATAAAAACGTCCATGTAGCTGCTTGCTTTTCCATACCTCCTACACCTACCTACTACAGGTTTGCGCCAGTTCTCTCTGCCCATAGCAAGCGGGGTGAGTCCCGTGTCCACTGCGACCACATTACGGTGCATATTGGTGTCTGTTTTCAGAAAGAATTCCCTAAGATTGTATACCTCGCGGTTATGGAGGGTCTTAGCATTTAAAAAGCCTCGACCCCCACATTTCCCTGATCATCTGTAATGAGGTTGTACTTCATTACAGATGATCGGGGATGATGCATCCGGAATGCAGTCAACAGTGTTCTTACTCTTCTATCAATTTTATTGAGTTCAGTCTGAGTCCATCTGAGTATACCAAAAGAGTACATTAGGACTGGCATGACCCACCCATTAAAGGCGTGCAGCGTGTTACCGCCTGACAAAAGTCTTTTTATTACTGTTTTCAGGCGGCCAAAGAAACGCTCCTGTAATGTCTCTTTCATGCCAGTATCAGAAATTCCTAATGCTTGTGATATACCCAGATATTTGTAAGTTTCGGTTGCAGAAAGACAGTTTAGCTTAGTGGAATCTGAAAGTTCTACCCCATCAGATTCCACTATCACACCTCTTTTAACATGCATGACTGCACACTTGTCCACCCCAAATTCCATCCTGATGGCTCTACTGAAAGTTTCTGTTACTCCCAGTAAATCCATCAGTTGCAATTTAGTGTGGGCAAATAATTTGAGGTCATCCATGTAAAGGAGGTGCTATATAACCCCACCATCTTTGCGCAACCGATAGCCTAACCCAGAACTCTCTAGCATAGTACTGAGAGGATTTAGAGCTAGACAAAACCACAACGGACTCAGACTGTCCCCTTGAAATATTCCCCGCTTGATACTAATTGGTGCACCATTATTGCAAAACCGACGACACCCTGGATAGCAAAGGACTGTTTTCCACTGCCCCATGCATGCCCTCAAGAAAGTACACAGAGTTGTATCAGTTTTATACAGCTCAAGTACCTTCAGAAGCCATGTATGTGGCACTGAATCAAAGGCCTTCTTATAATCTATCCAACATGTTGCCAGATTTTTGCG
This sequence comes from Miltochrista miniata, assembly GCA_933228765.1. NCBI lineage: Eukaryota > Metazoa > Arthropoda > Insecta > Lepidoptera > Erebidae > Miltochrista > Miltochrista miniata. Next base: position 25,012,623 of record OW121751.1, read on the forward strand.
ATTACGACGCACCTGTTGGCTGATGGTCATATCGATTAAAAGGAGTTGCTTAGTGCCACGGGCCCCACTTTTACATCCATTTTGAGATATTGATATTATCGAATGTTTTTCTATGTGTTTTGTCTCTCAAAATGGATGTTAAAAGTTTATATACTGTATTTCAATAGCTTTGCGCAAAAATGTAAACAAACACATTTGATCCTATAAATCCATAGTTACTTGCAATTGAGTATTCCAGTATCCAAGAGTCATACAGTGTTTTTACAATCATTTTGACACCAAATAACTTCTATATGATAGTTTATTTTCATTTAAAATACCTTATTCAGGATATTAAAAAAAAAATGTTTAGTCATACTATATTTTTCTACTCATCTGTCTTAGAGAACGCTTGTCAAAACATGACATGTTTACATTATTGCCAGATCGGGCAGGATTGGACTATAGACAGTTGGTAAACATGTAATGGGTTTATAATTTTTGGGATCCGTAGCACTACCAGATTTGACACGTTGACAGCTGGTTCAAGTTCCTGAAATACAGAAAGTAAACGGCCACGGTACGCAGTGAGGATAGCACCTAGCTCTGAAGCCGCAAAATATGCCCGCATGACGTTTTCATTAATTTCTTTAGTCCACTTCATGCGGTGCACATTACCACCGGCAGCGGGGGCCCTATTCGAGGCCGGTGGGCCTCGGGGTCCCAAGCTAGCTGGCGGCCGGCCTCTCCCCTGCCGACGTACAGGTAGTGGCGACGTCGGTGGGGAGAAATACTCGTCACTGCTACTGGTGGAGCTCGACATTTCGCAGGCAGGTAAAGCAGTATCCTTAGGGTGCGAAGTGGAGCCGCCTGACGAGTCCGGGGATGGTGTGAGTGCATTTTGTCTGCTTTTGACCCTAGTCAACATGATTTTTCCATTTAATTTGTATCCATTTTCGTGTTATTTTTCAATTGACATTTGCCTCTGTCATGTCATTATAATATTGTAGTATTTTTCCAAAATTTCCATAGTATTTCCATTGAATATTGAAATTATAGGTTCTATTACTTCTATTCTTGATTTTCTGAAATATTCATAGTAAATATTCGCTGTTTTATGAATAAAATTTAATAAAAAAATTTTACTTGAAAAAATATCTGCTGACTATGGTAGTGTTATTATTATTATTATTACATTAAAATAGTGCTCAGCCTAAAAAAGCTCATAAACGATACCCATAATGAAATTTTGTGATTACGGCGCGGCGGCCATATTGGATTGCAAAATTAACCTGAAATTCGTACTCAGCATACCAAAAAACCCCTTAAACGATATCCAACATGAAATTTCACAACAGTGGCACGGTGGCCATTTTGGATTGCAAAATTAACCCGAAATTCGTACTCAGCATACCAAAAAACCCCTTATACGGTATCCAACATGAAATTTTACAATGGTGGCGCGGCAGCCATTTTGGATTGCAAAATTATCCCGAAATTCGTACTTAGCATACCAAAAAACCCCTAATATGATATCCAATATGAAATTTGACAGCAGTGGCACGGCGGCCATTTTGGATTGCAATATTAACCTGAAATTCGTACTCAGCATACCAAAAAACCCCATAAACGATATCCAACATGAAAATTTACAACGGTGGTGGGGCGGCCTTTTTGGATTGCAAAATTAACCCAAAATTCGTACTCAGCATACCAAAAAACCCCTTATACGGTATCCAACATGAAATTTTACAATGGTGGCGCGGCAGCCATTTTGGATTGCAAAATTAACCCGAAATTCGTACTTAGCATACCAAAAAACCCCTTATATGATATCCAATATGAAATTTGACAGCAGTGGCACGGCGGCCATTTTGGATTGCAATATTAACCTGAAATTCGTACTCAGCATACCAAAAAACCCCGTAAACGATATCCAACATGAAATTTCACAACAGTGGCACGGTGGCCATTTTGGATTGCAAAATTAACCCGAAATTCGTACTCAGCATACCAAAAAACCCCTTATACAGTATCCAACATGAAATTTTACAATGGTGGCGCGGCAGCCATTTTGGATTGCAAAATTAACCCGAAATTCGTACTTAGCATACCAAAAAACCCACTATATGATATCCAATATGAAATTTGACAGCAGTGGCACGGCGGCCATTTTGGATTGCAATATTAACCTGAAATTCGTACTCAGCATACCAAAAAACCCCATAAACGATATCCAACATGAAAATTTACAACGGTGGTGGGGCGGCCTTTTTGGATTGCAAAATTAACCCAAAATTCGTACTCAACATACCAAAAAACCCCTTATACGGTATCCAACATGTATTGTTGTATGAGTAAAATATGTATGAGTATGTATATATAAGTATGTATATATATTTATTTATTATGTATTACTGCTTATTTATAATTATTATTATTTGTTTTAATCTGCTATATTATGTACATTATGTTATTTGTTTATGTAAATACTTATAGTGTAAATATGTTTGTTAAAAATAATAGTATGTTAACGAATTCACGTCGGGTACTATTATTGTTATTTAGTTTTAGTAACTATTTGTCAATGGGTTGCAGCTGAAAATCAGCGTCGTTTGCCATTTAGGTAAAGGACATTTTGCTGAGCTGTGGTCCCTTTTGGTACAATGTCAGTGTTATCTACCTAACTTGTGAAGTGAAAACCTAAACCTGTAATATTGTGGCATTTTACCAAATAAAAGATTTTTCTATTTTTATTCTATTTCTATTTCCAACATGAAATTTTACAACGGTGGCGCGGCAGCCATTTTGGATTGCAAAATTAACCTGAAATTCGTACTCAGCATGCCAAAAATCTCGTTATACGATAACAAACATGAAATTTTACAACGGTGGTGCGGCGGCCATATTGGATTGCAATATTAACCTGAAATTCGTACTCAGCAAAAACGATAACCAACATGAAAATTTACAACGGTGGTGGGGCGGCCATCTTGGATTGCAAATTTAACCCGAAATTCGTACTCAGCATACCAAAAAACCCCTTAAACGATACCCATCAGGAAATTTTGTGATGACGGCGCGGCGGCCATATTGGATTGCAGAATTATCAACTGATTCGTACTCAGCATACCAAAAATCCCCTTAAACGATACCCATCATGATATTTTGTGATTACGGCGCAGCGGCCATATTGGATCGAAGCCGCGACCACTTGATTAAAAGACAGTATTTTTGCCTCCGAACCAAACAGGTCGTCTAATATATATAATATATGTAAATTAGTATCTAAATAATATTGAATACATTCTTGGACGCTGATCGATTCCGCAAATTTTTTGAATTTGACGTTTTGAAGTTTTCCGATTGCAAAATAAATAAAAACTTGTCATTCCGGGGGTGCTTTTAGCGCCCGCCCCGCGCTTGGCCGCTCTCTACCCCCTCTGCTTACAGAGGGGCATCCGAGAGAGGACCGACGGAATCAGCACTTCCAACTCCATTAGGATTTAAGGGGGGGGGGGCAGTCCATCAAGCCCCCCCGTGGAGAGTCCCGATGATGTAACGGGGCGACCCTTTGCCAGGCCGCAGTGATTTATCCACCGGCCTATCCTGCGACCCGGTTAAGGCGAGGCGGAACACCGCGGGGTTTAGTGGGTAGGACGGTACCATGTTGACCGCGAGTCCCACACAAAGCCGCCTTGCTACCCCGAAACAAGGCCGCGAAGTGCCTAATCTGCAGTCCCCACGTCAAAAAAAAAAATAAAAATAAAAACTTGACAAGTCCCGTCAGTTCACATCAATCGAAAGTGCATCAAGTGCCGTTTTTTTTTTAATACGCTCTTTTCTACTTCAATTCCCATCAAACCGTAGATTTATTGATGATAGCGTCAAGTCTACGTGGTAAACGGTCAATAACTTGACTCAAGCACGTAGACTTGTCATGCCCAATTGACCGTGTCGGGTGCCCAGATACCTCTCATTAATGTAGGGGCCAAACTCAGGCACTTCTTTTCAAGATAAAATTTAATGCTAACATAAAAATAAGTGTGGCAAACTGTGATTCAGCATTGAATTAGTTCAGAATTGCATTTTAATATAATGCCTGTAATCTTCGATGATCTTGAGTATACAATATATAAAAATGAAGCCCGATTTCCGTGGTCACGGCATCACGCGTGAAATGCTGGACCGATTTCGCTAATTCTTTTTTGTTGTGTTTGTTTCTGTCAGGAGAAGGTTTTAAAAAAATTGGTGCAAAACTATTAGCAGAAATGGTTTTTATTGCGATTTTGAATCGGATCATAGAACTGGAAACTCCGAAATGGAAACCGGGAACAGAAAGACTAAGAGATAATTTTGCAATCCAATATGGCCGCCGCGCCGAAATCACAAAATTTCATGATGGGTATTGTTTAAGGGGGATTTTGGTACGCTGAGTACGAATCTCATGATAATTTTGCAATCCAATATGGCCGCCGCGCCGATATCACAAAATTTCATAATGAGTATTGCTTAAGGGGTTTCTTGGTATGCTGAGTACGAATCACGTGATAATTTTGCAATCCAATACGGGCGCCGCGCCGAAAACACAAAATTTTCGTGATGGGTATCGTTTAAGGGGTTTTTTTGTATGCTGAGATCGAATCACATGATAATTTTGCAATCCAATATGGCCGCCGCGCCGTAATTACAAAATTTCATGTTGGGTATCGTTTAAAGGGTTTTTACGTATGCTGAGTACGAATCACGTACTAATTTTGCAATACAAGATGGCCGCCGCGCCGTAATCACAAAATTTCATGATGGGTATCGTTTAAGGGGTTTTTTGGTATGCTGAGTACGAATCACGTAATAATTTTGCAATCCAATATGGCCGCCGCGTCGAAATCACAAAATTTTCGTGATGGGTATCGTTTAAGGGGTTTTTTGGTATGGTGAGTACGAATCACATGATAATTTTGCAATCCAATATGGCGGCCGAGCCGAAATCACAAAATTTCATGATGGGTATCGTCTAAGGGGTTTTTTTTGTATGCTGAGATCGAATCACGTGATAATTTTGCAATCCAATATGGGCGCCGCGCCAAAAACACAAAATTTTCGTGATGGGTATCGTTTGAAGGGTTTTTTTTGGTATGGTGAGTACGAATCACATGATAATTTTGAAATCCAATATGGCGGCCGCGCCGAAATCACAAAATTTCATGATGGGTATCGTTCAAGGGGTTTTAACGTATGGTGAGTACGAATCACGTACTAATTTTGCAATACAAGATGGCCGCCGCGCCGTAATCACAAAATTTCATGATGGGTATCGTTTAAGGGGTTTTTTTTGGTATGCTGAGTACGAATCACATGATAATTTTGCAATCCAATTTGGCCGCCGCGCTGAAATCACAAAATTTCATGATGGGTATCGTTTAAGGGGGATTTTGGAACGCTGAGTACGAATCACATGATAATTTTGCAATCCAATTTGGCCGCCGCGCTGAAATCACAAAATTTCATGATGGGTATCGTTAAAGGAGGTTTTTGGTATGCTGAGTACGAATCACATGATAATTTTGCAATCAAATATGGCCGCCGCGCCGAAATCACAAAATTTCATGATGGGTATTGTTTAATGGGGATTTTGGTACGCTGAGTATGAATCTCATGATAATTTTGCAATCCAATATGGCCGCCGCGCCGAAATCACAAAATTTCATGATGGGTATTGCTAAAGGGGTTTCTTGATATGCTGAGTACGAATCACGTGATAATTTTGCAATCCAATATGGGCGCCGCACCGAAATCACAAAATTTTCGTGATGGGTATCGTTTAAGGGGTTTTTTGTTATGGTGAGTACGAATCACATGATAATTTTGCAATCCAATATGGCGGCCGCGCCGAAATCACAAAATTTCATGATGAGTATCGTCTAAGGGGTTTTTTTGTATGCTGAGATCGAATCACATGATAATTTTGCAATCCAATATGGCCGCCACGCCGAAATCACAAAATTTCATGATGGGTATCGTCTAAGGGGTTTTTTGGTATGCTGAGTACGAATCACATGATAATTTTATATCGATATCCAAAATGAAATTTTACAACGGTGGTTCGGCGGCCATCTTGGATTGCAAAATTGACCTAAAATTCGTATTCAGCATACCAAAAAACCCCTTCTACGATATGCAACATGAAATTTTGCAACGCTGGCGCGACAGCCATCTTGGATTGCTAAATTAACCCAAATTTCGTACTCGGCATACCAAAAAACCCCTTATACGATATCCATCATGAATTTTTGTGATTTCGGAGTGGTGGCCATATTGGATTTCAAAACTATCATGTGATTCGTACTCAGCATACAAAAAACCCCTTAGACGATACCCATTATAAAATTTTGTGATTTCGGCGCGGCCGCCATATTGGATTGCAAAATTATCATGTGATTCGTACTCAGCATACCAAAAAACCCCTTAAACGATACCCATCACGAAAATTTTGTGATTTCGGCGCGGCGGCCATATTGGATTGCAAAATTATCATGTGATTCGTACTCAGCATACCAAAAAACCTCTTAGACGATACCCATCATGAAATTTTGTGAATTCGGCGCGGCGGCCATATTGGATTGCAAAATTATCATGAGATTCGTACTCAGCATACCAAAATCCTCCTTAAATGATACCCATCATGAAGTTTTGTGAATTCGGCGCGGCGGCCATATTGGACTGCAAAATTAACCCAAAATTCGTACTCAGCATACCAAAAAACACCTATATGATATGCAACATGAAATTTTACAACGGTGGCGCCGTGGCCATATTGGATTGCAAAATTAACCTGAAATTCGTACTCAGCATACCAAAAAACCTCTTAGACGATACCCATCATGAAATTTTGTGATTTCGGCGCGGCGGCCATATTGGATTGCAAAATTATCATGAGATTCGTACTCAGCATACCAAAATCCTCCTTAAATGATACCCATCATGAAATTTTGTGAATTTGGCGTGGCGGCCATATTGGACTGCAAAATTAACCCAAAATTCGTACTCAGCATACCAAAACACCTATATGATATGCAACATGAAATTTTACAACGGTGGCGCCGTGGCCATATTGGATTGCAAAATTAACCTGAAATTCGTACTCAGCATACCAAAAAACCCCATAAACGATATCCAACATGAAATTTTACAATGGTGGCGCGGCGGCCATATTGGATTGCAAAATTAACCTGAAATTCGTACTCGTACTACTATTTTTTTCCCAAAAGCGTTTGACATCTTAGATCGTATGTCCACCTATTTATAATCCGGACCAGTGTGCGGCCGGCCAGCCGCAACAAAAAAAGCGCTTTGATGTTACGAGTTGGATCAAAACGTTACACATTGTATCATTACAAGGTGCGCATTGCAATGCTCGGATCACCTGCCTCACTGCTGTAACCTCGTCTTGTATCATTACAAGGTGCGCATTGCAATGCTCGGTTCACCTCCCACACTGGCTGTAATTCTCGACTCGTAACATTACATTACGCGCGAATGCTCCCGGTGAGGGAGCACCTTTAGAAAAAAATGATGTTTTGTAACATCATTTTTTTCTAAAGGTGCTTTAGCCTCAATAGCATTTTTGAAAACCTATCTATGGATACCCCACACGTATGGGTTTGATGAAAAAAAATCTTTTCGTTTCAGTTCTGAGTATGGGGACCCCCAAAATTTACTGCTTTTTTCTAGTTATATTTAAAAATCTTAATGCGGTTCACAGAATACACCTACTTACCAAGTTTCAAGTGCATAGGTCTTATAGTTTCGGAGAAAAGTGGTTGTGACATTCGGACGGACAGACAGACAGACATGACGAACGAATTTCTTTACATTGATAGATTATAGCTTGGAATCTTACTAATATTATAAATGCGAAAGTTTGTGAGTGTGGATGTTTGTTACTCTTTCACGCTCAAACCACTGAACGGATCGGGCTGAAAGGTACAGAGATACATTATAGTCTGGAATAACACATAGGCTACCTTTGATCCCGGGAATAACTTCCCGCGGGAACAAATTTTACGCGGGCGAAGCTGCGGGCATCAGCTGGTAATACATAAACATGTTACTAGTCAACTCAGAAACATGTTCCTGAAGAAAGCGGGAACAGGTGTAAAGTTCTACGTGGACGAAGTCACGAGCATATTCTCATACCCACTTATTGAACTTAGGATGAGGTCTAAAAGTGAAAATCATGTGTAGGTAAAGTTATTACAATAAGAAATGTATGGTTAGACGTGTGAGGTTGAACATTGGCTATGGAGTAGGTACCAAAAGACTTAAAATTTTACCAAATATTTTATTGAATAATATATAACATCAAAGACTAACCATGTGCACGACATGAAAATTCAAAAAATAAACTACTTACTTTTATAGGTAATTTACTTAACGAACTGAAAAACCTTGTATCCAGATCAGACACCATATTTTATATTTTAAAAAAATCTCCCTGTCAGTGCCAGATATGGTATGTCAAATCCACTGACAATGACTTAAGAAATGTAAAAAACATCGGTCATTTTATTTTACGAAGCGTTGGACATGGCACGGAGTTAACTTTATCTTGGAATTTTATTGCGATCACGGACTCCTTCTGCTGTTGAAAGGCATAACTCATTTCCTTTAAAATATGAGAGCAAAGGTAATTGTTTATTTGTCTATATTATATTCAGTATTCGGAAATATTGCAGTTAATCGATTCCATATTCTTGTGTTCTGAAGCCTTGCTGTAACTTAGTGTGTTTTTATTTTACAGTGGCGTAAGAAGCGTATGCGTAGGCTAAAGCGTAAAAGGAGGAAGATGCGTGCGAGGTCCAAATAAAGCGGTATGTATTAATATTTAATAAATATTTTTGTTTCTTGGGATAAAAACACATGCTTCTACTCGTGTGTGATGGTGACAAGGTCTACGTCTAGTATTTGAGCTAGTTGTCTACCCATGTAAGTAAAGGCTTTAAGTTGGCACTAGTTCAACGCACATTTCTTTAAAGTTAGGTTATGAAGGTGTCAATATTGAGATAGCAAGAAAAGGCTGATTAGAGGATTTATGACTGATTAGCAGCTGTAGATTCACCCCCATATTCATAATCGTTTATTAAACCTATTTTAGTTAAAACACATTTTAAGTCTATTGCTGTCTCTAACCTTAATCTGTCATTGGTTAGAGACAGCAATAGACTTAAAGTGTGTTTTAACTAAAATAGGTTTAATAAACGAGTATTCATACGTACGTATAAGGGGGTAAATCTATTAATTCTATCATAGCTTCAGCTTCCAGTGTGACAGTAATTTTTTCTTGATTCCACTGTAGTAGCCAGGTACCTATATTAGTAAATCTATATCTATACTAATATTATAAAGGGGAATGATTTGTTTTTTTGTTTGTTTGTTGGTAATGAATAGGCTCCGGAACTACTGGACTGATTTGAAAAATTCTTTCACTGGGTGAAAGCTACACTCTTTGCTGTGAACATAGGCTATAATTTATTCCCGTATTCCCACGAGAACGGGAACTACGCTGTTAAAACCCGCGTGACGTCCGCTTGTATTATATAAAATAATAATTATAATTATATATCCTCAAACAAGTAGTAATACCCTTATCAGGCCTGTTATTAAGTCTAAAATATTATTGAGTACAAACTTTCACATTGACAGTTGCTGGTGATAATTCTTGTAATAGTATCCCTGAGAATTTTCAGGCATGATAATATATTTTGATATATACATGAGAGTATAAATCTAGACACAGTATTCCTTTAACTGCCCTCGAGATGGGGCTGGATAATTTTTTTTACAGATAGTTAAATTATTATAAGCACATGGCAGTTAAAATAAAGTCATACTTAAAACTACCAAGTGTTTACTTCAAGTTTACCACAATCTCACTGCCTGTACATTAAGTCCCCATGCCATCCACACCGAGGATGCCATGTTTAAAAGTAGTTGAAGTAGCAGCCAAGCTAATTTGTAGTACTTGCCGTTTTAAATATACCTGTTCAAATAATGGACATAGACATCTGTACTAATATTATAAAGAGGAAAGATTTGATTGTTTGTTTGTTAGCATCAAATAGACTCTGAAACTACTGGACTGTTGGGAAGCTACACTCTTCCTGGTGAACAAAGGCTATATTTTATTCCTGTATTCCTATGGGAATGGGAGATATGCAAGTGAAACCGCACGACATTCTCTTGTTTAAATATATTCAATGCTAGTGAACATCATGAGGGTTCACTGGCATAGTTCCTGTAGAAATATGGGAATGAAATATAGCGTAAGTTTGCTGGGGATAACATAGCTTCCCAACAGTGAAAGAATTTTTCATAATGGTTAAGTAATTTTGGAGCTTATTCAATGCAAAGAAACAATAAAATCTTTTCTCTATAATATTAGAATGTGATCTACCATGTACAATACGATCTTGTTTGCATTCAAGTTGGAATTTATGTCCTTATTTGTTTATAATCTAAACATACTTATAGTCGCCTCGCTGTAACAAGGTGCGTATGACAGTTGGCAGTATGACGTTGATATCTATCAGTACCACATTACTAGGGATGTGTCGATATGCAATTCATGTTTAGAATCCTACGATAAACGAGATAAATCACGTTGTTTATTATTGTTATGAAAATTATTGCTATATTTATTTTTGAATTAACTAAACAGCTTAAAAAACCGGCCAAGTGAGCAGAGGTCTCCGTACCGAAAAACGACAAAAAATACGTTTGCTGTATGGGAGCCCCCTTAAATATTATAATTTTTTTGTTTTAGTATTTGTTATTATAGCGGTAACAAAAACACAATCTGTGAAAATTTCATCTCTCTAGCTATCACCGTTCATAAGGTACAGCCTATCAAAAGACCTTACCCGGTCTTTAAATTTTTTAAATTTTCACTTCGCAAGAAAAAAAAGAAGGTAACCGAGAAGAGGAAAAATATTAACTCAATAATATACTTTTTACAATAAAAGTTGGAACTACGGACAATATACGTTTTGTTTTATCAAAATATCGACTATCCATCGTAGATGTATATAATCCCATCACTAAAGACATCTTTGGTGTTACGTTATACTCAACAATTTGTTAATTTTTTCTTCCAAATTAATTTTTTTTGTAGACTAGAATATTCTGGTTGAGTTTAATTTTATATACAACAGTGATTAACGATTTAATATATTATGAATGGGATGTAGCTGAAATACTAAGTTCATAATTGTAATTCACGGTAACTTTCAAGAGTGAAACGAAACGCGATCGACAACTGTCATACGCACCATGCTACACCGAGATGACTATAGTTACAAATGAAATGAACTGATCTATTTAATTCTATTTGTTGTGATTTGTGAAGCTCTCAATGCAAGATCTAAATAGTAAATATAGGCAGCTATTACGAGTATGTTGATACTTGATTGATAAATAACCCATGAATAATATTTTATTGTTTGTTGTGTTGTGTGTTTATTATTATTAGGTTATGAACATTACCCCTCTTAGGCAGTTATTTCTCTCAGCATGAGAGTAATACAAAGAAAAGGAGGGCAGATCATAATGATTTCTCCACCCATGTGATATTTTTTGTATCAGATGGACTATAAAAAATCAGACATGCCAAAATGAAAGTTTAACACCCAGCTTATGCCACATATTTCTAAAAAACTAATCATTTCTTTTCTGTTGCAGGTACATCAAGTGGAAATTAGTTGTAACATCTAATATTACTTGTGTATCAAATAAAAACTAAAAAACCCATTGACTGGTTTTATTCTAGCCTCCAGAGATATTCATTTGTTTGACAACGTGTAATGTGTTCCAAATGAAAGTGTTGTACACCTTGAAGGCGTCATTTTGATCTCGTCGCATAATGTCCTTTTCTCAAAATGTCCCTTTCTCAAAATATGTGCACTACCCCTTCGTCTGTTGGCGTCTGCGTGCGTCGGTACCCGTGTCTGTGGGCGTGTCTGTTACCCCGCGTCCCGCGGCGCGAGCGGCGTCGCACGTTGGATCCTGTAGTATGAGCTGGTCGGTCATTAATCAAAATTAAAAAAATGCCGGTAGATAATATTTTTTCATAGATTTAGCAAATAGAGTATATACCACATTTATTATATGTAATTAAAGTAGTATTGGTTGTCTAGTATACTTTTTATGATACGACAAAGTTGACCATATTTGTATTTTCCTTGTAGTCAATAACGTTTTTTAAGTTTGGTGCAGTATGGAAACATTGTATTACTTTAAAAGTAACAGGGTATAATTAATAAAAAAAATCATGAGTGATGCTGAAGGTATGTAGTATTTAAAATTTATAAATTTAGTTCTTCACGATAAAATTACTTCTTCATAATAAATTTTTATTTAAAAACCACTTTTTCTTCAGAAGTGCAGTTTTGATACTGTTTTTTTCGAAAAAGTGCATTTTGTCAGGGTACTAATTAGTTCTCCGTAACTCGTTAGTTAGTGTATTTTATATAGTTGATATCAAAAGTTCAGACAAAATGCTCCTTTTCAAATGGCAGTGGTTTATAGTTTCACGGTAGTAGATTAAAAATATGAGCCAGTCATGTTTTGGTTAGTTATTACACTTAACTGTGAAAATTTTCGTCTTTAACATGAATGTTTAGTTTTGAATTGTATTGTAGCCAATTATATAGGTTACTTTTTAGTTTTTTTTTTCTTAGGAATAGTGGATTATCCAGCAAAAAGGAGAGATTTGTCTGACAAATTGTTTTTAATTCAATACAAGAAATTAGATAGCAAGTTTTTAAAATTAGAGGTGATAATTATTGCAGAAACCAACTGCCCTGCTTCAGATATAACTTCCCTTAAAGAAACACTGCATATAGTTTTTAAATCTTTTAAAATAAAACGGCAATCGTCGAACAGAATCAAAGAAAGGTTTGTAAAAAATAACTCAACGTGGCTAGATGAGACTTGTATTTAAAAAAATATATTATTAAGCAAACGGTGAGCCCATGTAGGCCCCCGAAGGATTTTGAGCAGTGTAGTGACCGCAGTAAGCGTAGGAAGACCGAAGTTTTACGTGCGTCCGGTTCTGGCAGTGAACTTCTTTTTTCTGCTCAAATGTATTTTCGAACTGAAGGCCACCATTCTCAATTAATTAAATAAAATTAAAAGATATTCTATCACCGAAAACCACAGTAAATGAACAAGAGGCAGTATCTCCTTAAACCGCTTTGTCTATGTTTACTGAAGCGAAATAAAGTAAGAAGAACGTGGTACAAAGCTACGCGTCTCATATCTTTCCTTCTTAATTTAACGCTCGTAAAACTTCAAGAAAGGACACTCTAACGGATGTATTTATTTTTTTCGGATCCAGTAGTATCGTGCTCAAGGGTTGTGAGAAAATATAAAAGTACTCTTCCTGGTGAGGTGGTAGAAATTATTTTACCAGATTAAAAGAATCTAGCCTTCATAAATCCATTTATTGTGATATATATTTAAATTGTTTAGAATAATGAAGCCATTAATAAAGTTATTTTGCCTCAAAACACCTTTAATAAAGACAATTATGAAAGTTAAGAAAGCGAAAGATGTTTGCCGGGAGCGTTGCAAGTGGCAATCGGTGGTCTCTGCCTACCCCAGTGAGAAATAAGCGTGATTTTATGTATTTAGGTATGTATGAATGTATTATACACCTTTAAGACTTAGCTTAAGTCTCGGAACGAAGTTAAATAATATTGACCAACCATCCCATACAACAGGATCCACCGTGCGTCGGTTGATGTTCTTAAAATGGCGATTTCTCATAACTTTTCTATGGTAGCCATTTAAAATACTTACCTCACTGGAATCGTTATGAAACAAGCTAATGATAAAATGATAGATAAGACCAGTTCTGCCTTGTAATGTATTACAAATTTCTATTAGAAAAAAGAATTTGTAATTTTTCACCAGTTTTCTCTACAAAATTTGTAAAAAAAAAAAAAATAATGTAAAATTCCAAATTTTTTTTTTTTTAGTTTTTTAAATACATCCTATTTCACAATGTTCAACAGACACAATACAACTCGTCATACATTTTTTTTTATTTACAAGCTTTTCAAAATACGACTCATTTCGGCGACCCGACCGCCGACCGCCAAAAAAAGGTTAAGTTCATGCCATGATTCTGAGAAAACTGTGCTTCAAGTGGCTTTCATTCTTTTTTTATTCGTAAGTATGGTCCTTAAATTTTTTTTACACAGAGTTTTGTTTGACAAACGTGTTTAGTTTATTAGAAATTGAACAAAGAACCAAGCACTTAAAAAGGGGCCCAAAAGGGTGGTCGTAACTTTGTTTTTTTTTTTGAATTTTTTTTGTGTATTTTTTTTCAAAAAAATTTACAATCTACAGCTACATGACTTTTCCTAATCGATAAACATAAAAAAAAGGTGTCCTGGCATACAAATATATTTCAGAAATAATTATTTGAAATTTGAAAGTTTTGCAAAAAATTATCGAGAATTTCGACCCAATTTTACACAAAATTATTGAAATAGATTTTACATTCAATGCTTGAAAACAATAAAAGAATACATAAAAATACATAAAATAACGATAGATTGTTATCATTACAGTATTTATTCTTTGTATTTCATCCAAATGTATGGGCTTGGCGCCGCGCCGCCGTGACGCCGACGGCGCGTAAAAATACAACAAGGAATAGAGAATCATGAGGTGCAGCTGTGACAGACAGACATACAATGTACTACATACTTGTCCCGTTTCTGTCTAAGAACACTCCATAAAAATTTGAACAGGATAGAGATAGTACTTTTTGCGCTACAAGACCGCAAACTGTCTGACGGCAAGGTATCTCTAGGAGATACTTACACAGATGCGAGACATAGCAAGGAATAGAGAATCATGAGGTGCAGCTGTGACAGACAGACATACAATGTACTACATACTTGTCCCGTTTCTGTCTAAGAACACTCCATAAAAATTTGAGCAGGATCGGGATAGTACAGCCTGAGCTAGAAGAGCCCGAACTGTTTGGCGCCAAAAGTGTTCAAATATTGAATTCAACAGATGCGGACATTTGGAAAATGTATCTTATTTTGAATTCAACACAGGAAAGGCAGGATTAACTCCGCGCAATCCGACTTGGATAGAAGGCTACGACGGGAGCTAAGCTGATGCCTTTGTTAAATGTTTTCAATAAATTTAAAAAAAAAAGTAAGACTGGTGCGGTTCCACTGAGGCGGAGCGGAGCGGGAATGAGCTGTGAAAAGAGGTAGGTGTTTCCACTGAAGCAGAGAGGGGTGGAGCGTAGCGAAGCTGCTTTGGACCGGACTGAGTTTCTTGGGGTGTTCTTCTCAGTCTGTAGCATTTCCGAAGCCCCGGTAGTAGTCACAAAAATTTTGACAAACCTATTTTTTTTTTTTAAATTTCAAAGGGAATAAATTTTATTTTATTTGTATTTTGCCAAATTTCGAGTCAGACTCGCACTTGTCCGTTTTTTTAGGGTTCCGTAGCCAAATGGCAAAAAACGGAACCCTTATAGATTCGTCATGTCTGTCTGTCCGTATGTCACAGCGCCGCTTCTCCGAAACTATAAGGCCTATGCTGTTGAAACTTGGTAAATAGATGTATTCTGTGAACCGCATTAAGATTTTTACATAAAACTAGAAAAAAAGTAGATTTTGGGGGGTCCCCATAGTCAGAACTGAAACATTTTTATCAAACCCATATCGTCTCATCGCTTATTGTCTTCTTTTTCTCAAAATGTCCTTTTTGCGAAATGTCCGTTTCTCAGAATGTCCCTTTCTCAAAACATGTGCACTACAGGATTAACTCCGCGCAATCCGACTTGGATAGGTTAAGTTAGAAGGGTATAAAAAAAGGTTGAAAAGTTATAAAAAAAAATTACCACGAAAGCTCGGAAAAATTCTTATACAGTTTCGTAGTCCGCTTATTGAGGATGACTAACATACATACATATAGTCACGCCTTTATCCCCGAAGGGGTCTGCAGAGGCATATTATACGCCCACATTTCACCTTATAGTTTTATGTCCCACGTGTAAAATAGGTGGTGAGCCGTATTGCCGTGTTGTTAAGGACAGGCGCAGGTTGTGACTGCCTGCTGTTGAAATTTTTAAAGGCCTTCAACTTGGCTTAACGACTGCCATTTTCCTGGCAACCGGGACCAACGGCTTCCGTGCCAACGACTAACGTGCCTTCCGAAGCACGGAAACGCTCAAATAAAGTGGTCACCCATCCAAGCCTTAGTGAAACTTGCTTACAATGCAGTGATCATTTACAGAACACGGAGTCCGCGGGGCCACGAGCGCTTCAAATATTTTAATACCTTATTACTAGACATCGGATTATATGCACTATCAAAGTGCCAAAATATGCATGCAAATATGCACTTAAAAAGGGCGAAATATGCACAAAATATGCACTATCAAAAACAGTTTATTAGGAAATTTACGTTTTTTTTACATTATAATAATATTTTCTTGATGAAGGTTTTTCAAAAACCAAATATCAAAGAATTTACGCCCTTTTTCACATTGCGTTATAATTATTTTGATGCAGTTTTAAATTGTGTAGGGCGCGTGAGTGAAGCAGGGATGCCGCACGCTGCATCCCGTCAGCGCCTTAGCAACAAATCAACTGCAAGTAGTGCGAGTCAACATTAAGCAGCTTGAAACAATATCGCTTGAGTGACAAAAAAACCCTTGTACAAATTCTAAAGAGATTTTTTCTTCCATTATACTGCGAAAGGTTTACACAAATGTGCAACAAAACAATAGAATCTCCGAGTACACACCATTTTTTACAGAATTCCAGATGTCAACTTATATTTTACGACCCAAATAAGCACTTTCATTGAAAATGTATCAAAATATGCGATAACGCTATAAAAATGGCATTATATGCAATTGCATATGCAAACATGCAAATGCATATAATCCGATGTCTACTTATTACCTACTTACCTCTCTTTTTCACTCATGTGACGCAAACGAAGTTGCGGGGATCAGCTGGGTACCTACCTACTTATTAATATTTTATTACCATGTGTGGGCGCTCCACATTCACACGAGAACCTGAATTTGGAGCCCACAGATATCAGAAAAAATGCTGCTTTTTTAGTGCTTTTTTACTGCTTTTTTCTGATTTCTGTGGTGGAGCCGATTCGCATTCACGTTTCTCGTGCTTTTCTTGCATTTTCGGGGAGAGATTCTCGTGTGAATGTGGAGTGGAGGAACTTGGTACCTATTAGAAAAGGTAGGTACCTAAGTTCTTACCTACCTACTTATTTATTAAGTACCTACCTAGGTCTTAGACCATATATCACGGGACTAGCCTCTGCGAACCACCGCATACAAAAGTATTCTGCTAGTTTTCATAGCGGGTGAAGGGGGAAACACAAAGACATAAAATTTCATTACATTTAAAAATGTATCTATTAATCGACAAACGCGTAATGGCTGTTGTGTGTTAATTTTTATTGTACAGTCAAGGGGCCGTCCATTAATCGCGTGAGGTTTTTTTGGGCATTTTTTGGACCCCCCCTCCCCCTTGGTGATGTTTGGTGAGGTTTCAGATTACCCCTACCCCCCTGGGCCGAATCACGTGTATTTTTAGTAACCAACAGTTTTTTTTAATTTTATTCATAGAAGTCTGTATTGTTATTATCTATCCATACTTCTAGCTAATCCGCGCAACTTCGTTTGCATCACATAATAGAGACAGATATGGTATTCATTTTTTTAATATATTTCCCGTTGCATTTACTCCCGTCGTGTTTCTATATAATATTCATTATTTTGGAGCTAATAAAAAAGATGTCAGTTTCTCAAGCTTAAAATCTTACGTTGGTTTGATCGCAGTTGGCTGAATAGAAGCTAAGTTATGATCAAAAGTAGAATAATCAAGGTTGAATTTCCATGCCATCATTATGTTTTTGGTCACGACCATGGATATCCACGTGGACTGAGCTGCTTTTTGTTGGTACGGGAGTAATGCGGTTTGGTACCATCATCCTAGCTGCGTGGGCAGCCGGAACGGTGTGTGGGGCTCCCGGTCCCGAAAAGGGAGCGTCCTACCCACTAAACCCTGCGGTGTCCCTCCTCATCCTACAGCCGGCATTGATATGCAAAGGTTCGGAGATCGCGTTCGGAATGAAGATGTAAGAAAGAGAGTTGGTCTGGAAGATAGTGTCGGTGTTAAAGGAAGGAAGGGCATGCTACGATGGTTCGGGCATGTGGAGCGAATGGGAAATGAAATAATGACAAAAATGATATAGGTACAACACGAAAGTGGATGGACTTAGGAGTCGGGGAAGGCCACGACACACCTGCCACGACCAAATTAATCGTGTGTTAGTGGAAGGTGGTGTCAAGAGCCGAAGGAACCGACGTGCATGCATGAAAAGAAAAATGAAAGTTGAAGAAGCAAGTGAGGTGTGTATGGACCATGCCGTGTGGCACTCGGTTCTTTCTGCCTACCCGCAAGGGATTTGGCGAGAAGGTAGATAGATAGATAGATAGATAAAGCTACGAGTATAGAGAGTTTAAAATCTGTACGTCGAATATATTTGGTAATTATTTTCCTAGATATTTTTTTACTAGACATTCCTAACTTCCATTACATCCGATACTGAAGCTAAAATAGTTTCTTTTTGTCTTTCTGTATCACGCCAAAACTATGGATAGTACCATTTTAAATAATACTGACATAATTTGAGATAATTATTGGTCGGATTGATGCAGATATTCTGCGCGGTTCATTTGGGAGACACGATGAAAAACAAAATGATTTTTGTGTTGTATGATCAACGCATAGGTATTCCGATTTCAATTAATTTGTGATGTAAGAAAGGAATTAAGTGCTATATGAATTATTCCATACAAGTTTTAATATTGTAGGTTTGTTGTTCAGCATTTACAGTGATCTCAAATTCAGGGTTGTAAAGTTGCTGTTCGAAATAAATACACGTGATATCTCACTCTACCCAGGGCCGTCTTTATCCTATTGGAGGCCCTGGGCATATTAGGATAATGGGGCCCTATGACTTTGACAGGACACTATTTTCATAGAATATACAAAGAAAGTAGATAAACCCAATGATATATGAAAACTATAGATACGTTATCAACACTGAAAAATGGCAACAAAAAAGTCAGGCAATTGCCTTAATTTTCATACATGCTATCATAGATAATTTCATAGAAATTCTTTTTTTGAATGTATAAAATATTTGACGTTTTTGAAAGCCGTGATGTTCGTACATGACGTGTCTATATTTTATTACGTCTTTGGATAAACCATGTTAAACATTTATTTTTATTAACAACTAGCGGTTCCCTGCCACGCTTCGCTGTGTTTTTTTTTGTGGTCGTTTCATGTACCTATGAGAAATGAGTAACAAACCAAAGGATGGGTACATTTCAAAAAAGTTTAATGTTGAGTCGCAACCCAAAATTATAAATCTATCAGAAAATCCAATTAAGATCCGAATCAAAAGTAGCTTCACTAGAAAAAAAAATCTATTCTGTGATCAATGTTCAGTTTTTAAAACATCGTGCGCACGCTTCAAAAAAACAAATTCACTCTGCTAATACTTTGCTACCGCGCCAAAACTCTAACTTAAAAAAAAACATGCAAAACATATACCTTTCTGAACTCTTTTTAAGGTAGGTACTCTCTTTTTTTATTCTGAATGCAAGGAGGCCGCAATCAAACTTCTCTTAAAAATCAGCAATCTGGTTGGTACCTTCTAAATAGGTTGTTTATAATATTTTGATCGAATAACAAAGAGTGGTATTACCATCTTCGCTTACTCTTATATTTTTTACAGGGATAGCCAATTAGATGAATACAAACAATCGAATGATGAAATCTACATTAAATATCTGGTCACAATAGGAGAAACTGTATTAGCATTTTGTAAACAAAGTATTATGTATTAGCACAAAAACAGTAAGAGGACAGAGCCTGCAGAAGTAAGGGTGGCCTCAGCCTCAAAAGTCTGAAGGCCTACACAATATTCAGAACTACCAGAAAGAAAGAAGTTGAGGTATCAATTCCTCAGCAAAAGCAGAGAATTCTCTAAACTAATGAACGAAGACATTATCTATTTTAACAAATACCGATATAGATTTACTTCGCTCAAAGTATTTTGATTTAGTTAGTCAGAATTATATCTATACATAATAAAAACAGCCCTGTAAAGTACCAGTGGGCTGGCCACATTTGCAGAAGACGGCAGATGGAGCAAACGAGTTCTGAAACGGACACCGCTACTTGGACCACCCGTCAGACGAGCCGAGGACCTAGGAGAGGTCGCAGACTGGCTGCGGAAGGCGCAGGACGTAAATTAGGAGAGGCCTACGTCCAGGAGCGTACATGCTGATTTGATTAATATAAAAACAAAAACTGACTAACTGATCGATCTAGAACCTTGCAATTATGAATAGCGTAGGTGCGCACAAATAAACGGTTTTTAGGGTTTGTATCACGCAAATCCTACATGCATGCAATACCCAATTCCTACCGAATAATAGCTACCTATCCTACCTAACAGCCTACGGTTGAGAGTCCCGGGTAGAACCTTGGAAGGATACCCCACGTACTTAATACCGATACCTCTGGGCTCAAAGGTCGTAAAGGACATTTGGGCGAAAATGACTTTTTGATACAGTTTTACTCAATTTTTAATTCCCTATCGATCTGTATATTCCGTTTTACAAAATTCGCAAAAAAAATGCCTTTACGACCCACATAATCTGAGACTTTAAGCCAAGTTTACCGTGAAAATATGGAAGTAAATAACACTTACCTACTAGAGTGAAATTATTTTGGTAGTAAAGGAAAATATAAAGAAAATTTTGGGTGTAAAACACATAAAAAATTTAAATGGTCCTATACTCCCTATAAGTCACCTTAAAAATATGGATGTAAAGGACATCAGGACTTGTCCTGATGTCCTTTACATCCATACTGCTACTTGTAGCAGTGTGTTAAAGTGGGTAACTTTAAAAGTGAGCTAGATACAATCGACTTTGGAGAACCACAGGGTAGCGTGCTTGGCCCAACGCTTCTTATAATGTATATGGATAATATAATATGCTATGCCGATGACACTGTTGTTATATTTGATGGTCCAAGTTGAGCTGAAAAATTTACGAAAGCCGAGTTTGGCCTAGGGCAAGTGTCAACATGGTTGCGTTATAATTTAGTGACACTGAATGCCAGTAAAACTAAATATGTATGTTTTCATAAAACAGCTAGATCGGCCCATTACACATCTCTTGGTATCAAATTACACTACTGCAAAGAAATGAAAGGATGCAAATGTGAATTCATCCAAAGGACAGGCAGCATTAAATACCTTGGCGTAATTATTGACGAAAACTTGTTAAAAAACACATCATCGTTTTGTCAAACGGAGTGTGAAAAACCGCAAATATAATGAAATTTCTTCGTTTCGTTCAGCGCCAACGGACGACCTGAAATCCGTTTATTTTGCCCTGAGTCCTCCTGAGTCAGTCGGCCGTCCCGTGGAGTCAGCGCTGCCTTGCAGGGAGGGCTTCATCATTGAGATTACATTCCATACATTGATGTTGCCAGCATCCGCAAAGCCCGCCCCTTGTTCGGGCGTGAGTGCGCCGTAGCTGTTCAACAAAAACAAGCGGCTTACCGCGCCTGGATCAGGGCTCGGTCTGTGCGCGACCAGAAAGTGGCCCGCCTCAAAGCAGCGTACAACAGAGCCACTAGGTCCAGTAAGAGAGCCTTCAAGACAGTGGATGCCCAGCGCATCACGCGGCTTGGTCAGGAGCTCACGTAACATCCGACGGGCAGACGTGAATACTGGCAACTGACCAAAGCCGTGCAGGCCAACTTTTGCAAGCTCTTGCTGCCGCCGCGCCGCTGCGCTGATTTCTCTTGGGCTCACAAGGCCCAAGAGAAATCAGAAATGCTGGCCAATCTCTTTGCGGCTAATTCCTGGGTCGATGACTGTGGCAAGCAACCTCCCACTGTCGCCGACTGTGGAACCACGATGCCGGATATTGTAATCCGGCAGTGCAGCATTGGTGCTGAAGAAGTGTGCAGCTGAATTATGTCCAACGCTAACACGCCTGTATCGTCTTTCCTATTCGTCGGGAGGAGAGTCGAAGGCTTGGTAGGAGGCGAACGTTCAGCCGATCCCCAAGAAAGGGGATCGGTCGGATCCGGCCAACTATCGCACCATTGCCGTAACCACCGTAATCTGCAAAGTGTTTGAGCTAATTATCAACAAACAGCTCATGCGCTATCTGGAGGATCACTCGTTAATTAGCGATTGTCAATATGGCTTTAGGCCGAAACGATCAACGGGTGACCACTTAGCGTACATTACACACACCTGGGGTGAGGCTATGGAGAAGCACGGTGAATCTCTGGCTATTGGCCTAGACATGGCTAAAGCCTTTGATGGGGTATGACATGCGTCGCATCTTTCCAAGCTGCCGGCATATGGTCTATTGCCTCAGTTGTGCCGATGGTTGGCCAGCTTTCTGCACGGGCGACGTACACGGGTCCTCTGTGATGCTGGCTTCCTGGATGCTGGCTTCCTGCTTTTTGCAGGTATATGCCGGAGTACCACAGGGATCGGTATTTTCCCCAAGTCTCTTTCTTCTGCATATCAATGACATGCTGTCCCTTGGGTGCATTCATTGTTATGCGGATGATAGTACTCTGCATGGGAGCTATACTGGCCGTCCAGCGGAGGGGCGAGGCGACGTGGAAGGAAAGAGACGACAATTCGTGGCGGATCTTCACCGGGACCTGGGTCGCATTGCCCAATGGGGTTCGGACAACCTGGTCGAGTTCAATGCCAGAAAAACACACAGTTTACAGCTAAGAAGTCCCCATTCCTATCCCTACCCTGTCTTCGGAACATTACGGTTCCACTAAAAGAAAGCTCAATCACAAAACCTACGCAGAGAGATGTATTGGGCTGGCCTCGTGGAAACTAGAATTCCTGAATAAGCTGAGACTATTTCACGTCACATCAGAGATGTTTACTGTACAAGACGAAGATTCGCCCCTGCGTCGAATTCTGTTCTCACATTTGGGATGACTCCGCAAGACACCTACTAGCGTCAACGCTATGCAGCGACGTGCTATCCGAATAATTGGTTGTCCTGAGGTGACGGGAGGCCTCGAACCGTTAGCGCAACGAAGAACCATAGCGTTCTTGGATGCCTTCTACCGAATGTATTACGGTGAATGTTCTGAAGAGCTCGATTCAACCTAATCCCACCATCTCCTTTCCAAACCCGAACAACGCGTGCAGGGGCAGAGATGCCACTCATACACAGTGGAGAGAATTTTCGCCTGAACCAAGCATTTCAAAAGATCGTTCATCTGTCGAACTATAAGAACATGGAACGACCTGCCCGCATACGTTTTTCCCTCATCTTACAATCCCGGGTTCTTCAAGAGGAGCGTGAAGAGGCACATCACAGGGCCGGCAACTTGAGGAACCACTGTCGAAAGTCTTACAGACTGTGAGACTGGCCCCCAATCGTTAGATCCACCACGTAAAAATGAGTTAGCAAGTGATCCTTATGACCTAAAAATTATTACACTAGTCGATTATTACCTTATTTTCTTCAGAATTGCGCAGTGAAGTAGATTTACACCCTTCGGTGAAATCTTAGGATGGAAATTTGACGGGTGTAAAGGACTTTTATTTTCAAATTTATGGTCGTAAAGGAAATCTATCTCGGGAAATACAGCACTAGGGTATTTTTTTCAATCTGCCTTAGAAAATACTATAAATTCTAAGCACTTTCTTCCTTGGTTTTTTTAAAATAGCTCAAGAAACAAAAAAGTTAGAGTACAAAATATTTTTTTTCTTTTGTTTTTTGCTTCTCCTGAAAAGTCCCATTTTGTCCTTTACGACCTTTGAGCCCAGAGGTATCGATACATAGGATAACTACTAACGGTCTCCGTCATATCGTACTGGAATTTAAGAAGTTACGAAGAGTTTAATTTGGGTCCTCAATTTCTGGCTGATTAGGTTTGCTTGCAATAATCATTTTAATGGAAATCTAATTAGTGCCAAAATAATGCAACGGGAAAACTCGCGATAAGAATAGACGCGACGGGGAATCTTTCTATTTCTCTCTCTCACAAACGCAAACGAAGTTGCGCGGGTCAGCTAGTTATATATATACCTAATATAATTTATAAAAACATACAAATAATAATTAAATATGTTGCATTAGAGGCCCCATACACGTACAATAATATTGATCAATATAGGTAATAGTTCAAGAAATTCACTGGGTAGGGATAGCATTGTGGTTGGGGTAAGAACAGACATGTACTCGGACGGAAATAAATATCGATGCAATGTTATTGAGTCAATATTATTGTAGAAGTATGGGACGGGGGACCTCTTAGAGATTGCACTAAAAATAAAAACATATTAATATAGATATGTATATAAATTTTATTAAAAAATCACAGAAAATCTTTACTGTGGTTTTTGAAGGCCGTCGTACGCCTAGGGACTAGGGTCTAGGACTAGGGACTTTGTATTTGGTCTGAGGGGCCCTTTCGATGGCGGGGCCCTGGGCAAGTGCCCACAGTGCCCAGTGGAAAAGACGGCCCTGACTCTACCCCCCACCCCCACTGGTGATGTTTCGTGATTTTTGTCAGACCCCCTCCCCCACCTTTCAAGCCTCACGTGATTAATGGACGACCCCCAACTACAATGAAATGTACTAGTTTAATCATATAAAATGATGTACTGATGTACTGTGCTTTTTATAAAGCCAAAAGACCAAATGGTGTATTGGCTTGGCAGAAAACAATGTTTAAGTAAGGCGCATCCTGTGGTTAGATGATCTAAGACCTAGGTAAGTAATGTATACTGTATTTCAATAGCTTTGCGCAAAAATGTAAACAAACACATTTGATCCTATATATCCATAGTTACTTGCAATTGAGTATTCACCCTGATTATATTCCAGTATCCAGGAGTCATACAGTGTTCTTACAATCATTTCGACACCAAATACCTTCTTTATGACAGTTTATTTTCATTTAAAATACCTACTCAGGACAGTAAAAAATTCAATGATTTGTCATAGGTATAGTTTGTCTATAAAGTCGTGACATGAATGTTTGAGGAACTAAAAATAGTTATGTGTGTGGCAACACTGGCAACACGAAACATTAGTACGTCAGTTGTCAATACTATCGTCGAATTTCGTTTACTCTATCACGTAACTTTAATGTTTGGATTAAACTGCAACAAATGGAGACCAAACTACGCATAAAGGTTTGAGAAATGAGTAAAGAAAATCGGAGTGGTGCGCAGGAAGTGATTTTTAAAGTTTTCCAGTGATGTTTCGCGGAGTAACAATCTGGACAATTGTTGTGGGATTTTGAGGATGTTTATGAGCGAACAGCATCTTTGGTGGGTATGTAATCGTGTTATTGTTTGTTTTGAATCTGTCTGAAGTTACAAATTTACTGAATTTACGATTTGGAGACAAAAAAAAAGGCATTGTTTGCATATTTTTAGGTTAGAATCTTAAACTTACAATCTACCTATAATGTAAGTCAGTGGTTAGAACAACATGGTTATTTTATAGTACGACCTACATTTTTGATACTCAGTTCAATCTGGTTTTCTACCAATTTTTATTTTGAATTAATTGCTTCATGTCAATAGTTTGTTTCCAATATGTAATTAATTTTCTTTTTTTACTCTTTTCAGGAAAATCAGAGAGTACAGTTAGGCGAATAGTTAACGAAGGTTTTAATAATGAAGGAAAGTTTGAAACTCCTGGTAAACACAGAAAAGGTCGGCAAAGAAAGAAATAGACGATTTTAATATTTGAGCACTGCGCCAAAAA
The DNA here is from genome assembly GCA_933228765.1 of Miltochrista miniata. Taxonomy (NCBI): domain Eukaryota; kingdom Metazoa; phylum Arthropoda; class Insecta; order Lepidoptera; family Erebidae; genus Miltochrista; species Miltochrista miniata. The sequence goes on from OW121751.1 coordinate 25,038,532, forward strand.
AATCCTTGTCAGATGGGGGAAAGTTACAGATAAAACATGTAATTACATGATTGTGGCAAAGCAATTGGGACTGCTAGGCACCTGCTGGTGGGTTGTAAGACGCTATTAGACCGGGGCTTCTGGATCTGGTTCAATAACTTTATTCTGGATCTGATTCAATAAAACAGAAACAAAATTAAAAATGTATAATGTGTTTTATTTATTAACTCACTAGCTGATGCCCGCAGCTTCGCCCGTGTCGAATTTGTTCTCGTTCCCGCTTCCCGTAGGAACTTATTCCCGGGATGAAAAGTAGCCTATGTGTTATTCCAGACTATAATGTATCCCTGTACCAAATTTCAGCCAGATCAGTTCAACTGTTCGAGCGTGAAAGAGTCTCACATCCACACTCATAAGCTTTCGCATTTATAATATTTGTATTGTTCCCGTTCCCGCTTCCCGTAAGAACTTATTCCCGGAATAAAAAGTAGCCATGGTTATTCCAGATTATAATGTATCCCTGTACCAAATTTCAGCCAGATCCCTATAACCGTTCGAGCGTGTAAGAGTAATAAACATCCACACTCACAAACTGTCGCATTTATAATATTAGTAAGATTTTACTCGGAACGAACTCCTCGTATCAAAATCATTTTGGTCGTACTATATAGGGTTGCATACATGCATTCAGCAGCGCCCTCATTTAATTTCACGACTTTATAGACAAACTGTACTATATTTTTCTACTCATCTGTCTTAGACAACGATTGTCAAAACATGACATGTTTACATTATTGCCAGATCGGGCAAGATTAGACTTTATTAGGTATCGTACGAAAGGGTTTTTATCGTGTGAAAATACTCATGGATGCTATGCCAGACTCTTACCGAGTAATAAATACTCTCACTCTGTGCCCTTCCATCTGCCTACTGAGCTAATGACTGACGAGTGCCGGGTAGGTACGCCCTGGAAAGGATGACCCTTTTGTAAGATTTCTATTTTTAAAATTTAAGTGAATATAAATATAACTTAATGACTTTAAACTCTTTGGTAAATACGAGCATGACGTAAGGAATGTCATTAACATAATCATCAAAGAGAATACAATACTAACTGAGCTAATGACTGACGAGTGCCGGGTAGGTACGCCCTGGAAAGGATGACCCTTTTGTAAGATTTCTATTTTTAAAATTTAAGTGAATATAAATATAACTTAATGACTTTAAACTCTTTGGTAAATACGAGCATGACGTAAGGAATGTCATTAACATAATCATTGTAATAATTCAGTACCTATGTATTTTTCGAAAATTTTATTTTATTCAATGAAATTTTAAATCATTGTCCTATGTAATGGGTCGTACTGCTGCTATTAAGTGGGAAAAAACATTACAATGTAGACCCGTTCATAATATAATTTCATCAGATTTCCCCAAATACAATCCACAGCCATGGAAGTTCATGGTAAGTACCTACCTACCGTGATACCTATATTTGAAAAATTTAAAGGAAGGGACAAGGAAATAGACCAGCCAACTAGTTTCCTATCGTCGATCGACAGCATCGATCAACGTCGATCGATGTCGATCGACTGGTGTAATAGCTTTAATTGATCGACGCGGCGAGTGCGGCGACGGATACTGTTCGACCATCCAATCGATCGATTACCCGTTGATGATATCAGTGAAAATCATTGTGCCATCGATCGACGATCGATTGATTGGTGTGATAGAAATTATCGATCGACGTCGACTAAACCATTCTGCCATCGAACGACGATCGATCGATTGGTCTATTATTACCCTAACCACTGTATAAACATATATATACTGTGCCCTAACGTAGACGTAGATCAACCGGAAGTGGGTCTAATTATCTACCAAGTAATAGGTAAAATGCTGACGTACATTTCTGCATAAATGTGAAAAAAGAATGGTTACCTACTAATAAGCCCTAATAGTGTAGTGTAGGTACTACCGGTCCTAATTGGTCACACCGTCACAGCACTCACAGCTCAGGGGTGACAGGGGGCCTACTCACATAATGTTGGGTTTACGCAACCGGTAGCGGACGAGGAGTTAGGTACCTACATAAAATTAAATAGGTCCTATTGTTATTCGCAGTGTTTAGTTTTTATTACCTAGGTACTTACTTTAAAGAAACTTTGCAGAAATGAACACCTGAGTTCGGCTCCCATCTTCTGTTTCAGGAAGGTAAATCACGGGTAGAATGGTTACTATCGTACGAGTATTTTAGGATGTGGTTGGAAGAAAGGGAGGCATGGAAGAAACGTATGTATCCTGAGAATACAACCGTCAACGTTGACATAGTTAAAAGTTACGTGCAAACTTTTAAAACTAAAAATCAACCTGTTAAGCCGGAAAAAAAGAAACCTTTTAAAATGAAGAAGTAAGTTTATTCTATCAATTATTAAGTAAGTATCTACTAGCTGATGCCCGCAGCTTCGCCCGCGTGAAGTTCTGTTACCGTTCCCGCTTCCCGTGGGAATTTATTCCGGGGATAAAAAGTTGCTATGTGTTATTCCAGACTATAATGTAGGTATTTCTGTACGAAATTTCAACCCGATCCGTTCAGCCATTTGAGCGTGAAAGAGTAACAAACATCCACACTCACAAACTTTCGCATTTATAATATTGCATAGTAAGAAGTAAGATTGTTGACAGAAGTTTCATGAGTCACCCATGACCATAAGTATATTAGTATAAAACTTAGTAGGTAAATACAAATTATTAGATATCTATCTTTAAAAAATCTGCAGGTTTGAAGGAATCAATGGAAAGACTTCCTGCAAGCGTCCTCCAGGGGATAAAGCAATGAAATTTGAAAAGAAGGAAGAGAAGAAATAAATTATCATCTCTGCCATTTACTTATTTACAAGTTTTAATTTATTTTAGAAAAGTTCTACTGTCAGATATTTGTCTATTTTGTATTTTACTTGTTTAAATTACACTTTCAATAAAAACAAAAAACAAATTAGATAAAAATCTCGTTTTAATGTTGTTAAATCTCTTGTACGTAAGTGCCTTTTGCCTTCATACGGGAGATTACGATGATGGCTGGAGAAAAGCGCCATTCGTGGGCTCAATTCCCACTGGAGACATTTTGATCCATAAATGTACGTATCTATGTCTCGAGAGTCTGGGTTCTATGTATGATAATTATGTATTTAAAAGTATTAATATCAGTGGTGGTGAAAATGTTCGTGAATATTTATTTATATCCTAGTAGTGCCAAAGACAAGCACTGTGAAAGCCCTCTGGTACCTACTTATGTTCAACTAGTTGTACAAACGATACACAGTGCCTCACAGTGAGTAGGTACCTACTCTTCCGAAATTTTTAGGGTCTCATGACTTTCCAAAGACTATTTTTATTTCCCTTTCTATCACGAATGAAAGATTTCATTCGTGAAAACCACCTTGTATGTAGAATCTTGACAAAGATATCATCTTCAGCCCCTTGATCCCAGTCTGCAGTAATTAGTCATAGTCCTGGCTTTTCGTATTAATATCTACTTTGCTCAAAACGACGACAAAAATATAAAAGATTTAAAGAAGCCAAATTGAAGGACTTTATGGGCGGCTTGAAAATTTTAACTGGACAGCCGCAGCCACAACCTGCGCCTGTCCATATCAACGGAGCAATACGGCTCACTACCGTGGGACAAAAATCTAAAAGGTGAAATATGGGCATATAATATGCCTCTACCTACCCCTTCGAGGATAAAAGGCGAGCCCATATGTGTATGTATTAGTAAAGTGTGAGTCGAAGTCGCGCACGGAGGTTCTGTCCGTAAAAAAATCCAAAAACGACAACAAATCAATGAATGTATACCTACCTAATACAAGAAGTAATAAATACGTAGTACTAAAGGTATGAGTCCGAACTCGACCGCAAGCAGCACTGTAGTCGCTGCAATGCCGCGACAGCACCACTGGTCCCCATACATTCTGTATAGATTTGCATTAGAATACATTCCGAACTCGGCAGCAGCAGCGTCGCGACTGCACTCACTGTTGCGCGGCAATGTCGCCTTGACACCGCGACAGCAATGCTGCTGCTTGCGGTCGAGTTCGGACTCATACCTAGGGTCTAGGGTTAATCAGATGCAGAAAACAGTCAACAACGGAGTCAGAAATATTGTCCTGTTTTTATACCCTTTGGGTACGGAAACCTAATGCATCTATGGAATTTGATAAAAAGTTTGCCTCGTCTGATGACTCTGAACGACCTCCGGTTATCGCCTGTGTGGTCACACAGGTCACACGGCGCCGAGGTGGTCCCCTACTTAAATAATAGGTAAAGAGAAAAAAACTGTGCCATCAGTATTTTATATTTATTTGCAATTACTTCAACAACTAAGTTCTCCAAATAAATTATTGTTGATGAGTATGAGTGATAAATGGGTGAAATAAATTTTATCACACCCATTTAGACAAAGTATCGTTTTAGTTCTTGTATTTATTAAAGAACTAAGTTAAACTACACCTTTTCTAAAATACGATGATATTTTAACAGATCTCATTGGTCATGAGGGTACAGTACAACTGTTTCTGAATGGATTGGGCGATTAGGTATTACTCTCAGATAACTTGATTAACGATTAATTCACAAGGACATGGAACTCATGGACAGTACACTACTTTCACTCTGACCAACTAAACGGAACAGCTGAAACATATCAACCATTTTTATTTCCCAACCGTACAACTTGTTAATTGATCCGATAGGAATAAAACGAATCAACTATTTTCTGCTCAACTGTAGCACTTTTAGATAGATAGAGATACACATATTTTACTATAAATACAAAACTATTTCTATTTCAATACATACGAAAACAAATACATATCTTTGTGTAGCCATACAAATATGCGCTGGGATAATAATTATGCATAAGTAACATACATACCTGCTATAGGTATTGGGCTATCAAACTACAGGACTTTACAGTAATGTAATGTTCACCACATTATTGAGGTAAACTCCGTAAGCTCCATACATATTAACGATTTTCTTTTTCATTTACAAATCAACTATGGATGGTCTTTTTTTCTTGTGTGGAAATCCTCATATTTTTTTGAAACAGAGTGATATCCGCGGAATATCAGTGTGCTTAGCGCCTTACATCAGACTCACTTTATCGATCACGTAAACAACTACCTACATTTTCATCAATATAAGGAATCTGGATATGGATAAATGGACTAAAGTGGTCACCATTATGTAGTGAAACCTTTTTCGTCCATTTATCGCAAGTAGGCTGCCGAAATAATTCTATTGTAGACAAAGTATAGCAGATGAATGTTAAAACCTTTTATTAACCATTTTACAAGAAAAGTAAAAGCATTATTCGTTAGGACACCTACATTTACGAACTGTAAAAACAATTACAAACTATTATCTTAAATAGCATTGGCAATAAATGGGCAGTTCCGTTTTATATGCTTTATTATAATAATGTTAGTAGTAGTAGTAGGATTGGAATCTTTACAAATATCACTTTTACACTAGGATAGAGGGGCCAATTTATTAAAAGATTAAAGAGGTAGTTATTTTCTAGTTTTATTCATTTTAAATTACATTTAGGGCATTATTACATTTATATGCGGGCTAACAATCAAAAATTACTTAACCAAATCAGTCATTATATTATAATAATTAGGTACTAACGAGTACTAGGTACTGAACACGCCCCAATCTTATTATGCAATTAGGAGTTTGTTAAATTTGTGTTAAAATATACACACACATATAGTAAATGTATATTTATTTTTCAGATATTTTCACATATTTATCTGGACTGAGGCACCATTTTTCGTTAGGTAACAAGAAGTAACAGGATGACGATGAAGCCCCGCTTATACTATAACTATACAACACAAAGATTAACTGTAGGTTTTAAAGCATATTACTATGGTTATATTAGTTACATCCGAATTCTTACTGGTGTCAATTTAAACCAATAAAGATGCCAAGATCCATTCACACTGACAGGAAATAACTATAAAGTAATGTGTGGAATGATGTAAATGTGTTAGCCAGAACTATAATATTTTCAATTCTAAAGTACACATACCCATGATAAAATTTGTTTATTACATTTATTTAATGTTTTGTATATTGTTGTAAATATGTTTAGCCAAATTGAAAACTGAACGCACTTCCGGGAAAGCCACCGCCAGAGTGGAAATCAAAATGCTGTCCTCCACGATTGCAGAATGTCTGGAATATTACATTGGGGTCGATATCTGTAACAAACAAATTTATAATCATGGAAGAAACAGTAGATCCATCCTTCTTGCCGTTATTCAAAATAAGATATTGTTTCTTTGAATAGGGGCAATAATTGGTAGGCACAATTAGATCAAAACGTCTGATAATCAATGAACCAAATCAATCAATCACAGTCATGAAAAAATAGAATCAATAATTTCATTTATTTACACCCACGAGAGCTGGGCCATCGAGATGTTCATCAATATGCACATTTATACTATAATACTAGCTGTTGCTCACGCCTTCGTCCGCGTGTGCATTCAGTTATATCGAAAATTTGAATTGTTCTCTTCTTGACCTAAAATCTATAAACATCATAATGACGGGACCAACTCTTGTATTTGAAAGATTCTCCCACGTATATTTAGCACCCATTTAGTTCTATTTTGTACCTATCCTGAAATTTTTGTACCTTACACGGCATAACCGGAATTTCACGATAACACTGGTTCCGCCATTATGATGCGTCATAATGACGACATGCCTGTACTCCAAAACCACAACGAATTGCATCATCCAGATCAAACCAGAATTTAGAACCTGATTTTGTACCTCCGATAATCAACAGTGAGAGACGGAGATCTCAGCAATTTTTTTATAAATTAAATATTTAATTTTTGGCATTTTATACGCCTAAAATTTTTTTTTAGCAAAAATACTTCAAGTAAGTTGCAGCTACTGTTCATGCAGGCGCTTCACTATTTATTGTTATTATATTACTAGCTGAGCCCGCAACTTCGTTTACGTCACATAAGGTGTAGGAAAGGAAAGGTATTTCTTCATCAGAGTCATCAAGCAGCGTCTGAAACTGCCCTGTTTGCTTAATCATAAAAGAGCTTAATGATTAAGTCTATTTTAAAACAATTCTGAACTGTTTAAATATAGTCTTAATCATTAAGCTCTTTTATGATTAAGCCAACACGCCAGTTTAGGTTCACTCACATTCAAAGAAACCCCTACAATTAAAATTTTCAAAATATCTGATTCTTAAAAGTGTTATAACTCTTTTATTACTAAACCGATTTACATAAAACAAACGCTAAATGTTAACTGGAGCAAACCTCAACACAATAAAAAAAAACCGCATCGCAATCGGTTGAGCGGTTACTGAGATTAGCGTGCACAACCGTACAGACAAACAGATATACAGACATACAGACAAACAGACAAAAATTCTAAAAATCATTGTTTTGGGTTCTATTGCGTTCATAAAGCCCCCCTATAATATTTTTTCTTATTTATCTTCCATGTACAGACAGCGACCTGTTACGATTTTATTATATGTATTGATATTGATTGATGTATTGACATTATTATAATTAACATTAAGTTATTGAATAATATCAAAAGCAGGAAACTTATAAAATACGGTCTTTAACATACTTTATAAATAAATAATCTGCACATCCTACTTTGTATATTTATGCACACCTATTTACGTGAGGGTTAGTCTGCAGCATAAATCCATAACTTCTTTGTTACTTGTATGAACGAGACGGAAAGCCATCTATTATCACCTTCAAATTTCTTTATTGGCGCAGGATATACTATCATATGAAAGAACGGCTTTTCATCAGTTTTTGAATGAGATACAACAAAAAAGAATAAGGTGGAAATAAGTAAGCCTTTTTTAGCCCCCGACGGAAACCCGAACGGGGTGTTATAATTTTGACGTGTGTGTGTGTGTGTGTGTGTGTTTGTAAGTCTGTCTGTGGCATCGTAGCTCCCAAACGGATGAACCGATTTTGATTCTGATTCTTTTGTTTGAAAGATGGGTTAACGACGAGTGTTCTTACCTATGTTTTATAAAAATCGGTTAAGCCATTTCAAAGATATGAGGGGTGAAAGTGGTGATGAAAAATTAAATGTGTTCAAATATACCCGTGTTGGGTATCAAATGAAAGACTTTTACATCACGATACCGCAAGTTTTATGAAAATCGGTTTAGCCATTCCAAAGATATGAGGAGTGGAATGTATTTCTAATTCTGTAAACATGTATGTTGATATTAAAACCCCTATAAAAAACAATAAATAAAAAATTTAATTAAAAATTTAAAAAACCTCCGACTCACAAAAAAAGAACAATAAAAAACCTGTAAAAGTAAAAAAATAACTATTATATTATGACCTGTCTTTTGGGCACAATGCCACGGCGGCCTTATTTAGGTTTAATTTAGATAGTAATAATGTAAATATAGATATGTAATAATTATGTTTCTCTGTAATTTTTAACAATAAATGTATTAAAAAATTAAAAAACTCACAAAAAATAACAATAAAAAAAAACCTGTAAAAAGTAAAAAAATAACTATTATAGTATGACCTATCTACCCTAAGTATTGAACCTTTATTATGATAATAGGTAGCTATATTATTTACGTATTTATATTTTTAACTAACAGTTTGTCTCGTCGGGAACCGCTCACCTAATCATAGCCTAATCGTACGTCTGTCTCTGTTTAGGTATTGAGCGGTCCCCCCGACGAGACAAACTGTTAGTTAAAAATATGAATACGTAAATAATATAGCTACCTATAATAATAATAAAGGTTCAATACTTAGGGTAGATAGAGGTCATAATATAATAGTTATTTTTTTACTTTTTACAGGTTTCTTTATTGTTCTTTTTTTGTGAGTTTTAGTAATTGTGTAAGGATACTAGGCAAATGGGAATGTTATGATGACTTGAATAGTAAACTTAAAAAAAGTCAATCGGTTGTCATTCCACATTGCATTACATCTGCAGAAATATAATTCAGGTGAGTTGTTTGATTAAAAATATATGTTTTCTTAATTAAAAAGACTTACTTATTTCCACCTTATTTTTTTTTGTTGTATCTCATTCAAAAACTGATAAAAAACCGTTCTTTCATATGATAGTATATCCTGCGCTAATAAAGAAATTTGAAGGTCATAATAGATGGCTTTCCGTCTCGCTTATCCAAGTAACAGAGAAGTTATGGATTCATGTTGCAGACTAACCCTCACGTAAATAGGTGTGCATAAATATACAAAGTGCAGATTATTTATTTATAAAGTATGTTAGAGACCGTATTATTTTTATAAGTTTCCCGCTTTTGATATTATTCAATAACTTAATGTTAATTATAATAATGTCAATACATAATAAAATAACAATAAATAGCGAAGCGCCTGCATGAATAGTAGCTGCAACTTATGTGAAGTATTTTTGCTAGAAAAATTTTTTTAGGCGTATAAAATGCCAAAAATTAAATATTTAATTTATAAAAAAACTACTGAAACCTCCGTCTCTCACTGTTGATTATCGGAGGTACCAAATCAGGTTCTAAATACTGGTTTGATCTGGATGATGCAATTCGTTGTGATTTTGGAGTACAGGCATGGTCTCGTCATTATGACGCATCATAATGGCGGGACCAGTGTTATCGTGAAATTCCGGTTCTGCCGTGTAAGGTACAAAAATTTCAGGATAGGTACAAAATAGAACTAAATGGGTGCTAAATATACGTGGGAGAATCTTTCAAATACAAGAGTTGGTCCCGTCATTATGATGTTTATAGATTTTAGGTCAAGAAGAGAACAATTCAAATTTTCGATATAACTGAATGCACACGCGGACGAAGGCGTGAGCAACAGCTAGTATTATAGTATAAATGTGCATATTGATGAACATCTCGATGGCCCAGCTCTCGTGGGTGTAAATAAAAAATTTCAGGATAGGTACAAAATAGAACTAAATGGGTGCTATATATACGTGGGAGAATCTTTCAAATACAAGAGTTGGTCCCGTCATTATGATGTTTATTAAAATCTGTCAAGAACCTTAGGACATATTGCGGTGTTGAAATAAATGGATAGGCGCAGGTTGTGATAGGTAATGATAATAATAAGTAGGTAGGCATATTTCTAAACTACACAACCCACAATATTGAAACTTGTGTAAAATAATCCTTAATGTATTCCCTTTCTAATCCCAAAAAAAGGTTATTGAAATGGATCGACATTGAGTAATTAAAACTGAAAAAACATTTTGTCTTTCATCCCCTGCCTAAAAGAAACTGCGCTGATTCTAGTCATCAAAAGTATCATGAAACCTTCTTCGGTATATAAACTCAGATCATGCCAAGTATCATTTAATTTGAAGCGGCGCTCCTGCTCGCTGTAGTGCCGCTATACACTATACAGTACATAGAGCTAGCGGTAGCGGTACGTGCCTGCCATGCTGGAGCCGTCGTCGTTGAGGTCCTGCCCGTGGTCGTAGCGCGCGCGCTTCTTGGGGTCGCTGAGCACGCCGTACGCCTCGCCCACCTCCTTGAAGCGGCGCTCCTGCTCGCTGTAGTGCCGCTATACACTATACAGTACATAGAGCTAGCGGTAGCGGTACGTGCCTGCCATGCTGGAGCCGTCGTCGTTGAGGTCCTGCCCGTGGTCGTAGCGCGCGCGCTTCTTGGGGTCGCTGAGCACGCCGTACGCCTCGCCCACCTCCTTGAAGCGGCGCTCCTGCTCGCTGTAGTGCCGCTATACACTATACAGTACACAGAGCTAGCGGTAGCGGTACGTGCCTGCCATGCTGGAGCCGTCGTCGTTGAGGTCCTGCCCGTGGTCGTAGCGCGCGCGCTTCTTGGGGTCGCTGAGCACGCCGTACGCCTCGCCCACCTCCTTGAAGCGGCGCTCCTGCTCGCTGTAGTGCCGCTATACACTATACAGTACATAGAGCTAGCGGTAGCGGTACGTGCCTGCCATGCTGGAGCCGTCGTCGTTGAGGTCCTGCCCGTGGTCGTAGCGCGCGCGCTTCTTGGGGTCGCTGAGCACGCCGTACGCCTCGCCCACCTCCTTGAAGCGGCGCTCCTGCTCGCTGTAGTGCCGCTATACACTATACAGTACACAGAGCTAGCGGTAGCGGTACGTGCCTGCCATGCTGGAGCCGTCGTCGTTGAGGTCCTGCCCGTGGTCGTAGCGCGCGCGCTTCTTGGGGTCGCTGAGCACGCCGTACGCCTCGCCCACCTCCTTGAAGCGGCGCTCCTGCTCGCTGTAGTGCCGCTATACACTATACAGTACATAGAGCTAGCGGTAGCGGTACGTGCCTGCCATGCTGGAGCCGTCGTCGTTGAGGTCCTGCCCGTGGTCGTAGCGCGCGCGCTTCTTGGGGTCGCTGAGCACGCCGTACGCCTCGCCCACCTCCTTGAAGCGGCGCTCCTGCTCGCTGTAGTGCCGCTATACACTATACAGTACATAGAGCTAGCGGTAGCGGTACGTGCCTGCCATGCTGGAGCCGTCGTCGTTGAGGTCCTGCCCGTGGTCGTAGCGCGCGCGCTTCTTGGGGTCGCTGAGCACGCCGTACGCCTCGCCCACCTCCTTGAAGCGGCGCTCCTGCTCGCGCCGCTCGGGGTCCGGTGCGCCTGCGTGTCTGTCCGGATGGTGCACTAGGGCGCGCTTCCTGCACACAATACACAACAAAGGATGTGGTTAGCATTGAATTCTACTGCTTAATGTACGACACTTTTTTATTTTTTTATGGACCACGATGCTCTAGTGATTTATCAATACACTCAAATAGTGCACTTGCACGAATGAGTGAGATTATAAATGTTACACGGTCAGCTGATGCGAGGGCTCCCACCTTGGCCGGCTGTAATAAGCTCTTTATCAATGCACTTGAGGACATCTTCAAGACGCTGGAATTGCAACGGTGGAGTGTTAACATCAACGGCAAGCGCACCTTCGGTTTGCCGCCGAAATCGTCATCGTGGCGGTGATACTGGGAACAGTAAAGCTGCGGTTCCACTTAGGGGGAGCGGAGAGGATCTGTGCCGCGATTCACCAATCACATGGCTTAAAATACACATCTCTTCTACGCTCCGCACCGTGTAAGCCATGTGATTAGTGAATCGCGTCACAGCTCGTCTCCGCTCGGCCTAAGTGGAACCGCACCTTTAGGCGTAATGTTACACAGCCTAAACGGAGCGTCTTGATGTGCTGGTCTCGGTTTGAACTTGGATAAGACCAAGGTTCAATGAGCACGTCACACCGGGACCAATTTATGTAGAAGTAGCGAGGCTTGAGGTTTTTCATGAGTATACTTGCCTTGGGCAGGTTCTTTTTCACACTGGTTAAAATAACCTGGACAAGAAAATTGGCAGAAAGATCGGGTTGGGCTGGGCAGCATTCCGTTAACTGCATTGAGTTTTCAAGTCGCCAATGCCGGAAGACGAAAATCTACAACCAGTGGATTCTACCAGTTATGACTTACGGTGCCGAGACGCGGGACACTTAAGCTGCGGTTCCACTGAGGCGGAACAAAGACGAGCTGTGCCGCAATTCACCAATTACATGGTTTAAATCCACATCTCTTCTCCACCCCGCACCGTTATTGGTGAATCGCGGCGCAGCTCCTCTCCGCTCCGCCTCAGTGGAACCGCACCTTTACGGTGGGGTTGGTCCATGCTCACAACGTTGCGCAGCGGATAGTGGATAAACTCCGAAAAAGGTTATCTGGCAGAGAACTAGAGCAGGTTGGTCACATCAGCAGAGCAACCGACGCCCGATGGAGCAAACAAGTTCTGGAGTGGAGACCGCGACACGGCAAACATAGGGTATCGACTCACCACTCGCCAAATGCTCCGACGACCTAGAAAAGGCCGTAGACAAGTACTGGATCCGAAAGGAGCAGGACTATGTGTTGTGGTGTAAATTGGGAGAGGCCTACGTCCAGCAGTGAACTACAATAGGCTGATTTGATTGATTTTTATATATTTGAAGTTAAGTTGGGTTGATTTTGAGTTTTAATTTCCATTTCAAAAAGAAAAACAATTTTAGGTTATGCCTCTTTCCAACATCTGAAAAATGTGACAAGTTCCTACCTGTAAGCTTTCTTGATTTCATCGTCAGAAGCACTCTTGTCAATGCCAAGAATTTTATAATAGTCTTTACGCTTAGATTTTTTAAGTGCTATTTTAGCTTCATGCAGCATTTGTTTGTTTTCTTTGCTCTTATCAATCTTGTATAGTTTTTCATAATCTTTCACAGCCTCCTCGAATTCACCGAGTTCAGTGTAACATTTGGCACGTCTCAGTAGAGCCTTTACATAATTTTCATCGAGATCGAGTGCAGCTGTGCAAGCTTCGGCAGCTTCTTTGATCAGCATCAATTTAGCGCACACTGTGGCCTTGTTGAAATATAGCTTGGCATTTACTGTTTTGTTGTTTGGATCAATAGTAAGCGCTTCTTTATATAAAGTGAGAGCTTGTGGCCACCTGCCCATTTTGAAAGCTTCATTCCCTGCAATAAAGAGTATAATTAAGATTGTATACAGACAAGCTTCATAGAATGGTTCGATACAAGTCTGTGTTGATGACAAGAACAAGTAATAAAGTAATAAATAAAGCCGGCCAAGTGCGAGTTGGACTTGCCCATGAAGGGTTTCGTAGCAGCAAGTAACATAATATAAAAGTTCTTATAGTTCGTTGTAACTTTGACTGATGTTTAACACGTTCGCAGTGGTAGTGATTTCACTAACCGGAAATTGCGGTTTATGACGTATTAAAAAAAAACTACTAGCTCTATCTCGTTCAAACTAATTTTCGCTGGTAGTTTTTATGGCAATGTACATCATACATTCTTTTTAGATTTCTCATTCTCTTAGTTTAGAAGTTAGAGGGGGGGGGACACACATTTTTCCACTTTGGAAGTGTCTCTTGCGCAAACTATTCACTTTAGAAAAAAATGATGATAGAAACCTCCATAGCATTTTCGAAGACCTATCTATAGATACCCCACACGTATGGGTTTGATGAAAAAAAAAATTTAGAGTTTCAGTTCAGTGTATGGGGACCCCCAAAATTTGCTGCTTTTTTTCTAGTTTTATATAACAATCTTAATGCGGTTCACAGAATACATCTAGCTATCAAGTTTCAATAGCATAGATCTTATAGCTTCGGAGAAAAGTGGCTGTGACACACGGACGGACAGACAGACGGACAGACAGACAGACAGACATGACGAATCTATAAGGGTTCCGTTTTTGCCATTTGGCTACGAAACCCTAAAAAGTCTGTTGCCGTATATAATTTAAAAGCACTGATCATTTATACCAATTACTATACTTACCTTCTTCTTTCTTCTGCTTTAAAAGTTTAGCTTTTTTATAAATTTCCATAGCTTTTTTATGATCAGGCGCAAGACGTAAAACTTGTTGGAAATGCTTGAAAGCTTGTTCATCTTTATCCTGTAAAAAGAGATTATAAAATGTGAAGAACTTGTTTGATGGCTTACGAAACGAATACACACCAAGTAGAAAATAGCACTAAGAATCCAGGCTGAGATTGAATACTTAGAAAGGACCTGGGACAAAATATCAAAACACTGGTTTAAGATTGGGTCACAAAAAAAAAATACACAGAGAAACCAGTATGCGATGACCAGGTAGATTGCACCAAAGACTTCTATATAAACTGAGGTAGACGCGCCGTACTCTAACAAACGAGATTTCAAAAGCAATCCTCAAACACATACATTGCTAAGACTACACTCACTTATAAATAATATTTACGTAATTGTTTGTCACCACAATAGCAATATACGAATTGAACAAGAGTAAAAGAGAAGGCGTATGGACTCCGATTGCAAGCTGAATGAGTACTCTCGAAGTTTTGACTCACAACAGTGCGAGTAACTTATTGGCGCAGTTTATAGGTTTCAAAAATCGGTGCGTAGGGCATGTCTACCTCAGTTTATATAGAAGTCTTTGGATTGCACAGGGTTTTCGTCAGTAAACGGTAGTACTCAGATCTAAGAAGCTTTGCCACTCTGTTCCGGCTGGTTGATATGAATAGCACAAAGATGACATCATTATTATTGTCTTTTCAGCAAGCATTATTTATTTAAACACACCAATTATTACTGACTTCATACCTCAAAATACAGGCACAGGCCACGAACATAAATCGCCTCGGTGTCAAAACTGTCGAATCGCAATGAGTCATTTGCTATTTCCTGAGCCTCCTGGCAGCGTCCAAGCATAGCCAAACATTCGGCTTTTGTAAGCTTTGCTCTGAAACAAAAATTGTATTATTGCAATATGCCATATATGCCTGGCTATTACAACGCGGAATAACCGGTCCATTTGTAACATCACAGATTGATCTTGAATATATTCTTATTTCATGTATTTCCCTTCCCACCTATTTACCACTTACAATGGCAAATAAAAACCCGTCCCGTTCACAACTTTCGCAGCAGGTGTTCTGGGTACCGCATTGTACAAGAAGTACCTTTTCACACATTAGTGTAACCGACAATAACCTATAGTTACTGTGTAAGCTTTAGCTCATTTAATAACACTCTTAACGGCTGAATGAATCGGGCTGAAATTTGGTGAAGGAATAGATTATAGTCTAGAACAGTGATGGGCAAAGTACGGCCCGCGGGCCACCTCCGGCCCGCGGAAGTATTTCATCCGGCCCGCCAACGGTCCTTCGGCACCTGGTACCTATATGGCCCGCGATAATTATATTTTGCCGGTCCATAGTATGTAGATTCTACTTTGTAGAGCAATAAACACATAGGTGAAGACGGTGAAGCGAACAGACCTTTTTGATGATTAAATTCAATCGCTAACCGAGTTACTGTTGAACACCTTTTAGCGCTGCTAAAGTTACTTCGTTACAAAACAAAACACGAACTTGCATTTGAAATATGAAGTATTTTCCTACGTCCTTACACGTCTACCATGCCATGGCAGGGCCTTGCAAATACCAGTTAAATTCAAATTTTTAACGTTTGTGCAAGTGTGTAAGTTTACTGTATTTTTTTTTATATCTTATGATCAAAAGTTCAGCACAAAATACATTTTTAGGGTTCGGTACCCGAAGGGTAAAAACGGCCCTATTTACGAGACTTTGCCATCCACCTACCTGTTCGTCTGCCCAAAATCATAAAAAAGGGGGAAATTAAGGGGGGCTCCCATACAAAAAAGTTTTTTTTTTTCGTTTTTTTTTTGTACGAAATTCTCTGAGCAAGAATCCGACTCGCACTTGGCCGGTTTTCTATGTTTCTGGCCCTCGCCTGATATTTTTTAATTTTTCTGGCCCCTCGTTAAAAAAGTTTGCCCAACACTGGTCTAGAATATACAAATAGGATATTTCTTATGCCTGGACTACGTTTCCATGGGATGCGAGTGCGGGTACGGGAATAGAATCCAGAATGCCATGTGGGCGGAGCTTGTAGTATAGAAAATATACTAACTTGGTACAAGAGGGACTATAATCTAGGCAGCGGTCCATGCAGAACACCACACGACGGTAGTCGTTAGCTTCCATGGCACGCTGCCCTTCTTCGTGCAATTTGCGCAAAGCTTCGAGCGCGCGACGCTCGCTAGCCGCGCATTCCGCGCCACCTAGCTCTGTGGCACGACGTACAGCTTGCTCGCCGCCAGGCAAATCACCTGAAAGTTCAAAATAATGCTATCTTTATTCTTGATAACATGATTATGCAACACAATATATTAAAACGATAATAAAGGAGGGGAGGGAGAGGAACCCACCTCACACCCTCGATTCGTCAATCCTAACCTACAACAGTTAAGGATAACCACAACTAATTGTAAGGAAGGAATGACGAATTTCACTCCTCAGGAAAGGAAGTTGGATAAAAAAATACCTGTACCCTCCAGATTGTTAATAAGGAGCACTACTCCGCTTAACAACGCGACTAATAAGTTGATATGTGTATTGCCTACACACGAGGCATCGCAGGACTGCATGGCTGCCAAAAAGGCCTTTGAGTCGCCTACTTAAAGTAAGGGGAGTCCGTTTCTACACGGTGATTGGAAGAGCTGTTCGAAATCTACTTCTATTCCAAACCCTAGGGCTGCGGAAGGCGCCTCTGCGTTTGCACGGAGGATTTGCCCTCACGTGCAGACTAGCCATCTGTATGTTGGTTTGCTATTCAGTTGAAGGCGGCAACATCTATTGAAGCATAAGGTCCCAAGTGGTCCGAATTGAGAAGTACATAATAATATGTCTGTCACCCATCTCAGTGGCACTCCTCTAACACAAATACGGTCCTCCTAATATACAGAGCAAAATTATCCATCAATCAGAGTACAATTATCAAGAAATAATAATAAGAATCTTCTTGAGTTAGTATTCACAGACAGATGACAACATACACACATTTACATTAATTATAATAAAACTTAAATCCACAATGA
The DNA here is from genome assembly GCA_933228765.1 of Miltochrista miniata. NCBI lineage: Eukaryota > Metazoa > Arthropoda > Insecta > Lepidoptera > Erebidae > Miltochrista > Miltochrista miniata. The sequence goes on from OW121751.1 coordinate 25,056,004, forward strand.
ACATTTTTCTTACTCATCCCTAAACTGAAAGATTGTTATTACACATTATGTAAATTTTACAGTTAAAGGTCGAAGCGTTGTAATTTATTAACGGCGCCTTGAAAATTTTCAACAGTAGTCACAACTGTGCCTGTACATCTCATCACAGCTTTAGGCTCAGGAACTAGTATGTAGGACAAAAAAGAGCAGGTAACATGTGGGTGTATGTCACCCGTCTCTACTTACCCCTTCGGGATAAAGGTATGTATGTAAATGCATGTATGTATGGGACCTAAATCCCATACTCTGCTAAAAGTAAATTTTATGAAAGGTAATTTTACCAATGCTATATTGATGACAAATTAACCCACTACACAACTCCACACAGTGCTATGGAAATGGCATTGAGAAAGCTAACAGCAAAGAGTCATCATAAAAAAAAGGCTTCAGTCTTGTTTCTTTGATGAGGCATAGGCCTCATCAAAGAAACAAGACATTATGTGATTTGTGCCGAGGGAGACAAAACATATGAAAGCCCATTTGCCTTATAATTTGACAACACTCAGTCTTGTATGGCTGACATATTATAAAATCTCAGTGTTTTTTTGAGATAGTGAATTGTACAAAGCAATTAATTTTAAAATATGGAAAAAGAATTGGTTTCGAGCAGGATTCGAACCTGCATCTTCTCGCATTCCGTGCAAGATGCTTAACCACTTAGCCACCAAAACCTACTCCGAACCAACCAAATTGTCCACCTTATATACGTCTTGGGGCGACGTAGGCGCCATCTACTTGATTTTCTATATTTAAAACTTATGATCAGTTAGCATACTTATTGCTTTTCAAAAATAATCTTAAAATCAAATAATTGTTGTTTAAGTAATCTTCTATCTCAAAATTCCAATTCTGAAACCTTGGACATGGGGATCCTGAAACTTTGGACCATGCCAAAGTTTCAGGATCCAGAGATCATGGTCCAGGAAGGTTTAAATTTAAGTTAAGGTCTTTAAAAGGTTAAATTTCAGGTTTCAAAGTAATTTATTTATAAAATTACATTACTAACAAAAATAAAAAATGTTACTCAAATACAGACTGCAATTTGGAAAGGTTTCTTAGCTAAACACAATTTATTTAATAGACATCATACTCAGGATCTCTGTATAAACAGAATTTTATTAAAATGTGCTGTCAAAAACTTGAAACAGCTTCATCTACTCATCTAGTTATCTGTTCTTATCATCTGATTATCTGTTGATAATACAAAACATCAATTGAAAATCATAATAAGAAATACTATACCTAATGAAATGCAACATTTTGCTATGCGGATATAACCCTTTGTGAAGGTAGAGTCCAATGAGACCGCTGTTTGGGCATCTTCTAAAGCTTTCTTGTACATGCCCAGCATCATATAGCAAGCAGATCTGTTGCCATAATATGCTGCATTCTCCGGGCATAATTGTATAGCTTCATCATACATTGTCAGGGCACCCTTGTAGTTTTTGAATTTATATAAATGGTTTCCACTTTCTTTTTTTTCTTCGGCCATCCTTTATGACAAATATGTGAATTAAAAACACTTAAAAGATATCTTTTCATGTTAAAATTAAATTTTCATTGTTTGTTATTCAGTGCTAAGTTAATTAAAATTTGTCTTGGTTGATTTATTACACATGCCATATTACTAAAATATAGATCCTCATCTATTAAACTGGCACATGTAAGTAAATCTATCTACATCTAGAGTTACACGTGTAGTGGTAATATTTGCATTTCCAAACATTGATACATTGTTAAACTAGTACAAAGGTAGTGCTTTTCAATCAGTATGTAGGTCAAGTGTCAAGGTACCTTCATTTTTTGTATTCATGAAATATAATGAGTAAAATGGGTTGTAGAAAATACAAAAATACGACATCAAATAATATTTATTTTGCCAAAACAGTGAGTTTTCCAGAGTTGTAATTTCATGTCTCAACTTTTGTAAGACTTACCTTTCGGGACTCTTCGGAACTAAACTATCGATGGTTAAATCCAAGTCCACCACATCTGAATCTGCCATTATTGTATTTTATTCAAATTTTTGTAAACAGTAATAATCCAGGAATTTATGCCCTCTATTTTGACGACAAATTCACATCACAAAAGAAATGAAACGGGTTGCCATTTGCCATAGAGAGTAGTAGTAGTAGTTTTATTTATCCATTTTCGGATAGGCAAAGGCAATTTGAGCCATACAGCCAAATCTTGTATATTCAAAAACTCTTCATTTTGCTTTAAAAGTCACAGTCCTCGTCCTCTAAGTCCAGTCAAAGTCAAGTACAGCCCTAAGAGGCCCCCGAGACGATCAATTTTTATTGTCATGCCTTGCCTTGCCTTTACGTGATTGAGATCTCACTTGAAGGATGAATTGACGATACTTGACGCCCATTGAAGGTGCCGTCAAGTGTGGCTCGCACACTTGCCTTTTGGCCCTATTCGCTAGTAGTTTGCATCGGAGCGGAATCTTGAGCTACGGTGAAATTCACCGGTGATTTTGCGAACTCCGGTGATTCCCCAGAGATCTCCGGAGCATCGTGTTTTTATGTACCCTCTGTCCTGTCCTGTCTGATGTATGTCCCTCACCGGGAGCATTCGCGTGTAATGTAACATTACAGCGGTGATGGAGAAGAACCGAGCATTGCAATGCGCAACTTGTAATGATAAAAGAAGAGGTTATATCAGTGAAGGAGGAGAACGAAGCATTACAATGCGCGCCTTGTAATGATACAATCTTTACTAATATTATAAAGAGGAAAGATTTGATTGTTTGTTTGTTTGTTTGTTTGCATCGAATAGGCTCCGGAACTACTTTGAAAAATTCTTTCACTGTTGGGAAGCTACACTCTTTGCGGTAAACATAGGCATAGGCATATTTTATTCCCGTACCTATTCCCACGGAAACGGGAACTACGCGGTTGAAACCGCGTGACGTCCGCTAGTGTGTAATGTTTTGATACAACTTGTAACATTAATGCGCTTTGCGCACCTGGTAATGATACAATGTGTAATGTTTTGATACAACTTGTAACATCAATGCACTTTTATTTGCGGCTGGCCGGCCGCACACTGGTCCGGATTTTAAAATAGGTCGACATACGACCTAAGATGTCAAATGCTATTGGGAATTTTTTTTTTGGATAGGTAGAAGCCGTGAGCCGGTGTAACCCGACGGCCCCTATCTAAAACGTTAAAGTATTCAATCCGATTGACGTTGTCATTTTTGTTTATTTCTAACTGTGAACAAATGATCCACGTGACCTAGTGACTTAGCAGATATAATGTCATGTTGGATATTTTTCTGAGGCTTTTTGGTATGCTGAGTACGAATTTTGGGTTAATTTTGCAATCCAAAATGGCCGCCGTGCCACTGTTGTGAAAATTCATGTTGGATATCGTGTAAGGGGTTTTTTGGTATGCTGAGTACGAATTTCAGGTTAATTTTGCAATCCAAAATGGCCGCCGTGCCACTGTTGTAAAAATTCATATTGGATATCGTATAAGGGGTTTTTTGGTATGCTGAGTACGAATTTTGGGTTATTTTGCAATCCAAAATGGCCGCCTTGCCACTGCTGTAAAATTTCATGTTGGATATCGTATAAGGGGTTTTTTGGTATGCTGAGTACGAATTTCAGGTTAATTTTGCAATCCAAAATGGCCACCGTGCCACTGCTGTAAAATTTCATGTTGGATATCGTATAAGGGGTTTTTTGGTATGCTGAGTACGAATTTTGGGTTATTTTGCAATCCAAAATGGCCGCCTTGCCACTGTTGTAAAATTTCATGTTGGATATCGTATAAGGGGTTTTTTGGTATGCTGAGTACGAATTTTGGGTTAATTTTGCAGTAAAAATGGCCGCCTTGCCACTGTTGTAAAATTTCATGTTGGATATCGTATAAGAGGTTTTTTGGAATGCTGAGTACGAATTTTGGGTTATTTTGCAATCCAAAATGGCCGCCTTATCACTGTTGTAAAATTTCATGTTGGATATCGTATAAGGGGTTTTTTGGTATGCTGAGTACGAATTTTGGGTTAATTTTGCAATACAAAATGGCCGCCTTGCCACTGTTGTAAAATTTCATGTCGGATATCGTATAAGGGGTTTTTTGGTATGCTGAGTACGAATTTTGGGTTATTTTGCAATCCAAAATGGCCGCCTTGCCACTGTTGTAAAATTTCATGTTGGATATCGTATAAGGGGTTTTTTGGTATGCTGAGTACGAATTTTGGGTTAATTTTGCAATACAAAATGGCCGCCTTGCCACTGTTGTAAAATTTCATGTTGGATATCGTATAAGAGGTTTTTTGGAATGCTGAGTACGAATTTCAGGTTAATTTTGCACATCACACGTCCGAGTGTTCGAAGAAAGATAGGTCTGAATTGGCTCGGTGCTGTAACTGTAATGAGCAACATTCAGCCAACCATAGACAATGTGCGGTACGCCTGCAGTACATAGAACGTATTCAACAGAAGAAACTGAAGGAGCAGTGCAAACTGAGTAGGAAGGAGTTCCCACCCGCCGTTCATAAGGTGTTATCAAATTCGAGACCAAACCAAGTCACCAACTTAACTGCACAAGCATGGACTAAAACGGCCGCTGAAGTGGTTAAAACTAAGAAGGCTGACACTCATGAACAGCCTAAACTTACTACTAACGTTATTTGTGACAGCGACGAAGTCACTTCTGAAATATTGGATATTTTGGCTGCTATTCAGAAAGTTAAGAGTCAATATATGCTCTGTTCATCTCCTATTGATAAGGTTATGCTTGTCCTAACACAGTTAGGTCGTTATCTCTCTTAACTTAAAAGCACTACGTCTCCTGTCATGGAATTCCGACGGAATTCGAAACAAAATTGACGAGCTTCTGGATCTTGCGGTAGGTGCCCTATCAGTCGATGTTATTGCTATATCTGAGACCAAACTATCTGTAAATACCAGACTGTCTGCTTCTGGCTATACAATATACCGCCAAGATAAACGACCAAATGGGAAAGGCCAGGGTGTTGCCATAATGGTTTGTAATGATATACCTAATGTTGCTTTGGAAATATCTAGTACAAGGCATATTGAAGCCATTGGTATCAAAATTAGTATTTCGGGGCTGGAGCATATAATTGTTTCTGCATACCAGTCACCTAATTTACCTCTATTGCATGACGATTTAGATATACTGCTAAACCTGGGCCCACGAGTCATAATTATGGGTGATTTTAACGCCAACCATAACTACTGGCATAGTAGTTATACAAATACTCGTGGTCGCAGTTTATTTCGTCATATGTTATTAAACGACTACACCATATATGCTCCAGATACGCCTACTCAAGTTAACTATCGCGTAGATCGAAAACCGTCTAAACCTGACTTAGTAATCGCAAACAACATTAAAGAAATATCTGATGTCGTAACTACTTGTGCTTTGTCGTCTAATCATTTACCATTGTTCTTTGAAGTCGGTGGCATGGTTATTCGCCAGATACCGAAACAGTTTCAGTATGGTTTTGCTAAATGGAAAGAATATCGGTCAACTTTGAATAAAAATATAAGAATCTCTTCTCAAATTTTCAAATCTAATACTGACATCGACAAAGCCGTTGCAAATCTGTCCGACTGTATTATTAATGGCCGTGATGAACATGTTCCAACTGTAAAGACGAAAGAAAACACAAATATACTTCCTTATCAAATAAGGAAACTTATAAGACACAAAAATTATTTACGCCGCGTACAGCAATCTCTCGACAACTACGATGATAAGAAAATCATACGTTGTGAAATTAACTTTTTACAGGTTCGCATAAGGACAGAAATTAAAAAGTACCGTGACCAAATGTGGAACAATGGGCTTGCTAAGGTTGATAATCCTCGCTCCGATATCTGGCGGGTAATAAAATCGATAAAACCCAAAACTAACAATATACCTCCTTTGAAACTTAGTACTACGGTGACAACTACATCAGTTGAGCAACAATGTAATGCACTAGCAAGAACGTTTCGTGATAATATGAAACTCACCACTGATTGGTCTAGTGCCGCGGTTGAAAATATGATATGCACGTCTATGAAAAATCTAAACGATTACACTATCCCTGGACTTTTGCAACCCACTAGACCCATCGAAATTTTGCAATGTATACGCAAACTTAAACGGCGGAAATCACCTGGTGAAGATGACATAAATAATATTCTACTTAAAAATCTTTCACAAAAAGCAATTGTATTAATTTGTAAAATACTTAACGGCTGCTTGTCTCTAGGCTATTATCCGACTGCTTGGAAAATAGCTAAAATAATACCACTCAAAAAGTCGGGCAAAGATGGTACTTTGCAGAGTAGTTACCGACCGATTAGCCTCCTACCCTCCCTTGGTAAACTTCTTGAAAAAAATATTCTTGCTAGACTGTTAGCAGCCTCTAAACACATATTAATTAATGAACAGTTTGGATTTCGTGAATCACATTCTACAGTTCATCAATTGGCTCGAGTATCAGAACATATTTCTCATCATCTTAACCTAAAGCAATCTACAGGAATGTTCTTACTTGATATAGAAAAAGCCTTTGATACTGTGTGGCACGAGGGCCTTTTACACAAGCTGATCACATCCACCATACCGTTACATTTGGTAAAAATCATCCAATCTTATCTGGCCAATCGGGAGTTTTCAGTTCATATTGGTAACATCAAATCCATGCGTCAATCGGTACCCGCCGGTGTTCCTCAGGGAACAGTCCTCGGCCCGTTTTTATTCCTGATTTATATCAATGATATTCCCGTCCAAACGCGTACCAGCTTAGCGTGTTTTGCTGACGACACTGCTTCCTACACATCATCGGATGATACTGATCTCATCATAAGTCGTTTGCAGTTGTCTTTAGACTTGCTTCATTCCTTTTTTACAAAGTGGAAGCTAAAGTTGAATGCAGCCAAGACGGAAGCAATATTATTTACAGGTCAGCGCAAAATACCAAACAGAAAGCTGAAAATATCGGGTCACATGATTCCTTGGAGTAATGCGGTGCGCTATTTGGGTGTAACTATGGACTGCAAGTTGAACTGGACGAAACATGTATCAAAAATACGAGTAACAGGTGCACAAGCACTAGGTGCCTTAAGTCCCGTGTTAAATCGTAAAAGCAACCTTAGCCCCCAAACAAAATTAAAAATCTACACCACACTTGTTAGACCTTGTTTAACATACGCTTGTCCTGTATGGAGCAGTACTTGTACATCTAACTATGACTCTCTACAAACTATTCAAAATAAAGCAGTCAAAATTGCATATAACACTCCGTTTAAGACTAACCTTAAAAATCTACATATAACTAAAAATATGCCATTACTAAAATCATTTGTTATTAATTTAACAATTAAGTTTTACAAGACCACTAAAACACATGAAAATAGTTTGGTCTCAAATATCTGCAAATTGTCAATTTCAAACCTACCATATATCGATAGGTACGACGCTTGCCGCTTGTCCCAGCACTATTATTTGTTCCCCCACTGAGCGCGCGACAGTGCTGCGAGCTGCGAGTCATAACGACCATTTTAAATGACCTACTGTGTTAGTGATAGACTCCCCGCTAATGTCCATACCTTTATACCAGCGGGAGGTGAGGTAGCTCGCTCACTGCTGTGAGACTGGCTGCGTTTTTAAGATAGGTTGTTTCATAAAAATAAAAATATAAAATCTCAATATACCTCCAACATGCAATATGTTTACTTTTGTTTTAAAAAGAATTGCACGTCGTTGAAAGTGTTAATTAATTGTTATACTGTATACAATTATCTGTAGAAAAGTGAAACTAGCACTAAAGGTTCACTAATAGTTTGTTATTTTATTTTACCACTATGTGAATTATAAAGTTCAGTTCTCAACAGTAACGGAAAAAAAAGGATATAACTAGCTTTCAAAGGCGCTAATAAGCCTGCATAAAGTATGTAAGTACCTATGTTTAGTATTGTAAGTAAACACTGTACATACTTAGTAATTACTACTTTGTATACCTTTTATGTTTAATAAAGACCCTTAAAAAACAAAACAGGTTAATTTTGCAATCCAATATGGCCGCCGCGCCATAATCACAACATTTCATGATGAGTATCGTTAAAGGGATTTTTTGAAATGCTGAGCACCATTTTCGCCTAACTAGTAAATTTTAATAATTTGCTTATTAAGTTTAGGCTTTCTAAACTAGCAATGCGAAAATACTATGACAAAAGGTCCTTATTGTAAAATTAAGGTCTATTACATTAAACCTTCCTACTACAGACCGCATCACCACCTTCATGGCTGCTGACTTCTGGCCGAGAGGGGTGAAGTATCGGCGCTTCAGAGGACGTCTGCTGACACGGGACACCCCGCACGTCGACGTCAGTGCGTGTCAATTAGGTTAAGTTATATGTATATGTATTTTTAGTATTAAGTTTTTTTTTTATACCACTAGAGTGGCAGACAAGCATACAGCCCCCCCAGATGTACCGATGGTCAAGGCAGCCTATGGCGGTTCGCAACACCAGAGGCGCCACAATCGCGCTGCCTAAGGTATGTATCTATGAGCCGTAGAGTAAGTTGAAAATATCTGTAACTGTCTCTAATATTGCTTAAAATAAAGATTTATTATTATTATTCCATTTATTTTTTATTCTTAACATATTGTCTTACATTTTTAAATAAATAATGCTTACAAAAATAAAAATCTATTTAAAAATATAAAAAAATAGTGTCCCACCGGCATCGGGTGCAGGGACCAAGCTACCGGTGGTTAGGGCTTCAGAGACAGGAACCTCCTCAAAATGCGTGCCGTGTCAAGAAGTACTGCCTTCTGTATCAGGCCCTTGAACCAGCCGTCTAACGAGAGCCTCTTCAGATGGTTATCGAGGCTCTTTGCCATCAAACCGTGGACCGAAACGATAATTGGAACAATAATTGCCAAATCAACATGCCACATGTCAACAACTTCATGAGCCAAATCCAAATATTTAATTTCTTTTTCCTTTTCTGCTTTAAAGAGGTTGTCATCATGAGGATTGCTGATATCGATAATTATTGCGAGGCGTTCCAATCGATCTATCATCACTATATCAGCTGCTGATGTATAATCTTGGCCACTTGGTTATGTCTGTGCAAATATTCTCCATTGGCAAGACGAGAACAACCAGAAACTATATGTCTAAGGGCGAGGCCGCACTTGCGGTTATCGCGGCGGTTTCTAACCTCAAAATATCAAAACATTGACTTGATTTCATTGATTTTGACAGTTTGATGACATTTTGAGGTTAGAAACCGCCGCGGAAAAACGCAAATGCTGCCTCGCACTAAGTGATTCTCGGGACAATGACATGCCCGACAGATGTCAATTGTACCATCTTTCAGAATATGTTTCCGGTAGTTCTTCGTCATAACAACTTCGTCCATTATGGCAAAGACAAAATCTTCGGTTTCTCCGAAAAGATTACCGAACTGTAGCCAAGATACGGACGCTTTTAAATCAATGTCAGGTCCATTTAATGCCCGATAAAAACGTCCATGTAGCAGCTTGCTTTTCCATACCTCTTTGCGATCTTCAGTACTAAGTACTACAGTTTGCATTTTAAGTTCATTTTTTCCAAGATTTAGTAGGTAATAATACAATTTTTACTTTTAGTATTTCTAGATCTGTTCAGTGCGAACGTGCGTGGCGTGACATCGCGGGCGCCATCTGAAAATCAGCGCTCCGCATCCTATGTCATTGGCAGAGGATGCGCAGCATTTATGCTGAGATGGCGACCCATTTAAGATGCGCACACTTGTTTTTTTGTTCATAAGATTTATGCATGCTATTGTTTTATTTTGTGTAAATGTGCGTGTCATAAATAAATGTATTTTCTTTCTTTCTTTCTTTCTTTGCGCCAGTTCTCTCTGCCCATAGCAAGCGGGGTGAGTCCCGTGTCCACTGCGACCACATTACGGTGCATATTGGTGTCTGTTTTCAGAAAGAATTCCCTAAGATTGTATACCTCGCGGTTATGGAGGGTCTTAGCATTTAAAAAGCCTCGACCCCCACATTTCCCCGATCATCTGTAATGAGATTGTACCTCATTACCTTAGACCATATAACACGGGACTAGCCTTTGCGAACCACCGCATACAAAAATATTCTGCCAGTTTTCATACAAGTGAAGGGGGAAACACAAAGACATATAAAATTTCATTGCATTTAAAAATGTATTAATCGACAAACGCGTAATGGCTGTTGTGTGTTAATTGTTATTGTACAGTCAACTACAATGTAAAGTACTAGTTTAATCATATAAAATGATGTACTGATGTACAGGCTTTTCATAAAGCCAAAAGACCAAATGGTCATGTGCAATGGCAGAAAACATTGCTTAAGTAAGGCGCATCCTGTGGTTAGATGATCTAAGCTCATTACAGATGATCGGGGATGATGCATCCGGAATGCAGTCAACAGTGTTCTTACTCTTCTATCAATTTTATTGAGTTCAGTCTGAGTCCATCTGAGTATACCAAAAGAGTACATTAGGACTGGCATGACCCACCCATTAAAGGCGTGCAGCTTGTTACCGCCTGATAAAAGTCTTTTTATTACTTTTTTCAGGCGGCCAAAGAAACGCTCCTGTAATGTCTCTTTCATGCTAGTATCAGAAATTCCTAATGCTTGTGATATACCCAGATATTTGTAAGTTTCGGTTGCAGAAAGACAGTTTAGCTTAGTGGAATCTGAAAGTTCTACCCCATCAGATTCCACTATCACACCTCTTTTAACATGCATGACTGCACACTTGTCCACCCCAAATTTCATCCTGATGGCTCTACTGAAAGTTTCTGTTACTCCCAGTAAATCCATCAGTTGCAATTTAGTGTGGGCAAATAATTTGAGGTCATCCATGTAAAAGAGGTGCGATATAACCCCACCATCTTTGCGCAACCGATAGCCTAACCCAGAACTCTCTAGCATAGTACTGAGAGGATTTAGAGCTAGACAAAACCACAACGGACTCAGACTGTCCCCTTGAAATATTCCCCGCTTGATACTAATTGGTGCACCATTATTGCAAAACCGACGACACCCTGGATAGCAAAGGACTGTTTTCCACTGCCCCATACATGCCCTCAAGAAAGTACACAGAGTTGTATCAGTTTTATACAGCTCAAGTACCTTCAGAAGCCATGTATGTGGCACTGAATCAAAGGCCCTCTTATAATCTATCCAACATGTTGCCAGATTTTTGCGATTACGACGCACCTGTTGGCTGATGGTCATATCGATTAAAAGGAGTTGCTTAGTGCCACGGGCCCCACTTTTACATCCATTTTGAGAGATTGATATTATCGAATGTTTTTCTATGTGTTTAGTAATTTTGACTCTCAAAATGGATGTTAAAAGTTTATATACTGTATTTCAATAGCTTTGCGCAAAAATGTAAACAAACACATTTGATCCTATAAATCCATAGTTACTTGCAATTGAGTATTCCAGTATCCAAGAGTCATACAGTGTTTTTACAATCATTTTGACACCAAATAACTTCTATATGATAGTTTATTTTCATTTAAAATACCTTATTCAGGATATTAAAAAAAATAATGTTTTGTCATACTATATTTTTCTACTCATCTGTCTTAGAGAACGCTTGTCAAAACATGACAATGTTTACATTATTGCCAGATCGGGCAGGATTGGACTATAGACAGTTGGTAAACATGTAATGGGTTTATAATTTTTGGGATCCGTAGCACTACCAGATTTGTAGAGTAAGTGAGTTAAACCAGTAGTCATAAAATCGGGTAGTGAACCCATATCTAGGGATGATTGAAATTGTGATGCTAAACGGCCATGTGAGCTGCGGAACCATTTTAACCAGAAATTATGCAGTCCGCCCAGTCCCGCTGATTTCCAATTCGGGAGCGAACGAACTGCACAAGCAACATCTTCTGCATCTATATAAACTGGTTCCATATCCGTTATATTCTCACATGACCGTTCAACATCTCTCATCCAATCACCCTCAGTATGATCAACAGGTCTTGACCAGAGGTTCCTCCAAAATGCATTACTAGTATCATCATCTAGGTAAGTTACGTCATTAACCTCTGGAAGATATGGGGTTAAACAGTTCCTGTAAACCCACTTCTCGTTTTTTTGGAACATACGATTCTGGTTAAATCGATCTACTCGCACTTTGTAGCGTCTAACCTTTTGTTTCAGAAGATCGATGCGCTCTGTGACACATGATGCGTATCTTTGAGGACTTATGTTAGTCCCAAAGAACGCTTGTTTCACAAAGCGCATCACCTTCGGACGGGTATTACCCGACCTGAAACATATAAGTTTCCCGATGAGTGCCCTGGCCTCGGAAATACGCCTCTCAATCCTACACTGCCAAGTAGGTTTTGCAGACCTAGGTCGAGTAGCAGTTTCATTTGTGTAAAATTTAACCTTAGCTACTCGACAAGCTGCAACCGCCGCACAGCACAGGATTGAGTGCGTATCACTAAGATCTTCACTATTGTCCAGATATTGGTACAATAGTGAATCCAGGGCACACACCAGAGCCCGATTTCTTTTATGCATGGGCATACGAGGAAGACGTGGTCTACAATCTGCACTTGCGAACCAATATTCAACAATCGCATCTTCCAAAGCACTCCTTAATCGATTCTCACATTGGGTACTTACGGATATAGTCTCATCATCAACAACTTCCTCAGCAACTACAGGTGTACTAACTGGTGGTGTACGAATTTGTGACGAGGTACACACAACTTGCGACGAAGTAGTAGCCTCTCAAGTGTCGGACTATCAAGCTTATTACAACGCTGGATAGCCCGCACCTGATCCGATAATCGCTGTGCTGACACGTTGACAGCTGGTTCAAGTTCCTGAAATACAGAAAGTAAACGGCCACGGTACGCAGTGAGGTTAGCACCTAGCTCTGAAGCCGCAAAATATGCCCGCATTACGTTTTCATTAATTTCTTTAGTCCACTTCATGCGGTGCACATTACCACCGGCAGCGGGGGCCCTATTCGAGGCCGGTGGACCTCGGGGTCCCAAGCTAGCTGGCGGCCGGCCTCTCCCCTGCCGACGTACAGGTAGTGGCGACGTCGGTGGGGAGAAATACTCGTCACTGCTACTGGTGGAGCTCGACATTTCGCAGGCAGGTAAAGCAGTATCCTTAGGGTGCGAAGTGGAGCCGCCTGACGAGTCCGGGGATGGTGTGAGTGCATTTTGTCTGCTTTTGACCCTAGTCAACATGATTTTTCCATTTAATTTGTATCCATTTTCGTGTTATTTTTCAATTGACATTTGCATCTGTCATGTCATTATAATATTGTAGTATTTTTCCAAAATTTCCATAGTATTTCTTTAAAACGGCTGACCTCTGGGGAATTTCAGTACATTTAGTTAATTCGTTAATTGAAATGGTTGCCCCTGAATTATCAATAATATTTAATCATTGTGTTGATAGTGGTGTGTTTCCTGACTTAATGAAGTTTAGTAAAATAACTCCTCTGTTTAAATCGGGTAGCACCTCGGATCCGTCCAATTTTCGTCCTATTTCTGTACTACCCACGTTTAGTAAAATCTTTGAAAAGGTAATGCTTAATCAAATGCAAAATCATTTTAATACAAATAAACTATTCCATACTAAACAATTCGGTTTCACGCGCGGTCGGTCTACCACGGATGCTGGAATCAAATTATTAGAGTGTATATATGAGGCCTGGGAGGAGTCGTATGATGCTTATGGTGTATTCTGCGACTTATCTAAGGCCTTTGACTGCGTCGAGCATCAGACTTTAATTCAAAATCTTGATCATTATGGGATCCAGGGGACGGCCTTGGATTTAATTAGTTCTTACCTAAGAGATAGAGTACAGAGAGTAGTTATAAATGGTAAACAGTCACATGGTTCTGCTGTAACAATGGGGGTGCCTCAGGGTTCAATTCTGGGACCTTTTCTATTTTTAGTGTACATAAATGATCTCCCTCACCTTATAAGAGACGATCACGAGGTAGTTTTGTTTGCTGATGACACATCTTTAATATTTAAAGTTGAACGTGGACAACGCAATCTTGACGAAGTAAACAATGCCCTCTCTAGGGTAGTCCACTGGTTTAACGCAAATAATTTATTGTTAAATGAAACTAAAACAAAATGTATTAGATTCACCTTGCCAAATGTTAGGCTCGTTAACACCAGTATTAGGATTAGGGATGATCAAGTAGAATTGGTCGATGAAACTGTCTTTCTGGGCATAAAGTTAGACTCCAACTTGCAGTGGGGGCCTCATATCGAGAAAGTCTCGGGCAGACTGAGCTCTGCAGCCTATGCCGTTAAAAAGATCCGACAACTGAGAGACATTAGAACAGCGCGTCTTGTCTACTTTAGCTATTTCCACAGTGTCATGACCTATGGCACACTATTATGGGGTAACGCTGCCGACATCGAATGTATCTTTGTGTTGCAGAAAAGGGCTGTCCGGGCTATCTATGGTATGGGGTTTCGGGAGTCTTTAAGAGAAAAGTTTAAGGATATCAACATCCTTACTGTGTATTCACAGTACATATATGAAAACTTATTATATACTCATAAAAATAATAGTAAATTTATTAAAAATAGTGATATCCATAACCTAAACTTAAGAAATAAGGATAAATTGGCTGTACCTAGATTTAGGCTTAATAAAATAAGCAATTCTTTTGCGGGCAATTGTATTCGAATGTACAATACATTGCCGACAGCCGTAACAGGTTTGTCAGTTAATAAATTTAAAAACCTAATAAAACTTAAATTGTGCCAGAAAGCTTATTATAGCATTAAAGACTTTTTAGAAGACAAGGCTGCCTGGCAGTGACACGAATTGCTCCTTTCTACATTTAAAAAAAAAAACTGTATTAGATACTAAGATGAATTAAGAGGGACCAGACTGAGTTTCTTGGGGTGTTCTTTTCAGTCTGTAGCATTTCCGAAACCCCGGTAGAGTCACAAAAATTTTGACAAACCTAAATAATTTTTTTAAAAATTTCAAAGGGAATAAATTTTATTTTATTTATTTATTTTATTTTTCCATTAAATATTGAAATTATAGGTTCTATTACTTCTATTCTTGATTTTCTGAAATATTTATAGTAAATATTCGCTGTTTTATGAATAAAATTTAATAAAAATATTTCAGTTGAAAAAATATCTGCTGACTCTGGTAGTGTTATTATTATTATTATTACATTAAAATAGTACTCAGCCTAAAAAAGCTCATGAACGATACCCATCATGAAATTTTGTGATTACGGCGCGGCGGCCATATTGGATTGCAAAATTAACCTGAAATTCGTACTCAGCATACCAAAAAACCCCTTATACGGTATCCAACATGAAATTTTACAATGGTGGCGCGGCAGCCATTTTGGATTGCAAAATTAACCCGAAATTCGTACTTAGCATACCAAAAAACCCCTTATATAATATCCAATATGAAATTTGACAGCAGTGGCACGGCGGCCATTTTGGATTGCAATATTAACCTGAAATTCGTACTCAGCATACCAAAAAACCCCATAAACGATATCCAACATGAAAATTTACAACGGTAGTGGGGCGGCCTTTTTGGATTGCAAAATTAACCCAAAATTCGTACTCAGCATACCAAAAATCCCCTTATACGGTATCCAACATGAAATTTTACAACGGTGGCGCGGCAGCCATTTTGGATTGCAAAATTATCCCGAAATTCGTACTTAGCATACCAAAAAACCCCTTATATGATATCCAATATGAAATTTGACAGCAGTGGCACGGCGGCCATTTTGGATTGCAATATTAACCTGAAATTCGTACTCAGCATACCAAAAAACCCCTTATACGATATCCAACATGAAATTTTACAACAGTGATAAGGCGGCCATTTTGGATTGCAAAATAACCCAAAATTCGTACTCAGCATTCCAAAAAACCTCTTATACGATATCCAACATGAAATTTTACAACAGTGGCAAGGCGGCCATTTGTATTGCAAAATTAACCCAAAATTCGTACTCAGCATACCAAAAAACCCCATAAACGATATCCAACATGAAAATTTACAACGGTGGTGGGGCGGCCTTTTTGGATTGCAAAATTAACCCAAAATTCGTACTCAGCATACCAAAAAACCCCTTATACGGTATCGAACATGAAATTTTACAACGGTGGCGCGGCAGCCATTTTGAATTGCAAAATTAACCTGAAATTCGTACTCAGCATGCCAAAAATCTCGTTATACGATAACCAACATGAAATTTTACAACGGTGGTGCGGCGGCCATATTGGATTGCAATATTAACCTGAAATTCGTACTCAGCATACCAAAAAACCCCATAAACGATATCCAACATGAAAATTTACAACGGTGGTGGGGCGGCCATCTTGGATTGCAAAATTAACCCGAAATTCGTACTCAGCATACCAAAAACCCCTTATACGATACCCATCATGGAATTTTGTGATAATGGCGCGGCGACCATATTGGATTGCAAAATTATCATGTGATTCGTACTCAGCATACCAAAAAATCCCTTAAACGATACCCATCATGATATTATGTGAATACATCGCAGCGGCCATATTGGATTGCAAAATTATCATGTTATTCGTACTCAGCATACCAAAAAACCCCTTAAACGATACCCATCGGGAAATTTTGTGATGACGGCGCGGCGGCCATATTGGATTGCAGAATTATCAACTGATTCGTACTCAGCATACCAAAAATCCCCTTAAACGATACCCATCATGATATTTTGTGATTACGGCGCAGCGGCCATATTGGATCGAAGCCGCGACCTCTTGATTAAAAGACAGTATTTTTACCTCCGAACCAAACAGGTCGTCTAATATATATAGGTAAACTATTATCTAAATAATATTGTATACATTCTTGGACGCTGATCGATTCCGCAACTTTTTTGAATTTGACGTTTTGAAGTTTTCCGATTGCAAAATAAATAAAAACTTGTCATTCCGGGGGTGCTTTTAGCGCTCGCCCCGCGCTTGGCCGCTCTCTATCCCCTCTGCTTACAGAGCGGCATCCGACAGTGGACCGACGGAATCAGCACTTCCAACTCCATTAGGATTTAAGGGGGGGGGGGGCAGTCCATCAAGCCCCCCCCGTGGAGAGTCCCGATGATGTAACGGGCCGCAGTGATTTATCCACCGGCCTATCCTGCGAACCGGTTAAGGCGAGGTTGAACACCGCGGGGTTTAGTGGGTAGGACGGTACCATGTTGACCGCGAGTCCCACATAAAGCCGCCTTGCTCCCCTGAAACAAGGCGGCGAAGTGCCTAATCTGCAGTCCCCGCGTTAAAAAAAAAAATAAAAATAAAAACTTGTCTAGTCCCGTCAGTTCACATCAATCGACAGTGCATCAAGTGCCGTTTTTTTTTTAATACGCTCTTTTCTACTTCAATTCCCATCAAACCGTAGATTTATTGATGATAGCGTCAAGTCTAAGTGGTAAACGGTCAATAACTTGACTCAAGCACGTAGACTTGTCATGCCCAATTGACCGTGTCGGGTGCCCTAGATGTCAAATGCTATTGGGAATTTTTGAAGTGAAATTTCTTTATCGGCGTTGGAAAAAAATTTGCGTCACGTCACGTCACGTCACGATTTTTGGTTACGCGCCATCTTTGTTCTGTTCCCCACCACGGTGGATTCGAATTAAGAGTACTTTATCCAGGGATAGCATGTCATTTAAGGGTTTTTGGACTTTTGGACTTTTGGGCTCTTGGACTTTTGGACTTTTGGATGGGACATTGGTACTTTGGGTCTTTGGGACTTTGGAACTTTGAGACTTTGGGACTTTGGGACTTTTGAACTTTTGAACTTTTGGACTTTGGGACTTTGGGACTTTTGGACTTTGGGACTTTGGGACTTTGGGACTTTGGGACTTTGGGACTTTGGGACTTTGGGACTTTGGGACTTTGGGACTTTGGGACTTTGGGACTTTGGGACTTTGGGACTTTGGGACTTTGGGACTTTGGGACTTTGGGACTTTGGGACTTTGGGACTTTGGGACTTTGGGACTTTGGGACTTTGGGACTTTGGGACTTTGGGACTTTGGGACTTTGGGACTTTGGGACTTTGGGACTTTGGGACTTTGGGACTTTGGGACTTTGGGTCTTTGGGACTTTGGGACTTTGGGACTTTGGGACTTTGGGACTTTGGTACTTTGGGTCTTTGGGACTTTGGGACTTTGGAACTTTGGAACTTTGGGACTTTGGGACTTTGGGACTTTGGGACTTTGGGACTTTGGGACTTTGGGACTTTGGGACTTTGGGACTTTTGGACTTTTGGGCTTCTGGTCTTTTGGATGGGACCTTGGTACCTTGGGACTTTTGGACTTTGGGACTTTTGGACTTTTGGACTTTTGGACTTTTGGACTTTTGTACTCTTGGACTTTGGACTTTTGGACTTTTGGACTTTTGGACTTTTGGACTTTTGGACTTTTGGACTTTTGGACTTTTGGACTTTTGGACTTTTGGACTTTTGGACTTTGGGACTTTGGGACTTTCGGACTTTTGGGCTTCTGGTCTTTTGGATTGGACCTTGGTACTTTGGGTCTTTGGGCCTTTTGGACTTTGGGACTTTTGGACTTTTGGACTTTTGGACTTTTGGACTTTTGGACTTTTGGACTCTTGGACTTTTGGACTTTTGGACTTTTGGACTTTTGGACTTTTGGACTTTTGGACTTTTGGACTTTTGGACTTTTGGACTTTTGGACTTTTGGACTTTTGGACTTTTGGACTTTTGGACTTTTGGACTTTTGGACTTTTGGACTTTTGGACTTTGGACTTTTGGACTTTCGGAGTTTTGGACTTTTGGACTTTTGGACTTTAGGACTTTTGGACTTTGGACTTTTGGACTTTTGGACTTTTGGACTTTTTGGACTTTTAGACTTTTAGACTTTGGGACTTTGGGACTTTGGGACTTTGGGACTTTGGGACTTTGGGACTTTGGGACTTTGGGACTTTGGGACTTTGGGACTTTGGGACTTTGGGACTTTGAGACTTTGGGACTTTGGGACTTTTGGACTTTGGGACTTTGGGACTTTAGGACTTTTGGCCTTTGGGACTTTGGGACTTTTGGTCTTTTGGTTGGGATCTTGGTACTTTGGGTCTTTGGGACTTTGGAACTTTGGGACTTTGGGACTTTGGGACTTTGGGACTTTGGGACTTTGGGACTTTGGGACTTTGGGACTTTTGGACTTTTGTACTTTTGTACTTTTTGACTTAATTTAAGGTGAGGTGAAATTAAGTTTATGAAGAAGTTTCACTTCTTACGTGTGTACACTAAGTACACGCAATTTTTTTTTTGGATAGGTAGAAGCCGTGAGCCGATGTAACCCGACGGCCCCTATCTAAAACGTTAAAGTATTCAATCCGATTGACGTTGTCATTTTTGTTTTATTTCTAACTTTGAACAAATGATCCACGTGACCTAGTGACTTAGCAGATATAATGTCATGTTGGATATTTTTCTGAGGCTCTTTGGTATGCTGAGTACGAATTTTGGGTTAATTTTGCAATCCAAGATGGCCGCCACACCACCGTTGTAAAATTTCATATTGGATACCGTATAAGGGGTGTTTTGGTATGCTGAGTACGAATTTTGGGTTATTTTGCAATCCAAAATGGCCGCCTTGCCACTGTTGTAAAATTTCATGTTGGATATCGTATAAGGGGTTTTTTGGTATGCTGAGTACGAATTTCAGGTTAATTTTGCAATCCAAAATGGCCACCGTGCCACTGCTGTAAAATTTCATGTTGGATATCGTATAAGGGGTTTTTTGGTATGCTGAGTACGAATTTTGGGTTATTTTGCAATCCAAAATGGCCGCCTTGCCACTGTTGTAAAATTTCATGTTGTATATCGTATAAGGGGTTTTTTGGTATGCTGAGTACGAATTTTGGGTTAATTTTGCAATACAAAATGGCCGCCTTGCCACTGTTGTAAAATTTCATGTTGGATATCGTATAAGAGGTTTTTTGGAATGCTGAGTACGAATTTTGGGTTATTTTGCAATCCAATATGGCCGCCGCGCCGTAATCACAACATTTCATGATGAGTATCGTTAAAGGGATTTTTTGAAATGCTGAGTACCATTTTCGCCTAACTAGTAAATTTTAATAATTTGCTTATTAAGTTTAGGCTTTCTAAACTAGCAATGCGAAAATACTATGACAAAAGGTCCTTATTGTAAAATTAAGGTCTATTACATTAAACCTTCCTACTACAGACCGCATCACCACCTTCATGGCTGCTGACTTCTGGCCGAGAGGGGTGAAGTATCGGCGCTTCAGAGGACGTCTGCTGACACGGGACACCCCGCCCCGCGACACGTCGACGTCAGTGCGTGTCAATTAGGTTAAGTTAAAAAAAAACCTTAATACTAAAAATACATATACATATGTATATGTATTTTTAGTATTAAGGTTTTTTTTTTATACCACTAGAGTGGCAGACAAGCATACAGCCCCCCCAGATGTACCGGTGGTCAAGGCAGCCTATGGCGGTTCGCAACACCAGAGGCGCCACAATCGCGCTGCCCAAGGTATGTATCTATGAGCCGTAGAGTAAGTTAAAAATATCTGTAACTGTCTCTAATATTGCTTGAAAATAAAGATTTATTATTATTATTCCATTAATTTTTTATTCTTAACATATTGTCTTACATTTTTAAATAAATAATGCTTACAAAAATAAAAATCTATTTAAAAATATAAAAAAATAGTGTCCCATCGGCATCGGGTGCAGGGACCAAGCTACCGGTGGTTAGGGCTTCAGAGACAGGAACCTCCTCAAAATGCGTGCCGTGTCAAGAAGTACTGCCTTCTGTATCAGGCCTTTGAACCAGCCGTCTAACGAGAGCCTCTTCAGATGGTTATCGAGGCTCTTTGCCATCAAACCGTGGACCGAAACGATAATTGGAACAATAATTGCCAAATCAACATGCCACATGTCAACAACTTCATGAGCCAAATCCAAATATTTAATTTCTTTTTCCTTTTCTGCTTTAAAGAGGTTGTCATCATGAGGAATGCTGATATCGATAATTATTGCGAGGCGTTCCAATCGACCTATCACCACTATATCAGCTGCTGATGTATAATCTTGGCCACTTGGTTATGTCTGTGCAAATATTCTCCATTGGCAAGACGAGAACAACCAGAAACTATATGTCTAAGGGCGAGGCCGCACTTGCGGTTATCGCGGCGGTTTCTAACCTCAAAATATCAAAACATTGACTTGATTTCATTGATTTTGACAGTTTGATGACATTTTGAGGTTAGAAACCGCCGCGGAAAAACGCAAATGCGGCCTCGCACTAAGTGATTCTCCGGGACAATGACATGCCCGACAGATGTCAATTGTACCATCCTTCAGAATATGTTTCCGGTAGTTCTTCGTCATAACGACTTCGTCCATTATGGCAAAGACAAAACCTTCGGTTTCTCCGAAAATATTACCGAACTGTAGCCAAGATACGGACGCTTTTAAATCAATGTCAGGTCCATTTAAGGCCCGATAAAAACGTCCATGTAGCTGCTTGCTTTTCCATACCTCCTACACCTACCTACTACAGGTTTGCGCCAGTTCTCTCTACCCATAGCAAGCGGCGTGAGTCCCGTGTCCACTGCGACCACATTACGGTGCATATTGGTGTCTGTTTTCAGAAAGAATTCCCTAAGATTGTATACCTCGCGGTTATGGAGGGTCTTAGCATTTAAAAAGCCTCGACCCCCACATTTCCCTGATCATCTGTAATGAGGTTGTACCTCATTACAGATGATCGGGGATGATGCATCCGGAATGCAGTCAACAGTGTTCTTACTCTTCTATCAATTTTATTGAGTTCAGTCTGAGTCCATCTGAGTATACCAAAAGAGTACATTAGGACTGGCATGACCCACCCATTAAAGGCGTGCAGCGTGTTACCGCCTGACAAAAGTCTTTTTATTACTTTTTTCAGGCGGCCAAAGAAACGCTCCTGTAATGTCTCTTTCATGCCAGTATCAGAAATTCCTAATGCTTGTGATATACCCAGATATTTGTAAGTTTCGGTTGCAGAAAGACAGTTTAGCTTAGTGGAATCTGAAAGTTCTACCCCATCAGATTCCACTATCACACCTCTTTTAACATGCATGACTGCACACTTGTCCACCCCAAATTCCATCCTGATGGCTCTACTGAAAGTTTCTGTTACTCCCAGTAAATCCATCAGTTGCAATTTAGTGTGGGCAAATAATTTGAGGTCATCCATGTAAAGGAGGTGCGATATAACCCCACCATCTTTGCGCAACCGATAGCCTAACCCAGAACTCTCTAGCATAGTGCTGAGAGGATTTAGAGCTAGACAAAACCACAACGGACTCAGACTGTCCCCTTGAAATATTCCCCGCTTGATACTAATTGGTGCACCATTATTGCAAAACCGACGACACCCTGGATAGCAAAGGACTGTTTTCCACTGCCCCATACATGCCCCACAGAAGGGTACACAGAGAAAGTACAAGTACACAGAGTTGTATCAGTTTTATACAGCTCAAGTACCTTCAGAAGCCATGTATGTGGCACTGAATCAAAGGCCTTCTTATAATCTATCCAACATGTTGCCAGATTTTTGCGATTACGACGCACCTGTTGGCTGATGGTCATATCGATTAAAAGGAGTTGCTTAGTGCCACGGGCCCCACTTTTACATCCATTTTGAGAGATTGATATTATCGAATGTTTTTCTATGTGTTTAGTAATTTTGACTCTCAAAGTGGATGTTAAAAGTTTATATACTGTATTTCAATAGCTTTGCGCAAAAATGTAAACAAACACATTTGATCCTATAAATCCATAGTTACTTGCAATTGATTATTCCAGTATCCAAGAGTCATACAGTGTTTTTACAATCATTTTGACACCAAATAACTTCTATATTGTCGCGAAGATCTGATAATCTTGCGAAGTTCTGAAGTTATACTCCATGGAGATTGCTACCTCCATGGTAAATATTCCGTCCTATTATTAATTTGAAAAAAGAGAAAAAATGATTGGTTTGTGGGTTGTTTTATTGGGTTCATATTAATTCCGATAAATTCACTAAATGCTGTGCTGTTTACGTCCAGAGATGTTCTTGCTTGCTTTATCTGTAACAAAAAAAATTGCGTGTACTTAGTGTACACACGTAAGAAGTGAAACTTCTTCATAAACTTAATTTTCATCTCACCTTAAATTAAGTCAAAAAGTACAAAAGTACAAAAGTACGAAAGTCCAAAAGTCCAAAAGTCCAAAAGTCCAAAAGTCCAAAAGTCCAAAAGTCCAAAAGTCCAAAGTCCAAAGTCCAAAAGTCCAAAAGGCCAAAAGTCCAAAAGTCCCAAAGTCCCAAAGTCCCAAGGTCTCAAGGTCCCAAAGTCCCAAAGTCCCAAAGTCCCAAAGTCCCAAAGTCCCAAAGTCCCAAAGTCCCAAAGTCCCAAAGTCCCAAAGTCCCAAAGTCCCAAAGTCCCAAAGTCCCAAAGTCCCAAAGTCCCAAAGTCCCAAAGTCCCAAAGTCCCAAAGTCCCAAAGTCCCAAAGTCCCAAAGTCCCAAAGTCCCAAAGTCCCAAAGTCCCAAAGTCCAAAAGTCCCAAAGTCCCAAAGTCCCAAAGTTCCAAAGTCCCAAAGACCCAAAGTACCAAGGTCCCATCTAAAAGGCCAAAAGTCCCAAAGGCCCAAAGTCCAAAAGTCCCAAAGTCCCAAAGTTCCAAAGTCCCAAAGACCCAAAGTACCAAGGTCCCATCTAAAAGGCCAAAAGTCCCAAAGGCCAAAAGTCCCAAAGTCCCAAAGTCCCAAAGTCCCAAAGTCCCAAAGTCCCAAAGTCCCAAAGTCCAAAAGTCCCAAAGTCCCAAAGTCCCAAAGTTCCAAAGTCCCAAAGACCCAAAGTACCAAGGTCCCATCTAAAAGGCCAAAAGTCCCAAAGGCCAAAAGTCCCAAAGTCCCAAAGTCCCAAAGTCCCAAAGTCCCAAAGTCCCAAAGTCCCAAAGTCCCAAAGTCCCAAAGTCCCAAATTCTAAAAGTCTGAAAGTCCAAAACTCCAAAAGTCCAAAAGTCCAAAAGTCCCAAAGACCCAAAGTAGCAAGGTCCCATCCAAAAGTCCAAAAGCCCAAAAGTCCAAAAGTCCCAAAGTCCCAAAGTCCCAAAGTCCCAAAGTCCCAAAGTCCCAAAGTTCCAAAGTCCCAAAGACCCAAAGTACCAAGATCCCATCCAAAAGTCCAAAAGTCCCAAAGTCCCAAAGTCCCAAAGTCCCAAAGTCCCAAAGTCCCAAAGTCCCAAAGTCCCAAAGTCCCAAAGTCCCAAAGTCCCAAAGTCCCAAAGTCCCAAAGTCCCAAAGTCCCAAAGTCCCAAAGTCCCAAAGTCCCAAAGTCCCAAAGTCCCAAAGTCCCAAAGTCCCAAAGTCCCAAAGTCCCAAAGTCCCAAAGTCCCAAAGTCCCAAAGTCCCAAAGTCCCAAAGTCCCAAAGTCCCAAAGTCCCAAAGTCCCAAAGTCCCAAAGTCCCAAAGTCCCAAAGTCCCAAAGTCCCAAAGTCCCAAAGTCCCAAAGTCCCAAAGTCCCAAAGTCCCAAAGTCCCAAAGTCCCAAAGTCCCAAAGTCCCAAAGTCCCAAAGTCCCAAAGTCCCAAAGTCCCAAAGTCCCAAAGTCCCAAAGTCCCAAAGTCCCAAAGTCCCAAAGTCCCAAAGTCCCAAAGTCCCAAAGTCCCAAAGTCCCAAAGTCCCAAAGTCCCAAGGTCCCAAAGTCCCAAAGTCCCAAAGTCCCAAAGTCCCAAAGTCCCAAAGTCCCACAGTCCCAAAGTCCCACAGTCCCAAAGTCCCAAGACCCAAAGTACCAAGGTCCCATCTAAAAGGCCAAAAGTCCCAAAGTCCCAAAGTCCCAAAGTCCCAAAGTCCCAAAGTCCCAAAGTCCCAAAGTCCAAAAGTCCCAAAGTCCCAAAGTCCCAAAGTTCCAAAGTCCCAAAGACCCAAAGTACCAAGGTCCCATCTAAAAGGCCAAAAGTCCCAAAGTCCCAAAGTCCCAAAGTCCCAAAGTTCCAAAGTCCCAAAGACCCAAAGTACCAAGGTCCCATCTAAAAGGCCAAAAGTCCCAAAGGCCAAAAGTCCCAAAGTCCCAAAGTCCCAAAGTCCCAAAGTCCCAAAGTCCCAAAGTCCCAAAGTCCCAAAGTCCAAAAGTCCCAAAGTCCCAAAGTCCCAAAGTTCCAAAGTCCCAAAGACCCAAAGTACCAAGGTCCCATCTAAAAGGCCAAAAGTCCCAAAGGCCAAAAGTCCCAAAGTCCCAAAGTCCCAAAGTCCCAAAGTCCCAAAGGCCAAAAGTCCCAAAGTCCCAAAGTCTCAAAGTCCCAAAGTCCCAAAGTCCCAAAGTCCCAAAGTCCCAAAGTCCCACAGTCCCAAAGTCCCACAGTCCCAAAGTCCCAAAGTCCCAAAGTCACAAAGTCCCAAAGTCCCAAAGTCCCAAAGTCCCAAAGTCCCAAAGTCCCAAAGTCCCAAAGTCCCAAGGTCCCAAAGTCCCAAAGTCCCAAAGTCCCAAAGTCCCAAAGTCCCAAAGTCCCAAAGTCCCACAGTCCCAAAGTCCCACAGTCCCAAAGTCCCAAAGTCTAAAAGTCTAAGAGTCCAAAAAGTCCAAAAGTCCAAAAGTCCAAAAGTCCAAAAGTCCAAAAGTCCAAAAGTTCAAAAGTCCAAAAGTCCAAAAGTCCAAAAGTCTAAAAGACCAAAAGTCCAAAAGTCCAAAAGTCCAAAAGTCCAAAAGTCCAAAAGTCCAAAAGTCCAAAAGTCCAAAAGTCCAAAAGTCCAAAAGTCCAAAAGTCCAAAAGTCCAAAAGTCCAAAAGTCCAAAAGTCCAAAAGTCCAAAAGTCCAAAAGTCCAAAAGTCCAAAAGTCCAAAAGCCCAAAAGTCCAAAGTCCAAAAGTCTAAAAACCCTTAAATGACATGCTATCCCTGGATAAAGTACTCTTAATTCGAATCCACCGTGGTGGGAAACAGAACAAAGATGGCGCGTAACCAAAAATCGTGACGTGACGTGACGTGACGTGACGCAAATTTTTTTCCAACGCCGATAAAGAAGTTTCACTTCAATGAAATAAGCGTTATTCTCACGAAGAGAATTGCTTGCATTCCTATACATATCATAAAAGTACAACAGTATTGGATCCAAGACCTAGATGCTGTAAATCTCATGTTCACAGCCATAGACATATAACACGTTATAACACACAGGTAGGCCGCCGGGTGATACGATAACTACATTGACTCCCAACTATAGGATCATCAAACATCAGTGGCCCACACAGAGCATCGCAGCTCTAGTAACATCAAATATCATTGACTCATCATTTATCAAGTATCATTGACTCCAGTTCTAGGACCATCAAATGTAGGTATACAGGGTCGGCTCACTTACTCATGTGTGACACTCATGACAACACAATCGTTTTATCTATTACACGGGTGAGAAATAACATGTAAAAGGAATACAAGCCTTCGTTGATGTGCTATCAGACTTCGCACACGCGGTACAGGATAAACTTGACCGTACACATAAACCTTGCGTCTTGGGTTGTTAGACTTTAACTAAATGACGTGCAAAGAAAATTATCCATTTGACATTAGAGACGGAATCATATTCAAATTTAGATGAAAAACAAATAGACCGACGCGATAATTACCATGGAGGTAGCAATCTCCATGGAGTATAACTTCAGAACTTCGCAAGATTATCAGATCTTCGCGACATTCCCCACAAAGGAAAAAGAGAATGAAAAGCTAGAATTTAGTATTCGCAAGATTGGCAAATCGTCGCGACATATATGATAGTTTATTTTCATTTAAAATACCTTATTAAGGATATTAAAAAAAATAATGTTTTGTCATACTATATTTTTTTACTCATCTGTCTTAGAGAACGCTTGTCAAAACATGACATGTTTACATTATTGCCAGATCGGGCAGGTTTGGACTATAGACAGTTGGTAAACATGTAATGGGTTTATAATTTTTGGGATCCGTAGCACTACCAGATTTGACACGTTGACAGCTGGTTCAAGTTCCTGAAATACAGAAAGTAAACGGCCACGGTACGCAGTGAGGTTAGCACCTAGCTCTGAAGCCGCAAAATATGCCCGCATGACGTTTTCATTAATTTCTTTAGACCACTTCATGCGGTGCACATTACCACCGGCAGCGGGGGCCCTATTCGACGCCGGTGGGCCTCGGGGTCCCAAGCTAGCTGGCGGCCGGCCTCTCCCCTGCCGACGTACAGGTAGTGGCGACGTCGGTGGGGAGAAATACTCGTCACTGCTACTGGTGGAGCTCGACATTTCGCAGGCAGGTAAAGCAGTATCCTTAGGGTGCGAAGTGGAGCCGCCTGACGAGTCCGGGGATGGTGTGAGTGCATTTTGTCTGCTTTTGACCCTAGTCAACATGATTTTTCCATTTAATTTGTATCCATTTTCTTGTTATTTTTCAATTGAAATTTGCATCTGTCATGTCATTATAATATTGTAGTATATTTCCAAAATTTCCATAGTATTTCCATTGAATATTGAAATTATAGGTTCTATTACTTCTATTCTTGATTTTCTGAAATATTTATAGTAAATTTTCGCTGTTTTATGAATAAAATTTAATAAAAATATTTTACTTGAAAAAATATCTGCTGACTATGGTAGTGTTATTATTATTATTATTACATTAAAATAGTACTCAGCCTAAAAAAGCTCATAAACCCATATGAAACCATACGCATCATGAAATTTTGTGATTACGGCGCGGCGGCCATATTGGATTGCAAAATTAACCTGAAATTCGTACTCAGCATACCAAAAAACCCCTAATATGATATCCAATATGATATTTGACAGCAGTGGCACGGCGGCCATTTTGGATTGCAATATTAACCTGAAATTCGTACTCAGCATACCAAAAAACCCCATAAACGATATCCAACATGAAAATTTACAACGGTGGTGGGGCGGCCTTTTTGGATTGCAAAATTAACCCAAAATTCGTACTCAGCATACCAAAAAACCCCTTATACGGTATCCAACATGAAATTTTACAATGGTGGCGCGGCAGCCATTTTGGATTGCAAAATTAACCCGAAATTCGTACTTAGCATACCAAAAAACCCCTTATATGATATCCAATATGAAATTTGACAGCAGTGGCACGGCGGCCATTTTGGATTGCAATATTAACCTGAAATTCGTACTCAGCATACCAAAAAACCCCTTAAACGATATCCAACATGAAATTTCACAACAGTGGCACGGTGGCCATTTTGGATTGCAAAATTAACCCAAAATTCGTTCTCAGCATACCAAAAAACCCCTTATACGGTATCCAACATGAAATTTTACAATGGTAGCGCGGCAGCCATTTTGGATTGCAAAATTAACCCGAAATTCGTACTTAGCATACCAAAAAACCCCTTATATGATATCCAATATGAAATTTGACAGCAGTGGCACGGTGGCCATTTTGGATTGCAAAATTAACCCGAAATTCGTACTCAGCATACCAAAAAACCCCTTATACGGTATCCAACATGAAATTTTACAATGGTGGCGCGGCAGCCATTTTGGATTGCAAAATTAACACGAAATTCGTACTTAGCATACCAAAAAACCCCTTATATGATATCCAATATGAAATTTGACAGCAGTGGCACGGCGGCCATTTTGGATTGCAATATTAACCTGAAATTCGTACTCAGCATACCAAAAAACCCCATAAACGATATCCAACATGAAAATTTACAACGGTGTTGGGGCGGCCATCTTGGATTGCAAATTTAACCCGAAATTCGTACTTAGCATACCAAAAATCCCCTTATATGATATCCAATATGAGTTTGACAGCAGTGGCACGGCGGCCATTTTGGATTGCAATATTAACCTGAAATTCGTACTCAGCATACCAAAAAACCCCATAAACTATATCCAACATGAAAATTTACAACGGTGGTGGGGCGGCCATCTTGGATTGCAAATTTAACCCGAAATTCGTACTCAGCATACCAAAACACCCCTTAAACGATACCCATCAGGAAATTTTGTGATGACGGCGCGGCGGCCATATTGGATTGCAGAATTATCAACTGATTCGTACTCAGCATACCAAAAATCCCCTTAAACGATACCCATCATGATATTTTGTGATTACGGCGCAGCGGCCATATTGGATCGA
Source organism: Miltochrista miniata (assembly GCA_933228765.1). Lineage (NCBI taxonomy): Eukaryota > Metazoa > Arthropoda > Insecta > Lepidoptera > Erebidae > Miltochrista > Miltochrista miniata. Next base: position 25,085,278 of record OW121751.1, read on the forward strand.
AGCCGCGACCACTTGATTAAAAGACAGTATTTTTGCCTCCGAACCAAACAGGTCGTCTAATATATATATGTAAACTATTATCTAAATAATATTGAATACATTCTTGGACGCTGATCGATTCCGCAACTTTTTTGAATTTGACGTTTTGAAGTTTTCTGATTGCAAAATAAATAAAAACTTGTCATTCCGGGGGTGCTTTTAGCGCCCGCCCCGCGCTTGGCCGCTCTCTACCCCCTCTGCTTACAGAGGGGCATCCGAGAGCGGACCGACGGAATCAGCACTTCCAACTCCATTAGGATTTAAGGGGGGGGGGGGGGGGGGGCAGTCCATCAAGCCCCCCCGTGGATAGTCCCAATGATGTAACGGGGCGACCCTTTGCCGGGCCGCAGTGATTTATCCACCGGCCTATCCTGCGACCCGGTTAAGGCGAGGCGGAACACCGCGGGGTTTAGTGGGTAGGACGGTACCATGTTGACCGCGAGTCCCACACAAAGCCGCCTTGCTACCCCGAAACAAGGCCGCGAAGTGCCTAATCTGCAGTCCCCGCGTTAAAAAAAAAAATAAAAATAAAAACTTGTCAAGTCCCGTCAGTTCACATCAATCGAAAGTGCATCAAGTGCCGTTTTTTTTTTAATATGCTCTTTTCTACTTCAATTCCCATCAAACCGTAGATTTATTGATGATAGCGTCAAGTCTACGTGGTAAACGGTCAATAACTTGACTCAAGCACGTAGACTTGTCATGCCCAATTGACCGTGTCGGGTGCCCTTTAGTGGTTTGCACCGGAGCGGAATCTTGAGCTCCGGTGAAATTCACCGGTACTTTTGCAAGCTCCGGTTTTTCTCCGGTGAAAACCGGAGCATCGCGTTTGTGTACATAGATTTGATGCCTTAAAATATTGTCTTCTAATTTGCAATTCTTGATTTAAATAAACATGTACAATCGGAGAATTTGTATGTAGGTGATCCAGTAGAGTTTTATGAGGACCTATATTTTAAAAAGTACTTATCTAATAGTTTAATATAAAATCTATAAATAATATAAAGCGAGATTTTGACTGACTGACTCATCAACGTAGAGAAAAACCCCAGAACCTAGAATGATGAAATTTGGACAGAAGGTACCTTTTATTAACTAGGTAAGTTATAAGAAAGGATTTTGGGAAATTTCACCATTAAGGTGGTAAATAAGGTATAAACAGTTGTATGGAAATTCGTCACTAAAGTTAGCATCATGAAATTATGTATAGCTGTTTTTGGTTATAAAAAAAATAGACATACATATCTTTGATTTGTTAAATTATATCAATAAGGGGGTAAACGAGGGGTTGTAAGTTTGTATGGGAATTTCTTCATTTCTTCAATGGAAACTGCTTCACAATTTGTATAGGTACCTGCATCTAATTAAAAATAAATGAACATGTTTCAGGATTTTTTAAAGTTGTACCTCCTAAGTATGTAAATCATAAAACCATCAAAACCTTAGACATTATTACTGTGCCTTAGACCAGGGGTCGGCAACCTTTTTACTCAGAAGAGCCAAAAAATTTAAAGAGCCACAAATTTTTTTTTTGTTCACACGTACCTAGATATTAGTTAACGTAGCATTAGTACCTCTTCTGGCATACAGGCTTCTGTCGTGGGACCTAGAGGCCGCAGTTCTGACCGAAATCTACCGGCCCAATTCTTTGGTGTGACAAAATGTCAAATAACCGTCTTCGAAAGAGATTAAGAGCTGGCATATTAGGGCGCGCGATGATCTCATTCATTAACTGCGCACCAGGCTAGAGCCCATGGTAAGCATTGAGCTCCGATCGGCCATCTTGTCTATTCTGAGGTTTATCGTTTATATGTATAAGCCGATGCATTAAAGAAAGGAATCTCAAATGGCGACTTGTACTTGCGTTAACGGAAAGTAAATCAAATTTAAGTCTTATTTTTTTTCAAATTAAAAATAATAAAAAAAAGACCGGGTCGTATTAATTTCTGAGTAGCTTCTACCAGCGGCTTCGCCCGCGAGATGGTTAAAATTAGAAAGACACATGGCGGCATCTAATTATCGTTTTCATCGGAAACAGTACCTACCTACCTACGTTTTCGGGATGAAAGGACACTATGACCATTTGTACGGAAACGGAAAAAGTACCTGGCAACAATATTTCATGGCGATCATGATGTTGGTTAAAATAAAGAACGCGCACAAATCTGGAACATATTCAATGTATGGACGTTCCTGTCTATCGGAAGAATATATGTCAACAGTAATATGTTTTTGAAAATGTACTATGATAATTGCTTAGGGAACTAAAGAGCCGCAAGTGGCTCGCGAGCCGCCGCGAGGTTGCCGACCCCTGAGCCCAAGATAAGTATCATTTAAGAACTAACAGATAAAGATACATTTGTGTTTGTAAATACGTATTTATTACTAGATGTTGCCTGCGACTTCGTACGCTGCATTTTATATTTAATTCTTTAGATTGACATAACTTTTTTATTTATGGACCGATTGACATGAAGCAAACACTAAATGTTACGTGGAGCAGACTACAACGCATTATAGAAAACCGCATTTCAATTGATTGAGCGGTTGCTGAGATTAGCGTGCACAAACGTACAGACAAACACACACTTACGATTTTATTATATGTATTGATATTGATTGATTGATTGATGATACAATAGAAACACTCACAACAAGACAAATAAACATGTTCTTGCACACAAATATTTGTCTTGCGCGGGAATCGAAACCGCGACTCTTGATTAATAGACAGTATCTTTGCCTCCCCACCAAACAGGTCGTCTAATATAGGTATAATATTATTTAAATAATATTGAATACATAACACATGTTAGAATATTTCAGCGAGGATTAATCAATCGAATACTTTAACCGGTACCTACATACCTACACAGTGTAACAATAATGAACCGGAGAGTAATCAATTGAACTCCGGTACTTGTAATCGAGTACTTTTACCGGTACTTCACCGGAGCTTCTCCGGTACTCACTGCTCCGGTGCAAACCTCTACAGTCTTCCTTCAGAAAAGCGGTGGATACATTTCTGAAAGTTCCTTTGGATTTTTTGTCGGAAACTGCAAAGTTGCGATTCACTGCGTTTTATCACTTCCCAACACTAGTGCACGTTGTCGAACGTTTATGTTTAAGAATCCACCATTAATACACACAAAACACTCGAAATTACACTAATTTGGCGAATTTACAAAACGACGCGATACGATTCCTTCCAATTCGCGCCAAAGAAATCTTGCCATAGAGAGATTCAGTAGTAGTAGTAGTAGTTTTATTTATCCATTTTCGGATAGGCAAAGGCAATTTGAGCCATACAGCCTAGTCTTACATTTATTATATCTTCATTTTTCAAGTCACAGTCCTCGTCCTCTAAGTCTGGTCAAAGTCAAGTGCAGCCCTAAGTCAAAGTCAGTCTTCTCTAGTAAAGCGGTGGTACTTTACTAAAAGTGTCTCTGGAGTTTGTCGAGAAATGGAAGAGTCACGTTTCACTGCGTTTTATCACTTTCCAACACTTGTGCACTTTGTCGAACTTTTATGCTTAAAAATCCACCACTTTTACTCATAAAACACTCGAAACACACTAATTTTGGAAAATTTTCAACGGAGTGGTCCGCATGTCTCCGATTTCGCGCGCAAACTCCTAGAGAGATTCATAGATTATAGAGCAATTCTAAAACATTTTTTTAAAAATGCGCGAAGTGGGCATGCAGACTATTGCGCAACAATAAATAAATATTTGAGTCCGTGATGGGCTCCCGACACGGTCAAGCCTTGCAATTGTCAAGCACATTAAATTTGAATGGAAGTTGCTTCAGTGTGCGTGATTTCTTTGCATGCGTGTGTGCATTGACGTGTACGTGCACATGATATTGTACGTGCTTGACAACAGTTTGACCGACTTACCTTTCGGGACTCTTCTTTAAAATTTGCCGGGACCCCTTGATCGTGTCAGGAGCCCATTATGGGCTAGCGAGCGACACGGTCAATAGTATTGAGTCAAGCAAGTCTGATATTTATGAATGGAAGTTGCTTCAGTGTTCGTGATTTCATTGCATGTGTGCGTGCATCGACGTGTATGTACACATGATATTGACGAGGCATGCATGACAAGATTGACAAGTGCAGTGTCGCGAGCCTCTTATTCTTATTTAGTGATTATTTTCTGACTAGATCTAATAGAGACTAAAACTAATCAAAAACGGCATTAGAAATAAATAAAGTTTACTTTTGTTCTATTGTAATAAGAAAATAAGTGAATTAATGCTGTCTATCGGTTTTTAGAGGAGAGCCTGGTCACTCTGGTCAGTTATAGGATAAGGGTTTCAAACTTGATGGTTTTCTGGTGAAAATGCAAGGCAGATAAACAAAATATCCATGTTACCTACCTTTGCTTAATGGAGACCCGCTCACCCGCTGCACTTCACTACCATTAGCACTTATGACTTCAACCGAGTCAGTTTAAAATAGGGCTTCGTCAAGACTCTATGGCATTTTAATATTTGAAAACATTTTACCGAAAACCGTCGGAGGCTAAAATTTAAGCTGGTATTTTAGTTGAGTTGGTCCACAAATACATAAAATAATGACCACTGAAAAATTTCTACAGCTCCCGAGCATCCACGAGAAACGTGCGTGATCCGTAAAACAGTCAAGTACGGTTTCCTACCTTGGCATTATGTATGAAGACCGAGAATTACAAAGAGCTTCAATATGCATGAAGACTTCAAAGTCATAGTTGCAGAATGTGTCATAAAGTACACTTAGATTTGAAGACCACTTGGGTGCTTCTGAATAGCAAGCGGAACGCTTCCACTGATCATCGTTTTACAACATTCTAATCCCGGGGCCGCACTTGCGTTTTACCGCGGCGGTTTCTAACCTCAAAATTTCCGATAACTGTCAAAATCAATGAAATCAAGTGAATGTTTGACATTTTGAGTTTGGCACACTCTCAAGTCAACAAAGTCCAAGAAAAAAAATAAAAAATACAAAATGTCAAATGTCAGTAATGTCACTGTCACGTAGTATAAAATTGTTATGACAGGTTTATTATTGTGTCGAATTGAATTTGAATAGATAAATTATTATTAAATAAATTCAAGATTAGTAGAAGACGTCTGTAAATCAGAAATCTGTAATAATAAACGAATAAAAATACAATGGGAAGTCCTGAAGGAGAATTATGTCCACCACCATCTGAAGAAGACGAGTTAACTCTCCCAAGAGCAAGCATTAATAAAATGATAAAAGAATTAGTACCTTCCGTGCGGGTAGCTTTTGAGTCTCGAGAATTAATTCTAAACTGCTGCACAGAGTTTATTCATCTGTTGAGTTCAGAAGCTAATGAAGTTTGCAACCAAAGCAACAAGAAAACTATTAATGCAGAACATGTACTTACAGGTACGCTCATAATTATTACAGTCTACACTAACATTTACAGATTATAGAGTAAAGACGCCTACAGTATGGGGTTCTTCAAAAGGGGACTTAGAAGGTTTTTAAAGAGTCGGCAGCGCGCTTGTGGCGCCTCTGGTGTTGCAAACGTCCATAGGCTGCGGTGACCACCGGTACATCTGGGGGGGCCGTATGCTTGTCTGCCACTCTAGTGGTATAAAAAAAAAAAAAAAAAAAAAGATTTATATTTTTGTCTGAAAAGAATAAACTTACTGTCTACTTACCTACTTAAAGAAAAAGTTGCGGAACCCTTTTCGAGAGTTTAATGGGATAAGAATGTCGATTTTAAGACGGGACCAAGGGAGAAAATGGAGGGATGTTTAATAATAATCTTTAAGGCTCAACTTTAGATTGTCTGATGTGGAGTTTGGGGTTCATATTTTTTTACACAAAGCTAATATTATTAGAAGCCTCCACACGAAGTTTTAACTTGCGGAAATTAATGGTTAACGAGAAAAAAAATAATGAAAATCATTAAAATTCACCAATAATTTGTCACTTTTCACCACAGAATACATACTCTCAATGCTTTTGACATTCGGCTCCTCACTATAACGTTTCGTTTTCCGTAAGGTTAAAGCACAACAATGTTTTACTTCATTTAATAATTAAATAAATAATTATATTTAGTAACAAAGTAAAATTTTATGCATATTTTATAATATTACGTATACTTTGCTGATATAAATGAATGCTATTACTTAAATGTATTCTGACAATAATTTACCGACTATTGTCGCTATGTAAAACTAAACGTAAAACGTCGTCGACGCGCTGTCACTGTTACTTTCTGACAGTTATTTTTTTTTTTGTAATATATATTTTACGGCCTTTGGCTTCAGCCTTTTAGCCAAACTATTGTTGATTATCTTATTATGGTTAGGTTAGGTTGGAACTGTGACCATTTGGCTTTATAATATTATTTTACCAATTTCGACCTTTATATCGATGTCAACACAAGACAATGCGAAAGTTAGGTTAGGATATTAAAAAAATCATAACTCAAAAAGGGGGGGCTTCCGCAACTTTTCCTTTAGGGAGGGGGTTCTACAACCCCCCTCCCCCCTTTCCCACCCCTCCCGCCCCTTAAATCGTGGGACGACAATCCGAAGTCCTACCATCTTTAAAGTACGATAAAATCCCTACTTACCCACCACAGAAAGAAAGAAAGAAAGAAAGAAAAATAAATTTATTTCACATAGGCATATACAGATGCTCTTGTAAAACGTCCAGAATATAAATCAAAATCTACCACCAGTTCACAACGCGACCCACCTGAGAAGAACTGGCAAGAAACTCAGCGGGTTATTCTTTTTAGAGCTCTATTTACAAAATGAATCTAAAAACTATGCATTTTTACAATTTTTTTGAGAATCCAGTAGAGCAGGTCATTTCCAGGCTTCTCCATCCAACAAATAATCACCAATTGTATAGTAGCCCCTGCAGTACAATTTACTTTTTACAACCTTTTTAAATTTATTAAGGGACATACTTTTAATTTCGTCTGGTAGCCTGTTGTAAAAGCGTATACAGTTACCCATGAAAGAATTTCTGATTTTGTGCAATCTGCTATGATAAACAGCAAGGTTACTTTTATTTCTAGTGTTGACATTGTGTCAGAACATTGTGTCAGAATCAGATTCTCAAAAATATATTGTGATGCTACTGTAAGAATTTTAACCTCTTTGAATTTTCGCGCAGAGAGACCGTTGGACCTAATCTATATATAGCTCTTATGGCCCGCTTTTGTAAAATAAAAATTTTATCTATATCTGCAGCATTGCCCCACAGTAGAATACCGTAAGACATTATGCTATGAAAGTAACTGAAATAGACTATTCTAGCCGTATCTACATCCGTTAAGTGCCTTATCTTTTGTACAGCAAATGCTGCTGAACTTAATCTATTTGCTAGTTTGACAATATGTGGACCCCATTGTAAACCAGCATCCAGTTAACCCTAGGAACGTCGTTGATTCCACAAGTTCCAACACCCGACCATTAAGTTGAACATTGGTTTCTGACTGTGTTACATTAGGCAAGGTAAATTTTATGCATTTAGTTTTATTATCATTCAGTCTAAGATTGTTAGTGTTAAACCAATGAACCACTTTCAAGATTGCGTTGTTGACATCGTCATAGTTATCTATTTGTCTTTTAACTTTGAAAATCAAAGAAGTATCATCTGCAAACAAAACAATCCTGTTGTTGTCCCCCACGTAAAAGGGTAGGTCATTAAAATATATAAGGAATAAAAATGGTCCGAGTATTGAACCCTGTGGGACGCCCATAGTAACTACAGAGCCCTCTGAGCGTGTACCATTAACATCAACCCTCTGAATTCTATTGTTCAAATATGAAGTCAGAAGATCGAGAGCCTTGTTTCTTATGCCATAATGGTGTAATTTCCTGATTAATGTTTCATGTTGGACGCAATCAAATGCCTTAGACAAATCGCAAAACACACCAATTGCATCTTGTTTATTCTCCCAGGCCTCGTAAATACATTTCAATAACTCTACACCAGCATCGGTAGTCGAGCGTCCTTTAGTGAAGCCAAATTGTTTCTCATGAAACAATTTGTGACTATTAAAATAGATCAGCATCTGCTCTAGTATTAGTTTTTCAAATATCTTGCTCAAGGTCGGCAACACCGAGATAGGTCTGAAATTACCCGGATCTGAACACTACCAAGCCACACTACCGGTAGTGTCGTGGGGAAATTTCTTTCCCTTCTACACTACCAGTTAGTAGTGTCGCGGGTAATTTCTTAAAGGTCTTACATCTTCGTTCCCATCAACACTACTATGAGATACCGCACTACCAAAATATTTTACCAGTAGTGTCATAGGGAATAATTCTGTACTACTAAAATCCATTAAAAAGATCCATCATGGATCTTTGTGGACATATCATATCCACTTTAATACCTCAAAGTATTTTTTTATCAAAAATGGATCTTTTAGGACATACGAGTGGAAAAAGATCCATTATAGGTTGTGGTATACAAAGAACATCTAAAAGTTAAAATGTATAAAGTAATTAAATAATTTTAAAAACAAGTGAAGATCGATAAAACAAAAGATCGACAAAATAAATGACGATCGGTGAAACAAATGAAGATCGACAATACAAATGAAGATCGACAAAACAAATGAATATCGGCGAAACAAATGAAGAACGACAAAACAAATGAAGATCGAAAAAACCGGTAAAACATATGCAGATACAGACACGAGTAGGTGCCTAAACTAAGAAAAATATTCAATACCAAACAAAATCATTCTTAATTAATTTTGTATTTTTGAACTGCTTTTAAGGCAGGGGGCAATGGTTTGCACTATCACAAATTGGCAGAAAAAAAATGTGCTCAGGGGGGTGCAACTGCATTTTAACCTGCCAATTCTGTAAGAAAGTGCATAGAAAAAACATATCGAAGCAAATGCTCTCCACTGGAAGACTCCTGAGACAAACATCAAACATTTATGGGTCACACAAATCTCCAGCACCGCAGGCGGTATCACTACTGACTGCGCCACAGAGGCAGTCACACACACACACACACACAGTATTTATTTTTGTAACTTATTCCAGAGATAAAAGGTAGCCTAATGTATTTCTACAGACTAGCCCATCCCTGCACAAAATTTCAGCCAAGTCCATTGAGCTGTTAAACATAATAGACAAATATCCAATAATCTATACACCCATGCTTACATTGGTATTGTATGCCAAAGTAGTATACTTAACAATTTAGAAACCTAATACAAAAAGCAACAGTGGGATGTATGGTCCATAAGCTTAAAACAATTTCTGCCAGGCAACCTTTATTACTTTAATACGGACTATTCTACTGTTATAAATGTCATAATTTCATTTTCAGCCTTGGACAGATTAGGATTCAGTGATTATACATTAGAAGCTGAAGCTGTATTAAAGGACTGTAAAGCAGTTGCTGCCAAGAGACGAAGACAAAGTACAAGACTTGAGAATTTAGGAATACCCGAGGAAGAGTTATTGAGACAGCAACAAGAACTTTTTGCCAAGGTAGAAAATTGCTTAAATCTTTTAAACTATTCAACTAATTTTAGTCAGAGGAAGGTACATTATGTGTAATACTTACATAGGTACATGAACGAAGTTGCGTGGGTCAGCTAGTAATATATAAATGTGGGTAGAAGGGCTCCTCTCCCTTCTTAAAGAAGCAAGCTCAATGCCGGCCACATACACTCGGAATTAAGTTTCGATATTCCTGTCGGAAATACCGATCCGAAATTCCAAACGCAGCAAATTCATAAAAAAATCAAGAATTTACAGTGACGTAAGAGACTCAAGGGTGTGTGTCAAAGTCTCGACATGTCAAAACCGCGCTCGTAGTTTTATCTTGTTTTTCTGTGCAATAGTGAACAATTCAACACAAACCAAACATTAAAGTGTGAAAGAAGTGCCACAAAAGCTTTCCCTGTGTTATTCACTTACAAAACAAAAGTAACTGCAGAAATAAGTGTTAACAAATCTCCGATTGACACTCAGACAAGCCTAAGATTTCCATATTATTAATAATAATAATATACTTTATTCACTAAACTTTACAAGGAAGTAATTACAATACAGGATATACCCTCACAAAGTTTTACTTTTCTTTTTTTTTCGTTGGTTGCGTTTCATTACCTTTTGGCTGGGCTACCCAAGGGTTCTGGTTCCGGCCACTGAACTGTTTAGACGCAAGACAACGATCTCCGAACATAGGGCTGCCAACTAATACACAGTGTTGCCATAACAGAGAACAAAAAGAAATCTGAAAAATGGTAGAAAAACATATGGAAAATCTAATTTCAATACTGGATAAAAAGCTAAGCGAACAAGCTCTTCTTATAACAACTTCTGTAACCAAAAATGTGATGGAGGCCCTCGCTGAAAGGATGAGATTGATTATGGAAGATAATAATATCCTCAAAACAAAAATATCTTCATTAGAAACCGAAGTAAAGTTTTTGAAAGATGAAAGAAGGAAAAACAATATAGTATTTTTTGGAATAGAGGAAATGGGAAAAACTGAGTATGAGCTGGTGGACTGCTATAATGGACTGGGAACACACATTGATTGTACTGAAATCAGTAAAATATATAGAATTGGGAAACAGGTCAATAATAAAAACCGCCCAGTTGTAGTCACAATTACTACACTGTGGAAAAAGCACCTGATATTGCGAAATAAGTCCGAACTTCCGCACGGAATATACATTAAGGAAGATTATCCTGAAGAAGAACTAGAAAAACGTAAGCTGCTAAAATTACAGGTTGAAGAAGAAAAGAAAAAAGGAAACAAAGCATTTATTAAGTACGATAAGCTGATGATTAAAAAAAAACATAACTACCCAGAAAAGAGAAATAGAGAAGAGTCAAACTCGCCTAGCTCCTCAAAGCAAAACAAAAGTACCAGTAAGGTTTTCAAGACCCAAGTAACGAGCAAGGCTGTAGGAAAAGACACAAATAGACCTAACATTCTCAACTATGTCGAAAGAGGAAGACCGAATTCAATAACAGAATTACCAAAAAACTTGTAAATGGCATTAACACCCGGAAACGAGTCAACACAACATCAAGAAAACCAACAATTTCTAAAGGTACCCCAATCCGGCCAGTCACCGTGGGGTCGAAAGACTATTACCCTCAAACTACCCTCAGTCATTCATCCAACCACCGCCAAGCGGAAGAAAAAAAAAAAGAAAAAAAAAAATATTGCTACATATACATTATCCTTAAGGACCAATGAGAGTCTAGCGGAACTAATGATAGCTCTAGAACATTGGTTTTCAAAGTGGGGGGCGCGCCTCCCTGGGGAGGCGCGAACACATGTACAGGGGGGCGCGGTAAGATCCGAGTGACATCACAAGAGCCAGCTATGGAAATTTTAAAAAGATGCTAAGACATAATTTTGGTTTAAATATCTCAAATCTATACCTTTTTTATTAATATTCATGGGTAGCATTGGTTACAATAATAAAAACAAAGTTTAGAAGCAAATTAAATTTTGCTAGCAATCTAAGTTGTGCAATTTTTTTATCTCTATTAAATTCACAATCGGGAATCTTGTCAAAATCATGCAAGCACATCTATCTTTGACTCTTTTTGTAAGAAGTGACCTTTTGTAAGTCTGACCGTGAATCGCTAGCATCAGGATAATAAGAGGGTTACGCACGATCTCCGTCGAGGCTGCATGTCCTGGGAACCCTCCATGGGACCTGGGAGGAGCTGCAGTGATACCATAGGCCTGTTCCCTGACCTGTCAAATTGGGAACTCGCTACTATCGAGGTGGTGAAGCCGATCATGGAAGAGTGGCTTAAGAGGCGACATTGTAGCGTCACCTAACGCGTGTCATAGATATTTACCGAGCACGGGTGCTTCGGTAAGTATCTGTGGTGCATACACCGGGGGGTAACTCCTGAGTGCACTGTGGTTACTTCAGCGAGGACACGGCGCCGCATATTCTGACGGTGCTCAGCATGGACGCTGCAACGCCAAGACCTGGTCGCAGGCCTGGTGTGGACATTCTTACGCTCAAGACCGTGTTGAGGGCCATGGTCCCAAGCTGTGTATTTCTGCGTGCAAAAAAGGGTGGCGTGGTGGGAGCGGGAGATAAATACGCCCAAGACTACCGGCCTTCATGACCGAGGGCCTGAGAACGACGGGTTTGCTGCTCGCCAGTCTTACAGAAGCAGGCCAAGATGGTGGCGTGTCTCTTCATCCCTCAAAGAAGTAGGATAGTAAACAAGAGGGAGGTCTGCGATGTATTTATAACCTTTATTACCTACTCTTATTTTATTTAATAATTGTATGTTTAAGGATTCCGTGTCCAAAGGGCCAAAACGGGCCCCTATTCAAGAAACTTCGGCGTCCGTCTGTCTGGCTTTACGTCACGAGGTTGTATTTCAGGCACCTCGATAGCTAGAGCGCTAAAATTTTCACATATATATATATATATTTTTTATACTACTTAGGTGGCAGAAAAGCTTACGGCCCACCGGAAGGTTGGTAACCGTAGCCTATAGACGTTTGCAACACCAGAGGCGCTACACACGCGCTGCCGACCCGGGCGCAGGTTGTGACGAACCACAGTTGAAATTTTTCAAGCCGCCCGTAAGGCCTTCAACTTGGCTTAGCGACTGTCATTTTACCGACAACCGGGACCAACGGCTTATCGTGCCTACCGAAGCACGGAAACGCTCGTAAATAAATGTCACAAAGTTGTCCACGTGGTGGTCACCCATCCATATCCGGCCATAGTAAATGTTGGTTACTGCAGTGATCGTTTGCAGAACACTGAGTCCACGGGGTCATAATAATGTATTTCTGTTACCGCTTTAACAACAAATACTAAAATCAGAAAAATAATAATTACTGTTATTTTATTTTTAAATTGTTTGGCGAGCCCACTTGCTGTTTTCTGGGGTGAGGGGAGGCGTGGGCATATTAATTTTAACAGTAGGGGGGCGTGATCCCTATAAGTTTGGGAACCCCTGCTCTAGAAAATATAAACTGGTCAATTATAGGTATGAGCGAAGTCCGTCGCCTAGGGGAGAATATAGAAGACCATGGGTGCTTTGTATTTTGTTATAAAGGTGAAACACCAGGGTTATATGGAACAGGATTCTTAATAAAAAATGAACTAAAACCATATATCTACGAGTTCATCGGCGTCTCAGAGCGTATTGCAGTAATAAATATGAAACTACCCCCGAACAACGAAAAGTGGTCATTTGTTCAAGTCTACTCCCCAACTGAAAAATCAACTAGAACAGAAATCGATACCTTTTACTCTATGTTACAAAACGCTATAAACAATCATACACACGAAAATTTAGTAGTTATGGGAGATTTTAATGCAGGAACAGGAATGAGAGGAGACGGAGAACAAATAATATTGGGCCCCTATTGTTTGGGTACAAGAACTAGAAATGGGGCAAGACTCGTACAACTGGCATACGAAAACAACCTAAAAGTACTAAACACTCAATACAGGAAACGTGAGAACAACAGATGGACATGGACATCTCCAGATGGTGACCACAAAAATGAGATAGATTACATTCTAACAAATAAAAGTAAGAACTTCCAAGACTGCAGAGTTATCAATAATATTAATTTTAATAGTAACCACAGGATGCTAAGAGCCAAGTTGCAAATAAAAACATTCAAGAAAAACAGACCCTTTAAAGTAAAACAGACCAACAACATAACACTAGAATGTACCGATGTACTAAAAGGAAAGCTAAAAAAATTCATAGAAAAGACCAAGGACTTAGACTTACAGAGTAAATACGACATATTTCAAGAACTTCTCTACACAAATAAAAAAGGCAATTTGGAAAGCAAAAATAACAGGGAAAAATGGATAACAAATGAAACTAAACAATTTATAAGAATTAGGGCAGATCTTATATCTAACCCTCAAAAGACAAAAATGATTAGAAAAAATATAGCCGAAATAAGTAATAAAATTAAAACACACCTTAGAAAGGACCGGCAGAGATATAGATTAGAACAACTGGAAAAATGCATACAAAGAACTGGAGGGACAAGAAAAGCAAGTAAAATGCTATCAGAAAAACGAGAGTGGATACCAAACTTAATAAATAAAAATTACAAGTGGGAAAGGCGACGTCCTGAAATCGTATCAATAGCCACAATTTTTTTCAGGGAATTGTATACAAGTAAAAACACTACAAAAATAACAGACCTAACAGGAGAAAGTGAGATACCAGAAATATTACAGGAAGAAATAGAAAAAGCTGTGAGAACTCAGAAAGCCGACAAAGCTCCAGGATCGGATGGCATAAGCAACGAGTTCATCATACGACATTTATAATTTTTATTATATTTATTTATAAATCAATAGTACTCCTACACAAAAAAGGAGATAAAAATAATATTAACAATGATAGACCCATAAGTCTACCCTCTAATATATATAAAGTCTTCGCAAAAGTTATACTTCGCAGACTATCCAAAAGACTAGATGAAAATCAACCTAGAGAGCAGGCAGGTTTTAGAAGCGGATATTCGACTATAGAACACATTCATGTCATCAAGCAACTATTCGAAAAAAGCAAAGAGTACAACATAACCTTTTACTGCTGCTTTGTGGATTACAGTAAAGCATTCGATACTATCGAGCATGATAAAATCTGGCAGGCACTCAGAAACCAAGGTATTGAAAATAAATACATTAGAATACTTAGAAGTATTTATGACAACAGTGCAGCCAAAATAAAACTGGAGAAGGAAGGTCAAGCTATTGCAATTAAAAGAGGCGTACGTCAGGGCGATCCACTATCACCAAAACTCTTTACATCTGTGTTGGAAGAGGTATTTCGTCAATTAGACTGGGATAAATGTGGTCTGTCCATCAATGGTGAATATCTATCATATTTAAGATTTGCAGATGATTTGATAATTCTCTCATCTACTAGTGATGGACTGCATGCAATGCTGTTAGACCTAGTTACAGAAAGTGGTAAGGTGGGATTGGTTATGAACCCATTGAAGACCAAGGTTATGACCAATGGCAAGGAAGAACCTATTTTAATCGATAACAACCCTATTGAATATCTCAGTGAGTACATCTATTTAGGCCAGATAATCTCTCCTGTAAATCTAACCTCCAAAGAAATCGTCAGACGCATTGGAAATGCTTGGAAACGATTCAGGAGTCTAAAGGAAATATTGAAAAATAAAGACGTTAAAATAACCATCAAACGAAAACTCTTTAACACCTGCAAACTACCTATACTCACTTATGGTTGCCAAACCTGGGCACTCACTAAATCACATGTTAAAAAGCTAGAGACTTGCCAGAACTCCATGAATAGGAGTATGATGGGGAAAAGACTAGTAGATGGAATAAGGATAGAAACTTTAAACAAACACATGAAAACAAAAGACGTTGCAGTAGTAAGAAAACAGTTAAAATGGAAATGGACAAGCCATACAATTAGGGGAAAGGAGAAATGGTCAAAATTGATAATGAACTGGTATACCAGTCATAAGAAAAGGAAGAAAGGTAGACCGTTTAGAAGGTGGGTGGATGATATTAAAGCCCTGGCGGGATGCACATTGACAAGAACTGCTAAGGATAGAGAGAAATGGAAAGGGTTGGAGGAGGCCTTTGCCAATAAATGGCATACAGACAGGGTTGTTGCATGCATAATTATATTCTAGTATGGAGTGTAAGATTTATATTGTTTGTAAAAGTGTTGATATAAAATAGTTAAGATATATATGTTACTGTAAATGGAATACTGTCTGAAATAAAGGCTATTATTATTATTATTATGTTTCTTTCTTGCTCGGGTATCTCCTTTTTTTTTAACGAAGATACCCGGTCTTTTGATAGGCTTACATGGGGACATGATGGTCCAACATGCAGAGGCCCTTTGAGATTTTTAATGTAATGGGAAATGGGACCCCCACTGCAGACAATTCATGTCCGCCTTATGTAGAAGAACGGCAATGGACTGCCTACAATGGGAGCTAAACTATTGTAAAATATGCTAACTACAAAATGGGCTATTGATTGGGGGTTAAATGGACTGGGTGATTTGTTCTATGGACGAAGACGGCGTCTGCCATTTCAATATCTCATTATTAAAATATTGGCAGACGGTGACTCACCAGCTCACTAGGTGGGCCCCCTATACAATCGCCATAGGCCCGTAAGCCTGTGAGGCGACAGAGGGCAACACCGGTGTGAGCGGCTAGGGGTGTCGAGCGGTGCGGCGCCGGTTTCGCCATCGCGGGTCAGACCCGGAGCGGGTTTTCCCGTAGTTATGCCCTTGAAAATGACACTTCCACCCCCGAGCATAAAGCTCTGGCTTCCTCCCTCTGGCCGGCCAATTAAGGCAAGCCAGAGTTGAGATTTGCTGCACTTCCGGGAGTACGGTCTCCCGTGAGCCCATTAAATGCTAACTGGTCGAGAAGCGCAACAAAACTCTAAGGAATCGGGACCGATGTGTAGCCACGCACATTCAGCTCGCCACAAGCTGCCTTGCGGATGTGTGCTTTTCTATAACCTTGTGAGACATTTTTTGTTGATCTCAAAAAGTGGATGACTCAAAAAGCATTTTTATTATTATTATGTTTCTGTCTTTCTCGGGTACCTTCTTTTTTTTATTACGAAGGTACCCGGTCTTTTGGTAGGCTTACATGGGGACATATTGGTCCAACACGCAGAGGCCCTTTGAGATTTTTAATGTATTGGGCAATGGGACCCCCACTGCAGACAATTCACAACCGCCTTATGTAGAAGAATGGCAATGGACTGCCTACAATGGGAGCTAAACTATTGTAAAATATGCTAAACTACAAAATGGGCTATTGAATTGGGGGTTAAAATGGACTGGGTGATTTGATCTATGGATGAAGACGGCGTCTGCCATTTCAATATCTTATTATTAAAACATTGGCAGACGGTGACTCGCCACTTCACTAGATGGGCCCCCTATACAATCGCCATAGGCCCGTAGGCCTGTAAGGCGACAGAGGGCAACACCGGTGTGAGAGGCTAGGGGTGTCGAGCGGTGCGGCGCTGGTTTCGCCATCGCGGGTTAGACCCGGAGCGGGTTTCCCCGTAGTTATGCCCTTGAAAATGACACTTCCACCCCCGAGCATATAGCTCTGGCTTCCTCCCTCTGACCAGCCAATTAAGGCAAGCCAGAGTTGAGATTTGCTGCACTCCCGGGAGTACCGTCTCCCGTTAGCCCATTAAATGCTAACTGGTCGAGGAGCGCAACAAAACTCTGAGGAATCGGGACCGATGTGTAGCCACGCACATTCAGCTCGCCACAAGCTGCCCTGCGGATGTGTGCTTTTCTATAACCTTGTGAGATATTTTTTGTTGATCTCAAAAAGTGGATGACTCAAAAAGCAAATCTACTATGCCCTCATAGGGATGCGTTAATCCCATGAAAAGATAACGACTGTCCACGAGGGGTTTATTATTATTATTATTATTTCCTTTATTTACAATTTTAAAACATATTAATTTAAATTTTTAAATACATTATATAAAAAAAAAATATTTAAAAATATAAAAAAATAGTGTCCCACCGGCATCGGGTACAGGGACCAAGCTACCGGTGGTTAGGGCTGCAGAGACAGGAACCTCCTCACAATACGTGCCGTGTCTAAGAGAACTGCCTTTTGCATCTGGCCCTTGACCCAACTACCTAACCCGAGCCTCTTAAGGTGTTGATCGAGGCTCTTGGCAATCAGACCATGTGCTGATATGACTATCGGAACAATAACCGCTGAATCCACATCCCACATGTCGACAATCTCGTGAGCCAAATCCAAATATTTTATTTGTTTTTCTTTTTCTGCTTTCACGAGATTTTCGTCATGTGGGACGGTAATATCAACGATTATTGCGAGGCGCTCTGATCGATCTATTACCACTATATCAGGCTTATTGGCTACAATAGTCCTGTCAGTGATAATAGACCGATCCCAATACAATGTGACATGACCATTTTCGAAAACTGGGTCGGGCACATACCTGTAATACGGTACCTCTGCATCCACAAGTTTATATTTTAGGGCAAGTTGCTGATGGACAATCCTGGCCACTTGGTTGTGTCTATGCAAATACTCACCGTTGGCAAGACGAGGACAACCAGAAATTATATGTCTGAGAGATTCACCCGGTCGGTGGCATGCCCGACATATGTCAACCGTACCATCTCTCAAAATATATTTCCGATAGTTATTCGTCATAACAACTTCGTCAGTAATTGCACAGACAAAACCTTCGGTTTCTCCAAAAAGATCACCAAAACGTAGCCAGGATACTGATGCTAGTAAATCTACATCGGACCCATGTAAGGCCCGATAAAATCGTCCATGCAGCTCTTTGCCCTGCCATATCTCCTTGCGATCATTAGTAGTTAGTATTGCTGGTTTGTGCCAGTTCTCTTTGGCAAGAGAAAGAGGGGTCAGTCCGTTGTCTATTGTTACCACATCCCGATGCATACCCACGTCCGCATGAAGGAAATATTCCCTAAGGTTGTATATCTCACGGTTGTGTAACGTCTTGATATTTAAAAAACCACGACCACCACATTTCCGTGGGATATACAACCTCATTACAGACGAACGCGGATGATGCATTCGGTTTGCGGTCAACAACGAACGGACTTTTCTATCCAGGGTGTCTAGTTCTGTCTGAGTCCATCTCAGTATGCCGAAGGAATATCCTAAGACAGGCATGGCCCAACCATTGATGGCGCGCACCCTGTTACCACCTGATAAAAGACTTCTCAGTACTTTTTTCAGGCGGCCAAGAAAACGATCCACCAACGCTTGTTTCATGCCTGTCTCAGCAATACCTAATGCCTGCGACATACCAAGATATTTGTAGGTTTCAGTCGCGGAGAGGGATTTAAGTTTTGTAAAATCTGAAAGTTCTACTCTTTCAGATTCCACAATCCGTCCCTTCTTTACATGCATGACTGCACATTTATCTACACCAAATTCCATTTTGATAGAATTACTAAAGGTTTCAGTGATCTTGAGTAACTCTATCAAGTGGGAATTGGTGCAGGCAAATAATTTCAAGTCATCCATGTACAGAAGGTGGGAAACAACTTGACCTCCTCTCCGAAACTGATAGCCTAGCCCTGAATTCTCCAGTAAAGTACTGAGAGGATTCAGTGCTAGACAAAACCATAAGGGACTCAGACTATCACCCTGAAATATACCCCTCTCAATCCTGACAGGCTCACCGTTCCCAAGCATCTGACGACATCCTGGATACACAAGAGCCGTTCTCCATTGCCCCATACATGCCTGCAGGAAGGCGCGAAGAGTTGTATCAACTTTATACAACTCTAGCACCCTCAACAGCCATGTATGTGGCACGGAATCGTAGGCTTTCTTGTAATCAATCCAGCATGTTGCCAGATTTCTCCGGTTACGACGAACCTGCTGATTAATGGCCATGTCAAGAATAAGGAGTTCTTTAGTACCACGTGACCCGCTTCCACATCCATTTTGAGAGTTGGACATTATGGAATTATTTTCTAAATGAGATGATAATTTAACTCTCAAAACAGATGTTAGAAGCTTATAGACCGTAGGCAAACAAGTTATCGGTCTATAATTTTTCGGGTCCGTGGTACTACCAGATTTATAGAGGAGGTGTGTAATACCTGACGTCATAAAAGATGGGAGCGACCCAGACTCAAGTAATGATTGAAAGCAAGATGCCAGACAATCATGTGAGCTACGAAACCATTTAAACCAAAAATTGTGCAGCCCGTCCGGCCCAGTTGATTTCCAATTGGGCAACGAACGAACTGCACTGGCAATGTCATCAGGTGTTATTGTGACTGGTGCCATGGTCTCAATAGACTCGCACGACCGCCCGACATCCCGCATCCAATCACACTCTGTATGACTAATAGGTGCCGACCAAATACCTTTCCAAAATGTGATTGTGGTTTCGGCATCAGGTAGGCACATATTAGTCACACTTGAATCGATTTGCTCCCATCTTCTATATACACACCTCTCATCTTTTTGGAACGAACGATTCTGAGTATACCTATCCACTCTTTTCTTGTATCTGCGTATACGGTTTGCCCACGCATAAATTTTCTGCTTCAGGTAGTCGATACGTTCCGTGACCCGTACAGAGTATTCGCGAGGACTAATATCAGTCCCCGCAAATGCACGAGTCACAAAACGCATCACTCTAGGTCGAGTATTACCCGCCCTGAAGCAGCATAGCTTACCAATGAGCACCCTAGTCTCGGTGATACGACGCTCAATTCTGCACTGCCAGACTGGAACAGACTGTCTAGGAGCTGGCTCAAATTTAGGAAATTTGACACCAGCTACCCGACACACTGCTACAGCCGCGCAATACAGAATTGAGTGTGCATCACTAATATCTACACAAGTATTAAAATAACTTGGTAGAATCGAGTCCAGGGTGCTCACTAGGGCCATGTTTTTTTTATGCGTAGGCAAACGCGGTATACGTGGGCGACACTTGGGATCACAAAACTTATACTCTTGAATCGTTCGCTCCAAAACACTCCTTAGTTCATCATTGTATTGTGTACTTACTGTAGTAGCAATATCATCCACTACTTCATCAATAAATACGTCAGGTTGCGTTGCATGGATTTCTAATGCAGTTGTTTGAGACGAAGTAGGGATGATGATGCTACACTGTAGCTCTGAGCGAAGCCTCTCAAGCACGGCATCATCCAACAGATGATTCCGTTGTATGACCCGCACCTGATCCGACAGCCGCTGTGCCGACACGCTGATAGTTGGTTCAAGAGCCTGAAACAAAGGCAGCAAACGAACACGGTACGCAGTGAGGTTAGTTCCTCCCTCTGTAGCCGCAAAATATGCCCGCATGACATTTTCGTTCATAGAAGAAGTCCATCGCATGCGGTGCACATTACCACCGGTAGCGGGGGCCCTATTCGAGGCCGGTGGGCCTCGGGGTCCCAAGCAAGTCGGTGGCCGGGTCCTCCCCTGCCGACGTGCAGGTGTTGGCGACGTCGGCGGAGAGAAATACTCGTCGCTTGAAGATGAGCTCGACGCCTCAGCAGCAATCGGTTCCGATGATATGATTTCCCTGTGCTGCGAGGCGGAGCTGTGCGACGAGTCCGGTGATGTTGCTTGTGCTAAGCGTCTCCTGGCTCTTGTAAGCATTAGTATTATTTTATTTATCACATATTTTTGGTTGACATGACATATGTCATGTCAGTCTCCTCTATAACATTTTTCTTCGTAACAAATATCCATTGATAATAGCATAATTCTATTGTAATATTCATTGTGTAGGTTTATGTATATATACTATTTCCTAATATGTATCACTTTTACACGAAATGCAATTATAATTTGGAAATAATGATTTTTTTCCTGCAATAAAAAAATATAGGTACCATTGCTCTTGGGTGGGGTTGCCAGTTATTATTATTATTATTAAGAGACTCACGCCCCAAAACAAAGATGGGACAACACCCCAACCCTAAAACTAGGCCCGCCAGTTGGTAGCCAATGTCTATCAAGAACCCTGGAACGTTATTCCGAAGAATTTCCTCCATCTGGGGCGCCCGGCATTAAATGGATAGGTAGGTACCGTGTGTACTTATAGTCGGTCCGAATCGAAAACGACGGTACCACACGTAAATAAAAACATTAAAGTTATTTCTGTTCAATGATCGAGATCAAACCTTCCCTTCAAATTACTCATTATATTTTTATTTGTATTTGCCGCAGTAGTCAATATCACCATACTGCTTTGCATTGTATTGATTGTATAGGTACAATCTCAACATAACATTAATGCAGTCTTTTGTCCGTTACAGGCACGTGAAGAGCAAGCGAAACAGGAGCAGCAACAGTGGCTTTTGTTGCAGCAACAAGGCCTTGTAGGTGTTGAAGGTGCTCCTCAGCCTTACGTGCCACCACCTCCGGGCCCCAGAATAGATGACGAAGATGATGATTACTCTTAAACTCTACATAAAGCACAAAATGTAGCTTGACAAATAAATTCCTTGTGTATTATGCATGAAAATAGATTAGATACATAATTCAAATAAACTTTGTGGGACATTTTTTTGCACAGCTTAAATTCAGCTAATCCAAGCTCTTTTTAAGTGTCTAAACTCTTATTAATAGATAAACATATTATATTTTTTTCTAAACACGTACATTTATTTTATTAATAGAAAAAATCCATGCTCCGAAACAAACATTTACTTAAAGATCACACAAATATTTGTTCCGATGACAACGTTCCGGGATGAGAACCCGTGACGTCGACAAAGGAGGGCACTACCGCTGCGCAAGGTCGAGAACCACTCATTACAATAGCTTTGATTATGAGATAAGCTAGCTACTGCTACATATGGCCATAGATTCATTATGTATTTAAATTGTGCTATGGCGCTATTTACACGTCTGCACCTGCGTATAAATTCTCAAGCACTGTCTTTGCACAGCAGTCCACTGCTGAACGTTGACCTCTCCCAATTTACGCCACAATACACGGTACCACGCCTTCCGCATCCAGTCGCAGCCTGCAACCTTTTCTCGGTTTTCGGCCGTTGTGTGGGGCCAAATGTGGGGTAGGCCCCACCCAACGGCCCGCACATTTGCCGATGTGAAACATCGAAATAATTTTTTAACCAAATTTACAAAGTACCTAGCGAAAAATTCTAAATCTATGCTTTTAGCATACGAAACGAAGTGTCATTATAATTATGCACCTATGGGCGCTTGCCTATGGGTCTTTGTTTGTTTATAAACAGTTCATTTTTCAACCAAACGTTGCCTTGTCTTTTACCCGATTTATTGTGGTTATGTTCGACAGTATGGAAACTACAAAATGAATAATGCGTCTAACGGAAAATACAAAAGACCGAAACAGAAATCTATAGCGACAACGAATCCAGGAACATCAGTATGTACCACCTGCTCACATATTTGATAATCTCTCGCTCCACCCTCGTGGATTTCTGTTTCCGTTCCCGCATCCCACGGGAACTTAATCCGGGAATAAAAAGTAGCCTATGTGTTATTCCAGACTAAAATCTATCCTTGTGTTCCACAACATTGATTTATTTTACACCTGATGGGTTTCGCCTTACCTACGGAATTTTCAAAGGCAAAAGTCTTCGTTTTGCCTTTGCAAATGCCGTAGAGCGAAACCGGTCAGCTCTAAAATAAATAAAATGTTAGTACAAGTGGTTATTAGAAGCGGTGCGCTTTTACCTGTCAATCTTTACAGAAACCGAGGAACGAGATATCTGGCAACGCGAAACAGTCACCTGAACACCAGTTTCCTTTGTTAGCCAAAGACTCGGAATGGGTAGACAATACTTTATTGCCTCCATCAGAAGCAGCTAAATCTGCAAGTAACCTTTCAAATGAAGAAGAAATATTACAACTCGTAAATTTGTTTATTCAACCATTCATTTCACCTGAACGTACATTCATATTACCTACACGCCATTTTTGTAGGTACTTATGTAGGTATAGCTACTTTACATCTACATAGTCCTACAGTCCACTGCTCGACGTAGGCCACTCCCAACCCAATTTTCGAATTACCAGCTACCAGCTACCTTACAAAAAACCGCCCGCCATCGTAACTGAGTTTTGTAACCAGTTTTCTTCTTGAGAAATTGTCATCTTGTCGCGTACCTACCCAGTTACAAACGTAAACATCTTTCCGAGTAGTTACCAGGGCCAGGCCAGGGCTATTAGACGGTTAGTTACGTTCGATAGTTGAAACATTTGAGACCGCGTAGTTAATCAATTCGAGTCCGGCATAGCATCCGTGGAGTTTAGGTTACCTACCACACGGAATAGAAAGTATTTATGGTCAAAAATTGTTGTACCTACATTTTAAAATTTATTTTTGGGTGAAAGAATAAGAAACCTCCAGTAACCTAGGTAGGTACATTTTTTATTTTAGGTAGGTACTTATGTTCAGAATCGTTCACTTTTCTCTAATAACTACACACTCGCACACCTACTTCGTACCTATTAGATATTTTGTGTAATTAGTAGGTATTAGGTACCCCTATTCGTTTAGATACCTAATGTGTACCAAGGTACCTAAGTGTTACTATGTAGTATCACAGCTGACAGATCATAGTAGTTCTCTCTTTACTGTGCTAGATCATAGTAGTTCTTTTTATATCTACTGTGCCAAAAGCCCTAAAATGTAGATACGTTTTTTTAAAGAAAGTGCCTGTATTCAGCATTACACCTACTGGGTAAGGTAAGTAATCTGTATTGTAGCAATAATGCAATATTAAGCATAAGTACCTACAAAAATACACCTATGAGTAACCTAGAACTAGGTAGGTAGAATATTGAATATTTCACGGTCACGGTCGGTAGTGTTAATAATAGGTACCGTGTCTAGGTAGGTACTTACCTGTTTCATACGAGTAATTTGATTTAGGACTGAATAATATTTTATTTAAATTTTAAAGTAGGTAAGGTAAGTACCCACTGTCGTCATGACGGAAGATATAATATTTAATGGACCTCATTGACCGTATTATCGATGCGGTTTTGGACTAACATTCCTCTAGCGGTGCCTATACCTATATGTATTGTGCTACAGCAGAGTGCGTTGCATTGCTACTTCTCGGTCTCCTTACTGGTGAGGACTAAGAATGTAGGGTCAAGTGTTCAACAATGAAACACTAAAAGTTCATAACCTCGTACATCTTATGTTTTTGCTGATAGAAGTCTATAATTTTACAGGCATGTAGTCAATATGATTGGGTATCGAATGTCATTTATAGATTTTTTTAAATAAAGTGATTTCAATCGACAAAGAAATAAAAACTAAGAAATGGGATTTGTGTCATTGTGTCCATATAGGCGTACACAATGAAACACCATATATTCAACAATGAAACACCATAAATAAACTGTGCCTAATTTAAATTTTGTTTAATGTAGGTAGTTATTAAAGAAAGAGCAGTCCGTTTCTACGTTAAATGCAGTGGCACGACGTGCCATGCTGCATGTTTCAGGCTTTTTTAATGACAGTTCTGCATGCCCTGATTTATAAGACCGTAAACATTCGATTCCAACCATTTTCCCAGCTAACAGAATATCCAATATTGTTAATTTTTGCCATTTGGTAAGCAATACGCCCCTCGTCCTTTTTACAGCTTTGTTACGCGCCATCTTAAAATAAAAACAAATTTTAATAGATAAGGTTACACAATATCAACCAATAAAAATGTAGATTTATATAGATATCTTATGATGGTACACAATAAAACAGTGTTTCATTGTGTCCATTGTTAAACTGTTTCATTGTTGACTACCTAGGGTTTATCTAACTAACTTTTAATTTATGTTCACAAAATTGTAACTTTGAAACAAATGATATATGCCAAAATAATCTACAAAACATGTAGAATGCAGGATAATCATAAAAAATATAATATTCCTAACCATTAAATAATGAAAAATCTTTAAAGATAGCCAGAAATACTTCTATTTTTGACGAAAATAGTAAAAATGAGCCGCAGACGCGTCTTTTCTCACGCGGTGCCGCCGCAAACTGGAATACGCCGGTGGTATCTATTGAGTGTCCCTACGCGATATATTGCACTAACTGCCAACGATGCGTTTTGGAAATATTACTATGTTTTATTGTGTACCACTGTTTCATTGTTGAACACTTGACCCTACCTACTTTATTTAGTCCAATGAGCCAGAGTCGTCGGACCGTCTCGAGCGCTACCGCCTTTGAAGTCAAGGGGTCTCCTCCACGAGAGGAACCGAATTTTCTAACTCACCGGCGGAAACTAATCCCACTTCACCAATAGCTAACTGCGATTTGAAATCTATTATGGGTCCACATGTTAAGCTTTGCTAACCTAAGGATTCCCTGTCGTTCTTCAACGCCTCCTCGAAGAACTACATAGGGAATCCTCTAACGTTCGGATGCTGGTGAATGGAAATCAAAAGCGACAGTGAACAACTTTGTTTTTATTTTAGGTGGAATGCGAAGACGGTCCTCAAATGAAACCACTGGCTATTATGTTCCCAGATTTAATTGAAAAAGATCCACAGACTTTACAGGGCGTTCTAAATAGGGCAATGTCTACAACAGAAGTGACGCGACATCTAGTGGATCTTGGTCAAAAAGCGAACTTTACGTTCATGAAGAAAGCTGATCGTTTGATACCACCAGAAAAGGTAAGACAGAATTATCAAAACATGTTCCTGTCCGTAGTCATAGGTCGGTAGTAGGTAAGGTACCTTAGGCTGCCATCCATAAAGAGCTAGATATAGACACATAGGTATTGTAAATGGCCATTACGAAGTTTAAATAGTCCGTTGGAACACAATCTAATCCTAAAGATAACAACGTAGGTACCTAACTTACTACATACTAATTACCACAGTACCTACTACCTTTAAAGATGATCTTTAGGCAGTGCTAATACCTTGCAAGCTGACATTGTTCTTACTATATTGTTTTCAGCAATGGATGGAAACCCTGACTGAAAACAGTAATTCGTATTCTTCAGTAAACTCCGCGCCAGTAAGCAGCAGTAAGTTTCTTTACACTGATATCTAGTACTTATAGCTAAAACTTTTACCCAACCTACATATTTGTGCAATAGTAGGTACCTACCTATACCATCCAACGCTGAAATTTTCAAAGGTATCACAAGTGATTCTAAGGAAGTAAGCAATGAAAAGACCAGCAATGTTCAAAATACAATAAAGAAAAGAAAGAAATCCTCTGGAAATACAAATCAAACACAAGAATCATTTCCCAGAGATTTCAATGAAAATGGAGAAAATAAGGTTAGAGGTTTAATGTTTTCATACAAAGTAGCTTTGAAATGGTACCTAAAACTTGTTAATTTGTGATAGTGCGATAGACCCTCCGTCTTCGTGTGATACATACCTAGATAGATAATTATGTTAATTCGCCGCTCAAGCGGACCCAAGTACCTACCTACCTACGCGGGTGTTAATTGCTCAGCTCCTCATGGAGGTAGGTAGTACCTACTAGAGAAATGGCGGATTAAGCCCATTACTTTTTTAAATGAACAGGCATTCAGTCATGATGTTTTTATAGAACTAAGATGGCAGACAAGCTTAGGGTCCATCTGATGGAAAGTGGTCACCGTAGCCTATGAACGCTTGCAACACCAACTGTATTCATGCTTAAATTCTTTTTCTGTTTCAGAAAATAAATCATTCATAACCATCTGATTCAAGACTCCTGGAATAAGACTCTAAAATCTTTGTCCGTTTTTAATACCTACCTACTTGTCTAATACAAAGTTCATACATTAAAATTGCTGTAGTTTTTATTTTATCCTATTAAGCTGGCAGCATTCTTATTTTAATAATTTTCGGTCGATTCTATTTTTCTGCTACCGGCAGCAAAATCTATCGGTTCAAAACCACTTCGGAAGGATGTCCCAGAATTCCAGCCAGACTTTGGATACGACCGCAGCCTGGCCTAAGGGCTCGGATGATATGATGATATCCAGCCTCTTTGGGCTTGGTTCGGGTGTTAGGACGTGAGGCGTGAGTCTCACGCAGTTGAGAGTTCTCTCGCAGTGAGACTTATGTCACGCCACCATCTTGGGCCTGGTCCTGGTAAGCCGGCGAGCAGCCGCCCCGCCTTTCGTTGACCCCCGGTCATGGAAGCCGATACTATCGGGCCAAGACAAGCCTTGGAACTCTGGTGGGAGAGTTTTTTTTTGTTTTTTTTTTGTTTTTGTAAATACGTATTTATTACTAGATGTTGCCTGCGACTTCGTACGCTGCATTTTATATTTAATGCTTTAGATTGACATAACTTTTTTATTCATGGACCGATTGACATGAAGCAAACACTAAATGTTAAGTGGAGCAGACTACAACGCAATAAAGAAAACCGCATTGCAATTGATTGAGCGGTTGCTGAGATTAGCGTGCACAAACGTACAGAACACACACTTACGATTTTATTATATGTATTGATATTGATGATATAACATGTTCACATGATTACAAAATATAACAATGATCAACAATATCAATCTAAAATTCAAATTACAATTTAAAACTCAGTACCTACGTAAATTAAATCACTTTTAAATTGTATCAAAATTAAATTAAATTAAATTAAATCAAATCAAATCAAATTAAATTACATTAAATCAAATTAAATTACATTAAATCAAATCAAATAAAATAAAATAGTTACATACAACCTAATAATAATAAAATGTCATTTCATAATCAATAACTATATAAATCAGAATGCTATATAATTCAATTAAAATAAATTAAATACACTAAAATGTCATACAAAAATAATAATAAAACTCATATTAAAATGATTCAACATGCCTTAAATATACAAACGAGACAGAATGAATACGAATTAAACTATAATTAATTAAGCATAAACATAAATAAACATAAATTTATTTCCAAAAAAAAAACGTGAATACAAAGATCTTATTTCTAAAAAAGCATGGATTCAAAGATCTTTTATGTAACATCCTTTTAAAGAACAAGAAACTAATCCCGTACAATATTACAATGATCGTTCGATCCTTTTCCCTAAACTAGACAGAAACTCTGTCTGTCTGTATCTTAGAGAAGAGAATCATTAAAAATGACCGCATATATTGTACTTATGCTATATTTAGAAAAATAAAATAAAATAAAAGGGTTAGTGTGTGTGTGTGTGTGTGTGTGTGTGTGTGTGTGTGTGTGTGTGTGTGTGTGTTTGCGTGTGCGGTGTGCGCGCGTGTGTTTGCTTTTAATCCAACCTGACTTTACAGCATAGTAGTTAGAAGCTCCTCAGCTTCTGTGTATGTCAATTCGTGTAGCCAGGAATTAAGCTTGTGTTTTACCACTGGCTTGGGCAAGGCGTATATATTTAATTGTTTGTGGGCTTTATTGTACAGCCTAGCACTTAAGCCATTAAATTGTCGTCTCGCACAAGCAGTTCTACAGAGGACGGTTGGACATAACGGGAAACCTCTACGCCTCTGATTGACCAGCTCTTTATTAAAGGAAATCATAGAGTGCCTGCGGAGGATCGATCTCAAGATGTATCTATAGTTTTCTAACCGTTAGAACTTTGCATTCTGAATAAAGCATATATGTAGGGTAATCACGAGGTTTAAAATTAATTACTTTTAGTACTGCCCTCTGAGCTCTTTCAAGCGTTAGCATGTTAGATTTATTCGTTCCTCCCCAAACCGGGATGCAGTAGGTCAGGACCGATTGACATAGAGCCAAGTACACCATTCGTGAGTGTCTCTATCCGCTGAGAACCTAAGATTTTTAAAAATATATATAAGTCTTCTGGTGTGAGATGTTAATGACTCTAGTTGAGTGGTCCAGTCTAGTTTCTCGTCGACTAACACACCGAGATATTTTATAGATTCTTCCATCGTCAATGACATGCAACTGCACTCTTCAGAATTAAGGGGGCAGTTGTGGGCTCTTAGATTTGCGGTTACTGCATCTGGCTTACGTGAATGTGGAAGGATAAAACGTAAGAATTTAGTCTTGGAACATTTAGGGTTAATAGGTTACTTGACAGCCAATCCATAACTTTCCGCAATGCGTTCTCCGAATGTAGTTTAGCGTCATCCCAACTCTCACCGTATGCCACCAGTGCAGTGTCATCTGCGTAAATGAATATATCACAGTTTACGAGGGGCAGATTGCAAAGGTCATTGATGTAAATCTGGAAGAGAGTGGGAGCCAAAATACTTCCCTGGGGAACTCCAAAAGTAGTCCGTTCCTCGGCGCTAATGGTGTTATGTATCCTAACATACTGCCCACGATCAGAAAGGTAGTCCCTAAAGACATCGAGAGCCAGTCCTCGTATACCCATTTTCTCCATCTTCTGTATTAGTCTGGAAATACAGACAGTGTCGAATGCTTTACTGAGATCCAGGAAAACACCGTAGCACTTCAGCTTACTGTCAAGTTTGTCAGCAACACACTGCACTAGGTCAACCACCGCGTCTTCTGTAGAGATACCTTGTCGGAAACCATATTGGTTATTAGCTAGGAGGTTGAATGAGGTTAAATAATTAGTTAGACCTTTGTTAAGGATGCGCTCCATGATTTTAGACAAGGCGCTCAGGATGGAGATGGGACGATAGTTAGAGATCTGTTCTTTGTCTCCATTTTTAGGGTTTCGTAGCCAAATGGCAAAAACGGAACCCTTATAGATTCGTCATGTCTGTCTGTCTGTCTGTCTGTCCGTCCGTGTGTCACAGCCACTTTTCTCCGAAACTATAAGGCCTATGCTAATGAAACTTGGTAACTATATGTATTCTGTGAACCGCATTAAGATTCTTGTATAAAACTAGAAAAAAAGCAGTAAATTTTGGGGGTCCCCATACTCAGAACTGAAACTCAAAATTTTATTTTTCATCTAACCCATACGTGTGGGATATCTATAGATAGGTCTTCAAAAATGCTATTGACGTTCCTAAAATCATTTTTTCCTTAAGTGAATAGTTTGCGCAAGAGACACTTCCAAAGTGGAAAAATGTGTGTCCCCCCCCCCTCTAACTTCTAAACTAAGAGACTGATAAAACTAAAAAAAAATATGATATACATTGCTATAAAAACTACCAACGAAAATTATTTTGAACAAGATAGAGCTGGTAGTTTTTTTTTAATACGTCATAAACCGCAATTTTTGATTAGAAAAATCACTACCACTGCGAACGTGTTAAAACATCAATGAAAGTTACAACGAACTATAAGAACTTTTACATTATGTTACTTGCTGCTACGAAACCCTTCATGGGCGAGTCCAACTCGCACTTGGCCGGTTTTTTGTATATAGGGATGACTACCGCCGTTTTAAACGCCCTCGGGAATACGCCTTGTGTTATGGCAAGGTTGCAGATATGAGCTATGGGGGGTGCGAGAACGTGTTGGGTCAGTTTTATTAATTTGGCTGGTATATTGTCCCACCCCGTGGCACAGTCATCCCGGAGGGTTTTTACAACTGTCTCAACATCACTTACATAAACCGGGAGAAGCGCCATGGAGTTAAGCGTGCCGTGTTTGGGTGTCCAAAATCTGTCAGTGTCGGATATAGTAATTTTAGATGCCAACGTCTTGCCTACATCTGCAAAATATTTATTAACTATGTTGACAGACGACAATGGGTCTGTAGATAGCGTTAAGAGGTTCGTTGCTGGCTGGTTACTTTTCTGTGTATAACTGATGTTTTTGACGATATTCCAAGTGGCTTTGATATTATTTTGAGCCCTAGTAAATTCAAACTTTTCATAAGAACGTTTAATTTTGTTAATAAGTCGATTACAGAAATTTCTGTATCGTGTGTAGGTGCTTTTAAGAATAACATTATGGGGATGGGATCTGAATTAAGTTTTGAGTGCATGCTGTCGCGGTTTTTGATACACCTAAGAAGACCGGGTGTCATCCACGGCTTGATCATTTTAGCCTTTCTTGATACTCTGATGTGTGAACTATGTGTATTAACAATACTTTGTAGAGCAGCGATTAAGTAATCTGCGGCAATGTTAGCATCAGAAGCGGCCATCACTGGGGCTAAGTCCGCGTTCTCTATATCTTTTACTGCATTGGTGTAATTTAAGCGACTGATTGTCTGTGTAGTGAGTTTGTACTGTGGCTTGGATCTGTCTAAACATAAGACAGTAGCATAATGATCCGTGACACTCATTTCTAATAAAAACGCATTTGCCGGGGACTTAGTCTTAAGTAAAATATGATCTAGACAAGTATTTGTGCTTGGTCTGGTAGGTTGCAGAAAAGCCGGTGCGAGACCTAGTATCGCCGTATGCAAAAGATAATTGTGAGAGTTTGGGTCCTTGTTATCCGGTTTGATATCAACGTTCATGTCACCCATCACTATAACAGATTTGCAACTCTTCAAAGCAGACACAGCCGTTTCCAAGCTATTATTGAAACTAGTTATGTTAGTATAAGAAGGTGAACGATATATGCCAATGATAGCTGTATCTGGTGTACGACAAATTAGGCAATTTCCTTCCTCAAAGAATGATGGCTCTGTTACTGTATATTGTAGAGAATTTTTAACGTAGATTGCTACTCCATCATTTTAAATTGGGTTATTTTTAGTGGAATAAGCGATATAGCCGTCTACAGTTGGGATTGGGCGACCATTCTTCAGCCGGCACTCCGTCAGTATTATAAGATCATATTGTATAGGCATCTGTGCAAGAATGGTTAAGAAGCAGTTAAGGTTTTTGTAAATACTACGAATATTAATATGAATAATTTTTATCGACGGTTGCGCGGCCATATTTTGTAAGGGGTCGTATGCGTGAGGGCCACAGACTTCAAAAGTAGCTACACTGTGCTCGTCGATTTCGTCAATGATATCATTTATGCAAGCCATTTATGGTTGATAGTAATATATTCTACAGATAGGTCCAGCGAATAGTCTAATTGAGGTAATATTCGTGTCAGAGTAGTTAGAATAAGTGTGAATGATCCAGCGCAGTGTGAGAGAAGCTGTTTCTTTTTTTGCAAAGAGGAGATCGGAGATTTGTAAATGTTGAAGTAGGGCTTTATGTGTAATGGATGGTAAGTTGTGTAAGGTATAAGCGGTGGGTAGGAAAGGTGTATTGTGTGTGAATATTACGTCTCATGGTAAATATTTTTACAATGATAAAAATAATAAGACATTTAAAAGAGTTCTTCCCCGCTCTCTCTTCATAGCCTCTTCACGAGCAGATCCTGTTCGCAGAACGCGGTGGCGGTAGCGACTTTTCACCGTAGATGCCACTGCAACTATTAGAATAATGCCTGCCTATCTTCGTAAACAGGTTCCTCAGTGTTTTTAGAAGTTATATAAATACGTTGAATGTCGAGCATCACTAGATCATCCCAATTAGGTGCGGCACTGAAGCGCACGAAGAGACCGCTCGTTTGGCGTTCATTGGTCATCGCAGATTTTTGACAGACTGTGAGCCACGGATAGTCTGTCGTCTGCGTTGAACCTTAGCTTCGAGGGGATGCACCTCTGTAAGCATACTCAGTACTCACAAACTACTTGTCATATCAGCACCGATGATATTGATATGAGTTTTGAGTTTTATTCATATAGGTAGTGGAATTATGTTCTAAACTGAAACAAGATACTATTAAAAGGCATTCATTTATTGTATAAAGTGTAAAACATTTAAACTTAGATTAATCTTTGTTTATGATTAATTCAAGGATTGAAATCAAAGGGGCAGTACGTTTTCATTAGATGCTGAATCAACGATTGGGCGAAGCCAGTTTATAAGTCTTTGGCAAGGCTAATGACTTTTGATTTTATATAAACATGAAAAAATAAAGACTAACAATACAAAGGTGTATGATTTTCGTAATAAGAAGTAGGTACCGATAAAACACTACTTTCGTACATGAAAGTTACCCGCCATTTAAGGGTCCGTTAACACAGACCGGCTCGGAGAGGAGAGCAGATTCTTATCACGTTGAAAACAAAGTTTTTATTATTTGAAGTAAGGTTTATTATTGCATGTGCACTGCTTTTGTCATTAAGAATGCTTAAACGCGCTTGGTGTGAAATAATAAGAGGAGCTGACCGGCTCCGATCGCGTACTTTTCTCGTTCGCGCAGCCGTTCGGCTCCGATTTCATGCTCTTTTGCTCGCGCATCCGACCGGCTCCGAGCGCATCCGCTTTCAGCCGGTCTGTGTGAAATAGTTGGCGGCTCCACTCCGACCAACTCCGAGCGTATACGATCCGGTCTGTGTGAAAAGAAAAGTGCGCGCCGATGCTCTCCGAGCCGGTCTGTGTGAACGGACCCTAATAAGGATGTTTTGCGCGAATTTCAATTCTTTTCTAAAATAAAAGTAGCCAAGTTACCACAGAAAGTCCAGTCAAAATGGGTCCAGCCGTTAGGGAGACAGACAAAATTTTTAAAATTACTTTTTGGTGTTAGAACCTTATACACATTCACATTTAAAACAACATAAATTTCAATACAGATATGTTTGAAAATACTATACCTCAACTCTAAAATTGAAATACAAAGCTGTCTTGTGTTTTCGTACAAATACATACAAATATTATCTAAACTATAACACAAGTACACAACCGTGAAAGTTACTTTTTGTATCATAGTTTTATTCTAATAGAATACCTTTATGGCGTTAGAATAGTAATTATACTAGGTATATTTCATAATTATCGAGGCTCAGCTTCATCTATCAATAGACATTCTATATTGATAGCATGTATTTTACTTCGAATCAAAACTTCTTTAGAGAAAAAATATTAAAATATAGGCTATTCGAAAGTTACTGTCACATTAAAACTTCTAAAAAAATCTTTAAATTGAAATGAGTTCATATCCCGTAAGTGCTACGAGACTAGTAAGTGCCCTTCTACCACATTCGAAACCAGGTTAATAAGATTGTTTTATTTATTTATGCATACATTAGTATGTAATAATATAGGTATAGCAAGAAACTTAGGTACAATGGTACTGCTTATTTCTAAAAGAATAATATTTCTTCTTTCAAAACTGGTTTCGAAAAGAGAAGGTAACGAAGAGGTAAAAGAATGTTTCTTCTTTCGAGACTAGTAAATAAAGTCACTGATAATGAATATAAAACAATTTACTGTCCACTTACATTAATGGATACAGAAAACTACATTGAAGTAGACGAAGAAATAAAATGAGCAATACAACAGCAACAAATAAAAGTGAACCTCGGTTGGCTCTATAAAATATTTATAGTTACACTATCAGATTTTTAATAATATAAGTGATTTCATTGGTATAGGTGGACAGTAAATTTGTTTCATATTCATCAATTGTGACTTTATGTTTTTTTTTTTTTTTTTTTTTTTTTTTTATACCACTAGAGTGGCAGACAAGCATACGGCCCCCCCAGATGTACCGGTGGTCACCGCAGCCTATGGACGTTTGCAACACCAGAGGCGCCACAAGCGCGCTGCCGACTCTTTAAAAACCTTCTAAGTCCCCTTTTGAAGAACCCCATACTGTAGGCGTCCGGGAAAACCGAGGCAGGGAGATCATTCCACAACCTAAGCGTACGCGGAAGAAAGCCTCTATTAGATCTCACCGTGCTCGAGCGCTCAGGACGCAACGTGTGAGGATGAACACCCTGTCTATGGCGAGCGGTGCGATGATAGAATGTAGCCGTAGGCATCATATCAAACAATTCTTCAGAGCACAAACCGTTGTACAGGCGGTAGAACACACATAGAGAAGCAAAGTCTCTCCTGTCACTAAGAGGTTCCACACTACCTGCAAGTATAGGATCGTTGACAACTCTCATAGCTCGCCTTTGCACCGAGTCAAATGGACGAAGCTGGTATTCGGGTGCCCCCGCCCAGAGGTGACAGCAGTACTCCATATGCGGACGCACTTGCGACTTATAGAGAAGCAGTGCTTGCGCCGCAGTAAAGTACCGCCGCGCCCTTCTGAGCACTCCGAGCTTCCTGGACGCCAGCTTGGCCTTGCCCTCCAAGTGACAGCGGAACTGCACATCACTGGAGATGTCAACACCAAGGATCCCTATACTTTCAGAGATGGTGAGAGATGTGCCCTGAAATTGTGGCGCCACAGTGAATGGGGTCTTTTTTGCGGTGAAAACACAAACTTGTGTCTTGGTAGGGTTGAATTGGACAAGATTTTGTCGACCCCAATCGGACACTCTAGTGAGAGTAGCCTCGACTTCAGACACAAGTTGTTCACGACTTTCTTCCACTGCATCCCGAGAGATACCGGGACGGCCCGTGTAATAAGTGTCGCCCGTACTGTCGTCCGCATAACAATGAATGCCGTCAATAGACAACATGTCATTGATATGCAGCAGAAACAAAGTAGGGGACAACACTGAGCCTTGTGGTACTCCAGCGTTTATGGCTATGCAGTCAGAACAGCTACCGTCAACGACGGCCCTGATGCTTCTACCGGCCAGAAAGCTGGACACCCATCCGCATAAACTCTCGGGCAGTCCATAGGAGGGCAATTTCGTAAGAAGACCACGGTGCCAGACCCGGTCAAAGGCTTTCGAGATGTCGAGGCTCACTGCTAGAGCCTCACCCTTACTCTCGATAGCCGCCGCCCAGCGGTGTGTGAGGTACACAAGAAGATCGCCCGTCGAGCGACCGTGACGGAAACCGTACTGCCGGTCACTGAGCAGGTCATGTTCCTCAAGGTACCTCAGGAGCTGTGTATTAATTACACGCTCCATCACCTTAGATAAAAGGGAGGTGACGGCTATAGGCCTATAATTGGCCGGGTCGGTCCTGTCACCCTTCTTGGGCACAGGATGCACGTACGCGATCTTCCACGACGCCGGGACTTGCTTCATGGAGTAAGAAAGCGTGAAAAGATGTGTAAGTACCGGACACAACTCCGGACCACACCGCTTAAGTACCACCGCGGGAATGCCGTCCGGCCCACTCGACTTATGAATATCTAGGGATTGAAGCTCCCGCCTGACGTCCCGTTGCTTGAATTTAATTTCTGGCATGGAAGTGCCACACCAAGGGATACCAGGCGGAAGCGCACCTCCATCGTTCATGGTCGAGTTGGAGGCAAAGAGAGAACCCAAAAGGTCGGCCTTCTCCTTGGCACTCTGGGCCAGACTACCATCCAGTCTATGTAGAGGTGGTAATCCCGACCGACAAAAGTTTCCCTCGGCAGCTTTGGCGAGCGACCAGAATTCACGACTTCCAGAAGGGTAGCCGGCTAGTCGCTGACCAATTCTGCCGACGAAATCAAACTTTGCCCTGGCAACCGCTCTTTTACTGGCCCTCGAGGCGGCATTCAGTTTGCGTTTCACTTCAGAGATGCTAGGATCTGAGTTAGCGCGAGCCGTGGTCCAAGCTCTGTAGGCAGTTTCTTTCAACATCCTAGTTTCTCTACAAAGCCGATTAAACCACGGTCGTTTCCTAGCTCCTGCCGGGATCCAGCGGTTAGGAATATAACGCAGGAGTTCAAATCATCTGAAGTGAAGCAAAGCCGCCTCCACGGGTACGACGCAAAGAACTCTCGAAGTCCATCCCAGTCTGCTGACTTGTAGTGCCACACATGTCGCCACGCCTTGGTTCAGGCCTTGCGAGAGGCACTCGCGACCGAACGAGGCAGTGGTCCGATGAACCAAGTGGCGCACCCACTGATGTGGTGTATCCGTCAGGCCGCGTAGTCAGCAGAAGGTCCAGCAATGCACTCTGCTCGTTCTCCCTATCTGGTATTCTCGTATGAGATTTTACCAGTTGGGAGAAACCGTAGGTCAGGGCAAAGTCGTGAGCAGCTTTCCCCGCAAAGTTAGTGTGCACGGAACCCAACCAGTCAATATGGTGACCATTAAAGTCCCCCAAAATCACTATCTCCGCGGAGGGATACCGCTCAATAGCCTTGTCGGTCGATTGTTGCAGGTGGTCAAAAAGGCGAACTGTCTCCGTATCACCGCTATGGGACCTGTAAATTCACGCGTAGATCCGAGTGTGGCCCCCATGATCCACGCGCGCCCATAATGTAGACAGGTCCCTGTCTTCCAGGTCACTGAGACGGCGACAGCAGATATCCTCCCGCACGAACATGCATACCCCAGCTTGACGCCTGAAATTAGCCTCCAGCTTATAGCCAGGGTACATCAAGTAAGATGTATCGTTCGGGCAAGATATCTTAGTCTCCGTCAGGAAAAATAAGTTCGGCCTCGCAAATTCCAGGTGGCGGTGGATCTCGTTGATGTTTGAGTGCATTCCTCTGATGTTACAGAAGTCCACATTTAGTGTGGACGACGACGAAGCCGCTGTGTAAACCTTTCTTCTTTTGTGACCTTTTGCCATGATTGTTGTTGAAAGGGGATAAAAAGAAGGTAGGGGGTGCCTGTGTATCGGTGACGCAAGAGACTAAGCGAGGCTCCAATTCCCCAAAGGCAGGCACAGGTAGTGCGGTAGATTGGCACGGCGTACGGAAGGGCCCCCGGTCCCCCCCCAATGCAGTGGCCGCGTCCACTCCGGTATCCTCCTCCGGCACGACCACAGCACCAGGGACTTTACACAGGCTGCTGGTTCAGCCTCCTGGGGCGGAGATTACGTAATCCCCAGGTTCGGGTCCCGTACAGCCTGCGGGCGGTCAGCGGGCAACCGTTTCACCGGGTCTCCCTGACCGCCGTACCAATATTCCGCGCCTATGCCAGCCAATGGAGACAGATGAGCCTCTGGTCTCACCGCCACCGGCACAAAGTCACCCCAATGAGCACTGGAACCCTGCTAACCGACGGAGAACATAACCCAGCACGAAGCAAGGTTACTATTACCGCGGTCTTCTGCAGGGTGGAGGTACTGCCCCAGGCGGGCTGCTCACCGAACGGAATTCCGTTATGCCCTTCCTCCTAATGTAGGCTCCTTCGTTAATCCCTAGGATATTAGATCTTAGGGATCGAATTGAAGAAGCCAAAAGCTAGTAC
This sequence comes from Miltochrista miniata, assembly GCA_933228765.1. Classification (NCBI taxonomy): domain Eukaryota; kingdom Metazoa; phylum Arthropoda; class Insecta; order Lepidoptera; family Erebidae; genus Miltochrista; species Miltochrista miniata. The sequence goes on from OW121751.1 coordinate 25,123,802, forward strand.
TAGTTTCGAAAGAAGAAACAATAATCTTTTATCGAAACCAGTTTCGAAAGAAGAATGATTGTTCTATTCGAAACCAGTTACGAAAGAAGAATTATTGTTCTATTCGAAACCAGTTTCTAAAGAGGAAATATTATTCTTATTTCGAAACTGGTCTCGAAACTTGGTTTCGAATGCGGCCGAAGGGTATTAAACTGTATTTTGTCCATACATTTTCCCTATTTCTATTTATAATCGAGACGAACAATGACGTAACATCAAAAGATATTATGATATAAGCTAATATGAACTTTTTTAACGTTACAGTAGTCGTTTATCTCTCCTTTTTTTAAAGCAATACAATTGAACCAATCAATTTAAATTTACTCAGTGTAGGTTATATGTAGGTCTATATCACGTTGGTCCTTCGAGCTGGATTTTACATAGCTAAATTAATGAGTGATAGTCGATTTTATATAGAGGTACCTACAAGAACACATTTACCATCCTTCATAATTTTTTGTGAACCAATCTGAATTGTATGGTCAAATTTCATTCAGATATTTTCTTTTGTTGAGACTAGCAGATAGCGGATGACTTATTAATGTCATTGATATCGTGGCGTGAGTAGATATTATAAAACTGAATCGTGTGATACATCAAATTATAGTGTAGTGTAATATGGATTTCCCTATTCAAAAACCGGCCAAGCGCGAGTCGGATTCTTGTACGGACGATTTCGTAAACAGAAGACGGCACAAAATCACATTTGTTGTAAGGGAGTCCCTTCTATTATGTTTTGTTTCTAGTATTTGTTGGTATTTTAATTGTCAAGCTAAGCTAGCTATAAAGATGTAAGTATGTGACTAACACACGAAAAACTAAAGAGTTTATGTATGTTGTATAAAAATGATGGTATGTTTACGATCATTTTTGAGGAGTTAAATTAAGAAAAATGTAGATGTTGTATCTTTGTATAAATGGATTTACAAGTAATGTTGCTAGTGGAGGCGAGGCCACTACTTCGTTAAAAATAGTCTTATGCATTTTTTCTTCATTAGAAACTTTATTGCATAAAATTTTACGTTCATTCATTCACACAATTTTCATAAAAAAAGGGTTTAAAATAAAGCTTTCGGTGAAATTTCGCATTTAACACGGTCTAGGCTAGCCTGCTGAGTATACTGAATGACCAACATTGCTCACTTTTACTAATAATATAATTGAATCAACTATACTCTTTACAATAAATATTTAGTAAAACTTCCTTCCTTTGATATCACCATAATTAGAATTTTTGAGTTATAAAACACAGGTATGCATACACAAGTATCCCATTCCATCCCATTTATCACTTTTATCGGTAATAAAATTCTACTAGATAAAATCTGATCAGAATATCAAACTCGTACTGACTTTACTCTTAATCTACCTACATTATTACAATTTATTCCTAAATTCAAATTATTGCATTTTAAGTTTACGACATTTTATACATCGTGTAAGTTTAATCGTCTTTGCGGTCCAAACTTAACATTCATAAAATAAAATTATTTGAAATTAATACTCCATGGTTAATACCAGTTGATACTCTTTTGAGTTCCGTGGTTTTTTAGGCTGCATAACAGGTGGTCTTCTTAAACGGACTTAGAACTATATGAAACATTGTGCCTTTCTTTTTCAATGATCTTGACCCATGAGAATATGGGAATAACTAAAATCGAGTAACCTATGACATGAAAACAGCTGAAGCAATGACCAATGCAAGAAACCTCATTCATCCAGTGGGCATTACCCAGAGATTGAGGATCACAATCAAAGATGGTAGGGCCCAGTTGCGGAATTGGTTACTGAACTGCTTTTGTAAGACGACTAAAATTACACAGAATGTATATTATGTATATAGGTACTAGAAGTCACAGTCAATGCCAGCAAATTAGCACTATGCCAAACTTCTTAATCTCTCTGAAGTGTGCAGCGCAGTGGTTTCAAAAACTATGTTAAGTGAGGAACTATGGTGGGCCCATTTCCATTTTTAGTTTTTCAATAATCTCTTTATTTTTATACCATTTTTACCTACAGTTTTTGGAAGCTGTTTAAAAACGTACCTACGCAACAGTGCGCTTTGCTTACTTCAGAGAATTCTAGAAGTTTGGCTAGACCTATTATACTTACTGACCTCGCCTAAAACAAGTACCCCTGAATTATTGTCGGTTCTGGTTGGTGGTAATTTCTTTAGTCTAAATATTGTAAATAGAGCACCATGCGGAGGACCTGGTACCGCACGGTGAATTGAATTGAAAAAATGAAATGCTCAAAAATTTTAAAATGAGTTCTTTTTTGTGCTGTTTTAAAGGGCCAATATCTCTAAAGCTTACGTATGATGTAACTGAATAACTTTTCATCATTAAATTAGCAGGTACTAGAAATTCTTAAGCATACTTAAATCAGTGTACTTGTTTAACAGAGGTCAGAAATTAAACTTATAAATAGATAAGTTACTATTCCCAACCACGATGCAGACTGAAACAAAGTCACGCGCGACAGTCGATACGACTGCGGTCGTGCTTAAATGAATTTTCCTAGAAAACCCAGTTGTGTTACAGTCAACTGCAGTCATCGGCAGCTGCAGTGTGGTTCGGAATAGTACCTTTTGAAGACTCAGTCGCAGAATGTACTTATCTTTTTTTTTTAATGCATCTTTCTCAATATTTAGTTTTCTCATAATTCACCTCCTTTTCTTTCTGATTTCGATACTCAAGCATGGGACATAAACATGTCTAGCACTAGAATGATGATGATGTCCATACGATAAACGCTAATGATAATAATTAGGAAAAAATATCAATTATATTTAATCATCATCCTTCTAGTTGTGTCCTCTTGAGCAAGTAAAAAAGAAAAGAGGTGCTATTCAATAACTTATAGGCGCCTATTTTTCCGGGGTTTCGACACCAGATGCATTATAGAAGAAGTAGATTTAGAGAAAGATGCACTACTTTTGAAAAGGTACATTCTGCGGTTGAGCCTTTTCGAAGACATAGATCAGTAGGGCAGAAGCTCACGAACAGAGGCGGGGCGGGCGAACAACGCGCCGCAAGCGAGTGCCAAGGCTGCGAGGACGGCCAGGCGTCACGCGCGCCTCCTTACCGCCGGGGCAGGGGGCGCGCGGCAAACACAGCGTCATTGCGTCGGCTTCAGAGCTGCCAACTTGCGGCCACGCGCCCGCGCCTCTTGTCGCGACGTCGTGTACTCAAACCATAGCACGTTTGGTATCAATGTTGTGTCCCTTATCATTAAAATTTCACATAGTTTTCTGAAAGTAATTAAATAATCTAGTCAGATTTGTTATTGCAGGGAGTACAAGCATTTGGGGTCATGGTAGTCCAATATTATCAGATTTTCACATAATTTTCTGAATATCATTTAACACCCTAGTTTGCTTTGTTCTTGCAGACAGTACAAGTATCAGGATCAGGATCAACATGTGCCCCTTTTTAGGGTTCCATAGCCAAAGGATAAAATCTGAACCTTATTAATGAGACTCCTCTGTTCGTCATCGTGCTGTATCACATAAACTGTGATAGATAGAAAGTTGAAAATTTCACAGATGGTGTATTTCTGTTTCTACTATTACAACAAATACCATTCAACAAACATAATTCATTTGCCGTTTTTTTTGCACGGATCCCTCTGTGCGTGTATCCAACTGGCCCGTTTTTTTTTTGTACAGAACCCTAGTACCCCTAGCCCTTAATTAACTAGGTAATTAAATATGCAAGTCAAATAGCTTTGTTCTTACAAAGCGTACCTACATGCATTAGCTACAGATTAGTAGTAAATATACTCACAGTGAAACAAGCTGTGGAAATAATGGAGTGAATACTCGATGTACTATTGCAAACCATAGTGTGGCAAATAGGAAGCCCACTACAGCTCCGACTACCACTTGCGAAGTAGTGTGGTAGTGAAGATACACTCTTCCAACGCTAACGAGTAGTGCTAGGAACAAACAGCTGCCGACAATAATTATCCGCCATAGGGCAGATATTATACTGTTGTTATTTATATGATGTAACCTGAAAGGATATGAATATTATTAATATAATACAGTAGATTAAGAGACTTTGGGCATAGTAAATTTATTAAGTTTTATAATATTTGCTGTGCTACTCTGGCTCAACTATGGATAACAATGATAAATCCTTTTTCTAAGAGAGGTGTCACAATCGTTTATTACTGAAAGTCTGTCAATTTCGAAGAGCACAGGTAGGGTAGGATTATTCCCATACGGGAACACATCTGATTGATCCTCCAAGTTAGGTCAGATTGGAGAAGACTGATTTCCCACTTGAAGCCGGACCCCAGGTGGGGTGGACATTATGTATAGAGGCCCAGGGGAAGATTCACGAGAACAACACTCTGTGAGAATATGAAAGTACATAAAGCTGGATTCCTACATGATAATAAGTAATTATATCTAAGATAGGCAACAATGCACATCTGTAGTAAAGATAAATACTGTATGATTGTATATTGTATGATCCAACTAGCCATAATTGACTCATATTTATCTGTTTTTGTCATCATTCCCATCTATGTTAATAATCCCCAGCCATTACCTAGTTTATTTATTCCGATAAACCATAAAAGAAAACAAAAAAGCCTTGCTTACCTGATTAATACAAAATACAGAACATATATACTAAAAAACCAGACGAACTGTGAATGAGATGATGGCATTCCATATTCATTGTATAAATTTCCTCTGGCTAGAGGCCTGGCTTCACATAATGCATGTTTTAATACTATATTCAACGCCTCATTGACCAACGTACCAGTGAAAAAAGCAATCTGCAATAAAATAGTATGTCAGTTTCCAGTGTATGTTTGTAAAAAGACTCTGTCTGCTCCATTACTAAATATAAAGCAAATTATGACAAATTAATAGGTCAGATACAACAGTCAAAGTCCTATATTTATACCCCAATAATGGACCTTTGACTCCAATTTTAGGTATTGCAAGACAATACCTTGGACGTTGTAAACATATGAACACCAACCTTTAAACAAAGTGATACAAACAGGATTCCCACAATTGAATTTACAATCATGTAGCCAGTGAGCAGATCCCAAATAACAACCCTGTTATGTTTACCTTGGTTACAACATCAATAAATTGCCATTCACCAGATGAGGAAGTGTTAACCTGATGATTGACTTTCTGAAGTTCCTAAGCATTCTCATATTTAATATCTACCTACATTAACTAAGGCTGTAAATAAAAAAATGAAGAGCAAAAACAAAAATTACAGTTCATTACTTTCAAATTTTTTAAAACACTTTAGTACTTTTTATTTTCTGATTTCATGAATTGGGTAAGCACCCATGTTACCTTTGTATCTATACCAATGGATTATGTTACTTACAGTGTGTAGATCTCGTCGAAACAAAATAAGTGCTACAAAGCCTGCTCCAATACCAAAAGGGGACAAGCTTATTATTGCAAATAACTTTCCCAGCCAATCTCCTGAAAAATTGTTTTATTTCATAATGTTTAAAAATACATCAAATAATTTATTGTATTAATTTACGTAACAGACATAAATTTACCTTTTGGGTACTCAACTAAAGTAAGGGATAGTGGTTGCCATTCGATATCATTATTATCATGAAGAATTTGATTCCCTGATGCAGCCTTATCCACCATTTTTCACCGCATTGGTTAAAGACTTTGTAATTAAAATGTTATTCATAAAACTAAAAGTTAACACTTAAAAAACCGTCTATTTTTTAGACAATATCCGCTTGTCTCGTAAATTTACAACAACAACTCAAGAAGAACAAGAACGTGAACGTCCGTCGTGACATTTCGACAGAAGCGTTTACACTAACTGTCAATGTCGTAAAAAAAATCCTAATGTCAGAATCAGGAGAGATTCTGACATTAGGATTTTTTTTCCTCTTGAACTTTCTCGGCATGAGAGTAGTATGCCAAAGTCAAATAATTTTTATATCAGAATAATGATAAAAATACTCAATTCTACACCAAAATTGTAATAATAGATATCATTTCATAAAAAAATAATTTTTAATTGCATATTATTTAACCTTCTCAGATAATAAAACTGAAAATTGATAACAAAAAAAAATAAATCATGTGCTGAAAGACCGTCTAACAAATATTTTTAAAAAACCTTTACATGTCATGTCAGTGTCGCTGTCATGTTGTTGCCAATGTGACAAGTGACAATGTGATGAAAATATCCTGGACGAGCTAGAGCATAGAGTTATATATATTATTATCTATATCGATGAGCTAGAGCAAGAAATTCATTGTTTTGAGAATAGAAATACACGAAGTTTTATTTATTTTCCGCCGGCTACTCTGACGACGCTATACAGCGTTTACAATGGTGTTTTATTTTACAAGTAATGTAGTAACGCCATCAGTCACCTTATTTATGGGTGCTGACAAACACGAAAGTAAGAAGAGCCGAAGACTTTATTATTGTATGATGTATTAGTTTATTGCTTTAAAAGTGGTTTAATCTTATTATCATTTTTTAGATGAAGATTTAATTAAGTGGGGTTGGCCGGAGGATGTGTGGTTCCATGTCGATAAAGTATCTTCGGCTCACGTGTATCTCCGCCTGGTGCAGGTAAGCATCTTGTACAACATTTGTAATCAATGACTTACTACCATTATAAAGCGGCGAATAATTACTTACCCCCTTTTTTTTTAATTGCAGGGCCAAACAATAGATGATATACCTAATTCAGTTCTAGAAGATGCATGTCAGCTAGTGAAAGCCAATTCTATAATGGGAAATAAAATGAATGACATAGACATTGTATATACCATGTGGTCAAATCTGAAGAAAACTGCTGGCATGGAGGTAATCTATGATGACATTTCTATCTACTGCTAGTCGCTCCACCTGCATGGAGTGGTTTTCCTGTATTCCACAAGAATTTGATTTCCTGTATTTAATTTCCTGTATTCCTCTTTCCTAAGACCTGATTTTGTATTCTTTTCCATGCTCTTAACTAGTAACAGGTGTACAATCAAATTTCAGTAATCAGATGAAAGCACATAATACTTTCATAAGTTGTGGATTCCCATGATACAAGTAATCATATTCAATGCAGTTACGAAATGTAAACTGAACAGATTAAACTGAGAAAAATTGCCTATCTCCAATTTCCTGTCAAATAGGGTAGCATAGGGTATTTTATTGTATAAAATTAAGCTATATAAAATACACTAGCTGTGTCCCCTGTGGCGTACTTTGAATACCACATGTCTAACCTCTAACCCATGTCCCTTGATAGTTTTTAAATAAGTCAAGGAAATTTTATTCGACAATGAATATGCCTATGGCACTCCATGATAAAATATCTTTTTAATTACTAAAATTGACAGTAAAAGCATTTTTAAAACTGTTTAGTAGATTACCCCTACAACCGCACAAACTTTACCTGTTTATGATCTTTATATTATTACTAGCGGACGTCACGGTGCTTCAGCCGCGTAGTTCCCGTTCCCGTGGGAATACGAGAATAAAATATAGCCTATATTCACCGCAAAGAGTAGCTTTCTAACAGAGAAAGAATTTTTCAAATCGGTCCAGTAGTTCTGAAGCCTATTCGTTACAAACAAAAAAAACAAATCTTTCCTCTTTATAATATTATATTATTATTAGTGTCCGACCGAAACTGGTTTTTCAGCCAAAACCGAACTTTCGGCCCTGGGGCCAGTTTCGGCCGAAACCGAAACTCACGTGTTCATATAGAAAAAAAAAACCGGCCAAGTGCGAGTCGGATTAGCGATCTCGTGGTCCCTTACAAAAAACGGCAAAAACTTTGCGTTTGTTGTGTGGGGAATTTTTTTCTCCTTTTCGTAGGTATTTTTTGCTATAGCGGCAATAGCCATACATCGCCTCTGGACCTGTCTGTTCACCAGGAAGCGGCCGCCGCGGCGGCACGACTTCAGGCGTCAAAACAATGGACGCGCTCAAGGGTAGGTCATAGGCGCATACTGGAGGACGCAATAGAGTATGAACCTCTCGTGGAAGCCCCTAACGACAAGATACCGAAAACATACGTGTTTGACCGTAAGTACAATATATCGCTGGCAGAGTCCGCCAAGGACCACTCCGGTATAAGAGAACTCAGAGTGTACACGGATGGATCCAAAACAGACCACGGGTCAGGAGCAGGCACCTACTCCCCGGAGCTCATCATACACTCATCAATACCTTTAGGGTCTCATGCGTCAATCTTCCAATGTGAGTGCATAGGTTTAATTAATGCCGCCAATGCAATCGACTCCAGGAAAATTGAGCACAACCACATCAGGCTCCTCTCAGATAGCGCAGCAGTGCTAAAAGCTCTGAAGAGCACCACAATCGACTCTGGGCTGGTGCTTCAATGCCACCAGGGGCTACAAAAGCTGGCCCTAACACACAAGGTAAGCCTTCAGTGGATAAAAGGTCACAGCGGATCGAGCGGCAATGATGCAGCTGACGAACTGGCCAGATTGGGTTCCAGCACCACACCGGTGGGACCAAGCTCAATTATACCAATACCATTCTACCAGGTAAGGGCATGGCTGAGACAACGCACGAAAGAGCGGCATGAAAAGAGATGGGCACAAACAGCTTGCAGGCAATCAAGGGAAGCTCTACCGAGACCCAGGCCAAAACTAGCTAGAACGTTGCTACATCTGAATAAAGGTGATCTACGAACCATGGTAGGCACAATAACGGGTCATTGCACAGTAAATAAGCACTTGAATGTCTTAGGTATCACGGACAGCACGCTGTGCAGAGCGTGCCTGTTAAAAGAAGAAACCATAGCTCACGCAATCTTGGAGTGCGAGAGCCTGGTTATATACAGAGTCAACATACTTGGTAGCCCCACAACACTCCGGGAAGCGTGTGAGGACCCGAAGAGGATCCTGCGCTTCTGGTCGGAGCTGGGTTGGCTGGAGTGACAGCCAACACTCACGTACAATGGGTCCACTGGCGGACCTAAGTGCGGAAAATGGGAGCCCAAGAAGACTGAAGACTGAAGACTGATCACCTGTGAAATATTTAGCTCTATCTATCATGGTTCTACAAGACTCGTGACTATGACTAACAGACGGATGGCTAAGTCTTATATCTCGTTCATAGAATGAAGTTCATAGGACTCGCGCACGGAGGGGTAAAAGTGTCATCTCGCTTATGGGTTCTATCCCGCGTCTTTTGGGGTTGTTCCGGTGCTATCCCGCTACTTGGGGCATGAGGCTTGCATGAAAATCTTACGTCATGCCACCGTCTTGAGCCCGCTTTTGTAAGAACGGCGAGCAGCATTTCCGCTGTTCTCTCATGGAGATCTGTAGTCTTGGTCGAAGACAATTATGCGGCGCCAGCGCCCCAGACTATGAAGCTCGGGAGTTTGCTCCCGCCCTGATACTGCCAGGTGGCAGGTCATGCTCGTGAGTGAGCTTACTCACGAGCATGACCTGCTCGTAGAAACAAGCGACGGCGTCCTCTTTACTCCTGCAGGAGCTTATGGTTCGCACTATGGTCTTCACCGTGAGCATGTCCGCCTCAGTGCTTGCCACGAGGATCTGGCGCTGCTGCCCCCACGCTGAGCACTCTAGCATTGAGTGGAATCCTGTATCCTCGCTGCGTTCTTCGCCGTGCTAGCACTCAACTGTGATCTCCCGGTGTATCGCCACAGATATTTAGCGAAGCACCCGTGCCCGATATCACAGATAATATAATATATTCCATAGTAATTATATCGGGCTGACAACCACGTAAATTACGCTAATTAAACAGCGAGGCACTCCAAATTCACGAACACGTGAGTTTCGGCCCGGCCGAAAGTTTCGACCCGGCTGAAAGTTTCGGCCCATTTTGGCCGAAACCGAAACTGCGGCCGAAACTAGATTTTTTGGGCGAAACTGGCCGAAACCTTAACTTCGGTCGGTCACTAATTATTATCTTCTTTATAGATTAAGAATATTTGACTAACATACATGTAAATTTACAGGCGGGGCAAGTGGCATTTCATAAAGATAAAGATGTACGAAAAGTGAGAGTGGCTAAGAGATGTAATGAAGTTGTAAACAGATTAAACAAAACAAAAAAGGAATCATTCCCAGATCTCCGTATAGAAAGAGAGACTAGAGATAGATTAGAAAGAGAAGACAAGAAAAAAATATTGAGAGAAAAGAAAGACAAGGAAAAGGAAGATGAAAAAAAGAAGAAGGAAGAAGCAGAACTAAGAAGCTACTCCACATTAATGAAATCTGAAAATATGACAACAAATTATGATGGCAATGATTCTGATGACTTCATGTAACCAATAATAGTATACATTTGTACACCAATATGTTGGTTTTATTTAATCATCTGGCCACCTGCCTACATTATCAATGATGATAGATGGTGCAATGCAATAAAACTTTAAGGTGAAATGTGGGCGTATACTATTATATTCTATGCCTCTGCCTACCCCTTCGGGAATACAGGCGTGGCTAACTGTAAGATTTTTGCAAAATCTGTGAATGCAGTTCAAAATATCTCAAAAAGTTAGGGAAGGTCTCTTATGAACGTTTTGCTGTAACTATAACGGTTAAGGTACTTGCCCATACTGCCCCATTTCAAAAATACACCCTGTATGTATGTATTGATGGTGCAATTATCCATTGCTAGCTGATTAATCTCAACAAGCTCTGTTGTCGATTAAGCACTGTCCTCGTTTCACAAAAGTCGTACAGTAGAGGATTAATATTCATAACCTTGAGCGCACTAGTCCGGGTTGCGTCGAAGCCTTCGCAGCAGCAGCAGGCTGGCTTGAAGGTCTCTACTAGAGTAGCCATTGCGATGCTATGTAGTAGCAAGATTATAATAGTACTACATAGTTGTAGGTAGGTGTAAGTATAATATTAAATGGAGAGTAGGCTGCATAACGTAAAACAAAACTGAAATAAGGTTTTATTAGATTTATTCCAACTGATGCTAGAGCATTAGTAACCCAGTCTGGATAGGTACCATCCGGATAATAATCCTTTACAAATTTCTGCACAAATTGGGGGAATGTTTGATTTTCAATGTTGTCTCTCATAGTTCTCATAAGCCGCATCTGCAAAACAAAATTAATGTGTAAAAAAATTGTTTCAAATGAAGAAATGTAAGTAATGCGTTTTTTTATATTTTGTGGTAAAGTTTGTGTTCATCTGAAATTCGCACTACTGTCCTCCATGTCCATGCCATCGCCGTTCTTACAGAAACAGGCCTATACCACAGATTAGTAAATAGTTACTCTTATTACGTAATACCAATACAGTGGCGTGTCTCTTTACCCCTCAAAGAAGCGATATAGTACCCCTAAAAGAAGCAGGATAGAGGGGCCCTCAAGAAATGAAATAGGACCCAAACCCGCGCGGAGAGTCTGCGATGGTAGACAGTCTGTCGGGCGCCTTAGGGTTATCCTTCCGAGGGCGTACCCGGGACTCTCGGTAGGTAACAAATATTAGATAATGATTTAAGCGTATTTAAAAAAAAAAAATATGGTTGTCAGAATAACTAACTTGGCTAAAAGATAACATACCTGGTAGGCAATATTATGAATTGAAATTAAATGACAAGCAACAGTCTCCACTGTTACAATGCTATGTAAGTATGCCCTCGTGTAGGTCTTGCATGTAGAACACAAACAATTATCATCTATTGGCTTTAAGTCAGTTTGGTATTGTTTCTGCTTCAAATTTAGTTGCCCACTTGAAACAAGGGCACAGCCAAACCTCTGGAATGATAAAAAGAACAGATTTGACAATCCATCCCAAGTCGGTACTTAGGTAAAGTATTGATTTTTACGTTTTAAGCGCAAGCCACACCCCCAGCAACATCGTTTCACTTCTTTGCATACTTTAGTTCACACGGCGAGCTACCGACAAACCTACGTCGGGTGCTAACGAAACATCCAACGATTCCAGCAAAGCTACTCGTGCAGCTCTCCCACCAGCCCGCTCGCCTGTCCTCCCCATTTCGAGTACTCAAACTAGTCGACACTCGTCTTTCGAACAAAGTGTGTAGTTCACCTGTCCATCCGTAGTTTTCGGTGTGAACCCCAAAGTTTAGCTCGCCAATATTTCTCCTAGTTTACATAGTTCCCGCCTGCTGGCAGTGTGGCTTTCGCAGTATGGTTAAATCTACTTACTGCTGTACGAGTGGGAAAAACACAGTCAAACATATCGACTCCTAAAGCTACACAAACCACTAAGTCTATAGCTAGACCAACTCCCATCAAGTATCTTGGTTTATTTTTGTCGAGTATGCTTGTCCCTAAACTGACCATTGGCCAGAAATCATTTTTTGCTTCACCTCCACTGAAAAAAAAAGTTTGATTTTATTATTTTGGCTTTGTACACACAATGAAAAGAGAAAATTACACATTGAGTAAGGCTCCAGTTGGAAAATGCGAATGCACTCTTGCAACCACGGTGCGATGGCCGCATGTTAACTGAGTTTGTCAGTTTTTGTGCATAGGAACTTGAAACTAGGTATTAAGTAGGCTGCATAATTCAAACTCTTTCTACCAATTTCTTGTAACTAGCTTACTATATTTATTGTACAAGACGCATCCTATATGTATAAATGGGCCCAAGTTACTAAAGAAATACAATGCTTGTCTTTATCGGTTCATGCTTCATACCTGAGCCCTCCAATTGCAAATCCATTAACATCCTTTGTCATATGATCTCGTGCACTCTTTTCTCTTAACTCGCTATCTAGCAAGCCCTGCACAATAGGAAATATACTTTGCTCTGTTGGCCTTTGGTGTGCTTTAAGACACCTGTCTAGCCACCTGCTAGTCCTTTCAGTCGCTTCCGCAATGCGATCACGATCTTGAAAAGTAGTTTGAACAACATCATCCAGTTGCATAATAATATCAGCACCTGCAGAAGGAAGGAAGGAAGTAGTGTTAGGTATCACATCACATACCTAGTTGTTCTGAGTTAGGTTTGGAAGGATTTTAGTCTCTGATCAAATTCTTTTTCACCATTGATGAGTCACTTCTAATACATGACATAGTATGTTAATCTGTAATAACTAAATGTCTCTGTATGTCAATGCATGTATTTATAACAAGTTTAAGTATATGCCTACCTATACAATTTTGAATTTCAATAGACTTTTCCGGTGTAAGCATTATTGTAGAATCATCATAAGGTGATTTAAACTTTACACCTTCTTCAGTTATTTCTGCTAATTTTAGTAATGATACCATTTGAAATCCACCGGAATCTGTGAGGAGTGCTCTATTCCATCCCATAAAGTTATGAAGACCTCCGGCTTTTGCTAAAACATCAGTGCCGGGACGATTGCCTAAGTGATAGGTATTGCCCAAAATAATTTCACAGTCTAAAGTCTCAAGTTGATCTGGCAACAAGCCTTTCATAGTACCCTGAAAATTAAACAACACATGATCTTTTTCAACATTGCAATATCATTTCATTATATCAGTAACATGACACTACACTCGCCCAGTACAAGGAAAAGCAGCATATGATCAGGTCCCATAGCTTTCAGAACAGTGAAATGATAATGAATAACAATGTATTCTGGAATCATCAGATATAAGGATACCTTTTGACTCCAGATCAAAGTGTCGTCTCTTAGCTAAGGAGCTAATAATATGGAAGACAAAGAAACAGTATATGTCGCCATACAACAAATGTGATTTCTTGCCGTTAGAAACGGGCAGCTTGCGCTCTTATTAGATTATCTATAATAACATTGATATAACGTTGTAATATTATAAAATGCACTCTTTACCAACCTGAGTTCCAACTGGCATAAACACGGGTGTTTTCACTTCATAGTGAGGTAATTTCATAAGACCGGCACGAGCTCGAGTTACACTACATTCTGTCTTCAACTGATAAGCTAGTGCCCTTGATGTACCACCCATGTTTTACAGATACCTTCGAGAATAAGATTTTCTTTTCTTTCTTGAGGTGCCTATCAGTGTCTGCCTGGTTAAAACGTTATCATATGATTCATCATCATCATTAGCATTCAGTCGTGCACAAAAATAGAACTCGTATTTTTATTTTGAGAACGTTTTTAGAGGTTATGTTTACTCTATGTCTGACAAGAGCAAGCAAATTCATTCTGACAGATGACAGCTGATTCCCTTTTTTAAATATAATTATTTATACTGGCTTTGGTTAAGGGGTCCCACTTCAGACACGGTCAAACTGCAATTGTCAAGCACGTACAATATCATGTGCACGTACACGTCGATGCACACATATGCAAAGAAATCACGCACACTGAAGCAACTTCCATTCATATTTAACGTGGCCAGGCATGATCGTGCCGGGAGCCCATTAAAGAAACCCTACGCTCTGAAGTCTCCTCTACACGTGGACGGAGATGGAGGCGTCCGCAGATGAATTTCCATAAGCTGTCCACACGTCTGTAGATAGATCAGTCTATGTTCTAATGTTCGCCCTGGACAGACGCCACTCGCACATTAACAGTTTTTTTTTAGACTTAGCCTGAATGAAACTGGTAGATTATTATTTTCTTTTTTAGTTCATGTACTGGCACACAAATGGTGTCAGCTATACGATTCCATGATTCATAAATCTGAAATGATTTGTTTTTTAGTTGGTAAACGACGAAAATATTTATTTTTTATGTATAATTTTGTATTAACTAGCTGACCCGCGCAACTTCGTTTGCGTAAGAGAGAGAGAAATAGAAAGGTCCCCCGTCACTTCTATTCTTATCGCGTGGTTTTCTGTCGCGTGTATTCCCGTTGTATTATTTTGGCACAAATTGGTTTTTTATTAAAATGGTTATTGTAAACGAACCTAATTCGAAGCACTATCAATAGCGTTACGGGATATTTTACTTTCCCGTGACTCTACTGGATGCCAAGGGATATATGAGTCGACATGCAGCAGCGCCACTGGTGTTGCAAACGTTCACTATGCGAATTAGTCCACTACAGTAACCAACCATCAGGTGGACCGTAAGCTTGTCTGCCATCTTAGTAATATAAAAAAACTGGCTAAGTGCGAAGCGAGGAAATAAATAAAGAATAAAGCATAGATAGGAATAAAGTAAAGGAGTCCCTTAATGAGTTCCATTCCTAACAACGGTTGGCCGGTTTAGTTGGTCGGAGTGGAAAGACAGAGGGTTCCGTACCAAAAAAACAGCAAAGCATCACGTTTATTGGATGGGAGCCCCTTTAATCCCCGCCCCCTTTGCTGACGTTAGTATTTGTTGTCATAGTGGCTACAGAAATATATCATCTGAAAATTTCCCCTTTATCCTCGTCGTGCCACCAACTTGTCAACTTAAAAATCGTTTCTTTGTGCGCAACTATACTATTAATCTAATTTCAAGGTTTTTGATCTCGGGTATCTAAGTCAGTTTTTATTTTTATATCAATCAAACCAGCATATACGCTCCTGGACGTAGGCCCCTCCTAATTTACGTCCTGCGCCTTCAGCATCCAGCCTGCGACCTCTTCTAAGTCCTCGGTACATTTATCTGGCGGACAGAGTCGCGGTGCCCGCTTTGGAACTCGTTTCGTCCATCTGCTGTCGTCTGTCGTCTTCTGTGGCCAGCCCGCGGCACTTTACAGTACTGTTTTTATATCTATACTATTATTATGAAGAGGAAAGATTTGTTTTTTTTGTTTGTTTGTTTGTAACGAATAGGCTCCGGAACTACTGGACCGATTTGAAAAATTCTTTCACTGTTGGAAAGCTACACTCTTTGCGGTGAACATAGGCTATATTTTATTGCCGTATTCCTACGGGAACTACGCGGGTGAATCCGCGTGACGTCCGCTAGTGTATAGATATAATTCTGACTAAATATATAAAAATACGTACGTACGTATTGAGCGAAGTAAATATTTATTTTTGTAAAAACACACCCGTACACCTTACCTAGAACTTCTTTCATAATTCCTAGCCAGATATGTACAGGTTTTCCTTCTCACAAATGTAGTTTTGACTTACAAATATGAAGGCAATTCCGCATATTGAAGGGCAAAATCAATAAAATATGCAGTTTTAATATAATTAATATTAGATTATTTTGACATTTATCAAAAATTGCGACCATCTTTTTTAAATCGAATTGAGCTGTCAAACATGCCATGTGTCAAAAAAAAATTAAAAAGTACCGACTACGGAGTATTAATATGAACTATTATGCAAATCTCCCCTAAAATATTTTTCAACCCCATTTAAACCATGTTAAAAGAAAAATTTCAATAAAATACAAAACACGTCCCCTATCAATTCAGTTAAAGATGTTTTATGCCAAATTTGAAGAAGATCGGACCAAGGAATCACGTTGTCCCATACAAACTTTGCAACCCTTGTTTACCCCCTTAGGAGTTGAATTTTCAAAAATCCCTTCTTATTGCTCGCCTACGTGACATAAGGAGCATTTGTGCGAAATTCCATGGTTCTAGACCCAGCGGTCTAGGCTGTGCGTTGATCGTCAGTCAGTCAGTTCTTGTTTTTAAATATATAGATGACAAACACATGTATAATCATCATCATAATGTCATGTAGGTAGGTTAGATATCCATTAGTATTACATTACAGTTGCCTCAATGTAATACATATGTACTATCATGTACATATATATTACATAATTACATACAATTTACAATAACAAAACCAGATAGAAAGTCAAAGTAGGCAGATTTAATAGAATGCTGTAGGTGGGCAGCCCTATCGCAGTTTACATACCGCGCGGCTGTAGGCATTTCATAAAAAATACGGCCGAGTCGTTCTACTTTATATAAATTTACCGCATGTGGCCGCACCGTGTATCGACTTAAACCTGCAGCAGACGCACTGATTTGGTGCAACCAGACCACGGATTTGGTCCGATCCGGGACCATATCCGACAGTCTATAGAGTAGTCCGGTGGACATCATTATTATTATTAACTAGCGGACGTCACGCGGTTTCACCCACGTAGCTCCCGTTCCCGTGGGAATATGGGAATAAAATGTAACCTATTTTCACCGACAATAGCGTAGCTTCCCAACAGTGACAGAATTTTTCAAATCGGTTTAGTAGTTTCGGAGCATATTCTATGCAAACAAGCAAACAAATAAACAATCAAATCTTTCCTCTTTATAATATTAGTATAGATATTTTCACGTCGGATTTGGTTTGGTCCGTCCGTACCAAATCAGGACGTGTAAACAGTCGGACCGACAACACGACTGTGATTAAAGTCGATTTTTTAGTTAGACGAAGTAAAGTGATAGCAACTAATGTCACTTCTTCATATAAATTAATCAACATTGTATGAAGAAGTGACATTAGTTCTTCATAGTTACTTCGTCTAATTAAAAATTCGACTATAATCGTGTTGACGCAGCCAATAAATGACGTTTGCTTATTTACTTTTACTACTAGAAACAGACTTTCTCATTGTAGTATTGTCTTGTATTTTTATTACTAAAGAGTTTTCAGATCATTCATCTTCTATATATATAAAAATCAATGCCACTTTTCGTTGTAATTTTATAACTCAAGAACGGGCTGACCTATCCAAACCAAATATTTAGGCTTTGTTCGGACTATTTAGTAGATGGTTTATGTGAAGTTTGCACAAAATCGGTCCAGTGGTTCTTCATTTATCACGCAAACGAAGTTGCGCGGGTCAGCTAGTATATATTAAAACTAGCTGTTCCCCGCGGCTTGGTCCACGTAAAAGCCGCTGCCACGTAAAATCATTACGCTGTTATTGCGTAGTCAGTCAAACAGTAGTTTATGTCCTTCCCAGAGACACAAACTATAACTAACAGACGAAGTAACTTTCGCATTTACAATATATACTAGAAGCAGGGATATTGTTCAACTTAAATTGTTAGGAAACTTCATGTGACTAAATTCGTCGCTATAATTTGAATACAGTTTGCATTCTCTTATTTTTTTACTTATGTTGCCGCTGAAAAATAATTTTCTGTCTGATCTAATCTGACGATCTGCGAATACTAAATTCTAGCTTTTCATTCTCTTTTTCCTTTGTGGGGAATGTCGCGACGATCTGACGACCCCTTACCGAAGGACATCAAATGCATCAGCGTCGCATACACCTCACCGCGAGCCGGTACCAACCTTATGGATCGCGGGTTATTGGCTGCTATATATATAATTAAATCCATTTCCCACTGAAGACTGCATTCACGTCCCAATGTGGACGGCATGATGACACACAGGCCCGGTGAATCGCAGATTGACCTCTTGACAATTTACTAAGCTATACGGAGCTTTAAAGGATAAGTAATAACATGTAAAAGGAATACCTGTGGACGGCATGATGACACACAGGCCCGGTGAATCGCAGATTGACCTCTTGACAATTTACTAAGCTATACGGAGCTTTAACGGTTACGTAATAACATGTAAAAGGAATACCTGTGGACGGCATGATGACACACAGGCCCGGTGAATCGCAGATTGACCTCTTGACAATTTACTAAGCTATACGGAGCTTAAACGGATAAGTAATAACATGTAAAAGTAATACCTTAGTGTATTTGTAGACATGCTATCAGACAGACACGCGGCACCAACGAACGATTCGTGTCGCTAATAGGATAAACTTGACCGTACACATAAACCTTGCGTCTTGATAATATTAGACCAGCTTATTACGTTGTTCGGCTTTAACTAAATGACGTGCAAAGAAAATTATCCATTTGACATTAGAAACGGAATCATATTCAAATTTAGATGAAAAACAAATGTACCCCGCTATATTACCATGGAGTCTGTACCTCCTGTAGAAATCTCCTTGGAGTATTACTTCAAAACTTCGCAGGATCGTCAGATCGTCGCGACATTCCCCACAAAGGAAAAAGAGAATGAAAAGCTAGAATTTAGTATTCGCAGATCGTCAGATCGTCGCGACAACCGTCTCAATGGCTGCGTTGGACACTAAAATTATTTTTCAGCGGCAACATTTATCGAAATTAATATAGAACCCAGAAATCATCCATTTTTCATTTTTCTTTCTTTTTCGACAACGGTCCGCCCGGTCCGGTCCGGTCATGTGTAGCTTCATCTGATATGATACGTTGTCGTCGGATATGGTCCGCCGCCGGACTAAATCAGGCCGTCTGTTAGTTAAGGGCACCCGACACGGTCAATTGGGCATGACAAGTCTACGTGCTTGAGTCAAGTTATTGACCGTTTACCACGTAGACTTGACGCTATCATCAATAAATCTACGGTTTGATGGGAATTGAAGTAGAAAAGAGCGTATTAAAAAAAAAACGGCACTTGATGCACTTTCGATTGATGTGAACTGACGGGACTTGACAAGTTTTTATTTTTATTTTTTTTTTTAACGCGGGGACTGCAGATTAGGCACTTCGCCGCCTTGTTTCGGGGGAGCAAGGCGGCTTTGTGTGGGACTCGCGGTCAACATGGTACCGTCCTACCCACTAAATCCCGCGGTGTTCCGCCTCGCCTTAACCGGGTCGCAGGATAGGCCGGTGGATAAATCACTGCGGCCCGGCAAAGGGTCGCCCCGTTACATCATCGGGACTCTCCACGGGGGGGCTTGATGGACTGCCCCCCCCCCCCCCCTTAAATCCTAATGGAGTTGGAAGTGCTGATTCCGTCGGTCCGCCCTCGGATGCCCCTCTGTAAGCAGAGGGGGTAGAGAGCGGCCAAGCGCGGGGCGGGCGCTAAAAGCACCCCCGGAATGACAAGTTTTTATTTATTTTGCAATCAGAAAACTTCAAAACGTCAAATTCAAAAAAGTTGCGGAATCGATCAGCGTCCAAGAATGTATTCAATATTATTTAGATAATAGTTTACCTATATATATTAGACGACCTGTTTGGTTCGGAGGCAAAAATACTGTCTTTTAATCAAGAGGTCGCGGCTTCGATCCAATATGGCCGCTGCGCCGTAATCACAAAATATCATGATGGGTATCGTTTAAGGGGATTTTTGGTATGCTGAGTACGAATCAGTTGATAATTCTGCAATCCAATATGGCCGCCGCGCCGTCATCACAAAATTTCCTGATGGGTATCGTTTAAGGGGTTTTTTGGTATGCTGAGTACGAATCACATGATAATTTTGCAATCCAATATGGCCGCTGCGATGTATTCACATAATATCATGATGGGTATCGTTTAAGGGATTTTTTGGTATGCTGAGTACGAATCACATGATAATTTTGCAATCCAATATGGCCGCCGCGCCATTATCACAAAATTCCATGATGGGTATCGTTTAAGGGGGTTTTTGGTATGCTGAGCACGAATTTCGGGTTCATTTTGCAATCCAAAATGGCCGCCCCACCACCGTTGTAAATTTTCATGTTGGATATCGTTTTTGGGGTTTTTTGGTATGCTGAGTACGAATTTCAGGTCAATATTGCAATCCAATATGGCCGCCGCACCACTGTTGTAAAATTTCATGTTGGTTAACGTATAAGGAGATTTTTGGTATGCTGAGTACGAATTTCAGGTTAATTTTGCAATCCAATATGGCCGCCGTGCCACTGTTGTCAAATTTCATATTGGATATCATATAAGGGGTTTTTTGGTATGCTAAGTACGAATTTCGGGTTAATTTTGCAATCCAAAATGACTGCCGCGCCACCGTTGTAAAATTTCATGTTGGATACCGTATAAGGGGTTTTTTGGTATGCTGAGTACGAATTTTGGGTTAATTTTGCAATCCAAAAAGGCCGCCGTGCCACTGTTGTGAAATTTCATGTTGGATATCGTATAAGGGGTTTTTTGGTATGCTAAGTACGAATTTCGGGTTAATTTTGCAATCCAAAATGGCTACCGTGCCACTGTTGTGAAATTTCATGTTGGATATCGTTTAAGGGGTTTTTTGGTATGCTGAGTACGAATTTCAGGTTAATATTGCAATCCAATATGGCCGCCGCACCACCGTTGTAAAATTTCATGTTGATTATCGTATAAGGAGGTTTTTCGTATGCTGAGTACGAATTTCAGGTAAATTTTGCAATCCAAAATGGCCGCTGTGCCACTGTTGCGAAATTTCATATTGGATATAGTATAAGGGGTTTTTTGGTATGCTGAGTACGAATTTCGGGTTAATTTTGCAATCCAAAAAGGCCGCCGTGCCACTGTTGTGAAATTTCATGTTGGAAATCGTATAAAGGGTTTTTTGGTATGCTAAGTACGAATTTCGGGTTAATTTTGCAATCCAAAAAGGCCGCCGTGCCACTGTTGTGAAATTTCATGTTGGAAATCGTATAAAGGGTTTTTTGGTATGCTAAGTACGAATTTCGGGTTAATTTTGCAATCCAAAATGGCTACCGTGCCGCTGTTGTGAGATTTCATTTTGGATATCGTTTAAGGGGTTTTTTGGTATGCAGAGTACGAATTTCATTTTAATATTGCAATCCAATATGGCCGCTGCACCACCGTTGTAAAATTTCATGTTGGTTATCGTATAAGGAGGTTTATGGTATGCTGAGTACGAATTTCAGGTAAATTTTGCAATCCAAAATGGCCGCTGTGCCACTGTTGTGAAATTTCATATTGGATACCGTATAAGGGGTTTTTTGGTATGCTAAGTATGAATTTCGGGTTAATTTTGCAATCCAAAATGGCTGCCGCGCCATTGTTGTAAAATTTCATGTTGGATACCGTATAAGGGGTTTTTTGGTATGCTGAGTACGAATTTTGGGTTAATTTTGCAATCCAAAATGGCCACCGTGCCACTGTTGTGAAATTTCATGTTGGATATCGATTAAGGGGTTTTTTGGTATGCTGAGTACGAATTTCAGGTTAATTTTGCAATCCAATATGGCCGCCGCGCCGTAATCACAAAATTTCATGATGGGTATCGTTTATGAGCTTTTTTAGGCTGAGTACTATTTTAATGTAATAATAATAATAATAACACTACCATAGTCAGCAGATATTTTTTGAACTAAAATATTTTTATTAAATTTTATTCATAAAACAGCGAATATTTACTATAAATATTTCAGAAAATCAAGAATAGAAGTAATAGAACCTATAATTTCAATATTCAATGGAAATACTATGGAAATTTTGGAAAAATACTACAATATTATAATGACATGACAGCTGCAAATGTCAATTGAAAAATAACACGAAAATGGATACAAATTAAATGGAAAAATCATGTTGACTAGGGCCAAAAGCAGACAAAATGCACTCACACCATCCCCGGACTTGTCAGGCGGCTCCACTTCGCACCCTAAGGATACTGCTTTACCTGCCTGCGAAATGTCGAGCTCCACCAGTAGCAGTGACGAGTATTTCTCCCCACCGACGTCGCCACTACCTGTACGTCGGCAGGGGAGAGGCCGGCCGCCAGCTAGCTTGGGACCCCGAGGCCCACCGGCCTCGAATAGGGCCCCCGCTGCCGGTGGTAATGTGCACCGCATGAAGTGGACTAAAGAAATTAATGAAAACGTCATGCGGGCATATTTTGCGGCTTCAGAGCTAGGTGCTAACCTCACTGCGTACCGTGGCCGTTTACTTTCTGTATTTCAGGAACTTGAACCAGCTGTCAACGTGTCAGCACAGCGATTATCGGATCAGGTGCGGGCTATCCAGCGTTGTAATAAGCTTGATAGTCCGACACTTGAGAGGCTACTACTTCGTCGCAAGTTGTGTATACCTCGTCACAAATTCGTACACCACCTGATAGTACACCTGTAGTTGCTGAGGAAGTTGTTGATGATGAGACTATATCCGTAAGTAGGTTATATATTAAAATACCAGAAATCAAAATGCCTTTACTTAAAATGCATTAGACCAAAATACCCGAATTCGAAATACCTTAACATTCAAAATACCTTATTTCAGTACACCTTACCGTAAAATGTCTAAATTTAAAATACAAATAATTATTATATCAGAATTCAAAATACAAATTCTCAAATATCCTTAATTTAAAATACCGAAAATAGAATACAATGTGTCACTGTCACTCACACGTTTTGTTATTTGGCTTTAACTTATTTACACGCCCCCCCCCCTCCCCCCACCTAAGTGAAGCCGCAGTTGTAGCCGTAGGTCTGTTGGTCCTTGGGTATCCTTCTGAGGGCTCACCCGGGGCTCACAACTGTAGGCTGTTATGTAGGATACGTGTGGTTTTTAGTCGGTAGGAGTCCGGCATAGTATCCATGTAGGATTTACCTCATGTTAAAACACTTTGCTTCAGAGTTACAAAAGTACTACAGTGGGCTAACGAAAAATAAAAAAAAAATAACCACGAAGGCTAAGGCGGGAGCTCCGCTTCGCTTCGCTCCCGCCTTAGTCTTCTAACCTAACCTATCCGAGTCGGGATACTCTGAGTCGGGGTGTTAACCATTCACAGATATATAGCATCCATGTAGGATTTAAATCATGTTAAAAAAAAGGTATTTTGTGTTTGAACATTTTAGGATAAGGTATTTGATAAATTTATTTTTTGGGTTTCGGTTATTCGATCGTAAGGCATTTTAAATTATTTATGTTATAAATATTTGCCTTTTGAATATTGATATTTCGATTTCGGGTATTTTGGGCTACGATATTTTGAGTTAAGGCATTATAATTTCTGGTATTGTGACAGTATACCCCGTAAGTACCCAATGTGAGAATCGATTAAGGAGTGCTTTGGAAGATGCGATTGTGGAATATCGGTTTGCAAGTGCAGATTGTAGACCACGTCTTCCTCGTATGCCCATGCATAAAAGAAATCGGGCTCTGGTGTGTGCCCTGGATTCACTATTGCACCAATATCTGGACAATAGTGAAGATCTTAGTGATACGCACTCAATCCTGTACTGTGCGGCGGTTGCGGCTTGTCGAGTAGCTAAGGTTAAATTTTACACAAATGAAACTGCTACTCGACCTAGGTCTGCAAAACCTACTTGGCAGTGTAGGATTGAGAGGCGTATTTCCGAGGCCAGGGCACTCATCGGGAAACTTATATGTTTCAGGTCGGGTAATACCCGTCCGAAGGTGATGCGCTTTGTGAAACAAGCGTTCTTTGGGACTAACATAAGTCCTCAAAGATACGCATCATGTGTCACAGAGCGCATCGATCTTCTGAAACAAAAGGTTTATGCATGGGCAAATCGCGTTAGACGCTATAAAGTGCGAGTAGATCGATTTAACCAGAATCGTATGTTCCAAAAAAACGAGAAGTGGGTTTACAGGAACTGGGAAACCCCATATCTTCCAGAGGTTAATGACGTAACTCACCCAGATGATGATACTACTAATGCATTTTGGAGGCACCTCTGGTCAAGACCTGTTGATCATACTGAGGGTGATTGGATGAGAGATGTTGAACGGTCATGTGAGAATATAACGGATATGGAACCAGTTTATATAGATGCAGAAGATGTTGCTTGAGCAGTTCGTTCGCTCCCGAATTGGAAATCAGCGGGACCGGACGGACTGCATAATTTCTGGTTAAAATGGTTCCGCAGCTCACATGGCCGTTTAGCATCACAATTTCAATCATCCCTAGATATGGGTTCACTACCCGATTTTATGACTACTGGTTTAACTCACTTACTCTACAAATCTGGTAGTGCTACGGATCCCAAAAATTATAAACCCATTACATGTTTATCAACTGTCTATAGTCCAATCCTGCCCGATCTGGCAATAATGTAAACATGTCATGTTTTGACAAGCGTTCTCTAAGACAGATGAGTAGAAAAATATAGTATGACAAAACATTATTTTTTTTAATATCCTGAATAAGGTATTTTAAATGAAAATAAACTATCATATAGAAGTTATTTGGTGTCAAAATGATTGTAAAAACACTGCATGACTCTTGGATACTGGAATACTCAATTGCAAGTAACTATGGATTTATAGGATCAAATGTGTTTGTTTACATTTTTGCGCAAAGCTATTGAAATACAGTATATAAACTTTTAACATCCATTTTGAAAGTCAAACTTACTAAACACATAGAAAAACATTTAATCGATATGACCATCAGCCAACAGGTGCGTCGTAATCGCAAAAATCTGGTGACATGTTGGATAGATTATAAGAAGGCCTTTGATTCAGTGCCACATACATGGCTTCTGAAGGTACTTGAGCTGTATAAAACTGATACAAGTCTGTGTACTTTCTTGAGGGCATGTATGGGGCAGTGGAAAACAGTCCTTTGCTATCCAGGGTGTCGTCGGTTTTGCAATAATGGTGCACCAATTAGTATCAAGCGGGGAATATTTCAAGGGGACAGTCTGAGTCCGTTGTGGTTTTGTCTAGCTCTAAATCCTCTCAGTACTATGCTAGAGAGTTCTGGGTTAGGCTATCGGTTGCGCAAAGATGGTGGGGTTATATCGCACCTCCTTTACATGGATGACCTCAAATTATTTGCCCACACTAAATTGCAACTGATGGATTTACTGGGAGTAACAGAAACTTTCAGTAGAGCCATCAGGATGGAATTTGGGGTGGACAAGTAAGCAGTCATGCATGTTAAAAGAGGTGTGATAGTGGAATCTGATGGTGTAGAACTTTCAGATTCCACTAAGCTAAACTGTCTTTCTGCAACCGAAACTTACAAATATCTGGGTATATCACAAGCATTAGGAATTTCTGATGCTGGCATGAAAGAGACATTACAGGAGCGTTTCTTTGGCCGCCTGAAAAAAGTAATAAAAAGACTTTTGTCAGGCGGTAACAAGCTGCACGCCTTTAATGGGTGGGTCATGCCAGTCCTAATGTACTCTTTTGGTATACTCAGATGGACTCAGACTGAACTCAATAAAATTGATAGAAGAGTAAGAACACTGTTGACTGCATTCCGGATGCATCATCCCCGATCATCTGTAATGAGGTACAATCGGGGAAATGTGGGGGTCGAGGCTTTTTAAATGCTAAGACCCTCCATAACCGCGAGGTATACAATCTTAGGGAATTCTTTCTGAAAACAGACACCAATATGCACCGTAATGTGGTCGCAGTGGACACGGGACTCACCCCGCTTGCTATGGGCAGAGAGAACTGGCGCAAACTGTAGTACTTAGTACTGAAGATCGCAAAGAGGTATGGAAAAGCAAGCAGCTACATGGACGTTTTTATCGGGCCTTAAATGGACCTGACATTGATTTAAAAGCGTCCGTATCTTGGCTACAGTTCGGTAATCTTTTCGGAGAAACCGAAGGTTTTGTCTTTGCCATAATGGACGAAGTTGTTATGACGAAGAACTACCGGAAACATATTCTGAAGGATGGTACCATTGACATCTGTCGGGCATGTCATTGTCCCGGAGAATCACTTACAGTTCGGCCACGTAGACCGGTCTTAGCGAATTGCGGGGCGGCGAGCGAAATGGCCGCCATGGCGGCGGTGGACGTACTCAGAACGTGTCAAAACCATAGAGTTAGGATGAATTCCTAATGGGCTAGCGACACGGTCAATAATATTGAGTCAAGTCTGATATTTATAAATGAAAGTTCCTTCAGTGTGCGTGATTTCTTTGCATGTATGTGTGTGCATTGACGTGTATGTACACAAGATATTGACGAGGCATGACAAGTGCAGTTAGACCATGTATCGGGCCCATAATGGGCTCCCAGCACTTGACAAGTCTGATAATATGAATGAAATCAGCTTCAGTGAGCGTGATTTCTTTACGCGTGATATTGACGATATATTATATTTATTTGCACTAGGTTGAAACTTGAAAGGTTATAGACACATTTATTTATTTTACTACCTAATAAAATGGACTCGCAAATATGTGTGACGAGATGGGAGTGTGCGATTTAAGTCACTTCAATATGGGCATGTATAGTCATGTATAGTCAACCTTTGAGGAAGTAATATAACTGAACGGACTATAACAACTCATTACATAGGCATAGGCTGCCTCTGTGGCGCAGTCGGTAGTGATACCGCCTGCGGCTCTGTAGGTCGTGGGTTCAACTCCCACCTGAGACAAATATTTGTGTGACCCATAAATGATTGTCTCAAGAGTCTGGGTGTTTCTATGTATAATATGTATGTATTTAATTAAAAAGTATATGAGTATTAATATCCGTGGTTTGATACCCATAACACGAGCAGGTTATTCCTAGCTTACTTTGGGATCAGATAGCGTTGTGTGAAATGTCCGTGAATATTATTATTACTTGTCAAATAACTACCTACTAAAGCTGCGGTTCCACTTAGGCGGAGCGGAGCGGAGCTGTGGATTTTAAACCATGTGATTGGCTTAAAATCCACAGCTCCGCTCCGTTTCCCTCCCGCCTTAAGGTACTCCGCACCGTGATTGGTGAATCGCTGCACAGCTCCGCCCCGCTCCACCTAAGTGGAACCGCACCTTTATAGTCTGTTCCTGGATATTTTACATCTGACAGCTTCTCATTGTACGATTGTCTGTGTACATATCGTTGTCGCCCTATGAGTGCCAGCGTTTTACCCAGCCACAGCCCATTTTACCGAATATAAGTGGAGATTTTAACATCTAACCGTAAGCATAAAGTGTTATGTTTTTCATGTCATAAATAGTCATAATATGCTTAACTTAACTAAAACAGTGTTTCTTTTATTATACGACTAGCTGATGCGCGCGGCTTCGCCCGCGTGAAATTTGGTCCCCGTTCTCGCTTGCCGTGGGAACATTTTCCCGGGATAAAAAGTAGCCTATGTGTTATTCCGGACTATACTCTATCCCTGTACCAAATTTCAGCCAGATCCATTCAGTCGTTAGAGCGTGACTGAGTAACAAACATCCAAACATCTAAACATCCAAACATCTTCACAAACTTTCACATTTATAATATTAGTAGGATTGTATAAGAGTGTTGCTTTTATATTTATTAATATAGGAAAAGAACATTCAGTACCATCACGAACACGAACCATAAAGTACATGGGAGAAACAAAAAACTCATTTTGGAACACAACACACATATCAAAGTAGGCAAGGCAAAGGTTGAGTGATATAATCCCATGACATTAAGATCCCTGAAAACTTGAGACTGGATATGCCGACGCATTCCACCAATTACTATGACAAATCAATTACAGTTAAAGCCATTCGCCTTTGGAATGCATTGCCTCTTGAATATTAAACAGACTCAAACACTGAATTCATTTAAAAACCTAGTTAAAAATCATTTTCTTCCTACTTATCAATGAAACCTATGAATTATTTTTTATTCTACTATATAGGTGTATTCAATTCTGAATGTATATAACTATTGTTTTGTTTAAATACTTTATTTTAGTCGACTACACCGCGTTGCTTGGTTGCACGTATCATTTATGTCCATCCAAAGGTTGCCTGAAAGAAATCGGCTTAAGCAAAAAGGCCGCCCAATGTACATTTGATTATTTTCTTATGAATTGTGCTTGCAATAGATTATTTTTTTTTTGTAACAATATCGGTGTACAATAAAGAATTATCTATCTATCAATCTATATTAACTGTCAACGGACGAAGTACAGAAACAAACCCACCAGCCACGTCGCTAGCTACCTACCTACTTATTAGAGACAGACTCAATACTTATCAACTTCATATATGGGAACTTATGGGCAAATACTTAGGTACTATATTTTTATGTTAACATACTAAAGTAAGTGTAAAATTTTTATGTTAACATCCATCCATCCATATGGTCACGCTTTTATCCCCGAAGGGGTAGGCAGAGGCATATTATATGCACGCATATTACCTTTTTAGAATTTGTCGTGGTGGTGAACCGATGTTGTGTTGAGATGGACAGGCGCAGGTTGTGACTGCCTGCTTGGCTTAACGACTGTCATTTTACTGGCAACCACTACATTTTATGTTAACAATTAAAATTAATACTAGCTGACCCTCGCAATTTCGTTTAGAGATAAAGCCCGTCGCCACACTGGGGCCGTCCCACTGTGGAAAATGCTAGAACATTGGCATATCATAAATCAATTTTACTTATGTCGTTAACTGTAGACTTTATTACGTTAATTAATTAGTTCATAAGTTGAAGTTTACTATAGTGTAATCTTTTATATATTTTTTTTGTAGGATATATATTTTTTAATGCCACAAAGATAATGTTTCATAAGAATTATAAATTTACGTTAAAGGGAATTACTACATTCAAATTGATTTCCTGTAAAATTTTGTGGGAATCGATATCTATTATTACGCGTTTCTGAAAAGCTTATTTTATGTAGATTTATAAACAATTATAAAATTGTAATATTTACGTTCCTATTTTTATGTAAAAAAATAAATAAATAAAATACGAAAAAAAATACAGATTTTTAAATTCATCGAGACTTTTAACAGTTACCGAAGACTTGCAAAGGCTTACTTTTGATGTTATTTGATAGCCTAGACATTCATAAATATCATGATATAAAAATATGCTGCAACCATCTGCTATTTTTAAAGTTCTCACAAAAAGAGTGATGGAACTCAGGAAATTGAAAAACACAATCTGTTGTGGTTTCCGAAGTAGACTATTCTTTTTACTAGTTTGTGGTTTGATTTTATATGAAATATATTTTAAATTGATAAAATGACATTTTATCTGCACTGCACACATTTTGTGGTAAATTGGTTATCAACAAAATTCACACTACCCTTATTTTCGAATAGTACATAAAGAGTTTACGTATTTAGGTTGCTATCATAAATTTGTAGTTGTATCTAAACAGAAGTTTAATTTTTACAATGTCTACTATTTTTAAGTGTACCAAGCGTGATATATTACTTCCATATATTGAAGGCGGTAAAACATTTGAAGCAATACAAACAGCTTTAAAAGAAAATCACAATGTTTCTGAAGACAACATTTGTTTGATTATTGGTGATATTCAAAGGAAAATTATCCCATACTTTAATAAACGTTGGGCCGAAGCTGCAAGGAGGAAAGATTTATTTTTAAATAGGAATATGAATTGGCTGGATTCAGAGTATGTAGTACCTCTACCGAGCTCTGAAGAAGTAACGAATGTCTTCACACCATCTACTTCATCAGGAAAACGTGGAAGAACGTGTGTTTCATATGGGAACTCGTCAGAATCAAGTAAAAAAAGAAAAAATACCATGCTTCTTAGTGAATATGGATTTGAGCACATATATAATGCCTATCTACAAGGATTACGTGCAATTGGAGAAAGGACAGAATCAAGACTTGTGGAAGCACTTAGGCTTGCTGATATTGACCAAAAGACCGTATATTCTAATTTCGTTTGCATCATGCCAGGAAGTGCTCTCGATCAGTTACAAATGAAGATGTATTTCATACTCTTCTCTATACTTCAGACTCGTACAGTCTCAGAAAAACATATAGCAAAAGTGTGAAGGAACTTGATGAAGATACTCTAGATCTTCTAAAAGTAAACGAGCTCATTTTAGATCCCGAAGTTCAGCAAGTGTAATTTAGCATAGGTTTAACATTTTCTCCTATTATTTTTATTAAATAACATTACGAATTGTTTTTATAATAACCGTAAAAATTCTAATAAGACAATATTTTTTTATTCAAGGTATTTTTTTTTTGCTTACTGAAATAGGAAAATTACTTTATATTTAGTTTTTTATGATAGCCAAGTATATAAAATAAATGTTTTTACGATATTATGTCTAGTATTTTCACTAACATAACAAAATAAAGGTAATTTTTCCAACAATTTGTTTTCTTATCTTTTTTTACTACTAACTACTGAATTAAATCCGGACAAAAAGCATAACACCTAAAGCCTTATCTAATACTCTATAAGTGTGCAAAATTTCAATCGATTTCATCCACAAATAACAAAGTTATTGATTTATGGTCCGAAAAGGTCCTTTATTTTCCACAGTGCGTCCCCGTAAGGAGACGAGGAGACAAAGGACGACAAAAGTCCAACGTCCAAAAGTCTAAAAGTCCAAAAGTCTAAAAGTCCAAAAAGTCCGAAACTCCTAAAGTCCAAAAGTCCAAAGTACAAAAATCCAAAACTCCAAAGTCCAAAAGATTTTAGCCTTAGGAACTTAGGCCATTTAAGAAAGTACTATTTATTCGAATCGACGGTGGTGGGGACGAGAAAATGATGGCGCGTAACGAAAAAATGTGACGCATAACCCAAAAAAATGTGACGGAATTTTTTTTCCAACGGCGTTTAAGAAGTTTCACATCAAAAAATTGTTGAAGTTTTTTAATCCAACGGAATGTCAAGATGGCATTAATTCAGAAAAAAAATCAAGTCATGGAAATTAAGAAAAATATTTAAATTTTGGCGAATTACTCATTATTTTTTTAAAATAAAATTTCATGACCGGGGGTCTGAGGACGGTGAGAGGGTCGCTCACCGTCCTTACAGAAGCAGGCCCATGACGGCAGCGTGACGTGAGCAACTCACGCATGCCCCCCCTTAGAAGCGGGGTAACACCCGAAACCCCCCAAAGACGCGGGATAGCACCCGAACCACCCCCTGGGCGAGGCCGCAGAGGCGGCCGTAGGTCTGTTGTGAGACCCGGGACATCCTTCCGAGGGCTTACCCGGGGCTCCCAACCACAGGCTGTTGGGCGTTGCGTGAGGTTTTTTAGTCGGTAAGAGTCCGGCATAACATCCTCTAAGGATTTTCCCTCACGTAAAAAAAAAAGCGCGTAATATTAAATTGTCTTGAAGAAATTTGGTAGCAGAATAATCCGTGACTGGACCGTTATACAACTATATAAAAAGTTCTTGCTCCCGAAAAGCGGTGGAACATTTGTGAAGCGTACCTTTAGACTATTTGTTCGAACCAAACAGTGCTATTCACTGCGTGATTCCTTGAGAATATTGAATTAATCGCATTCTTACTAAATTCATTTAAAAATGCGATTTGCGAAATAATATTTCAATCAATCAATCAATTTAGCCTAGGTATAGCAGTCCACACTGCTGGACATAGGCCTCTCTCATATTTATTTCCAGTCATCATATTATCAATCAATACATATAATAAAATCGTAACAGGTCGCTGTCTGTACATGGAAGATAAATAAGAAAAAATATTATAGGGGGGCCTTATGAACGCAATAGAACCCAAAACAATGATTTTTAGAATTTTTGTCTGTTTGTCTGTATGTCTGTATGTCTGTATATCTGTATATCTGTTTGTCTGTACGGTTGTGCACGCTAATCTCAGTAACCGCTCAACCGATTGCAATGCGGTTTTTTTTATTGTGTTGAGGTTTGAATAGACTTAATCATTAAGCTCTTTTATGATTAAGCAAACAGGGCAGTTTCAGACGCTGCTTGATGACTCTGATGAAGAAATACCTTTCCTTTCATACACCTTATGTGACGTAAACGAAGTTGCGGGCTCAGCTAGTTCAGCCATATATTTATTATCTCACACTTGATATTTAGAAAATAGCGACTATGTCTTTTTTCATTTTGCCTGATGATATATACTTACATTATTTTGGTTATTATCTCTGTGCTATAAATTTTCATTTGAGTTGAGTCTGGGACCGGTCTACTTAATGTGAAATGAAGATATTTTATGAAATATCATGTGAGTAACCAAAGCCAGTCAATATTACCATAAAAATTAAAAAATCAATATTTTTTCGTCCCTGAGTTCGTCCCCTCACACCGCTGTCTATGCCGCGGATTCGCTGGAGCGGCGGGTCGTGGCATGCTTCATACAACTCAGTACATTTGATCGTTCCGCTCGCCGCGCCGCACCTAGATTTCGCTCGAGCGGATTCTGCGTGGCCGAACCGTTAGTGCGAGGCAGCATTTGCGTTTTTCCGCGGCGGTTTCTAACCTCAAAATGTCATCAAACTGTCAAAATCAATGAAATCAAGTCAATGTTTTGATATTTTGAGGTTAGAAACCGCCGCGATAACCACAAGTGCGGCCTCGCCCTTAGACATATAGTTTCTGGTTGTTCTCGTCTTGCCAATGGAGAATATTTGCACAGACATAACCAAGTGGCCAAGATAATACATCAGCAGCTGATATAGTGGTGATAGATCGATTGGAACGCCTCGCAATAATTATCGATATCAGCATTCCTCATGATGACAACCTCTTTAAAGCAGAAAAGGAAAAAGAAATGAAATATTTGGATTTGGCTCATGAAGTTGTTGACATGTGGCATGTTGATTCGGCAATTATTGTTCCAATTATCGTTTCGGTCCACGGTTTGATGGCAAAGAGCCTCGATAACCATCTGAAGAGGCTCTCGTTAGACGGCTGGTTCAAGGGCCTGATACAGAAGGCAGTACTTCTTGACACGGCACGCAGTTTGAGGAGGTTCCTGTCTCTGAAGCCCTAGCCACCAGTGGCTTGGTCCCTGCACCCGATGCCGGTGGGACACTATTTTTTTATATTTTTAAATAGATTTTTATTTTTGTAAGCATTATTTATTTAAAAATGTAAGACAATATGTTAAGAATAAAAAATAAATGGAATAATAAATCTTTATTTTCAAGCAATATTAGAGACAGTTACAGATATTTTTAACTTACTCTACGGCTCATAGATATATACCTTAGGCAGCGCGATTGTGGCGCCTCTGGTGTTGCGAACCGCCATAGGCTGCCTTGACCACTGCTACATCTTGGGGGGCTGTATGCTTGTCTGCCACTCTAGTGGTATAAAAAAAAACCTTAATACTAAAAATACATATACATATAACTTAACCTAATTGACACGCACTGACGTCGACGTGTCGCGGGGCGGGGTGTCCCGTGTCAGCAGACGTCCTCTGAAGCGCCGATACTTCACCCCTCTCGGCCAGAAGTCAGCAGCCATGAAGGTGGTGATGCGGTCTGTAGTAGGAAGGTTTAATGTAATAGACCTTAATTTTACAATAAGAACCTTTTGTCATAGTATTTTCGCATTGCTAGTTTAGAAAGCCTAAACTTAATAAGCAAATTATTAAAATTTACTAGTTAGGCGAAAATGGTACTCAGCAGTTCAAAAAATCTCTTTAACGATACTCATCATGAAATGTTGTGATTACGGTGCGGCGGCCATATTGGATTGCAAAATTAACCTGAAATTCGTACTCAGCATTCCAAAAAACCTCTTATACGATACCCAACATGAAATTTTACAACAGTGGCAAGGCGGCCTTTTTGTATTGCAAAATTAACCCAAAATTCGTACTCAGCATACCAAAAAACCCCTTATACGATATCCAACATGAAATTTTACAACGGTGGTGTGGCGGCCATCTTGGATTGCAAAATTAACCCAAAATTCGTACTCAGCATACCAAAAAGCCTCAGAAAAATATCCAACATGACATTATATCTGCTAAGTCACTAGGTCACGTGGATCATTATTGGATGGATTTAAATAGGGGCCGTCGGGTTACACCGGCTCACGGCTTCTACCTATCCAAAAAAAAATTGCGTGTACATAGTGTACACACGTAAGAAGTGAAACTTCTTCATAAACTTAATTTTCACCTCACCTTAAATTAAGTCAAAAAGTTCAAAATTACAAAAGTCCAAAAGTCCAAAAGTCCAAAAGTCCAAAAGTCCAAAAGTCCAAAAGTCCAAAAGTCCAAAGTCCAAAGTCCAAAGTCCAAAAGGCCAAAAGTCCAAAAGTCCCAAAGTCCCAAAGACCCAAAGTACCAAGATCCCATCTAAAAGTCCCAAAGTCCCAAAGTCCCAAAGACCCAAAGTACCAAGATCCCATCTAAAAGTTCAAAAGTCCCAAAGGCCAAAAGTCCAAAAGTCCCAAAGTCCCAAAGTCCCAAAGTCCCAAAGTCCCAAAGTCCCAAAGTCCCAAAGTCCCAAAGTCCCAAAGTCCCAAAGTCCCAAAGTCCCAAAGTCCCAAAGTCCCAAAGTCCCAAAGTCCCAAAGTCCCAAAGTCCCAAAGTCTAAAAGTCTAAAAGTCTAAAAGTCCAAAACTCCAAAAGTCCAAAAGTCCCAAAGACCCAAAGTACCAAGGTCCCTTCCAAAAGTCCAAAAGCCCAAAAGTCCCAAAGTCCCAAAGTCCCAAAGTCCCAAAGTCCCAAAGTTCCAAAGTCCCAAAGACCCAAAGTACCAAGATCCCATCCAAAAGTCCAAAAGTCCCAAAGTCCCAAAGGCCAAAAGTACAAAAGTCCCAAAGTCCAAAAGTCCAAAAGTCCAAAAGTCCAAAGTCCAAAGTCCAAAGTCCAAAAGGCCAAAAGTCCAAAAGTCCCAAAGTCCCAAGGTCTCAAGCTCCCAAAGTCCCAAAGTCCCAAAGTCCCAAAGTCCCAAAGTCCCAAAGTCCCAAAGTCCCAAAGTCCCAAAGTCCCAAAGTCCCAAAGTCCCAAAGTCCCAAAGTCCCAAAGTCCCAAAGTCCCAAAGGCCAAAAGTCCAATAGTCCCAAAGTCCCAAAGTCCCAAAGTCCCAAAGTTCCAAAGTCCCAAAGTCCCAAAGACCCAAAGTACCAAGGTCCCATCTAAAAGTTCAAAAGTCCCAAAGGCCAGAAGTCCAAAAGTCCCAAAGTCCCAAAGTCCCAAAGTCCCAAAGTCCCAAAGTACCAAAGTCCCAAAGTCCCAAAGTCCCAAAGTCCCAAAGTCCCAAAGTCCCAAAGACCCAAAGACCCAAAGTACCAAGGTCCCATCTAAAAGTTCAAAAGTCCCAAAGTCCCAAAGGCCAAAAGTACAAAAGTCCCAAAGTCCAAAAGTCCAAAAGTCCAAAAGTCCAAAGTCCAAAGTCCAAAGTCCAAAGTCCAAAGTCCAAAAGGCCAAAAGTCCAAAAGTCCCAAAGTCCCAAAGTCCCAAGGTCTCAAGCTCCCAAAGTCCCAAAGTCCCAAAGTCCCAAAGTCCCAAAGTCCCAAAGTCCCAAAGTCCCAAAGTCCCAAAGTCCC
Source organism: Miltochrista miniata (assembly GCA_933228765.1). Taxonomy (NCBI): domain Eukaryota; kingdom Metazoa; phylum Arthropoda; class Insecta; order Lepidoptera; family Erebidae; genus Miltochrista; species Miltochrista miniata. The sequence continues at coordinate 25,159,603 of OW121751.1, forward strand.
AAAGTCCCAAAGTCCCAAAGTCCCAAAGTCCCAAAGTCCCAAAGTCCCAAAGTCCCAAAGTCCCAAAGTCCCAAAGTCCCAAAGTCCCAAAGTCCCAAAGTCCCAAAGTCCCAAAGTCCCAAAGTCCCAAAGTCCCAAAGTCCCAAAGTCCCAAAGTCCCAAAGTCCCAAAGTTCCAAAGTCCCAAAGTCCCAAAGTCCCAAAGTCCCAAAGTCCCAAAGTCCCAAAGTCCCAAAGTCCCAAAGTCTAAAAGTCTAAAAGTCCAAAACTCCAAAAGTCCAAAAGTCCAAAAGTCCCAAAGACCTAAAGTACCAAGGTCCCTTCCAAAAGTCCAAAAGCCCAAAAGTCCAAAAGTCCCAAAGTCCCAAAGTTCCAAAGTCCCAAAGTCCCAAAGTCCCAAAGTCCCAAAGTCCCAAAGTCCCAAAGTCCCAAAGTCCCAAAGTCCCAAAGTCCCAAAGTCCCAAAGTCCCAAAGTCCCAAAGTCTAAAAGTCTAAAAGTCCAAAACTCCAAAAGTCCAAAAGTCCCAAAGACCCAAAGTACCAAGATCCCATCCAAAAGTCCCAAAGTCCCAAAGGCCAAAAGTCCCAAAGTCCAAAAGTCCAAAAGTCCAAAAGTCCAAAAGTCCAAAAGTCCCAAAGTCCCAAAGTCCCAAAGTCCAAAAGTCCCAAAGACCCAAAGTACCAAGGTCCCTTCCAAAAGTCCAAAAGCCCAAAAGTCCAAAAGTCCCAAAGTCCCAAAGTCCCAAAGTCCCAAAGTCCCAAAGTCCCAAAGTCCCAAAGTCCCAAAGTCCCAAAGTTCCAAAGTCCCAAAGACCCAAAGTACCAAGATCCCATCCAAAAGGCCAAAAGTCCCAAAGTCCCAAAGGCCAAAAGTCCAAAAGTCCCAAAGTCCCAAAGACCAAAAGTCCAAAAGTCCAAAAGTCCAAAAGTCCCAAAGTCCCAAAGTCCCAAAGTCCCAAAGTCCCAAAGTCCCAAAGTCCCAAAGTCCCAAAGTCCCAAAGTCCCAAAGACCCAAAGTCCCAAAGTCCCAAAGTCCCAAAGTCCCAAAGTCCCAAAGACCCAAAGTACCAAGGTCCCTTCCAAAAGTCCAAAAGCCCAAAAGTCCAAAAGTCCCAAAGTTCCAAAGTCCCAAAGTCCCAAAGTCCCAAAGTCCCAAAGTCCCAAAGTCCCAAAGTCCCAAAGTCCCAAAGTCCCAAAGTCCCAAAGTCCCAAAGTCCCAAAGTCCCAAAGTCCCAAAGTCTAAAAGTCCAAAAAGTCCAAAAGTCCAAAAGTCCAAAAGTCCAAAAGTCCAAAACTCCAAAACTCCAAAACTCCAAAAGTCCAAAAGTCCAAAAGTCCAAAAGTCCAAAAGTCCAAAAGTCCAAAAGTCCAAAAGTCCCAAAGTCCCAAAGTCCCAAAGACCCAAAGTACCAAGGTCCCATCCAAAAGGCCAAAAGTCCAAAAGTCCAAAAGTCCAAAAGTCCAAAAGTCCAAAAGTCCAAAAGTCCAAAAGTCCCAAAGTTCCAAAGTCCCAAAGACCCAAAGTACCAAGGTCCCATCCAAAAGTCCAAAAGTCCAAAAGTCCAAAAGTTCAAAAGTTCAAAAGTCCCAAAGTCCCAAAGTCTCAAAGTTCCAAAGTCCCAAAGACCCAAAGTACCAATGTCCCATCCAAAAGTCCAAAAGTCCAAAAGTCCAAAAGCCCAAAAGTCCAAAAACCCTTAAATGACATGCTATCCCTGGATAAAGTACTCTTAATTCTAATCCACCGTGGTGGGGAACAGAACAAAGATGGCGCGTAACCAAAAATCGTGACGTGACGTGACGTGACGCAAATTTTTTTCCAACGCCGATAAAGGAGTTTCACTTCAAAAAATTCCCAATAGCATTTGACGTCTTAGGTCGTATGTCGACCTATTTTAAAATCCGGACCAGTGTGCGGCCGGCCAGCCGCAAATAAAAGTGCATTGATGTTACAAGTTGTATCAAAACATTACACACTAGCGGACGTCACGCGGTTTCAACCGCGTAGTTCCCGTTTCCGTGGGAATAGGTACGGGAATAAAATATGCCTATGCCTATGTTTACCGCAAAGAGTGTAGCTTCCCAACAGTGAAAGAATTTTTCAAAGTAGTTCCGGAGCCTATTCGATGCAAACAAACAAACAAACAATCAAATCTTTCCTCTTTATAATATTAGTAAAGATTGTATCATTACAAGGCGCGCATTGTAATGCTTCGTTCTCCTCCTTCACTGATATAACCTCGTCTTTTATCATTACAAGTTGCGCATTGCAATGCTCGGTTCTCCTCTTAGATCATGGTCTAAGGTTCTCCTCCATCACCGCTGTAATGCTCGACGCTGTAATGTTACATTACACGCGAATGCTCCCGGTGAAGGACATACATCAGACAGGACAGGACAGAGGGTACATAAAAACACGATCGCAAAATCACCGGTGAATTTCACCGTAGCTCAAGATTCCGCTCCGATGCAAACTACTAGCGAATAGGGCCAAAAGGCAAGTGTGCGAGCCACACTTGACGGCACCTTCAATGGGCGTCAAGTATCGTCAATTCATCCTTCAAGTGAGATCTCAATCACGTAAAGGCATGACAATAAAAATTGATCGTCTCGGGGGCCTCTTAGTACTTTAAGGGGTCCCGACATGGTCAATTGGCAATTGTCTGTATCTGTAATTTCATGTGTACGTATACGTCGATGCACTCACACATGCACAGCAATCACGCACACTGAAGCAACTTCCATTCATATTTAACGTGATTGACAATTGCAAGGCTTGATCGTCTCGGGGGCCTGTTACAATAACACGACAAAAAAGATTCGGCTTAAAAGTCTTAGAGGCCCCCGAGACGATCAATTTTTATTGTCATGCCTTGCCTTGCCTTTACGTGATTGAGATCTCACTTGAAGGATGAATTGACGATACTTGACGCCCATTGAAGGTGCCGTCAAGTGTGGCTCGCACACTTGCCTTTTGACCCCATTCGCTAGTAGTTTGCATCGGAGCGGAATCTTGAGCTACGGTGAAATTCACCTGTGATTTTGCGAACTCCGGTGATTCCCCAGAGATCTCCGGAGCATCGTGTTTTTATGTACCCTCTGTCCTGTCCTGTCTGATGTATGTCCCTCACCGGGAGCATTCGCGTGTAATGTAACATTACAGCGTCGAGCATTACAGCGGTGATGGAGGATAACCGAGCATTGCAATGCGCAACTTGTAATGATAAAAAACGAGGTTATATCAGTGAAGGAGGAGAACGAAGCATTACAATGCGCGCCTTGTAATGATACAATCTTTACTAATTTTATAAAGAGGAAAGATTTGATTGTTTGTTTGTTTGTTTGCATCGAATAGGCTCCGGAACTACTTTGAAAAATTCTTTCACTGTTGGGAAGCTACACTCTTTGCGGTAAACATAGGCATAAGCATATTTTATTCCCGTACCTATTCCCACGGAAACGGGAACTACGCGGTTGAAACCGCGTGACGTCCGCTAGTGTGTAATGTTTTGATACAACTTGTAACATTAATGCGCTTTGCGCACCTGGTAATGATACAATGTGTAATGTTTTGATACAACTTGTAACATCAATGCACTTTTATTTGCGGCTGGCCGGCCGCACACTGGTCCGGATTTTAAAATAGGTAGACATACGACCTAAGATGTCAAATGCTATTGGGAATTTTTGAAGTGAAACTTCTTTATCGGCGTTGGAAAAAACTTTGCGTCACGTCACGTCACGTCACGATTTTTGGTTACGCGCCATCATTGTTCTGTTCCCCACCACGGTGGATTCGAATTAAGAGTACTTTATCCAGGGATAGCATGTCATTTAAGGGTTTTTGGACTTTTGGACTTTTGGGCTTTTGGACTTTTGGACTTTTGGATGGGACATTGGGACTTTGGGACTTTGGGACTTTGGGACTTTGGGACTTTGGGACTTTGGGACTTTGGGACTTTGGGACTTTGGGACTTTTGGCCTTTGGGACTTTGGAACTTTTGGACTTTTGGATGGGATCTTGGTACTTTGGGTCTTTGGGACTTTGGAACTTTGGAACTTTGGGACTTTGGGACTTTGGGACTTTGGGACTTTGGGACTTTGGGACTTTTGGACTTTTGGGCTTCTGGTCTTTTGGATGGGACCTTGGTACTTTGGGTCTTTGGGACTTTTGGACTTTTGGACTTTTAGACTTTTAGACTTTGGGACTTTGGGACTTTGGAACTTTGGGACTTTGGGACTTTGGGACTTTGGGACTTTGGGACTTTGGGACTTTGGGACTGTGGGACTTTGGGACTTTGGGACTTTTGGACTTTTGGACTTTTGGACTCTTGGACTTTTGGATGGGATCTTGGTACTTTGGGTCTTTGGAACTTTGGGACTTTGGGACTTTTGGACTTTGGGACTTTGGGACTTTGGGACTTTTGGACTTTTGGCCTTTGGGACTTTGGGACTTTTGGACTTTTGGATGGGATCTTGGTACTTTGGGTCTTTGGAACTTTGGGACTTTGGGACTTTGGGACTTTGGGACTTTGGGACTTTTGGACTTTTGTACTTTTGTACTTTTTGACTTAATTTAAGGTGAGGTGAAAATTAAGTTTATGAAGAAGTTTCACTTCTTACGTGTGTACACTAAGTACACGCAATTTTTTTTTTGGATAGGTAGAAGCCGTGAGCCGGTGTAACCCGACGGCCCCTATCTAAAACGTTAAAGTATTCAATCCGCTTGACGTTGTCATTTTTGTTTTATTTCTAACTTTGAACAAATGATCCACGTGACCTAGTGACTTAGCAGATATAATGTCATGTTGGATATTTTTCTGAGGCTTAAAAATTTTCATGTTGGATATCGTTTATGGGGTTTTTTGGTATGCTGAGTACGAATTTCAGGTTAATATTGCAATCCAAAATGGCCGCCGTGCCACTGCTGTCAAATTTCATATTGGATATCATATAAGGGGTTTTTTGGTATGCTAAGTACGAATTTCGGGTTAATTTTGCAATCCAAGATGGCCGCCACACCACCGTTGTAAAATTTCATATTGGATACCGTATAAGGGGTGTTTTGGTATGCTGAGTACGAATTTTGGGTTAATTTTGCAATCCAAAATGGCCGCCGTGCCACTGTTGTGAAAATTCAAGTTGGATATCGTGTAAGGGGTTTTTTGGTATGCTGAGTACGAATTTCAGGTTAATTTTGCAATCCAAAATGGCCGCCGTGCCACTGTTGTAAAAATTCATGTTGGATATCGTGTAAGGGGTTTTTTGGTATGCTGAGTACGAATTTCAGGTTAATTTTGCAATCCAAAATGGCCGCCGTGCCACTGTTGTAAAAATTCATATTGGATACCGTATAAGGGGTGTTTTGGTATGCTGAGTACGAATTTAGGGTTAATTTTGCAATCCAAAATGGCCACCGTGCCACTGTTGTGAAAATTCATGTTGGATATCGTGTAAGGGGTTTTTTGGTATGCTGAGTACGAATTTCAGGTTAATTTTGCAATCCAAAATGGCCGCCGTGCCACTGTTGTAAAAATTCATATTGGATATCGTATAAGGGGTTTTTTGGTATGCTGAGTACGAATTTCAGGTTAATTTTGCAATCCAAAATGGCCACCGTGCCACTGCTGTAAAATTTCATGTTGGATATCGTATAAGGGGTTTTTTGGTATGCTGAGTACGAATTTTGGGTTATTTTGCAATCCAAAATGGCCGCCTTGCCACTGTTGTAAAATTTCATGTTGGATATCGTATAAGAGGTTTTTTGGAATGCTGAGTACGAATTTCAGGTTAATTTTGCAATCCAATATGGCCGCCGCGCCGTAATCATAACATTTCATGATTAGTATCGTTAAAGGGATTTTTTGAAATGCTGAGTACCATTTTCGCCTAACTAGTAAATTTTAATAATTTGCTTATTAAGTTTAGGCTTTCTAAACTAGCAATGCGAAAATACTATGACAAAAGGTCCTTATTGTAAAATTAAGGTCTATTACATTAAACCTTCCTACTACAGACCGCATCACCACCTTCATGGCTGCTGACTTCTGGCCGAGAGGGGTGAAGTATCGGCGCTTCAGAGGACGTCTGCTGACACGGGACACCCCGCCCCGCGACACGTCGACGTCAGTGCGTGTCAATTAGGTTTAGTTATATGTATATGTATTTTTAGTATTAAGGTTTTTTTTTTATACCACTAGAGTGGCAGACAAGCATACAGCCCCCCCAGATGTACCGGTGGTCAAGGCAGCCTATGGCGGTTCGCAACACCAGAGGCGCCACAATCGCGCTGCCCAAGGTATGTATCTATGAGCCGTAGAGTAAGTTAAAAATATCTGTAACTGTCTCTAATATTGCTATAAAATAAAGATTTATTATTATTATTCCATTTATTTTTTATTCTTAACATATTGTCTTACATTTTTAAATAAATAATGCTTACAAAAATAAAAATCTATTTAAAAATATAAAAAAATAGTGTCCCACCGGCATCGGGTGCAGGGACCAAGCTACCGGTGGTTAGGGCTTCAGAGACAGGAACCTCCTCAAAATGCGTGCCGTGTCAAGAAGTACTGCCTTCTGTATCAGGCCCTTGAACCAGCCGTCTAACGAGAGCCTCTTCAGATGGTTATCGAGGCTCTTTGCCATCAAACCGTGGACCGAAACGATAATTGGAACAATAATTGCCAAATCAACATGCCACATGTCAACAACTTCATGAGCCAAATCCAAATATTTCATTTCTTTTTCCTTTTCTGCTTTAAAGAGGTTGTCATCATGAGGAATGCTGATATCGATAATTATTGCGAGGCGTTCCAATCGACCTATCACCACTATATCAGCTGCTGATGTATAATCTTGGCCACTTGGTTATGTCTGTGCAAATATTCTCCATTGGCAAGACGAGAACAACCAGAAACTATATGTCTAAGGGCGAGGCCGCACTTGCGGTTATCGCGGCGGTTTCTAACCTCAAAATATCAAAACATTGACTTGATTTCATTGATTTTGACAGTTTGATGACATTTTGAGGTTAGAAACCGCCGCGGAAAAACGCAAATGCTGCCTCGCACTAAGTGATTCTCCGGGACAATGACATGCCCGACAGATGTCAATTGTACCATCCTTCAGAATATGTTTCCGGTAGTTCTTCGTCATAACGACTTCGTCCATTATGGCAAAGACAAAACCTTCGGTTTCTCCGAAAAGATTACCGAACTGTAGCCAAGATACGGACGCTTTTAAATCAATGTCAGGTCCATTTAAGGCCCGATAAAAACGTCCATGTAGCTGCTTGCTTTTCCATACCTCCTACACCTACCTACTACAGGTTTGCGCCAGTTCTCTCTGCACATAGCAAGCGGGGTGAGTCCCGTGTCCACTGCGACCACATTACGGTGCCTATTGGTGTCTGTTTTCAGAAAGAATTCCCTAAGATTGTATACCTCGCGGTTATGGAGGGTCTTAGCATTTAAAAAGCCTCGACCCCCACATTTCCCTGATCATCTGTAATGAGGTTGTACCTCATTACAGATGATCGGGGATGATGCATCCGGAATGCAGTCAACAGTGTTCTTACTCTTCTATCAATTTTATTGAGTTCAGTCTGAGTCCATCTGAGTATACCAAAAGAGTACATTAGGACTGGCATGACCCACCCATTAAAGGCGTGCAGCGTGTTACCGCCTGACAAAAGTCTTTTTATTACTTTTTTCAGGCGGCCGAAGAAACGCTCCTGTAATGTCTCTTTCATGCCAGTATCAGAAATTCCTAATGCTTGTGATATACCCAGATATTTGTAAGTTTCGGTTGCAGAAAGACAGTTTAGCTTAGTGGAATCTGAAAGTTCTACCCCATCAGATTCCACTATCACACCTCTTTTAACATGCATGACTGCACACTTGTCCACCCCAAATTCCATCCTGATGGCTCTACTGAAAGTTTCTGTTACTCCCAGTAAATCCATCAGTTGCAATTTAGTGTGGGCAAATAATTTGAGGTCATCGATATAACCCCACCATCTTTGCGCAACCGATAGCCTAACCCAGAACTCTCTAGCATAGTACTGAGAGGATTTAGAGCTAGACAAAACCACAACGGACTCAGACTGTCCCCTTGAAATATTCCCAGCTTGATACTAATTGGTGCACCATTATTGCAAAACCGACGACACCCTGGATAGCAAAGGACTGTTTTCCACTGCCCCATACATGCCCTCAAGAAAGTACACAGAGTTGTATCAATTTTATACAGCTCAAGTACCTTCAGAAGCCATGTATGTGGCACTGAATCAAAGGCCTTCTTATAATCTATCCAACATGTTGCCAGATTTTTGCGATTACGACGCACCTGTTGGCTGATGGTCATATCGATTAAAAGGAGTTGCTTAGTGCCACGGGCCCCACTTTTACATCCATTTTGAGAGATTGATATTATCGAATGTTTTTCTATGTGTTTAGTAATTTTGACTCTCAAAATGGATGTTAAAAGTTTATATACTGTATTTCAATAGCTTTGCGCAAAAATGAAAACTAACACATTTGATCCTATAAATCCATAGTTACTTGCAATTGAGTATTCCAGTATCCAAGAGTCATACAGTGTTTTTACAATCATTTTGACACCAAATAACTTCTATATGATAGTTTATTTTCATTTAAAATACCTTATTCAGGATATTAAAAAAAATAATGTTTTGTCATACTATATTTTTCTACTCATCTGTCTTAGAGAACGCTTGCCAAAACATGAAATGTTTACATTATTGCCAGATCGGGCAGGATTGGACTATAGACAGTTGGTAAACATGTAATGGGTTTATAATTTTTGGGATCCGTAGCACTACCAGATTTGACACGTTGACAGCTGGTTCAAGTTCCTGAAATACAGAAAGTAAACGGCCACGGTACGCAGTGAGGTTAGCACCTAGCTCTCTAGCCGCAAAATATGCCCGCATGACGTTTTCATTAATTTCTTTAGTCCACTTCATGCGGTGCACATTACCACCAGCAGCGGGGGCCCTATTCGAGGCCGGTGGGCCTCGGGGTCCCAAGCTAGCTGGCGGCCGGCCTCTCCCCTGCCGACGTACAGGTAGTGGCGACGTCGGTGGGGAGAAATACTCGTCACTGCTACTGGTGGAGCTCGACATTTCGCAGGCAGGTAAAGCAGTATCCTTAGGGTGCGAAGCGGAGCCGCCTGACGAGTCCGGGGATGGTGTGAGTGCATTTTGTCTGCTTTTGACCCTAGTCAACATGATTTTTCCATTTAATTTGTATCCATTTTCGTGTTATTTTTCAATTGACATTTGCCTCTGTCATGTCATTATAATATTGTAGTATTTTTCCAAAATTTCCATAGTATTTCCATTGAATATTGAAATTATAGGTTCTATTACTTCTATTCTTGATTTTCTGAAATATTTATAGTAAATATTCGCTGTTTTATGAATAAAATTTAATAAAAATATTTTACTTGAAAAAATATCTGCTGACTATGGTAGTGTTATTATTATTATTATTACATTAAAATAGTACTCAGCCTAAAAAAGCTCATAAACGATACCTATTATGAAATTTTGTGATTACGGCGCGGCGGCCATATTGGATTGCAAAATTAACCTGAAATTCGTACTCAGCATACCAAAAAACCCCTTAAACGATATCCAACATGAAATTTCACAACAGTGGCACGGTGGCCATTTTGGATTGCAAAATTAACCCGAAATTCGTACTCAGCATACCAAAAAACCCCTTATACGGTATCCAACATGAAATTTTACAATGGTGGCGCGGCAGCCATTTTAGATTGCAAAATTAACCCGAAATTCGTACTTAGCATACCAAAAAACCCCTTATATGATATCCAATATGAAATTTGACAGCAGTGGCATGGCGGCCATTTTGGATTGCAATATTAACCTGAAATTCGTACTCAGCATACCAAAAAACCCCTTAAACGATATCCAACATGAAATTTCACAACAGTGGCACGGTGGCCATTTTGGATTGCAAAATTAACCCGAAATTCGTACTCAGCATACCAAAAAACCCCTTATATGATATCCAATATGAAATTTGACAGCAGTGGCATGGCGGCCATTTTGGATTGCAATATTAACCTGAAATTCGTACTCAGCATACCAAAAAACCCCTTAAACGATATCCAACATGAAATTTCACAACAGTGGCACGGTTGCCATTTTGGATTGCAAAATTAACCCGAAATTCGTACTTAACATACCAAAAAACCCATTATATGATATCCAATATGAAATTTGACAGCAGTGGCACGGCGGCCATTTTGGATTGCAATATTAACCTGAAATTCGTACTCAGCATACCAAAAAACCCCATAAACGATATCCAACATGAAAATTTACAACGGTGGTGGGGCGGCCTTTTTGGATTGCAAAATTAACCCAAAATTCGTACTCAGCATACCAAAAAACCCCTTATACGGTATCCAACATGAAATTTTACAATGGTGGCGCGGCAGCCATTTTGGATTGCAAAATTATCCCGAAATTCGTACTTAGCATACCAAAAAACCCCTTATATGATATCCAATATGAAATTTGACAGCAGTGGCACGGCGGCCATTTTGGATTGCAATATTAACCTGAAATTCGTACTCAGCATACCAAAAAACCCCATAAACGATATCCAACATGAAAATTTACAACGGTGGTGGGGCGGCCTTTTTGGATTGCAAAATTAACCCAAAATTCGTACTCAACATACCAAAAAACCCCTTATACGGTATCCAACATGAAATTTTACAACGGTGGCGCGGCAGCCATTTTGGATTGCAAAATTAACCTGAAATTCGTACTCAGCATGCCAAAAATCTCGTTATACGATAACAAACATGAAATTTTACAACGGTGGTGCGGCGGCCATATTGGATTGCAATATTAACCTGAAATTCGTACTCAGCATACCAAAAAACCCCATAAACGATATCCAACATGAAAATTTACAACGGTGGTGGGGCGGCCATCTTGGATTGCAAATTTAACCCGAAATTCGTACTCAGCATACCAAAAAACCCCTTAAACGATACCCATCAGGAAATTTTGTGATGACGGCGCGGCGGCCATATTGGATTGCAGAATTATCAACTGATTCGTACTCAGCATACCAAAAATCCCCTTAAACGATACCCATCATGATATTTTGTGATTACGGCGCAGCGGCCATATTGGATCGAAGCCGCGACCACTTGATTAAAAGACAGTATTTTTGCCTCCGAACCAAACAGGTCGTCTAATATATATATGTAAACTTTTATCTAAATAATATTGAATACATTCTTGGACGCTGATCGATTCCGCAACTTTTTTGAATTTGACGTTTTGAAGTTTTCCGATTGCAAAATAAATAAAAACTTGTCATTCCGGGGGTGCTTTTAGCGCCCGCCCCGCGCTTGGCCGCTCTCTACCCCCTCTGCTTACAGAGGGGCATCCGAGAGCGAACCGACGGAATCAGCACTTCCAACTCCATTAGGATTTAAGGGGGGGGGGCAGTCCATCAAGCCCCCCCGTGGAGAGTCCCGATGATGTAACGGGGCGACCCTTTGCCGGGCCGCAGTGATTTATCCACCGGCCTATCCTGCGACCCGGTTAAGGCGAGGCGGAACATCGCGGGGTTTAGTGGGTAGGACGGTACCATGTTGACCGCGAGTCCCACACAAAGCCGCCTTGCTACCCCGAAACAAGGCCGCGAAGTGCCTAATCTGCAGTCCCCGCGTTAAAAAAAAAAATAAAAATAAAAACTTGTCAAGTCCCGTCAGTTCACATCAATCGAAAGTGCATCAAGTGCCGTTTTTTTTTTAATACGCTCTTTTCTACTTCAATTCCCATCAAACCGTAGATTTATTGATGATAGCGTCAAGTCTACGTGGTAAACGGTCAATAACTTGACTCAAGCACGTAGACTTGTCATGCCCAATTGACCGTGTCGGGTGCCCTTTAGCTATCAACCTGTCTACATACAACTAAAAAAAAAAGAGATTAAATGTTTTCTTCTGATTCCTTTTCAGTTGTCGTTGATTTATTTTATTTTAAAGATTTTAAGACTTATGTCGTTACGGTACGGTTTAGATTACAGGTAAGTATTTGTTTAATAAAATTAAGCTCGCATAGAAACTGAGCTGATGGACAAATGGAAGTTTTTCCAAGACATTTTCTAACCTACAAGCAAGTGTAATCGTTTCGGAAATCGTGCTAGAAATTTCAAGATTTACATAAGTTTTACTACTTAAAATTTAATGTAAGCATCTACTTGATGGCATATAAATTTAATGTCGAAGTTAGCGATTGGTGATTTGTTTTTAATATTTTTCTCCGGTTCACGAGCGTTGGGATTGTCAGATAAACGTGAGTATTGTTTTACCAATTTTATACTTATATCGTGATTCACTGTAGTACTTGCATCATTTTTTTTTGTTGTTGCGATCTCATATTTTATAAAGGAATTGTGAATTATAGTTAATGGCAAGCTGGTGTTCCTGGCGTAGTCGTAAGCACATGTGGTATTGATTTGGTGACCATGGTTCGATCCCCGGTTTGCATAGAAGTTTTTTTTTGGAAGTGTTTGTCTTATTTAAAGATATTCGTTCTCATTTTACAAGTTTGTTTGTTTCAATGGTCGAAATTTTTTATGATGCTACTATTTTGTGGAAAATCTTTTGCTTGCACTTCATTCACTAATTTTCTTGATTTTTTTTAGCTTTAATATCCGATGATAAATTTGATAATATACAATGGAGACAAGAAGTTTAAGACAACGGAAAAAACAGAAAAAGACTAAATCTGGCTCTGATAATGGGAATGCTAATGTTCTTGTGGTACCGCCTGATATATTAAAAAAACTTGGCATCTCCATTGACAACTCTAGTTCTGTATACAAAGGTAAGTATTTCATTATAAGTCTACCTGTTTTACTACCTAAACCTTGTAGCTCTGCTTACACATGTCAGCAGTGATCTGCTTATGTCCACAATGATGCAATCCTGTTAATGTTGAGCAAAAGAATTTTGGAGGTTTAATAATTAGAACATTGCCACACTCAATCCCCTTGGGTAATAACCATTGGTTAAACTCATGTTACTTTAAAATAAATAACCCTTCAATGCAAAACAGTAGGTACTCTAAGGTGATATAAAATTTGACAGTAAAAACCTAGGTATTGTATTTTCATTTTCTAGGTACTGACTCTACACAAAACAAAGTAATTGCTACTGTACCAGCTTCAAATAATAATATAAAATCAAATGAGGCCTCCTGTCTTGAAACAGCAAGTTTAATGATGAAATCTGTACTTTTGAGCCCATCTTTTAACCCCGAACTTGCCAGCTTGGACTTTGGAGAAGTGGAAATGTCAAATGTTAATAGCAGTAATGGTTCAGAGAGTATGACAGAGAGATTACCTTCGGAAAATTATAATGGTATTTGTTTTAAAAACAAACAAGATGTTTCAGAAAAAAAAATAATAGAATGTCAAGTTCCAGTGAAGCTATGCAATAAAAACATAAAAGAGCCTCAAATGCTTTCTATCGATGATGCAAAGAAGTTAGTAAATGGGAATATTCAGAATGGAAAATGTACAGACCAAAGAGACAGAGTGCAAAGTGTTGATGAGTTATGTATATTGAATAGTGATGAGCATGAGAAATCACTTTCTGCAATGAATCTTCAAGATCAGCTAGTACATTTAGTACAAAACAATTTAATTCCTGTGAGAATACTTGATAGCCAACTTGAAGAATCACCACTCAAAAATGGGTCTATAGACAATGATGACATTAAAATTTTTAATGAATTAAATAACGAAGGTATAGCCCCAAATACTTTCGATATAAACAATGTTAATAATAAAGAAGTTGAATTATATGAAAACACCAGTTCATTGAGACCTGAGATTCAACTAAACCAAACTGAACCTGAATACAATAGTACTTGTTCGAAAAGTAATGAATATGCTATAGAAAAGGGAATTAATTTAACAACAGAAGTCAAAGTGATTCAACCAGTACAGGATGAGATCAAAAATAGTTTTAGTTCCATACCTGAAAACAGCATTCAAATTAAAGAAGTTGAATGCAATATCAAATCATTAGATAGATTTCAGATGGAGTTAAGAGAAGTTGAGAAAGACATTCTTGGTTTAGAAAGTAAAAAGAATGATATGCTTCAATCTAACAGTGATATTGTTTTTATTAATGGTACAGAACATTCTAAAGACTTTGCTGATTTAGATGTTGATGTGATTTCTATTCCATTGTTGCTGAATGAAAACAACTTAATCCCTCTTGATGAAAGTGTTAATCAAATGATAATGGAAGAAGTAAGAGCTGCTTTTGATGCTAATAATGTGCCAATGGAAGATGCTGGGGATGTTAATGATGTAAATGAAAATGAAAGTGGTATTGAAACCTACAGTACAGTTATAACAAATGGTCAATCAGATGAGACTCTAAGTCATATCATTACTTCTTTTGGAAATAATGATGAATATACTTCACAAAATGTTAAGGAAGAAAATGAAATACCAATTGAAATCAATGATATTGAAGGAATAAGTAATAATAATGTCAAGGACTGTTCGCAAACTGAATCTCTATGTAATGGAGAACATCCAGTTATACCACAAGAAAGCTATGACATTAACTGTGTTAGATCTGACCTGGATAAAGTTATACCAAAGAAAAAAATTAAGCAAAAAATAAACATAATTTGTGCAGAAACTATTCCATCTTCTGATCTTAAAGAGTTTAGAAAGATGCATACCCCTATCATTAAATCTTTAACTCCTGTTCCATTAAATTCCATTATCGCGCCTAAGCGACATAATGGTTTTGCAAGAGATATTATAATAAAGAAGGAACTAATGACTTCCGAGGTAAAAATAGAAGATGATCCCAGTGTCATCTTGACTAAAAAAAAATGTCTACCTGAGTTAAATAAAAATATACTAACTCTAAATGATCTGGAATCTGATTTATCTAAATTCGAGAACAGAGGCAAGATTGATGGTATTAAAAATATCCATAATAGTGTCACTGATGATTTATGTGCATCAAAATCAGATGAATTTGAATACAGAGAAGAGGTTTATACAAATAATAGCTCCTCTATTACTGACGAAGAGCAAAGTTTGCCAAAAAGAAATGATATAATACTTTCGGTTGGAACCCGTGATATAATCAGTACAGAAAAGTTTGAAATTGGCCTTGAACACATGAAAGACAAAGAATGCTTACAAAATTCGTCAGATAAATTAAACAATAATAACGAAAGCCCACATATAACTCATTCTACTACAGAGGACAAAGAAGTTTATTACAATCAATTAAATGAAATTATAAAGTCAAATATTGTTAACAGTGATACAAATACACATCAAGATAAAGTTAAAGAATTAGCTTGTTATATAAAGAAGCATGCACATTTATACAAAGTAAATAAAACAGAAATAAAAAAGGACTGCAATAACATAGAAACTTATAAAAACAATACAACATCCAAATTGTGTATTCAAGGAGTGGAGAAGCCTGGTGGACATATAGATAAAATAGAGGCTTCTGGTAAGGCTATGGTTCTTAAAACTTATAGTAGACAGAAGAAAGGAACCAAATCGTCGACAAAAATAAAGAATACTGCAATAACTGCTATTAGTAATATAGAATATGGTACAGAAACTGAGTTAAATAATGTTAACATTTCAATGTCATGTAAATCACAGGACTTTTGTTTATGTTACGATTTTGGCCGCTTAGATGCTTCTGATTATGATAACTCATATGAGCATGTACATTTCGGACT
This sequence comes from Miltochrista miniata, assembly GCA_933228765.1. Classification (NCBI taxonomy): domain Eukaryota; kingdom Metazoa; phylum Arthropoda; class Insecta; order Lepidoptera; family Erebidae; genus Miltochrista; species Miltochrista miniata. The sequence continues at coordinate 25,175,425 of OW121751.1, forward strand.
TCGTCAAGATAATAATGATCTAGAATCAATACTTAGCATATATAATGATGAAGAGCCAAGTTTCATAGACAGAAGTAAATTGGATAACGCGCCAATACTGGAACTAACAGAAGACAATGCAAAAACTAGTACTATATGCTGGAATTATTTTACGACTCGACAAAACGATACTTCTAATCAGTTACAAGTAGTGAATGATTGTATAAATGAATCAAATAACGTTATTATGACTGAAGCTCAATCTCAGGAGAAAGAAGCAATCACAACCACCGGTGCTCAGCCTCATGTTGCTGATAACACTTGTACTAATAAAACTGAAGCTGTTAAGTTCGATAGTATTGAATCTAGTATCAAGACTTTGGCTCCAGTAAATGATGGTAACAACGATTCTAAAGTTGTTTCCATGGCTGAAGCAGCATTTATTCAGATCCCTCATGAAAATATGGAACTTGCAGTATGTGATACAATGGTAAGTAAATGAAAACTTTTCTTTTCGTACATACATATTTCACACCTTTATCCCCGAAGAGGTAGACAGAGGCAGTCCTACATAATATTTTAGAAATCGTCCCACATAGTAGGTCATGAGCCGTATTGCCGTGTGTGCCGTGAAATAGACTGGCGCAGCGCAGGTTGAAATGCTGTTGAAATTTTTCAAGCCGCCCATAAGTCCTTCAATTTGGCTCAACAACTGCCATTTTATTTGCAATCAGGACCAACAGCTTAACGTGCCTTTCGACGTACGGAAACATTCGAAAATTATATATCACAAAGTGGTCATGTGGTGGTCACCCGTCCAAGGACCGGCCATAGTGAAAGCTGCTTACTGCAGTAACTGTTTACAGAACACTGAGCTCGCGTGGCCACAAGCACTTCCTTTTTGTGCTGGTTTTACATTATTAATGGTACTTACGAGTATGAAACTAATAAAACATTATTTTATTCCAGCCAATTATGAGCTCAGAAGATAAAATTTCACAAAAAGATGAAACACCACAACAGACTTTACCAAAAGACAGTAAGGGATCGCCATCAGCAAAGGTTATTACAATGGTATGTACTACCCTATTCCTTGATTCAGTCACAGTCTAGATAAAATGTTATTATTATTTATTATTATTTTCTTGCGGGGGACGCCGGCCATGCCGAGCGGACGATCCGACCGCCTATTCTGCTGCCCATTTCGTCCATTTCCCCAGCCACCTCTCTGGGATTAGATTGGGTATCCCAGCATTCTTCACGGCGCCCCGTCAAATCTTCTAGTATCCTTGCAGAATCGGACTATCTGATCCACCTTCAAAAGTTCCAGATCCTCTTTGTTCAGTCTGTCCGTGCCCATAGTCTCCCATCTGCTTAGAGAGTACATTGGACACTCAGCCAGTAGGTGGAGACTGGTCACTTCTTCCTCCAAGCATTCTGGGCATATGGGGTCGTCTTTAACTCCTATCACTGTCAAGTGCCTGTTTAGGCGACAGTGTCCTGTTATTATCTCAATAACCAGCCTCATATTTGCTCTGGTCAATTTAACCAGTTGGCTGGTTCTTTTCGCATCCATGCCTTTGATGAAGATCTTTGACTGTCTCATTCCAGTCGATGATCTCCATCGGCGGTTGGTTTCTACTGTTATGCTCCTGCTGATTACTCCCTTGGTGATTTTGTGAGCGATGGGAATCCGAGGCTCAGGTCCCACCAAGCTTTCTTCTGCTACCTTTCGGGCTAGATTGTCTGCTATTTCGTTGCCCGGGACTCCCGCGTGCCCGGGCACCCAGGCTAAACTCACTTGAGTGCTTTCCGCAAGCCTGTCGAGTGACTCTCTGCACTCTTTGACAATTGCTGACATTATCTCTTCTTTATTCAGTGCTTTCAGTGCCGCCTGGCTATCGCTATATATGGTTGCCTTTCTGGTCTTGTGACGGGAAACCATTTGCGCACACTCCGTGATGGCGCTGATCTCCGCCTGAAAGACGCTAGCGTATTTGCCTAGGCTTATATGTCTATTGATCTCAGTTCCGTTTTCGCATTTGATGTACACTCCAGAACCAGATTGCTTTATTGACTCCATTCTGGAGCCATCTGTGTAGCAGATAGCGCCCTTGCCGTCGTCTATCTGCCAGTTTTCCTTTGTTCCTATGTGAACTCTATATTTTTTGTCAAAGATCCTCTCTTTTCTGATAAGATCATTGTTGATTAGGATCATTGACATTTTGTCCTCATATGCCTTGCTAATATTTGCATGTCCGCCGTCTGCTGGGGTCACCCTCCATAGGCCCATGCTCTTTAGCTTGAACCACTGTTCAACAGCTTTTTTCTTTATTTCTAAGTCCAGGGGATGCAGCCCCAGGATGATCTCTAGCGCGGCTGTTGGTGTGGTCCTCATCGCACCCGTGGTCATCAGAGGGTCGCTAGCCTCTGTACCTTATCTAGCTTTGTCTGATTTGTCTTGTTGGCGGCTTTGTGCCACCATACTATTGCTCCGTGTAGGATTCTCGGTAGGATTTTAGCTTTGTATATCCATATTACTGTCGCAGGTCTTATCCCCCACGTTTTTCCTATTGCACTTTTACACTGCATTAGTGCCATTTTGGCCCTTAAGCATGTGCTTTCAATGTGCTTCTTAAAGGTTAGTTTGCTGTCCAGAGTGACTCCCAGGTATTTTATTTCGTTTACCACTTCCAAGACCTGGTCATTCAGTCTCACCGGATCAGCGCTATTAATCGTTCTTTTGTTAGTGAATAGTACTACTTTAGTCTTATCTGGGTTTAAATTAAGACCTTTGCTTTTGCACCATGCCAGGGCCACCTTCAGGCCCCTGTTCATAATGTCGCTTATAACGCTTAGCACTGGGCCTGTGACAAGAATTACCCCGTCGTCAGAGTATGCCTGTGCGTATATATGCATTCTATTAAGTTTGCTGATTAGCTCATCTATTAGCAGGCACCATAGTAGCGGTGATAGGCATCCCCCTTGTGGGAATCCTCTACTGGCCCATACTTTAATCGTGATGCCTGCCATCTCTGCCTGTATCAGTCGGTGTTTCAGCATGTGTTTCACCCATTCTGATATATCTCTGTCAATTCCTTCGTGATTTAGGGTGGCCTCTATTGATTCAGGGGTGGCCATGTCAAAGGCCCCTTCTACATCAAAGAAACATCCTAATGCGTACTGTCTCGCGTTTATTGACCTCTGCACCCTACTGACCAGGCTATGGAGGGCAGTGTCCGTTGATCTGCCCTCCATGTAAGCATGTTGATTTGCGTGCCGAGGATTTTCGCTCTTATCTATTTGTTCCCTAATCAGTCGGTCTAGTATTTTTTAGATAAAATGTTAAAAATGCGTTGTTTGTTCCTAAGAAATCGCAAATAAGGTGAATTGTGCCAGTCTAGACTGGGTTGGGGGCACATTTGGTCTAGCAGAGATTCATCCAGGCCCGAGATCCGGATCTCTACATACTTTGATGGCCCAATGATCCTAACCCATTGCTCTATCGGAATATGCTCCCTAGGATTTCGACGAGCACATCACTTCCCACAATGCTCTTGGTGTTGGGAACCTTAAAACTTTATTTTTTAAGTGATTAATGCTATGCCGGTGTTTTACCGACTTAAACCACAAGGTGCTCTTCGATGGTACATGCGGCCAGGAGTCCCGAGTAGACTAAAAGAGCTTTCAAGTTCATTACTTGTACGTGCGTGTGTGCGGCCACAATTCTTTACCACAGCCATCGCCGTAGTCATTAAGTACAGCGACTTATTTCCGGCTAGAGTATCTTAGGCTTCTGACCAAGTTGCTGAGTTGCAGGTGCCGCCTCTTTTATTCCTCCTGGACGATCTGCCAATCGTGTCTTAAAGTGTTAGGGAACGCTCCAGTAACATGGACGAAAGAACAGCGGGCAGTGGTCAGAAGCAAAAAAATTACCAACTAAACCTTTGCCCAATTTTCTTTCTTTTGGTGTCCTATTTTTTGTTGTGTCTAATTTTAAGTCAGTAGAAATTATGTTCTGGTACAACAGTGTATGGCCTATTTGACGTAATAAAAAAACATTTTCTTTCTTTTTTTTTAAATTAGTAAATATGAACATTTGTCAGACAAGCTTATTATTTGGCATTTATTATAATTTAAGGTTCAAGAACAGGAAGATAATCATGATATAAATAAGGAAATAGTCAAAGAACCAACATCTACGTGCAAATCATTACCAGAGAAGGAAAAGGCGTCATTTGTAATCAAACAAGAGAAAGGCGAGCGAAGTAATCGGGTATGTCAATTTAGTTTTTGTATGTAAAGGGCTGTCAAAAAGATCTAGTACGCGGATCTGAAGGTTTTATACACACTCGTCTAAGGCACGTAAACAAATAAACGTACAGAGACCAAGGTCTAAAGACACGCGCGAAACATTTGCACCACTTCGGGCACGTTGGACGTGTCAACTGACCTCTCACCCCGTACGCGTGAGCGGCCAATTGACACGCACACATAATATGCCCGTGTGCTTGTAGTAGTATAACCGATTCGCGCGTTTTTTCAGAGCTTGGTCTCTGTACCAGGCATCCGTCACTCGCTACAAGTCGTGTTATAAGCACCTACTCCTAAGTATAACGTAGCAGAACTAACATGGCCGACCGGCAGAGGGCTGCCACACGCCAGACCGAGCGAAGTGCGCACTGCCAATGTACATTACCCGCGTAAAATAATATTTCGGTTTATTTAGTGTAGCTTTTTTTTTCATCTTACTTCTTACTAATATTCTTAACTTAAATGCGAAAGTGTTTGAGTGCGGATGTGTACATGTGTTGATGTTTATTATTCCTTCACGCTCTAACGGCTCAACGGATCTAGCTGAAATTTGATACAGGGATAGATTGTAGTTTGGAATAACACATAGGTTACTTTCTATCCTGTGAATAAGTTCCCATTGGAAGCGGGAAAAGGAACAAAATTTTACGCGGGCTAAGCTGCGAGCATCAGCTAGTTATAATATAATTCTTATGTAAAGAAGAAGAAGTTATAAAATATAATAAAGTTTTTTTTTCAGACACTCTATTTATTGTTTTTTGTAGTTATATGTATATTTGTTCTGTGCTTACAACCCTAATGTTGACAATAGTTGTCACTCGATGACGCAATCATACGGTGTGCGCACGAAACTCCATTCTCGGAATACGTCGTAGAGAATGTTTTCCACTGTAGCGATATGTTTTAGCTAATATTTTTGAGGTTAAGTATGGGAGAGATGTATCTGTTACGTAGTAACTATTATTTAATCTGTGTCTGTACGTTTATTTACTCATGTGTCTCGATGGAAGTGCTTGAGTGGATTCTAGAGATGTAAAATGACTGAATCTGACCGGTCACGATTGTCAAAAACCGTATTTGACCGGTCATTTATTGTCAAATTCAGTCAATTTGACTTAAACTTACTATTAATTCTAACTATTAAAGTGACTAAATATGCCAATTTTTTCCAACAGGGGGCACCATTTCAGTATAATCTATATCAATATCAATACATATAATAAAATCGTAACAGGTCGCTGTCTGTACATGGAAGATAAATAAGAAAAATTATTATAGGGGGGCTTTATGAACGCAATAGAACCCAAAACAATGATTTTTAGAAGTTTTGTCTGTTTGTCTGTTTGTCTGTATGTCTGTATATCTGTTTGTCTGTACAGTTGTGCAGTGCACGCTAATCTCAGTAACCGCTCAACCGATTGCAATGCGGTTTTTTTATTGTGTTGAGGTTTGCTCCAGTTAACACAGTTACTGCTCGTTCGCTCTAACTTTGCCGCTCAGCTCCTTACTAAAGTCAAATTTTTAATTGTACGAAGTAAATTGACAGCAACTAATGTCACTTCTTCATACAATGTTGCGTATTTTCTATGACGAAGTGACATTAGCTACTGTCAATTTACTTCGTCTAATTAACAATTCGGGTATACGCCTCTACGCCAGCGGCAAAGTTAGAGCGAACGGGTAGTAGCGTTTGTTTTATGTAAATCGGTTAAGAAATAAAAGAGTTATAACACTTTTAAGAATCAGATATTTTGAAAATTTTAATTGTAGGGGTTTCTTTGAATGTGAGTGAACCTAAACTGGCGTGTTGGCTTAATCATAAAAGAGCTTAATGATTAAGACTATTTTTAAGCAATTATTATAAATTTAAAAATATATATTTTTAAATATATATTTTTAAACAATTCAGTCCACGCCTTCGGCGCGGACTGAATTGTTTTAAAATAGACTTAATCATTAAGCTCTTTTATGATTAAGCAAACAGGGCAGTTTCAGACGCTGCTTGATGACTCTGATGAAGAAATACCTTTCCTTTCATACACCTTATGTGACGTAAACGAAGTTGCGGGCTCAGCTAGTGTATAATAAAACTGTTCAGGGTCAAGAGTCTGTACATGGAAGATATTTTGAAAATTTTAATTGTAAGGCGTTCTCTAATCGATACTGAAGCCGAAAATGTAATTTAAACTTTTTATGTCTGTCTGTCTGTCTGCCTGTCTGTATCCCGAATAAGTATCACGCCGAAACTACTAAACCAATTTGAATGATACTTGACTTGATACATTCCGAGCTTATTTTCCGAGGAAGGTTCTAGTATACTTTTGATCCCGATATTTTGCGCGGTTCCTGCGGGAGAGGGGATGAAAGTTAAAATCGTTTTTCAGCTGTAATTTCTCAACGTGTAATCCAATTTCACATATTTTTTTAGTATTGAAAAGGGAGTAGGTACTTTAAGGATTATTCGACCCAAATTTCAAGATTGAGGGGTTTGTAGTTCAGAAATTAGAGGCATCTCAACTTTCGCCGAACCTAGAATTCAAGGGTTCCTTTGAATGAGAGGGTAAATCTAAACGGGCGTGTTGGTTTAATCATAAAAGAGCTTAATTATTAAATTGAATGCATGAAGGCGTGGACTGAATGGTTTTAGAATAGCCTTAATCTTTAAGCTCTTTTACAATTAAGCAAACAGGGCCGTTTCACACGGTGCTTGACAAGTCTGATGAAGAATTAGGTACCACTCCTTTCGTGCACATTATGTGACGTAAACGAAGTTGCGAAAGTCAGCTAGTTCAAAATAAATATCAAAAAGCACTCAAAATCAAAGTGACTGTTTATGACCCTTTTTGACAATAAATGACCGTTTTTGACCAATTTGACCGTAAATGACAGTCAGTCAAATTCAGTCACTTTGGTCATTTTCATCTCTAGTGGATTCACTCGCTTCGACTAATCTTGTCTCGTCACACCTCGGTCTAAGCAAGTGCATCACTGTACTACTGTGAGAGCGGTACCTACACAATTTTAACTGATAAAAAAGCTCTTTGCGATCTTTATGTATACCTGTCAGACATTGTCTGAACGCTATCATCTCAGGAACTACAGCCACTACAGGTTGAGATTCAAAAATTCTTTGGAGATCACTAGGGCATTTTATTACATAACATAGTATGGTATTAAATATACAAGTTGTAGATCTGCATTTGTGACGTGACTCTACTGCCTACACTCGTTAATATATCGTGATAAATAAAAAAAGTAGTTTTTTTTTCATATTGAATTCGTTTTTTAATTCCAACGGGAACTCTGCCTGCAACCAATAATACGTGAACATATGAAACAGGAAAACCGGTCAAGTGCGAGTTCCGTACCAAAAAACGGCAAAAAGTGAGCGGTGAACGCTCGAACGCAGCCAGTATGCCTAATACCTACCTACAAACGAGCTGGACGCTAGAGGTCATAGCACTGGGTAATAAATAGGCATTATGCGAGTATCATTTACAGTCTTTCGCTTTTAGATTTATTATTAATACTAATAATACTACATATGACCGGAAAGGAGGACCGTGTGGGTTCCATTGATACGAGTCCGACATAATCCATCTTACCGTTAGCTGCGGTGGGGTGAAGCCAACGAGTCTTAAATCAACGTAACGTTAAGTTAACTTTGATTGTGTCGGAAGGGAACAAATATATCATATTTGAGCGGGTTTCTGAGATTTTGAAGATCGAACCCTGAAGGAAATTAAAAGAAAGTATGCTTAAGGTTATACCCCCCCCCCCTTTAAGAAAATGTCATTAGCACTCGTAGCATTGATACAGGAGTCGCACTAATTCTGCGCAAGGTATGGCTGGACCTAAGATGGGTGACCGCATTGTAGTATTTACATTTACGAGCGTGAGCCACGTCAGGTCGTTGGTCCCGGTTGCCAGTAGCATGGTAGCCGTTAAGCTAAGTTGAAGGCGCATTTAAAACTTCCGCCTGTCCAGTTCAACATGGCAATAAGCTCATCACCTATTCTATTACGTTCTAGAAAAGCAATTGGTGAATTTTAGGCGTATAATAGCGATGGGATGCGTCTGCCGGTCTGCCTACCCCTTCAATGACAAAGACGTGACTTAGTATTAGTAAGAACTATTAAGTGGAGCATAAGCGCCCTACCTGTATTGTAATAGTTTTAAAGGTGTTACTTTATTTGTATTCAGAAACGAAGTCGGCAAAGCGGTAGCACGAGTGAAGAGCCAAGTTCCAAGAAAAAAGTCAAATGTGGTGTTTGTAACAAATTATTGCCTGAAGTTGAATGGGACTCGCATATTGAAAAACAGCATGGCTACATTGCTTGGAAATTTGGACAGTCTTTTGTGAGTACTTACATTATTCTCGATAGCGATAACTAGGCGCGATCGACTACCATCTAACTGTTAGACTGTAGTCACTACCAACAATGTCTCAAGAAGTTGATCTAGGAGGGTGGTGGTCAAACGAGTTAGACTCTAACTCGTTTTGCTAACACCTCCCTTGATCAACTTCTTCTGTTAGCAAGCGCACCACTTGCAAAAGAGATTGACTGTTCGGGCAATTCAAGGCTGGTTGGGAGCTCCTTACGTCCATTACAACACAGTACAGTCCAGTAAAAAGTAACAAACTATATTTATAATCCAAAAGCTTATAATGAATCTGGAGTAAGTACATTAGCTAAGTTATAATACGCCTGCGCGATTCACCGCGTGTCTACGTATAATATCAATCGCTTGTATATTTGCCTGACACTTCACCTATAACTAAAAAGCATTTATGAAGTATTGATGTTCTATTATTATTTCAACTTGCCTCAAAACTCCTCCCATGCACTCTTGGACCTTTACTGTAATTCATCAAACTACTTATTTACGGATGTATAGCAATTGATTTGCCTTTGTAGACTGATCATCTAATCCATAACAAATTTGATAAATTATAGAAATTTTGTATATCTTTAAAAACCATGAATACAATGTCTGCCTATTACTATTACAGGACTTTGAAGACCCAAATCTGATTAAAAAATTACAATTGAAGTGGGAATCTTCAGGCTCGTTGAATTGCTCTAATTGCTATTTTAAAGCAAAAAAAATAAGCAATTTTATTGCACACGTCAAAACTTGTACAAAACAGGTCAGTATATTACTGCTCTTTTTGCTAGTTCGTAATTTTTAATGTTCCGTACTCAAATGGTAAAAACGGGATCCCATTACTGAGACTCCACTGTCCGTCTATCTGTCTGCAATTAGGCAGTATCTCGTCAACCGTGATTACTAGAGGTTAAAATTTTCACAGATGTATTTCTGTTGCCGCTATAACAACAAATACTAAAAACAGAGAAAATGGCGGTTTACCAACAAAAAAGCGTAATTTTCTTCTCAACGAAATATTGCCCAAACTCAAAAATTATTGCCCAAACTTAAAAAAAATAATTTTGGTGCCCTTAACATATCTTTTCAATATTAGAAACACTCTCATAAAACCAACTTGGAACCTTATACACAAACGCTAGTGCCTCTTCAGCTTACTAAATATTTAACATTTCAGGAGTCTCATTCAAGGAGATCTTCTTCATTTAAAAATTTAGTTATATGTGGAGTCTGTCAGAAGGAAGTGGAGTATTCATCTTGGAATCAGCACATTGGCAAAGAACACAAATATCTAGCTTGGATCGAAGGCCTGGATGTTCTGGTAAGTTATCTGTATTAATAGTTTAAATAATCGCTTTGTATATTTTTGTTATCCTTTTGATGAAAATTGCGCAATGAATAAACGTGAATTTGATTCGGTTAAAGATAGAGGAAGAACATGTTACCACAAACACTACAACATCAAATATATTCACCATACTTAAGCACCTGATTATAAAGATGGCGCTTATCGATTGAAATCCAACGTAATGGATTGATTACAACCAATCACAGCTTGAATTTGAATCCATAAACGCCATCTATATGACATTGATTAAATTATTGCCCCATAAAAGAGTATTTTAAGCTGTTTGGCAAGAGTTAAAAACGAAGGGTTAGGATATTTTTTCATATTTATCTGAGGATGAAAGAACTGGGCTTTATACGATATCTAATTTGAGGTAGTATTTTTATACGTTTGATAAATGATTTATGTTGGAGTTATGCTTAGAGAAATATTTAGGTTTTATAAATTGACGAAGGTCTGGCAATTATGAGCCCTTGTTCTATTACAGAATGTGGAGGATGAAGGAGCTGTGCTGAGGCATTTGCAAAACATAATAGAGTGTCATGGCTCTCTGGAATGTTACAAATGCGGTTTTAGCCGCAAACGACCGAAAGTGTACTTGGCACATATGGAAATATGTAATGGGAAAGATGGGAAGAAGGTAAGATATCTTTTATATTCGAATACGAAACTTAGAACGTTTATATGCAATTTTTTATACCACTAATGTGGCAGACATGCTTACTGCCCGCCTGATGGAAAGTAGTCACCGTATCCTATGGACGTTTGCAACAACAGAGGCGCAACACTCGCGCTGCCGACCCTGCAAGAACCTTCCAAGACCCTTTTGATGCACCCCATACTGTAGGCGTTTGGAAAAACCGAGGCAGCGAGATCATTCCGCAAAGTAGGCGTGCGCGGAAGAAAGCCCCTATCGGACATTACCGTGCTTGGACACTCCGGACGCAAAGTGTGGGGATTAACACCCTGTCTGTGGCGAGCACAGAGCAACGCGACCAGTACAAAGGGAGAAGACATAGCATGTTTGACCTATACATATCTGTCTGTCATATTTTGCGGGGGGAAATCATATTCATATACACCACTCACTACAAAAGCAATCGGCTGTCACTATGTAACTTACACAAAACAATTAAACCAATACACTCATAATTTCAGACATACACATATACACTCATTTGCAAAAAAAACGGGCACCTAAGCAATGAACCATTTCAAGTGTTAATATTGCTTTGTTTGATAATTAATAGGTAGTTTTATCCTCACAATTTGGTAAATTAATAAGAAAATAATCGTTTTCATCAGTATTTCATAAAATTTTGTTACAATTTATGGGAAATAATGCTAAACCTCGCTAGTAGTGTATGTTCGCTAGTAGTGCATAATTATGCTCATGAAGTAAAAATAAATAAGTTTTTTTGTTTGTTTTTCTTTAATAAAGTAAAATCAGATAAATGTTTAGTATCGAGTATGACCCCCTCTAGCTAAAATCACAGCTTGAATTCGCCTGGGCATGCTAGCGAGTATATCCCGGATACTTGCTTGCGGAATACGTTCCCACTCAGCAGTAATCACATTCTTCAGCTCTCTGATGGTCTGCGGAGCCGGGTGTACTGATCTCACATGCCGTTTTAGAACGTCCCAGATATGTTCTATGGCATTGAGGTCGGGACTTCGAGCTGGCCAATCCAAACGACGAATGCCGACCTCTTGCACATACGCATTAACATCGCGGGATCGGTGGGCGCGAGCATTGTCGTCCTTAAAAATCGAGTCTTGACCTAGAGCGGCCAATGCGGGTTGTGCATGAGGAATTAGAACTTCCGTTATGTATCGACGCCCAGTCAGTGAGCCGTTTTCAATGAAGACTAACTCTGTACGTTACATTGAATTTATTCCTGTCCAAAACATAACAGAGCCCCCACCATAAGGTGTGATTTCTTCGAAACATGCATCTGCAAAGCGCTCTCCTTGTCTTCTTAGCACTCGCCGACGTCGATCTTCACCGAACAGAGATATCCTGGCTTCATCAGAGAACAAAACCCTATTCCAATCTTCTTGAGTCCATGATTCAAAATTTCTAGCGAACCTAAGCCTGTGAACTCTGTGTTCACCAGTGGCGGCTGTACCTTAAGTGCGCTCGTGCGGTGAACCACCAGTTCAAAAGATATATTAATTTCAAAATTATACGACATCTTTATTATTTAATTACCTACCATTGGGTATGTCAGTAACTCCTATTCACAAATACTTAAAACAAATAACATATCTTATTGTGACGAAACAATTTAAGCTCTTTGCTACACTACTAAAGCCTAAATTCCCTGTAAAAAACATCGGCGTGCGTTTTCCCGAGCGCACGAGAACGGCCCATACAACTTGTACTTTAACCGATCTAAAACGCCTGGCGCGTGAGACAAAACATCGTTCATAGAAAATGTACCGAGCGATGAGTCTGATTTCGTGCGCCGCACGCGTTCGGGAAAACCGACCTTTACCCGAGAGCACCCGATTTTGTTTGACGAAATTCAAATTCTCTCGGTATTGTTTAGCCGTATCTGTGCCGCGTTAAATATTTATTGATTGTTTGATTTTTAAATTGTTAGTTTTTCATTTATTTTGATCTTAGTTCTATTCTATGTTTCTTTTCTTTAATAAACAAATATTTATTTATTTATTAAAGAAAAGAAAATATTGCTTGTAAAGTGTCTGGGGTGTGGTTACAAAACTTTTCAAAATAAACATGCTGCATACATATGCATGGCTTTATCCCCGAAGGGGTAGGCAAAGGCATAGTATACGCCCATGTTTCTCTTTATAATTTTATCTCAGATTAAAATATTAACATTTTACGTTCCACGTAATAGGTAGGTGGTGAGCCTTCCTTCCTTTCGGTTTCAAAATAAAGTTGATATAAAATTGGCGGGCCCACCAAGGCTCTTATTAAATTTAAAAGTAGAGAGCAAGTAAAGTGCACCACCAGTTTGAATACCCACCAGCCGCCACTGGTGTTCACGGAGTAATTTGGGGCCGCGGGCCGGGCGGTGACTGCGTATATTGGCAGCGAGAAGCCTCCTCCTGACCGTCCATAGACTAATATGCACATTTCTTACTTCTTGGAGGTTGTTCTTATGATCCACATACGAAGATTAGCGATTTCTCAATGCGCGACTCACAAGAAAACGATCATCCCGTGGTTGGGTACATGGTTTTCTTCCAGAACCAGGCCTTCTCTCGACGGAACCAGTCTCCTGATATCCCTGCCAGGTCCTTTGGACCGTCGAGCGACTAACATTTAGCCTCCTAGCCACGAAACATTGGCTGCAACCCTCTTCAAGCAGCGCGATAATTTTGGTAGCTTTTACCACTTTATCTACCACTTTTGATACAGCCAAACAGCAATAAATAAAGCTTTGACAGTCAAGGATATGAAATTAATCGATAAAAATTGAATAAAAGTTGTGAAAGTCGATGTTAACTTCTGGAACTTCGCGCCAAAAATGTAGGATAAAAAGGGGTTTTCTGTAAAAATGAGCATCAAATGAAAATTTGAATTTAGAACGTACTTTTTTAAATACCACGGCATTTTTAAAACCGGCCTGTAACGTGTACAAACGATTGAAACCTTTTTGGTATTGTATCTTTTTAAAGATGAATGAAAATCAAAACCGCCCGTTTTTTTTGCAAATGAGTGTATATTTCTTACATTTATATGTGTGTGTATACGTGTGCACTTTTTGGGAGTCTGCTTTGACAGAAGGGAAATTCTCAGTATGGCGCCTCCCCTCCCAGTGAACGTCATAGATAGTGTTGCTCTATGGTGGCGAGTGTTAAGCTAAATTAAAATTCATTATGTCATACTATCACACTTTCCCTTCCAGACCACTAAAGACGATTCTTCAGCAAGCGTCGAGGTGAATTCGCCGGTAATACAAACAGCTACAGATAAAAAGACGATAACATGTGGAGTTTGTAAAAAAGAAATATTGATCGTTCAATGGACGGAACATATAGGAAAGGAACATAACTATCTAGCTTGGGAAGAAGGTTCACCTCCCGTGGTAAGTATTGTGATAAGATTATGAGCGCGTATGACAAATCTAGTTAAGAAAAATACCGGTTTACTCGTTCACTTATAATGCCCAGACGATTCTCTTTTATACTCTCGCTAAAAATGTTCGTTACTTCTGTCCATGTGTTAGAGTAGAATTGTATTTTTCTGTTCTATACAATTTAATTGTATACAAGCGTTTCCGTGATTCGGAAGACACACGACGTCGATAGCGGCTGTCATCGTCATGTACCATGGTCGACGTTAAGCCAAGTTGAAGGCCTCATGGGAGGCTTGAATATTTCAACCGCCACAACTTGCCCCTAGTTTTTAAAAATGGCAATATACTCATCAACTTTAACGATACAAATGGTGGAATGCAGGTATACCTCTGCCTGCCCCCCCCCCCCCCCGGAATAAAAGACGTGAATATAATATAAGGTTAAGGAACCAATGCCCGACACGTTCACCCTCGGGCATAGGTCGTAGGAAGACACTCCAGATACAAACATCCTTTAGTAAAGACCGTTTTCATAAAGCAAGTGTTTCGGCGTCAGAGGCGTCATCGTGACAAAGATGGCACTGGGATTCAGCTAGTGCCATATGTCACCATGACACTAAAAAACAATACTTTTCCTGTATAAAACTTATGTACTGAACATAATATTGATTTATGTATGCCTGGAAGATGTTCAAGACCATTAATTTAGTATGCTTGTAAATGTTTTAGGATTGGAACGATGAAAAAGCAGTGTGGAACCACTTGCAGGAATTTGTAAGAAATCATGGTGGATTGCTCTGTTATAAATGTGGCCTTAACCGGAAACGTGTTAAGCTGTATTTGTCTCATATCGAAGAATGTAACGGAGAGCTGGTGAGTTCACGAATCCTACAAATATTTATAAATGTGCAAGTTTGTAACGATGTTTGTTATTCAATCACTTTTTACGACTAAACGGATCTGGCTGAAATTTGATATAAATATAGATAGATATTGTAATTTCGTATAAGCCTTTTTCAGTGGCCTTTGGTCAACAGCTTGCTTGAGTTTTTTCACAGAATATTGCATCATATGACTTTCTAACAACAGTTTTACGAAACGTTTTATTAATGTGCTCTTGACATGTTTAATTTTTGTATTAAGTCATATTCACACGACACCATCTCGCCGAACTATACTAATATAAACTTGTGCTATAGGATCTAGACAACTGATTGCCATACTAAACACATACATAGAAAGCATCCACATTTCCACTGTGGATCACACAATTATTTGATTCGAGGCACTAAATGAATTCATATTTGATTGATTTAAACATTTCGAAAATACATTCGTAGCTCAGTGATCCCTATTTGCTGCATTGTCGTTGGAAGAATAAGACTGTAAATTACGCTTGTACCATACTCATAATAGAATAATTTATGTATTTCTATCTATACAGCCCAGTTTAGACGAATCGGCTCTGGAGTCATCTCTGAACCAAAGTACATCTAACGACGTTCAGTGTGGAGTATGCAAAACCAAAGTGACAGTATCAAATTGGGACGAACATATGGCCAGAGAACACAATTATTTGGCTTGGAGAGTTGGAGACACTCCTTTGGTAAGAAGAACTTTTAAATTTATAAAATTTCCTTTAAAATTACTTAAAAATAAAAACAACAATAATGCTAAAATATATGATACTCGAGCCACACAAAATAAAAAGGCAGTGGTTACGATTAAATGCAATTTGTTGTAACAAGTAGAAGTGGATTTTTGTGTCAAGTAGATGGCCCTGGGCTATTGCCCAGCGCCATCTACTTAACACAAAAATCCACTTACACTCACACACTCAAGTAAAAATTCATTCAATCTTTACCTTTTTTTAACCCTGCTCTTTGACGTTTTACCCTGCTTTTCTAATAACTAATAAGTACTTAGTATATGATGACATTTTTTCCTATTGGTTCATGTACAGGGACATGTTCACAAGAAAATAGACAGTATCGTACGCATGTATTTCTGCGCTCTCTACAGTCCTAGTCCTTCTCGATCTTTGTGCTCTCAACAGTTCTACTAAATGAACCTTATTTTATTTTCAGGACATAAATGATGAGAATGCTGTAAAAGATCACTTACAAGATATAATAACAACCAGCAAAGTCTTGATCTGCTACAAATGCGGCGTTAACCGTAAACGGGTTAGGCTGTATCTGTCTCATATTAAAACTTGCGATGGCAGTCAGGTAAATATAATAGTGCTTTGCTTTTGTTTTATACATATGTATTTGATGTGTGACATCTTTGCTCACGTGTTTTTGCAATCTGTGGGAGTGATTTCCTGAAAAGTCTAATTTGACATATAGGGGCTATTCGACAGAAAAGGGATAGGACATGGTGTCAGAATTGACTTCGTACAATCCAACCGCTATAGTATCCAGAATGAAAGGCCATCGTGAAAGTGCGAGAGGCATAAAAGCGTGACGAGTATGGTACTAGAGGAATAAGAATGAAAGACGATAGATTTAAGTTTAGCTAGTTTAGATTTAAGAATGAAAGGTCGGGATAGCGTGGAAGTGCGAGAAGCATACTTGATAGAACTGGAATGATAAAGAGAATCTGGGTGAAAGAGGATATAGTTTAGCTAGGTTCGAGATGGCGGGAGCCAGGGGCGTTGAGCATGGTTTGGCGAGTATTGGGCCGGTGGCACTGTGAGTCGTGCACGACGCGGCAAAGGTCCACCGAGGCACTCCACAATGGTGGTTTAACTCTCG
Organism: Miltochrista miniata; assembly: GCA_933228765.1. NCBI lineage: Eukaryota > Metazoa > Arthropoda > Insecta > Lepidoptera > Erebidae > Miltochrista > Miltochrista miniata. Next base: position 25,192,266 of record OW121751.1, read on the forward strand.
GCACTCTGTGCCTCTGCCCCCCGCCATCTCTTGAAGTAGTTCTTTAAGCCCCGAGGGGCTGAAGTAGTTCTTTAAGCCCCGAGGGGCTAGATTTCAAAAATGTATTTAGCTAGTAAGTAAAATGCTATCGCTAGGCTTTGCCCATGGCAGAGGTGCGGAAAAAAAAAAAAAAAAACCGCTATAGTAGGTATTTATATGGCAATGTCCAATGGAGAAAGATTTCATAATCAGTGTCCTAAGCAGTGCATGCGCAAAACTATCATACATTGATTTACACTGCAGTCGCGCACTTGGGCATTGGCGCGCTCAAACGTGCCACACGACGATCTATTTTAGGCGTTGTCCTAGGTGCACGACAAACACGTCAACGAACGACGCATAAATATCTAGTACATTTTTGTTGTGTATTATGGGCACGTTGTCACGCTGCAACGAGACTCGATAAGATGGGTTGCATTATGTTGCATGTATGCGTAAGTAAACATCGGGATGCGACCCGATGCTTACTTACGACAACCAGTCATGTCAATTTTTAGGGGCGTTATGCGTAACACTTGTTGATAGATCTGCTGCATCGCCGCCTACAAATTGTGCATTGAAATGGCTCGCGAGCCAAAATGCAGGTATTCCGCGGTCGAACAATGCCTACTCGGCACTTGCGCTACGTCGATACAATTTCTGTGTACACCTTGTTGCATTAACCCATTGACATATATTCTATAGACAGGGTCGTCCATACATTGATTATGTTCCAGATAGCCGTTGCTTCTACGTATCTATGACTACTAATTTCTACAAAGAGTATGCGAGAGCGGGCATAAGATGCGACACATGACGTTTAAGGGCTAGCGACACGGTCAAACTGGCAATTGTCATGCACGTTAAATATGAATGGAAGTTGCTTCAGTGTGCGTGATTTCTTTGCATGGGTGTGTGCATCGACGTATATGTACATATGAAATTAACGTGCATGACAATTGCAGTTAGACCGTGTCGGGACGTTTGTGAAGATGTTTGGATATTTAGATGTTTGGATGTTTGTTACTCAATCACGCTCTAACGGCACGGCACGGCTAAACGGATCGGGCTGAAATTTGGAACCAAGGTAGATTGGTACAGAGATAGCTTATAGTCTGGAATAACACATAGGCTACTTTTCATCCCGGGAATATGTTCCCACGGGAAGCGGGAACGGGTACCAAATAGCACGCGGGCGAAGCCGCGATCATCAGCTAGTTAACTAGTAATCGATCAAATTAATAATTAGTATTAAAATGACGGTAGATTTTTAGCTCATTAAATAATATAAATCTTGTTTGCTAGTCCACCAAAAATTACATAAATCCATTATGAATGCATTAATTATACATGAAACATCGGTCACGAATACATAAAATAACTAAACACTACCTGCAATCACAATCAAATACGAACACTTCTACTACATCATCACTATCAAGCACTCAACACTCACTCTTCCACTTTCATCTATAATTTTTTAATATTTCTTTTTATATTTTATTAATAAAGGTAGTCATTTATTGAGAAAGAAACCTATCATAACTCAATAATTTATCTAACACAATTCACTAACAAAGCACAAAATTATTTACGTAAGTAAAATATAAACAACTAGCTGATGCCCGCAGCTTCGCCCGCGATGGCGCTGTATGTGAAATTTTGCTGAATTTTCTTTGCTATAAACCTCACGGAGCCCGAGACCTTTCCAACGAATTCAAAACCGTGGAAATCGGTTCGTGCGTTCTAAAGTTATAGCGTCAGGAAGGAAAACCCGACTTATTTTTATATAATAAACAATTACAGTTCAACATAATACTTATACAAGCTTAAAAAATCATATTAGGCATAATAGGTAATGCTACTATTTTGACCACTCTTTGATCTTTGTTCAATAGTTCCGTCACTATTTCTCTAATGCGCCTTTTCCACGCGTTAGAGCGAGAGCGATGCTAATGAACTCGCTCAAAAATGGTATCGTCCAAATTGACGGGTGCTCTTGAACACAAATTTTAATATCAATATTGCGGTTTAAACGTTGTGTAATAATATTACTTACCATTCACTTTATTATTACTTCCTCTGTACATCAAGATCATACCACGTTATACGATTGTAACGCCACAATAAATTAAAACTATCGCGGCAGCGAGATGACACTCGGGCCGGGTTGCAGTCCCGACTGACTAACAGTGTGTTCGGCCGCGGCGTGTCCACCGCAGTTGACGGCTACACAACGCTTGTTCTGATCGCCGCATCTAGTACGTAGTCGATCGATGCATTAACCTGTTTCTTTTTTTTTCAGAGGACGTTAGATCAGTCTACCACAAGTGATTTAAATTGTACCGCTAGCTCTGAGCAGATCGAAATATCGATAGAACAGACTAGTACAGTGAAGTGCGGCGTGTGTAAGCAGGACGTGTCGCCGGGGATGTGGCTCGAACACAGCGGACGGGAACACAAGTATATCGCGTGGCGGCAAGGAGAGGAACCCTTGGTACGGTGTATTCTAATTATTATACTCTTACATTATTTACTTATCTAATACCATTTGTCATTCGTGACATACTTGATAAAAAAAAATAAAAAATAAATAAACGGGAAACATAGTAGCCATAAGATCAATTAGTCCATTAAAATGTTACAATTTAAGGACCGAATATTGCATTTCTTAGAGGACGCAATTTTATTTTTGGGACATGTGTGGGGGTTCAATAGAAGCTTAACCTCAAGTTTGTGGGGTCGCCACCCTTGTCCCCCGGCCGCAATCTTAAAAAGGGGTGAAAACACTTTTTTCCCAATATCTCGGAAACTATAAGTCTTGCAAAAAATTTCATCATATCGTCGAAAATTTCGTCATAATTTGTAGCAAATTGTTTTGCCTACAAATATGTTAAAACAAATTTTTGCCGTAAATTAAAAATTAAAGAAGTTATAAACAAAAAATTTAAAATAAAATTATAAAAATTTTCTTTTTTGCTCTGTGGCGTTTTTTACATATATTTTACAAAAAAATTACCACAGACCAATTCTTTTGCAAAATGTATAAAAAAAAATAGAGCAAAAAAGAAATTTTTTATAAAAATTTTCTAAATTTTTTGTATAATATTTAGTTAAGTTATATACACATTTGTAGGCAAAACAATATGCTACAAATTGTGCCTCTACAATTTTTTTGTATGACTCATAGTTTCCGAAATATTGCGAAAAAAGTGTTTTTTTCCCCCCTCTTTTCAAGATGGCGGCCGGGGGACAAGGGTGGCGACCTCACAAACTTGAGGTTACGCTTCTATTGACCCCCCACACATGTCCCAAAAATAAAATTGCGTACTCTAATAAATGCAAAGCTCATGTAACATTTCAATGGACTAAATGAGGTAAGTATTAAAAACTCCTTAAAACCGTTTTGTGACGATATTTCTTTGAATCGTTTCAGGATCCAGAGAATGCAGAAGCAATAAAATTACATCTGTTAACTATCGCTACAGAAAACAACGGACTGAAATGCTATGCGTGTCAAATTACTAAGAAGTATCCGAAAGTTTACCAGCAACATGTTAAAAAATGCCGTGGTTCTTCGGTTAGTTATTATAAAACTTTTTACTAGACACTACTCAGCATATATAACACCAAAATAACTATATTTATACATGGCTTACAAATAAAATACCAATATAATACTTATCCTATTATCTATACTAATATTATAAAGAGGAAAGATTTGTTTTTTGTTTGTTTGTTTGTTTGTAACGAATAGGCTCCGGAACTACTGGACCGATTTGAAAAATTCTTTCACTGTTGGGAAGCTACATTCTTTGCGGTGAACAAAGGCTATATTTTATTCCCGTATTCCCACGGGAACGGGAACTACACGGGTGTCACCGCGTGACGTCAGCTAGTGTGAGATAAAAGACAAGTTATGAAATGTGGGCGTGTGGTATGTCTCTGCGTACACTTTCGGGGATATAAATAAATAAATAAATAAATAATAAATAAATAATAAATGTATGCATAATATAAATTATATATTTATTATTATTTATCTAGTAGTTACATATTGTACAACGGATATGGAAAAGAAAATATCTTCTAAATTATTGATTTGTTTACTTATAAGTGTATCCATATGCGTAACTTACGTAGATGTTTGACTACATCTCTACACGTGTATCTAATTATAATTGTATGAATATTTCATCATAGACCTTATTAAACTATATTTTTCAGAGTACATTGGACCAGTCAACCACAAGTGATTTGAATTGTACCGCTACTTCTGAGCAGATAGAAATATCGATAGAACAGACTAGTACAGTGAAGTGCGGCGTGTGCGAGCAGGACGTGTCGGCGCAGAGGTGGCTCGAACACAGCGGACGGGAACACAAGTATATCGCGTGGCGGCAAGGAGAGGAACCTTTGGTATGATGTGTTTTTTATTGAATGGTCTATCATTCTCTATCTGTATTTTAGTAGCTCCCTTCGCAGTGAGTTTTGCATTTCTTTTGGATCCCATAGCTGCTTTTTCACCAGCTTGACAAAAGGTATTTCTCATACCGACTGTATTCTCAAAACTCTGTCAACATAATGTCTGTCAATCAATGACGTAGTACAATTTGATTGGTCGTTTTTATTGACAACTGGATACTGATTGGTTGTTCTTTCTAGCGGTTTATCAACAGCACAATGGCGTCTCTGTCATTCTCTACCCTTTTTTCCAAGCGAATTATCAATAGCGACATTACATTTTTAAACTATTGGGTAACGACCGTTCCTTGAATCGTTCCAGGATCCCGAAAATGCAGCAGCAGTAAAAGCGCATTTGTTTTCTGTATCTAGAGAAAACAAAGGACTGATTTGTTACGTATGCCGAATTACTATGAAGTACCCGAAACCGTTCCTACAACATGTCAAAACTTGCGGAGGTTCGGTGAGTTATATCTCGCTTGCTCTGATCTACGATTGTTTATTATTGGTTACGATTCTGACAATTTAGAGATGGCCACAATATTTAATGTAACTTCCCAACGCACGGCTTGAATCCTTGCGATGAAAATTATTGATAGGACATGTCTGAGGAAGACCGGTTGACTGATCAACAAGTGGCTGTAATTTGCTTAAAACCTGCTAATGGCAGACGGTGTGATATTAAGTACTACTTTATGATAGTTTTGCTTGAGATTTGAGTAAGAGAGGAAAAGTAAACACCAGACAAACTGCACCTTTGAAATTGTGAGAATTGTAATGAAACATTTTATTTTTCTATCTAGTAATATTTACACTTCAAACTAAATTAAAATGAAACTTTTGTCCACCCACAGAGTCTCGACGATAGCAGCGAATTTCACATTGAAACTGAAAGGTATTTTGACATGAGTGATATAAAAGCCGATACAGTTGTTTGCGGCGTTTGTAGCAAAGTTGTAATGAAGTCCGATTGGTTCACGCATATGGAAGTAGTGCACGATTACATGGCGTGGCTCCAAGGACGACCGGAACTTGTAAGTGTATAATAATCTAACTAATATAATATAACCCCGTGTGGCGACAGGGTCCCGTGTTATGACGGGTAAGAGTACAAAATGTCGCCACCCCTATACATCCCGAGGGGTCGTGAGAGGCGACTAAGGGAACACTTTTGCAAAAAGATCCATTGCGTAGAGAAGAGAAACTCGAAATGAAAACCGGCTGACAGTAAAATGACAATCGTTAAGCGTAGTTGAAGGCCTTATGGCGGCTTGAAAAATATCAACTGCGGGTCGCGGGGACCTAAGCCTGTCCATTTCAACACGGCAATCGGCTCACCACCTATTACGTGGGACAAAACTATAAGGTGAAATGTGGGCGTATACTATGCCTCTGCCTACCCCTTCTGGGATAAAGGCGTGATTATATGTAAGTAATATTATATATGCGAAAGTTTGTAAGTATGGATGTGTGGATATGTAGATTTGTGAATATTGGTTACCCTTTCGCATTCTAACGGCTCAAAGGATTTGGCTGAAATTTGGCACAGGGATTAAAAGTAAAGAGGCCTACTTCTATTTCCGGAAAGACAGAATTGAAAAACAGAATACGACGCAGCGGCGCTACGGGCGCCCTCTAGTAAATAAATATTTTTTTTTACCTCTCTTGCAGAGATGGAATCGTGTGTGAGATTGTAAATATTTATCCTGACTTTTAGAAGTTCGGATTCGGATTACGCTGAATAGTCTTCAACAAAAAATAGCGCCCGTGGCGGATGTAGGCTCACTCCCCTGTTACGTGGGACAAACAAAACTACTGCTAAAGTTCACACTTTATACACCAACTTGTGTAATTCTACTAACTATTCAGTCTGGAAAACAACAAAAGCGCTAAAGGGTCCCGAGGATATGAAATATCCAGTGAAGACCGAAGCTGGATGGACAAGGACTGTAAAAGAAAAAGCCAACGTCTTCGCCAGACACTTGGCCGAGGTATTCAAACCAAACGAAGGATGTAGTGAAGAGGCCGAGAGGGAAGTAGAAAAGACCTTAAAATTAGTATTCCAGTTATCCCTACCACCAAAACCCGTTACAGTTAGGGAAGTAAGAAAAACCATAAGGGACCTTAAAATAACAAATCCCCTGGGTTTGATCTCATTAACAAAGATATACTGGAGGAACTTCCGAGAAAGGGCATAGTCTACCTGACCACCCTCTATAATGGAATCTTGAGAGTCCAGTACTTTCCACAGCAATGGAAAACATCCACAATAATGATGGTACATAAAGCAGGCAAACCACCACATGCTGCTAGCTCCTATAGACCTATCAGCCTCTTACCGACCATGTCTAAGCTCTTTGAGAAGATCCTGCTAGCTAGGATAATCCCAATACTCACAAAAAATGAAACAATCCCAAGACATCAATTTGGCTTCAGGCAGTATCACTCTACCATCGAGCAGGTGCATCGAGTGTGTGAAGTCATACGAAATTCCTTGGAGAAAAAGGAGTATTGCTCAGCCGCCTTCCTGGATATCCAGCAAGCATTCGACAAAGTTTGGCACAGGGGTCTACTCTGTAAGCTTAAAAAAGCCCTTCCACACAGCTACTACTTGTTGATGGAGTCATATCTTTCCGACCGTATGTTCCAGGTCAGAGTAGATGGTGAACTGTCAGAGTTCTATGACATAAAAGCAGGAGTCCCACAGGGATCTGTGTTAGGCCCAGTACTATACACATTATACACATCAGACCTCCCTGAAGCACGTAATGTTACCACCGCTACATTTGCTGATGACACTGCTATACTAGCAAGCAACAAGGACCCTGATCTAGCCTCCGCCACTCTGCAAAGTAGCCTAGATAAAGTAAATGGTTGGCTCCAAAAATGGAGAATTAGGGCGAGTGCTACTAAATCTGCACACATTACCTTTACCCTAAGAAAGGGAAATTGTGGAAATGTCAAACTGGGAAACAACGAACTCCCACAAAGTGAAAGCGTCAGATACCTTGGCATGCATCTTGATCGCAGGCTGACATGGAAGAAGCACATCAAGACAAAAAGAGATGAACTCAACCTGCGGTACAGGAACATGTACTGGCTAATGTCACGGAACTCGGTCCTGTCCATGGACAACGAGCTACTTATTTATAAGACCATCTTAAAGCCAATATGGACCTATGGCCTTCAACTCTGGGGAAGTGCCTGCAACTCTAGCTTAACCATAATGCAGAGAGTGCAAAACGGTATCCTCCGAAACATAGCCAACTCACCATGGTTTGTCACGAATGCTGAAATTCATGAGGCATTACAGGTCAACACAGTTAAGGACGAAATAAGGCTATTGGCTCAAAAGTATAAGGACCGGCTTAGAAACCACCCTAATGAACTGGCTACTCAACTGATTAATATCAGCTACCACAAACGCCTCAAGCGATTTGACATCCTGGACTTAGATTCCCGATACTAAGTAGGGGTGCTACTGCTGTGGAGCACCATTGGCTAGACATTTGACTCGCAACTAATCCGCTTATAGTCAAGGACTGATTGCAGATTTTGAAGAATAAAAAAAAAAAAAAAAAAACTTCTGTAATTCACCTCTGCCTACCCCTTCGAGAAAATTAAGTTAGTGACCCGGCAATCGCACCCGAGATCCTAGCAAGTTATAATTTAGTAAATAGTGTGGAGTGAGTAACATATAATCGACTTTACTAAACGCACTTGTAATCATATATTGAGAGCATAGAGCAAACACGACGATGAAGGGAGGTGCTTTTTTGTCTGTCATAATGTATTCTTATACACCACTACAAAGATAATCTCTTATTTGCTACGAGTCCAACCTACACCTAGCCATTAAAGCGGATTGTTAAAACACATGCACTGCGGTAAATTAATAAAATGCCTACTTGTTATTACAGGACCTAAAAGACTTCTCGGTGGTACAGAAGCATTTGATCTACATATCCAGAAAGGTAAAAGGATTAAAATGTAAACACTGTAATCGCGTTATGAAGTATGCCAAGCCTTATTTAGAACATATTGATGCTTGTGGTAAAGGCACTTGGCAAAAGAATGCCGTTGTGATGAAAGGCAAAGGTGAGTACGCACGGAACACTGAAGCCTTACACTTATGCCCGCCTTCCACTGCGAGCGGGTCGGACCCATTACCGACTCCGCTATACTCGTAACGACGATTTTCATACATGTCCTTCCACCAAAGCGGACATGACATGTATCGAAAATCATCGTTACGAATATAGCGGAGTCCGTAATGGGTCCGACTCGCTCGGAGTGGAAAGCGGGCATTAAGGTGGGAGACGAGCGGAGCGACGCCAAAAGCGCTGCACCAAAGTACAAGAGAACTTCGAATTAACGCATCGAGCGCGGTTTGCGTGTGCGAGCGCCATGTATACGGGCGGGACGTCCGCGCTACGCACGCTTTGACGAAATTTCTTAATTTGGCCAAAGTTCGGGCTCGGTGCGTTTGTTATCGTTTGTTCAAAGTGGCTAAATCTCTTGTACTATCCGTTCGCTCTAAGTTTGCCGGTCGCCTCCCATACTTTGCCTCTACATCAGCCTCTATGCCAGCTGCAAACTTAAAGCGAACGGGATATACTCTGGCGCCGCGCTCTCGCCGTCGCCCCGCTCGTCGCTGACATCCAGTTTGAGGGATAGTTCTCAAAGAAATTAGTTGATAAGCGTCATTGTACAACTGGTGAATTGTAAAATAAAAGTTCAGAGACATTGCTAAATGTCTTACACACTTTACGCGGAGTGTATTTGTAATTACTGCATTAATCTCATATTTACGCATAAATAAGTAAAAATTATCATATTGACATCGACAACCTAGAAAAGGTCGCATAAATTGGGAGGGGCCTACGTCCAGCAGTGGACTGCCATATGCTGATTTGATTGACATTGACACCTGAATCTTAAAGGATAATGTTAGTATTATGATGTAAAAGTAGATTTTTTTTTAAATAATAGTAGATTGTACTACAAGTGCATAAAAGACGCCATTTTATACGAGACGTTTATCCGCCCGAGCCAAAGGCGAGGGTGGATATTAAGTAGAGGATAAAATGGGTTTTATGATCGAGTTATACACTCTGCTTTTCACTTCGATTGCAAGGAAATGAAACAGTGATATCTATATCTATACTTATAATAAAACTGTAGAGGGTCGGGAGTCTGTACATGGAAGATATTTTGAAAATTTTAAGTGTAGGGCGTTCTCTAATCGATACTGAAGCCGAAAATGTAATTTAAAATTTTCATGTCTGTCTGTCTGTCTGTCTGTCTGTCTGTCTGTCTGTCTGTATCCCGACTAAGTATCACGCCGAAACTACTGAACCGATTTGAATGATACTTTGTACGATCTAAGCTTATAGTCCGAGGAAGGTTCTTAGATACTTTTGATCCCGATATTTTGCGCGGTTCCTTCAGGAGAGGGGATGAAAGACAAAATAGGGTTTTAGCTATAATTTCTCACTGCGTGGTTCGATTTCAAATATTTGTTTGGTGTCTGAAAGGGAGTACTTTAAGCATTATTCCATACAATTTTCAATATTGAGGGTTATGTAGTTCAGAAATTAGGGGCATCTCAACTTTCGGTAAATCTAGAATTCAACGGTTCTTTTGAAAGTGAGTCTAAACGGGCGTGTTGGCTTAATCATAAAAGAGCTTAATGATTAAGGCTATTGTAAAATAATAATGTAAAAGAATTGTTTTAGAATCGACTTAATCTTTAAGCTCTTTTATGATTAAGCAAACAGGGCCGTTTCACACGCTGCTTGATGAGTCTCATGAAGAAGTACCCCTGCATTCGTACACCTTATGTGACGTAAACGAAGTTGCGAGGGTCAGCTAGTTGTAAATAAAAGTCTTTAATTAAAATTAAAAGTAACATTTGAACAATTTTGTACATTCAATGTAATAGTTTTTCCTGGCAAATTTAATTACACAAAATGTCTAAATACTGCTAACTTTCTAAGTTTCTTTCCCGCCAATGTCTTTTTTCAAGTTTTTTTTAATCATTCTACATGAAGCATGGGTAACGAGACCTATACTGCCTAATCATAAGATCATTTTATAATTTTTTTTCACTCATAATACTATCTGATTTTTAATGTTTCTTAATTTATATAGAACACAGAAAGTACAAATTAAATGTAACAAAAAAAAAAACAAGTTATTTAATAGCGTTTTATTATGTTTGGTTCATAGAGTAACACGATCTTCATGGTACCGTCTCTACGGTCTAGTATGGCCATATTGTTTTAGAAGAAGAAAAAGAACTTTATGCATTAAAGCATAAAATGTTGTTTTAGTCCGCATACACCCAGCATAAACAAGGACTTTACGAGCATAAGAAGTGAAAAATATGTTTTTATGTTGATATTGACATTTGATATTGTGTCTAGATTCAGTGGAATGCGGCGTGTGCTCCGCGACAGTGGAACCAAAGGATTGGATTGCTCACGCCATGAAGAAACATTACAATGTCGCTTGGGTTAAGGGGGCTCCACCTATAGTAAGTATTGTTGTAAACGCCTATATTCCATAGTTTAGATATACAGGATGAATTTTTGAAAAGGGCTTGAATGGCCAAATCCGAAACTATAAGGAATAGCTAAAAATGCTCAAAGGAGTCACGAGCCCGATTTTGATAAAACTTAAAACCTCATCATTAGATTTTTGAAAAACCAATAATCCTAGCTGGGAATCGAACCCAGTGATTTTGAAAAAAAAAACACACCCTTTATTATTACACTATACGATAGTGTCGCTGATAAGGATCAAATTCTGCGAAGTAATGATATAAGGCAAATTTAAGGAAAGTTCGGAATTTTAATGGAATTCATATTTAATGTATCTAAATTTTGTATCATAATTTGTTTCGTTCGAAATCCCAGAATAGATCGTAACTATTCCGTGTTTTAAATCATGCTTAGAATGATTCTTCGGAGAATATTCTCAACGGAATCAATAATATTCCGATTATCGATATTCGAATCCAGCTATGTATTGAAAACAATGTTCTACATTTTGAACAACTTATCAGTTAACGTAAGAAAAATTAATTGTTTTTGTTAAAGATGAGCACTTTCCTTTAGTTTGCCGTATGTCATTACTTCCCAGAATAAGATCCTTAATAGCAACATTATCGTATGGTGTAATAATATAGGGTGTGTTTTTTTTTTCAAAATCAATAGGTTCGATTCCCAGCTAGGATTATTGGTTTTTCAAAAATCTAATGATGAGGTTTTAAGTTTTATCAAAATCGGGCTCGTGACTCCTTTGAGCATTTTTCTCTATTCCTTATAGTTTCGGATTTGGCCATCCAATCCCTTTTGAAAAATTCACCCTGTATAACCGTCTGTCTGGTATATCTAAACTATGGAATATAGGCGTATATGGCCATTGTTGCTGTGTTACTAATGTATAAAACCTGTTTTAAAAACACAAGCTGAGAATTGACTATTGTGTAAACAGAGCACCGTGAGATAGACCCTCTTTCACTTGCGATTGACTTATAGCAAACCGGAAGTGCCGTTGTATCTCTTTTAATCTTAGATCATCTAACCACAGGATGCGCCTTACTTAAGCATTGTTTTCTGCCATTGCACATGACCATTTGGTCTTTTGGCTTTATAAAAAGCCTGTACATCAGTACATCATTTTATATGATTAAACTAGTACATTACATTGTAGTTGACTGTACAATAACAATTAACACACAACAGCAATGGCTGTTGTGTGTTAATTGTTGCGTTTACGCGTTTGTCGATTAATACATTTTTAAATGCACTGAAATTTTATATGTCTTTGTGTTTCCCCCTTCACTTGTATGAAAACTGGCAGAATATTTTTGTATGCGGTGGTTCGCAAAGGCTAGTCCCGTGTTATATGGTCTAAGCTTTTAATTGACTTTAAAAATATGTAACAAGTTCTAGAATCTAGAATGGGTCGAACTATTTCGGATCTACGCGTGTAACAACCACGAAACTAACCCCCTTTCCGGTTGTCCAATTGAAACCGGAAGTAAGAAAGTGTTGAGTTTAGAACTCGCAAACATGGTCTTTTATCTCTATTATATAAACCGCTCGGGACCCCGCGTACTCAGTGTTCTGTAAACGATCACTGCAGTAAGCAACATTTACTATGGCCGGTTATGGATGGGTGACCACCACTTGACCACTTTGTGAGATTTATTTATCGAGCGTTTTCGTGCTTCGGAAGACACGTTAAACAGTTTGTTCTGTTTGTCAGTAAAATGACATGGCCTTATGGGTGGCTTGAAAATTTTCAACTGTGGTTCGTCACTATCTGCGCCCAGGTGGTGTTGCAGTCGTCCATAGGCTACGGTAACCAACCTTCTGGTGGGCCGTAAGTTTGTCTGCCACCTAAGTAGCAGAAAAAAAAATTATCAATATTAATAGCCACTAGATTTTTTTATACTACTAGGGCAGACAAGCTTACGAACCACACGATGGTTGGTTATCGTGGCTTATGGACTCATTTAATAAGATGTGAATGCTTTCAGGAAATCAACAGCCCTTACACAGTGGAGCCTTATATAAAACAGTACCAGGCTAAACACGGCAACAAACTGGTGTGCAGAACATGCGGCATCAACAGGGTGTCAGCCGTCGGGTTCTACGCCCATATCATCACTTGTGGCAAGACTGACGAGGTAATTTAAAAGTATTGTCGTTTTTTTAAAACATTTTATAGTCAATACAATTAATGCACTTTCACCGACATTCACTTAGATCTTTCTGCTGAAAACGTTCTGCATGAAATTTTAATGTATTTTTAAAACTGTATTATTGTATTTTTAATTGTAAGTATTATAACTGTAAGCCTGGGAGGACACTGACTCTTGTAATACAGGTTTGTTACTTAGCACAGGGGTCAGGGTTTCAAATGTGGATATCGGAATACCTATTTAAAATATTGCCTATTTATAAAAGAATCCACGTTTTTGTAATGAATTTGTTAATGATGCAATAAACGTTATTTATTTATTTATATTTATCTTTTAATCTACTGAACTGTTGACGCTAAAGTAAAAGGTTCTGTTTTTACCCTTTCGTTATGGAACCCTAAAAAAGATTTTTAAAAGAAGTTTCCGTACTTCGAAAGCCACTTAAGCCGTTGGCGCTGTTTACATGGCAGTTGTTAAGACAAGTTAAAGGAATTATGCGCGTCTTAAAAAATTCAAAGGATGTAACCATAACCTGCGCATGTCCATATTAATACGGTTATGGGCCCACCACCTATTACTTCGGACAACATATAAATGTAAAATGTATTCGTGTAGTATGCGCCTGCCTTCTTTGGAGAGGATAAAGTCGTGACTAAATGTAGGTATGAAAAAAAAATAACTAACGTACATTTATTATTATTATTACAGGAAATGGATATCTACAAAGACCTATGTACAATATGTAACAACAAATACTTGCGCATATACAAAAGTCAGCACATGACGATGCATAAGGAAAAGGACCTGGCAGAACAACGCAAGTTGTTGGCTGCTAAGGAGAAGGAACTAGTTCGTGAGGAAGTTGAACCTGTCGAGATTGTGGGCGGGAAAAGGAAGGCTGCGGAAAAGTAAGTTTTGAATTCAACATTAACAAAAGTTTTATACTTATAATTCTTCTTACAAAAAACTGGACATGAAAAATTTATGATCTTTTGCCCTGACCACCTTATATATTATAATTAAACTAGAGGGCCAGGCCACGCGTTGCTGTGGCTAAGCTTTTTCTAACCGGGTACTCCCGGCCATAGCCATGTAGGCTTTTCACAAAAAAAAAACTATCCTATCTCTCAAGTTGGATCAAACTGCACACGGTGTGCAAATTTGGTTAAAATCGGTTAAGTAGTTCAGGAGTCCATTGCGGACAAACATCGTGACAGGAGATTTATATACAGGGTGAATTTTTGAAAAGGGATTGGATGGCCAAATCCGAAACTATAAGGAATAGCGAAAAATGCTCAAAGGAGTCACGAGCCCGATTTTGATGAAACTTAAAACCTCATCATTAGATTTTTTAAAAACCCATTATCCTAGCTCGGAATCGAACCCATTGATTTTGAAAAAAAATACACACCCTATATTATTGCACCGTAGGATAGTGTTGCTATAAAGGATCTTATTCTGGGAAATAATGACATACGGCAAACTAAAGGAAAGTGCTCATCTTTAACAAAATACAATTTATTTTCCTTACGTTAACTGATTAATTGTTCAAAATGTAGACCATTGTTTTCAATACATAGCTGGATTCGAGATTTCAATGATCGTACTGCATTCAATATTATTGATTTCGTTTAGAATATTCTCCAAATAATCATTCTGAGCATAATTTAAAACACGGAATAGTTACTATCTATTGTGGGATTTCGAACGAAACAAATTATGATACAAAATTTAGGTACATGAAATATGAATTCTATTAAAATTCTACACTTTCCTTAAATTTGCCGTATATCATTACTTCGCAGAATTTGATCCTTATCAGCGACACCATCGTTTGGTGTAATAATAAAGGGTGTGTTTTTTTTTTCAAAATCAATGGGTTCAATTCCCAGCTAGGATTATTGGTTTTTCAAAAATCTAATGATGAGATTTTAAGCTTCATCAAAATCGGGCTCGTGACTCCTTTGAGCATTTTTAGCTATTCCTTATAGTTTCGGATTTGGCCATCCAAGCCCTTTTCAAAAATTCACCCTGTATATTAAGATAAATCTTTATTTGTACACTACGTTACGGTACGCTTTAACGTTAAAAGTTTACTATAGAAATAGGAAAAAGATTAAAAAGATTAGGACATTATTATACTCTGTTAAAATTAGGTTGATAATTTTGATAGCTCTGAATAGTGCACCCCATAGTGTATAATCGTTAATGAATCTATTCGATTATCGTTCCAGTAAAATTTGAAATCGATAGTAACAAAAACGTTTTTATTATCTATATATATAAAAACAAGAACTGACTGACTGACGACGTCCATATTAATTCAGGAGCCACCTTACACCTTTTAAATTAAATTCACGTAAGGACGTGACGTGAAATGAAAAAAAAATAAAAGCCCTCTCACGACTACGATCTTGCGCATATTTTTTCGGTACCTAATGAACTTGTTCAGTAGAATATACGCAAGCCCTAAATCGTTGTTGAGGAAGAGCCTCTTTTTAAGTGTGGAATCTAACATGGATGCTATGGAATCCTAATTACTAAGACCACAGGATGCCTTACAACTGTCTCGGAAGGATGTCCAGGGGCTCCCGGCAGACTTTGGCGACCACTTAGGCCTGCCTAGGGGGTTCAGGTGCTATCCCACGTCTGGGGAGCTATCTCGGTACTTGGGGAAGAGGAGGAGAGTTGGGTACTATCCGCCACTAAGAGGGGCAAAGAAACATGGCACCGTTTTGGCCTGATTCAGCAAGAACGGCGAGCAGCCAACTCGCCTTTCTCAGGCCGCCGAGTCGCCGACTGCGGAACTACGTAAGGATATTTCTCCCCGCTCCCTACCCGCTGCCGAGGAAGGGCCTTAGGTGAAATGAAACGAAAAATAAATCTAAATTACTATTTTAATTCTTTCAGGGGTGCACAACCTAAATCCTCATCCTCTTCATCACTACTCGAACCATCACCAAGGCAAATAATAAATTCTTGCTGTTCACAGATGTTATCAAAGTGAACATCGCGCTCCCTGTCCTCTTCAATATTTTTTTTCGTATGTTCTATGACTTTCCTCCAGTCCTCCGCAGTAACACTCCGCAGTAATTATAAGTCGCTGTCCTTTGCCTTCGGGTACTTTTAAAACAGACAGTGCTGTGTCATCGGTCCATGCTTTCGGCACGGTGTGATTGGCATTAAGCCACGTCTCATCGAGAAAAATAACAAAGTCCCAATTTGTATTTTTTTTAGCTTTTCTTAAAAAATCTATGCGTGCCAGCATAATATCTGTACGCTCCATAACAATCTTTCTTTTATTCTATTTTTTGAACGAAAATCCAATATTATGCATAATATGGCGCCTATAATATTTATATTATTTAACAACGTCCTTAATATTTAGGTTAATATTACAAAACATGCTTAATATTACAAAAAAAACTAGTAGATTCCCACGTAATCATTTTACTTTCATTTAAAATAATATAGTTTAATTCGATTTATTCGATTAATTTGTCTATGGTCAATTGTGCGGTATTCTTGGAAGACGCTTCACTACGATAAGTGGGCGGTACTCGTCTATGTGCTACGGTATTTTTTTGAGGTATTCTTGACATAAACAAATACGGTACTTCATAGGCGTGAGCTATCAAAATTATCATCCTAGTTTTAACAGAGTATAGACATGATTTATTTTTGGACATAGCTAAATATTCGATATTTTTCAGGGCTATAACGGTGATAGAAAAATACGCAAGCAACACTGCTGACGTAAGTATAGGTTTCGTTTCAAAAGCTATCTCAATGTTTTCAACACACATAGCTAGAAAGCTAATTTATAACTCACATATTATGTCTTTCAGGGTCATTGCCAGAAATGTGGATTTACATCGGACGTTGCTTCAGAGATGGCAAACCATGTATGTGTGGAGGGAGAGGAGGACAACAGTGAGTCGGATGAATCGATGAAAATGGACCACTTTTCTGGAGATGATGATGATGATACTGATATAGATTCTAACATCTCTGATGAGGAACATCAGGCGCGGTATGGGGAAATGACGAAATCGAAAAGACACGGAGAACGTAAGTTGTTACATAGATTTTAAAGGTTTTAAAGATAGTTCAGAGGTATAATAAGGTTCATAAGTGTTTTGTACCTAAAGGGTAAAAACTGGAAGCTTTTACTAAAGGTGCGGTTTCACAGAGGCGGAGTGGAGAGGAGCGGAGACGAGCTGCGCCGCGATTCACTGATCACATGGCTTAAAATGCACATCTCTTCTCCGCTCCGCGCCGTGATTGGTAAATCGCGGCACAGCTCCTCTCCGCTCCGCCTAAGTGGAACCGCACCTTAAGACTTGGCTGTCCATCGGTCACAATGCTGTATCTCAGGAACCGTGATAGTCAGAGTTAAGATTTTCACAGGTGATGTATTTTTGTTGCTGATATAACAACAAATACCAAAATCAGAAAAAAAGTATTTAAGGGGGCTCCCATACAACAAACATGGTATTTGCCCTTTTATGGTACGGAATCCTACGTGCGTGAGTCCGACTTAGACTTAGCCGGTTTTAACCGGTTGCTATATGAACTGCATAGTGGGGGCTCTATTATTTTCTACTCCCAAGCAAGTACATCTTTAAAAATGTTCTATGTGGCGTTCACATATTTATTTTTTGACAAGTTTATTTGTAATTACAGGTCCACAAATACAAAGGTTGCCATATAAGGTAAAAAATGTAAATACTTACATGAGAAGAAGCGCTGAAGAATTGTAAGTTGACTTTTACTGAATAATAAATACAATAAATAGATAATATTTTTTTGGACATTCTCACACAATGTCATCTAGCCCGAATTAGGCTACTATAAGCTTGCGGTATGGGGTCTAGAAAACTGATAAATATACATAATATATATCTATATATATAAAAATCAATGCCACTTTTCGTTGTAATTTTATAACTCAAGATCGGGCTCACCTATACAAACCAAATGTTTAGGCTTTGTTCGGACTATTTAGTAGATGGTTTATGTGAAGTTTGCACAAAATCGGTCGAGCGGTTCTTCATTTATCACGCAAACAAAGTTGCGCGGGTCAGCTAGTAATATATATTTCTAAACACATACATATTATACAGAGAAGCGCCCAAACTACGAAACATTTGTGGATCACACAAATATTTGGTCCCACCCCAATAGTCATTTGCAAAGAGTTGGAAGGACTTAAGCTGAAGGGTTTTGCGTCAAATTAGACAATTTTATTAGAAACGTTTCGGACATTGATAAAAAAAAACAAGATACGCAATCAGTGTTTCTCGTGACTGTGCATCTTGGGTATTTAGTATATCTATGGTTTCGAATATCAAATAAGAAGTAATCTAAATAGATATATTGGTGAGCAACCGCTAGCTCTATTGTAATATTCTTGTATTTTCCAGAGCCTCACTACACATGACGGACGAGGTCCTTTTCACTCAGTACCACAACTTCAACTACGAAATTGTTGCCGAATGTGAAATGGATAACTATATGCCACCAGTGGCCGAGTCTTGTAACGTAAGGTACCATAAGAATGAAGATTGGGTGACTTATAAAAGGTTTGAAGCTGCGAGAAAAAAAGGTAACTATATAAGCAAGTTGTAATACTTACGGCACCTTCAAATTACAGGCGCCACCACTAGTTTTCATACAATTTTTAGAGGCGCAGTTGTAGCGCGTCAGTGGCGCTGCAACGGCGCTTCTGTGTGTACACTGTGGCGCCACTGCGGCGCTTCCTCGCGCCTCTAAATTGAAGGTGCCCTTAGAGTCGAGCTCAACTAAACATGGTGTCCCACGGCTATGACACATGCAGGGAAAGTACCTTAAATATTGTAGATAGAACATTTAACTGAAAAAAAAGACATTATTTTAATTTAAAATACAACTTGAACAGCATTTATAGATTTTAAATAATTACGTGGTTGAGCCGGGAATCAAACCCGCTACACGAGAAAAAATAATTACCCCTTAGCTTTATCATACCGATCGAATGGCTTCATCATAAGGATTATTTTTTGCTCAGTGTCAGAAATAAAAGGAAGACCATGAATTTTAACATTTGATATGAAATTTTGTTCACGAAAATGAAAAGCTGGCATTGCCGGTGATCTTAATAAAGACTTTCGTCACTGGATCGGGACAAATAAGATGGCCGCCGAGATCCACAGATCTAACAACGTTAGATTTTTTTTATTTCACTTTTCATCTTTATATAGTAAGCTTTACAAAAAAACATGGTTTACTTGGTCTTTCTTTGATTTAAGATGGTATCTTGTTTCGAATAAGTAAATTGTTCCTTATGAAAGACTTTCGGTTGGTATCATAATATTCAAATGTTTTTTTTCACATCTCACCGGTTCTGCGCCTTCCGCATCCAGGAAAATAATTCTTTACATTTTGATAAATTCGTCCCTTTTATAATTTCCAATACCATCTCATAACCAAAGATCTGAAGACAGACTGAACATAAACCTTAAAAAATATAATTTTCCAGAAATCATCACAATGTTTACGGGCTCATGTATATACAGTATGAGCTGGTTGCCTCGTTACGCCGGCGAGCACAAAATGGGTGTTACAGACGAGTACTTAACGGTTCTTACTTCACCAAGCATGGACAGGCCGAGACACTCCTGGGACGATAACCCTGCACCTTCACCTGCTCTTATACAGATTTGGAACTGCGGGAATGTGATGACGTGAGTATTTTTTTGTTAATTTTATTAATTTTTTATTAAGTGTTATATGTACTAAATATAGTCCTCTTGAATCCTACTCAACTGCTACGCCAAAAAAATGTCCAAAAATGTAGATGTTTTTGCCGGCGATTTACTCGGTACCGTTGGTTTTGTTAGACCAACGATATATAGACAATGTGAAATGTGATCGTTTAGTATGCGCCTGCGTACGCCCTCGGGAAGTAACGAGAAATTATATGTGAAGCACCTCCGCGGGAAATAAAGCGAAATGAAATGTGCTACGGATTATTTTCTCATTATTTTTAGCTAGATGGTAATTTGTTAAATTTACATCTGTTGTTATATTATGTTTCAGTCGTATACCAGAACTAGCGATGGGCTTGGCCTTCGATTGTGGCACTATTTGGGCGTTCGATTGGTGTCCGTCCGGTGCCCGCGATATCATAAATCGAGAAAAAGAGTGTACTGAAACGCGTCGATTGGGCTTACTCGCCGTGGCCTCTGCCAGCGGCTCGGCATTCGTGTTTGTTGTGCCTGAACCTTCGACTATCAAAGAAAAGTAAGCACTCATTGTACAGATCAGATATGTTGCAATATTTATGTAATAATCGATAACTTATTGTGTTATATTAGGTAATCGATTAAAACTTTATTCCGACGCATGTTTACGTCAGATCGACATGGCAAAAAAAAGGTTTGCATTTAAAAAAGAAAAGGAAGTACAAAATATTTTATTCATCACAAAAAAAATCACTTTTTCGCCTGTTTCAAAGAAACATCATCTTCTCTTTATGATTCACTTCATGCTTTTTAGTGATTGCCATATCGACAGTTCTTACAAATATGTAAAGTCTAAACTTTGTTTGTAAACACATTTTCAGAGAGCATCTCTTCTTTAAATTAAAGCCCGTTGCGGAACTAAGATTAGTGATGGACTCAAGTAGAAAGGTCTACCAGGCCACTGCTATTAAATGGTCTCCAGTAAGTGAACAATAATCTTGTAATCAGGTTTCAACTTCTTATGTTAGTCTATTATGATGTCATAGAAAGCCCTGAGGAGAAACGTTATTAAATGTTTTGGATGATACTGGAAGACTGAAATCTCTATAATAAAAATGGATCTGCGAAATGTATGTACGATGTACGCGCATAACTTTATAACGGCTGGACCGATTCTGCTTTTTCTTTTTTTTTTTTTAATTAGTTGTAGCCAGCGCAAGGCAAGGCAAAACAATTTATGCAAAAAATGATATTGTGTAATAAATAAAAGAAAGTACATACAAGAAATAAAATATATAAAAATATTATTATTTTATGGTGTATGTGTCTGGGGCTTGGGTTTCAAAGATATCGGTAGAGCCCGTCGTGCAGATGTTGCAGCTATTTTATTACTGAAGAGAACTGAACAATTCTATAAAATAGCAACACTTATAATGCCCGCCTTCCACTGCGAGCGAGTCGGACCCATTACGGACTCCGCTATACTCGTAACGACGATTTTCATACATGTCCTTCCACCAAAGCGGACATGACATGTATCGAAAATCATCGTTACGAGTATAGCGGAGTCCGTAATGGGTCCGACTCGCTCGCAGTGGAAGGCGGGCATTAGAGACTAAAGTGGAGTCATTTTAATAGGTTACATTTGACAATACAATTTCACAATAATTTAATAATCAAATTATGTACTTGATTTATTTTGCTCCTTAAATTTAAGAAAGAAAAAATAATAATGGGACAGGGATTCGCCTGATGATTTTTTAAATTCACATACATTTCAAGCCCGTATCGATTCATTCACTTTCTCATGACAGACGTCAAATGTTACCTATTAAAATGACGCCACTAGATAATGTATTATAAGTAAAACTTATATTTCCAGCAAAAAGGACACGCTCACATCGTTGTTGGATATTCTGATGGGACAACGGCGTTTTACGATTTGGAAAACGATTCACCGCTTTTGAAGTGTAGAGAAAATGATGTTGATATTATATATCCTTACCACGATGAGCGCGCTCAAGGTGTTTGTATAGAAGGTGAGTCTATTATAACCTCTGTACTGAGCTACGGTATGTTGCATGAAATAACAGCCTTGTATTGATAATTTCCTTATATAATTACATTTCTTGATATCCTAAGTAGAAAGTTTATGTAGGTATTTAGAGTTATGTTGTAAACTAAGTTGTACTATAGGTTTTTTCAACTTAGGTACAGTACTTGTAAGCGTAAGAGAAATGAAAGCCAGACAGACTGGGGTCGTAACGCGTTCCGGCGCCAGCCCAAAATAATAAGGTACAGAAAGCAATCTCATGCATATACTTATTTTTCAACCCTACCCTCGGCTACGCACATTCGCGCACAAACCAGTATCGAAGTTACTATAAAATCCTTTGACTTCGTATCCGTGAAATCCGTGAGCGGTGTCTTATATGTGTGCGTAGCCCGAGCGCATTTTGTATGTAGATTGCCTTCTGTACTTATTATTTTGTGGCAGCAGTCTATCGGGCTTCCTTTTCTCTCACGCATGCGCGAAGCGGTCTCCCCTCCGACTAGTTATCTCTTCAAAAATGACACATAAAAATTGTACCTTCGTCCGTCAGACGTGGACGTGTTCCCCACGATGCGCGGTCGCGACGCGGGCGTGACGGTGTCGTGCAGCGTGGGCGGC
Organism: Miltochrista miniata; assembly: GCA_933228765.1. Classification (NCBI taxonomy): domain Eukaryota; kingdom Metazoa; phylum Arthropoda; class Insecta; order Lepidoptera; family Erebidae; genus Miltochrista; species Miltochrista miniata. The sequence goes on from OW121751.1 coordinate 25,214,860, forward strand.
GCGGGCACTCGCCTGCTGCAGGCGCACTTCGCCGCCACGAGGGTCATGTTCCCGCCGCACTGGCCCGCCGCGCTCTTGTCTGGAGACGACAACTTGGGTAAGTTGAAACCACAACACATCCTGCGCCTTCCGCAGCCAGTCCCAGCCTGCGACCTTTTCTAGATCGTCGGTCCATTTGACGGGTAAGTGAGTGCGCTTTTCGAATAATAGTTGTGCTGTATGTACCAAAGATAATATAATAGTATTGCATACAGATAGGCAACTCCCTGCCACCCACTGAGCAATCTTTCCCATCCACGTCACAGCTGTCATTATAGTTGGAGGTGTTTTGACGGACACACATTCATTCTCTGTACGAACATAACGTGTTTTAGTGTAGGTGTCAGAATTGAAAACGAATAATTTGTATAGTTTCCGCTCTGTGGCTATTCTACGGAGTTCGCAACACGTTAAATGCATTTGTAAAATAGGTTCAACATACAAATCTTTCCTCTTTTTAAGATAATATTGTGTTGTATCAGTGCGCCAAGCCGTGAACGAGCTGGAGTGGTTCGGCGGCGGGCGGCGCGTGGGCGGCATGCGGGCGGTCTGCGGGTGCAACTGGTGCGGCCGACTGGTGGCAGCCTCGCCGCCTCTCATACGACTCATGCGCCCCCATCCCTCGTTCAGCGATATAAACAAGCAGGTATGTACAATGGTCGCCATGTGTCTTTGCGCCTATGAAGTTAGTTAGAAAGAAATGCAATGTTGCGCAGGTACAATCGCCAACAAAAGTATCTACTGAGTATAAAACTTCATTTTACCGCCCCTGCCGCCTCAGCAGTAGTTTACACTGTGATACCTATTATTGCATAATTGCGGAGCGAACGAACGAACTTCATAGACGCAAAGTTATTTGGCGCGAGCTGTACTACTTGTTTCTATACAGTGCTGTGTCAGTGAGCCAAGCCATCAATGAGCTGAAGTGGTACAAACATGTATGGGTTTTAAATAATATCTCTGTATCTAAAAATATAATAATGAAGAAAAGAACATAATTATCAGTCAGCCACAGAATAATCTCATTTTTACGCTTACATAAAACTAGATTCGTAAAGGCGAACAGTGAAATGTACTTTTCAATAAATAAAAATGTCGTACAGATCAATTGCGGTACCGACCCTACAGTACCATGAACTTGAAAATATCTAGACACGCGGCAGCGTGTCAAGCCAAGTTTAAGCAAAGGAACTGGCTAGCGCCGAGTGTAATATTACACGAACCATTTGGTGCCACTTTTCACCCTTCTATAACGCAAAACCTCTTTAACGTAAACACATAAAACTATGTGTGTTTAATTATACCCATAAGGACATCTAGAAGCCCAAATTTCATGAAGCTAGCTCAAACGGTTACAAAGATATGAAGGTCAAAAAGTCGTAAATAGTACTGACTGACTGACTGACTGACTGACATATAGTACCGAAACCTAACCTACTTCCAGATGATCTAGAAAGATGAAATTTGGAACGGCTCGATAATTGTGTGCAAGCGTAGGAAAAAATGTAAAAACAAAAAAAGTTAAAAAATAGGGGGGGTCGCCGTACAATTTTTTTTAAATTGTTGCGTTTGAAACGTTACATCGTTACAAGCAGATATTTGAAACTATCCCAATATGTGTATTATTATATTTGCTATATAACAGAAATATAAATATAAAGTTAATTCACAAAATAAGTGGCGTGTCCGCATACAAAAAACCTGTAATACACAGAACAGTAGTAAATCTACATGCCTAGTTGTCTTTACAAAAAAAAATAATAAAAAATAAAACCGACTTCTAACAAATCCTGAAAAACAAAGTAATATGTATTTTGATTTATCAGATTTATTCAATATAGTATTGAAGTTGGTGCCATGAATAATATAATACCGACATAAACCAATGGGTTTACTTGGCGTCGACTTCAATTAAGTAAATTTTATTTTTTACGAGTTGTTACAAGTCGGTTTTATTTTTTACTAGAGGACGTCACGCGGTTTCACCCGCGTAGTTCCCGTTCCCGTGGGAATACAATATTTTTTCTTCCATAAGAACCTTCTCCTGACAATACCTTACACAACAAAAAAAGAATTAGTGAAATCGGTCCACCCGTTCTGAAGTTATGCGCTTACCAACATATTTTGCGATTCATTTTTATATATAAGATTGAAATTTTTTTTTTCATTATTTTAAGTGACGGGTGAACCGAAAAATATATCTATCTAGAAAAGTTTTCATCAATACAAATCAATCAAGCCCAAACACAAGGTAGCTGCTGTAAATCGTTAAGGATTTCCCTCGGCAGTCTTTCGGTTCCATCATCAGATCGACTCCAGACATTCATTAAATTGTAGTACATTAAAGCATTGAATTAAAAAGTTAACAAACGCACTGGTTGTCCCTACAATTTTCGGTGGTTGCCCTCGATTTCTCCTGGATCCCATCATCAGATCCTGAACTGGTTAAAATGGGACCACCTCAGAAGTAAACCCTATTCAAGAAAGAAAAAAAATTAAATCCGTCTATAATTGACGGAAATATCGGTGAACATACATAAAACATTGAGAACTTCCTTTTTTTTGAAGGCGGATCTATCAATTTAGGTGTAAAGTTCTCATCAATACAAATCAATCAAGCCCTAACACAAGGTAACGTAAATTGTTAAGGAATGCCCTCGACTGTCTTTCGAGTCTATCATCAGGTCGACTCCAGACCTTCATTTAAGTGTAGAACATTAAAGCACTTAATTAAAAAATTAACAAGTGCACTAGCAGTTCCTACAATTTTCGGTGATTGCCCTCGTTTTCTCCTGGATCCCATCATCAGATCCTGACCTGGTTAAAATGGGACCACCTCAGAAGTAAACCCTATTCAACAAAAAAGAAATTTGGAAATCCGTATATAATTGACGGAAATATCGCTTAACATACATAAAAATAATTATAATAGTTTAAAAAACTAAAAAACACGCTTGGATTTCGGTCACGTGATTATTTTTTTCGTATCCCATTCAGCAAACCCTTTGATTTAATACCCATATCATGGGGGTGCATTTCAATTAGCCATTTCGCCATCTTGGATGTCCGCCATGTTGGATTTAAGTCACGTGACTATTTTTTTCGTATTACTGACAGCAAACCCTTTCATTTGATACCCATATCATGGAGGTGCATTTGAAATAGCCTGTCCGCCATTTGGACGTCCGCCATATTGGATTTAAGTCACGTGACTATTTTTGTCGTATTTCTGACAGCAAACCCTTTCATTCGATATCCATATCATGGGGGTGGATTTCAAACAGCCAGTCCGCCATTTTGGGGAGGCCGCCATATTGGATTTGTAATGACGTTTTTTAGCTAGTCATGTATGTTCATCAGAACTCAGAGCGTGTGCAAAATTTCAGCCTGATCGAAGGACGGGAAGTGGGTCAAATTAACATTCCAAGATTTTCTTACATACATAGTTACAAGTGAAGCTAATAAAAGCGTGTTAAAAAACATACAGACGAATTGAGAACCTCCTCCTTTTTTTGAAGTCGGTTTAAAAAGGAGAGCCAGTTCAATGTGTGCGTGTTTATAGTGATGCTAGTTACACACTACTATTTTGTGTGTTCATTTTAATCAATATGGTTTTATTTAAGACACATATCTTGAGTTTTTTTTGTACATACTATAGCATAACATTCTAATACTCTTATTTACAGGTGGTAGCCACATTACAAATGGTTAGTTTAGGCAGTAAGAGAAAGAGGAAGAATGACGAATTGACTATGATTATGGAGCCGCTCACCTACAGCGATGCCGTCACCAAATATGGCTTAGAACTGCAACGGGTCACATCCAGAGATAGAGTGAGTATAATGTGCACTTCAATCTATTATTCTACAATGATTAAATGTTCTAATATTGTTAGTTCAACTTATAATTTGTGGGGTTCCATACCTAAAGGGTAAAATCGGAACCATGTTACTGAGACTTTGCTGTCCGTCCGTCACGAGCCTATCTAGTAACCGTGATAGCTAGAGAGCTGAATTTTTCACAGATAATGTATGTTTGTTACCGCTATAAAAACAAACATACATACATACATAACATCACGCCTGTCTCCCAACGGGGTAGGCAGAGACTATGACTTTCCAATTGCTACGATTCTGGCAAACAACTTTCGCTTCTTCAACTTTCATAAGTGTCTTCATACATGCTCTTCGGTTAAGGGTACTCTTGACCAGGCCTTTTCTCAGAAGATTATCGATTTGATCGACATGAGTATGCCGAGGTCGACCCCTACCAGATTGCTCATTCACTCTCTATAAAAACAAAATCAGGAAAAAAACATATTTAAGGGTGCTCCCATACCCATACAACAAATGTGATTGTATGCCGTTATTCGGTACGGAACCCTCCGTATATTTTTATACTTACCACTGTGGCCAACAAGCATATCGACACTTGGCAGGCACTTGATCGAAAGTGTTCACCGCAGCCTATGGACGTTTGCCACACTCGCGCTGCCAACACTAAAATTTCACTCTTCAGATCATAAGATTTAAAAAGAATTTGACGATTTAAAGAAAAATCTATACAAACCTTGTCCTGACTATAACGAATACAAATAAAATATATCAACTTCGGTGCAGTCGTTGTAGATGTCAAGCGAAGACAGTCGCTCACTTGACATAATTGTAAATAGAAGAACATGTACTGTGCTAGGTGAAACCAATCGAGTAGCCCTACTTCTTTCGGACAGAGTTGTTGTTCTGTTCTGCTCCTGAATACGACAGTATAATTATAATTATTGCATTTCTGCGCTATGCTATAAATTTGTGTGGCACGTACGAGCGTTTGTGCCTCCGCCCAATTTGGTCGCGGCATTGTAACTTTTGAACGGCTTGGAGTATCCATGCTATGAAGATAATATTGTTGGAAAATGTCTAAGGAAAGTTTTTGACCACTTCCGTTTGACCTAGGTCAGTAAGTGGGTTTATTGCTAAATATCCGCTAATGGCAGAAATAGAGGAGTGTGAACGACTTCATGTCATTCTTCGACCGGCAGGCTGATTACGTATAAAACAGCGATCAGCGATAATCGCGCAATCATTAATAATCATCGCGCGATTTATCGCTGGTCGCGGAAAAAAATGGTATTACGTTAAATTCTATAGCGAATCGTTCGCTAATCGCTACGTCGCGCTTATCACTACGAAACTAGCGCCATAAACAATTACGTGGCGATCACTGAAAACTGGGACCTGTCACATCTGTTGGGCATTTCATTAGTGTATGTGTGTGCTGAGAGACCACTTTTATTTTTTCGGATTTTTGCAGTTTAACTAACAATAGTGCATAGTAAAAGTTGCGAAAATATTTGTAAAGCTTAGTGATCGGTTAGAAAGCGCGTCCGAACACGTACTCGCAGCACTATTGTCAGTTAAACTGCAAAAATCGGCAAAAAATGAAAGTGGTCTCTCAGTACACACATACAACTAATAAAATATCGAAATCGCTGCCTGGAAGTTGTCAAAAACGATACGTAATACGAAATTATCGCCAGATCGCTGCCGCAGTATAGCACAAATACACTTTTTAATTTATTGATTGTCCTACAGAGGCAGCACCGTCGCTAGTTGGCTAGGGCAAAACGATCGTTGATACGTAATACGAAACAGTCAACAAACAGCGATTATCGCGCGATTTCCGCGAGATTATCGCTATCGCTTGCCTTTTGTAACGTACGTAATAAGCCTGCGGATCTTACTTTAATAAATTTGTTATGTGTTGTATTCTTCTGCCTACTACAAAACTGAACTCATCTGGGACATATCTCTTTGATTGACATATATTTAAAAAATCTAAAGTGTTAGTTAGTTTTCTAAATTATGCAAATCCATTTGGTCATCAGCCAAACTTTCTTTTAACATATTTTGTGTCCTCATAGATATTTTGTATGAGCCATCTTAAACAAAATGTCACTAGTTAAGATCATGGTTACTCTTTAAATTTTAAAATCTAGTTTAAGGTCAGGCGTAGGTGAAAAGATAGTTGAAAGTTATTTTGTATCTGTGTTACATCGATTTGGACATCTGAAAAAATGAAAATGCACGCATTCCTACAAAAAAAAAACGACAAATAATAACGTTTGTTGCATGGTTATATAGTTTTTCTTGTCTCTTTTTAGTATTTGTTGTTAAAGCGGTAAGAGACATACATATATCTGTGAAAATTTCAGATCGCGTTTCATGCGATACAGTCTCGTGACAGACACACAGACAGACGAGTCCTGGGACATCCTTCCGAGGGCTTACCCGGGGCTCACAACCATAGGCTGTTGGGCGTTACGTGAGGTTTTTTTAGTCGGTGGAAGTCCGGCATAACATCCATGAGGATTTTCCCTCACGTAAAAAAAAACACAGACAGATGAACAGTAAGCTTTCAATAACAAGGTCCAGTCTTTACCCTTTTTGTACGGAATCCTAAAAAGACCCCTCACAAAGAATCCCATACCGTAGTAGACATTTGGATATAACCGAGGCCATTCATTCCACAATTCAAGCGTATGTACTTAAATTAAAAAATAATGGTTTTCAGAATACTCAGCAAAAGCTAACAGCGTTGCCTCGAGAGTCGTATCCAGAGCGCTTCCCTCTAGCTGATGTCCCAGCAATGGCGTTTTGTCCAACGTACAGAAACCATACCAAGTTGGCTATAGCCACGCACGCTGGACTTATATTCATTTTAAGTGTATGATATATTATATGTGATATGTTATTTATTGTATAGAAGACGAAGTTTGTAAATAAATATTTTTCTAAAATAGAAAAGAAAATATTGGGGGTCAAAACTCACTAGAAAGTAACCGTAGACAAAATTAATTGTGAAAATGTGACCACTTCCAACTGTGTAAAAGTGCGCTGAAACTTCAGAGTGAACAAGATAATATTTTGGTCGGTCCTACATTAAAAAATCCTTGAATCAAACAATAATGTAAGGAAAATTACATTTGAAGTAGTTCGGTATAAATATGACACGTATAAATATTAACATAATGTGTGTTAGTGGAACAATACGCGAAGGTATTTTAATGGAAATTATTATGTCACAATATTATCGTATTGGCAATGGGCTATGATTACAATAGAAAGGTTATAATGATAATCATGCGTAACTGATTAAGGTTTGTTTGGAATTGTTGAATTTGTTATAGTATACCACTAAAGTGTAAATGTTTAAAGGAAAATTAAACCGTTGTGATAGAAATATTGGCGCACATCGCTATTAATTATATTCTTAAAGATAGTAAATTGATTGGTACTCCATTTGACCTCATTCATAAAAGCCTTGATGGAGTCTTGGTTCAACCTTTAACTGTAAGTACCGTACTCTAAGTACCTATATACAATGTCTCACATTTGTAATGGTATATTATTTGTTTATGCTGATTTACTACAATAGTCTATCTGTATAACAGTATATCTTACTGGGGTTTGCTCAGGAAGCTCAGTGGTTTTTATAAGGGTACATAAAAGCATTGCCAAAATTGATAAAAATCGTACCAGGGTTCTCCGGCCGGTCAGGGACCCCGGAGGTTTGTCTCCGAGTTTTGACCGTCACACTGATTTGCCGTTGGCACAATTTATAAGGTGTCATTTGACGTCTGTCAGTTTTAATGCATCTGAAAGAGAGAGAGAGAGAGAGGTCAGACAAAACATATGCAGTTGACAGCTGTCAATTTTTTTAAATAGTCGGGAATATTACATAAAGGAACATAAGATTAAGATGAGAGGGAGGACAAAAAGGATTGTGAGTCTTATTTTTTTTATCCGAAATAGAAGAAGGAAATAGTATTTTCGTGTGACTCTCGTTTAGTACGCGCTGTATTCCGGCAGTTTTTGTAAAGATCTAATTTATAGATGCTGCTAGTTTCCTATTATGTCAAATCAACTTCTTTTTATGAAGGTTTAAATTTTCATACAAATATTCTAAAATTCGATAAGTACTTTGACTGCCGTACGTGTAATGTGCTTTCACTAGTTGCAGTGTTTGGTTTTTATAACATTTATGGAATTTTACCGACGAGATGATAGCACACAAACATACACCTGTTTTTGTTATAATTGTATAGAAATTATGTTTTAATTCTTTTGTTTTGAAAATATGTCCTCGTATGATACATGCACTGTATATACTTTTACATTTAATGTTGGCATTTCTTGTTCATAATTATTATTATGTTATTTACGGTTTTAATATTTACTCTATACTCTGTATATTTTGCCATATAAACCACACAAATGTGTAATTGTAATTAAGTATGTAATTAAAATGTAGGTGTAATTAGTTGTAACTTATTTATTCCTAGATTATACAAGAAACGTATATATCGGATACTACAGTGATATTATTATTTAACTTCCATGTATAATCTTGTTTGAATGTGATATGCTAGCTTGCATTAAACTTTTTAATTTAAAATGTTGAACGTTTTGTTTTATTTAATCCTTGTCTATGTCTATTGATATGATAGTGTAAGGTGTAAGCACAAAATTGCCTTCTGTACTTATTGTACAGAAGGCAATTTACATACAAAGTGCGCTCGGGCTACGCACACATATTGACACCGCTCACGGATCTCACGGACATGAGGTCAAAGGATTTTAATAGTTGCAATGCTGGTTTGAGCCCGAGTGTGCGTAGCCGAGGGTAGGTATAAATAAATTAAAAAAAAAATTTTGTTTGGCTAAGAATTCTAATTTCAAATTTATTTTATTTTAAAAACATCGAATTCATTTTCCAAAAGTAGTCATTTGTTTATTGATTAGTATGAAGTTTTCATCGCATTTCAATCTTTTTCGTCATCATGGACACGTTAAATTAAAAAAAAAAATTGTTTGGCTAAGAATTCTAATTTCAAATTTATTTTATTTTAAAAACATGGAATTCATTTTCCAAAAATAGTCATTTGTTTATTGATTAGTATGAAGTTTTCATCGCATTTCAATCTTTTTCGTCATCATGGATACGTTAAAAATATTTTGGAATACTAGCTGTTCTCCGCGGCTTCGACCGCGTAGAAGTTCGTTATCGCGTAAAATTCGTTATATCGTAAAATCATAACCTTCCTTTTGCTTAGTCGGTTAAAAAGTAGCCAACTATCCCTATACCAAATTTCGTCTCAATCGCTCCAGCCGTTAAGGCGTGAAAGCGTAACAGACAGACAGACAGACAGATAGACAGACAGACAGATAGACAGACAGACAGATAGACAGACAGACAGAGTTACTTTCGCATTTATAATATTAGTAGGGATGAGTATCGTCGTGGCAGCATCGCGGCACAAGCGGCACGCAATACGACGTTTACGGAGCTAACACTACAAATCAACGCACCGCCTGTTATTGGTTTGTTCGCTTCCGTTCTGGAAATTTGTTACTTGCGATGAAAAATGGATTCTGTTTGATAACCGCAAGCGCTCAGCAAGTTGGTTGGATCCTGGTTCAGCACCTAAACATTAGTCAATCGCTCGTCTCCGCTGCTCCTGCTCGACAATACGCGACCTCGTATCGCACAGCAGACGGTCTCCAAGTTGCAAAGAACTGGGGTTGGAAGCTATACGTCACCCGCCATACTTACCAGACCTTGCGCCTACAGACTACTACTTTTTCCAGAATTTGTATAACTTCTTGGCGGGAAAGAAATTCAATACCCGAGAGGCAGTACAAAATGCATTTCAAGATATTTGTTGCCTCCTGTCCAGCTGCTTTCTTTAAGCAGGGCATCAATAAACTGCTGCTGCGTTGGCAAAGATGCATTGATTGCATGGGTGATTACTTCGATTAATACAAATAAAAATACATGAAAAAAATCGTTTAATTTTATTCATACACAGGCTGACCCGCGCAACTTCGTTTGCGCCACATAAGAGAGAGTATTACCTGTTCCCGTCGCATTTACTCCCGTCACATTGCGTTTACTCCCGTAGCGTCTCCTCGTTAATATTCAATACATAACTCACACACAACGATGCTCTCAAAAGGAATAACTTTTCCCCCGATTTTGAAACATTTACTATTACTGCTCCGCTCCTTTTCGTTGTAGCGTGATGCCGTATAGCCTATGACACTCCACAATAACGTAGCTTTCTATTGGTGAAAGAATTTTTAAAATCGGTTTTGTAGATCCCGAGATTACCCCTTACAATTTAACAAACACAAACTTTACTTTATAATATTAGTATAGATAACGGCAATTTCATAGGTAAAGATCTTATATATTTCTAAATACATATAATAAAATAATAAAATAAATATTCACGGAAATTTTCACACAACGCTATCTGATCCCAAAGTAAGCTAGGAATAACCTGCTTGTGTCATGGGTATCAGACCACGGACATTAATACTTATATACTTTTTTAAATACATACATATTATACATAGAAACACCCAGACCCTTGAGACAAACATTTATGGGTCACACAAATATTTGTCTGCGGTGGGAATCGAACCCACGACCTCCAGCGCCGCAGGCGGTATCATTACCGACTGCGCCACAGAGGCAGTCATATCTACATACAGGGGCGGTCTTAGCTAAACTTCTCGGCGGTGCGAGATCTTATGGTGGCGCCCCAGTTTACATAGACACGAAAAAAATAACATAAAGAATGAATGTTCATTATTTCGTGTTATTTTTTTTTGACGAGAATAAAGAAAAAATATTAGTTTGACTATATGTATTTAATTAAATTCTCTTAGAAACTAGAAAATCACTTTTCTTGCCTTTGCGCTTGCGCACCTTTGGCGACAGTTATAGGGATGGTCAGCAAAATCTGAAGCACTGTGTCCACACATTCGGGAAAATATCCTGCCAATAATTTTTTTAAATGTTGAAGAACTTTTATTGGCTTTTGGATTCAGGCTTTTTTTTTATATTTGGCTCGCCAAAATGATGCCGCCGTTCGATGGAAAGTCACAGCGACATCTAGCGATTGGGGGCCACCGTACCAGTCTGCAAGACGATAAAGCGGCTCTCAAGTTGGTGGCCCTATGATATCCCTCTTCACGCTCCGCTTGAAGAACCCAGGATCGTAAGAGGAAGGAAACACGTGCGCTGGCAGGTCGTTCTAGGTTTTTATGGTTCGACAAAGAAACTATATTTTAAATCGTTCAGTTCCAACGAAGATTCTCTCCACTGTGTAAGAGTGCCACCTCTGTCCAGCACGCGTTGTTCGGGATTGGAAAGGAGAGGGCGGGATTAGGTTGAAGAGTTCTACAGAACACTCACCGTGATAGATACGGTAGAATGCAGCCAAAGACGCAAAAGTTCTTCGCTGCGCCAACGGCTCCAGACTTTTCGTAACCTCCTGGCAGTTGATAATGCGAACAGCACGCCGCTGCATAGAGTCTAGCGGGTCAAGCAAGTACCTCGCGGAGTCGGCTTAAAAGTTCTGATCAGATTGCTGAGCCCGCAGAGGGCGATGGCTGTCAGGGTGGTAAGGGGTACCGCACGATCTCAGGTGTGGCGGCCTAGCTGGGACCCCTCCATGGGACCTGGAAGCGAGAGCCCTTGCCTCACTATTTAAATCCCAGTTCGGCGTGGGCGCTATAGCGCCAGATGCTCGTAGTGGGTCTGGACGTGCACACTCTCTCGCTCGAGACCATGGTGCGAGCCATGCTCTCCAGCGGGAGTAAGTGGGACTGCGCGTCGTGGAAGAGGCGGCGGGGCGGGAACGGGAGAGAACTCTCCCACCCGAGTTCCGCAGTCGGCAACCTGGGCGCCGCCGACGTGTCTTCGCGGAAGACTATCGGCCTCCATCACCGAGGGCCTGAGGACGGTGTGGAGGCTGCTTAACCCCTAAGAAGCGGGATGGCACTCGATAACCCCCCAAAGATGCGGGATAGCACCCGAACCACCCCCTAGGCGAGGCCGCAGTGGTAGCCGTAGGTCTGTTGGGAGTCCTGGGACATCCTTCCTAGGGCTTACCCGGGGCTCCCACTCCCAACCGTAGGCTGTTGGGCGTTACGTGAGGTTTTTTAATCGGCGGAGGAGTCCGGCATAGCATCCATGAAGGATTTTCCCTCACTTTAAAAAAAAAAGATCATGTATCATTGAATTTTTATAAATGTCCAAACCGAGTGACTAATGCATTTTCAATTGTATCCATCATAGGATAAAAGACGTTAATTTTAAACAGTTCTTCGGGATTTGTTGGTGTTTCATCTGCAGCTTCGTGATCAAATAATCGCTTCTTCATCCGGGATCGGACTGCCTTAAACGTGAGATCTATTCCAGCCTCAGAAGCTATTTCCTTTGCTGTTATTTGAGCAGACGAATAAGTCCGGTACTGTTTTACAAATTCCGAACACTTTTTTCAGCAATTGCGATGCGTTTGATAAATCCATAGTTTCAGACTGCATAGCTTTACTTACAATGTTTACTTGAAACAGTATATAATAAGCCACCAATGTAACTAATAATTCAAATTGCTCCATATTCTGAATCAGTGACAAAGCCTCTCATGCAGCAACTGAATCATTCGTTTCTTCGTGAAGATTCAAAGGAGCATCACGAACCATCGTAAGTAAGTTATCGTAGTATGCAAGGCTAGAAACTCTACTCTCCCAGCGAGTTTCACAATTTTTTTTCAGTGATGGTTCGGCCGTTTTCGGCGCCCCCTTAAGACGGCGCCCGGTGCGGTCGCACCGCTCGCACCGCCCTAGGGCCGCCCCTGTCTACATAATTTACATAGAAAACACCCAAACTTACCGCCGTATCCCAGAAGGTCGATTGCGTAATTCCACGATGGAACTACTGGGATATGGCGTTCGAAACAAACATTTGTGGGTTACACAAATATTTGGACCGACCCAGGGATCGAACCTAGGACCTCGGCGCGGCAGGCGGTACACTACCGCGTGCGCCACCGAGGCAATCAATGAAAAGTAATTACCTACATACGCGAGTTGCTTAGGTACTGTTTTTTTTAACGTGAGGTAAAATCCATCATGGATGCTATGCCGGACTAAAAAAACTCACGTAACGCCCAACAGCCTATGGGAGCCTCGGGAAAGCTCTCGGAAGGATATCCCAGAAAAAGGCTTACGGCCACCACTGAGGCGTCGCCCAGGGGGCGGTTCGGGTGCTATCCCGCGTCTTTGGGGGGGGTTTCAGGTGTGATCCCGCTTCTAGGGGGGGGGGGGGGGTGAATCCCTCACGTCACGCTGCCGTCCTGGGCCTGCTTCTGTAAGGACGGTGAGCAGCCCTCTCACCGTCCTCAGGCCGTCGGTCATGGAGGTCGACAGTCTTTGCTTAGGTATAACTGTACCTTCATATTTTGTGGTGTAAGCGTCTCTAATTGAAAGACCTTTTTCGCCAAACATAAAATTACTCCCTGCAGTTCCATATGCCTATTAAATTTTATACTACTTTAATATGCGTTCGAGATATTTGAGAGTTTGCATGCGACCAGCCTGGGTTAAGACAGTCCTGAGCGGAAAACAATTCCAGGCAGATGGTATTGCTCCACAAGATATGCCTGGGCAGCACGGGACGATAAACATCTGACACTAAGTCATGATTGTCTCTCCAAGCGCCAGTAGAAGTGGTTGGAAGCCGTTAACCGAAGACGGGGTTTGGCGTGGTGTTACCACTTTAGCCTGTGCAGTCAGCTGCAATTGCTGAGCCTGCTACTTGGTCAAAAAGTACCGCATCCAGCAGCTGCCACGATCACTCGATTATTTATATGCCATGTGCATTCCACCACATTAGACCAAAACTAATATCATATGACTAGAGATAGAACATGCTGCATGTGTACGTTAGCAGTAACTTGGGCCACAGCATGTTTTGCAACATAATAACTGGTCTCATCGAATCACAGCAAATTACAGTGGTGCAGGAATCTGACTGAAATTAATTTCCCAATGAGGCACAGTCTGGTAGGTACAGAGGTGGGAGATACTCGTCAGAAAAAAAGATTCAAAGGTTTCGGCGGGCCGTGACATGCTGACAATACCGCATGAAGCCTATATTCATTCATACCTATGTAAGATTTTACATAGGTAGGTAGGTAGGTACATAAAAAATAATGCGTGAAGTTCTAAAATAATGAAGAAGCCGGCACAATTGCCGTTTCTATTGATAGTGTTATGTATTCATGTCCGTTATAATTACTTCACCTTAGCATGCCTATTCTTAGTTTTTAATGTGAGAATTTGCACATTAACATATCGGAAGTAAGCAAAAAGGTACAGAATTATTCGGTAGGTATACTTACCAGGTAAATTAAACACAGATTTGTAGCTATATGGAGTATTCTCGAGATACTATTAACCTACAAAATATAAATAGATCGGTACTTGTTGATATTAACGTCCGGTTCTGAAATATGTACTGAACTGAATGCTCTTAATCTTAATGGAATAAGGCATTACATGGCGGAAACACAACAACACTAGAGAGCCATAATGATCTATCGTAAGAATAGTACCTACCTACTTGTTTATTTTTTTTATTTATTTAACAATTTATGTACACACATGTATTACAATAGAGATGTAGTTAGGAAAAAAAGAGTACAATGGCACTGCTTATTTCTTTAAGAAATCTCCTCCAGCAGGCCGGCGAGAGGAGAGCATGACAATGATATAGTTGAAAAAGGTAGAAGTGTGTGAAAAAAGACTAGTTAAAACAGGCGATTATACATACTTGAGAAACAAATACTTACATACACATACACACATAATATATACACATATACATAAATATAAATATATAAATACCTAATCTTATTAGATATAAAAAGTTACATTAGAATTACAGATTTATGTTATATACTTAAATAGGAGAAATGACGACATTAGCAGTTAAAAGTGGTTGAGAGATAGTGTTCACGGACTTTTTTCTTGAAACTTGCAACCGTATTAACACTTCTAATATTTGGTGGCAAGCAATTCCACAACCTAACCGCATGTGCCGTGAAGGAATAAGAATAGAAGTCGGATTTGTGGGGTGGGACTTTAAGGATGGAGCGAAGGTGCGTCCTGCAGGGAGCTTCAGGAGAACGTAGTAATGAGAATCGCTCCCTCAGGTATGACGGGGATTTTGGGTTGTGCAGTATATTGAAGAGGAGACAGAGTATCCGAGTGTTCCTGTGAAGACGGATTGGGAGCCACTTGAGCTTTTGGCGAAAATGTGAAACATGGTCATACTTCCAGAGGTTAAAAATAAAACGAATGCATAAATTCTGCAGCCTCTCAAGTTTGTCTAGCGGCTCCTCTGTGGCATCTAAGTAGCAGGCATCAGCGTAGTCTATAATGGGCTGAATAAGAGTTTGTGCAAAAGTGATCTTAATCTTCAAGGGCAGGAAAGTCTGGAGGCATTTCAGAGAGTGGAAGGTGAAGTGTACCTTCTTGCTGACCTCGTTGACATGAGCTCTCCAGGATAGATTTTCATCTATTATGACTCCCAAATTTTTGACCTTGGTGGTGTAGGCAATGTTATCTCCATCCAAGAGAACAGGCGGCAGCGCTACCAAATCAACTTTACCTTTCATATACTTACCTACTACCTATTAAAATGGCCTGTGATTTTTTAGGATTAATGAGCAAACCAACCGACTTAGCCCAGTTGCTAATACAAGCCAAGTCATGATTCATACTTGCTACACCTGAAGCAACCGCACACACACTGAAATGACGATACAGCTGTAAGTCGTCTGCATAGAGATGGAAGTTACAGGAAATTAAAGTAGTGACAGAATTAAAAAAGATAGAGAATAAAAGAGGAGAGAGAACACCACCCTGAGGTACGCCCGCAACGAGTTGGCACCAGTCTGAGGACTTTTGCTCCAAATGAACGCACTGCGAGCGCCCCCGAAGATAAGAACTGAAACAAGAAATAGAAGAAGTAGAAATATTGATTGACTTCAGTGTACCCAGCAGCATATCAAAGTCGACTGCATTGAAAGCGCTACTGAAGTCCAATAGTCTTAATAGAGTGAGTTCTTTCCTTTCCATAGCCCAGCGTATATCATCAGTCACTTTGACGAGAGCTGTAACTGTGCTATGTCCCTCACGGAATCCCGATTGGGTTGGGCTAAGTAAGTTGTTGGTGGAAAGGAAGAATGAAAGCTGCCTATGTACAATATGCTCAAGAACTTGTACCTGCTACGAGGTGCAACGGTCGCATCTTGGGGCATTGTGGTTGTTTTAAACGACTCTGAGGAATGCGTTACCTACCTGGCGCAGGCGGGGTGTTGTCGAAGGCTACAGCTTTCCCACTTCATACTGAATTTTGTGATATTAAGTGTGGGTGATGTAATGTATATAATGAGCATTAAATGTAGCATGAGCAGGAGAATTCCCTCCCTAGGTCACCGCGGGGTTTGTTTGGGAGACAGAGGAATTATGCGGACACGTCCTCCGTCTCCCAAACAGAAATACGGTGATAACAAGCAGTTGTATTCAAATTTTGTCCATAGGTATATAAATACGAGTACCTACCTACGTTTCTTCATTATTTTGTGTCGAGCTTGAAGGATTTACAATATGCACAGCAACAGATCCCGATCGGTAAAAATATAAATTCTTTTGGGAAGCCTTTAAGCACAATTTTATCAGATAATTTATTAGCGAAAAACAATTCTTTGTACGTACTATTCACATAAATTAATGGATAATAATTGTCGAAGATTCCCATATCCACGCTTAGAAACAACAAACATTCTCATTCCACACATTTTGCTAAAGTGTTAGTTAATCAAACACGTGTGTTTGGTTTTTATCGATCTTTCATCCGGTACTTATTTGCTTTAGTTGTAATAATTTATAACTATTTCAGACAATGAGTGTTCATTAAACAACATACCCGTTACATGGCAAAACAGATTAGAAGATCAGATGCAAGAGGCAAGATTGTAACTAGATATAATAAACGAAACTAACGATTTTAAATTAAATTTAGAATACCTTTATAGAGATACTAGCGGACGTCACGCGGTTTCACCCGCGTAGTTCCCGTTCCCGTGGGAATACGGGAATAAAATATTGCCTATGTTCACCGCAAAGAGTGTAGCTTCCAAACAGTGAAAGGATTTTTCAAATCGGTTCAGTAGTTCCGGAGCCTATTCGATGCAAGCAAACAAACAAACAATCAAATCTTCCCTCTTTATAATTAATATTAGTATAGATTTTCAAGTTAGGTACATATTCAGTGCCCCACAGCATTCGCAATGTTCCGCAAAATAAATTGTTATTATGGTCACCTTACTAGTGTCACAGTCACAGATAGCATAATTCTTATAGTTAGAGTACCTTTTAATAATTACAATTTAGCGGCGTTTAGGAAAATTTCCTATTTATCGCTTTCATCTATGTTTCACAAAGACTAAGGCATAAAATAGACAATTACTTGTATCTAAATATTCACAGCATATAAATAAAAGGCTACACGCTCTATACGACAGTCTCCATGCTGGCAGGTTGCCGAGTGTGAATGGGGAAGCGCAGGGAGTATGTAGTTGTTTACTGTAGGTATAGAAGCGACACCAACGACGACGTAGCTTCGTAGACGTTGTAGGGACGGGATGTCTCACGCTACGGGAACCATGCAATACCTACGGCATATAGGACACATTGTGTTTCAAGATTCGGTATACTGGTTGTAGTTTCTTATTTTGCATGATTTACAAATCGTGATAGAAATACATTTCTTATTTAGCATGTTTTGCAAATCTTGTAATTTTTTTTTGTAAAATTTTTAGTAAAACTTTTAATACTTTCTACTTTATTATACACAGCAGTGATTGATGGGTTCGGAATTACTTGTGTACCTTTTCGTTATTTTTACAAATTTAATATCTAACGAACTCACTCCTTTCCATCATTATCTAAGTTTTTTAACCTGAGGGAAAATCATTCATGGATGCTATGCCGGGCTCCTACCGACTAAAAAACCTCGCGTATAATGCAGAGGAAACCATCAATTAGGATTTCACTTGTCGACATCAAAAATTCTTCGAAACTTCAGCAGATTCACATTGATTCGATGAAAGTACAGAGATCAGCTAAAAATATTTTAAACTGTTGCAGGTCGTGTTAACGTATTTCCAGAATAAACCTTTTCCGCTCCTTCAGTAGTAAAAGAGTGACTCATCCTTTGTTTAAAGCTTTCTATGTGCATTTTCTACAGCAACAACGGAAACTAAGAAAATATTTTAATTACCTATGTAAAGCGTGTATTGTTAACTTCTAAACAACAGCGTTTAAAGTGTCAACAGCAAAAGAAATACATAATGATTTTCAACCTGTATAGGTAGGTACATACTTAATTACGTGTTACGTTTATTTAAAGCACGATTCGAGGACTTTTTACCGGAACACGACAAAGCCAGAAGGAAGGGTATTGAACTTAGCAAAATAATATTTAGGTAATGTAAGTATTTTGTACCTATTTATGTGTGTTCGACCTTGTGTCTAATGAACTCAACTAATTTAGCATTTTATAGGCTGTGTTATGTTACATTCGTTTTTTATACCACTGCGGTGGTAGACAAGTATAAGGCTCGCTTGATCAAAACTGGTCACCGTAGCCAATGGCCTTCTGAAGACGTACTACACTTGCGCTGACGAGAAGACCCTGTAAACATTTTCTAAGACCTCTTTTGAAGAACTCCATACTGCAGATAGACTGTAGAGTCTCTACTCTACATTATGTATTTATGGTAAAATATAAGCATGGAATTCAAGCGTGCTGTGTTCAGCTGAACAGCTGTTCAGTATGCTCTATACGCCTCTTGGACAACTCTAGTGGCGCCGCGTGGTGGCCGATATAGGCAATACGTGGACGTTAGAGTGCGGTCAGCTGTACGGTTTACGTTTGTAATTCTCTCAAAAACGTTCAAAAGTGGTCTCTCCAAAAACGAATAATGGGTGGTACGAGATACTGTTGTGTTGTGGGGTGCAAGAATTCCCAATCTCGGAGTCGGGATTTGACTTTTTATACGTTTCCGAGACGAAATTGGGAAATTAAAAAAAGAGATGAGTGGATAAAAGCCGTCAGAAGAATGTAAGTATAAAAATTAGGTATAACGATTTGATAATTATTATAACTTAATATAATAATAGTTAAATACTAAAACTAACATTAGGATAAGTTATATTGTTACTAACACCATAATGATCTGAGTCCGAAATAAATTATTTGAATTGAATTGATTTTTTCGATTTTTCGCGAAAGAATTCTGCATAAATATTCTGGAATCCACTCTTCATTATAGTTTGGCTCATAATATTATTACAAAAACAATTTTTCTACGAACATATGGTAATTTGCTTAATACACAACCAGAAGTCATAGGTGTCTCAACTAGTACTCATTCCTGCCAAGTCGTGTTACAATCAAAGACGTATCTTAAATAGACACGTTATACTCGAACATTACGGCTTTCAAAAACAGCTAAACTTTTCAAAATTTGTAAAAATAATTTTATATGTGTCGCACCGTACCACAGACTACAGAGTACATTTTCCTTGTGTATTAATTATGCTAGACGCCATTTTAGGCGCGAGAAAATAAAATAATTTTATTATTTCTGTTTTACTTGCGAATGAAACGACACGTTTTTATATTGAACAGTTGCTGTGTAGTTTGTACATCCTCTGAAGATATATGAAGGCATGTTTTTTTTCGAGTTTTCTTTACTTACAGAATTTAAAACAGTGCTAATAGTACTTTCGGTAAGCCTACAGCCGCGTCTGTGAATTTTCCGGTAGTTACCTGATTTTTGTGTTGCCATTTTCCAGTGTCTATAACGTATCTATAGTTTTTATATCATTGGTTACAATGACCATTTCACGCGGGTAAACCGTTGTACAATGAAACTTTTTTTTATGGCTGTGGCATCAAAAAATCAACATATGATTATGCCAAAAATCGCGCGTATTTGCGTCACGATTAAACATCGCATGTAATTAGGCTGTATGGATAAATTGCCTTTGCCTTTCACTTGTGGGATTATAACAATAAAACAACTGTCTAAAATACTGTGGACTGTGGCCGTGGCCGAGGAATATTGACGATACAGTTGAAAGAAAAGTTCAAGTATATTCAGATCAAATACTATAGATGCAATAGAAAACAAAAGCATCAACGAAGTGAACATCTATGTCCCGTGCAACTCTACCAATACTCTTTTACTTTTACGTTCTTCTACGCCCGTTATAAACTTTAATAGCTGTACCATCCAGAATGTAAATTACTATAATTCATTAAAGTTCCCCATTGACGGTTTTTTTGTATTTATTTATTTCATGGTCGTAGAAAAAGTTTTGTATGCAACTGCCGCTAACAGCTATTGTAATACTCGTGCTGATCTATTGTGCTATCACCTCGTGTTACAATAGCTATCATTGCTCGACAGTGGCATACTTAAATAACTATTCTTATGACGATAAACAAAACAATAATCTCAAATTTGTAGCGACTTGTATGCGCATCAATGTTCACTGTCATGTGAAGAACGACCTCGAGTTGTCACCGCTAACCGACAGTTGGCGCTGCCGTAGCTTCGGCACAATATCCAAGAGGCCTATTGCCAGCCAAAGAGACAATAAAATTTTCCCAAAAAATACAATTATAATACCTACAATATGTATTTTTGGGAGTGCAATAAAACATTCGTATTAAGTGTACAGTACCAAATTACAAACATACCTTTAAAGATGTTAGTAGGTTTAGCGTTGCATTAGTTTCCATACTATTTGGAGCGTGAATTTTTCAGCACCTAGTCGTATGGCTTTAGTTTCTGAACTTGTATCTTAATGCACGAAGATAAACAGCTCAATGCAGAATCATTATTGTACAGAATAAAATCATGCAACAGCAAGAGTTTGTCAGCGTTTATTTTATCGTGAGTCTCGCTTGGCCCCGCAGTGGCTTTACCGAAACGACACAGTGATACACTAGCCGCAGCGCGTACGAAACGCCTCGCCGACCGTTCACTCCATTCGCGCAAATCTATACGAGAATACAAACTCAACAATTTAATTTCAAATACTGTTATTAATAAATTTTGTTATATTTAAAATATCGTGACATTAACTATCTACGCCATTATTTAAAACATATTTTTTTGGAGACTGTGGTGTTTATTTTCTTAAAAAAAAACAATAATATGAATTGAGTCAACCTGTTCGAATTTCGTTTTTTTTTCTATTCTAATAGTGACATTGACTTTATGAAAATGATGATGGCCAGTGCGAAAATTGTGAGGGATTGTAGCTCGGACCTGAGCTCGGACGTGCGGTCCCTCTCCGTGGCCTCGTCCACGGAGGAGCAGGACTCTTCAACTACGGAGTCTGAATATACCGAAGAGGAAAAAGAGTATGAGCTTGATGACCTTCAGATATTGAAGACCATAGGTAAGTGGCTAAGGAAAGAGTTCATATTAAAAAAAATCATTATCTCATCCCAGTACATTTGACAAGTAAGCCAAAGAGAATACAATACTACGTAAGAAAGTAAGCATTACATGCCGGTGTGAATTTTCTTCATTAAAGATTTATGTAAACTAGGTAAAAAATTGGCCAGGTTTCAGTTTTCTGTGCAGCAACAAGCTACCAATATCTCCAGAAAGCTGGAGCAAAATCTAATTTTAGTTAAGACTCACATTTTGCTCATTTTAAAAGATAGTCACCGATATAGTCAAAGTAATATGAATCATTGCCGTCACTACCCACATAGACAGATTTAAATGATAATGTTTAGTTTTAGTTGATTTTTGTAAATTTATTTTCGCATGTGGTTAAATGTCTCCTGGCCACTATTTTTTTCGAGCTTAGAATTTATTTTGTTTTATTATTATTAACGAGAAAACCAAATGAAAACATGAAGTTTTCTAACTAGAACACAGAATATAACGACGATATTCTAACTATGTTTGTGTACTAATAGAGTTATGAACATAAAAGAAGAAATAACCTGTCGAATTTAAATACAAATAAAAAAACATTTATGTAATTTATTTCCTAATAGTATGATTTTTTTTACTTGAACTAGTTACATGTAATCAATCAATCAAAAAAATTACTTGTTAGATGAGTCTTCAACAAGTAAAAGTATTGTCTCGTCCCGATTCGCCACCAGATCTAATAAGGAAAATCACTTACTTACATATTCTGTTTTCGTTTATTCCGTTTATACCTACCAACCAACTACTTACATAAAAACAAACGATCAAATTGTTACATTTCTATAATATTATTTTATTTATTTAGTTAGGAATGTATGTTTGATGACAGATTCATAGAACTATACAGAAAAAAAAAATCTATACTTTCGCTCATAATGTTGTTATTTACATCTGTTTCTTCATTTATAAATAAATAACGAAAGCTTTTTTTACAAACACGAAAATATTAATGTTTGCAATTTAATAAAAAGAAAATAAATGATGTATCTGTTGATTGCAATGTTAAAAATAAACATATAACTTTTGCGTCGCGCATTCAGTTAACTACATTGATGTTATGACAGTATGAATAAGTATCATTGTTTTGTTTTATAAACAGCTCATTACAATCTATTGACGAAGCTGTTATGGAGACTGCGTGTGAACCACTTAATATTGTTTAAGTTATAAAACTTAATAGTGGTTTTTGTGAATTAAGTGAAACCGCTATTCACAGACAGGGTGTTCGTTCATCCTCGCACTTTGCGTCCGGAGTCTCGTATAGGTACGATAAGACCCGAATTCCGATAGGAATCTCTTTCCACACAAGCTTAGATTGTGAAATAAACACCGATTTCCCGGGTTCTCCGAGCGTCTGCTGTATGAGCTTTTACAAAAGGGGTTTTAGGAGTTTCTACAGTCTGCAGGATGAGTGTGCCTCTTGCTAACGTCTATTTGCTGTAGTTGGTATATTAAGACCAAAAGTACCTGCCCCAACTGGTAACATGCTTGATTTAAAAATATAAAAGAACTACCTTTTTTTTAACGTGAGGGAAAAGCCTTCATGGATGATATGCCAGACTCCTACCGACTAAAAAACCTCACGTAACGCCCAACGGCCTACGGTTGGGAGCCCCGGGTAAGCCCTCGAAAGGATGTCCTGGGACCCCCAAAACATAAAAGAACTACCTAGGTAACATTTTAAATAATTGTGTCCAGTTAGTATAATGAACTTTCTGTAAATTATTACTAAATTCGAATAAAATTAAAGCACCTAATTAAGTAAATTACCAATCCGATCACCCTCGTAAGTTTTATGCAAAGCTAGTACTTATTAGGAAAGACCTACGTCCTGCAATGTTCTAAAATGGGCTGATTTAATATTTACTGTGAAAATTACAAATCGGCGCAGCAGTTTGTTACTTTTTAAGGTTTTTACGTTATTTTTCAATATGAGCAAGATCATCTTTCAAGGTCACCTTTGTCCATCTTCTCTCGAGTGCCTCCGTGGTCCAGTGGTAATTAAAGCGTGTGCCGAACTGAGGACTCGACTTCGAGTCCAAGCTCGGACCAAATATTTCTCTGATCCGCAAATATGATTTGAAAGTGTATTTAGAAGTAGGTAAATAAGAATGTTTATCAACTTTCAATATCAATCCTGTACCTACTTATAGTTAGATAAATTTGGGCTAGATGGAATTTTTGTTTGGGATAAATCTTTTAATACATTTTGTATCGCAGGAACATCTAACCTCAATTCTCCCTACTAAGACTAAATTTACCAAATTTAGCCCAGGCGGAGAAAGGTTATTTTGATCCATCTTGTGATCTATTTTTGGTAACGGGACCCTTTTTCTGACCTCATTGAGGTTAAAATTATCCCTTGTCTTTATTCGTGTAATATAACTCAAGTAACAACATTGTTAAATCAGTTTTATGTAGGTTTTTTTTGCTATCAGTTATGGGATTATTTTTTTGAACAAAGGAAGTGACAGTCCGTTGTATACTAAAAATAAGGAAATCAGTTAAAAATTTTGAAAAATTTCAATATTTTTGAGCGTGCGTGTACGCGCTTGCTCGCGTTTGTGGGCGAGTGTCGTAAAACTTCCCTTCTAAAATTTTCAATGCTTTTAATAAAATATTAAAATAACATTAACAGCATCAAATATTTTATTGTAATTACGATGATTACAATTGACTAGCGAGTTATACGCACAATCTTTTTTACTCACAGGACACCGCGAATAACTTTCTACGTCTCATAATATTCCTAATGTATTTTGGTAGTTTGCATCAACATAATTCATTTTGTAGAGTTCTTGTATTGAACTTTCTCCATAAAAACTGCGGACAATACCTTATAGCCAACGAATTCCCACGCTCTATACTTACAAAGCACACGCATAGACCTATTGTACCTAATTTAATTATACTTTCCGTAGACATAGAGTTCATAGTCGAGACATCTACTCTACATAGATAATATTTTACTGACTTTACCTGATAAGTCAAAATGTCTTTGTTAGAGTCGGTTATAAATTATCATAAAACATAACCAAGCTCTAGTCTGCTATAACAATACAATAATAATCATTTAATTTGGTAATAAACGATTTTCATTTTTTGGTTTCATGCGTGATTTACTGCTGCTATTACAAAATTATTTTACCGTACGTACGGCATACACTAAATTCTAATCCAAAAATTTGTTGGACTTCATCTATTTTGTGTTGGTTGAAAAAGTGTATAAAGGATGTCGAAATGGAGCCTCTTTTTGTCTGTTGTTATGACCGTGAAGGATCGCGTAGCAAAATGACCATGTTAAAGTTTTAAACAAAGGCGATGTGTAGGCGTGTGACGTGTATTGTATAATTAAAGGTGAATTATGTACTTTTGTAATGGAATAAAGTAGAATTGGCAAAGAAAAGTGTTTAAAGTGTTATTTATACGCGCCAAATTCTCGTTCAGTCATAAATTAACGATAATAACTGAGTTCCTGTCTTGAGCCAGTTTTAGGGATAGGGCTATGTATATTAATATTAATGTTTTATGATATTCTAAGGTTGGGTGGCTGAAACATCGTACAACAAAGTATCGGAGGTATAGCTATTTATGAGTAGGTATACTCTACATATCACGCGAAAAACAATCTACGATTGTTATGAAATTTGGTGAAGGACATAGGGTTTTCAAAAAATAATAGTGAAAGTTTCGTTGTATGTTTGTTACTCAATCAGATAACCGGGTGACAGATAGCTCTTAACCTGGATAAATACAAATATGGATACGTTATAATAATAATAAATTCAACATTATTATAACTGTACAAATAGCTTTATTATCATTAAATTAATAAAATATCAATGTTTTTCTTTTCATTGGCAATATTGTCACTGTATTTCAATAAAAAATGCATTAATTTTAGACTGTCCAGTTGAACCAATTGAGAACACAAATAGCTTTCATTATGTACACGAATATATTTGGCACAAGTCTATTGAACGAAATAAAAAACTATTAGTAGCTTTAGATAGCTACTTAAGCTTTGACCTTAGTTTAATAAAGGATAGCTTTTTATTCTCCGTTATATTTAGTACAGAAACGGTCTACGTCAGTTAAATAGCACAAGGGCGGCATGACAACGTAATTACTGGTGTAGTAATCTTTGTGTACAGAGTGAATGCAGCTGATTATGACGTGACCTAAATCCAGGTAGGTTTGCGGAATATGGGGCAAGGTCATGGCGCTTGTCGTGACCCGGTAGGATAACAGCCCGGATATTAATGTTAGATACACATTTTCTTTGTATAATATTTTCTTTTTATCCTTGAACATATTCAAAGAAAGATAATGGGTCGGCTTGGAACCCATATTGAATCTATATTTCTTTATGACGAGTTTGTTAGACTTTCATAGATAGCAGTAAATTTCATTCTCTACCTACAGAAATATTTATGTCAAAAGCGCGTGTAAGTAGTAAATAAATTTCTAAAGTACTTGGGTACCTACTTCTATATTGTGGAGTTGAAGCCAGTTAGACAGAATGTTAATAGAAAAACCACTTTTTTTTTTATAAAAAGTGTAACTGATTCATACCTTTTTTCTTGTTGCTTGTATTTTACCACTAAGGTGGCAGACAAGCAAACGGCCCACCTGATGAAATAGTGGTCACGGTCGCCTAAGGATGTTAGCAAAACCGGAGGCGCTGAACTCGTGCTGCCAAAAATACGTATTAGTTCTTTATTGTCAAATTCAGTCAATTCTGCCCATCGTTTCGTATTATTGTGATGATAATGATCAAATATTCGGCCAACAATACTTATCTACAAATGTCTGAGTTCGTCAGACTGTGAGTTTGTCACAAAAGCCCTTTTGGCTGACAACCAAAAAAAAATTTTCTCCGCACTTAAATCACAATCAGATATAATATTTTGTTGTGACGTATCAGACATGACCAATTGTGATATCTATATCTAATGTCAACGAATTTTAATAAACAACATGATATGCAAATCCATTACCAGTATCTATCGTCAATGTTTATTTTTTAGATGTTAGATTGGGAGTCAAATTTCGGATTGCATTATCTAAATCAGATTTGACAGCTCGATCTGATTGTAGCAACATGAAAGTCTACTCAAGCTTGCACGCATGACACATGCAGATTTCAGTGGATATCTTGAACACACTTCTTCTCTTCGACAGCGAATATACCTACCTAGATTTCTTAGACATTTGTGCAATGAATGAAGTACTTGTACCTGTGTACGACTAACTATTTATCAAGGTTTATAGATCGAATTAATTTTATAATAAACTAGCTGACCCGCGCAACTTTGTTTGCGTGATAAATGAAGAACCACTTGACCGATTTTATGCAAACTTCACATAAACCATCTACTAAATCATTGGTTTTCAAAGTGGGGGGCGCGCCTCCCTGGGGAGGCGCGAAGACATGTGCAGGGGGGCGCGGTCAGATCAGAGTGACATCACAAGAACAAGCTATGGAAATTTTGAAAAGATGCTAAGACACAATTTGGGTTAAATATCTCAAATGTTACCTTTTTTATTAATATTCATTTAGCATGTAGCATTGGTTACAATAATAAAAACAAAGTTTAAAAGCAAACTCAATTTTGCTAGTAATCTGCGTTGTGCAATTTTTTTTATCTCTATTGTATTCACAATCGGGAATCTTCTCAAAATCATGCAAGCACATTTATCTTTGACTTCTTTTGTAAGAAGTGACCTTTTGTAAAGGTAAGTTTATACGAAGCCAGCGCTGGCTTGGTGCTTCCTATATGGCCTCGTGTAAACGGTTTTTCAAGCCAGGCCAGCGCTGGCGAGAATAGACGCCCGTCTATTTTTCTAGCCAGTGACCTCCGCCCGCATACCCCTCAACCCCCGCGCCAGCGTTTTGGACACGTGTAGACGCATCTCGCCAGTTACTGGCGAACGTCAGTACGGTGTTCCTCTTTCTTGTTTTTGTATGGAATTATTAATAATTTTACTTTTGCTGGTAATGCCTCTCTTATCAGAGTATCTTGGCGCTGAATCGAGCTCTGTATAAGTGAAAGTAACTCATCAAAGTTTTCAGCAGTAACTCGCAACGCCTATCTGTACTATGTGTCCAGTTATAGGTCTTTCGCTTAACCATTTTCTTGTCAAAAATCGTTTGGCTTTCTTTTTTTCTAAAATGTCAATCAACTCTTCTCTTAATAGTAAAACATGTTCCTTAAACATTTTCTTTTGAACAGCATTTGACGAGTACCTATTCATTATTTTTAAACTTCAAACGTGTGCTCACCCGAAGTAAAATCCGTGAATGACTGGCCTCGTCTACACAGCAGGGGCCAGGCCAGCGCTGGCTTGTCTGCGGGACTGGCGCCAGCGGTACTGGCTTCGTGTAAACTCTGCTTAAGTCTGACCGTGAATTGCTGGCATCAGGATAATAAGAGGGTAACGCATCTCCGTCGAGGCTGCATGTCTCCTACCTGGGAACCCTCCATGGGCCCTGAAAGCGAGCTGTCTCCCTGAGCTGTCAAATTGGGATCGAGGTGGTGTAGCCGATCATGGAAGAGTGGCTTAAGAGGCGTCATAGATATTTACCGGGCACGGCACGGGTGCTTCGGTAAGTATCTGTGGTGCATACACCGGAAGGTAACACCTGAGTGCCAGCACTGCGGTTACTTCAGCGAGGACACGGTGCCGCATATTCTGACGGTGCTCAGCATGGACGCTGCAACGCCAAGACCTGGTCGCAGGCCTGGTGTGGACATTATCACGCTCAAGACCGTGTTGATGGCCATGGTCCCAAGCTGTGTCTTTCGGCGTGCAAAAAATGGTGGCGTGGTGGGAGCTGGAGATAAATACGCCCAAGACTACCGGCCTTTATGACCGAAGGCCTGAGAACGACGGGTTTGCTGCTCGCCAGTCTTACAGAAGCAGGCCAAGATGGTGGCGTGTCTCTTCATCCCTCAAAGAAGTGGGATAGTAAACAAGAGGGAGATCTGAGATGAAATATTTATAAACTTTATTACCTTCTCTTATTTCATTTAATAACTAGCTGATGCCCGCAGCTTCGCCCGCGTAAAATTTGTTCCCGTTTCCGCTTCCCGTATTTTATCCCCTTGGGGGTAGAATTTATCAAAATCCTTTTTTATCGGATGCCTACGTCATAACATCTACCTGCATGCCAAATTTCAGACCGATCCGCCCAGTGGTTTGGGCTGTGCGTTGATAGATCACTGTCAGTCATTCAGTCACCTTTGAGTTATATATATTTAGAAGATTGTATGTTTCAGGGTCCGTGTCCAAAGGGCCAAAACGGGCCCCTATTCAAGAAACTTCGGCGTCCGTCTGTCTGTCTTTACGTCACGAGGTTGTATTTCCGGCACCTCGATAGCCAGAGCGCTAAAATTTTCACATAATAAGGTATTTTTGTTACCGCTTTAACAACAAATACTAAAATTAGAAAAATAATAATAACTGTTATTTTATTTTTAAATTGTTTGGCAAGCCCACTCGCTGTTCCCTGGGCTGAAGGGAGGCGTGGGCATTTTAATTTTAACAAAAGGGGGCGTGATACCTAAAAGTTTGGGAACCCCTGTACTAAATAGTCCGAACAAAGCCTAAACATTTGGTTTGGATAGGTGCGCCCGTTCTTGAGTTATAAAATTACAACGAAAAGTGGCATTGATTTTTATATACATAGATATTGGTAGAGTTACATACTTATTGGAATATTGAGAAATATTAATTGAGTTACCTACGTCTGTCACACCGAACTTCGAAACCACTTACTCTCGACTATGTCTATTTCAGATTTAGCTGCATAATATCTAATATGACATAGGTAGGTACCTACTATTATTGCCACACAGTATAATGATATAATTCCGTCTCGAACTAAGTTGTTTTTTAAAAAGCTAGTACACTAATAGCTCTAAAATGAATCTATGAAATAAATAATCAAAATTTATTCACATCACATTTTGAAACGCCGCCGCCGTTTATATTTACATTTCACACATAAATGCAGTCGTCTACGCGTCTGTTACACATTACAATACGACAAATAGTACTTAGCACTTTAGGAAGGAGACAGTGACGAAAGCAAAGTTTCAAAACGGTTTCCTAATATGGTTGCAATAGTCGTGGCAAATTTCTATACTTATCTACGGCAAAAGAGACAACTAAGGAAGGTTATATTGCTTTCGGTTCATAAAACACACGCCACTTACAGGGTGTTGTGTTCAAAAAATTGGGCCGCGAAGAGCTGATGGAGACTCTGGAGCGGAACCCGTGGGGGCGCCCGTACCTCATGGTAAGAGGCAAATTACGCCCTAAGGCGCCCCCACTAACCCAGAGTCTCCAGCCGGAGCGGCTGGAGGGGGTCCTGGACTCCTTGTTCCCGTCGAGAGCGGAGGAACACGTTCCTCCGCGCATGGCTCCGTCTCAGGCGCCCAACGCGGAAGACAGCGAGAACGACGTGCCCGTAGTCACCGAGGGTGAGTTAGGGGCGGCTGTCCTGCGGCTTAAATCCCGTAGAAACACCGCCCCTGGACCCGACGGCATTCCAGGCCGTGCATGGGTCCTGGCTCTCGAGGAGCTTGGGCCTCGACTTATGGGTCTTTATAGCGCATGCCTCGAAAAAGGCCAGTTTCCCAAGGTCTGGAAGACAGGGAAACTGGTCTTGATTCGAAAGGCGGGGCGGCCGGCAAATTCCCCATCAGGGTACCGGCCGATCGTGTTGCTCGACGAGGTGTGCAAGCTCTTTGAGCGCATTATTGCACAACGCCTCGTCGGGCACCTCACACGCGTGGGGCCTGATCTGGCGGATAGCCAGTTTGGCTTCCGTCAGGGACGCTCCACCGTGGACGCGATCATGCGCATTAGAGGCCTGACGGAGGAAGCAGTCTCACAGGGTGAGGTGGTGGTGGCGGTGTCTCTCGACATCGCTAACGCATTCAACACCTTGCCCTGGAACTGCGTCAGGGAGGCGCTTATCTATCATGGAGTGCCTCCCTACCTCCGTCGAATTGTCGGGGCTTATCTCTCCGAGAGAGCCATAACTTACCCGAGCTGGCTGGGGCCGGGTCGGCGAGATGTGTTGTGCGGTGTTCCACAGGGATCGGTTTTAGGGCCGCTCCTGTGGAACATCGGTTACGACTGGGTGCTGCGTGGTCCGTTGCTCAGAGGGGTCGGCGTAACATGTTACGCCGACGACACCCTCGTTACGGCGCGGGGAGCAACGCACCGTGCCGCAGCACTTAAGGCCACGGCAGGGGTTGCTCAGGTCGTGGGTCGGATTCGGCGGCTGGGTCTTGAGGTCGCCCTTCACAAATCCGAGGCTCTGTGCTTCCACGGACCTCGGATGGGGCCACCTGCGGGATCCAGCCTACAGGTGGGGGGCGTCAGCATCGGCATCGAGCCCTCGATGAAGTATCTGGGGCTCGTACTCGATGGCCGGTGGAACTTCGGACATCATTTCCGAAGTTTGGTCCCAAAACTGAGGGGAGCATCGGCCGCACTCGCGCGGCTGATGCCCAACATCAGGGGACCCAACGCTCCCTACAGAAGGCTGTACCTTGGGATCGTGCGAAGCATGGCCCTGTACGGGGCTCCCGTATGGGCGGAGACCCTGACGGCCAGCAATGAGGCTAGACTGATGAGCCCGCAGAGAGTGATGGCCGTCAGGGTGATAAGAGGATACCGCACGATCTCCGGTGAGGCGGCATGTCTCCTAGCCGGGACCCCTCCATGGGACCTGGAAGCGAGAGCCCTTGCGTCACTGTTCAGATGGCGCAAGGAGGCGCTGGAGCGGGGCCAAAGGCCTGCGTCTCGAGAAATCGAGGCCCAGCGGACCCTGCTCTACCAGGAAACCCTGGAGACATGGAAGATGCGACTTGAGCAACCAAAGGGGGGATTCGCCACAATCGCGGCCGTCAGACCGGTCATGGACGAGTGGCTGGAGAGAAGACACGGTGCTCTCTCCTACCGGTTGACACAGATGCTTGCCGGGCACGGTAGCTTCGGTAGGTATCTGTGGCGAAAACACCGGGAAACCACGGCCGAGTGTCAGCACTGCGAGGACCGCAGCGATGACACGGCGCTCCACACGCTGGTGGAGTGCACGGCGTGGGCACAACAGCGACAGGTCCTCGTAGTGGGTCTGGGCGTGGACACTCTCTCGCTTGAGGCCATGGTACGAGCCATGCTCTCCAGCGGGAGTAAGTGGGACTGCGCCGCCTCTTTCTGCGAGCAGGTCATGCTCGCGAAGGAGGCGGCGGGCCGGGTGCGGGAGAGAACTCTCCCACCCGAGTTCCGCAGTCGGCGCCCTGGGCGCCGCCGACGTGTCTTCGCTGAGGACTATCGGCCTCCATGACCGGGGGTCTGAGGACGGTGAGAGGGCCGCTCACCGTCCGTACAGAAGCAGGCCCATGACGGCAGCGTGACGTGAGCACTCACGCACGCCCCCCCTTAGAAGCGGGGTCACACCCGAAACCCCCCATAGACGCGGGATTGCACCCGAACCACCCCCTGGGCGAGGCCGCATTGGCGGCCGTAGGTCTGTTGGGAGTCACGGGACATCCTTCCTGAGGGCTTACCCGGGGCTCTCAACCATAGGCTGTTGGGCGTTACGTGAGGTTTTTTAGTCGGTAAGAGTCCGGCATAGCATCCTACGAGGATTTTCCCTCACGTTAAAAAAAAAAAAAAAAAAAGTGTGTTGTGTTCATCCTTATGCTTTGCGTCCGGAGCGCTCGAGCATTGATATTGCGCACGCTTAGATTGTAAAATGATCTCCCTGCCTCGGTTCTCCCAAACGCCTACCGTACAGTATGGGGTTCTTTAAAGGGGGTCTTAGAAGGTTTTACAGGGTCGGTAGCGCAAGTGTTGCGCCTCTGGTGTTATAACGTCCCTAGGCTACGGTGACCACCAGTACCTACATTTGGTGGGTCGTATGCTTGTCTTCCACCTTAATTTAAAAAAAAAAATAAAGGTCTAACTTTAGACTCTAAATTATTAAAAGTCTTTTGTATCAAACCATTCCTAGTAATTGATTATTGTATGGTACTATGCTAGACTCTAAGATTGTACTTGAAACTACTTTGGAAGAGAGTGCGACACCTAGGTTTCTATTCAAGGATTACAGCGTTTCGTTACAGTTTCTCATTTTGTGTACCGCGTGCTGTAGTGCTGTATGTGTAGGTATATAATAGCTAATTGTGGCAGGGAAACAGAGCACAAAACTAAGTTAAGTACACGAGCTCCGTAGATCTAGTCCGCGCTTTGTCCTCACTGTTCCATTCGGTGCTCTAGTTAGGCGTCTACTTACCGTCATAACGACTTCATCACGAAATCGCCGGAGCCCGCGCCGGTCGCCTCTCACTGCAATATACCGTCTAAAATCTACGTATGCAAGACATATTAAATTACAAATAGCTAATGGGTAGGTAAGACGTCATGTATTGTATCATAGTCGATTCTGTCACTTCAAATATAATTTATTTCATAACTGCGTACATACCTATTTTGTTTTTCCGACAGATTTACCAAAAGTGTTGGTAAATACACTTGTACAGCGGAAACCATAATACTTTCTAAATAAAGTACATTACAAATATTTGCTTACCTACCACACAAATATTTGATACGACATCGGTTTTGAATCCAAGACTTCAGTCGATGTAATAATAGGCTTAAAAATTTAATCTTTGAAGCCTCTCATTAAGTTTTGGAGAGTCATAAAGGACCACCAACCAAGTAGTGAATTTCAATTTGAATCAAAGAAAAGTCATCATTTGCAATGTTTTTAAGATGGCAATGAAAGTCTTATTATTAGAGTCCACTAGTTCTGAATGAATCATTGCATGAACGCTGGTGATATACTTAAAAAAAGAGGAGAGAATTCATTTCTGCTTACATCTTCACGGACGAGCAACAGTGTTTGTCACGCGTGATTAGCTATAGACTATGTAGGTTAGTATGTCGCGTGTGGAGCTATGCAAATATATATCTAGATAACAATATTATAATATGTTATTTTGTATTCTACATTTTAATTCTTGTATTTTTATATAAAAGTAGGTAAGCAGTATCAGCAACAAAAGATGTCCAGCCGAGACATTGACTGAAAAGTCAGAGTTGGATAGAGTGATTTTAGGCTTGAGTCTAGATTATTTAATGTATCCCGACGTTTATCTGACTGAATTCGTTTTATTTCTTTTCAGTTTTATTATTATTTATATATTATATTTAAAAGCAGGTTACGACCAAGACTGGATGTAGAATACAGCTGACATCACTTTAGCGCTATGAGTAGGCCTACGGGGCGGCTATAAACAAGGCTGATGCTAAACAAAGGTGTTCAGGATGCGCTTAATATCCAAGAAATCCCACACAATGCATGCGAAATTGCAAAAGTAACATACATAATTACCTATATGGTGCCGCGGCCTTGACCGTCTTACATTTTGACCTTAATATTAATAATAAAAGTACTTATACAAAGTGGGTGGGCGAGATCGCGCAATGCATTGTTTACTATTACTCATGTAGAGATGATCCGCAACGAGGTGTGTGAGATGATGTTTTGTTGAACTATAGATTAAGATGAGATTGAGTTCTCAAAATATATTGACGTCCTTGGATTCCTAAGGCAAGCGTTGATAAAATTAAACTCGTAGCTGAAATGTACATAATTATTTCCAACAGTTACGATGATCTAATAAAAGACTCGGAACAATTGTACTTATAGACTTACGACGTACTTAGAGTATTTTAAATTGTCAGACCTTTTGGTTCCGGTAAGTCTGTATAGAATTTAAATGAAATGTGACCAATGACAATTGTAGAGTTACAGCAATTACATACCTATTTAGAGTTATGGAGTATACACGAAGACTCCAACAGCCTTCCTATTACAATGTACTGCTAAAACACTGTTATGCATTGTTCCAATTTCAGCAGAATGTGTGCACCTACCTCTTCGTTTTGCACATCATGGTTTCCGAGACAAAAAAAAATCTTAAACTTCTGAAGCAGTTACGTACGCTCCTTGGTAAAAGAGACGCTAAAAAATTTCATGTTTGCCCCTCACACACACTCAG
Organism: Miltochrista miniata; assembly: GCA_933228765.1. NCBI lineage: Eukaryota > Metazoa > Arthropoda > Insecta > Lepidoptera > Erebidae > Miltochrista > Miltochrista miniata. Next base: position 25,249,435 of record OW121751.1, read on the forward strand.
TAAATTAAAGTCACTTTATGTAGGTATGCTATGAGGTTATTTTTAAAATAATTTGACTTTATAGAGTATAAAATAAAAATACTTACGTATAACAACAAACTTTCATGAGGAAAATGAGTTATTTTTGTCATGACACATCAAATGAACCAAAACAAAGTAAAATAAAATTCATATAGGTACTTCCAAATGTTTTCAGGAAGTATGAAACGCAATTTAAAATTGCGGTTGCATTGGGTGTGCAATTTGTTAAAATTATAGCCCTATTTTGGTGTAAGTGGCTGGAACTGCGTAACTGAAACTCGAAACAAGAAGGAGTATGTACTTACTATATAAGACTGTGACGCTCTTTGGTCGTTTAACTTCAAAAGTTTTTGTAAGTCTATATATATAAAAATGTTGTGTGCGTTTAAGTACTTATTAAAAACTCAAAATTTACTGAATCGACTGACCTCAAAATTGGACACGATATACAATAGGATTCAGAGATGGTTTTAGGCTACTTTATACACTTTTATCATAACAGCAATAAGAATAAAACAGCTTTAAAAAGTGATTTTACCAATAGATGGCGCTGGTCGTTTTTTTTAAATTATATTTTGCCAGCTTCAGAACAAAATATTATAAACAACTTATTTAGAAGGTACTTACCAGATTGCTATTTTTTAATAGAAGTTTGATTGCGGCCTCCTTGCATTCAGAATAAAAAAAGAGAGTACTTACCTAATAAAGAGGTCAGATATGTTTTGCATGTTATTTTTGAAGTTAGAGTTTTGGCGCGTTAGGGAAATATTATTACAGTGAATTTATTTTTTTGAAGCGTGCGCACGATGTTTTAAAAACTGAAAATTGATAACCGAATAGATTTATTTTTCAAGTGAAGCTTCTATTGATTTGGATGTAATTGGATTTTCAGGAAGATTTATAATTTTGGTTACGGCTCAACATTAATTTTTTTTGTAATGTAGGAGGTACCCATCCTTTGGTTTGTTACTCATTTCTCATAGGTACATAAAACCACCATAAAAAAGCCACAGCGGAGCGTGGCAGGGTACCACTAGTTATTAATAAAATAAATAACTTATTTGACGTTATACTATAAATTAAAATACTAATAGGCTTAGCCCTTTTTTAAAATAGACGTTTTAATGAAGACTCACAGAGAGTCAGATAAATTTCTTTTAATCATTGTGATATAATCATAATTGCAATTTGATACTGTAGAGATGATCTGTCTTTTTTATTAGTTTGCAAGTTAAAAACGGTTACGTAACCGTGTTTAACTTGTAAAAATGAATGATACTTGCAGTTACCGCACGCGACAGTCTTAGAATATTTAACAACGCGACAGTTAATAAAAAGTATTGCGTGCAATTGTTAATATTTGCTTATTATTATACGATAGATAAGCAAAGAACACCTAAAGAAAAGTTTTATTTACATTTCTCTGACGATAAATATTTAAAATCAATATTTCCATTACTTACTACTAGGTCCAAGAAATATTTTCATATTTTAGCGGCGCGGTGTATTAACACAAATTGTGCAATACTTTATGCTTATTCATATTAAAGTTTATGAACGAAGTTCTATAAACCAGGGATTAGAAATATGTCTATGACTATTCATGATTAGAACTTTCTAGATCTCTTAGGCTACCGTATCAAATGGCAAAATCTAAAATAATCTATTACGTGTCAGTACAGATTCTTTACTCATCGACAGAATCAGTTCCCTGTTTATGAGCACTTCATGTCTACTTCTTTGCCAACAGTTGTTTTACCTTTAACAGTATGGTGATATATAAATAGTCGAACTTCTGAATATAAGCAGTGTAACGTACGCGATGGAAATACATCTGCGTAAGATTCACGTTTACTTTCTCTGTCAAGGTGGCAGAGTGGTCGTTCGTGACATAGCCCGCTTATCGGTCGGATGTACTCATAAATCACACAATAAAAATTCTACGGTGGAAATTTAATAGCCAAGTACAATAGGAAATCGGATTACGAACAATAGTCATGTGCAGCAATCTGTTTGAAAACCAACCTTTATGCTTACACTTATCAACAATTACTTCTTGATATTTCGACAAGACTTTTCCTTTTGTTTTATTAAATTCGCAGAGTTGATGCTCATAATAGGTGCTTACTTTCAAGTGCTTTCAACTTATATAATGAAAGCATCAAAGATTGTTCTTTTATGTTTTTATTAAGCGTCCCGCGACTTTATTCGTGGTTTACTTTTCGTCAGGTACAAGTACGAGTATCGGTTACATCCAAATTATTCACTTTGAAACGAGTCCCACTTACGTATCTACATATTTCATATACCTCTTTCGACTTTTCTGGGAGTAGGTAACTGTCAGACCATTCCAATACAATACAATACAAATATTGTAATAAAGATATTACCATAAATTATAGGTATAAGGGTTTTTTAAGGGTTTTGTCGCTTCGCGACAACATCGTTAGTGTTGATACGAGTATTTTAAACGGTCGGGGTTGTTGTGTTTTCCTTATCTAACTTTCTGTTGTTGTTCCTAATCTTATTAAGATTTCTGAGCCGCAAATTGGGCTCATCAGAAAAATTGTAATTAGACCTGCTGAATGAAGCATATCTGAATGAAAGGACAGTCTTCCAACGAAGATATATAAAGGCTTGAGCTTGAAAGTCAAATGGTTGTCGCTTACTACAAATCCAAATCAATACATTAAAGCAGACTCTGACTTTAAAGTCAATAATTAAATGTTATCAACACGATGTGATTTGTTGAAAAGCTTTCGACAGCTTTATCGAATTGCGATCAACGCGATATTTTAAACTTTATTTTTATTTTCTTTGGTTATGGTGTAGGAATTGATAGATTGATTTTTATACTTTGTAGTAGTTTGCCATGCAACAGATATGAAAAATCACCAACTCCAATACGTTTCAGTACAGGCTCAATATGAATTTCAGAAACATCAAACAGACACGCTGAAAACTATTTTGAACTAAAGAGCAATGACGAACGCATAACGTAACACCCGAATCAAGTAGACGGGTTTGTTTATGCAACATGTTGTAATCAAACACGATTTTCGGTACATCGGATAACCTGTTGAATGATACGAAAAAAGTGAAATGTTTTCTAGAGTCAACAAACTGGAAAGCGGAGAAGCGCTAGCTTTAAGGCGAAGTGGGTATTTGTTGACGGAAACTTGATTACCGACAGATTTCACAACTGCCTTCTCTATTCCCATGCCATATCTCACAAGTCACAACGATTGGCGCGGTGTTGATTTTCAAACGAATTGGTAATGAGAATACTTTATTAATGTTTCATGAGAATTTATTCGGTTGTATAATTAGCATAATTAAGCCAATAGCCGTTTTTAATTAATGGTTTTATTAAGAGCGTGCGTTGAATTAAAATATTACTTAACTTCACTAAAATGGTTTAATTTTATAATTTCAAGATTTGTCTTTTAATAATAAAAGTTAACTTGAATTAAAAGTCTATTATCTGAAAAAATGTTATATTTCGTTTGAGTAGAAATTGTGTTCTTCAAAATCAAGATCAGACTCACTTTTAGTCTGTAATTAACAAAAATGTAAACAGTTAAAATAAAAATTCTATTTGGGTGCCATTTTTAACAAACATGTAAGTAGGTAAACGTTGAATAATGTAACAGTAACGTGTATAATCAAATTGTTTGTCGGTTTGTAGAACTAATTAGTATGTCACCAGCCAAACACGAACAGGTACTTATTAAAGAATATACTTAGGTATATTTTCTACAGCATTTACATAACCTAAATAAATTATTCATATATTAGCTGAAATAGTGCTTGTCTGGACGTGGACACTCTCTCGCTCGAGACCATGGTGCGAGCCATGGTCTCAAGCGGGAGTAAGTAGGACTCTGCTGCCTCTTTCTGTAAGCAGGTCATGCTCGTGAAAGAGACGGGCGGCGGGAAAGGAGCGTCTGATCCGAAGTCTGCGGCGGGGGCGCTGTTGGAAGGCCGGAGGGCGCAAGTGCGAGTTTCTGCGTGAGCTTGTCGACATTCACGGCTCACCAATTCGTTTGGAATCGAGATCCCGCCACCTAGCTGTAAACGCAGGAACTTGTCTCGATCCCATACAAATCGGTGATAACGCGCTCGTTCGTGAATGTCGACAGGCGCTCACCGAAACTCGCACTTGCCCCTCTGGGGTATCCTTCCGAGGTCTAACCCGGGACTCCCAACCGTAGGCTGTTATGTAGGATATGTGTGGTTTTTAGTCGGTACCATCCCTGTAGGATTGTCCTCACGATAGAAAAAAAAACCTGAAATAGTACTTAAAATGCAATGACTTTCAACAAAATATATTATTTGTGAGAAATGTACGAGTTCTCACAGCAATAATGGCTGATTGTGTAATTTGTTTTATAACTTTATTTGTAAAGTAACACTCTCCTATTGTGATGCTGGGATGTCATTATACAACAAAATTTCACTTAGGATGGAGTCACAAATGTATGTGTCCGTACCTATTAAGTAAATTTACTTGTGAATGTTGTCATGTGCAATATCTATCAATATAAAAGTGGGATTAGGTAGGGCTTTTGTGCATCTATAACCTGTAATATGTATTGTATCGATGTAGGGCTCACCTTATTGAAAACTTCGGGGCGAAGACAACCTAACCTGCAAATTATTGTGTAAACACAGAGGTTGGAAGGCCGGAGACGCTTTCAAAAAGGCCCAATGTAAAAAGTCAAACAAGTTGCTCCAATATGTAATCAGTCAAAGTCAACGATAATACAGACAAATTCTTTTCTTTCTTCTTTAAATATTAATTAGTTTTCCACTAGATGCCTCATACGAATTAAACTTGGCTTTATAGAATTTAAAAAAATATAGATCACTGCGCAGTATGTGTTGAGTAAGGCTGGTTGATAGAAAGAGGAATACAGATATCCGAGAATGCAGTGGCCTGAAAGAGGATGTTGCAACAAGAATTTAAAGGGTATGCTAAGGTGGTTTGGGCATTTAGAACGAATGAGTATTGAGCGAATGACACACCAAGTATGGAAGGCTCATGTAAGTGGACAGGCAAGCCGAGGTCGACCTTGCAGAACATACACCAAACAAATTAGTTAGTAAAATAATATTACAAAAAGGGCAGGTCAAAAGCACTCGAAACCGCCGGGCTTGCATGAAAGGTTTAATGAATGTAGAGGAAGCTAGTGAAGTATGTAAGGACAGAAGCAAATGGCAGGCTGTTGTCTCTGCCTACCCCGGAGGTAAAAAGGCGTGAGTATATGTATATATGTAAAAAAATATAGTATGCTTTTTCGGTTTTACATTAGTGAGAAGAAAGACAACCCTAAGAACTTTGCGGTCAATATTTATAGTGCCGTCCCGCCGTACCGGGATGTAGCAGATGATTTGACTACTTATTTTAATTCTCAGCTATAAATATAAATCAATTAGTGTAAGAGTGACTGCAGATTGTTTTTATTTCGTCAAGGCGACCTAGTTACGGCAATGTCACTATGATAAAACTCCTACGCTTCTGGGAAGCTACTATTTACTGTTTTGACAATTTAATAAAACATCACTTATGGCGGTGGCATAAAGCCCGTTTATAATTTTAAAAAAAGCGTGGATCCTACATACGTTTTTTATGTGTTTACATTTTATTTACTTTGTTTCACAGATGTTTTTAGAAATAGAGTAAATATGAGTTGCTTTTTGTTTTATTTATAGATTTGCTTGCGTCTGCGCCTTCACGTCATATCGTGTGGATAAAGTAAAAATATACAATACGAAGGGCCAAGAGACTATGGTAAATAGATTACTTGTCTATGCGAATTATAAAAACCTCTTGAATTACTACACTACAGCTAATATTTTTGCAGGCCGGCGACATTTCGCAAGTATATTTTTCATTTGGAGCAAAATTAGAAATACAGGACTTTCTAGCCGGTTACCATAGAAAGGAACAGATTTATGGCCCTATAGCTGATGCCCGCAGCTTCGCCCGCGTGAAATTTGTTTCATTTCCCGCTTCCCGTGGGAACTCATTCCCGGGATAAAAAGTAAGCCAATGTGTTATTCCAGACTATATTGTATCCCTGTACCAAATTTCAGCCAGATCCGTTCAGCCGTTCGAGCGTGAAAGAGTAACAAACATCCACACTCACAAACTTTCACATTTATTATATTAGTAGGATTTCTACGATACTTCGAAAACCCTTATAGTTTTTTATTTTTGCGCTAAGGTGTATACACTATACGTAGAGGAATCCCGAATAATAATTACCTTCTACAGCCACAATACAAGGAAATACAAGGAACTAACCAACCTCACAACATAGTATAGTTAGTAAAGCCTCAAAATCCTTGGGTTTTATATTCAGGACCTGCTCTAACTTTCGCACTCTAAAACCCGTTAAGATTTTGTACTGTTCCTACGTTCGCAGCCACCTTGAGTACGCGTCACAGGTATGGAATCCTCAATACGAAGTTTATAAGGTCAGGATTGAATCAGTTCAAAGGAAATTCATGCGGTACTTGGACTACAAAGCCAATCAGGCATCGACGGGCTATGAGCATCGTTGCAAACGATATCATTTCTTACCGTTAGAAACAAGGCGCAATGTTAATGATATTTGCTTTTTAGCTAACGTTGCGAATGGCTCGATACATTGTCCGGAATCGCTAAGCAAAATATGTCTTCGTACCGATTTAAATAACTTGCGTAAACGCCCCATCCTACATGCACCATTTGCAGCTACAAATTACCGACGCAACACCTTTAGTATTTGAAGTGCACGAACCTTTAATCATATTTCCACTGATCTCGATTTAGATCTTTTTTGTAGCACAGTACGCAATATCAGGAGGGTACTAAATGATAAATATTTTGATGAAGACAATGAGACCATAAATGTGTCATTGATTGGGCGACCGGCAACAACTGTATTCTTGCATTTTTTTAAAATTATTATTATTTTTTTTCTTTATATTTTCCCTCGTTTGTTCTTTTTTGTTTTATTTTTATGTTTTGTTTGCTGCTTTTTATTGTTGAATGGTTCTGGTGATCTGGGTTATATATTATGTGTGTATAGGTTAGGTATGTTCAATATTATTATATGTGGAAGCTTGTAAACGGCAATTGTCCCCAATATTATGTCAATTTCTACCAATGTTATTGTTTGTAAACTTTCTGTAAAAACAAAAAATTAATAAATCTAACTAGCATTTGATAACACAAAAGGCCTTGACAAAAATTGTAGGTCTTGCTTGTGAACCTTGGCATAGGAAGGTCAACTGCTCACGAATAACTGAGATTGCACATATATCTTACTTCTTACTAATATTATAAAGACGAAAGTTTGTGAGTGTGGATGTTTGTTACTCTTTCACTCTCTAACGGCTGAACGGATCTGGCGGAAACTTGGTACCTACAGGGATAGATTATTGTCTGGAATAACACATAGACCACCTTTTTATCCCGGGAATAAGTTCCCGCGGGAACGGGAACAAATTTTAAGTGGGCGAAGCTGTGGGCATCAGCTAGTAAGTGTATAAATATGTAAAGTGCCGTAACTAAAATGCTGTTTGCGAACTTTATAGCATGCGTAAATAGAAAATCTTGTGAAAACATCAAGTAACGATTTTTTAATCTTCCTCTTTGTACCTACGACTATACCTAATAGGCGGCAGAGGCGTAGTCAGATATTTGCCATCTGGTCACCGAAAATCGCAGTTCAGAGGTAACACACAAACAAATAAATCCATAGAAAACCTCATTCTTTTTGAAATCGGATAGAAACTCCTGCTTTTCAAAGTCATTCAAACATGTACCAAATTTCTGTGTCAGCAAAGAATTAAATACCAAGGCCGTAAAATAAACACCTAAAAGTAAAAAAAAACTAAAGCTCAAAGTTAAAAATAAGTATAAAACGAAAAAAGTAAGTTTATTTTTAGCTATCGATTCCATAACTCTTAACCTTGTCCGGTAGATCCCTTTGATTGATGTTGATCGACAAACTTTTAGAATTGATATGAATCTAAAGCTCATAAAATCACTTTACGACTCGGATACTTCAAATATTTGCTACCAACCGATATAGTGTTTTCTAAAGACTGTATGATTTATTTACTTTACCCTCGTTATTATATTTCACGTTGAGAGCTTTGCTTTGAAGTGTGATGAATGTCATAAAACAGTGTTGTAAAATAATGGTATTATTATTTGTGATTCTTCACGAGATGGATTCAATTCATCTGTACTATTTGTCATGACACGTTTTAACACGTTTCTTTTTTTTACTTTTTACACGTGGAAATTTATCATGGATGCTATGCGTTGCTCTTACCGACTAAAACCACACGGTGCCTTAGGTCTTACTACTGTCTACGGCATGGAGTCCCGGGTATGCCCTCGGACTAGTACGAGTAGCACCTACAATTAAAATAACTGAGTGCATACGTCACCAAAACACAAGATATGCGAAGTTATGGATTACACTTGTACGAAGTGCTCGTAGCCCCGATAGCTCAGTGTTATGTAAACGATTCTTGCCTTCTGTAACAGACGCTACAGTCGGTCTAGAGATGGGTGACCGTTTGTGGAATTTCCATTTATAATGAGCCCTTATGGTGGTGTTTGAATAATTTCATCAACAGGCACTAACAGCTTGTTTCTATCCGTTTGCCTCTCGACCAAGTCGCTCTTTAAGATCAAACTGACAACATTCTAGAGATACTGCTCTTCAGGTGTTTGTAGTTTGTTCAGATATTTCTTTTCCTTATCTATCCCGTTAGCAGTGCCGAAACAGGCACTGCTAACGGAATGTCGATAGCTTTTATGCGCTGTTGTTTTTGTGTAGGACTTCTGGCATTTACTTCTAGTCTCTGCTCGAGAATTCTGTACAGATTTACTAGAGGTTTGCATCTATGATAGCATTCAACAATCGGAAGTCACATGGTCTGCAGTTTTATCCCCTAATAAGTGCTTCCTATAGTTATTCATCTTAAGAAACTTATCCTGTATCATATTGTTATATCAACAATGAAACTGCAGCCTTATTTAAATTTGAACATTCGAAGGTTTTATTCTAGTAACCTTTGCAAACATTGCCAAATATAAAAGTTACCTACTACTGCTTCTGCATATAAATGACAGATAATGATGGGGTCAAGTTACATATAGACACTAATTCTATTGAAAGGATAACCCACGATATAATGTATGTTTAAATGACCTTACGTTTGCCGCATACTAAGCAAAAATATGGGCATCAAGACATTTGGCTCAACCTATAACAAAAATATTTCTTTCTCAAATGTGTTGACGAAAATTTGTTATAATTGATAGTGATAACAAAATACTACAACTTTGAGTGCTTTGAAATATGCGTATCAGAAACTTTACAATAACTTACTATTGAATGTTCACACTATAGAGATTCACTATAGAGAGAACTTGAGCTGTTTATTTGTGAAAGGTAACAGATAAACAAAGAGAAAATAATGCTTTCGCAATACAGCATTACAATGAATAAATTTGTAAAGCAAGTAGCAACATAGTCAAGATCTATTCTTCACATTTTGAATGGAGCAAAGGGTGGACGCGTGTGGACGCGTCCATCAAAATGTACATTTGCTATCTGTGTAAATCCATGCAGATGTAACTTTCTTCAGTAGATATCCGTCAGCTGACGTCCGATCCGAAAGGTTTATTGACCAGAGAGTATTTCACTCAGTATTTCGACGTGCGTCAATGCCAGCCTAAAATCACATACACGATACACCAGATAACTTTTACGACATCTAGATTATCGTTTCAATAACTGAAATTGTATATTTAACTTTGTTATGAAAGATTATTGTATGAGATGGCTGCCAAAACGTGCCGTCCGCAGGAAGTGAATAACATGTTATATCCAGTGTTTAGTACATTTTACATCATTTAAACAATCTTCTTAGTGTTATTAAAGTATCTAATGATTTCTGGAAACTTTAACTGTAAGTTCATAAATGAAATAGTAAGTAAATTTTAAATATATCATATAAAAGTCAATAATTTTGAACAAATAGTAAGTATTTATACTATTATGACGTTATTCAAAAGTATTGTGTCGAAACACTATCTGCCTAAAACACCAGTTACAATACGTTCATAACCTTCGAATAAATGTAAAGACATAATTTATAAATAACACGTTTTAGAGATCAAGGGAATTAATCAATTTGGCATCATAGAGAAAGAACAATCGCTACAATAAAAGCACGTAAAATTGAAGACTTAAAGCTCCATACTTGCGAAATGATGGTTATTATATTTATATTTAGAAATAGAGGAAAATAATCTAAATTTGAACTATTAATACGAGTAAACAATCCTATATTATTCGCAAACTTCTACCCAAGGATAATTTTATTGTTGTACTTACATTATTTTCTTAAAAGAAGGGAAATCATTAGGTAATCTTTGGTAGAACAATACATTATTCCATTACAATTAACTACTCTTTTTTTTAAATATATACTTACATACACGAAAGATCCATTATTTTGGCAAAGAGTAGAAATTAAATATTTTGTCTGCTATGTTTTTATTGTGACGATGTTCTTGAGCAAAGGCGCGAGATATCAAAGTAAAATGAACTTTAATCATTGTTATCGATATTATTATCTATTCTATATACTTTCGAACTGTTTACCGATTTGTTTTCAAATAGCTAAAAATTGCGGAAACTTTGCAGTAACGATGTTTACGTCTGAAGCAGATAACATCATGTTTCTATAGACTGTTTATCGTCGTGATCAGATTCGGCTGTAATTCGACAATAATGCCCTTCCGCGTTGAAGGGTTAATTAAAATAGACAAGAAATTCTTGTAAACAAATGATACAGGAGTATTTTCAACGTGTCATTTGGAATGGATCGTTGCTGTTGAAATGACTTAGTCGTTGCTAAACGAGTATATAAAACATAAAGCAATAAAGATATCGACAATTTAATTTATAAGTACACAGCACGGTAATGAGTTAATTTGTATTGTTTTACTCCGGAGACAAAGACGTAAAACGGCTTTTAAAAATTACATAATAATACTTTTCTGTACTTACTTTACTACAGACTTTTATATTCGTAAAGATTAGATAGAGTAGGTATAGAAACCTATATACTTGATATAGGTTCCTAAAACCAACCCACAGTTGCCTGCACAGATGCTTATAAAAATACATGCCTTCTACAAATGTTGTACTGTTGCTGAAAACACAAAAAATAATCGCTCCACGACCATTGAACTTGGTCTCCATGAATATAAAACAGCCTTTATGTCCATTGCTGCTAAATATTCATCGCCTGCCTGCATCACATTTGCATATCGATAAACGATGCGATTAAAAACTTTTCACACAATGCTACCACAACAACGGATTATGACAAAGGATTGCTTGTGGTACTGATTTTTGTTCACAATTTCAACTATGGTAACGATGATCTAAGTATTAGAATTTACACACATACCTAACGATTATTGATTTTTATATTCGATAGTTGTTCCAAATATTTTTTATTCATATAATAAGACAATTTCCTATTTAATATATGACAAAATGTTTGTGAGAAGCCTGAATAATATTCGGACGCTGCTTATGATGTTCTTCAAACTGTTTTGAAAGGTCTGTTATGTCAATGCAACTAAAGTAGGTACTTTTACTCAAATCAAAGAATAGTATTGTATTCTCTTTGTCAAAGAATAAAAGGAAACAATTGTTCTAGATATAAAGTGGCATCCATTTCTACGCATTTCCTCTGTACGTAGTTGGAATACGACCGGTTCTCTTAAAAAATAGAAAACCAATATTACATACCTATCTACTTCTTTTTTTTAACATGACGAGTTTTTGAGTTGCTACTTTGAGCGGTATTATATTACAACGGTTTTGGCACAGCCTTGATGTCACTTTGTATCGGAAATTTCGCCAAACCATTACTAATCATTGAAGAAATCTCGTCCATTCAGATCTATCGATATTTTTCAGTCCTCGTCGATATGTACACCTATCGACTGAGGACTGAAAACTGCATGTGAGACTTACTTGGGCTCAGAAGATCTTGGTAAAGCCCATCCACCTAGTTTACTCGCCTATATTTTGTGCCATAGAGTAACGAATTTATGACATCGTATGAGTTCAGTCCTTAGACCATATATCACGGGACTAGCCTTTGCGAACCACCGCATACAAAAATATTCTGCCAGTTTTCATAGCGGGTGAAGGGGGAAACACAAAGAAATATAAAATTTCATTACATTTAAAAATGTATTAATCGACGAACGCGTAATGGCTGTTGTGTTAATTTTTATTGTACAGTCAACTACAATAAAAAGGAACTAGTTTAATCATATAAAATGATGTACCTACTGATGTACAGTGCTTTTTATAAAGCCAAAAGACCAAATGGTCATGTGCAATGGCAGAAAACAATGCTTAAGTAAGGCGCATCCTGTGGTTAGATGATCTAAGGTTCAGTCACACATAAAACGTGAAATATATTATGGAATAGAGTCACGCAGATGTGTCTTGTCTGTAGAGGAAATATATATATAAAAGTGACTCGAGCAACGGAAAGATAAATAGACAGAAAATAAAAGACACGGTATCACTGCCAACTTAATTTCTTTATTTCAAACAATGACATAATTTATCTATAGAATTTGTCAAATAATTTAGCTGAGAAATCGTAAAGCAATAAAATGACGAAAGTGTCGTTCAATCATTTGCAAAAGTGGCTACATAATAATACTAAAGTTTGTATTATACTAGCGCTTTTGCTCTCAAAGAGGGTTGTTATTGATCGAATAAAAAAAGAAGGTAAAAAGACTAGGCTTTTGTTTATCTTGCACATATCTATGGATATTTCCCTAATATAAAAAATAACTATGTCAATGATACAAAAGCGTCGTGCCAAAAATTAATAAGCACGAATATATCGAATTCCGTCCATGAACTAAATTTTCTCGTATAACAGTGACCTATTCCTGATTCGCATGAGTGATCTAAATAATGAAGGAAATTTTAATTAGGTACTTTGTATTGTTTTAGCTCTTATGACATAGTATTTGAATAACAGCGCAAAATGTAATTCGCTTTGGTGGCAGTTGAATCGCGGAACGTGAAATATGGTTGTGTGATTCACACGAGTTTGTTACGGAGTTTAGGTATTTTCTATGTAGGTATATAATAGACATGTGCTTTAACTATACGTATATATATCTATACTAATAGTTTGTATTTGAAATGGGTAGATGGCGTTTTTAAACTGTAAGAAAATATTTATTTAATAAATTCTAGCTGACTCGACGAACTTATTATCGCCTTAGAATCAAATAACTTGTCAAAATTTACCATTTAACACTTAGTCCAGTCATTACGTCGGAAAAATTGGGTTAGAAATGCAAATGAACCGAGAAAGCCAAATTTTGGATATTACGTGCGGAGGGGCTAGAGAAGCTTCAGTTCAAATTGTCGACCAAAACAACCTGATGGGTTTTCCGCCATCTTGAAAAAAATTCAGTTTTTTCATCATAACTTGGTTCCCCGTTGAGATGCAAAAATTTTTATGCAACACTTTTTTGTTGCTCTTTGTACGATCTACAATTAAAGGTCTTACACATTTTTCACGTATCAATCATCGTTATCGAGATATCGATCCAAAAACCTAAAATTTGGGGAGAAAAAATTGTTTTTCGCCATTTCATTTTTTCTCGTGAAAGATATCGAAAAAAGTATAGAATAAAAATTGTTGAGCGTGTTCAGACCTACAAATTCGCTTTTTCATTTTTTGTTTTTGACATTAATTATGACCTCTAGCGCGTTTGTTTTGTTGCATGTCTGTCCACTACAGTGCTAATATAATAATATTATATAATTTGGCTGCTTTATTAATTTATTTTGTATTGCAATAATTCCCTGAACAACCATCCATCCATTTTGACGTATGGATACAACCGTGCGAGCGGCTAAATCAAAACCGGGTTCAGTCTTACTACCCGTTCGCTCTAACTTTGCCGTTGGCGTAGAGGCGTATACCCGAATTGTTAATTATACGAAGTAAATTATGACAGTAGCTAATGTCACTTCGTCATAGAAAATACGCAACATTGTATGAAGAAGTGACATTAGTTGCTGTCAATTTACTTCTTCTAATTAAAAATTCGACTTTAGTACGGAGCTGAGCGGCAAAGTTAGAGCGAACGAGCAGTACTTACTTTGCGGCGCGCTAGAGGTCGTAATTATTGTCAAAAATAAAAAATGAATTTGTAGGTCTGAACACGTTCAACAATTTTTACGCTGAATTTTTTCGATCACGAGAAAAGAGAAAATAGCGAATAACAATTTTTTTCCCAAATTTATGGTTTTTTCGATCGATATCTCTATAACGATGATTGATACGTGAAAAATGTATAAGACCTTAAATTGTAAATCGTACAAAGAGCAACAAAAAAGTATGGCATAAAATTTTCGTATCTCAACGGGGAACTGAGTTATGATGAAAAAACTGAATTTAACCCTTTTTCAAGATGGCGAAAACCCATAAGGTTATTTTGGTCGACAATTTGAACTTTAGCTTTTCTAGCCCCTCCCCACGTAATATCCAAAATTTGGCTTTCTCGGTTCATTTGCATTTCCAAATGTATATAATGACTGGACTAACTCCCGTGTACTGCAATTTATTTCAAAACGAAAATTAGCCAAGTTCGTCCAGCCATTATTGATTTTCTCTTATATTTAGATATAGTAGATTTATCACCGCTTCACGTAGGATGAATTGATTACTGATACGTTTTTATGTAGGTACAAAAAGTAATTTTCAACCGAGTTCAAAAGTAGTAGTTTTTGTATGTTTGTTATTACTGGTTACTTCCTTATTTATGGAATCGGTTTAGAAAAATTCTTTGATTCGAAGCTTACAGTTCTCTTATAGTGCAAATTTTATTTTAGTAAATATTAATACAGCGACGACCTAATTTAAAAAAATGACTGGATGCGCCAAGCGCAGGACCGTGTGTTGTATTTAAATTTGGGAGAGGCCTATCTCCAGCAGTGGACTGTTAGAGGCTAAATTGATTGATTGATTGATTGAAATATTAATAACTGATGATAAATCAAATTTGGTGAATAAAATTTACAAGCCTCACACAAAATAAAGTAACAATTCTTTAAAAAGTAAACGGCTGCACCGATTGCAACGACCATCGCTAGAAAAATTTCATTAAAATAAGTAAAATAGCATTCAAAACCGCCAGCCCCACACACACACTAACAAGTTAACAACAAAAGTGGTCAGAGACAGATTACTATATTTTTTTTTACTTTGACATTATCAATAACAAACTACTGCAAACGACATTTATGTCTATAAAAAGTCACATTTATGTTATACATACATTTTGATATGCTGATTAATACATGTCGTGATCAGACGAGCACGCGATGCGGGAATCACGCTGTAGGTACCTTACGTTACAACCTTGCTCACGAACACTCTTTGTTTTCATGTCATAATATATGAAATGTGATTTTTATTGCGATTTTATTTCATTTATCATTATTTAACTACACTAGAGTTAGTTGCAGTAATGGGAAACTAGATTATACGATTTTTCTAATGTCGCTTTATGCAAACCTGCCTATAAGTGGATAATATTTTTCTTTTACTATGGAGACTTGAAAGTTTTTTTTTATATTACTAAGGTAGACAAGCATAACGGCTCATTTGATTTAAAGGGTTATCATTTGCATCAAATATTGACTGATACTGTCAGAGCTACTACTGTATCGTCAAATATATAGCAGTTAAGGGTTGGCTTGAACCCAAAGATCGTGGTTTGGACTAAGTACACCACAGGATTCATGTTACCCTCCTAGTAATAGATTATAAGCCTATGAACTAAATTCTTACGTAAAATGATACAGCATGAATTAAATTTAGAAGGTTACTTTTGTATAAGATAGTTCTTTCAGCTCTTGCCGTTATGTTACTGATGTATCCGAAACTTGCAACCATTTTTGATGGCACAGTAAAGAACAGAGAATTGAATCTGTAGTCCTCAAAAGTTTATTTATTTATTTATTTATTAATGGTACATCAACAGTATACATACTTTACTTATTTAAAGTTACAGGGTAGTTTGTATAGGATTAACAAAGTACCATACAAAATCGACACACACACACAGTTCTAAAGTTCAAATAGAGAGCTAGTGCTTCCAAATATAATACACGCTGTGTCATTTTACTAGATATTTTTTACACGCTACTCTATAATGGAATTCTTACTACGCAACATTTTTAATTAATGTTAGTTTTACTTTAGTATTATCATATAACCATAAGTAAAATGATATAGCATGAATTACCATAAGTATAAGAAAGAACAGTGACAAAACTGAATGTCATTCATTGATTTATGAATACGTAAATTCATAAAAGTCATGCTGTTAGTTTTTCGTTCTACGAGAACCGGACGTGAGCGCGTCGAGTTGATGACAAAAATATTTTTATAGTTCCAGATTTCTACTCATATGAATGTGAAAGTTTGTTTACTTGTTAGTTAATTAACATTTATGTCAAAAATTTGGCACTTAAATAGAGTAAGATATAGACTCAATGGTTGATTGCGTAGCAGGCGCAGTGATTGATATTTGATCAACAATGTTTGTACGATCTGCAAATATTTGTTGATTTTAGCAGTAGTTTTGGTCGTTCCTCTGAGGTCCTCAATATCAGATTGAATTCTAAGATTAATTTTGGGAGGGACCGGACTGAGTTTCTTGGGGTGTTCTTCTCAGTCTGTAGCATTTCCGAACCCCCGGTAGAGTCATAAACATTTTGACACACCTAAATAATTTTCTTAAAAATTTCAAAGGGAATAAATTTTATTTCATTTTTTATTCTATTTCTTCTATCGTGTCAATGATTCACTATATAGATTCACTATATGACTTTCATATAGTATGGGCATAAAACTCTGCCATCTTAACCGCATTGTCAGTGGCCTCGTTAAGATCCTTCTTAGTGCAGGAGAATTATTTAATTTTTATTCTACTGAAAAAAGGGGTGCAATATTTTAGTTTTTGACGACCGGGTCGGCAATTTTTATTGGGTATTTATCGTATTATTTTTAACTAGTTTGCTCTTGATCCCAATTTAATGACGAAATACCAAGTGAGCCTAAAATATGAATAACGCAAATAGATCCGAGAAATAAAATGTACCTACCTACTTTATTTATTACTATATGTGCACACAAATTACAAGAAAAAGAAAACAAAACAAATAATACAACATTTTATAAAGGCCTACCCTTTTGTTTTTTCCTTTGTCAAATCGTTCTCTATTTGACCGTGCGTGTGTGATGTCGATAATACACTCGAGAGCAATGAATCCGGGTCACTTAAAGAATGTTAAAAATCTCGGAAACTAAAAATGATAGGTTAATGCAATAAATTGTATTTAATAGACAATGTAATACTCCTTAAATGAAAGTAAAAAAAATATGAGTCACCATACATTTTATTAACACAAAATTACATAAAGAAAAAACTGCCGATCTCTCCTTAAAACAAAAATAGGAAACATGAAATTTTTGAACTTTATTACGATTTTCTTGAATTTTAATACTTCGTATTGCCTCCTCGTGCTTCCATTACTGCGTTTACGCGGTTTGGCATGCTGTACACCAAGTTCCTTATACGATTTTGGGGAATATTCTCCCATTCCTCTGTGAGAGCAATTTTGAGCTCACGAAGCGTGATTGGGGGAGGGTTTCGTTGTTTTACGCATCTGCCTAGCTCGTCCCAAGCATGCTCGATCGGGTTGATATCCGGGCTGCGCGCTGGCCACTCCATACGAGTAATGTTCATCTCTTGAAGGTAGTCATTCACAATCCTACCTGTATGAGGTCGGGCATTGTCATGCATAAATATAGCATCCTCACCTAAATTGACCATAAATGGACCAACGTGATCATTGAGGATTTCTTCCACATATCTTACGCTAGTTAAAGAGCCGTTTTCTATGATCACCAGCTCTGTGCGACTTTCAGAAGAAATTCCGGCCCACACAAGTACAGACCCACCACCGTAGGCTACTTTTTCTTCGATGCATGCTTGCTTGAATCTTTCCCCTGGTCTTCGATACACTCTGTGTCTTCCATCGTGCTTGTAGAGCATAAATTTTGATTCGTCGGAGAACATAACTTTTGACCAATCTTCAATACTCCAATTTACGTGGCTCTGGGCATACCTTAGTCTCGAAATACGATGCCCACGCTCCAGTTTAGGGCCGTTTGCAGGTCTAAGGGGTTTTAAGGTTAGATTCAGCAAGCCGACGTCTTACTGTCCATGCACTTGGGTTACTTCCTCCGAGGCGTCGAAACTGATTGGTGAGTTCAGTTCCTGTGAGAAAGCGATTTCGAAGCATGGTGTTCACCAAGTATCGGTCTTCTCGTGCTGTGGTACACCTGGTTCTGCCCGTTCCTGGTCTGCGTAGGTTAGAACCAGTTTCTTCGTAACGTCGGAGAACTCTTTGTACTGTTGACAGCGACACACCGACAGTCCTGGCTGTATCGCGCTGACTCCGGCCGGTTTCCAGCATTGTAAGTATTCTGGTGCATTCTTCAGGCGTAAGCGACATAATTTCAGCTTGAATAATGAATATAGAGCACTATCAACATGGTTTATGTACCCACATAAATGACAGATTACAAACAAAAGCAACACCAAATGCTGTAATTTCGTAGTTCCATCTTCGAAAGTGGCCCTTTTTCAAATTTGATTTTTTTATGATATAACTTTACAATAACTAAGAAGTTTTAATACCTTCATTTAAGGAGTATTACATTGTCTATTAAATACAATTTATTGCATTAACCTAGCATTTTTAGTTTCCGAGATTTTTAGGATTCTTTAAGTGACCCGGATTCATTGCTCTCGAGTGTATATGAAATGTAAAGTTAAAATAACAATAATCAATAGGTATGTAAACTTAACTCAGTCTACTTGTTACACTTTTGCAAGTAAACACGAACGGATTGTGATGAAAAAGGGAATATTTTTCCTCCAAAAAACTAGAACTGTTTCGGCATTCAAGTTATCAATACAGACGCAAGAACAAAAAAATATATTTCTAAAAGTATCTACCTTTATCCTTTCCAAACCTTTTCACAAGTAAGTAAAACGGTAATTTAATCCCTGTATTTATATTATGTCACCCGTGACGTGACATTTCACCTTCATGAGAGTACAATACAGTAAGGCTCCGGTTTCCACTCCCAGTTACAATAGCTTCTTTGGTAATTCTAGGCTCCATATTGTTATACTCAGGGACATTAACCACTGGTAAATTTTAATATAATAAGTATATTTCTTTGTAATATTTAAGTATAACAATTGGTTTTGATATTTTTGACCGCAAAGGTCGCGAGGAGGGACTGGACCGTGTAATGTGATGAAAATTTAAAGATGGCTTTCTCCAGCAGTGAACTGCCATTGACTGATTTTTCTTTATGAACCTCTTTAAAATTTCTCATCAAAGAAAAAAGGCTTTGACTTAAAAGGGAATAAAGCACAACGTAGCTCAGATTGTGTAATTAAATGGTATAAAAGAAAACGATTTAGATCTAAGTGGCATGTTATAACCAGAAACAATTCATTTATTATTCCTAAAAATCATTTAATTTTATTATTATGGTCTACTTTGAACTTGCAAAAAGGATGATCAATATTTTGATACGCAGTATATTTAAAATAAACATCGTAGCAATTGCTCTAAACTCTCCAATTCTCCATCCAACCAAGACAGCTCCTTTGATGTCCTGCCAGGCGTAACTTTGATTTTAGCTATAATTTTTCGTCGTTGTTTAGAGTATTTCCGTCAGACCTTAGTTGGTCACCAGAAAATTCACTAGCACGCACATTGACTCGACCTCCGAAGATTTTAACGGTCCTTCGTCCCTCTTCAAGAAAAAGTAGGTAATTAATAATAAAATGCATTCGTATTGAGACAGCCAATTGACGTAGAAAAAAGTAGAGTCAGTAATTGTTACAATTAAAACAATCTTAGTTAATGACCCGTGAATATTTCCGGTTGAGAAAGAATCCTCGGCTAAATGGATAGTTAATGTCAATTCTAGCCAAACCTACTGAAATTTATGCACATTTGATGTTGTGAAAGTATGTGCGGATATTGCTATACCCACGATTATATGCAACAGGTATATGTGTAACGTGTTTAATGTTATGGCAACATTGTAGAGCTAAAGAACGCCCGAGGGCGCTTTGCAAACTAGTTTACTGAATCACTTGCTCTTATGTCATCGAACGTAATTCCTGCCTCGTGGTTGCTTGTTTTATAAACTTGAGTATTCAGTAATGCTGTTCAGTAGTTATTTTGTTGTACAACAATGGCAACGTGGGCAAGTTTTTTTATAGAAATACATAAATAGACATTATTATGTGTGAAGTTCACGGTTGCCATACGCTGCTTGATTGCGACATTCACAAAAATTCTTATTTGCCGATTATCCACGGTCTTTATTATCATTCTGATCTATAATATATATAGAATAGAGATAAGACTGCCAGATTTATGGTGCTTCGAGCGCACGGTACTATAACGATTTTACAACAGTTCAACAGTTTTTTTATACCATTAAGGTGGTAGAAAAGCATACGACCCACCAGAAGGACAGGTTTAATGGTTGGCAAAACTTTAATGTGTTAACGTTTTGGAAGAAACGTTCATAGACTACGGTGACCATCATTAAACCTTGGTGTTACACAAAAAAAGATTATTAGGTGCTTTTTGTTGGACCTGTTCTGTAAACCTTCATTTGTAAAATACTCACTTTCTCTGAACATTTTCTTTCGGTCTGTGTATTAGTAAAATGATGTGACATTCGACTTCCGTCGCGTGTCTGAAACGAGACATATTTCCACGCCTATTCTGCGTAAGAGCTCGCGCGTGCCGTAAAGAAAATCTTAGCACCATCACGCAGTAAACTTTAGTGCGTTCATTCATAAATTAATGTAATGAAACCGGTGACACTTTGGAGCTTGTCCAAAAATCACTACTTTGACTTTCATCCTTGACACGAGGTAGACGGTTACATATAGTCTCGGTTATAGTTTGGTAACGAGAGCACAGTTTATAATAAGACTGTATTCTAATAAAACATCACTCACACGCCGCTAACGAGCTGTGAGTATGAGACACCGTGGTTTCTCAGAAAGCTCATTGTGGTTGTTGTTGACCATTTAATGAGTGAAATAAAACATTTCAACAGAGCCCCGATATTTCGCTCAATTCCAGAATTTCACTTTAATATTATCGTAATGTTATATATAAAATTTCCGTGTACATTCATGTGTTGTCCCAGTTATGTGTCAAGACCCGCTTTATTGTCTTTTTATACGGTAATAAATCGTAAAACACTGAAGAAGAAATGCTTTTGATGATATAATGATTGATAAACAAATAATTCACTTTTCTTGTGCCAAAAATTGGGCGCCAATTAGATTTAAATTGTCATAACGTACAGTAAAAGAGCTTTTTATGGACTATTAGTGGAAAATTTTGCGGTCGAAGTGGTCATTTGACAGTACATATACTTTTAGTTTACTACACAATCAATGTAAATTTTGCCCTTCAATAATATAATCATGTAAACTAGAGAAACGTAGAGTTTAAAATTTGAGAGGTATACTTGATGCGCTTTTATATGCTTAATTCGACATTTTCTATATACTCGTATGCCTAAGTACCCAGTCTTCTCACCCTTCCATCTGTGACATCCTTTTGGTTGTAAAATTTAAATTGGTGTGTCGGAAAATGACAACTTCGTAATTTTTTTTGTGACTGCGTCGTTATTAACCGACTGTTTTTTTAGTTGGTTTTGTTCTTCATTAATTTACGTCATTGCCTTTAAAAATAACATAAGATTAAAGCCGGTTTAGCTTGTCTGTCAGAATTATTTTTGACTTTTTAAATAGGTATTAAATTTTCAGATTTCAGTGACAGGGAGACACGTGTACTTGTACTTCATTAAGCTAAGCGTTAAGCTTTGGGATTAAAAAAATATCAAAAGTTTGGTCATCGTTATTTTTTTATAACTTACTAGCCGATGCCCGTAGCTTCGCCCGCGTAAAATTAGTTCCTATTCCTGCTTCCCGTGGGAACTCATTCCCGGGATAAAAAGTAGCCTGTGTGTTATTCCAGACTGAGAGATGTACCACTGTACCAAATTTCAGCCAGATGCGATCAGCCGTTTGAGTGTGAAAGAGTAACAAACATCCACACTCACAAACTTTCGCATTTATAATATTAGTAAGATTTTATAACGTGCCACTTTGCATAAAAATGCCGACATGTAGGACACAGCATTGTAAGATTTCTTTGCTTTGCTACTATTTTAATAGGCGTAAGATTTTGATTTAAAAGGACGTTGGTTTAATATTGTTTATTTTATTACTAAAAGATGACAGTGAAACTCGCCTGAAATATTACTATGTACACCTAACCATGTTTGAAGAAAGTAGTCTCTGTAAATTGGTACAGGGATAGTTTGGTATTCCAAACTATCCCTGTACCAACTTACAGAGACTACTTTCTTACCTGTATAATGTATGGGAGAGTATTTCAGGGGTAAAAGGTAGTCTATGTATTATTATACATAGACTACATTTTATCCCTGAAATACTCTCCCATGAGACGCAAGAATGAGATCAGAATTTCACGCGGGTGAAGCCGCTAGCACCAAAAGCCGCAAGCAATAAAAAAAAAAAATTTTCAAATGACTTCTAAGTGTTGGTACAGGTTCAATATAATGTTTGCGACATTTACATAAACACATTGACAGTTAAGTCTGTATTTAATTGCCGGATATTTTGGAATACTTGGAGAATTTTCCTGTTTGTGTCTTCTGCAGGCCTAAATATACTTTCTTGTATAGTTTTGTGTTTTTTTAATACTGTTTACAACTTAAAAACATATTTTAAAATTGGTTTACTTACCTAATATATATAAACTATCAGAATGTCATATACCTATATCTCTTCTTTTCTTGATTGTCTTCTTCTTTAAACGATAGCATCTAAGAGTTATGGCATTAAAGACAAAACTTTAGAGGGATTCTCTAATTTTATTTAGGTACATTATTCAAGGCTTCTCTAAAAGAATTATACTGCTATTGTCCACCTTAATTTTTGCTTAATTTAACAACATAAATTCTATGTAGGTGTAACATAAATAAATACTTGTGGAACAGTACAAGTGGTGTTATTCAACCTTTGTGGCCGGTTTCACCAAGTGCTAACAGTCAACAATTTAAAAGTGGGATATTGTCTGGTCTCATACACATCGGAAAGATACAAAGCATTCTGGGTCTATTCCATCCTTTGGTCTCGGTGTTAGCAAAACATGTTATTTCAGTAACATAAATAGGTACTGCTTCATTTATGAACTAAGCGTGACTTACGTTACGAACGATATAAGCGTAACGCGTTTCAAATAAAGGGTGTAACATCGCAAATAATAGAAACTTGGCTTTTATGCAGATGTTTACGTTACTTTGGTCGAAGGCCTTTGACAAGTCTGGACGTCACCCATCGCCTCGCTGGAAGCACAAAGATTAATCGTGTTACCTCTGATTTAGAATAAAAATAGTCTTCAACTCTACGCATAGAGACAGCTGTGAGCTTACGTCACTTTTCTAATACACGTAGCCATTCTTCTTTTTATTATGATTTATACTGAACTGAAATGTTGTACTAGTGAGCGCGTAACCACGCGTAACTCAAGAAGATGTATCGAAGAAGCATGGTGTTATAAAAATTCTGGACGGCACCCAGTACTAGCCTACATAATGTATTTATTACGTAATATTTCATATTAAAATATGAACGTGCTAGATTTTAATATTTTAAAAATAAAAATTCACAAAGTTCAAGGAACTTGTCACTAAAAAATTGAGACGTTGTGTTCAAATTTTAGTGACAAGTTTCTTGAACTCTTTGCGATGACCAGTCTCATAGTCATAGGGAATATAAAAAAAAAAATATAGTGATGCGGTCAAAGATCTAATAAACTAGATATTAAACATACGTTTGTATGTCCGATATCCAGTTTAATACATCTTTGACCATATTAAATAAGTCGTCCAAACTTCAAACGACTACAATATTTTCATTTGGTTGGCAACGAATGTAAGTTTCGAACTAAACTGTCGGAATATTTTGCGTCAATGACGACTTACGATTTGGACTAAACTTACTCAACAGAGACGTAAGAATTAAAAAAAAGAGATGCTGTACAATCACATAAAAATCATCTCAGTACTTTCGCTTACAAAAACTGTTGGTGCATCTTTGTCTCCATATCTGCATCTTCAAATAGAATTCTCCTGATTACACTCGAAATGGATTCCAAGATAGTTTTATATCACTGGGATATTCCTAAGTGTGTTGTTCGGACTTATCAGTGATCACTGCTCTTGGAATTACGGCAGTGGGATTTTGATGAGTCAATTTGATTGCTTCTAATATACACGAGATTAAAATGCTAGGTATACGAGTATAACATACTGCGGTCACCTTCCTATGCAAAGAACAACTTCCAAGTATTGTTTGTTGTTGTTTTTTGTGGCTTCGTATATAAACATGTTGAGGGGTTTTTAGAAATTGAATATACGAATAACTACTTATCAAATAAGATTAAGATTTCCTGTTTGTCTCTTCTTCAGCTTTCGGTATACCTTAGGTATACCACTTCCTAGAACGAACTGTTTTATATTTATTATGTTTCTTTAGACTTTGAATATATTTTTGCCAACAGTTCGCTGTAGGTAAATGGCTATTCTAGAGCATAGTTTAGCTACAAATGTTAAAGATTTATTTAGTTATTCTATTTATAAAATATCATAATGCGGATTTAATACCTAGGAATTCCAGTAATCGTAGAATATGACAATAATATTGCAGAGATAAAAGGCGGCTTGAATGTATTTCGTCTTTTAATATAGATTCACAATAATATTTGGTATTGATTGGTTCATAGGTGGTTGTACCTACCACCGAAGTGATGAATTTCGTAACACATGCATTTCACCGAATTGGAACGAGGTCAGTACCTAAATAAACTTTGTTATTATGGTTGTAAAATGAACCAAAATATTCCCGACGATGCAGTCAATATTTAGATATTATATTTAAATATTCCAGTTTACAACTGGAGTAAAACTCGTATGCTCCATCGAGCATTTAATGAGCGGTAAATTTTTATTGATGGCAAAATATGAATGTCGGTAACAGCTTGCTTATGTAAGAAAATTGATGCGAAGGTCGTTAACCTCTTACGCAATTGGTTAAACATACATGTGTGTGAACGCTACTGTAGTTGTGTAATATTATTAGATGTGCGTGTTTTTGGTGTAATGATATCAATAGAGTCAAGCTGATATTAAAGAGGAATTTACATTCAGTATCGTATTTACGAGATACAAATGACCGAGCAAAACGTGCTAGTACCAAATCAAATTGTCTGTCTGTATAATGTTGAAAGTATAATCTCCTAAACGGGTGGACCAATGTGATGAGATTTTTACTAGTAGATGTCTGATGTTACTTAGACTAGATACTTATATTCAAGAAAAATAATTAAACGGCGTATGACTAATTTACTATGTCAAAAAAGCAAATCTCCCCATCATAGTATATAAAGTAGATCTCTATCAATCGTAAACAACGTTGTTCTACACTCCTGCGCCTTATTTCAGGGCGCCAGCTTGTGACCTAGAGAGAGATGTCCTCAGGAGTATTTCAGGGTGTATTTTTATGTGTACCTACGTAATACATATTAATCATATTATAGGTAGGTAAAGTGGCGTCATTATAATAGGTAACATTTGACGTCTGTCAGTTTTATCTTCATAACGAGAATGATGAATGAGAAAGTGAGTACATCAATACGGACTTGAAAGATAGGTATGTGAATTTTAAAAATCATCAGGCGAATCCCTGTCCCATTATTATTATTTCTTTCGTTAATTTAAGGAGCAAAATAAGACAAGTACATAATTTGATTGTCAAATGTTATTCATTAAAATGACTCCACTTTAGTTAGGTTGTAAGTAGTACATATTATTATTATGAAAGTTGAAATAATCCCAATATCTTACGCTGGCGCTGGCGCTCTAGGCTGCCCTGTTTTCTCATAACAGTGACCTTTAAAACGAACTCAATTGCACCTAATAATAGATACGATTTACGAATTGTATTGGTTGGTACAAGATACAATTATGTTCCATTATACAGGTTTTATTACTGTCTTGTTTGTGTTAGCTAAATGTACTGCGTAAATTAATTTAGTCCGATATTGTTTGTTGCGGAATAATTGTTATTTTGTTATTGATTTAAATTGTACTTATCTCAGACGCAGAAGGTGCTAGCTTAGTAATAAATATCAATAGCATAATAATATGTAACAACCTTGTGACAAACAATAAAAAAAAACATTTTAAAGGATGTACCGTGATGCGGTCACGGCTCATCCTTTACTTTTCGGGAAATACTCGTATTTACCTCGCAGGTGTACTAGCTGGTAATACAATATAGCACACTTTTGTGCTTTGGTAAAGATTATAGGCCTGTGTTAAATTTGATCAGCTAATGATAATATTAAAGCTTGGACAGGTGTATCTTATCTATCTCAATGACGTTAAAATTCCTTAAATGAATTTTCCGAGTTTTTTGATAAACACATAATGTAGTTATAATCTAAACTTGTTCCTGCCACTGAAAGCTGTGTGACTAACTGTGGCGGAAACAAGTTCAGCATAAGGATATTTCTACTTATACCTAAATCTACCTAATTTCTGATTGAAAGTATTTTACTAAAACTTATTAGCCTTCGGAGTAACTGAAAAACATTATGTGTCGTTACTTTAATAAGATGTACGCTAATATTTCTTTGTTCCTTTGTAATGTTTAAATGTACACGTTGATATCCTAATCGTCCGAGTGTGACCAAACATTGAGTTGTTGACCGGTCGTGTGTTTGTTTCTGATACAAAGAAAATATTTATCAACATCATAAATCTATACTAATATTATAAAGAGGAAAGATTTGTTTTTTGTTTGTTTGTTTGTAACGAATAGGCTCCGAAACTACTGGACCGATTTAAAAAATTCTTTTACTGTTGGGAAGCTACACTCTTTGCGGTGAACATAGGCTTTATTTTATTCCCGTATTCCCACGGGAACGGGAACTACGCGGGTGAAACCGCATGACGTCTGCTAGTGTATTCATAAATAGGTACTTAGATTTTATTTGTGCGTTTGAATACCATGAGGCAGTCAGATTAAAAGACTCATTGAGGAAGCATTTACTGATTATCGGACGATGCTCCGGTGACCTTGCGGGCTTCGGAGGTCAGACGACAACCATTCCCAATAATGTATTTATAATATAATAAAAGAAATTCCATATTGAATAACGCCACTTGTACTGTTATTCAATATGTGCAGCAAGTTCCACCAAGTGCCATCAACCAACAGCATAAATAATCTAAAAGAAATTCCGTCCATTAAAATTTAATCCTATAGTTTCTTTAGATTTACTTTAAGATAGTTCGACATTTGCTTCGATATTGGCAGCCCTACTTGGCAGTAAATGTTGACTGACATCTATTATGCGAGAAAGTGAAGATACGTGCAAGAAAAATAGATGAGGCGTTTGAATACGTAAGATTACGTAGATTTTACTTCCTGCCATATACTTGCATATACAATTAGGTATATTATAAGTGACTAGCGGATGTCACGCGGTTTCACTTACGTAGCTCCCGTTCCCGTGAGAGTACGGAAATAAAATATAGCCTACTAGCTGTTCCCCGCGGATTCTACCGCGTGGAAGTCGTTATCGCGTAAAATCATAACCCTCCTTTTGCGCAGTCGGTTAAAAAGTAGCCTATGTCCTTCCCAGGGCCTCAAACTATCCCTATACCAAATTTCATCTCAATCGCTCCAGCCGTTTAGGCATGAAAGCGTAACAGACAGACAGACAGACAGAGTTACTTTCGCATTTATAATATTAGTAGGGACGTCATCCGGGGATAGTGTAGCTTCCCAACAGTGAAAGAATTTTTCAAATCGGTTCAAAATTTAAAAAAAAATTCAAACAAACAAACTAACAATCTAGTATTTCCTCTTTATATTATTAGTACATACATAGGTACATATCAAAATAGTTACAATTTCTATTAAGAATATGTTGCAAGTCTAGTGTCATTGCCAAAGTCATGTCGTACGGTGTTCATCCAGACGCAATATTTATCAGCGTGTCATAGCCACCTGTATCGTGTCAATCACGAATTACGTAAACTCTTAACACACATGATTTCGGCGGAGATGCAAATAGATAACATCTACAGCTGATTACATGATAGGATTATCTATAACTGTTTTTTCTTCTCGAGTTTATGTGAATTGAGAATCTAATATCTTAGCTTTTAATACTCTTGGTGCCATTAGAATAGTGGCTTACGTGAATTTGACTCATTATTACTAAACTAAACAGTGGTATTCACGTAGCTATTTTAGGATAGCCCGATTAGTTTTAGACATAACGGAGATCGTTTCTCAAGGACTAAACGTCATTCTACTCGTACGATGACTAAGGCCAAGATTCATAGATCGCACTACGACTTTACTTTGTAGCAAAGTCGCACTTTGACCACAAATACTGTTTCATAGTCGTGGCTAACGCCAGTCCTTACTTCGCGAAACCCTACTTTGCTTAGTAAAGTACGAGTGCACGATATCGGTGACTTACGTCCCAAAGTATACTTTGAATGATTATGCTACCACTTTAAACAGTTCGTTCGAAGCCTAAAAACTTACGACTTTTATTGTCAATTGAATTTGGTCGGGTTAAGTGTTCTTCTATTGGGTGTTTACAACAATGACGTTTTTTTGGCGCTATTGTTTTCGAAAGGGTTGAGTACCTGCGGTACCTGCTATAGAGCAACACGACCAGTGACTTTGACTGGGAGGGGAGGCGCCTTCTGGATACTTTCCTCTCAGTGAATATAATATTTTGACCATTTGAATAAACTATATTATAGGTACTTCAATTGGTATAAAAAATATGTGTGAGTGCACGTGTGTCTGAAATTATGAGCGTATTTTAAAATTGTTTTTGTATAAGGTGCATAGTGAGCTGATTGCTAATGTAGTGGTGTATGCACCCCCCCCCCCGCCACATATAACAGAGAAAAGTATAGTATAGAGCAAACATATCTATAGTTACAATAGAGCAACGCGACCAGTACCCGAGGACTGGTCGCGTTGCTCTATTGTAACTACTATCCATTGTGGTTTGTCATATTTTAACATTAAAATATTAATTTAAGAAATGTTTGTTTAGAAGTTTTAAATGCTTTTTAAAGTAGATTATATGAACAAAATTTGTATAATATCATATAGGTATTCAGAAATAGGTTAAGCAGGTATGTTACATATGCATTTTCGATTATTTTGATTGCTGGTATAATCCAAAATATTCAAATGCGTTAGTTTTTCGAAAATTGTTATACAAAAACCACTGTTTAAGTAATATAAACCTTGCGTTTATCCTCTAACGTTGGTAGTCTACTTTGGTTTTACTTCGATGCGGAATAGAGCAGCACTTTGCTTAGCAAAGTCAACGCATCGACTATGAAATAGGAATCCGCCAAAGTAAACTACGGGCTGTGAAAGTACGCTTTGCGAAGACTACTTTGACGCAAAGTAAAGTTCTGTCTATGAATCTCGGCCTAAGACTATTCAACTAACTAAAGTAGTTAAATGGTCTAAGTACGATGACCATCGTTGTTTCACTTATCCTTGAAATAGGACCTTTTTTAAATCCGAAACTAAAATGGTTATCCTAAATTGACATGTGAGTTTAAAATTAAAAAAGAAAACAAAAATGCCAAGTGACAGTTTCAACATATTTCTCTTGTCTGTGATTTTGTATGTTTAATGAGCCGTAGACTTTCATTATGTTTTAGGTTTGGCTTAATTAGCCAAATCTAAGATTTAACATATAGTGTGATAAAGGCGGTTGAGGATAATTTACTTACCAATGATGGTCTATCGGAGATACTCAAGATCCACCCCACCCCTAGGGAGGGATCTTAGGCAATGATTTGAGGGTTTCGGATACACGAAGATGATAACGAACGAACCTTTGAAAATGTTGATTCCCTCGTGTAAGGTTTCGTTGTTTATGCCTGGATTTTTGCAATGGCAATGAAGGTAGTTGAATAATGAACGAGTGGGGAATGATTATAAACAGCGGCAACGCCATTTTGTGGGGCTCAGTCGTAAACTACACGTCGCGTCGCTAGATACAAACGTAAAAGTGTAATTGGGCAATGGGGAACATTGTTAGCGGTGGAAGGTGAGCGTTTATGCGCATTGTAAGGTGGCCACCTCAAACCTACAATTTGGGTCGCAAGTCCCAGACACTAGTTGCAATGTTCTTCCTTGTGCCACGCGGTGTATAATGTGTATGTGAATATAATAAAGAAGGAGTGATGATATCTGTGTTTTCTTTTGAGGTTTTACACTTGACAGTCTCATAAAACGATAAACACGTCTGGCTACGTATACTATGTATTTCTTACTGCTGTTAGTCATGCGTGTCGCTGACCACGAGCTCAAATAAGACGGTTTAGTCTTCCATGGAAAATTTCGAACAAATATTATATTTTCTATTTATTTTATCATCGAATGAATGACGCAAACCTCTGTGAGTTATGGTCAAGAGTGAAAGTGGTCAGGCCAGTGTACACGGTTCAACTCTTGACGACCGGAACGAATTAGTTATTGCCCTTCACTGACACTATAACACCTACTTGATACACACCGAACAGATACGTCATACTTTTTTAAATTTATGATATTCACAACTTAATAGGCGCGCAATTATGAGCACATTCGTTTTTTTATTAAGATTGAAAGTGGTGTCAATTCTACGAACCGGAAAATGTATAAGCATTATTTTTTATGGGGATAGCTATTAGTCTGGATAGTGACATAAGCGTGTTTATCCCGGAAAATATTTTATTTATACGCTTGTGCTATGCGGTCTAGACAACTAAAAAATATAATTCTATATTACATATAGAAGATACACTACTAAATACATAAACAAACATTTACAGGTCACAGAAAACAGTCGGGTGAAAATAGTGTAGAAATGTTCCGACCTGGCCTTTCGTTTACATTATACCTATCACTCGTCACTATTGTGAAAACAGTTTGTAGGATAACCAAATTTCAAAGACGAGTTAAAACTATTGTGGGGATTACCTACTACAAAGAAAATAATAAGCAATTCGAGCAATAGAATGGCTGCTAGCCTGATACGAGGATAGTATGAATTTAGGCGTTTCGGAAACAATCTGGGGGCACGGCAGTGAGTCTACCAAATCGAACATTAAATCGGAATTTCTTTCTAACTTACAAACATTTTTACACGCGGCTACATTAGAGCGAGTAGTATCCGTTTACGAATGTACCAAACTAGTGAGAATGGTTAAGACCAGTTAAGACTTTGCTTTGGGTAGTTATATAGTTAAATAGTGTAATGTATTAATTATGCTAAACTTCTAATGAATACCTATGCCCGAAGTATTAGCGTATTTCAATTTTGTTTACACAATACTAATCATTTCTTCTTAAAACCCGCATAGCTTAGCTACTTTTAGATGTGAAAGTTGTTTAATCTCGTACATGTTTTTACAATTTTATGTCACAAATTACAGTAGATGACAAAAGTATGGGTTCTTGTTTTGATAGCTAATGTTCGAAAACATGTTTACAATTTAAGAGAAAGCCTGGTTTCATATTACATAATGATAATCTCAATGTTTGCATGCTGATTTGACTGTTGACTGTCTAGATGTGTTTCCTAAGACGGATAACAAGGTAACCCTATCACACAGTTCAAACAGCTATGTACTATACTGTAAGTAATTTAGTGCTTCGGGTTAGCGTTGAAGATTACTATCTCTTTTAAAAATCACTTTGTATGCACTGATGTCATGTCTTTATAATCTGTATGTATCTCGAGCTTTGTATCAGTTCTGGTTGTATAGATATCTCAGTTTATAAGCGCAGTTCAATAAATCTCGATAGCACTATATTCGCATATCACTCGTAATCCATTTTTTAATTGTATTCTTATGGATGCTATGCCGGACTTCTACCGACACGGTGCCCTTCCATTTGCTTACGACCAGGGATCCCGGATACGCCCCTCGAAGGAGAGCTTCAGAGCTCACTCATAACCTTGCATGCTGTGTTTGAGATGGATTGGCATTTATGCATTTCCACGTACGATCGTTTCCACGCTTCGGAAGGCACGATAAGCCGGTCATCCCAGCTGCCAGTGACATAGCAGTTAAGTAAAGTAGAAGACCTTATGTTTTGAAAAAAATATTATATGTCAAGTTTCCACAGTCAGCGCTTGTAAATTTTAATACGTCAGTCAATAAGCTCCTCACTAATTTCTTGAAACCAAATACAACTAGTGAATGGGGGCGTACAGTATGCATCTGCCTACACCTTCGTGGAAAAATGTGTGACTCTGACTATCTACTCTGTACTCATATGCTCCAAAAACATAAATTGTATTCCTAACGATATACGCATGCATAATAATTTCAAACATATTTCACCAATAGAAAGCGACGTGCTTAGAAATTTCTAGCTCATTGATGATCTAGACGCCGTTGACACTAAATAATGTTTTTGCGTTCACAAGTAGCCACTTAAATTTACTATATCTACCTACCTATCATAACATTCTCTGACAAGTCATAATTGTTAAATTTACATAAAAACCGAAAATATTCTCGATAGATTTCTAATCTGTTTAAATGAAGTAGGTGCTCATCTTAAATTTAATTAAATTTTCTAGTATGGCAAACATATGGCTTGTTTTGACTTGATAACGTAATTTTCTATGTAAAGCCTACCAAAGACTTTAACGTTAACTGGTGTAACATCTGCTAAATGTCGTTGGCTCTATATTTAGCTCTATATTTTACGTTGTCATTCAATAGTTGAGTCCTATCTAGTTTCTAGGTATTTCTAGTTATCTAAGTCTAGCTAGAAAATTGTTCGCAATGTAAAATATTAGTGAGATATGAAAGAATTATACCAAAAATATCAGAATTCTTGATATTAAAGTAAATTTCTACATCTTGATTCGGAAATTGCTCTTCAAGAGAAATCTAATCCATATGTCTTAAGATTAGATGTATCATATACATACGTACAGATACAGCAAATTGTATTTATAAGAGAAATGATGTTATTTCTGTAACTGAATCATCCCTTTCTGAGAATATGCTCCGGGCGTTAACCTAATCTACATAAATTTATGCATGTGACGTAGGTATGCAATATCTATACTTTACTCTTTACTTGAAATAGAACCTGAATGTATGTACTTTGCCTTTAGATGTATGATACACAATGTTGTCAAAATTAGATGTAAATGAAAGGGAAAGTATCAAATGATCCTTATCTGTGCTAATTAAACCCGTTTTAGCCCCTCTCTATATGGATATTCTAGCCTCTCATCATACCAAAAACGATTTTCGGTCCTTTTGGAAAGCTACGAACAAGTTAAATACTAAACCGCGCATTCCCGTGTGTGTCGATGGCGTGAGCAATGAGGGAGAGATAGCTGACCTCTTCCGAGAGCATTTTACGGTTAAGTCGCCATTGGGACCTTCGCAGTCTGCAATTAGTGTTCGTGCTGGTGATGAGACAACGTTTAATTGTACAGCTGAGGAG
Source organism: Miltochrista miniata (assembly GCA_933228765.1). Lineage (NCBI taxonomy): Eukaryota > Metazoa > Arthropoda > Insecta > Lepidoptera > Erebidae > Miltochrista > Miltochrista miniata. Next base: position 25,283,339 of record OW121751.1, read on the forward strand.
GTGAGGTTGGTAGTCAAATCCATGACCAGAGGTAAATCTCCCGGATTTGATGGCTTGAGTATTGAGCACTTGCAGCATGCAGGGCCCCATTTACCGAAATTATTGGCCATGTTGTTTAACCTTTGCTTGAGTCACTCGTATTTGCCTGAGGAAATGATAGGAACTGTCGTAATACCAATCGTTAAGAATAAGACCGCTGATTTAGCAAGTAAAAACAACTACAGACCCATCTCTCTTGCTACAGTTGTGTCGAAGGTGTTTGATGGCATGCTGAACTCACATTTGACCAAACACCTTAAATTTCATGATAATCAGTTTGGTTTCCGAGCCGGACTATCTACGGAAAGTGCAGTACTGAGTGTTAAGCATGCGGTCAGATACTATACGACACGTCAAACTGCAGTACATGCTTGCTTCCTCGACTACTCCAGGGCTTTTGACCTGGTTTCCTATGACACTCTCTGGAAAAAGTTGGAAAGTACTGGCCTACCAGAAGAACTTATCAACATTTTTAAATACTGGTATGGAAACCAGGTCAACAGCGTTCGATGGTCAGGAGCCATGTCACAACCGTACAGGTTGGAGTGCGGGGTGAGGCAGGGGGGTTTGACCTCGCCGACCTTATTTAACCTGTACATGAATGACCTGATTGTGGCACTTAGTAGCACGCGTCTCGGTTGTCACGTAGACGGAATTAGTGTAAACAACATTAGTTATGCGGATGACATGGTGCTGCTGAGTGCATCAATATGTGGAATTAAGAAGCTGCTTTCCATTTGTGAAGCGTATGCTGAACAGCACGGATTGATATACAATCCAATCAAAAGTGAGGTCATGGTCTTTGAGGCCAGAGGCAGCAGTACAGTCAGTGCGTTTCCGAACATTAAGCTCAATGGTACCACTTTGCGTAGGGTATCCAAATTTAAGTACTTGGGACATGTTCTGACCTCTGACCTCAGAGATAATGATGACATAGAGAGGGAACGGAGGGCGCTGGCAGTGAGGGCGAACATGATAGCCCGCAGGTTTGCACGTTGCTCGACAGAAGTCAAAATTACACTGTTTAAATCGTACTGTACATCATTTTACACGTGCAGTCTGTGGGCCGATTATACCCAAAAATCTTACAGTGCCCTCCGTGTTCAGTACAATAATGCATTCAGGGTGCTGATGGGGTTGCGGCGTTTCTGTAGCGCATCAGGGATGTTTGCTGAACATCGCACTGACTGCTTTTACGCTACGATGCGCAAAAGCTCGGCGCCAACAGCATCCTGAGCATGATCTCTGATCGGCTGGATTGCAGGTACATGACTCATTGCTCTGCCATTTCTCATGGAGTGGTGGAGAAGTGATTGGTCCTCTGTGTTGCGGCGGTCTTCTTTTCTTTGGTGTTTTTGTAATTTTTTTTATTCATGCAATTGTATCTGATTTTATTTTATAATCATTATTTGTAATAGTGCAATTTATATTTCGTGTGTCTTAATATGCATTGTAATTATTTTTTTGTGTTGTGGGTGTTCATACCTGAATAAAAATGATTATTATTATTATTCCTCTTTATTAAATATAAACAACATATAAATTTACATTTTTAAATATACATATAAAAAATACATTTAAAAATATAAAAAAATAGTTCCCCACCGGCATCGGGTACAGGGACCAAGCTACCGGTGGTCAGGGCTCCAGAGATAGGAATCTCCTCACAATGCGCGCCGTGCTCAGCAAAACCGCCTTTTGCATCAAGCCCTTGACCCAACTGCCTAACGAGAGCCTCTTAAGATGTTGATCGAGGCTCTTGGCGATCAGACCGTGTGCTGATACGACTATCGGAACAACAATCGCTGAATCTACATCCCACATGTCGACAACCTCGTGAGCCAAGTCCAAATATTTTAATTGTTTATCTTTTTCTGCTTTCACGAGATTCTCGTCATGTGGAACTGTGATATCAACGATTATTGCTAGGCGCTCTGATCGATCTATTACCACTATATCAGGCTTATTGGCCACAATAGTCCTGTCAGTGATAATAGATCGATCCCAATACAATGTGACACGACCATTTTCAAGAACTGGGTCGGGCACATACCTGTAATACGGTACCTCTGAATCAACAAGTTTATATTTTAGTGCAAGTTGCTGATGGACAATCCTGGCCACATATTAATATTATTATTATAAACTAGCGCAAAAACCATTTTAAATATTTTTTTTTTAAATTTATAAAATAGAGTGCAGAAGGTGCCTATGGCGAGACTTGTGTCTGTAGTCTGTGACTCTGTTGCATTAAACACGTCACTAGGTCACGTGGATCGTCTGTTTAAAGTTTGAAGTAAAACAAAAATGACAACGTCACTTAGTTCATTCTACGTACTGTAAAAATATTCATACGATCCAAAAAAATTATAAATTACTAGCTGATGCCCGCGGCTCCGCCCGCGTGGAATGTTATTCCCGGTTCCCGGTCACTTAGGGGTATGAAAAATAGATGTTGGCCGATTCTCAGACCTACTCAATATGCTCACAAAATTTCATGAGAATCGGTCAAGCCGTTTCGGAGGAGTACGGAAACGAAATCGAGAATTTTATATATAAGAAGATTTTGAGAAAACATTTATGTATCATACACATAATCTTGATACGTTTTACACTCTAAATATCGTGCGATATAGATCTTTATTCTATGTGAACTATGTCATCGTTCAAGAGATTTCGCTTTCTAGTAATTTATTAGCGAACGTCTGTAGCAGCGACTGCATGAAATGATAATCTATCTCATTTCATCCTTAAGGATGGAATTTGGTAAACCCATTTCTTATTGAATACCTGCACTTTAAGGCCAGCTACCTCAAAATTTCACGTTTTTCGATATAAAGGTTTCATACATACATACATACATAACATCACGCCTGTCTCCCAACGGGGTAGGCAGAGACTATGACTTTCCACTTGCTACGATTCTGGCAAACAACTTTGGCTTCTTTAACTTTCATAAGTGTCTTCATACATGCTCTTCGGTTAAGGGTACTCTTGACCTGGCCCTTTCTCAGAAGATTATCGATTTGATCGACATGAGTATGCCGAGGTCGACCCCGGTCAGCTGGTTGTTAATGCATCGTTTACGGGCTGGTGCAGCCATACGCAGCTTGATCACCTGCAGGGGTTGCTCCAACTGTCTCGGCGGAGAAACTGATATGCGGTTATGGGATCTTAGCGCTGCCACCTGTAGCGTTAGCATCCTGCGGCCTACAGGGTTTTATGAGATAGTGGAATTATCAAAGGGAAGGACAGGTCACCCGTATTTTTTTAAGTAAGTACCCATTAATAGTGAAGAAGATAATGTGGTTCTTTATGGCACTAAACTCGTAATATTGACTTAGAGAGACATCGTTCTGACCAACTGAACTACTTGAACTGCATGCTTTCTTTAGTCTATTAGTTATTATCTGCTCGTCATTTGCATTTTTAAATTAATGGTCTACACTCACAGAAGCCATCATAATGTCCGATACATATTAAAGTATAATATAAATTAATGGCTAAATTATATATGCAAGTCGGTGGCATATGTCGTGATCGGGTAGCATACTTAAACACTATCACCGCTTCAAGCGCTGACCTTTCTATTTTTTAGCAAAATCAAGATTTCGAAACTCTTCTTTAACTATTAAATTTGGGTACTAATATTTAAATTTGAAGTCTAGCCTTCTAAAAAGACGTTATGTGCTTGTGTAGTGAAAGTGTATATGTTACCAGAACGTGAATGACTATGTTAACTGACTGGACTAGTTAGTGGCTAGTGACCTTTGACATTTGAAGACCGTGGATTCAACTGTCACGCAGGACAAATCTTCTTGTTGTAATGAACACATTGAGCAACGCGACCAGAAGAACAGGAGTAGATATAGCGTGTTTGCGCGATACATATCTGTCTGTCATAATTTTCAAATAAACCACTGCAATATCCCTCCGGCACGTTACGTCTTATTCCCGGAATGTCCAGTCGGTTCGTTACGTCTATTTCCCTAAATGTCCATTTTCCTGATAGTCCATTTCCCTGAATGTCCACTTCCCCGATAGTCCACTTCCCTGAACGTACATTCCCTGATAGTCCGATTCCCTGAACGTCCAAATCCATTTCACATAAGCAATCGGCTGTCACTATGAAACTTCCACAAAACTTTTTAAACTATACACTAATAATTTCAGACACATAATATATTTGTTGTACCATTTGGATATGTATTGACAGAGGGGAAAATATCTGTATGGCGCTTCCCCACTCGATCATAGGTCATGTTTATGAATAAGCACGATAATGGCTATTTTGGTTTAACTTACATTTATTTACGACTTAATCAGTTATTGAGAACTTAGAACTATTAATTATCATATTTTGATAGAACCCACCGTTTTTAATCTGGGCTGAATGGCGCTGTCTAACTTGTCCCAAATTATTTATGACAGTTATATTTTTTGATGTCGACGATTGTTTTATGGCCTCTGTTCCTATTTCCCTGACGGAGAACCTTACGCAAGCGGTGGCAGAAAATAAAGCGAATGGAACCCGTTACGTCATCGACACATTAACCCGTATTATGTAAATTATAGTCTACATTAAAGAACAGCGACCTTCTGATCTAAATAGTAGGTAACTTTCGATACCACAGATAATTTATAGACGCCTAATTTTGAACAGATAGTATGACTCGTATGTAAACAATACTAGCAAAGGCCCGTGATTCCACTCATGTTGTAAATTACAGCGAAAATATTCGACAGGTAACTGCTCTGCCGAAAAAGTACCTCGTATCATGGATTAACAACAGCTTCAATCAAACAATCAATCAAATCAGCCTATATCAGTCCACTGCTGGACTTAGGCCTCTATCAAATTACACCACAACAAACGGTCCTGCGCATTCCGCCTCCAGTCAGTCCCTGCGACCTGTTTCGGGATTAACAGCTTTGGGAAGCAAAATAGCTGAAAGTAGAAAATTAATCAATGAAATCCTTACTGCAACTAAATCATAATTTTTACATGCCAAGATAAGATGAAAAGTGATTTAAGAAAATGAAAAATAAATGGGAAAGTAAACATGCGTTTCACCTCATTAGACTTACCAGAATTTGAATCCCCTTTCATTGTATTGTCATTGGAATCATAAAATTAGAGAGGTTGGGCTAATTATATGCTTTTGATGACAATACAAAAAACTGAAGTATTGAATTTATAAAAAGTACAGGCTAATATAATATTATGTATAGGTACAAACTAAATAGAAGCAAACTTACTAATATTATAAATACTAATATTATAAGGGATATTTTTAAATGCACATCTATATATTTTTTCTGCCCACTAGGTAACTCCACTAATTAACTGAATGCATACCAGAAATCTGAATGCTGTACAAAAAAACCAATTGATTAACTAAACATGTACTTCTTAAAAAACTAAAATTTTACACAAAACGAGATGACCTTTTTTATCGAATTCACATCAAAAATGTGGTTCGTACACCGAAATATGATTTACTAAACAAAAATACGAATTGCTGATCTAAAATACTCACTTGCACTCTAAATTTTACAATCTTATAACGGAATAGGTTAGGTTAGGTTAGTTTTTTATTTTTTTTATTAATAAAATTTAATTTTATAAAGATGACTGATTAAATTGGGTTTTTAATTAGAATAAAAGATGTCCATAAAAGTAAATTAGGCGATGGTTTTCCTTAAAAAAAGGTTTAATAAGTTTGTTGAGCTAAGGGATTTTTAGATATACGATTTTGATGGGAACACCCAAAAATTCCGAAATATGTTTTTCCGAATTTCAATATTCCGATGTTCAAAATTCCGAAGATTATAATTCCTAAGAAACAAAGCTCCGGATATTGAAAAGGACGATATTCATTTATCCGAAAGTCATAAGTACGAATTTTTATTTTTCCTAATTTCATTAGCACGAATAATCAAAAGACCGGACTGTTATTTTTCCGAAAAACATTATTCAGAATTTCAAATATCCGAAAATTCACTGTTAAAGCTTTTTTAATAAAGTACGGTCAAGTCTAACTACCGAAGATATTATTTCCCAGTGAGTGGAAGGCAAACGAAAAAACAAAAAAAATTGCCACGATGGCTAAGGCCGGAGCTCCGGTCCGCTTCGCTTTCGCCTTAGCATTCTAACCTAACCTATTCAAGTCGAGGTGTTAACCATAATAAGTGAATGGTTAACACCCCAACTCAGAGTACCCCGACTCGAAAAATAATATTTTCGGTAGTTAGACTTGACTATACTTTATTAAATAAACGGGTGGAATCGGGAACATACATAATCGTCTTTAATGATAAGTTTTCGGGTTGAAACAGAAACGGGTGGAAACGACATTTATCCTTCGTATTTATGATATTTCGGATTTTTGATAATCGGAGTTCGTATTTATAATATGGCGGATTTTTAATGATTCGGAATTCAACGGTTCGGTTTCTTGAAATTCGGCATTCTGACAGTCGGAATTGTAAACATTCGGAATTTTAAAATTATGACTTTTGATAAAAAGGATTTATGAAACATCGGATTTTTGACTTTCGGGATTTCGAATCATTCGGACTTATGAAATTCGGAATTATGAAATTCGTGATTGTGACTTTCGGAATTAAGTTTTTCGTGTTAATGTAGTGTACCCGATTTAGATAATAGTAATCTTTTCAGTAAAATAGTTCTGCAAATACCATTAAACAGTATATTGAATTGGATTTATTTAGTGTGCATAATTAGTGTGCAAGTCAGTATTTTTGGTTTAACTTTGTAATATTTTGTTCGGAAAAAGGGAATAAACAGATATCGATTTAAATACATGCCATATTATAATACAAAATACTAATATTATAAATGCGAAAGTTTGTGAGTGTGGATGTTTGTTACTCTTTCACGCTCAAACGGCTAAACGGATCTGGCTGAAAGGTACAGATATACATTATAGTCTGGAATAACACTTAGGCTACTTTATATCCCGGGAACAGGTTCCCACGGGAAGCGAGAATTTTTACGCAGGTGAAGCTGCGGGCATCAGCTAGTATTGATATAAAGGAAGGGGCATTCTATTTTTCCATCACCAATATTTCATTCGTTGAATTGCTTTATCTGTAATGATTCAAGTATGTTTCTCAGAAGGAAGTAAGGGGATAGTGTATCTGTTTATTATTAATAGTCATGTATTTCGAGGTATTTTATCTAGAGGCTGATAGCTGATTGCTGAGGAGTAATATACTACAATAATAACAATAAAGTTGTAATGAATCACGGTATAAATATTTTGCTACACTGCACTACTGACTAACAGCCGGAGTAATGTCGTATCTAAACAGATATTCTGTTAGTAAATTCTGTGTAGTAACACCCAGTTTGAATATTTGCCAGCCTGTTGAAATAAGTAGTTGTTCTTAAAACCTAGATGTAACCATGTAAATCAATACATATAATAAAATGGTAACAGGTCGCTGTCTGTACATGGAAGATAAATAAGAAAAAATATTATAGGGGGGCTTTGTGAACGCAATAGAACCCAAAACAATGATTTTTAGAATTTTTGTCTGTTTGTCTGTATGTCTGTATGTCTGTATGTCTGTATATCTGTTTGTCTGTACGGTTGTGCACGCTAATCTCAGTAACCGCTCAACCGATTGCAATGCGGTTTTTTTTATTGTGTTGAGGTTTGCTCCAGTTAACATTTAGCGTTTGTTTTATGTAAATCGGTTTAGAAATAAAAGAGTTATAACACTTTTAAGAATCAGATATTTTGAAAATTTTAATTGTAGGGGTTTCTTTGAATGTGAGTGAACCTAAACTGGCGTGTTGGCTTAATCATAAAAGAGCTTAATGATTAAGACTATTTTTAAACAATTCAGTCCGCGCCGAAGGCGTGGACTGAATTGTTTTAAAATAGACTTAATCATTAAGCTCTTTTATGATTAAGCAAACAGGGCAGTTTCAGACGCTGCTTGATAACTCTGATGAAGAAATACCTTTCCTTTCATACACCTTATGTGACGTAAACGAAGTTGCGGGCTCAGCTAGTAAATAATATGTCGCGTGAAGTCCTGAATTTTATAAGTATGAGTGTAAATTTATAACAGCTATCTAGGTTTTAAGAATTATTAAAAGTTAGGAATGTACTAAAAAAATTATAACGAATATGAAATAAAGGGTTGTCTTATAAAATGCTAATTTGCACTAATAACCATTCTTAATGATGTGCAAATATTAAACTGCACTTTCTAGTGTGGAATATATGAGAATCTTAATGTGATTAGATTCAAATAGATTCTATATTAGCATCTATAATGTTTTGTTAATTAGTAAAATCTTTAAAAACACTTCGGTTTCTTTTTATAATTTTACGTACGGTTTCCAAAAGAAATGGTAGAGACACATTAACCTTGCACTCAAAAGGCATTACCTAAACGTAAGATTTTAAGAAAAAAATAAGAAATAAAGATCTGTTGCCATTTGAACTCAACTCTATAATTGATCTTTTCAGCCCATATTCTTCATGCTGTTATCGTCGAGGGAAGATAAAATGTTTCTTTTGTCATATTGAATTATACAGACGTACAAAGCTTTATTATTAAATAGATACCTAAACAAAAAAATACTTTATTATTGAATTTAGATACACCAAAACTGAGCAGTATGACCTTGTAGTCATAATGTTGAACCTAACTCCAACCCAGTAACATTTAGTTGAGATTCCGGATTATTTCAATGAAGTAAACCTAATTCTAAGTCAATCCCATTCAGATTGAGTTAGTTACAACGTGTACTTTAGATCTTGACAGTTTCTGCATTAAAAACTAAAATCTATACTTATAATAAATCTGTAGAAGTGAAAATTCTGTACATTCAAAATATCAAGAAATAAATAGCAGGGGGTGTTACTAGACCGACACCGAACCCAAAAATGTGATTAAAAAATGTTTTGTCTGTCTGTCTGTCTGTTTGTTCAGGCATCACGCAAAAACTACCGGTTCAATTACGATGAAACTTAGTATAATTATTCTTTAATAGCCTGGGCACCACACTGGGTACTTTTTATCCCGGAAAAGTATATAGAATTCAAACCAAACTTAATTTTGCGGTTCGATCACTAGACCCAAAGTTATTATCAATTATTGCTTAAACGGTTAATGGCACGATGATGAAACTAAGCATGAGCGTTGTTTGTTACAATTTGAAAAAAGTAATTTTAACATTTTTGCAAATTCCACCACCAAAGGTATAAAAAAGGAGGGTAAATTTGTATGGGACAACGTGATTCCTTAGTCCGATCTACTTAAAATTTGTCATATAGCATTATTAACATAATTGATGGAAGACGTGTTTCGTATTTTATTGAAATTTATACTATAACGAGCTAAAAAGGGAATGTAAATTATTTTGGGGCTGATTTTCTCCGGAGTTGATATCAATACTCCTTAAATACTCTTATTTTATACTTAAATTACTTTTTATTCCGACACATAATTTGTGAAAGTTCAATACAATTGACGTTTTCATTTATGTTTTATTTCAAACTTCACTACATGATTTTACTACATAGCCATAAAGTTAAATAAAAAGTGCTATTTTGGTATAATATTAACCAAATATGCTTTATGGAAGTATTATTGCTAATTCATTAAAATTTTGTGTGACAAAAATACATTTGAGAAAAAAAGAAGAAACTTCTAAGATGGCTAGCCAGAAAAAATGAAAGACCACGCTTCAGGTATTATTCACTGGTCAATAAATTAACACCGCATGTTACCATCTACGCTCAATCCTTACTACAAAGATTGTCGGCAGCCTTAAGCGACTGGTCATGGAAGGCATGAACTTTATTCTACAAATAGTGCCGCCTGCATTCTGTCAGGAAACAGACTCACTAAGTCTTTGTAAAATACGGGAATGGCCTCTACGTAGACTACAGTCATTCGACAAGACTGAAAAGAGCCATTACAATGAACATGAACGCTCAGCTGATGAAATTTACATTGTTATTACGCAGTGGCGGATTTACAAATTTGCCGCTAGTAGGCCATTCATTTTTTGCCGCCCCTACTGACTTTTTAAATTCAGTACGTTAGTTTAATCCCGTTATTTATAGAATGATTGTGAACTTAGTGATATTTCTGTCAGTTCCTAGATTATTTTTGCAACCCGCTATGTACTGAAGAGTTTAATGTTGACCTAACAAGTTTATTTGACAGGCAAAACAAAAAACCCCCGACTTTAAAGCGTAAAATCTCTGTAACTTTTAAACGGCTCAATCGATTTTCATCAAACATGTCTAAGAACACTCGCCCGTAGAACACCTGTAATACAAAAAAAAACTAAATTGAAATCGGTTCATTCCTTCGGGTGCTACGATGCCACAGACAGACAGATACGTCAAACTTATAACACCCCTCTTTTTGCGTCGGGGGTTAAAAACAGCAGCATGTACATACATCAACACCGTCTAGGGATATTTTTTAAAAAGTTCTACATCTCAAAAAATACTGGCCTATTTTAAAAACTTTTGATTGAATCTTATTTTGTAGGTATATTTGAATGATTCCAAATTTGAAATTAAAAAAAAGAAATTGATGATTTGCGCGGCATTAGTATAGCGAAGTTCAAAATTTTAATTTTACCGACGATAGTTAATTGGTATTTGTTTTGTCTAGTTGAAGTTTTAAAGCTAGTTATTGATTAATTACGAATTTATTTCATTGTGTAAGTCATGCAGCGACGCCATTTAACTAGTGAAGAAATGCTAAGGGCAGTAGGCATGCTCCAAGCTGGGGCTACTCAGCGGAGTATTGCTGAGGAGATTGGAACCAGGCAAAACGTTATTTCAAGATTGTGGTCACGTTATCGTGCAACCGGGGAAGTGTCTGAAAGACACCGTGGCGGGAGACGCATAACCACCCAACGACAAGACCGATTTTTACAAGTTGCCACGTGAATGCAGTCAAACGTTACAGCCGTGCAGTTGGTTCAACGGCTCCAGTCAGAACACCAATTGCTTGTCAGTGACCAAACTATGAGGAGGAGACTGCATGAAGCTAACCTTCATGCTCGCAGGCCACTGCGTACTCCAGCACTACGCAGAGGAAATCGTGGACGAAGATTAGAGTGGGCTCGTGAACATTTGCTTTGGGAAGATAACCAGTGGTCTGTAGTACTTTTTACCGATGAGTCCCGATTCGGTTTTCATCCCGATTCACGAAGAGTACGCGTTTGGCGAGTTCCTGGTCGTGAGAGTCGTCTGCAACACCCCCAGGTAGTCCATCCATACAAGGGCGGGACAACTATGGTTTGGACGGGAATTCGTTTTGGTGAAAGAACGGACCTCGTTTGGATTAGAAACACCGTGACCGCTGAAAAATACCGCGACCAGGTGCTTGTACCCATTGTCTACCCTCATCGACTTCAAATAGGTCAAGAATTTACTCTCATGCTTGACAACGCCCGTCCACACACAGCGCGAGCGGTGACCAGCTGGCTGCAAGACCATGACGTGTCGGTTTTACCCTGGCCGTCGCAATCACCTGATTTAAACCCCATCGAGCATGCGTGGGACATGCTCCAAAGAAGGGCTTAAGTATAAGAATTTTCCTGTAGACATTGCGACTGAAGAGTAACTTTTTTTGCATCTTAGCAGAACTTGGGACAATATCCCGCAGCGAGACTTTGATAATTTAATTCAAAGCACGAATAACCGTTGCAGGACCGTGGTTAACGTCATGGGTGGTTTTACTGACTACTGATTTTTCCTATCAGTGCAAAAAATTGAAAAGAAATTACTTATTTTTATTTTTTCGTAAATGACACATTCATTTTTAGTTGCACCGTTTTTTTACTTTTTGTTTTCATTTTAATAAAATTTTATATAAGTCGAAAATATATTTTTATTTTATTTTAAAATATAGTCTGAAAAATGTGCTTCCTAAGAATATAACATTGTTGCATATTATTCCTAACAGATTTTCTGAAAATTGAGAAAACGTGAAATATCCCTAGACGGTGTTGATGTGTGTACTAATCATAAAGATCGTGTGTTACGAGTTTTTTTATTTTATTTTTATTGAAACGCTGTTGGAATATTTTAAAATTCATGATCACATAAGTACCTAAGGATATATTACAGTGCGTTTATTAATCGTTTATTTATATATACAGTAGACCCGCGGTAATCCGGCCCCCGGCTAATCCGGCACCCCCTGTAATCCGACAGGACCTAATAGTAGGTACCTACCCATTTTTTGACGATCGTCACATTATCGCTAATGTAAACAATGCAATATCGAGCGGGTTTATAACTAAAATAATATTTTTTAGATCGCTGCAATCAGAATTATTTTATAACGTAAAAGTTATTAAATATTTTTTTCTTGTTTATTTAACTAAATTCGACATCTGTAGAATTTGTAGGTAGGTACTTCAGCGACAATAACACATGGAATCTCATTTTTGGATCTGAAATTTGTCGGATTACAAGGTACTTACTCTTATGTAAAAATGCCGAACTATAGGTGGTCTTGGTGAGCACTCTATAATCCGACAAATTGGATATTCCGACACTGCCCTGCAAAACGTTTGTCCGATTACCGCGGGTCTACTGTACCTATATGGATTGTGTAGGTACACGTATAATTATAAAAAAAAATCTGTACAAAAAAAAAATTTGCTAAATTTGCCGCCCCTCTAAATCTGCCGCCATAGGCACCGGCCTACTTGGCCTATTGGTAAATCCGCCACTGTTATTACGTTACCAGGTCTTGGTTTGACCATCTGTATTAGGAGGACAAAGCCTACAGTAGTTCGGTTTGTCCAAACGTCGTAGGCTGGGACTACCTGAAGAAGGAACTAAGTTACGATGTCGATTGCTTAGAAGAGAAGTTGTGTCAAGTAGTAGTTTAGCCATTGAATTAAGAAATGTATTTAATAAATAAATTTACTTAGCTCATATTATTATGCATTATGAATTTGTTAATCAGAAATCTATCTAACTAGGTAATATTATAAATGCGAATGTTTGTGAGTGTGGATGTTTGTTACTCTTTCACGCTGTAACGGCTGAACGGATCTGGTGGTGCCTACAGAGATATGTTATAGTCTAGGAGCAAAATATCACGCAGGCGAAGGTGCGGGCATCAGCTAGTTGATAATATTTGTAACATGTTCAGAAAAGTAACATTAAAATATTTTTTATTAAGGTGCGATACTATTTCCAAAAGTAGGCCAGGGTCTATATTTTAGGGGACATTTGTAGTTGACGTTGTAGCTAACTGGACAAGATATTTATATTTGAATGGAAATATAATAAATTATGTGTTTCAATATTAGATCTGAGTCATGTTTACAACAAGGAACGACGCGGCGAGACGGCGTCGCTAAGACTCGATTTTAGTAGTTCGACGCTGTATCTTTTTCGATTAAATTCAGTACATCTTCGTTTGATTAGTGTATGTGTTTAAATTTAATATGAATGTTATAGAACAATCCTTCGTGGTCCTATACACTGATATAGAAAAAACCAAACTCTACATATTACCTACCTATATGATGTGACTACTCGTATATTGTATCTTTAAATAATAAACAAAGTCATAACCTTTTTTAACTAGTAAAGTGTGATAAAGCTTTGCGAAGTAAGGTATTTATCAGCTTATTATTTTTGGTTGTTAAAATCTGAGTTATTCTTATTATATTCCAGGTTTTTCGAAAGTAGATTTTGAATAAATTTAATTCCAAATTAATTTTTTTAGTCACCATGCAAAAATACAACACGTAGGTGTAGGTATACTAGATGACGCATGTATTCCATTTCACAAAGGAATTGATAAAAATCAATTTAATCAATCACTGATAATCATGTCAATAGTGATAATAAATGATTGATTATTAGATATTTCATTATCATGGGTGTGGATCCTATCGATCAAACTATTATCTTATAATATTCTAAAATAGCATGGTAAAGATTAATTTAGGTACTCGAGTTAGAAAGTACTATTTATTTTTATTTTTAGGGAACACAGTTCCTGAAAAAGGAAGACGGAATATTCCGACACACATACATACATACATACAAGTTTGTATGTATGTGTGTCGGAGGAAGACGGAATATTCCGACACACCTACGTAAGAAATAAGGAACGTTAGTCTTACAGAATAATTTTATGTCCACGAAGTAAATAAATATAAAAAAATATGTATAAATATTTTATTTAAAACAATCAAAATTACAAGCAACCATTGGAGCCGTGAACATTACTCTGCGAATGCAGTACGTAAGCAGGCATGGGTGTAAAATAATAAAATTCCAAGTTTAAAACAGATGGTTTTCAACTATCTTCGGACAGACTATAATCATTTTATGATCAAAAGTTTAATGACCCAGTTCTGTATGTTATTTCTGACGTTGCAATTGAAATCGATTGATTGTTTACATGTAGATATATATTAAACATGAAATATAAAACGGAATGGAATTGGGTTATCTTTGATTGATAGGTACTTAAAGAGCCATGGTGTATTATTATTTTAAATCGTATAATCATTGTAGGCTGGAACTGGATGCGGAAAGCGCAGGACCCTTGTGGCGTAAATTGGGAGAGGAATAAGACCAGAAATGGACTTCCATAAGCCGATGTGATTGATTGATTGTATAATATTCTCATTACCCTTTATTTATGATGAACGTTTTGAAAGCAAAGTACTTAATTCTGTGGTTATAATTAGAAAATTGGTTACTTGATTTACGGGCGTTCTTCGTTGATGTCTATTATGGGAGGGTCTCGTACTAACAAAAGACACAATTTCATTTTCTTAGCGTTTGTCATCTTTTTCTTCTCACACTCATCTTTATTATTCCTACATATTTTCTGATCTTCTCTACCTACCCTAGTGATGTTAGCTTTATGACTAGGGTTGACAATATGACATGAAACTTACCGCTGACCTTGTGCACCTTGATTGTATAAATCTATACTAATATTATAAAGAGGAAAGATTTGTTTTTTTGTTTGTTTGTTTGTTTGCAACGAATAGGCTCCGGAACTACAGGTCCGATTTGAAAAATTCTTTCACTGTTGGGAAGCTACACTCTTTGCGGGTAACATAGGCTATATTTTATTCCCGTATTCCCACGGGAACGGGAACTACGCGGGTGAAACCGCGTGACGTCCACTAGTCAATAATATTTATCTACCAAAAGTCCAATATAGGCTTCACTGATATTTTTATCCAAAAGTCTATCTTTAAACGTTTTCCCTTCACTACCTACTTTACGTTGTAGTAACTATTTTAACCAAATACACGTAGATAATCATTTACATGGTGAGTGTGAAGTCGTAAAATTGTAAGCTCGGCTTTGTTATGCTGTCCTTTGACAATTTAACATGCAAAGTATGCTAAGCTGATTTTGTAATGGCAATGTGTCAAATATATTAGTATTATAGGTACAACTTGTTTTAAACGATTTGGTACTTTCAAAATTAGTGCTTGCAGTTATAGCAGTACTAGCATTGTTCGAAATAATTTAATAATTGTTCTGCAAAATGAAAGTAGGATATTTAAGTAGGTATAGGTAAATATTGCCCGTACTTATGCCATGTTGAGGAATTAGAGTACAGAAGCTACCATGCCAACTCATCTTGTGGACGTCATAAAAGGCGACTAAGGGACGTTTGCAAAAATAATCATACAGCACGGTATTATCTTACTTCTTACTAATATTATAAATGCGAAAGTTTGTGAGTGTGAATGTTTGTTAATCTTTCACGCTCAAACCGCTGAACGGATCGGGCTAAAATTTGGTACAGAAATTCATTATAGTCTGGAATAATACATAGGTTACTTTTTATCCCGGGAATAAGTTCCCGCGGGAACAAATTATACGCGGGCGAAGCTGCGGGCACCAGCTAGTAGTATAATAATTAGAAAAATACAATGCAAAAAGGGATTGTATGGCGATTTTTGGGGAAAGCCTGCTTTGCCATATCGGTTGCATATCGGTTGATGATTATAAAAGTAATAGTACTACGATATGATATGAAGCCCTAATTTGACTAAGAATCTAGTAGTAAAGCTATCACTATGCAACTTACACAAAACAATTAAAACAATACACTCATAATTTCAGACACACATATTATTTGTTATTACACTTTAGTAGTGTATTGACAAAGGGAAAGTCTCTGTATGGTGCCTCCCCTCACGATCAAAGTCATAGGTCGTATTGGTCCATGAGTAGTAGTAATCTCACAAGTAAACAACATAAGACAAGTTAAGCTTTTAACAAACAAAAAGCATTTATAGGTATCTCCATGAACCTACTTTCGCGATGACATAACCTCTCACACGAAGTTCAGTAAATGGCCTTTGAAGTTCGATGTTGACCCACTGATGTTTAATAACAATAATAATAATTTTACAACCCACTTTACTTAAGTAACGTTACGTAACCTTAGTTGAACGTGTTCATTCGATGTTACTTATGTTTTTCAGGGTTCCGTACCGAAAGAGTAAAAACGCGAGCCCATTAGTGAGGCTTCGTTGTCCGTCTGTTTTTCTGTGTGTCTGTGACCAGGCCGTTATTAAAATTATCACAGAAGATTATTTATGTAAGTGGACAGGCAACCCGAGGTCGACCTCGCAGAACATACACCAAACAAATAAGTGATGTATTGCAAAAAGGGCAAGTCAAAAGCACTCGAAACCAGCGGGCTTGCATGAAAGGTTTAATGAATGTAGAGAAAGCTAGTGAAGTATGTAAGGACAGAAGCAAATGGCAGGCTGTTGTCTCTGCCTACCCCGGAGGGACAAAGGCGTGAGTATTTGTGTGTATGTATGTACATATTTCTATTGCCGCTTTATCAACAATTACTAAATCCAAAATGAACTTATCCTGAACAAACGTGTTTTTTTTTGCAGAATGAGAACCGTGATTTTTTTGGTACGGAATCTTATGTGAGCAAGTCCGACGCGCACTTGGCCTATTTTTATTTGTATAATGTGCAAGATTGAGATAAATGCTATCTTTTTAAGGGGCAAGAGTGAATAACCGGAACAATGTTATATGTTTGTACCATTTGAGGTCGCGCCCTTTGAGGTCGTGTAATCAAAAGGGCTCGCAATTTTTCTGGAGAGATTTTTAAGATGCTACTCGTTATCAGAAGTCTGGTTCCTTTTCCACAGTGTATTGACCTACCAGTCCTTTGACTCTAAATAATATAGTAACGTTACGAAATTCTTGTACATGTTTTTCTGGGATACCTTTTTGTCTTACCTTGTTTCTGTAACATTTTGTAATGCTGCCCCCTCACCCCATAAATGGGCTATCGAGCTCTTAAAGAATTTTAGAATTCCATCTAGTATTTCTTGGGATAATCGTATTTAAACTAACATATGAACAAACAAACTATTCAAGTATATAAAATTACTATAGATATAGATATCTGAGTAAACACTTGAGGAATTTAATCTTATTTATTTCTGTTTTTGGCAATGATTGATTGCAAATCGCGGTTCTTTTATACTATCTCATAGTGATAAGGATTATGTATCTATAAAGAGTATGATTAAGTAGCAAGTGAGGCTTCGGGTTTGAACTCCGGGGAAGAACAAAAATGCCTGTGATTCACAAATGCTTGTAAAATCACTGAAGTACCTACTTTTGTTCTGTAAACTATCGCTGCAGTAAGCAACTTTAGCTATGGCCGGTTTTTGACTGGGTGAACACCACGTGACCACATTGTATATGCGCGTGTGTTGTCGACAGGCAGACAGAGGTCATCATGATAAAATAAAGAAAGTCTCAATAAAAAATTAAGGAGTATCCTTGTGGACAATACACCTAAAAGTACATTTGCACATAAATAAACTATTAATGTTGTCACTTTGAAACGTTGCCACGTTAATGATGAAATTTTCCTTTACACGTTAGATAAATTCAAGTGAGAAGTGAGATCTAAACAAACTGCTGCAAAAACCCGGATATCAGAAAGTGATTCAGTAACTGACTGTAAGATAGATAGATGTTAAATAAGGAAATGTTAAACTTCCGTTCCTTTTAATAGTGTTGCTTTTTTACCACAGATCTAATAACACTATTAGTTCGTTACATTTACACTATAGTAATATGTCTTATGTTGTTTAATGAGACCTCATTGTGGTTGTCTAAATAACTATAAATTATTATCACAAAAAGTAGAGGCGTAAGTATCCAATGAAAGATCGATAAAAACCAAATTCAAATCTTTAATGATGGACTTTTTGTGCAAGATATGTATTTTTCCATATGGCCACTATTATTTCAACAAAATCTGTGTAAAGAGGTTGCTTCTTGTTTATAATTGAGAAATTGGGAATCTCCGTCCGTGATTCATCAATTTGTGTAAATAGTACGGAGAATTGTTTTCGGCCAAAGGTTGTTTGATAAAATTATGTTTACAGGTAATGTTTCGTAAAAATAACAGAATGAGCCATGCAATAGGTTTGTTTATGCACACGTCAACGTATTTAACTCGACAGTTTGATTTATAAATTTATAATAAAATACATATGTATACCTATTAAAGTTACGAATGGATAAATCTAGTAATGCACCCGAGGTGTGGCAACGTCCCTCCCTAACTTGAACTTTTGAGTTGCCACTGATTTTCTGGTTAATGACAATGTCTTCTAAACAAGTCATGAGTGTGAGTGTGTGTGCGTGTGTGTGAGACTTTGGATAAATAGTTGTGTGATCTATCCGATCTCATTACATAGGTTGGCATAGAGTTATATTATTAGAACTTTTCTTCTCTATGCTATGATTTCGGCCTTGGTTGGGCCCCTATGATCTTTGTAGACCTATCGCACCCGTTTGCTGTGAACTGTTTGTGACTGGAACTATAACTTTTAATATAATTTGTCTCATTGTTTCAGGTACTGGCACATTCGGTCGCGTTTGCCTGTGTCGAGACAAAGCCGCTGATGAATATCTGGCGATGAAGATACTGTCCATGGCTGATGTCATACGCCTCAAGCAGGTCGACCACGTGATGAATGAGAAAAATATCCTAGCGGAAATCAATCACCCTTTTATAGTTAACTTGTAAGTACACATTAGCTACTCTCGATCTACCCCCCAGGCGAGGCCGCAGTGGTAACCGTAGGTCTGTTGGGGGTCCTGGGACATCCTTCCGAGGGCTTACCCGGGGCTCCCGACCGTAGGGTGTTGGGCGTTACGTGAGGTTTTTTAATCGGTAGGAGTTCGGCATAGCATCCATGAAGGATTTTCCCTTACGATAAAAAAAAGCTACTCTTCATCAATTCTTTTCTCAAAAGATTATCAATTTCCTGCTGTGAAAAAATATTCTGTGATAAAAAAATATTTGGAAATAACGACCACAGGCAACTCAAATGACACTTACTTTGAAAGAATACAGTGGTTGTAGCAAAAATTGCTGTTGTTGTATTTTAAAAGAGACATCTTTCCGAGGGCTTGACCAGGACTCACGGCAGTTGGCAATTGAAGGGAATGGTGTCGTTTTAGTCTGTAGGAGTAAGGCATAGCATCCATGAGGATTTCCACACGTCAAAAGGGTATACTGTTATAGTAGTTAAATCATAAGTAATGTAACTAAGAGTGTAACGCTTCACTCAATTTAAATCTAACGTTAAAAATATGTAAATGTACAAGAAGATTATATCGTTACTATAGTTACGCGCTGACCGAGATTTAAAATTTAATGAGTGTGGTTTCTCTATCATTTCATTACACGACACAGACAAGATTCATGCCGAGATGACCACAAAGTTCAAAAGACCGCAAATGTGGTCAGAACACCAACAGCCATTAAAACAGTGCGGGCGTTAATGTAATGAAATAGACTATGACTTGAGAAAATAATGAACTCGTAAGTTTATTTAATAAACACACTTTCGCCCATGCTTGAGCCACGAAGAGACCATAATACAAATTATTACCATTACTGGTTCAACTAAATCTGCTTATTGCAGTCTACCGATGGATGAAGACAGCTCTTCATCGTTTTGGGAAGGTGATTTAGGTACCTACCAGACATGTAAAAATATAATTCCAGCTAACTCTGTCCATTAGTCAGTAGGTGCACCATTTGCGGGCGAATATGTTGAAAATGTTGAAAATATCATTGATTTTCCTAAACAATACATACAGACATAGTAGATAAACAAACATATAATGCGGCCAAAATTGAAACTCGATAAATTATACAGGTGCTTTTTTATCACTTTGCAAATATTGGTCTTTAAAAACAATAATGAATCTTTTTCGGTTAATGTGAGTGGCAAGTGTTTTCAATGTCAATGTTTTTAATTGTTAATGCGTAATGGCCATTAGGCACATCGTTGAAGCTGCCAAACAATACAAAAGTACAGTAATTATACATTTTTCTGAAACAGTCGGGGGACACTTGATGGCGGAAATTCGCAACCAACGAACTTTAAGCGTTGATGGAAATTTACTGGTGAAAATGTCATTAGTTTCATATTTAGAAACGGTAAAATATTAAACAACATAACTTTTGCCAGTAAATATTCTTCTATTCTTTTAATTTGTGTATTATCAGGCGTTTGCATATAAGCTATATATTAATATTAACAGACACAGTTGTAATCGATCATCCCCAAGAATGAAGGGAATGATGTGCTTTCAAAGAAAAAGGCACAACTCATCTTCAGTCAAGTCCGAAGTTGACTTGTGAGTTTTTATTTTTTGATTTGACAGTTCTGGCGTCACTCGTATACTTCACAAGTATAAAACGAGCTTCTGACTAAAGCTCACCCGTATTTGTTTCCAATACGTGAGTATGTAAATGTCGCAATGTATAATTACTTCTGTCCTTTAGCAGCAACATGTAGTGCAATTAATATTCTTGGTACATATCCAAAACGTCTAGACAGATGCGATGTATCTAAAGGGTAGTATTAATATTTTCTTAGGATCATAACAACGATGTTTACCATTGAAGCACAGTTGGGCGTTTAATTAAACGTCCATGTGCATACACGTGACGCAAGTCTACGTCAACTGTATGGGGGTGTAGAAAGTCGGCGATTGGCCAAATTTATTAATTACCTACTTTGTTTTTTGTCTCGAGATGTTTACGTACATATTAGCGCCATATCATGCTTGCGATTTCTATGATGGTCCTTACTAAAGCCACTTTCCTTGTAATTGTGAAATATTTTCTTTTAAAGAACTATCATACATCTATTTCTTGTGCACCATTTTTATATTGTACACACTTACCTACTTTAAACTTTACATCAGCGACGGCATGTCGTGTATACTACCGCTGCAACACTAAGGTATCTTTTTAAATTATAATTTATGCCAAGCTTTACAGTGGGTTATGTAGCTATGTTTTATTATATCAATCTTCGTGATCGTTGGACGTCATACTAACTTTAGTTGTTACTGTCAAAGGAGCACCACATAGGTATTTTGATCCTAAAATATTCGATAATAATCTTACATTGCAATTTATCGCGTACGAGTATTGTGTTAGTGCCAAGTGCGAGTATGGCAAGGCGACAAATAATAACAAACGCGTGCCGCTATTGTTGACGATAATGGGCGCGAGAATATACATGCACTGAGATATGACTGCCACCGAACATAATAAAGCCTGTCAGTTTTACAATATATCGACGAACAAAACAGATTGGTGTATTAACTAAATTTGTACTACATTGAATCTGATCTCTTAACGGTTTTCACCAGATGAACTGCAGCGAACAGGGGTATAGTCTATTCTTAGTATAAAACTACTTTGGATGTCTACCGTATTCAAAACTGGAAAATACCTTTCAATACTTCTTTTGAAGAACCCTATTCTGTAGACGTTCGAGAAAACATGGAGAATCGAAGCGTTCCTACGCGGAAAGCAACAGTGGACTTTAACATCCTCAGAGTACAAACTTTCGTACAAATGATAGAACACACATGAGGAGGCGAATCTCTTTTGTCGACTCCACTTCTTCTTAGTTGGTCAGCCATTATTGTAATTTGTCATTTGAGAGTTAATCAGGTTATATTTGCTACTCTCTATGACGTACCTGTTCTAGCTGATGATAACGGTACTGATATGTTACAGACGGTGGTGGACGCACGATGACTCCTGTATCTACATGCTCTTCGACTACGTGTGTGGTGGAGAACTCTTCTCGTACCTGAGAAATGCTGGCAGATTTAGCAACAGCATCGGTAAGATCACTATTCTATTCTTCCATCATTCCAGCATTTCATTAACTTTGAGCAATATTCCGGCAAAAAAATATCTCAAAGCATTACCGATTAACAGAATAAAGAGAGGATTGCGTAGAACATAAGTAGCAGCAATATGCAGAAGGTCTTTAGATTCAGATTGAGTTTCCACCAGTTCTTGGCGCAAGAACACGGTCATTATTTAATAGGGTAAAACCCATACTGATAACGATGTAGGGTAATCGAACGAAAAACCCAGGATGAGAATTCGATGTGTCGGTTGTTTTGTGTATCAAGAAGTACTTTTAAAAGACTATGAGCATATAATTAAAATGTATTGATTATATTCAGCACTCTGGAATTGGACACAAATTAATTTCATCAGTTTATTTTATAGTAATAAGTGAGATAAATTTAAACATTCTACTTTGATAGCGATATTAATCTACTCATTATGATCTAGATCCTACTAATATTATGAATGTGAAAGTTTGTGAAGATGTTTGGATGTTTAGATGTTTGGATGTTTGTTACTCAATCACGCTCTAACGGCTGAACGGATTGGGCTGAAATTTAGTGCAGAGATAGCTTTTCATTCCCGGAATATGTTCCCACGGGAAGCGGGAACGGGTACCAATTTTCACGCGGGCGAAGCCGCGAGCATCATCTAGTACATAATACACTCGAGAGCAATGAATCCGGGTCACTTAAAGAATGTTAAAAATCTCGGAAACTAAAAATGATAGGTTAATGCAATAAATTGTATTTAATAGACAATGTAATACTCCTTAAATGAAAGTAAAAAAAATATGAGTCACCATACATTTTATTAACACAAAATTACATAAAGAAAAAACTGCCGATCTCTCCTTAAAACAAAAATAGGAAACATGAAATTTTTGAACTTTATTACGATTTTCTTGAATTTTAATACTTCGTATTGCCTCCTCGTGCTTCCATTACTGCGTTTACGCGGTTTGGCATGCTGTACACCAAGTTCCTTATACGATTTTGGGGAATATTCTCCCATTCCTCTGTGAGAGCAATTTTGAGCTCACGAAGCGTGATTGGGGGAGGGTTTCGTTGTTTTACGCATCTGCCTAGCTCGTCCCAAGCATGCTCGATCGGGTTGATATCCGGGCTGCGCGCTGGCCACTCCATACGAGTAATGTTCATCTCTTGAAGGTAGTCATTCACAATCCTACCTGTATGAGGTCGGGCATTGTCATGCATAAATATAGCATCCTCACCTAAATTGACCATAAATGGACCAACGTGATCATTGAGGATTTCTTCCACATATCTTACGCTAGTTAAAGAGCCGTTTTCTATGATCACCAGCTCTGTGCGACTTTCAGAAGAAATTCCGGGCCACACAAGTACAGACCCACCACCGTAGGCTACTTTTTCTTCGATGCATGCTTGCTTGAATCTTTCCCCTGGTCTTCGATACACTCTGTGTCTTCCATCGTGCTTGTAGAGCATAAATTTTGATTCGTCGGAGAACATAACTTTTGACCAATCTTCAATACTCCAATTTACGTGGCTCTGGGCATACCTTAGTCTCGAAATACGATGCCCACGCTCCAGTTTAGGGCCGTTTGCAGGTCTAAGGGGTTTTAAGTTAGATTCAGCAAGCCGACGTCTTACTGTCCATGCACTTGGGTTACTTCCTCCGAGGCGTCGAAACTGATTGGTGAGTTCAGTTCCTGTGAGAAAGCGATTTCGAAGCATGGTGTTCACCAAGTATCGGTCTTCTCGTGCTGTGGTACACCTGGTTCTGCCCGTTCCTGGTCTGCGTAGGTTAGAACCAGTTTCTTCGTAACGTCGGAGAACTCTTTGTACTGTTGACAGCGACACACCGACAGTCCTGGCTGTATCGCGCTGACTCCGACCGGTTTCCAGCATTGTAAGTATTCTGGTGCATTCTTCAGGCGTAAGCGACATAATTTCAGCTTGATTAATGAATATAGAGCACTATCAACATGGTTTATGTACCCACATAAATGACAGATTACAAACAAAAGCAACACCAAATGCTGTAATTTCGTAGTTCCATCTTCGAAAGTGGCCCTTTTTCAAATTTGATTTTTTTATGATATAACTTTACAATAACTAAGAAGTTTTAATACCTTCATTTAAGGAGTATTACATTGTCTATTAAATACAATTTATTGCATTAACCTAGCATTTTTAGTTTCCGAGATTTTTAGGATTCTTTAAGTGACCCGGATTCATTGCTCTCGAGTGTATATCTAACCTACAATACGAAATGGTAAACATTTGTAGAACACTCAAAGCCTTTTCTATTAACGAATGGTATTACAAATACTGAAACGATTACAAAGATTCCAAAACCGTTAATAGTTCAACACGTCCAGTTACGCAAGGCTGGATTCTCAAAGTAAGGTTACCAGACTAAAATAGTAACAAACATACGACAATAGCCAGAAGTGTTTGTGTCCTCCACCTTGCTGACTAGATTGGTAAACAGTAAGAAGTTTGGTTATTAATCGGTGTTAATAAATAAACTGGAGCGTAACAAATAAATATTCCTTGGAAGGGTGCCAACACAACGCAAGTAATCGTACTGTGCCGTACGAATTGTGCGCACGATGCTCTACAACCGACCACAATGTCCAGTTTCAAAAGAGTTTTCTATAGCCACTACAGATTTTACAGCGAATTTTAATCTTATTTTCATTAACGTAAAGCGTAATATAGAATGTATAGATACGACGTTTGTTGCATTTCCAAAATTAATTTGACAATCGAAGAAATTATCGTTTACAGAAGCTGTTCCGACAAAGAAAAATGCGATTGATGTTTTTTTGACGGTGCTAGCAAAATAAGCCAGTTATATGAACTGTTACTACAAAATAATATAATACTTTTGGTACGTTAATATGCTTTATTTTCAGAATTGTAAAATTCATTAGCACAAGTTGGCTATTGGCTAGGTTTGATTTTATCTCATGTTTTGCACACTGCACGAATGTTGGACTACGAAAGGAGATGTCTAGTTTTTGTATAGTTTTGGCAGGCACCGTGGGTTGTAACGGTCCTTTTCCTATCAGTAACTGTTGAAGAATTATTAACACGATGATGTCAACTGACATGTATAACTCCAACTGTATTTGTTTGAAATGGCGTTTGTTTGCTCTATATTTAGCCATTGCTATGTCTATGCTAGTATAAACATCAAAAATATCTGTATTGCTTTTCATTAAAAGTCTGTCCAAAAGACCATTATGGTGCTCTGAAAATTATACAATTCCATTATGGTAAAATCTTTAACTTGGAAATACGTATCATGAATTATATTATGATCATCAATTAACCCTTTCGCCTATCCGATAACGGTATGTATATATGAAATTATACAAGGCAAATGACCGATTCGTATTTGTGGAGAAAAGACAAGACAAAAATACTTCATGTGGGTTCAGTGACGTATATGAGAGGGGCTGGCGAGCTTGTGTAATACTACTTATATTCAGTATCGTGTGTTTTTTAATGTTTTCCACTCATTTTTCATTGGTAGCCGTCAGGAGAGCTGTAGGTATACCGGGTTGGCAATAAAAATGTCTGCGCTATATCGTGGCTGGCGATTACGGTTCAGCTAGACATTATGACGCCCGCGCCACCGTGTATCGCTATAGATACAACGTGGTACAACGCTCTGCCGGTCGTGCGGTTGCACGTGCAATTGTACACGCTTGTAATGACCTGGATTCACGGACTGGATTCATGGGCGTATTAAATAATTCAGTAACTATTATTAGAATGATAATTTGAAATTCTAACGCGGGAAAATTATGATAGCACAATGCTTTGTGAAATTTGGCGTTTATTCTTTTTTGCATTAATGTGCCAGCGGGAAATAATGAAATAGATCATAACTTCTCCAGAAAAAAGGATCCTCTATTGAACACCCGTTGCAACCAGATTACTGACTATATGAAAAACATTTTCTTTAATTAAACTATCTTTTGCTGACCTAAAATTTTTTGCTAAGGTATAAAATTAAAAAGTCATGACAAGAGGGTGAGTGCATATACCTTAAAATTGTTGATTCTTGTTGTTCACTTTCGTGGACAACTGATATTTTTTGGCCAATATAATAATTTACTTGGACTAAGAAAAAAATGTACCTACACAAACAACATCGTACAAACGTACAATCTTTTTCTTGAATTAATTTTAAAAAGCAAACCAGTTCCTGAAATCCTCAAATTTTTCTTAAAAAATGTTATGATGCATGATGATTATTTTTGAAAAACAAAGCGGGGGCAAAGAAGTCGACCAAATAAGAACTGTGACAGCAAAGAGATACATGTCTGTGTAATTTGCTTTTCAAAAGAAGTTCTGTTTATCACTTTATCTGGCTAAGTGGCCCCGATCGGGTAAAGAAAACAAATTGAAAAGTTGCGTCGTACATTTTGTACCATAATATTTTCAAGTGACGTGCGTAAATCTGGAACACTGCCTGACTTTGTGATTTTGATTTTAGAGGAAATGCTTAAAATATAGTAGACACACCCTACTATATTTTAAACCATTTTGTGATTAATATTATTATGACAGTGGAAAAAAACCGAAATAAATCAGTAAAATTTACGGAAGAGAATAGATGTGGAAAATTTGGAAAGGCTACGCCCAGCATCACTGCTGGGCGTAGCCTTTAGAGTGATTGCAATTGTACCGAAGCGCTCGTGGCCCCGCGGACTCAGTGTTCTGTAAACGATTACTGCAGTAAGCAACATTTACTATGGCCGGTCCTTGGATGGGTGACCACTTTGTGACATTTATTTGAGCGTTTCCGTGCCGCACGTTAAGCCGTTGGTTCCAGTTGCCAGTAAAATGGCAGTCGTCAAGCCAGGTTGAAGGCCTATAAGGGGCGTCTTGAAAAATTTCAACAACAGGCAGTCACTATCCATATCAACACGGCAATACTGCTCATAACCTATTACGTGGGACCAAATGTTAAAGGTGAACTGTAGGCATATAATATTCCTCTGCCTACCCCTTCGGGGATAAAGGCGTAACTATATATATGTATGAAATTGTATAAAGTTGGCACCATAGAAGATATTTGATCTATGATTGGCACATACACCATTTGGCGTGTGCGACTATTGAACTTAGAGGCCTTGAATTCAAATCGCATGCACAAAATTTTATAGGATTTTCTTTAAAGAAATATCAAGCAATATATTTCATTCAGGACAAAGTGACATGGTAGACGGTAACACGCAAATGAAAACGATTATTATACGGAATTGAAAAAAATAGGTTACACGCAACGACGCAGGCCCTCTTGTTCTAACGGAATAGAAAGTTCAAACGGTAGTCGCAGAAAAAAAAAGCCAAATATAGCAAAAACCTGTGCTCCACATTTCAAGGAGAACCGGGAACAACTCGAATGATGTTAAGGTCCAGTAAGTCATGGTTGAAATAAAATAAAACTGAGTCTTAGCGTAATGTATTTTAAATTTAATATAGGTACATAACACAAAATATAACCATGCCTGAAAGGGAGAATTACTCACAAAATTAACTCTGCAGAGTCTTACTGATATTAAAAATGCGCAACGCTAGAACGGTTGATCGAATTTTGCCCAAATTTGGCCCAGGGATACATTATAGTCTGAAATAAGAAAAGACCATAAGCTACTTTTTATCCCGAGTATAACTTCCGCGGTCGAAGCTTAGTTAACTATAGTTAACATTAACAATATAAATGAACTTTTAATTCTTATACTCGTAATGTCATACGTCAAATACTAAATGAGATTTAGGTACCTATTTAAAATAAATCCTTTGTTCAGATGTTACTCATAGAATGATGTCATTTTGAAGGCTCTGAAGACACCATATTTAAGTCACGGTTCCGCGTGGTACCATCCAACTAGCCGCCCACTATCGCTTTCGTTAATAGGTATTAGGAAGAAACGGTTATGTCAAACATTCAAACGTCGACCACTATAAATGGTTCCAAACGTTTACAATCTAAATGACTAATATTTATTTTATAGAATATGTATTTTTGCTAATAAGTTGATATTAAGGGCTCGACTATGTAAATGAATTTAATTTTCATTTTGGATTAAAATATAAATCAAGTTTTGTGTAAAGTGTGACAACTGTAAATTTTATTTAAAAGTGAAAAAAGGCAACTTGGTTTAAACGCGACTTGAATCAGTGATCTTTGTCAAACAACGATAGCCCTTGTGCTTCTGCTCTACGATTGAGACACATAGCCTTCCCGTAATAAGCTGGAATTCTTGATTAAACATATTAAAAAACAATTAAAAATAGAGTATTGTATTATATTTTATTACAGTTATCAAAACCTAGAACACAGTATTTACACACCTCAATGGAGGCGAGAAAGATTCTAACAAAGTTTTGTCGAAAACTGAGGTAACTAGTATTTTTATTGGGAACTGAATTCATGTTTTTGAATGGTTTGATTTTAGATGAGACTTTATGTTTGTTGGTATTTTATTTGTGTGATTGAAATACAAGATTCACTATATAGTTGATACCTATAATTCCTTCGCGGACCTATACATAGAAATACTGCAGCAGATGAGATAGAATAGAAATGTCGTATGTACTGGAGTATCCAAAAAATGGCGATAACCTTTACAGCTCGATAGTTCAAAACAAGCTTCTTGTTTACTTGTAACGTGTTTCTATTTATTCGGTAGGTCTTGCAGTGAATAGCAAGATAATAAGTTCCTAAATTGTTGCATTGCGTTATAAGTATGGCGATGATGTCAAACAGCAAGTTTTCGGACTTTATACCTTTTTAATTTAATAATCGTGGACCACAACTGAAACTATTAATACAATAATTATAAAGCGTAGGTTTACTTACTTAATTTGGAAATTTAAGAAATGTCTACTCATTATTAAACGATTTATCACCATCAATATTCAAGGTATTACATCAATTATTTTAAAATGAACTTTATTGTCATAAGAGTATAATTTTCAATACCCTAATAATTCTAAAACTGTTTTCTTTTTCTCAGCCGGCAACTAACCTTGAGTCGTAATTATACAGTTTATTAATGTTTACTTTTTGAAGTGTGACGTGATTATTTTTATAGAACATCATAATATCGTAAACATTAAAAGAAAGTGGTCTGTCTCGTCACGGCAGATTATAAAAGGCGTTTAGGAAAATAACAGGGGCTTTACGTAGAAGTTCTGGTTATACAAGAATTTCTTAGGCGCCTACAGACGGGGCGAGGCATGAGTCGCGAATAGTTTGTCGTATATGCCTCAACCTGAGGGTTTACGACGATTCATTTATGCATGCTTTCCGGACGACACATGCTCAAACTGAAACGCAAACAACATGGTGTTTGTCACATCTCAAAAAGACTCAGCGCGCACAGCTCGCCCTGAGGCAGCATTCGCGACGATCGTATGGGGCGAATGATAACGGTGAGCTCACACGGACCGCACATTCCGAGGGATGCGTGACGAACATTTCGCGGCGCATGCCTCGCGATGTCTGGTGACGGCTTTAGCGACATTGGTAGTGACCGAGAGTTGTACTATGAGTTTCGTTAAATTATACACTTCTAAGTTTGCAATAAACACTTTTATCATCGTAGATGTGTCTTCACCTAATAAAACGTAAATTATGCTACTGTTTTAATAGCGACAATATCGTTTTAATGATTTGTAAATAGTCGTGGTTAGTCCATGAAAGATTTTTCATTCCGTAGGTGACGAATACAGAGTAGTATTACTTGGAATAAATTAACAGCGTATGATAAACGAGATTTGACTAAATTTGAACTCAATATAAATTGAAAGTTTAAAAAAAAATCTTATTAAACCTTTTGGATTACAATTTTCGTTAAGACTTTGAGCTTACGCGACACTCGTTCTTCAAACAAAGAGATGTAACTAGTCTTTGAAAAGTTATTTACTTAGTTATAATTAGTAAAATCTCATAGATATTCAACATAATAGAAAACCAAATTATAAGTGTTTGATTTGGTTTTCTTCAGAGTTAGATAAAAAATTAAAAACATAAAATGCTTTCATCTAAACAATTTGGGACTGATTTAATGAGTATTTTACAAGCAGTAGGTACCAGTTTATGACCAAACTATATTTTTACAAATATTTTGTAGATTAGAAATATAATTTAGACTATATCAAAAGGTAATGCCAACAAAATTGTTTTTGATTAAATTATGAAACATTTCATCCCCTTCGGCCGATTAGGAAACCGGAGTTTCGTAACTGGATTCCATGAAGGTATTTTTAAAACGTCTACGTAAATGATTTCCTTGAAAGATTTTTTAAATTCGTCTACGTAACTGGCTTCTATAAAGGACTTTTTCTTACTGCTATGTAACTGATTTCCAAGCTGGTTATGTATATACTGCTCCGAAGTACTCTGTAACTGTTCTGCTTCCGCAAACTCTTGGGTAACCACTTCGAAAATATCATTTGTATTTTTTAACCAAAAAGTTTATTTTTTAACGAATTCCTATGACGAAAATAAGTTCGTGGTCTTAATTCGCTTTGTTTATTTAGTAAATACATTTTGTTTTAAGGGTTCCGTACCCAAAGGGTAAAAACGGAACCCTATTCATGAGGCTTCGCCGTCCGTTTTTCTGTCCGTCACGAGGCTGTATCTCAGGAAGCGTGATAGCTAGAGAGCTCAAATTTTCACATGACATCACATTGTACACAACATCACATTGTGATGTAGTGTAATCAGAATAATTGAATATCTATGATGAGGAACATGAAGAGTAGCGGTCGTGGCCCTGCGGACTCAGTGTTCTGTAAGCGATCACTGCAGTAAGCAACTTTCACTATGGCTGGTCCTTGGATGGGTGACCATCCATGTGACCACTTTGTGACATTTATTTGAGCGCTTCCGTGCTTCGGAAGGCACGATAAAACGTTGGTCCCGGTTGTCAAGTTGAAGGCATTTTCAGGGGCCTTGAAAAATTTCAATAACAGGAATTCACGACCTGCGCCTGTCCATCTCAACACGGCAATACGGCTCACCACCTATTACGTGGGACAAATTCTAAAAAGGTGAAATGTGGGCATATAATATGCCTCTGTCTACCCCTTCGGGGATAAAAGCGTGACCTTATGTATGACCATATGTAGGAAAAAGAACTGAAAAGGATAGTTCAACCTCCTACATAACCACATGTGCACTGATGGTTTTTGCATGGTATATAATTGCTATAAATAATGTACCCGTAAACGCGGTTGCTTCCCACCTTTCCGCGTCAGTTGCTTCTGCTAACTTTGAATTATAATCTAAATAAATAATGTAATATTTTCTAATCAATTTATGAATAACGTTGTATATCAATATTAAAGCAATTCAGAAAGTACAATATATCTTTCTTTATAATATAAAGAAAGATATATTGTATACATAGGATGTAACATTAGTAGATTGTATAACAAGGGGGCAAAATAGTATTTTTACGGCGAGGGCGAAGCGATGGATTCTAGAATAGAATCCCGAGCATAGCGAGGGATTCTAACGTAGAATCCTGAGCGCAGTGAGGGATTCAAAGTACACCGCCCGAGGGAAAAATAATTTGCCCTCGAGTAATATACTCTACTTTTCATTCCCTTTCTATGAGAAAAAATAAGTTTTGTACGACGGAGTTACCTTCTATAGTTATTGTTCCAGGAATTCATGGATTGTCACTTTCATAACTTGATGTAGAACTTATAATAATTTCAGAATACAATAAAATATGATTACTGATTACAAGAACATTAATAATGACGAACACGAACAGATAAATGGCGCCCTTTAGTTTTTTTTTTTAGTTAGCTCAGGACACCGCGCTGTGCAGCCAACACTTACCAGCCAGTAATTCATTCAATTTGCGTTCGATTTCTATGAAATTTTTAAGTTCCAAATTCAAATCCTTTGCCGCCCGCTAAAAACCTCTTAACAGAAAAGAGCTATTTTGCGCTCCGTTATCGTGGTGCAAAGTGATTCTTTTCGAATCACTTTGCACCACGGAATAATGAAAAGGAAAAGGAATGAAAAATATGTTACATCCTCTTCTTTTTAGTAAGAGTTTCGCACATCTGCTGTGCATTTTTTGATAGCCCTGTCTCTATCTTAGCCTTTTTCTTGTTAGTTTATTAGTTAAATTTGTGTTTTTTTTATGCGCTGAAGTGTTATTTATTTTTTTAAATTAAAAAAATAATAATATTACAAAACATACGGTTTACTTCTTAGTGTGACAATTCATTCTTCATCGTCTTTTAAAGTTAACCATAAAATTCACGCCTTATTTGGCTTAAATACGATTTGATGCATTTGTTTAAATAAAAATGCAGAATTTTTAAATCTGTTAGTCACTGACAAAACTTGGGTACCTACATATATCTTAAAAATCATATCTATACATTTTAAAGTTTGCTTGTTTTACGTACGTACTCTATTAAATTATATTCTGATAATTTGGATTTATTAGCATGTCCGGACTGAATCTAAAATAGTACAAATATCCGACAAATAACATTGAGAAAAATATTTTCTAATATAAATATGTATTTTAATCTCGAGTTTTCGCAGTCTCGTCGTATCGGGGACATTACTCTGCCCATATCTACGGTTAAACCAGACAACTAGACAGCTAAATGGATGTTTTTTTGTAAATAAATACACAATAAATATAGAAAACAATAACAATGACTTTAAAATAGTCATTTAGCCATAAGACGGTGAAAGTGGATAAAATATAAGTGACCTTTACCCACTTAAAAATATGAATATATTAGAATGTTGTTTCGATACTACCTCACAAATAAGTAAGGAAAACTTAAGGTGTCAATAGACAACTAATTGGCGTTTATGAATTACTATCAACGCCTGTCGGGTGAATGTCTTAAACTTCTTTAAAAATGGCAATAAAAAACCTAAACTTAGCTTGAAGGCACAAACGAGTTCATTAGTTATTATTAAAACTACTATAAATAAATGGTTTAAAAAACCCTAGAAAAGTACGCTTTTATAATGCACGAAAAAATCAAAAATAAATTATGGATCGTTCAAGTTGCCTTTATTTCTAGGCTGAAGTGTAAACTATGTGATTTTAGTTATAATATTTGATTGCAAAAGCGTGGGACACTGGGACAGGAAAGACTTTCATGGCGGAAGCTGCATGATGTCTTGTCAGATTAAGGATAAGGTCACATTTATAAAAGCGTGTTTTTCTCGTGTTTTTAAACTATTAATTTACACTGTCACGCTATTATATATCTATTGTGACTTTTACTATTATTAATATCATTTTATATTTCGGTAATGTATTAACGATGATATGCTTTAATTGAAGTGCATAACACACTTACTTGAAAAGTAAAGTAGTTAATCACGCCTACGCATTTTCAACACCCACTTTTGCCAGTTTTTCGTGACGCCCGCGTAATAGGAGCAAACCTATTACCGTTACGGATTTCTATTACATAATTCATAGGTAGATCCTTAAAGTTTCAGCATTCCGAGAAATTTAGTACAATATGTAGTAATTATGTAATAAGAATACAAACGCATATATCCCCAAGCGGGTTATCAAAGGTAACCAAAGATATCTCGTTCTCGAACAAGAACTCTACATTTTGCCACTGTTAACCTATTCCCCTCATGTATCTACTTAATTGCCTGAAAGAAGAGGCGCTTCCTTTGGCAGCATAAACGTTATGCTCTTGTGCGACCTCATGCAGCTTTCGCCAGGATTTTTATTATAAAAGGATTAGTATTCATAGGAATTTGCTTACAAAAAAGTCTTTCTTGTTCCAGCGCCCCACGCTTTTACAATCAAATATTATAACTAAAAGCACATAGTTTACACTTCAGCCTAGAAATAGAGGCAACTTGAACGATCCATATTTTATTTTTGATTTTTTCGTGCATTATAAAAGCGTACTTTTCTAGGGTTTTTTAAACCATTTATTTATTTTATACTTTTTAGTCACAACATTTATACCTTTACCAGCTGTTCCCTGCGGCTTCATCGGCCTAGAAGTTGTTATCGCATAAAATCATAACCCTCCTTTTGCGCAGTCAGTTAAAAAGTAACCTATGTCCTTCCCTTAAACTTAAGCTATCTTTATAACAAATTTCATCAAAATTGGTACAGTGGTTTAGGCGTGAAAACGTAACAGACAGACTTCTGTATTACATGGTGTTTTGTCTGAGTTCGACTAATGTAAAAATATTTCATTATTACTCTAAAAGTAAATGTATGTGACATTTTATGCAGGTAACTATGTCAATATTTACACTCTATATTAACTTCAATATATAACAAGTTTGTTATAACCTCAAACCCTAATCGTGGTCAAAGTTCATTACAAGACTTTTCTAACAAATCCAAACACAGCTATGATACGATGTTCAATCATGAAGTTACAGTTCATATCTTACGACTCCACCATCAGATCAGTTTGACAGCACCATATTATTGTATTGTTATCAGAACTACAAACATCTGCCAACTTTCATGACGCTACGATCCTTGGAAGCTGGTTAAATTAGCTACCTTAGATTCCACTTGTTTTCAGTTCCTATCTTCCGGCTCCATCATCATATCAGTTTGACAGTACTATATTATTGTATTGTCATCAGAACTACATACATCTGAAAATTTTCATGACGCTACGATCCTTGGAAGCTGGTTAAATTAGCTGCCTTAGATTCCACTTTTTCCACCGAAGTTTCAGTGCCTATCTTCCGGCTCCATCATCATATCAGTTTGACAGTACCATATTATTGTATTGTCATCAGAACTACACACAGCTGCCAATTTTCATGACCCTACGATCTTTGGAAGCTGGTTAAATTAGCTACCTTAGATTCCACGTGTTTTCAGTACCTATCTTCCGGCTCCATCATCATATCAGTTTGACAGTACTATATTATTGTATTGTCATCAGAACTACATACATCTGCAAATTTTCATGACGCTACGATCCTTGGAAGCTGGTTAAATTAGCTACCTTAGATTCCACTTTTTCCACCGAAGTTTCAGTGCCTATCTTCCGGCTCCATCATCATATCAGTTTGACAGTACCATATTATTGTATTGTCATCAGAACTACACACAGCTGCCAATTTTCATGACCCTACGATCTTTGGAAGCTGGTTAAATTAGCTACCTTAGATTCCACGTGTTTTCAGTACCTATCTTCCGGCTCCATCATCATATCAGTTTGACAGTACTATATGATTGTATTGTCATCAGAACTACATACATCTGCAAATTTTCATGACGCTACGATCCTTGGAAGCTGGTTAAATTAGCTACCTTAGATTCCACTTTTTCCACCGAAGTTTCAGTGCCTATCTTCCGGCTCCATCATCATATCAGTTTGACAGTACCATATTATTGTATTGTCATCAGAACTACACACAGCTGCCAATTTTCATGACCCTACGATCTTTGGAAGCTGGTTAAATTAGCGACCTTAGATTCCACGTGTTTTCAGTACCTATCTTCCGGCTCCATCATCATATCCGTTTGACAGTACTATTTTATTGTATTGTCATCAGAACTACATACATCTGCCAATTTTCATGACGCTTCGATCCTTGGAAGATGGTTAAATTAGTGTCCTTAGATTCCATTACATTGTTAGTTACATACACGACGACCTAATAAAAGCGTATTAATAATGGTAATCAATCTAATACTATCTGCGATGGTACCCTCACCGTTAAAGAAACTGGCCATAAAGAGGAGGCTGTTTGTCATTTGGTCATAGTACAGACATTATCTCAGTCCAAGGAGTACCACCAGACAGGCAGGTGTTGGAAGGGTATACTACGCCAAATCGAATGCTAAATAATCGAACATCCAAATACTCGAACGTTCAAAATATCGAACGTTTAATTTAACGAACATTGATATTGTAATCTTCGATATTTTGAACGTTCGATATATTGAACGTTCGATATTTTGAACGTTTGATTATTTGGCATTCGATTTGGCGTAGTATACCTACCCCTTGAAATTACTTTGGGACTTTCTGAAAAATATGTATCAATCTATGTTGTAATTGTACTACTGTGACGAACATTATTTATATATGCAATTGTTACTGTGGACATTTTAAAAGCAATAAGTTTTCTAAATTTTTATACTGTAGAAAATAAATTTCCGGATATTTCTTTTTATATCTTTGACTTTAGTGTACTTTGGAGCTTAGTATTCATACACTATAATTTTATTAAGTTTTCTCTCAGTCTTGCATAAAATTATAGAGACAAACGATTTATATCCTATTTTAATATATCAGTGCATCAAATGAATATTAAAATAGGTGTTGGACTACTAATAAACAGTAAATATAATTTATGATTCCATATATATCTAGTTGTCAGAAATTTATTTAAAAGGTAACGAAAAAAATTGTATGCACGGTCAATAAATAACATTGAATAGTGTAAAATTTTTTTTGCAGTGTAGATAGTTTTGAATTTTTATAAGTTTGAGTAGGTACTTATTGTAGTTGTAAAACTCTTCCGAAAGTTAATTAATGGGGTCACAACGAAAAAATATGCATGCAACGAAAGACTTTCCATTAATCAAAAGTAAAAGCACTTTTCATAAAACATTTGATAAGCTAGATGTCCTGAAAGTAAAATTTTCTCTTCTTTACTTAATTTCTAAATAGTCGCGTTTTATAAGAATCTTACGGTGATAAACACGATTTCTTTAAAATTTAAAACCTTTTCAATCTGGAATCTAATTTCCTAACTGTCACGTAGTTTCAAAATGTTTCACTTGTGTTTTTTTAATCGCGGAGAATGCATTTGAACACTTCCCTACCCTACTGCAGGGGTATTAGATCTTTGTGTGGGATTCCCGGCGTTGTAAAATTGGAGTGGTTTCTCCTCAACCGGTTAGCAGGATAGGACATAGTTTAAGTCATTGCGTCCCGGCAAAGGGACGCGGGACGCTCAGTGATGGGACCACGGTCACTCTAGTCAGGGACGCAATGGAAATTTAACGGACTTTGGCATTCAATTCAGCTTTGACATTTTTATTAAAAGTAATTATATAAACTGAAGATTTGGAAGTCTAAATTTGACAGTAATTTAATAAAAAAATAGTTTTATGTATTCTTCTCCATATAAACTTTAACTGTGTCAAACACGTTCATACGTTCGCGCAATTGTCTTCAAAAGTGATTTAAAGTTTTACCTTCACGTTTTAAAATATAGATTTTCTTTTCACAGGAAACTTCTACGCGTCAGAAATCGTATCAGCCCTAGAGTACCTTCATGCACGAAACATCGTGTACAGAGACTTGAAACCGGAAAATCTGCTCCTCGCCAAGGATGGACATTTGAAAATTACAGACTTCGGGTTCGCGAAAAAGTTAACAGACCGAACTTGGACTTTGTGCGGTACTCCTGAATATCTCGCCCCTGAAATTATACAAAGTAAAGGCCATAATAAAGCTGTCGACTGGTGGGCATTAGGTGAGTTTAGCCAGAGAGCTTTATTATCTAAATTTACTGTTATAACTCCTTTCGGTATTTTCAATATCAATCGTTCTCTTGCTATATAGTAAAACGAAAATTCAATAAAATTATATAAATGACAGTAAAACATTTGAGAGAGAGAGAGAGCAACGTACAAGTAAAACTTGTTTTAGGTTGATTGTAATTCTGTAAATAATGCGTAAATTCATACAGTTTCATTAATCTTTGAATGTCTATCAAGTTTGTAAGGTTCTATGAGTTACTCATGCAGTTTTGAGTAAATCACGGACATTATTATACTTTCATGTTAAGTTAATTGCCTTTCTGAAAACAAATAATAGGTTATCGTAAAAAAAATGTCATGGCGGCGTAATGCGAAACGGAGGTTAGTCACGCTAACAAACTCTTTATTTTCATGGAAATTGTTATAGTTTAATAGTTATGTGGTTAAAAGGTTAATGTTATTGCCGACTAATAAGTTGCAGTATACCTTTATTATTCGGCGGTTGATAGATATGAAGAAACGCACTGTTAGCACCGTTAAACGATTAATATATACTATGCTATGTACGCTAAACCACCAATTATTTTAATAATACTACCTCTAAAGTAGGTCCTGAGAAGGGACTGTTTGTGACTTTCCATTATCGAGCTGCGGCGTTCAGAAAGCACATCAAGTAATTGGTTCTGGCCAGTAAAACGATTGTCGCTGCGCCAAGCTTGAGGCTCGAATAGTTCAACAATATATAGTTACTTCCATCTCGTCCCGATCTGGAATTGTGAATGTTGGATTTTGCGAGATGTTCACACGGGTTACACACAGTTCCATCTATAGGGTTTTTTATTTTATATATATTTATCTCGCCATAATGATGTCGCCATCCGATGGAAAGACAGACAACAGACAGATGGGCTTAATAAAGTCACAGCGATATTTAGCGATTGGGGGCCACTGTCCTGTCTGTAAGACTATAGACAGTAGTTCTGAAGTGGGCGGCCCTATTGTGCCTCCTCTATGGTTCGGGTCGTCACAGTAAAGTTGCGGTAGATAGTCAAACCTCACACAGCGTAGAGGAAATAGTGTGACTCTTACTGTTTAGTCTGTACTGCTCTATGTAAATTAGGAAATGTAGATATTAAAATGATTTTGAGAAGCAATTTAGGTAGGTATATGATGACTCAATCATTAAATCACCCAAGACGTTTGAAATGGAGAAATTCGTCAGTATCGAATATGTCTCGATAGCTTAAATGGTTAAGCGTCTTTATCCCGGCAGGTCCATATTAAGTTTAGTAGGTATACATTTTAAGTACCTGTGTCACAATAGCGAAATGATACGTGGAAGTGCGTATCTTCAATATTATATGACTGTATCCTAGATTGTATACATAGATAGGTATTCAAACATAGAAAAGCTATTAAAACAAAGTAAATTTCGTATGTAAATTTAAGTTTTTATTTTATACTACTTAGGTGGCAGACAAGCTTACGGCCCACCGGAAGGTTGGTAACCGTAGCCTATAGACGTTTGCAACACCAGAGGCGCTACACACGCGCTGCCGACCCGGGCGCAGGTTGTGACGACCCACAGTTGAAAATTTTCAAGCCGCCCATAAGGCCTTCAACTTGGCTTAATGACTGTCATTTTACTGACAACCGGGACCAACGGCTTAACGTGCCTTCCGAAGCACGGAAACGCTCGTAAATAAATGTCACAAAGTGGTCCACGTGGTGGTCACCCATCCATATCCGGCCATAGTAAATGTTGCTTACTGCAGTGATCGTTTACAGAACACTGAGTCCGCGGGGCTACGAGCGCTTCAAATAAATTAAGTAAGTAAGTCCCGATAAATTGAAATTAGGCGCTAATCATGCAATGCAAATAGATATAACGGTTTTATAAATTCTATACCGTCGCTGACGTTTGTTATTAATTAGCCATAGAATTTTTTTTTCAGCCTTAAACTAACAATTTTGTACTTTACTAGTCTACAGATATTTCTATAAGCGGGTTTTTTAAAGCATGAAATGGCACTTATTACAGTAGGCGCACACTGGGCGACGACAGTTTTATACAAATGTCATATAATACCAATATTTAATATCAATTAAGGTCAAAATACCTAAAAATAATACAATCCGATTTGGATAGGTTAGGTTAGAATATGATTTTTTTTTATAAATTAAAATAATAGTTTATACTACAAAACTATTATTTTTATTTATAAAAAAAAATATAAAAAATAAGAAGCGCTCGTGGCCCCGCGGACTCAGTGTTCTGTAAACGATCACTGCAGTAAGCAACTTTCACTATGGCCGGTCCATGGATGGGTTGTTTCTTAACTAACCCGGTGCGGTAGTTGATAAAGGGTTACGTTCGACTATTGGGTAGAGATCTAGGTACTTTTCGCCTATAAGACAAATAGTACCTACTTTCTAGGACGTTTCTGTTTTAGATTCTGTAACAATACTAGAAATTCTTGATTGTAATGTACATAGTTCCTTGGATACACGACTCGTTAGCAGGCCTCCGTCACTCGCTACAAGTCGTGTTATAAGCACCTACTCCTAAGTATTATGTAGCAGAACTAACGTGGCCGATCGGCAGAGGGCTGCCACACGCCAGACCGAGCGAAGTGCGCACAGCCAATGAACATTTCCCGCGTAAAATAATATTTTGCTTTATTTAGTCTTGCTTTTTTTTTCATCTTACTTCTCACTAATATTCTAAAATTAAATGCGAAAATGTTTGAGTGCGGATGTGTAGAACTGTGGATGTTTGTTAGTCTTTCACGCTCTAACGGCTTAATGGGTCTGGCTGAAATTTGATACAGGGATAGATTGTAGTCTGAAATAACACATAGGTTACTTTTTATCCCGGGAATAAGTTCCTATTGGAAGCGGGAAAAGGAACAGACTTTTACGCGGGCTAAGCTGCGAGCATCAGCTAGTTATAATATAATTCATAATGTAAAGAAGCAGAAGTTATAAAATATAATAAACATTTTTTTCAGACACTGTGTTTCTTGTTTTTTGTAGTTAGGTATATGTATTTTTGTTCCGTGCTTACAACCCTATTGTTGTCAATAGTTGTCACTCGATGACGCAATCGTACGATGTGCGCACGAATCTCGACTCTCAGAATACGTCGTAGGGAATGCTTTTCACTGTAGCGATACGTTATAGCTAATATTTTTGAGGTTAAGTATGGGAGTGATGTATCTGTTACGTAGTTACTATTATTTAATCTGTGTCGTTAGAGCAGGCATACATTTCATACTACTCCTAAAATATACTGCTTTGTTCCACTAAGCTCTCAGTACATTGTTCCGTACCATCAATCACTCGCAAATAGTGATCTGCATCTGTTTTTGCCCCAAAGTCCGTGACCTTCCATCTTTATAGCTCGACCTCCATTTTTATTTTTTTGATAAGACAGATGATTCACCCGTTTTTATGTCACGTCTGTAACCTAGATTTAAAAAAAAATATTTCGAAGTAAATATAAAATAACAATAATGGAGGTTACGGTACTAATGGACAACTAGCTTTTAGACGCGTCTTTACTTATTTAAATATACATTTCGGGCCAATTATCTAAGTACTAGCGGACGTCACGCGGTTTCACCCGCGTAGTTCCCGTTCCCGTGGGAATACGGGAATAAAATATAGCCTATGTTCACCGCAAAGAATGTAGCTAACCAACAGTGAAAGAATTTTTCAAATCGGTCCAGTAGTTCCGGAGCCTATTCGTTACAAACAAACAAACAAAAAAACAAAAAAACAAAAAAGCAAAAAAACAAATCTTTCCTCTT
This sequence comes from Miltochrista miniata, assembly GCA_933228765.1. Classification (NCBI taxonomy): domain Eukaryota; kingdom Metazoa; phylum Arthropoda; class Insecta; order Lepidoptera; family Erebidae; genus Miltochrista; species Miltochrista miniata. Next base: position 25,324,952 of record OW121751.1, read on the forward strand.
TATAATATTAGTATAGATTGGTATAGATTTAAAATTTCTTATCTTTTTTGTTTTCAGGTGTATTAGTGTATGAAATGTTAGTCGGATACCCTCCTTTCTACGACGACAACCCATTTGGCATTTATGAGAAGATCCTGAATGGACGCGTGGACTGGCCGCGGCATTTGGACCCCATAGCCAAGGACATTATTAAGAAGCTGTTGGTGCAAGACCGGACGAAACGACTTGGCAATATGAAGGTACGTACAGTATTCCTTACAGTACCAGACTCAAAGTAATCATAGCTTCCTTAAGCAAATTACCTCTTTAATCGTTGGCTCAGTGTGTGATGGTGTGTAGGCTTCCACTTCTACTTTCCTTTTTGATCTTACTTCCCTTCTTTCTTCTTGCCTCTATTTTTTCCTACTCCTAGTTTAGGTAAGGTTAGTATGGTTTTAGTTGGTAAGATTCTGGCATGGCATGGAAACATCCACGCGAAATAAAATGAGTCTTTATTTCCTTGTCTATTTTGATTTGTAGGACAAAATGTTGCGTTTTATGCGGAGCATTTATAGCTATACTCATTACTTTCTCATTAAGTGCCTACTATACCATACCAATATATAGTAGATTGTTAACCGAGGGTGGAAAGAATCAATTCCCGAGGTATTTAGACGCCCGAGCGCAGCGAGGGCGGCTATAGTCCGAGTCGGAATTGATTCTTTTACCCGAGTTAAACACTCTACTTTTCATTTCAAATACGAGGAAAATAAAACTTATAATAAGATTCAAACCTTACCATAAAACATTATTACCAATTGTTTTGAATTCTGTTACAGATAAAATAATAACAACTACATTATGTCGACTTTTTAAATTTTAAATATGGAACTCCGGCTGGCCCCATACACGTACAATATTGACTCAATATTTATTTCCATCCGAATATAGTCTGTTCAAACCTCAATAATATGTTCAATTTATTGCTACATTGATCAATATTATTGTACGTGTATGGGGCCGGAAGAAATTTTCGCTAAGTTCACACTGGCTGTTTGGAAAGTCGCATGGCATTTTTTTTTTTACACAAATCTCTTCACTATCACAGCTGACCTGTCAGCAGTTCTATTTTTAAAGTTCATTCCGGCCCTTGGGTGGGAAGTAATTTGTATGAGTTTTTCCCTCCCTAGGGAGGGAAACAGCATTTTCCACCCAATAGTCAGATCAAGAAAACACTATTTTCCGAGTATGAGAAATGAAAAATATTTATTCCCACAAATCTAGAATATTATTTTCGTAACACAAGCAAATCGATCTTCCCGCTCTCAAAGTGAGCTTTCATACATTAATCAATTGCTTTTTAAAATGTATTTTCCACTCAAAGATGTACGGTCATATCTTTCATCATTTGTAAGATTAATGCCCTAACTGCCACTATTGACACTTATAGTTTGATTGAAATGCTATGACGTATTGAACCATTTCTCACTGCAATCCCGCGCACGCGTTCTATTTCCATTTTCAAAAGAAACTATTTTCATTGGCACGTGTTACATACCTCCCATGTTGTATAACACAGATTAAATAAGAACACACAAAATAAAAACAAAGCAAAAAGAAATGTACAAAAGTTTTATTAGCCAATGTGATTTTCTAAAATTCTTTTGGACACGTCAAATATCACTTCTGCTAATAGCTCTTGTAAAATATAGTGTTGTGATGGCGCCTTCATTGTTGGAGAAATAAATTTTAATTTTATATCGCCTCATCGTGTTTTTATCCGTCTTTAATTAAAAGTTTATAATGGCAAATGACCGTGGAAGTGTGCGTGTAATTTTGGCAACTCTAAAAAATCATGTAAATTTTATTCTAATAGTAGTAGACAGCAGTAAATTTATTTGGAATCGGTCATAATTCGTAGAATTCTGAAGTAATAATGCAGTAAAGACGTCTTTGTTTTATGTCGCTTTGTTATCTGATCAATATTTACAACTCGGAAGGATAAATACAAACAATGTATATTTCTTTAAAACGGTTTAAATTAATTATTAGACAGATTAAAAAAACAAAGACGTTTCAGATAAATAAAAAGGCTAATAGAAATGCAGGTTTGCAGGAGCATAGAATAACTAATAATACTACGTACTTAGAATAACCAAATAGTACTACGTAGGTACACAGAATAACTAGGAAGTTCTAAATTTAAATTTATAAGTAGTATTGCACCGTTTTTTCAAAAATTACCTGACCGTTTTTTACGTTTTGTAGATGTTTGCGATTATAAGTGCTTCTCAAAATCAAAGTAACATCAGATCGAGTGTTTTTCTAGAGTGTTCTTTAGCTTTGGTAATAAAATTCAGTTTTACTGATGGATCTGTTGTACATAAGTATAAATAGGAACAGTGCAATTTGCGTAAACATATAATACAGACGATTGTAAACTAGCCTATTTTAAAATTTTGCGTAACGTGTAGAGACGTTTACGCAAATTTTAAATAGCCTTGCGCTTGACCGGTTACAATGTAATTCTCGCTGAAGGTCATATTTGTAGTTCAATTTAACTAATTTAACTACAAACTACCACTTAGGTTTTATAAAACACCGTTTTCAGCTCCGCCCGCGTGAAATATTGGGGATGGAATTGTGTAAACATCTTTCTTTGTAGAGGCCTAAAGGTTAGCTTACTCTATAAAATCAAGTCTCTATTTGCAAGGTATGTGGTTGTGTTATCCGGTAAATTTATTAGCCTATCTAAGTAGCCAAATCAATTTAAGAAAATAAGAGACAAGTCGCACCTAGATCATAGCGCTGATGTGTATTAGGCTTATTTTATTGGTATATCAATGTTGTTTTTTTTTTTTTTTTTTTTTTTTTTACCACTAGAGTGGCAGACAAGCATACGGCCCCCCCAGATGTACCGGTGGTCACCGCAGCCTATGGACGTTTGCAACACCAGAGGCGCCACAAGCGCGCTGCCGACCCTCTAAAAACCTTCTAAGTCCCCTTTTGAAGAACCCCATACTGTAGGCGTCCGGGAAAACCGAAGCAGGGAGATCATTCCACAACCTAAGCGTACGTGGAAGAAAGCCTCTATTAGATCTCACCGTGCTCGAGCGCTCAGGACGCAACGTGTGAGGATGAACACCCTGTCTATGGCGAGCGGTGCGATGATAGAATATAGCCGTAGGCATCATATCAAACAATTCTTCAGAGCACAAACCGTTGTACAGGCGGTAGAACACACATAGAGAAGCAAAGTCTCTCCTGTCACTAAGAGGTTCCACACCACCTGCAAGTATGGGATCGTTGACAACTCTCATAGCTCGCCTTTGCACCGAGTCAAATGGACGAAGCTGGTATTCGGGTGCCCCCGCCCAGAGGTGACAGCAGTACTCCATATGCGGACGCACTTGCGACTTATAGAGAAGCAGTGCTTGCGCCGCAGTAAAGTACCGCCGCGCCCTTCTGAGCACTCCGAGCTTCCTGGACGCCAGCTTGGCCTTGCCCTCCAAGTGACTGCGGAACTGCACATCACTGGAGATGTCAACACCAAGGATCCCTATACTTTCAGAGATGGTGAGAGATGTGCCCTGAAATTGTGGCGCCACAGTGAATGGGGTCTTTTTTGCGGTTGTTTTCGGCTTCAATTAAAGCTTGGTTTAGATACATTTCGCAACAAGTTTCGCGCAAACTACATCAACGCCTTCAGAAGTGTGATAATTTTGGATATCTTCTTTTTCGTTTTAGTGCCTTCTCATTTGGCTATAATCTCCACCTGCAGGTGGAGATTATAGCCAACGTGGAACCAACGCTCAAAATGCATTTTGAGCGTTGGTTCCACGTTGTCTTGAATGTTAGGAGCATATAGGAAAAGTATGTAATCGACTAAGTTTGTTATTTTTATATTAATTGAACAAGAATTAGAAAAATACCTAATAGCTTGTTGCTAGTACTAGATCGAACAATTGTATTGAGTTGGTACTGATGGGAGTAAAGTACCACCATCGCAAGAAATGGCGTTCTTGAAATTTTAAAAAACGTTGATAATACCATAAATCATTACCCAAACTACTCTACATAAATTGTGAACTTGGATGTAACTGAGAATTAACACCTCAGAAAAATACGAGTACTTATACCTACTGATATTTTGTTTATTCATATGTCCATTTATTGCTCCATAATATTTCTCAAAGAAAATCTTCATGCTCAATATAAATATTTATCTCACAAATTAATTAAGGTTGCAAAAATGCAACCGATATACATTTCAAAATCCTCGTCGCTTTTATAATTTAATTCACGTGGATTGGGTCCAAAAAGAAAATTTATGACGTTTTGGTAATTGGCGGTATTCCAAGCGGATCCACATATAACATCTACTAATACTTGTCACATTCGATGTAAAAGATTTCTAAAAACATTGAACTGTTTGCGGTTTATAAACCAATACAGAAGTCAATATAGTAAGAATAATCGAAATGTTCATTATACTGTTATTTACTAAGCACGAAATGTGTAACAATTTCAATAAGGTAAGAGTTGATATTTCACAATAGCAACTATCCTAATGTAACCTAATATTAAGAAATTAAATTTGTGAGGTACTGACTATTTGTTATTGGCTAACGATTATGACTAAGCGAATACAGATGGATGAATGTAGATTGCATAACCTAGATTAATAGATAGGTAGGTACTTTATTCAGGTAATAGATTTATTTATATGAGTCATGGCACTGCGTATCTTTGTTTATTGTTTCCATAGATAATATCTCCGTTTCTTTACTCTCTTGGCAACACTGGTAAGCGCTGTGAGTGAGAAGAAGTCAAATTTGAGAAAAATTTAGGATTTTATTCGGCTAGAGATACTTTAGCCCACTTACTTAAAAAAAAAGAAATTTTATTATTTATTCCTATTGAAACATGAAAATAATAACGGGTGAAACAGTAGACAAAGTATGATACGAAGATATAAAATTTTGGAATTATCTCAAGTCTAAAAATACGTAATGAGGAAAATATTTACAAACTAAAAGTGCTTTTTAGTAATTAAGAAAATAAAGTTCGTCTTGATAGTCGTGTGTGACAATAAATGGTTACTATTAACATAAAAATACAATTCAGAACAACATAATTGTGACTACTATTTTAAGAAGTGGTAATTACGCGTCTCCTTTTATCACAGAGCAGGTAGGTAGGTACTGTCTTCACTATCATGGCAATAAATCTAACCAACACTGTCACATTGTGTAGAATCCTCACGGACTTTTTCCGACTAAAACCACGCGGTATCTCTCTAGCTATTCGTCTAGCTAGCGCCATATCTCGGATTTCCCCTTGCAATAATTATGAAATTAAAATCATGTTAGGTATATTCCGGTCATCTCATTTGCCAAGTTTGAATTATTTCTGTTAACAACTACTTAACTAATTTGGAGCAACCTTAGCAATAGTTAGATCTTCCAAAAACTTATAGAACTATAATTTATGTCAAAACTGGTAAACTATGATTACTAATTTCAGGCAGTAAAAAAACTAAATTGTCTAAGTCTATTATTTGCCGAACATCACTATTGAAGCTGGTCACCTTTTTTTTTGTATCAGTAACAGTTGCACTTGACATTTTGCTGACTGAGATTACTAATCCTATTTTAGACTAGTTTCTTGGCCAGCTTCACGCGAACTAAATAATTATCAAACCTATTTCCCTTTTCTCAGGGTTATTTTCTTAAGCATCATAAAATACATAATAGCTTTAGAAAACTAAATATATGCGCTCTCACTATATAAATATAACATTTTCTATTTTATATGCGGTCATGGTTAAGTGCGAAGTCGGGATGCGGTCCGGACCGTTGTGCCCAATAAAACTGTCGCGATATCGCCAAGAATATGTATTTTTAAACGACTGCAGTTAGTGGTTGGTTGTTTTCACCGAGCTTTTTGCGGCGATGTCTCCAAGATGCTTAGAAAGCCATCAGTCAGGTCCCCGCCGGCGACATCAAACGACATCGTTCGCCACTGAGTTATGTCTTGACGCAAATAGGCACGCTACACATTATCTACGTATCTTGGGTGAGAATATTGATACGAACTATTTTATTACATAAAATCGACTTAAAACTATCTAATTATCTGAAACTCACAAATTAAACGTATTGAGAATAAAAAAATATATTTTGTGATATTTTTACACAGCACTAGTCCATATTAAACTAATATTGTCTACGTATCTTGGGTGAGAATATTGAGGGCTACGAACTATTTTATTACCAAAACTCGACTTAAAACTATCTAATTATCTGAAACTCACAAATTAAACGTATTGAAAATAAAATAATAATTATATTTTTGATATTTTTACGCAGCACTAGTCCATATTAAACTAATATTAATTTGGGCTATGGGGTCTAAAGCTGATGAACATATTTTTCTAGCTACATTATTATCTATAACTCGGTAAATTGTATCCAGACTAGCCACAGAATATGCTCATCTTCTCCTGGGTAGAAATGAAACCCAAAATCAATAGCTTTGTAGTCAGTCACTCTAATCAGTCGACCAAGTCGAGGCAATAGGAAAGCTTGGAATAAAATAATTATGTATGATTATCGTACTTATGAGTTTAGGGAGTAAAGACCTCTTTTCAATAAGGTTTAAATTCCGATCTTCAGTTATTTTTTCTGGTGAAAGTTGCATCATTTTCTTTATGAAACACTTAAAGTAGAAACTAGCGAAGAAAATTAAAGACCAGGTACATGTCAACCGCAAAGCTATTATACAGATGTAAGGAAATACTTTCTAGTTCGACAACATTTAACATCTACTATAGTAGTATGTATGTTATTATATTTGTTAGCAGTTAAACTTATAAAAAGATGATAATGAACTTACAGAAAGATTTTATCATTTTTTTTAACTCCTATCACCAATGAAAGTAAGCCCGAGCTTCACCCCAATGAAGCTTACATAAAGCATGAGTGTGTGTGTGAACATAGTTTTAGTGACATTAAGGCACTTGTTATTTTATATCCGGGCTGATTTGTGGATCTAAACCATCCAGGGCGCCACCCAAACGCATACATAAAAATTCATTCAAATCTGTCCAGCCGTTTTTTGGAGGAGTTCAGTGACATACACACCAACAGTAGAATTATACATATAAAGACTAGGTGACCTGGCTTTTGCCGCAGTGATTTATCCACCGGCCTATCCTGTGACCCGGTTAAGGCGAGGCGGAACACCACGGGGTTTAGTGGGTAGGACGGTCCCGTATATCAGACCGTGAGTCCCACACGAAGCCGTCTTGTTCCCCCGAAACAAGACGGCGAAGTGCCTAACCTGCAGTCCCCGCGTAAAAAAAAATAATAAAAAAAAAATAAAAAAACTAGCTGACCTGGCAAACGCTATTTTGCCATGTTTTTTTTTTTCATTTAGGGGGATGAAAAATAGATGTCCGAATCTCGGACTACCCAATATGCACACAAAATTTCAATAGAATCGGTCAAGCCGTTTCGGAGAAGTTTAACTACAAACACCGCGACACGAGAATTTTATACATTAGATAGTATAGACTAGCTAGACAAACAAGTAATAGTTTAATAGAAATACAGCATTGTAGCTTATTTCGGCCACTTTTTATGGTTGGGCATCGTTTCTACTGGAATTTGAGTAACCCAGTTGGCATACTCGTTCAATAATAGTTTAAGTAGCTTCGCTAGCTCTAAACCTCAGATTTTACGATGTTTAACTGATGAAGAACGTCGTAAACGCCAATAATGACAAAGCCGCTCTAATTTCAGCTGCCTACTAGTGCAGAGTTGCAATTTTTTTTGAATATATCAAACCAAATACTGCCTATCGTAGTCCACAAAGAAGAGGCCTAGGTACGTCGTACGGTCAGGGTGATTGATCTTACTACAGTACAGCGCTGGACAGACGAGTTGGAACATGATTTTGTAACGAGTTTTCCTTCTCCTTATGGCCATATTCGTTATTCAGTAGTTGAGCTACTTGCAGAATATTTTTTAGCTCGTCAAAATGACACCACCTCATCTGCTGGAAAGTTAAGATCGCATCCAGAGGGTCACTTTCATTGCGGAAAAGACTTTTGATCACGATGTGCCTCCTTACTGAATACGATTTAGAAGTAAATTAAGCCTTAAAAGTTTCCTATTAGAGAGATACATTATACAGTCCTAAGATTCCTGCCAATGCCATTTTTTGGAAGAGCAAAAATAAGGTTTTCGTTCCCAAGTTCTTTACTCTCTACTTATATTTCTTTTCTTACTTTTGAAAATTTCGAACCCCCGTTGTAGATATGAAGCTTGCGTCTTATCATACTCTATTCTTCTTTATCTTTTTGTTTTTTGATTTTAAAACGACATTTTTCTTTATTTTCCAGTGTGGTACAGAAGACGTTAAGCGTCACAGGTGGTTCAAGCACATAGATTGGGCTGATGTCTTCATGAAGAAGCTACAGGTACCGGTTAAATATATTTATTTATTTTTGTTGCTGGTTAATGCATAAACTTGGTTTAAAGTTAATTTCAGACTGCGCTATACTGTTGTGTTTATATTTAGTACTAGCTGTTGCCCGCGACTTCGTACGATGACGCGTGATAGCCTATTTGAAGACCCTAGTTAATATTTGTGCAAAATTTGAATCAAATCTATTGAGTTCGAGATCCTTCCGGACAAAGCAAAGCAAACAGACAAAAAAATTCTAACTAAATTTTCGTTATCGATATCTTAAATGTTGAACACCAAGCGAGTATTTTTTTTTTATATTTTCAATGGTACAGTTTTGACTTTTCTATCATTTTATTTTATGTATAGATGTAGAGATTTCTAATAAGGACTAGCGAACCTATAGAAAACCTGTAATATAATTATAGTACAGTTCAGCGTGAATGTATCTGTAATTAGTGTATGGAGCGCGATATTGTTGGACTATATGCTATTTTTAGCGTCGTCTGAAATGAGTTTATGGTATGCTTACGGAATACCGACAAAAGTTCGATCTTATTTATTTGTATGCGACCGTGGGAATCTCGAGCTAGTGTAGCAGACTTTCAAATTAATTGTGCAATGAAGTCCTATCGAGACCTTCGGGGTTCAAACCAGTCTTACTCGACTGACAAAGTCTGTATCAAGTCCGGGGGTTATTTTTTCTAAGGCGTAACCAGGGCTCCTGACCTTAGGCAGATGGTAGGGCACCGTGTGATCTATATAAATATATATTACTCAAAGGTGATTGACTGACTGACATAGTGATCTATCAACGCACAGCCCAAACCACTGTACGGATCGGGCTGAAATTTGGCATGCAGGTAGATGGTATGACGTAGGCGTCCGCTAAGAAAGGATTTTGATAAATTCTACCCCCAAGGAGATAAAATACGGGAATCGGGAACGGGAACAAATTTTACGTGGGCGTCAGCTGCGGGCATCAGCTAGTTTTATTATAGACGTTCGGCATGGCATTTATTAAAATTTCAACACGTGAAAAAAAAACCGTCTAACTTGCAATTGGTGCAACCTGGTGAGTAAAAAAAAGGGGTAATGACAAAGACAGGGAAAACTCGAAACAAATGCCTACCTACGCATCTGAACAGCGCGGTAAAGACCAACGTATAACTATGGACTTCCATAGTTTATTTGTTTTCTGTGAAATGATAAAAGTTCAGAACCTGAAATTCTCTCTCTTTATGACCACTTTCACTTTAGTCCCATTACCCTTTATGACAAAAGTGACCCAGTTAACATTTTCCTTAGCTATTATTTTGAATGCAAAGCAGAAAACGGCACGCCAACGATACTGTCTTATTATTTTAAACAGGTCACGAGTCCCGCCAAGTTTGGCAAAGTTTACATTACCTGATTTAATTTCTGACGGTTTAATGTATTGATATAGTTGTTTACGACGACATTTTAATGCCTGTGTAAAAATACGATGGTCGACGGAAATAAACCAACTATTGTTTGTGCAAAGTTGTTTACAGCTTAATTTTTACAATGTCTGTATTTTTTATCGCATTTGATTAAACAATTTGTTGTTGTTTTTTACTGTGTAAGAAATGGAAGAGTCTAAGATCTAATTGTCATAAGCTAATTAAATCACTGAAGCCAAATCACCGCTGCCCCTAGCAGCCATCAAAATGAATTCTGGCATTAGTTATGGATTTGAATGCAATCGAGAGTAGGTAATTACTTACGGTTCTTGATAAGAGATAAAACCAACTAAAATATCAATTATTAACCTAATATTTCTTTGTCCACAGCCACCAATCTTACCCGCAGTGTCCTACGAAGGCGATACTTCAAACTTTGACGAGTACCCTGAAACAGATTGGAAATCAGTACGCTCACTAGATTCCGATGAACTCAAATTATTTGCCAACTTTTGATGATTTATGTGAATATCAACGGAGAGAAATAAGTTAATAGTAAAATAAGAGGCTTACAATTCGCCGATCGATGAGAAATATGCTTTTAAAGAGTATATTTTCATAATAAATTTAACACGTAATATTAAGTGTTATTAAATAGTGAAGCGTTATAAGTTTCGTATGTCGATAGAAAACCGTCCATATTTGTGACATAATGTTAATTAAATGATTAATTTCCTGATCGTGGTCATACTCATATTATGGACTTGGACTAGATTATGACGTGAGATAGATTTGGTCTTTTGTAGATGTCACAAAATATTTCATGTACCTACCGGTATATCAGTCGGTAACTTGTCGCTCTGTAACTTTGTATAAAATTAATAAAACTATCGTTTGTTTGCATTGAGAATGCGGACTATTATTTTTTAAATCTTAATATGCTTAACGCGCAAAGAACAAAACATCTTTGTTCGTCAGTCTATCACAGTTTGTACATTACCTGATTGCATAGGTACATTACCTGATTGCGAATTATAGTGTGTTTTTGGTTGTGAGATAATTACTAGTAACAGCATTCTTCACGGACACAAACTATAATAATTACACTAGTACTTGTAGCTTCTAATGTCGATCGCTTTTTACCAGAAACAGCTCACAAGAATTTTTAAATTTAAGTCGTTTTTCCATCTCCTTTTCATTTTAACAAGCGTTTTGTATAAGGAGATGGATTACTGTTATTGATATGCTCAGAATAATAATAATAATGTGGATATTTACACGGTATATATATGTATAAGTATTCCAAAAAATATAATCAATGATACCTAGATACTGCAAGAAGAATCCGATACATTTTATTTTGGCCATTTTTTTTTCATAGTGAGTTATCTATGGATGAAAATTAAAGCGATTTTTTTTGTAAATAAGTTAGTAATTAGTAAAGTTTTGTATTTTTGTTTTTCTAGAGTGTTTAAGTTGAGCATTTAAAGAGTTACGTACTTGGCTAAAATTTACTTATTTACTGATAATATTAGAAATAAAATTAATTAGAATTAGGCATGCAGTTTCTAGTTTCAGTTTCACATTTTGGTCTGAGTACACTGAAACTGTGTGTTAGAAACATGGATCTTAGCGAAGTACGGACGAATTTCCGATTAGCAAGATTGCAACAATGCCAATGTGCGCCCATATTCTATTATTCAAATATTTCTTACTACACACAATAGTGTATAACAAGAAATAAAAGAGTTTTAGTTGGTAATGAAGGCAGTTTGATACTTTCTTTGTATCTTTTTGAAATTATGACAGTCCAGTGCCCTATATTTTACGTCCGTACTTTTTAAAAATGGTTCGTGGTTTGTAATAGTGTAAATATAATTTATTTTTAAGTATATGCATTACATTTCCAATGCTTTCTAGTTCAAATTATAGTATTTAAGGTATTAGAATAGTTGTCAGCGATGACAAAATAATGTTTGTGATTTCGATAAATTATAGAGTATTATCCTTTAACTTATCACATAGAAATTAATTTTATAAAAAAAATGTATTTTATTTTCCAAGTCCCTCGCGTATAATGTTTCTAACGCCATCTAGTGAGTAAATCATCTAAACTAGTTTTATACGTGTCATGTTTTTTGATAATATTGTTGTCATTTAAAGATCTCACGATATTTTTATTACACAAAATGAATAAAGATTAATTTAATATATTTTTTTCACTGTTCCTTATTCAAGTCAAACAGAATTATTGGCAAATACAAAATACGGAACCGTTTCTTAGTGTAATTTTATTTTTTATTGTAATTTCATGGTTGTCACTGCAAAAAGTTCAGAACCTCCTTATAATTCAGCAGAATGCGGAAGTGAAAACAATGTTTTAAAAAGTTGTGAAACTGAAAAAGGTATTAAGGCTTTTGTTGTTGTAAAGGTTCTGAAAGTGGCCCTGGTCATTATAATTACTGTAACAGGGTTGTATATAAAAAAATAATGATAAAGTTATGATTGTAAATACACAGAAATAAAAGTGTTGTGTCAAGGAATTTGTTTGTTTCATTTATTTTTCTTCATTATTTATTTACAACATTGTATAGAGTACTAAGTACTGTAATAATAAGTACAGTTCAATGCGAAGATAATTTTTAGGTATGTGTGGAATGGTATTGAGTTATTTTAAAATGTCGCTTTGAACTTTAGGGCTGCAGCCCTACCTGGGGTATCCTTTCGAAGGCTTACCCGGGGCTCGCAACTGTAGACTGTTAGGCGAGATACGTGAAGTTTTTTAGTGGGTAGGAGTCCGGCATAGCATCTATGTAGGATTTTCTCTTACGTATAAAAAAACAAAAAACACTACGGTCAATCTTTAGACGAGTGAGCGTTTCCATTTTTCGTAGTTCCGAAGGCATGGTAAACCGTAGGTTGATTCTGGAAGCAAGTGACATGTTAGTTGTGAAACCAAGTTGAAATTTTAATGGGTGGCTAAAAATTTGGAACAGCTGGTAGCCAAGTCATCCTGTGTTTGTACCTTTTTGGGACAGTACCTAGCCTAACAGCGCGAGTGAGAACACTTTTGCTATTACATCTGTGTATAGGTTACTGTAACATTGGACATTCTTGATATTACAAATATTTACACAGTTAAATTTACCATGTCTGTCAAATAAACAAACAGAAATATATTTACAATTACTTTGTGGCGTATACAGATGCACTTGTAAAACGTCACGAATATAAACCAAAAAAGTACCATTCTAAATCTATGATGTGACCCGAGATGAACTGGCAAGAAACGTATGTGCTTATATGCCACCTCAGAAGTAAAAAGAAAACAAAATAATGATGTTATACAGAAAATTTCGAACAGGAAACGGAACTTCACGACCTACAAATCTCAATAAGCACTATTGAAAATCTGTGCCATGTTTACACTTCATGTTTTTAACACCTTATTGTATAACAAGAAAGCAAAACGAATTTTTAGTTTAGTGTAAACAAACTTTCAGCTGAAACCGTGTTACTAATGCTTTGAAAATCATCGAGGATTGGTGATTGTTTGCTATATCAGTGATTATCTGAGGTACATCAATAAAATATCTTTTGTATACGTTATGAAATACGACTATTTAAAACTGCTGTTTTTTCACTGTTTCAGTTACGTACTTTCCTATCAGATACACGTTCGTTGCGATCCTCTTAAATACTAAAGCGTTTTGTATTTTTCGATAAATGTTTATTGAAAAATATTTCCTATTTCGGAAATACATAAATACAAATAGTTTAGGCCTATGACTCCGAAGGGGTAAACCGAAGCATATTACACTCTAATATTTCACAACTTGCTTTTATAGTGAGCATATTGCCGTGTTGAAATGGACAGGCGCAGGTTGTGACTGCGCGCTGTGGAATTTTTTAAACCCTTCACGCAACGCAGCAAGCAAGAAGTGCAGTACGTTAGGAATGCGAAATAGAACGAATTTTTTTAAACAATATATTGACTTCGCGCATGAATCACAGTTATGAGACAGACAAGATGTCTGTAAATCCGTGACATCAAGGTGGACCGTCTCATCAGAGTTCACTGCTGTTCCTGAACTGGCACTTCATTGTTAAAATACTAAGTAAGGATTATCCCCGAAAAGGTAGGCAGAGGTGTATCATATACCCACGTTTCACCTCTGAGATTTAGTCCCACGTAATCGGTGGTGAGCCGTATGGTATTGCTGTGTTAATATGGACAGGCGCAGGTTGTGACTGCCTGCTGTTGAAATTTTTCAGGCCGCCCATAAAGGCTCGGCTTAACTTGGCTTAACTACTGCCATTTTACTGGCAGCCGGGACCAAAGGACAAATAAATGTCACAAAGTGATCAGGAGATGGTCATCCATCAATGACCAGCCACAGTTAATGTTGCTTTACAGTGATCGTTTGCAGAACACTGAGTCCGCGGGGCCACGAGCGCTTCACCTAGGATCTCTTATCACAAATCGTCTTCATCATTCGTCATGTTTTGTATTTGTCTCGCAAAACCTGTTGCTGAACTAAGAGTGATGGAACAAATTGAACTGAATTGACCTTGAAACAAAACTGAATAATGTGTGGCGTGTGGTAATAGACCGCACAGCAATAAGTGTACGAATGTTCCGATCATTTTATTGTTTTAATAAGAATTGATGACACTTTATTGAGCACGTCATGAAGGCAACCATACATACTTATTTTATGTATTAAGTAATTGTATGTAATAGTTGGATGTCTCTAAATGTATTTGATAGTGAACACACAGCGTTGACAAGTGGCGTTGTATGTGGGGATTTGGATTACAAGTCTGATAACTAATCGATAGATAACTGGAAATAATACTTCAATCAATTTAATTGTAAAGTTTTGCTAGCAGTTCATAGAAGTCAACGTTAATAGTTGGTATAATGTCGATAAGACCCTTACCACCAGCCCTTGCAGAGAAGGCGCGTTTGGAACTGAACGAGGATCCGAAAAGGGTGCAAAATGATCTACAGAGCATTAAGGAATGGCTCGCTAAACAACCTCATTTGAGTGCCAGAACAGGTAGGTTACTTAAATATAATATCCAGTAATTTTAACAAAAAGTACCTAGGTTTCTAATTTGTATTCTGGATTTCAGTGTTTGGTTTGAACTTATCGGGTACATGGCTAACAGATTTCGTTGACCACTTCAATAAACCACTGCACACTTATGTTAGTAAAATAATCAGAACATGTGCTTTATAAATTTACTTCCTGATTATCTGTATCTTTCATTTTTTTAAATCAGAACTTCTAAGTGGCTGAAAAGACCAACCTAGTTTTATAAATAATTTACATTTATAAAAGATTGTTAGTTGTTTAAGGATTGAATTTGTAACTTTTAGTATAGGGATAGATTTTAATTAGGCTAATCTCGAATCGAACAAATTGCGATTAGGACTAGTCGTAAATTGGACTGATCGTGAATTGAACCAATCGTGAAAAGGTTGCAACAGGGGATTATTCCGTTAATCCACCCATGAAAATCCACCCGTTGGGTGGATTCCCGGAATTATGTATTATTAATCAAAATAGTCCGATAATCCACCCACGAAAATCCACCCAAGGGTTGGATTTCCAGAGTTACATATTACTAATCCAATTAGTCCGTTAATCCACCACTAATAAAAATTACTTGCGGCCATATTTTGTAATCTAGATGCGTTTGCCATTCAAAAAAATAGGTGCAAGCAAATCTCGGCCTTAATGACACTTCTCTAAAAATTTTCTTTTAGGCGATAACAGACATCACTGATCACGAATAGGTATGTAAAAAATAAATAAATATTATGCATGTTTATAAGATCGAGAATTGATCGATCGTCATTTGTTTTTCGATCGTCATTTGTTTATTCGACCGTCATTTGTTTTGACGATCTTCATTTGTTTTGCCGATCTTATTTTTGTTTTTTCGATCTTCATTTGTTTTTTTGATCTTTTTTATTTATCATGAATAGATCCGGAAATCCACCCCTTGGGTGGAATTCTGGACATACCATAACATGTAATTCCGGTTATCCACCATAGGGTGGATTTTTTGGGGTGGATTAACGGACTAATCCACAAATTGGACCAATAGCGCCATGATAAGCAAATGTGGTATTCATTTCAGTTTTATATGATCAATCATGAATAATTTTATTACAATGTCATTGTAATTACAGACGACCAATGGCTCGTGACATTTCTTCGTGGCTGCAAATACAGTTTAGAGAGGACTAAGGAAAAATTGGACCTATTCTACTCTCTAAGAACTCTCGCTCCGGACATGTTTCATATCAAACATTCAGATCCAAAGTTTGATGAAATTCTTAGTTTAGGGTAAGTTATGTATACAAAATGGTACTTGTTCTCCCTTTTTTTCCTACTGATGTAGTAGACTAGCATAGGGCCCACGTGATCGAAAGTAGCACGCCCACGCTATGACCTAAAGGGATTCTAAAATTAAGCTTTAAGTAGTACTTTTTATAGGTTTTTATAGGTTGTGTATTAGTTGAGCTTTCAAAGTTCTTAACCCTAATATTTATAACAAAACCTAGTGAATATATTATCCAACTTGGTTGATTCTTATAACTTCTATGGTTGTGTTCATCCTCGACAGCCTTGGGTTGAGATAATTTCCATTTCATCAACTGACACTGTCTATATTCTTACAGACTGTGATAGTGGACCCCAATCGCTAGATGTCGCTGTGACTTTCCATTAGGCCGAGGCATCATTTTAGCGAGCTAAATATAAAAATATAAGTATTCTTAGAACGGGTCATAAATAGGAATGTAGTAGTTTATAAAAAACAATAATAACTAATTTTATTTTGACAGAGTTGTTCTGATACTGCCTAAAGTGGCAGGTCCAGATTCACCAAGGGTCGGTTTAGTGCGCACTGGAGCGTATGATCCTAATAAGTACAAGTTTTTGGACATCATGGCAGTTGCCAACACAATCAAGAGGGTATTGTATCACTGTTATCTTTCGTCTGAACTGAAATTTACCTCGCAAACACTTTGTACTTTTGTTAGCGGCAAATATAAAGGTGCTCCCTCACCGGGAGCATTCGCCTGTAATGTAACAAATTAGATTCGACTTTGAGCATTACGTTACGGCCCGCCTCCCTGACCGACGAGCGTTCGCATGTAATGTAACATTTATAGATTCGACTCGAGCATTACGTTACGATGCTACCTCCCTGACTGACTCGAGCATTCGCGTGTAATGTAACATTTATAGATTCGACTCGAGCATTACGTTACGATGCTACCTCCCTGACATTACACGAGCATTCGCGTGTAATGTAACATTTATTATAGACAAGCTGTTGCCCGCAGCTTCGCCTGCGTGAAATTTTGTTCTCTTTCCGCGTCTCATGGGAACTTATTCCCGGGATAAAACTTGTATCATTTCAGACTATAATCTATCTCTGTAGGTGATTACAGGATAATTTTGCAATCCAATATGGCCGCCGCGCCGAAATCACAAAATTTCATGATGGGTATCGTTTAAGGGGGTTTTTGGTATGATGAGTACGAATTTCGGGTTAATTTAGAGATCCAATAAGGCCGCCGCGCCGAAATCACAAAATTTCATGATGGGTATCGTTTAAGGGGTTTTTTGGTATGCTGAGTACGAATTTCGGGTTAATTTAGCGATCCAATATGGCCGCCGCCCCAAAATCTCAAAATTTCATGATGGGTATCGTTAAAGGGGTTTTTTGGTATGCTGAGTACGAAATTTATGATAATTTTGCAATCCGAAATGGCCGCCGCGCCATTATCACAAAATTTCATGATGGGTATCGTTTAAGGGGTTTTTCGGTATGCTGAGTACGAATTTTATGATAATTTTGCAATCCAATATGGCCGCCGAGCCGAAATCACAAAATTTCATGATAGGTATCGTTTTAGGGGTTTTTTGGTATGCTGAGTACGAAATTCATGATAATTTTGCAATCCGAAATGGCCGCCGCGCCATTATCACAAAATTTCATGATGGGTATCGTTTAACCCTTCAACATACTAAAAAAATATATTGAAAATCGGTAATCGCAAGGACCCAGCTCCACCACCCTAAAAATAAAAAAAGATTTCCCATTTTCCAAATAATTTTTTTTATCTCACTTACCAGACCAAATTTTACGATTCTGCAAACACCAACCGGATTATTGATATATTGTTTATTTTACTGTGTATAATAATAAATAATAATGCAAACACATTATTTATAATAAGAACACGAAACACACGTACTACACAAACGCACGCCATCCATACGCAATCCATTCTCAACTTCAACTGTTCGATTTTTGTAAAAAATTCTGGCCCATTGACGTAATTTTATAAGATTCCAAAAACAAGAAAATGTTATAAACTACACATGCAATAAACTTGTTCATAGAAAAGTAGGACGTAAGAAGGCTAAATTTAAGTTTAAAGTCGTCTGGGTAGGTGCGGCAACCGGTAGCCACGCGGGGCTATACGGAAAAGCTTGATTATTATGCACAAAATTTCATGATAGGTATCGTTTAAGGGGTTTTTTGGTATGCTGAGTACGAATTTAGGGTTAATTTTCCAAAATTATCTTGAAATTCGTACTCAGCATATCAAAAAACCCCTTAAACGATACCCATCATGAAATTTTGTGATAACGGCGCGGCGGCCATATTGGATCTCTAAATTAACCCGAAATTCGTATTCAGCATACTAAAAAACCCCTTAAACGATACCCATCATGAAATTTTGTGATAACGGCGCGGCGGCCATATTGGTTCTCTAAATTAACCCGAAATTCGTACTCGGCATACCAAAAAAACCCTTAAACGATACCCATCATGAAATTTTGTGATAACGGCGCGGCGGCCATATTGGATCTCTAAATTAACCCGAAATTCGTACTCAGCATACCAAAAAACTCCTTATACGGTATCCAACATGAAATTTTAGATAAACTCCTGATATTTAAATACTGTATTGCATTAAATATATCAAAAGCTTAAATATAGCTATCCATTGCTTTGCAAGCTGCTCCTTGTATTGTCCTTGTGTTGTTAATTTGAATTTTTCAAGTACCTACTTATTACTATTTAAACTATAAAATGATGACTCGAAGAGGTCTGGCTCGTCAAGAACAATCTAAACTTCAACTGGTTTTAGAGGAACTGAAAGCCACCAAGGAGCAGGTTGTCCAGCTTAACAATGAGCGGGAGGACAATGAAACAGAGCTTATCTCTGTTGTAAAACAGAACGGCAAATTAAAGCAACAGTTGTCCATGCTAAACATGCGGTTAGATGAAATGACTGGGGAACGTGATGAACTCCTAATAGTAGTAAATAGTTTTGATAAATGCAGTGCAGAGTATGAGCGAGCATTAAACCGTATATCTGATCTGGAACATGAGTTAAGGGACTCCCAACAACAACTAACACAACTAGAAGAAGCCTCTCTGCAAGTCAGTATACAACAAAACCAAACCTTGTTCGACGAACTCATAGATAGGTCCCCACGGCTGGTTACTGCTGTAAAACCGATACACACAGATATTATAGACCTTACCAATAATACCCCCAAACACTCTGCAGTATCAGCTAAAATGGGTTTAGGTCATTGTAGTAATAAAAAAATTAAAAAGTATATAAAAATAAATAAGTTGATTAGAAAAAAACAAAATGTGATCAATAACAATAAAAAAATTATCAAAAATATTAAAAATTGCAGAAATAGACTCAATATATTAAATGAATTAAGTCTATGCACTGCAAAATTAGAACATAGCCAAAAACAGCATGCTGCTGATACACAAGGCTTCAATTTTAAAATACAACAACTTCAAGAGTCCCTGGAGTCTGTAAAGTCCATGTATGATAAATCACAGCTAATTATCAAAGAATATTCTTTGGCGATGGATACACTCTTAAATTCAACATCTCATTATGCTGATCGTTTCAACTCGTTAGCAGATAAAACCCAATGTAACTGCAGCCAACCTGAGCCAGGGAATATACAAACCCTACCTAGTGACCAGCAAGGTGGTAGTCTTAATAAATTACAGGGCAATCTTAGTTTAAAAAGTTATAATGAAACAAAGAATCAATGGATTATGTTCAGTGATGAAATTGGAAGAGATATGGGGTCGAAATTAAGCTTTTGTACACCAGGGCAGTGTTTTATAAATCACTGCATGCCTTCTGCATCTTATGCCCAAATAATGAAGTCCATATTTAGTTATAAATTCCAAAGGCAAGATAATCTGGTTATTTTCATAGGAAACAGGGCAGGTATAACCAAACAAAAACTCATTGAATACTATAGTAAATTAAGCTCATTAGATTTAAATAATATTATTATTTACACACTGCCTTATTGCCAGGGTATGCCAGTTGCGGAAAATAGGACTAGGTACCATTTAAATTGGTCATTGGACACATTAACATGTCACAATATAAAGTTTCATTTAATTGACACTAACACTATTGTTAGGAAAAATTATTATTTTTACTTGACTAAAAGAAAGCATAAGCTTCTGGATTATTTTAAAAGACAGGTAGCATTTTCGCTACATTATTTTATAGATATACTAGCCAAATCCGGCTACCCAACCTGCTCCTTTTGAGCAGAAATATGACATTACTGATAATAGAACTATGGATAGCTGTTTATATCCAAGTAATTTAAATTAGATTATGGGACAAAAGAGCAATGTTCTTGCACTAAGCTTGACATAATGTACAAATCAATGAATGTTAAATCTGGCAATTTAGTTTTACATCAGCCACAGCAAAATTTTGAATCTGACTGCTCTCAGGCCATTGAATCTACTAATCATAAAAATTATGGTTTACACCTGGTGCACCAAAATGTAGAGGGCCTTATTAATGGGAAAGAACTGGTATTGGAGTTGTACATGAACTTGAATGACATCGATATTTTTTGTGTCACAGAACATTGGTTAAGGCGTCATGAAGTCATGTTCAACTTTAAAAATCACCAGGTTGCTAGCTCGTTCTGTAGGACAAAATGTATACGAGGAGGCTCATTAATTCTTATTAACAAGTCTATAAAATTTAAAGAACGTAAAGATATAGTAAGCCTCTCTCTTGAACGAGTTATTGAAATAGCTAGTATTGAGTTCGAGCAGTTCATTGTATTAAGCATATACAGTCCCCCGGATGCTCCATACATACAGTTTGAAGAGAAGCTGGAAGAAGCTTTGTTTAAATGCCAGTGCTCTAAAAAATCAGTAGTAGTTTGTGGAGATTTCAATGTAGATATTTTAGATTCTTCGCTGGAACCAACAAAGAGACGGAAAATGTTAAATTTATTGAAATCCTTTGGTTTATAAAACGTATTTCTAGAACCTACTCGAATAACTGCCACTAGTGCTACTTGTATTGATAACATTTTTAGTAATATACACCCTGTTAGGAATTGTATTGTGGACCCTGTAAAATCTGATCATCGAGGACAATCGGCTCTGTACCCTAGAAATATTACCAGAAATAAGAATGTAATCAGTTTTGTACCAGTCAACTCAAAACGCTTAGAAATTTTCCGAGAAAATATAGTAAATAAGATAACAGAATTGCCCGATTACACTACTGTGGATAAATCTTATGCTGATTTATTCAACTTAATCCATGATGTGTTTGGGAAAATCTTTACACCAAAAACAGTATCGTTCGGAAGCAGTTTTGTTTTCAGTGACTGGGCAACACCCGGTATTTATAAAAGTCGTAAGAGACTTTTTGAACTTTATTCGGAAAAATCATTTAATTTCAACCCTAACTTTCAGGAATATGTTAAAAAATATTCAAAGACATTTAGACAGGTCTGTTCCTTGGCAAAGTCAGATTTCATTAGAAATAAAATTACAGCTTCAACAAATGTAATTAAAACTACCTGGAACATTATAAATTCTGAATGCGGTAGGTTTAAAACAAGTGAACCAAGCTTTCATTTAAAGATAAACGGTCGCCACGTTACAGGGGATCTGGAAGTAGCGACTGAGTTCGAAATTTTTTTCAGTAATATACCAATTGGTATAACGAATACTCTTCGGTCGTCTTCCACTTCCGCTGAGCAATTATTATCAGAATGTGTAGATAGCTGTCAAGACGCGTTCGAATTCACGGCTGTCAACTGTAATGGCATTTTGAAAGCTTTTAAGGCTATTAATGTGGCGCCGAAGAGGCTCCGCGCTCCCCGCTCCACTGCCGTCGTCATTACGGTGACGACAGAGGGCAAGGCGAAGGGCGTGGGGTACGCCGAGGTACTGAGGCAGGCGAAAGCCTCAGTTGACCTAAAGGCCCTCGAGATTGAGGGAGGGCTCCGGTGCAAGGTGACGCGCACCGGAGCGCGCCTCCTCGAGGTCTCCGGCGCCACCAGCGGCCCCAAAGCGGATGCCTTAGCGGCGAAGCTGCGGGAGTCGCTAAATACGGGCGATGTCCGCGTGTCCAGACCCAACAAATGCGCCGCGCTGCGCATTTCGGGTCTGGATGACGCGGCCACGACGGACGAGCTTATCTCCGCCGTCGTGGAGGCGAGCGGCTGTCCCCGTGATCAGGTGAGGTCAGGCGAAATCCGCTTTGGCCCCACCGGTCACGGGTCGGCAGTCGTGAGCTGCCCCGTTGCGGCGGCCCAGAAAGTGGCGGACGGACGGAGCCTCCTTATTGGGGGCTTCCTGAGGGCGCAGGTGCATCTCCTGCAGCCCCGCGAAGACAGGTGCTATAGGTGCCTGGTCGTGGGGCATGTAGGAGTGCAGTGTACGGCGGAAGTCACTGTGGGCGATCGGTGCTTCCGCTGTAGTCAGCCCGGTCACACGGCCCTTGCCTGTGACGCTCCGCTGTGACGATGTTTCAAATGCGTGGCGGAGGGCAAGGAGGCCGATCACCGGGCGGGCAGCAAGTCCTGCGCTGCCTCAAGGCCGAGGCCCCGTCCGTCCGCACGGGGGGGTGAGAGTGAGGTGGCACGCCCGCGGCAGGGTGCGGAAATGGACGTCCATTAATCCCATATCCGCATCCTGCAGGTGAATTTGAACCACTGCACTGGTGCTCAGGACCTTCTGTACCAGAGCATCAGGCAGTGGTCCATTAACGTCGCAGTTGTCGCCGAGCCGTACTGGGTTCACCCGGGAAGCCCGGTGGATCTGGACGGCCTGGCGACCATCTTTGGGGGGACCGGCGCGGACGACTCGCGCCTGGCGGTCATCGCTAGGGGTCCGGGTTGTGTCGCGGCGGAATACGAGGGTGTGGCTGTCGTGGCCGTCTACATCTCGCCGAGCCTCGACCAGCATCAGTTCGAGCTATGGCTCCCTGAGCTGGACGTCGTTCTCGCTGCATGCCGGCCTCGCCCTGTCCTGGTCCTGGGAGACTTCAATGCCTGGTCGCAGGCTTGGGGCTCCCGGGAAACCAGAGGCAGGGGGAGGATACTGGAGGACTGGGTCACTACTCGTGGCCTAGTCATCCTGAACCGGGGGAATGTCGCAACCTGGACGCGGCGGGGGCTCAGCTCGGTCATAGACGTTTCGTTTGCGACCCCTGAGCTCGCCCGCCGTGTCCAGGGATGGCGCGTGGTGGAGGAGGAGGAGACGTCGTCAGATCACCGATATATTCGGTTCGACGTCTCCCCTCCACCTAACCTGCCGCCAACAATCGCGAATCCCCCGGAACCGCGTTGGGCACTCCATCGCCTGGATCGGGAGGCTCTCCTGGAGGCGGCCATCGTGCAGGCCTGGATTCCGACAGTGGACGGGCTTGCCGATGTTGATGCCAAAGTGGAGTGGTTCGGGAGAGCCATGTCGCACTTCTGCGATGCGGCGATGCCCAGGGCTAGGCCCAGACCGGCGAGGAAGCAGGTGTACTGGTGGACGCCGGAAATCGCGCAGTTGCGCGCGGAGTGCGTTACCGCGCGCCGCCGGTACACCAGATTCCGCCGGAGGCGTCGTCGCCCAGATGATGCGGCAGCCCGAGAGACGGAGCTCTACGATGGGTACAGGGAGGCCAAGAGGGCCCTCCAGACGGCCATCAAGCGGTCCAAAAAGCTGGGCCGCGATGAGCTGATGGAGACTCTGGAGCGGAACCCGTGGGGGCGCCCGTACCTTATGGTAAGGGGCAAATTACGCCCTAAGGCGCCCCCACTGACTCAGAGTCTCCAGCCGGAGCGGTTGGAGGAGGTCCTGGACTCCTTGTTCCCGTCGAGAGCGGAGGAACATATTTCTCCGCGCATGGCTCCGTCTCAGGCGCCCAACGCGGAAGGCAGCGAGAACGACGTGCCCGTGGTCACCGAGGGTGAGTTAGGGGCGGCTGTACTGCGGCTTAAATCCCGCAGAAACACCGCCCCTGGACCCGACGGCATTCCAGGCCGAGCGTGGGTCCTGGCTCTCGAAGAGCTTGGGCCTCGACTAATTGGGCTCTTTAGCGCATGCCTCGAGAAAGGCCAGTTTCCCAAGGTCTGGAAGACAGGGAAACTGGTCTTGATTCGAAAGGCGGGGCGGCCGGCAAATTCCCCATCAGGGTACCGGCCGATCGTGTTGCTCGACGAGGTGTGCAAGCTCTTTGAGCGCATTATTGCACAACGCCTCGTCGGGCACCTCACACGCGTGGGGCCTGATCGCGCATTAGAGGCCTGACGGAGGAAGCAGTCTCACAGGGTGAGGTGGTGGTGGCGGTGTCTCTCGACATCGCCAACGCATTCAACACCTTGCCCTGGAGCTGCGTCAGGGAGGCGCTTATCTATCATGGAGTGCCTCCCTACCTCCGTCGAATTGTCGGGGCTTATCTCTCCGAGAGGGCCATAACTTACCCGAGCTGGCTAGGGCCGGGTCGGCGAGATGTGTCGTGCGGTGTTCCACAGGGATCGGTTTTAGGACCGCTCCTGTGGAACATCGGTTACGACTGGGTGCTGCGTGGTCCGTTGCTCAGAGGGGTCGGCGTAACGTGTTACGCCGACGACACCCTCGTTACGGCGCGGGGAGCAACGCAGTGTAAAATCTGTGTCTAGTGTCATTGATGTCATTGCCCCCCACTTGGCAGCTGTGTTTAACGATTGCGTTTCAGGGGGTGTATTTCCTGATTTAATGAAACATAGTAAAGTTATACCCTTGTTCAAGGCTGGCAGTGCTTCTGATCCAGGTAATTTCAGACCTGTCTCGGTATTGCCGACTTTGAGCAAGATATTTGAAAAATTAATACTTGAGCAGATGCTGACCTATTTTAACAATCACAAATTATTTCATGTTAAACAGTTTGGCTTCACTAAAGGACGGTCGACTGCCGATGCTGGTGTAGATTTGGCCTGGGAAGATAAACATGATGCGCTTGGTGTGTTCTGCGATTTATCAAAGGCTTTTGATTGTGTTCAACATGAAACATTGATCAGGAAACTGCATCACTATGGGATAAGGAACAAGGCTCTCGATCTTCTGACTTCATATTTGAGCAATAGAACTCAGAGGGTCGATGTTGGTGGCACACGTTCAGAGGGATCGGTGGTTACTATGGGCGTTCCGCAGGGTTCGATACTCGGACCATTTTTATTTTTAATTTATATAAATGACCTACCCTATTACATAGGGGACACCAACGGGATTGTTTTGTTTGCAGATGACACTTCCTTAATTTTCAAAATTAAAAGACAACTAGATAACTACGACGATGTCAACAATGCAATCCTGAAAGTAGTACATTGGTTTAATACTAATAATCTTAGCCTGAACGATAACAAAACTAAATGTATTAAATTTACCTTGCCCAATGTAACACAGGCAGAAACCAATGTTCAACTTAATGGCCGAGAGTTGGAACTTGTGAAATCTGGGTTGACGGTCGATGCTGGATTGCAGTGGGGTCCACATATTGAAAAGCTAGCTGGCAGGTTAAGTTCAGCAGCATTTGCGGTACAAAAGATTAGGCATTTGACTGATGTAGATACAGCTAGAATAGTTTATTTCAGTTACTTCCACAGTGTTATGTCTTACGGTATTCTACTGTGGGGTAATGCCGCAGATATAAATTCAATTTTTGTTTTACAAAAACGAGCCCTAAGAGCCATATATAGATTAGGTCCAAGGGTCTCTCTGCGCGAAAAATTCAAAGAGGTAAATATTCTAACTGTAGCATCACAATATATTTTTGAAAATCTTATGTATGTGCAAAAGAATCTATCTAGTTTCGTTAAGTTAAGCGATATACACAGTGTAAATACCCGACATAAAGATAACCTTGCTTGTCATCAGTGTAGACTGAAAAAAGTCAGTAAATTCTTCCTGGGTAACTGTATACGTTTTTACAACAGGCTTCCAAATGAAATAAAAAGTATGCACTTAAATAAGTTTAAAAAGTGTATAAAAAGTAAATTGTACCGCAGGGGCTACTATTCAATTGACGATTATTTGCTTGACAAGGAAGCCTGGAAATGATCTGCTTGCTCTACTGCATTCTCAAGCAATAGTTTGTGATTTTTAGTTTAAATTTTGTAAATAGAGCACAAAAAGAAAAGCCCGTCGAGTTTCTTGCCAGTTCTTCTCAAGCGGGCCGCGTTCCGACCTGGTGGTACTATTTGCATTGTATTCATTGACGTGTCGCAAGTGCCTATGTATTAGGATTATGCGAAATAAATGTTTTTTGAGTTTGAGTTTGAGTTTGAGTTTTACAACGGTGGCGCGGCGGCCATCTTGGATTGCAAAATTGACCTTAAATTCGTACTCAGCCTACCAAAAAACCCCTTAAACGATACCCATCATGAAATTTTGTGATAACGCCGCGGCGGCCATATTGGATCTCTAAATTGACCCGAAATTCGTACTCAGCATATCAAAAAACCCCTTAAACGATACCCATCATGAAATTTTGTGATAACGTCGCGGCGGCCATATTGGATCTCTAAATTAACCCGAAATTCGTATTCAGCATACTAAAAAACCCCTTAAACGATACCCATCATGAAATTTTGTGGTAACGGCGCGGCGGCCATCTTGGATTGCAAAATTGACCTTAAATTCGTACTCAGCCTACCAAAAATCCCTTAAACGATACCCATCATGAAATTTTGTGATAACGGCGCGGCGGCCATATTGGATCTCTAAATTGACCCGAAATTCGTACTCAGCATATCAAAAAACCCCTTAAACGATACCCAACATGAAATTTTGTGATAACGGCGCGGCGGCCATATTGGATCTCTAAATTAACCCGAAATTCGAACTCAGCATACCAAAAAACCCCTTATACGGTATCCAACATGAAATTTTACAACGGTGGCGCGGCGGCCATATTGGATTGCAAAATTAACCAGAAATGCTACTCGTACTGCTATTTTTTTCCTAAAAGCATTTGACATCTTAGATCGTATGTCCACCTATTTTAAATACGGACCAGTGTGCAGCCGGCCAGCCGCAATAAAAAAGCGCACTGATGTTACAAGTTGTATCAAAACATTACAAATTGTATCATTACAAGGTGCGCAAAGCGCATTGATGTTACGAGTTGTATCAAAACGATACACATTGTATCATTACAAGGCGCGCATTGTAATGCTCGATTCTCCTCCCTCATCGGCTGTAATTCTGGACTCGTAACGTTACATTACGCGCGAATGCTCCCGGTGAGGGAGCACCTTAATTGAAATTTGAAAACTGACATAAGAATTTAGTGTATTCAACAAAACTAGCACGTTTTGACAAAAAATGCATGTAAATAATTGAGGAACAAATCTATTTTTGTAAGAGTTGCATAAGAAATATGGGATAAAAATACGATTTGACTAGAATTCCCAACTATGGGTGCTTAATGGTACCTATCGTTGGTAGTTCAAATTAGACCTGAATAACGGTTTTGACCCGTCCACCGATTTTGAGTCTCTACCATGTACCTACCTTTTCGGAGTCTGAAAATAAAGCTTGCTTGAAGTTGTTAAACTATTGATTTTGTCATGTAGAATGTTGCTATTGAAATTGTATAGAAGACACTACTTTCGTCTAATAATCATCAACTTTTAGATAATATTTTTGGAAGATGATCACGCGACAATAGCCGGTACACAAAATATTTTAGATTTAGAAGACATGACTATGGCGCACATGCTACAAATGACTCCTGTGACGACGAAGAAGATGATTAGTCTTGGACAGGTAAAAAAAAATGTATTTAATTGTCGTGTTCTATACAAATGATAAATAGCTATGGGATAGATAATATACGGGTAATGAGATACAGCCTGGTGACAGATAAACTGACAAAAGACAGATGGAAAGCGCAGTCCAAGCAATAGGGTCTCGTTTTGAAGTGAAACTTCTTTATCGGCGTTGGAAAAAAATTTGCGTCACGTCACGTCACGATTTTTGGTTACGCGCCATCTTTGTTCTCTTCCCCACCACGGTGGATTCGAATTAAGAGTACTTTATCCAGGGATAGCATGTCATTTAAGGATTTTTGGACTAAGGGAGTTAGGGACTTAGGGACTTTTGGACTTGTGGACTTTGGTACTTTTGTACTTTGGGACTTTGGGACTTTGGGACTTTTGGACTTTTGGACTTTGGGACCTTGGGACTTTGGGACCTTGGGACTTTGAGACTTTGGGACTTTGGAACTTTTGGACTTTGGGACTTTGGGACTTTGGGACTTTTGGCCTTTGGGACTTTGGGACCTTGGGACCTTGGGACTTTGAGACTTTGGGACTTTTGGACTTTTGGACTTTTGGACTTTTGGACTTTTGGACTTTTGGACTTTTGGACTTTTGGACTTTTGGACTTTTGGACTTTGGGACTTTTGTACTTTTGGACTTTTGGACTTTGGGACGTTGGGACTTTGTTTGGGACTTTTGGACTTTGGGACTTTTGGACTTTTGGACTTTGGGACTTTTGGACTTTTGGACTTTGGGACTTTGGGACTTTTGGACTTTTGGACTTTTGGACTTTTGGACTTTTGGACTTTTGGACTTTTGGACTTTTCGACTTTTGGACTTTTGGACTTTTGGACTTTTGGACTTTTGGACTTTTGGACTTTTGGACTTTTGGACTTTTGGACTTTTGGACTTTTGGACTTTTGGACTTTTGGACTTTTGGACTTTTGGACTTTTGGACTTTTGGACTTTTGGACTTTTGGACTTTTGGACTTTTGGACTTTTGGACTTTTGGACTTTTGGACTTTTGGCCTTTTGGACTTTTGGACTTTTGGACTTTTGGACTTTTGGACTTTTGGACTTTTGGACTTTTGGACTTCTTTAAAACAGGAATTTGACCAAATCAATAATAATGGTAACTTAGTAACATCACCTAAAAATATTGCTGATTTATTTAATAATTTTTTTATCGATGACATAAAATCTGATAAAGATAAAAACGTTAACTCTCATAGGAAAATTGTATACGGTAGATTTAATTCCATGTTTATGAAGCCCATTGATCCAACTGACATTTTGAATATTATAATGACTCTTAATAATTCTGAAAGTACAGGTTACGATGACATACATACAAAAATCATAAAATTGACATCACATTGCATTGCTCCGGTTCTAAGTCACATTATTAATTTAAGCATTCAATATGGCGTGTTCCCATCCCAACTTAAAATAACCACAATTATTCCACTATTAAAAAGGGAGGGTAAAGAAGACATGAAGTCGTACAGACCTATTGCCTTGATTCCAGTGTTTGCAAAAGTGTTCGAAAAAGTTATTTACAATCAAATTTATAATTATTTTGAATCTCATAACATATTTGCGGACGAACAGTTTGGTTTTCGACAAGGAAAGTCAACAAACACTGCACTTTATAATTTTTTGCAAAAAGTCATCACTGGACTTGATGAACGAAAATGTATCACTGCAGTCTTTATGGATATGACCAAGGCATTCGACCACGTAGATCATGGTATATTAATATCGAAGCTGGAAAGGTATGGAGTCAGAGGAAACTCTCTCGAATTGATAAAATCGTACTTAACAGGACGAATTCAAGTGACAACAATAAATAGAATTAATAAAAAGTCGAAAGTCGAAATTAAATACATTTCAGAGCCAAAGAAAGTTAAATTTGGGGTACCACAGGGCAGCATACTCGGACCATTGCTGTTTCTTGTATATATAAATGATCTTCCTAAAGCTGCAAATCAAAATATGATCCTCTTCGCTGACGATAGCACAGCAATTTTTGATACTGATAATGGAGTCCTAAATAATGCTGTAAATGTGAATAGGTCAATAACAGCTGGGTGAGTTTGTTTATCTGTTGTTCACTTGTATATATGCCATAATATATTCAATGCTGATATTAGACAGGTAATTGAACAAAATCCCGTTATTAAATACTAAATATAGTGAGTGTGTCTGCCTGTTTTTCACTTGTATATATTTATTAGTATATTCTATGTTGAAAGCTTACAGGTAGTACACTCAAGATAAACTCCTGATATTTAAATACTGTATTGCATTAAATATATCAAAAGCTTAAATATAGCTATCCATTGCTTTGCAAGCTGCTCCTTGTATTATCCTTGTGTTGTTAATTTGGATTTTTCAAGTACCTACTTATTACTATTTAAACTATAAAATGATGACTCGAAGAGGTCTGGCTCGTCAGGAACAATCTAAACTTCAACTGGTTTTAGAGGAACTGAAATCCACCAAGGAGCAGGTTGTCCAGCTTAACAATGAGCGCGAGGACAATGAAACAGAGCTTATCTCTGTTGTAAAACAGAACGGCCAATTAAAGCAACAGTTGTCCGTGCTAAACTTGCGGTTAGATGAAATGACTGGGGAACGTGATGAACTCCTAATAGTAGTAAGTAGTTTTGATAAATGCAGTGCAGAGTATGAGCGAGCATTAAACCGTATATCTGATCTGGAACATGAGTTAAGGGACTCCCAACAACAAATAACACAACTAGAAGAAGCCTCTCTGCAAGTCAGTATACAACAAAACCAAACCTTGTTCAACGAACTCATAGATAGGTCCCCACGGCTGGTTACTGCTGCAAAACCGATACACACAGATATTATAGACCTTACCAATAATACCCCCAAACACTCTGCAGTATCAGCTAAAATGGGTTTAGGTCATTGTAGTAATAAAAAAATTAAAAAGTATATAAAAATAAATAAGTTGATTAGAAAAAAACAAAATGTGATCAATAACAATAAAAAAATTATCAAAAATATTAAAAATTGCAGAAATAGACTGAATATATTAAATGAATTAAGTCTATGCACTGCAAAATTAGAACATAGCCAAAAACAGCATGCTGCTGACACTCAAGGCTTCAATTTTAAAATACAACAACTTCAAGAGTCCCTGGAGTCTGTAAAGTCCATGTATGATAAATCACAGCTAATTATCAAAGAATATTCTTTGGCGATGGATACACTCTTAAATTCAACATCTCATTATGCTGATCGTTTCAACTCGTTAGCAGATAAAACCCAATGTAACTGCAGCCAACCTGAGCCAGGGAATATACAAACCCTACCTAGTGACCAGCAAGGTAGTAGTCTTAATAAATTACAGGGCAATCTTAGTTTAAAAAGTTATAATGAAACAAAGAATCAATGGATTATGTTCAGTGATGAAATTGGGAGAGATATGGGGTCGAAATTAAGCTTTTGTACACCAGGGCAGTGTTTTATAAATCACTGCATGCCTTCTGCATCTTATGCCCAAATAATGAAGTCCATATTTAGTTATAAATTCCAAAGGCAAGATAATCTGGTTATTTTCATAGGAAACAGGGCAGGTATAACCAAACAAAAACTCATTGAATACTATAGTAAATTAAGCTCATTAGAGTTAAATAATATTATTATTTACACACTGCCTTATTGCCAGGGTATGCCAGTTGCGGAAAATAGGACTAGGTACCATTTAAATTTGTCATTGGACACATTAACATGTCACAATATAAAGTTTCATTTAATTGACACTAACACTATTGTTAGGAAGAATTATTATTTTTACTTGACTAAAAGAAAGCATAAGCTTCTGGATTATTTTAAAAGACAGGTAGCATTTTCGCTACATTATTTTATAGATATACTAGCCAAAAATCTGGCTACCCAACCTGCTCCTTTTGAGCAGAAATATGACATTACTGATAATAGAACTATGGATAGCTATTTATATCCAAGTAATTTAAATTAGATTATGGGACAAAAGAGCAACGTTCTTGCACTAAGCTTGACATAATATACGAATCAATGAATGTTAAATCTGGCAATTTAGTTTTACATCAGCCACAGCAAAATTTTGAATCTGACTGCTCTCAGGCCATTGAATCTACTAATCATAAAAATTATGGTTTACACCTGGTGCACCAAAATGTAGAGGGCCTTATTAATGGGAAAGAACTGGTGTTGGAGTTGTACATGAACTTGAATGACATTGATATTTTTTGTGTCACAGAACATTGGTTAAGGCGTCATGAAGTCATGTTCAACTTTAAAAATCACCAGGTTGCTAGCTCGTTCTGTAGGACAAAATGTATACGAGGAGGCTCATTAATTCTTATTAACAAGTCTATAAAATTTAAAGAACGTAAAGATATAGTAAGCCTCTCTCTTGAACGAGTTATTGAAATAGCTAGTATTGAGTTCGAGCAGTTCATTGTATTAAGCGTTTACAGTCCCCCGGATGCTCCATACATACAGTTTGAAGAGAAGCTGGAAGAAGCTTTGTTTAAATGCCAGTGCTCTAAAAAATCAGTAGTAGTTTGTGGAGATTTCAATGTAGATATTTTAGATTCTTCGCTGGAACCAACAAAGAGACGGAAAATGTTAAATTTATTGAAATCCTTTGGTTTATATAACGTATTTCTAGAACCTACTCGTATAACTGCCACTAGTGCTACTTGTATTGATAACATTTTTAGTAATATACAACCTGTTAGGAATTGTATTGTGGACCCTGTAAAATCTGATCATCGAGGACAATCGGCTCTGTACTCTAAAAAAATTACCAGAAATAAGAATGTAATCAGTTTTGTACCAGTCAACTCAAAACGCTTAGAAATTTTCCGAGAAAATATAGTAAATAAGATAACAGAATTGCCCGATTACACTACTGTGGATAAATCTTATGCTGATTTATTCAACTTAATCCATGATGTGTTTGGGAAAATCTTTACACCAAAAACAGTATCGTTCGGAAGCAGTTTTGTTTTCAGTGACTGGGCAACACCCGGTATTTATAAAAGTCGTAAGAGACTTTATGAACTTTATTCGGAAAAATCATTTAATTTCAACCCTGACTTTCAGGAATATGTTAAAAAATATTCAAAGACATTTAGACAGGTCTGTTCCTTGGCAAAGTCAAATTTCATTAGAAATAAAATTACAGCTTCGACAAATGTAATTAAAACTACCTGGAACATTATAAATTCTGAATGCGGTAGGTCTAAAACGAGTGAACGAAGCTTTCATTTAAAGATAAACGGTCGCCACGTTACAGGGGATCTGGAAGTAGCGACTGAGTTCGAAAATTTTTTCAGTAATATACCTGTTGGTATAACGAATACTCTTCGGTCGTCTTCCACTTCTGCTGAGCAATTATTATCAGAATGTGTAGATAGCTGTCAAGACGCGTTCGAATTCACGGCTGTCAACTGTAATGGCATTTTGAAAGCTTTTAAGGCTATTAATGTTAAAAAAACTGCAGACCTATGGGGGCTATCAGTAAAATCTGTGTCTAGTGTCATTGATGTCATTGCCCCCCACTTGGCAGCTGTGTTTAACGATTGCGTTTCAGGGGGTGTATTTCCTGATTTAATGAAACATAGTAAAGTTATACCCTTGTTCAAGGCTGGCAGTGCTTCTGATCCAGGTAATTTCAGACCTGTCTCGGTATTGCCGACTTTGAGCAAGATATTTGAAAAATTAATACTTGAGCAGATGCTGACCTATTTTAACAATCACAAATTATTTCATGTTAAACAGTTTGGCTTCACTAAAGGACGGTCGACTACCGATGCTGGTGTAGATTTGATGAAGAGTATTTATGAGGCCTGGGAAGATAAACATGATGCGCTTGGTGTGTTCTGCGATTTGTCAAAGGCTTTTGATTGTGTTCAACATGAAACATTGATCAGGAAACTGCATCACTATGGGATAAGGAATAAGGCTCTCGATCTTCTGACTTCATATTTGAGCAATAGAACTCAGAGGGTCGATGTTGGTGGCACACGTTCAGAGGGATCGGTGGTTACTATGGGCGTTCCACAGGGTTCGATACTCGGACCATTTTTATTTTTAATTTATATAAATGACCTACCCTATTACGTAGGGGACACCAACGGGATTGTTTTGTTTGCAGATGACACTTCCTTAATTTTTAAAATTAAAAGACAATTAGATAACTACGACGATGTCAACAATGCAATCCTGAAAGTAGTACATTGGTTTAATACTAATAATCTTAGCCTGAACGATAACAAAACTAAATGTATTAAATTTACCTTGCCCAATGTAACACAGGCAGAAACCAATGTTCAACTTAATGGCCGAGAGTTGGAACTTGTGAAATCTACGGCGTTCCTAGGGTTGACGGTCGATGCTGGATTGCAGTGGGGTCCACATATTGAAAAGCTAGCTGGCAGGTTAAGTTCAGCAGCATTTGCGGTACAAAAGATTAGGCATTTGACTGATGTAGATACAGCTAGAATAGTTTATTTCAGTTACTTCCACAGTGTTATGTCTTACGGTATTCTACTGTGGGGTAATGCCGCAGATATAAATTCAATTTTTGTTTTACAAAAACGAGCCGTAAGAGCCATATATAGATTAGGTCCAAGGGTCTCTCTGCGCGAAAAATTCAAAGAGGTAAATATTCTGACTGTAGCATCACAATATATTTTTGAAAATCTTATGTATGTGCAAAAGAATCTATCTAGTTTCGTTAAGTTAAGCGATATACACAGTGTAAATACCCGACATAAAGATAACCTTGCTTGTCATCAGTGTAGACTGAAAAAAGTCAGTAATTCCTTCCTGGGTAACTGTATACGTTTTTACAACAGGCTTCCAAATGAAATAAAAAGTATGCCCTTAAATAAGTTTAAAAAGTGTATAAAAAGTAAATTGTACCGCAGGGGCTACTATTCAGTTGACGATTATTTGCTTGACAGGGAAGCCTGGAAATGATCTGCTTGCTCTACTGCATTCTCAAGCAATAGTTTGTGATTTTTAGTTTAAATTTTTGTAAATAGAGCACAAAAAGAAAAGCCCGTCGAGTTTCTTGCCAGTTCTTCTCAAGCGGGCCGCGTTCCGAACTGGTGGTACTATTTGCATTGTATTCATTGACGTGTTGCAAGTGCCTATGTATTAGGATTATGCGAAATAAATGTTTCTTTGAGTTTGAGTTTGAGTTTGAGATATAATAGACTGGCTAAAACAAAATAATTTAAAGATAAACCTGGAGAAAACTAATTACATGACATTTAAAAACAGAAATTCTAAACAAAGTAGTATTACATTACAATACAAAGATAAAACTTTAAAGGAGGTACAATGTACAAAATTTTTGGGTATGCATATAGACTCTGACTTAAATTGGAAAATGCAAGTCGATCAGATCTGCAATAAATTAAATTCATTTGCATATGCTCTCTACATGCTCAGAAAAGTGGCCAGTGAAGATACACTTCTGATTGCCTATCATGCGAATGTCGGTTCTATCCTCAGGTATGGTGTTTTGTTTTGGGGGAACTCTGTTGATAGACAATATGCATTTAGAGCCCAGAAGAAGTGCGTCAGAAGCATATGTGGACTTCGGCAGACAGACACATGTAAACAATCGTTCACTAGACTAAAGATACTTACCCTACCATCTATATATATTTATGAAGCAGCATTAATGGTAAAAAAGAATATTAAAAGCTACGGACCTCTAAGAAGTGCGAGACATAAGAACATGCTTCATGTTGACTTATGTAGGACTACACAATTCCGAAAAAGTATATTTGGAATGAGTGCAAAGGTATACAATAAACTCCCAGACTTTGTTAAGAACGCAGAATCAATTAATGTATTTAAAAATAAACTTAAGGAATTTCTAATTAATAAGGCATACTATACGATTGATGATTATATGAATGAATGTAAAATAGTGACATTAAGGTCTTAGTTTTTAATAATTTATGATTGAATGAAATATTGTGACATTTAATATTTTATTTTCTATTTTTGTATGAATGTCAACTTTTGACATTGATTATTTTAATATTTATTTTAGCGAAGAATTGTGACAATTTATTATAATTATACTAGCTGACCCGCGCAACTTCGTTTGCGTGATAAATGAAGAACCGCTCAACCGATTTTGTGCAAACTTCACGTAAACCATCTACTAAATAGGCCAAACAAAGCCTAAACATATGGTTTGGATAGGTGAGCCCATTCTTGAGTTATAAAATTACAACGAAAAGTGGCATTGATTTTTATAAATATAGATTAAGTGTCTGCATGCAATCGATGTAGGTACTTGGGCATGTTATTTATTTTGTCTTTGATTTAAATTAAGTATAGAATCGTATGACTTTGATCTTTTTCAGTATACTTATTACCAATTATTGTACGCCCAACTTGGCATGTTACGGAGTGCAAATATCAATATAATTTTAACAACTTCATTATACCTGTGACAAACAATAAATAAATTGAATTGAATTGAATTGAACTTTTGGACTTTTGGACTTTTGGACTTTTGGACTTTTGGACTTTTGGACTTTTGGACTTTTGGACTTTTGGACTTTGGGACATTTGGACTTTTGGAATTTTTGGACTTATGGACTTTGGGACTTTGGGACTTTTGGACTTTGGGACTTTGGGACTTTGGGACTTTGGGACTTTGGGACTTTGGGACTTTGGGACTTTGGGACTTTGGGACTTTGGGACTTTGGGACTTTGGGACTTTGGGACTTTGGGACTTTGGGACTTTGGGACTTTGGGACTTTGGGACTTTGGGACTTTGGGACTTTGGGACTTTGGGACTTTGGGACTTTGGGACTTTTGGACTTTTGGGCTTTGTGACTTTGGGACTTTATTTAAAGTGAGGTGAAAATT
This sequence comes from Miltochrista miniata, assembly GCA_933228765.1. NCBI lineage: Eukaryota > Metazoa > Arthropoda > Insecta > Lepidoptera > Erebidae > Miltochrista > Miltochrista miniata. The sequence goes on from OW121751.1 coordinate 25,361,901, forward strand.
AAGTTTATGAAGAAGTTTCACTTCTTACGTGTGTACACTAGTACACGCAATTTTTTTTTAAGCTTAGGGTACAAAAAACTAAAATGGGAGGCAAGGATGATTTTATAAATTAAAAAAAATATCCGATGTGAGTTAGGCATCAAAAATCTTCCACATCGATATCAGGAACGCTGGCAGATTGCCATTTCGAATGTGAGTCCAAGCTTAATTTAGCCTTATTATTGATTTCCACACAAAGACCACGGAATCCATTTCAGGGTTGAATTCTTGAATGGGCTGGTTTATGGTGTTCTGTGTTTACAGTACCTGTTATAGCTATAGGAACTTATGCCGCTGTCACACGTGCTTCACCCAGAAAATCAAATTTTGTATGAGATGTCAAAAATTTGCGTAGTAAAAAGTGTCAAAAGTCTGAAATGACTACTGTTATACTATACTAATCTCTGTTATAGAAATGATTTAAATTTTAGGATGCCTCGCCTCTTCGGATGAAAGGCAACCACTATTTGAATACACCCCCGGGATTTGAAACTGTCTTTAATTTGGTCAAGGGTATGCTTAATGAAAAGAATAGAAGCCGAGTAAGTATATTTTAACATGTTTTCTTTTTTTTAAGCTCGCCAAATTGACGCCGCCTGCCTCATGGCTCATCAAAAGTCATGGCGGCATCTAGCGATTGGAGAGCACTCTCATTGTCAGGTCTGTGAGTGTGGCCCCCTTCAGAAAGTGGTCCTCTAGTTGGCGGCAACATGATGTGCCCCCTTACCCTCCGCTTGTAGAACCCGGGGTAGAACACGAGTACGGGCAGACTATTCCAAGTTCTTATAGTTTGACACAGAAACGATCTTTTGAATCGCTCAGTTCTGGCGAAGATTCTCACCACTGTGTAGGATAGCATCTCTGCTCGGCACGCGTTGTTCGGAATCGAAAGGGAGACGGTGAGATTAGGTTGAAGAGCTCTTCAGAACACTCGCCGTGATAGATTCAATAGAATGCAACCAAAGACGATTCTTTGCTGCACCATCAAGACTCTTCTTCACCTCAGGACAATCAATTTCTTAGTTTCAGCTGTATCTATGTAATACGAGCACTGGCGTTAGATTACGTTGACGTTATGCACTAATCAGGGTCCAATCCAATGAAATAGCATATCACATAATCACTCCTTTATCCGTAAAGGTGTAGACAGTGGCCTAGTATATTCATGATTCACCATTGATTTTATAGAGATAATAGGGAAACCTTTAAGTAGAGCCAAAAGAGTAATCACCATTGATTTTATAGAGATAATAGGGAAACCTTTAAGTAGAGCTAAAAGAGTAATCACCATTGATTTTATAGAGATAATAGGGAAACCTTTAAGTAGAGCCAAAAGAGTAATCACCATTGATTTTATAGAGATAATAGGGAAACCTTTAAGTAGAGCCAAAAGAGTAATCAAATCTGTATAAACTTGCACGAACCAAACTTGCACGGTATACGAGAAGATGCAGGTTCGAATCCTGCTCGAAACCAATTCTTTTTCAATGTTAAAATTTTATGATCAGTTAGCATACTACTTGCTTTTCAAAAATTAACATTTTGTTACAGCTTTTCGTTCATAACAAAAATGTTGACGCTATGTACAAGCATGTACCTAAAGAGATTTTACCCAAAGAATACGGTGGTGATGGAGGTACCATACCAGAAATAGTAGGTAAATATACCTCATCTCTTTTCAACATTATTCATGTGAAAGGTCATTTTACCTTTCTTATATAATACTAGCTGATGCCCGCAGCTTCACCTGCGTGAAATTTGTTCCTAGACTAACATATCTCTGTAGGCACCAAATTTCAGCCAGATCCGTTCAGCCGTTACAGCGTAACAAACATCCACACTCCACACTCACAAACATTCGCATTTATATACTATATAATAATAAATATAGATTTCTGATTAACAAATTCATAATGCATAATATATGGGCCAAGTAAATTTATTTATTAAATACATTTCTTAATTCAATGGCTGAACTACTACTTGACACAACTTCTCTTCTAAGTAATTGACATCGTAACTTAGTTCCTTCTTCAGGTAGTCCCAGCCTACGACGTTTGGACAAACCGAACTACTGTAAGGCTTTGTCCTCTTAAGTCAAATTCAAAATCAGCTGACGGTTCATGTTCATTGTAATGGCTCTTTTCAGTCCTGTCGAATGTAGTTTTCGTAGAGGCCATTCCCGCATTTTACAAAGACTTAGTGAGTGAGTCTGTTTCCTGACAGAATGCAGTCAGCACTATATGTAGAATAAAGTTCATGCCTTCCATGATCAGTCTGCTGACAATCTTTGTCGTACGGATTGAGCGTAGATGGTAACATGCGGTGTTATTTTATTGACCAGTGGATACTACCTGAAGCGTGGTCCTTAATTTTTTCTGGCTAGCCATCTTAGAATTTTCTTCTTCTTTTCACAAATGTATTTTTGTCACACAAAATTTGAACAAATTAGCTATAATACTTCCGTATAGCATATTTGGTAATATTATACCAAAATAGCGCTTTTTATTAAACTTTATGGCTGTGTATTAAAATCATATCTTTGAAGTCTGAAGTAAAACTATATAACATAAATGACAACGCTTTCACAAATTATGTGTCAAAATAAAAAGTAATTTAAGTATGAAATAAGAGTATTTAAGGAGTATTGATATCAACTCTGGAGAAAATCAGCCCCAAAATAATTTACATTCCCTTTTTAGCTCGTTATAGTATAAATTTCAATAAAATACGAAACAGGTCTTCCATCAATTATGTCATTAAGCTATATGCCAAATTTTAAGTAGATCGGACCAAGGAATCACGTTGTCCCATACAAACTTTACCCCCAATTTTTATACCTTTGGAGGTGGAATTTGCCAAAATGTTAAAATTACTTTTTTAAATTGTAACAAATAACGCTCATGTTTAGTTTTATCATCGTACCATTAACCGTTTAAGCAATAATTGATAATAACTTTGGGTCTAGGGATCGAACCGCAAAATTAAGTTTGGTTTGAATTCTATATACTTTTCCGGGATAAAAAGTACCCAGTGTGGTGCCCAGGCTATTAAAGAATAATTATACCAAATTTCATGGTAATCGAACCGGTAGTTTTTGCGTGATGCCTGAACAAACAGACAGACAGACAGACAGACAAAAAAATTTTTAATCACATTTTTGGGTTCGGTGTCGGTCTAGTAACACCCCCTGCTATTTATTTTTTTGATATTTTGAGTGTACAGAATTTTCACTTCTACAGATTTATTATAAGTATAGATAATAGCTGTTCCCCGCGGCTTCGACCGCGTAGAAGTCGTTATCGTGTAAGAGTCGTTATATCGTAAAATCATAACCCTCCTTTTGCCCAGTCGGTAAAAAAGTAGCCTATGTCCTTCCTAGGGCCTCGAACTATCCCTATACCAAATTTCATCTCAATCGCTACAGCCGTTTAGGCGTGAAAGCGTTACAGACAGACAGAGTGATTTTCGCATTTATAATATTAGTAGGGATTGGCTTGGAGTAGATTCTGATGGAGGATGGAGAATTTTGCTCTACATTTACACTTACTACATTTTTATCTCAGCTATATAATTCTTAGTTTATCAGTCTTAATTATGTTGGATAAGAAGAAGTTACTTTATAGGGTTCCGTACCCAAAGGGTAAAGAACGGGACCCTATTCATGAGACTTCGCTGTCCGTCTGTCTGTCTGTCTGTCTGTCTGTCTGTCTGTCTGTCTGTCTGTCCGTCAGGAGGCTGTATCTCATGAACGGTGATAGCTAGAGAGTTGAAATTTTCACAGATTATGTGTTTTTGTTGCCGCTATAACAACAAATACTGAAAACAAAAACATAATAATATTTAAGGGGGGCTTCCATACAATAAACGTGTTTTTTAGCGATTTTGTCTTATATATTCGGTAATAAGGTATCCTTCTCAATTTAAATACGTTAGTTAATTTGAACATTTCATCAAGATCATTCATTCCCTTTGCACCATGCAAATTAAATGAATACTTTAGGAGGTATAGCACATTCAAATGTTGCTCAATGAAATTAATTTCGTGTCGCCATGATTGAACATTATACAGATCACATACTAACTTATTTTTCGACTTTCATCGTAAATATTTTTTCTTTAAAAAGTGAACAACGCTTTCAGCAGATTACTTTAGGTAGGTGTAATCTTTCAAAGATAGCTATTTCATAGGAAATAGTAAACAAATAGTCCATAATTTTTAGATTTTTCTCCAGTATAAACAATTTACGTACAAACACACAATTTATGTTGTAGACGTAGACATCGTGTTTATAATGTCATCATTCAAATGTCATCAATATTCTGAAAAAGAAAATAAACATAGAGTTCACAAACTCTTTTTGAAATATATACTGTACCTACCGTAGAGGATCTATACAAGGACAGTTAACACTATAGAGCAACGCGAACTGTCTAAAGACGCACGTTGTATATCACTATAGAGCAACGCGAACTGTCTAAAGACGCGTGTTGTATAACACTATAGAGCAACGCGAACTGTCTAAAGACGCGCGTTGTATAACACTATAGAGCAACGCGAACTGTCTAAGGCGCGCATTGCTCTGTGTTAATAGGTAATGAGGGCAACCAGTAGACGCTTGAAACACAGAATATCGAGCAGTGTATTTTCATAAAAAAAAAACTAGCCTTTACTGGGACATCCTTTTGAGAGCTTACCCGGGGCTCCCAACCGTAGGCTGTTGGCCGTTACGTGGGGTTTTTTAGTCGGTAGGAGTCCGGCATATCATCCATTAAGGATTTTCCATCTCGTTAAATAAAAAGAAAAAGGGGGGCTCCCTTGCAACAAATAGGTACGACTTTTGTTGTTTTTTGGTACGGAACCCTCCGTGCGGGAGTCCGACTCGCACTTGGCCGGTTATTTGCTTTTGCCGAGAGGAATCCTTCGTGAACTCTTCAAATTCTCTTTAGTCAATAACTGTAATTAAACTTACAATAATTCATAGTTATCTTTCTTTTTTCTAAATGTATAATTAGATATAACTTCATGACAAATAGAAGAGAATCATATTACATACCTATGATCACGCCTTTTATCCCCGAAGAGGTACAAACATTTCTCTTGGGACATCCTTCCGAGGGCTTACCCGGCGCTCCCAGACGTAGGCTGTTGGGCGTTACGTGAGGTTTTTAGTCGGTAGGAGTCCGGCATAGCTTCCATGAAGGATTTTCCCTCACGTTAAAAAAAAGGGGTACATTTCACCATTTTAGATTTTTGTCCCACGTAATAGGTAGTGAGCCGTATTGCCGTGTTGAATATGGATAGACGCAGGTTGTGACGGCCCGCTGTTGAACATTATTCAAGCCGCCCATAAAGGCCTTTAACTTGGCTTAACAACTGCCATTTTTGGCAACCGGGACCAACGGTTTAACGTTAATCAATTCAATATTCCATTCATTACAGAACACTGGAGAAATAAAGTTAAAGAATATAGTTCCTGGTTAGACGAGGATGAGAAGTACAGAAGCGATGAGTCCAAGCGTCCTGGTAAACCAAGATCTTCTGAGGATATGTTTGGAGTAGAAGGTTCGTTCAGGCAGCTGGAGTTCGATTGAAGAATTACAGTATCGTTTTGCTGCTACCTTTTGATGAAAGACTTCTATATTATAGAAATGTGTAAATAAATGCTGTTTTATTCGAAGCTTGTATGAACAAATACTGTGGAATATCTTTCTTCTCTTTTCCTTTTTAGGGTTCCGTTACCGAAGGGTAAAAACAGGAACCTATTTATGAGACTTCGCTGTTCCTCTGTCTGACTATCTGTCTGTCTGTCCGTCGTGAGGTTGTATGAGGCATAGCTAGAAAGCTGAATTTTTCACAGATTATGTATCTAAAATCAGAAAAAAGGGGGCTGGGGAGAACAAAATCATGGTGCAATAAAGTTGGCTGAGTTTCCAAAAAAATTGGCGTTATATAATAACGCCAATTTATAACAGTAAATTAATGCAACCCTGAGCAATCTTGAAAACAGAGCATAAAAATAAGCAAAATATTGAAGTGCTTACACAGAAACGTAGACGTAGGTAGGTAGGTACTTACCTTAATTTCTTATAGGTACATAGTTGAGATGGTTCATCATCACGCCTTTATCCCCGAAGGGGTAGGCAGAGGCATATTATATACCCACATTTCACCTTTTTATAATTTGTCCCACGTAATACGTTGCGAGCCGTATTGCCGTGTTTAAATGGACAGGCGCAGGTTGTGACTGCCTGCTGTTGAAATAAAGCCTTCAACTTGGCTTAACGACTGCCATTTTACTGGCAACCGGGACCAACGGCTTAACGTGCCTTCCGAAGCACGGAAACGCTCAAATAAATGTCACAAAGTGATCACATGGATGGTCACCCATCCATGAACCGGCCATAGTGAAAGTTGCTTACTGCAGTGATCGTTTACAGAACACTGAGTCCGCGGGGCCACGAGCGCTTCTTGTCATAGTTGAGATGAAGTACAATATTCTAAAGACTAAGAATAAAAGATAGGAAACCAGTGTCGAAAATGTGCTTTTGGAGGTTTGGAGGATTGTGTCTACTACAGAGGTAGCCCACCGAGACAATATTATTAATTAATCAATAACAGCTTTCATTGCCGTCATCCATCGTAGCTGTCATATAAAAAGGTTGTTCAGGTTGCAGTTGGCAGTAAGAGATGAACCGCCTTCCCCCCAGGTAAGGCCACAGCGGTAACCGTAGGTCTGTTGGGAGTCCTGGGTATCCTTCCGACGGCTTACACGGGGCTCCCAACCGTTGGCTGTTAGGTAGGATACGTGTGGTTTTTAGTCGGTAGGAGTCCGGCACAGCATCCATGTAGGATAATCATCACGTTAAAATAAAGGAAAGTAAGAGATTATAATATTTAATAACGTTATTAGCAAATGAAAAGAAACCCGGTTGTCAGTAAAATGACAATCGTTAAGCCAACTTAAAGGTCAGGCGGCTTTAAAAATGTCGCGGCGACATGCGTCTGTCCATTTTAACACGGCAATAGGCTTCCCACCTATTACGTGAAACATAAAACTATAAGGTGAAATGTAGGCGTATACTATGCCTCTGCCTACCCCTTGGGGATAAAGGCGTGACAATATGTATGTATGTTTGTTATGTGTAAAGTGAAAAATATAATAATCAGTACAGATGTTTAAAATGAACTTGATTAAGGCTTGTATATTCGAAAGAGACTCATCTTGGGGTGAACTTTATACTAGGAAATATTCTTTAATTTGATCTAATAAAACTAAGATATTATTGTAATTTATTAGATACTCTCGCTTTTTTCACGGTTCAAAACACGATTAGAAAAACATTGTTCGATCGAAATCGCTCTCGAAAAATGAGAAATATTGCAAAAATCTTATCAAGTAATGTCCTTTAGTTTAATCCTCATAAAAACTTGTCATAAAATAGATATAGGTCTTTAAAACCATATTTTAAGGCTAGATTTTTTCTTAAAACCCCTCAGATTTTATAACAGTACTTAATATAATGTACTAGAATTGAATGAAATTCGGCAAAAGCGTACGCTGCAATCCTTGGAATTGTCTTTGGATTTGTCAAGGTCGAATACGGAAGTCAAGGTATTGCTTTCTTCTATCGTCAGAATTTAATAAATATTCAATCCAATTTAATTCAAGTACCATGGACTCATAACCGCACAAATTCATAATTTGATAGAACAAAATGAATGCACATCTAGAAATACTGGGTATCAACTACGTAAGCCGGTGCCTCCACGTGTACCTAACTCGACAACGTCTTTTGACCGGCCTGAAAAAATATATATGTAGGTACTTTTCCTTTATCTTAGAGATACGCATTTTTTGTCAATATCATTTATATTTTGTAATAAAAGAGTTGGCAACAATGTACAACATCAAATCTTCAATATTGTTTCATTGTCTCAACGAGGTCTGATTAACGGCCAATGTCAAAAGCATTTGGTAATAGATGTAACATATATCAATACTGAAGTAGATAGCGTCCAAACAATTCAACAGCACGCAATGTATGTCATAAAAGTACTAATCATAATGTACTTGTATATCACCTTTGCAATGCTCTTGGCATAGGCGATAGACTAGTTTGTATTAAATAATATCTACTGATATCAGATATTGAACATATAGCAAGATAAAATACACTAATAGCAAGTTCTGTATGTGGATTATGAACAAGATAACTAATCAATGATTATATAAAATACCACTACAATATATTTGCTTAGCAGCAGAGTGGTTTGTTTAATTTGTGTGGCAGGACGTATTGCAAAATAATGTCAATTAGAGAATTACCTCCCGCGCTTGCTGAAAAAGCTCGTACTGAATTGAATGAGGAACCTAAAAGGCTTAAAGATGACCTTCAAAGTATTAAGGATTGGCTGAGTAAGCAACCTCATCTCAATGCAAGAACAGGTGGGTTCACAATTTTACTGTTTAAGACCACTTTTATCAATACCGAATGCAATGATAAGTTTTTAAGAGATACGGTAATTACTAGTAGGTACCTATTTGATGAATTATTTTACAAGTAATCCAGAAGGTTCCTAAAATTGAGTAAAAGGTTTTGTAAAATTAATAATACATACATATGGTCACGCCTTTATCCCCGAAGGGATAGTCAGAGGCATAGTATACCTACGCCACATTTCACTTTATAGTTTTATGTTCCACGTAGGTGGTCAGCCTATTGCCGTGTTGAAATGGACAGGTGCAGGTTGTGATAAGACCCTCAACTTGGCTCAGCGACTGTCATTTTACTTACAACCGCGTTTCATTTCAAGTTTTCCATCTCTACGCGATGGATCATGATTTTTGACAGAACAGCTTTATGATTCTTCGTGGTTACATATACAGATTATAAACTTCTAAAAAAAATGTATTAGATTTGAGTCAACTATTTTAATCGAGAAATCATTGTAATCTTTCAGTTGTCTAATTTTTAATCAAATAACCATATCCGATTACAGATGACCAATGGCTCGTCGCATTTCTTCGTGGTTGCAAATACAGCTTAGAAAGGACCAAAGAAAAATTGGATTTGTACTATTCTATGAGAAATTATGCACCCGATTTACATAGTATTAAATACAATGATCCACTTTTCGAAGAAATTCTTAGCTTAGGGTAAGTTAGTTAGCAATTGATATTTCATAAAATACTAGCGGACGTCACGCGGTTTCACCCGCGTAGTTCCCGTTGTCGTGGAAATACGGGCATAAAATATAGCCTATGTTCACTGCAAAGAGTGTAGCTTCCCAACAGTGAAAGAATTTTTCAAATCGGTCCAGTAGTTCCGGAGCCTATTCGATACAAACAAACAAAAAAACAAATCTTTCCTCTTTATAATATTAGTATAGAGTATAGATTGTTTACAAGCTGAACCCCGCGGCTCTAACCGCGTGGAATCGTGGTCCCGTTCCCGAGTCCCATCGGAACGTATTTCAGGGAATAGAATGTATGTGTTATACCAGACTATAATTTTAGTTACATCCATTCAGCCGTTATTGAATAGCAACAATTCTAGTACCTTCATGCCGGGGCCACATTAAAGAAAACGTCAATGCCCATCATCGCGATAAATATTGCGCTAATTATGGCGTTAATTCTTAACGTCACCATTTGAGTTGTGTGGCCGCTTCAACGTAATAATTCTCGCGTGAATGCCCATTCTTGGCGTTAAAATTGACGTTAAGTGTGACCGAAAATTTACAAAAATACCTTAGCTCCTTAAAAATATACTGAAATGTATCTATATAGAAAATATACTGATAAAAATACCGATTATCAAAACGTGTTTATTCTTTAATTACTACCTTATTTTTATAAAAGAAGAACCTAGAATTTACATTTAACATTTTATTTGAAGGATTGAATTCAACGTCCTTCACCTGCAACACGCTTCGTAAAAAAAAATTACCCAATGTTATTGCAACAAACCCTACAAAGAAAAAAATCATTGCGATGAGGAATTGGGTTTTTATTTTTTCAGGTCCTTAGCGAGCTCCGGGGGAACCTCCCATCTTGCTCCCCCGAGGAGAGCCGCCGAACGGTTCTCGACGGGAATAATCTTTGGAAAGAATTTTCCCGGCTTTCCGGATTCCCGGCTATAGGGAGGAGGAATACCACCAGGTTTAATGGGTAGGACGGCCCGTTCCGGGACCGGGAGCCCCACACCCAGCTGTTTTACATGATAATTTTGCAATCCAATATGGCCGCCGCGCCGAAATCACAAAATTTCATGATGGGTATCGTTTAAGGGGTTTTTTGATATGCTGAGTACGAATTTCGGGTCAATTTAGAGATCCAATATGGCCGCCGCGCCGTTATCACAAAATTTCATGATGGGTATCGCTTAAGGGGTTTTTTGGTAGGCTGAGTACGAATTTAAGGTCAATTTTGCAATACAAGATGGCCGCCGCGCCACCGTTGTAAAATTTCATGTTGATACCGTATAAGGGGTTTTTTGGTATGCTGAAAACGAATTTCGGGTTAATTTAGAGATCCAATATGGCCGCCGCGCCGTTATCACAAAATTTCATGATGGGTATCGTTTAAGGGGATTTTTGGTATGCTGAGTACGAATCTTAGGTCAATTTTGCAATCCAAGATGGCCGCCTTACACCGTTGTAAAATTTCATGCTGTATATCGTATGAGGGGTTTTTTGGTATGCTGAGTACGAATTACGGATTGCGCTGGCAACCCCAGCAGTGTAAACATTAGTCCCAAGCTCTGTGATAAATAAAATTGAATAACATACCATAATAGTGCACAAATTTGCAAAGAAACCAGAAATAACTGCAGTACTTGATATCGGAATGGAACACAGCATATATTTGCCCACAAACTGAGACGAGTGAGTAAACTACATTCAATTTAACATCACGTATCAACTGAAATATCGTTGCTGCAATTTGAAAACCACTTTCACTGTTAACTCTTACTTTCAACTCCAACAAAAGTTTTTAAACTCGGCTTTTGTTTTGCAAAACCCTCTAACTTCAAATTGACAGCAGTGTTCTGACAGTCAGTGTCAAGACATTCGATGACAGTTGCGTTTAGTTGTCGCATACTAAACATCTAAGGGTGCGTTCAGAAAATAATAAGGATAAGAAATTGGTTTCAAAACTGTACAGGATTTTGGTGATACTAGTGGGACCCGCGACCACGGATTATATAATTATACTTTAAGTTACTAATTCACCGAGATTTATAAGAAGTAAAGGACAAAATATTAAAAGGTTGTTTCAATATAATACGAAATGTCAAAAATTCAACGTACTCCTCCCGGCAAATCATCAGGTAACCTGAATCAGACCCAATCAGAGCCTGATATCAGCTCGGCGTTAGCCGCCGTCAGTGACTACGTTGGTACTACTAGAACTAAGCGTAGACGTAATGAAGTTTCTCCGCAAAAGGGATCAACATCTATGCAGGACCCGTCTGTTTCCCTGATGCTGTCTGAACAAATGGCTGTCATGTCGCAATTGGTATCTGATATTGCAGACATTAAAAAACAAAATAGTCTGATACAGGCGACGAATATTGAAATTCGTAGGTCGAATGAAGAGATTGTCCAATCTATGGGCTTCATAAATAAGCAATTTGAGGAACTAAAAAAAGAGGTCGAAGTTTTAAGAAAAGAACGTAAGGAGCAATCTATTTATATAGAAAGCTTGGAAAAGAAAATAATAGACTTACAATTAAAATCGCGACCATCGAGCACGGAAATTAGAAATATTCCACAACAGATAACTGAGACCGATAACTGCCTTAAGAAAACGGTATGCAACATCGGCAAAGCTCTCGGATTGCATATAGTAGAAACCGACCTAAGAGATACCTACCGCTTGCCCGGAAAGTCAATTAATTCTTCTTCTTCCCGCCCAATAATCGCTGAATTTAAGAACGTTCAAATGAAACAGTCCTTATTACTGGCTGCCAAAATTTACAACAAGGATAAAGCACCAAATGATAAACTGAATACCGAGCTTATTGGTCTGCAAGGCAAGCGACAGCCAGTTTACATAGTTGAACAGTTACCTCCAAGTCAGAAAAATTTGTTTTACCAAGCCCGTGAATTTGCCAAACACAACTCGTACAAATTTTGCTGGATTTCCAATGGCAATATCTTTCTTCGAAAACAAGAGGGTGAGAAATGAATGAAATGAAAAAAATGCCTACGTAACCTGGAAGTTAATCAAAAGTGACTATTTAAATATGCGTGTGATTGTTGCCTTGCTATAAATTTAAAATTACTCTTATTTTGTTTATCGGGCAATATAATTAAACTTATCTATATTGTTAAAACTTTCTATACACTATCTTACTCATGTCAAACTCTCATATTCCTACACTGTATAAACAAAACGGGCACTAAACCCAGAATATATAACTTACACACACAGAAATCTTCTCATACCACAAACCGTCAACTCCACTACAGAGTATCATACATAGTTCTTGCTTTAAATACACTCAACACAATAACAATTGTTCATTGCTTGTATAAAATAGTTTGCTTGGTTTCTATTTACATCAATGGCTAACATTAATTGTATCAATAGCGACTTGGATACTCCACTGGGAAATAGCTATGAATGTCGTCCCGAAGATTGCCCTACCATTCTTCCGAGCTACGGAAACAATCTCAAGATCATACACTTAACCCTTAAATGCATGATTTTTTATTTAGTTATAAAATAAATATTTCAGTAAAGATTTTGAGTCATTAATAAAGGGAAAAATAATAAAAAAAATCTTGGTTTGATTAAAAAGTATATTTTTGAAAAAATATAGTTTGTAGACATTTGGCTACTTTATGCGTCTAGGGAAAAACAAATAACAATGCGGTAGGTGAGATCAAAATCTAATAACTTATAATCCTAACCACTAGGATTATAAGTTATTAGATATATATATATGTAACGCAGCAAAACAATTTGTCTTTAGTATGCAAAGGGCCATCTGACTCTTGATACATTCTGTGCGTGAAAACCCCTCACATCCTTGTAATTTGCACCTATTTTTTGTATCACACCTCTCATTGTGATCAATCAACCCCGTCAGTTCTATCATCTTTAGGTGGAACAGGCTTCATAGGTCCTCAGTGCTTTTTAGCTTCAAATTCTGCGTTCTCACGCTGGAGACCATGGTGAGCGCCAAGGTCTCCAGCGAGGGAAAGTGGAACGCTGTTACGTCTTTCTGCAAGCAAGTTATGCTCGAGAAAAAGGCAGAAGGGAGGGAGCGGTAAAAAAATCTCCTTCCCGGGTTCCGCAGTCAGCGTGGGGGTCGTAGCCGGTTGCTTTACGCCCAGGACTACCGGTCTCCATGACCGAGGGTCAGAGAACGGCGAGTTGGCTGCTCGTCGTCCTTACAGAAGCTGACCAAGACGGTGGCATGTCTCTTCGCCACTAATAGTAGTGGTATAGCACCCAATTATCCCCCCAGACCCTCACAGACGCGGGATAGTACCCGAACCATCTAGGCGAGGCCGCGGTGGTAGTCTCCCGGGAACCCTGGGACATCCTTCCGAGGGCTTGCCCCGGACTCCCGGCCATAGACTGTTGTAAGGCATTGTATAAAACCATACAATCGTACCAGTCGGTAGGTGTCTTATAAAACACCCAAGAATTTATTGCCGACATGACATGTCCATCATGTGATAAAAAAGCCGAAGATAGCGTTTTCTACTTTTTATTCAGATCCTATACCTTCCTAAGAAACTGTCAATGAGGTCTACTCCGCCCATATAGGCACTGTAGTCCTTTATGATTTTTGGGCAAATTATGGTTTATTTGAGATGAGGTTTCCGCCACAGGTTCCGTCGTGGATGCACCACCTGACAAGTGCTCCTCTTCATAGAATATGGGAGGGTCTTCTTTATTATTCAAGGATTAATCTTCCAGTTCATGCAATAAGTGCCCTACATTTGAATAATAATCGATATTATCATCATTGAAATCTACACCATCTTCGAAGACCTCACCGTCATGTAAAGCAGCAAGAGCTGGCTCGATTTCTTTTACTGCCAGCGAGCCATACATGGTGAAAAGAAAAGTGAAATAACTAAAATACCAAAACTATACCCAAATAGGCAAAATAAAGCAAACGCATGGTGTAGACATTTGGCAACATACATAAAAATCAAGCTACAGGCACATTCAGGATAAATTGCCAAAAAACCGTTATAATAGTGGTTTCTTACCTTATGTCTAATGTATTTCTTATTTTTTTAAATCGTTTCAGCAATTACTTCTCAGTAAATTTCAATTCAAAAGTCACTAATTATCACACAATCAACTTTTTCCCCCTTTGCTTTCGTTATGTCAAATTGCGATGTAATTTTAATTTCTGCCGACTCTCTTTCATATTTTTTTGTTTCATTATGTTATTGGCTATGTTAAAAACATACATTCAGAAACACTTGTCACATGTGTCACTTTTTAGAAGTACAAAAGTAGTTTGTAGACAATTGGCAACCATATGCATTTAAGGGATAAACATTCGCAGCATTGGGAGAAATTTTGATGAATTTCAAGTATTACTAGCTAATACAAAAATTCACTACGATCTCATTATTCTCACCGAATGCTGGCTGAGTGTGGTTGACACTTTACCGCCTATGAATGGTTATCAATCCTACTCTACAAACGTTAATTCTAACCAGAACGATGGAATTGTCTTTTACATAAAATCAGAGATGCAGCATAGGGTGTGGGAACCAGCCTTTAGGGATGGAAATTGCTTTGTGTGCGAGGTGAGCAATCAGATAGCTGTATTGGCTATATATCGCTCCCCCTCATACACAACAAATGATAATTATACAAATTTCCTGAATAGCCTGGAACTTACTTATCAACAGTTGACGGCGTTCCCTAACATCACACTACTTGGAGACCTGAATATAGACATAACGCCAGAAAAAAGAAACAACCATTCCTTAGACTACCTATTCCTGGGCGCTTCACATGGTCTTCTACCTACCCATACTTTCCCTACCAGACTTTCTAAATGCTATGACCACGTATTTTTGAAATCAAGTCTAACGTCCACTACCTTGGTTCTGGAAGCAAAAGTAACTGACCATAAACCTGTCGTATTGGTGATTGAAAATATTAAAATGAAAAGTAAACCCCCGACTTACCTCTATTCAATAAACTTTGAAGCGGTTAAGTCGGAGCTACTAAATACAGATTTTTCGAGTATCTACTCAATGGAATGTGCCGATACTGCAACGGATAGGTTCATTGAGATGGTAAGATCCGTTATCGCCAGGCATAAAACTCAAAAACAAACACCTCGCCAATATAGACCAATTAAACCTTGGATAACACCCGGCATATTAAGATGTATCAGAAACCGTGATAGGATGCACACCAAATCTAAAAAAGCGCCGGAAAATTTAATACTAAAAATTACATATACTCGATACCGAAATTTTTGTAACGACCTTATCCGTAAATTAAAAAATACTTACGAGAGAAACGAACTTGAAAAATCGAAAAATAATCCAAAAGCCCTGTGGAAAACCATCAAACAGATATTAATACACAAAAGCCACATAATAGTCCGTCAGCGTTACTAGGGATCCGCGATAGTCCCCAGGCTTCGGTAAACGAAATCTGTCACACCTTTACTAATATTGGCAAAAAATTGGCAGAGAAAATAAGTCCTCACTCCCACACCTATCCTCGCCCTACTGTAACAAGAGACCGCTTCCAACATTCTCCAGCCAATTCTCTAACAATCCTGGAAACCGACGTAGCTGAGGTGGAATCCCTTATCCTACAGCTGCGCCAAGACTGCGCCATTGGGTGGGACGGAATCACGCCTGGTATATTAAGGGATTCTAGTCAAGTATTAGCACCTCCTCTGACTTACATTTTTAACCTCTGCCTTCGAACTGGTGTGTTTCCGGCTGCCCTAAAGAGGGCAATAATATTTCCTGTTCATAAGAGAGGGACCAGGGATAGTGTAGATAATTATAGGCCAATCTCTGTTCTGTCATCAATCTCCAAGCTGCTTGAAAGAATCCTTAATAGAAACCTTAGAATGTTTTTGGACAAATACCATATTATAGCTCAAAATCAATATGGGTTTCGCCCTGGAGTTTCTACTGAGGATGCAGTTTTGGCACTTACTCAACTGGTAGCTAGACAACTAGATAAGCAGAGTAAATGTTTAGGGATATTCTTGGATCTCTCGAAGGCATTCGACACGGTCTCTGTCCCTCTTCTCATATCTAAGCTGGAACTTCTCGGAGTACGCGGATTACCTCTGGACATCTTTAAGGACTACTTAAGAAATCGCACACAAGTCGTTAGAGTAGACTCCTATGTTAGTGATGCGGAAATCGTGACCTTTGGCATCCCTCAGGGCAGTATTCTGGGCCCCACATTATTCCAAATTTACGTCAACGGTTTATGTATGATCAACCTGCCGGAAAGTTGCAAAATATTTGCTTATGCTGACGACACGGCCATAATTGTTCATGGCACTACCTGGGAGAATGTGAAATTCAACGCAGAATTGGCTCTGGTCAGTGTCATCAAATGGCTTAATTTAAACCTATTGACTGTAAATGTAAATAAAACAGCGTATGTGCCTTTCTCCATACGACCTAACTCTGCTCCACCCGATTCCTTTCAAATAACTGCTCACTCTTGTCTTGGCCGGCAGCTCTGCTGTGACTGTCCCGTGCTTCTCAAAACGGACTGCATAAAATATCTGGGAGTTCAAATAGACTGTGGCTTAAGGTGGGACAGACAGGCTGATACACTTGTTACTAGGACGATGCGTCTCATACACGTTTTCAAACTCCTCAGGAGATCAGCAAATTTTGATACGTTGAAACTGGTTTATTACGCACTTTGTCAATCGGTATTGGGCTATTGCATTGGTGTCTGGGGTGGGGCGGCAAAGTCATGCTTGCTGAGAGTGGAAAGAGCACAACGGGCTGTTTTAAAAGTGATGACAAGGAAGCATTTTAAGTACCCAACAGCACAATTGTACAATGATTGCAAAGTGCTCTCGGTCCGCCAGCTTTATATCTTGCAGTCAACCCTGAATTGCCACAGCACTTTGCCTCCAATGATCCACGCAAAACGCAGAATCACCTTCCCTACTGTTCGCCACAGAACCTCCTTTGCAAAGCGCCAGTTCTATGTGTTGAGTCCTTTCCTCTATAAAACCCTTAACAAACATTTGGATATTATTAACTCACACAAATATACGGTTAAACAACGATTAACTGAGTGGTTACTGCTTCGGGACTATTCTGCTACAGAATCTCTATTACAGTTTCTAAAATAACTACTGCAAGGTTAACGATTATTTCTGAAACAGCTACGCTCTCGCGCGCGCGCGCTCACACACACACACAAACACACACACACACACACACACACACACACACACACACACACACACACACACACACACCGTTCATCTACAGTCTTAAATTTTATTTTAAATTGTACTTTATTTTATATGTAAAGTCTGTGTGAATCTAAAACTTTATTTTAGATTCACACAGATTTTAGATTAGATTTAATTTTAAATTGTATATTGTTTTCAATTTTTTATTTATTTTTAAATTGTATTTTTGATTTCATGTAATTTCAAATTGTATTTTATTCTGCTCTAAATTTATTTTATTTGAAATTTTATGTAAGTAATTTAATGGTTTACTGTGTAAACAGACCAATAGCAGTTTTACATGAGTGGATCAATACCGCCTCGCTGGATAATATTGATGAAAATGTATAATAATATCAAAACAGCAATCGAAAACTGACCCTTAAGACACAGGCTTCGCCTAGTTTAAGGAGCAGGGTTCACTTACTTTACAGTATAAAATATGTTATTAATCATCTGCGTCATGTTAGTAATACTCTTTATATGTACCTACCTACTATTGTTATGTATCTGATGCTGATCTGTTACCAAGAGGTGTCACTACTGTAATATTTCTGTTTTTGTAAATAAATCTTTATCTTTATCTTAATTGTCAAGGCTAAGTTCGATTTCGTCGGCAGAATTAATTTCAGGTTAACGTTTGCCATCCAAAATGGCCGCCGTGCCACTGTTGTGAAATTTCATGTTGTATATCGTTTATGGGGTTTTTTGGTATGCCAAATACGAATTTCAGGTAAATTTTGCAATCCAATATGGCTGCCTCGCCACCATTGTAAAATTTCCTGTAGCATATCGTATAAATGGAATTTTGATATGCTGAGTACGAATTTACGGTTAATTTTGCAAAATTATCTTGAAATTCGTACTCAGCATTCCAAAAAACCCCTTAAACGATACCCATCATGAAATTTTGTGATTTCGGCGCGGTGGCCATATTGGATCTCTAAATTAACCCGAAATTCGTACTCAGCATACCAAAAAACCCCTTAAACGATACCCATCATGAAATTTTGTGATTTCGGCGCGGCGGATATTTTGGATCTCTAAATTAACCCGAAATTCGTACTCAGCATACCAAAAACCCCCTTAAACGATACATACCCATCATGAAATTTTGTGATTTCGGCGCGGCGGCCATATTGGATTGCAAAATTATCATGTAATCACCTACAGAGATAGATTAAAGTCTGAAATTATACAAGTTTTATCCCGGGAATAAGTTCCCATGAGACGCGGAAAAGAGAACAAAATTTCACGCAGGCGAAGCTGCGGGCATCCGCTAGTCTATAATAAATGTTACATTACACGCGAATGCTCGTGTCGGTCAGGGAGGTAGCATCGTAACGTAATGCTCGAGTCGAATCTATAAATGTTACATTACACGCGAATGCTCGAGTCAGTCAGGGAGGTAGCATCGTAACGTAATGCTCGAGTCGATCTATAAATGTTACATTACATGCGAACGCTCGTCAGTCAGGGAGGCAGGCCGTAACGTAATGCTCAAAGTCGAATCTAATTTGTTACATTACAGGCGAATGCTCCCAGTGAGGGAGCACCTTTACCCTTACCTTTTATTCAAAATATACCCAAAAATACTGACTTTTACCAATATACCCATTAATATACTGATATCGAAAATAAATAAAATATTCGGTATATAAATAAATAAAATATACCGAAAAAGTATTAAAATACTGAAAACGGTCACACTCTCACGGTGCGCATTTACACACGTAGTGTGGCCGCTTCAATGTAATAATTCTCGCGTTAATCTCTTTGATGTGCCGCCACTTGAGCTATCGCCTAACGTCAAACGGCAATGTGAATGCCGTTGTCGAATTATCGCGATAATTCGGTGGCTACACTAACGTTTAACGTCCATCAACGCGATAATTAATGGCATTTCCCCTTAGTGTGGCCCGAACATCACAAACTTTCGCAATTATAATATTGAAACAACGTCAAAATTTAGGCTGTCGTTTTTTAACCATCGACGGAAAACAAGGGTTTTATTTTATTACTAGTAGTTTCTTCCCAGCCAGTCACCATTTTATAAAATAATAAGAATTATGCTTACGCACTGATCTAAATACAAATAAAATCACGAATATATTATTAGATCAGTGATGCCATTATTGGAATTAGATCTATTCTGGTGCGATGCTACCAACAACTCCGGGGTGCAAGCCAGCCTAGACTGCGAGTGGTACACCTGTTGACTGATGGACGAGGTCATGGTGTAGAAAAGGGAAAATTCCGAGCAAAACTCTGTACCGACCCGTCTGGCCCGCGTGGTGCAGACCAACACCCATAAAAAATGCATCAACACGGATGTGCAAAGCGCTTGACCGTGTATTAGGCTGAGGCCGCACTTGCGGTTACCGCGGCGGTTTCTAACCTCAAAATGTGAAACCATTGACTTGATTTCATTAATTTTGACAGTTTGATGACATTTTGAGGTTAGAAACCACCGCGGCAAACCGCCCGCATAAGCCCGGGGGCGGGGGCTTAAGGCGTAATTTGGGAGAGGCCAACGTCCAGCAGTGGACTGCCATGGACTAATTTGAATATTTATTTGTTAACAGATCTTTTTTGATATTGCCTAAAGTGGGCGGTCCCGATGCACCACGTATTACGTTGATACGACCTGGTAGATACAATCCCGACAAGTATCATATACTGCAAGTGTTATCAGTCACTACCCTACTGATGAAGGTATGCAAAGCACTTGGTTTGATAACTGGTAAAATATCTACTTACCTAGCTGTGTAGTATGCCTAAATAATTAAATATGGCTTACTTCATTCCATTTCCATTTTCGCATAATTTAGAATATTAGTAAGATTATAGCATAATGTAGGGTTTACCAAATGTATTTGTTCTGCGACGCCCCTGGGACTCGGTCATTTTTATACGCCCCTCAAACCCCCCTGTAACTAATGATCAGAAATAAAACCAATACGCAGCGCCGCCACAAGTCTGGCTAGGCTGCGCCCTAATATGAGGGAGCCGAAAAGTGCGTCTCGGAGGCTCTACGACGGTATAATTCGCTCCAAGGAACTCTACATTATGAAACTGGAGCTCCAGTTTGGAAAATTGCAACTATCACTTCTTTTCTATTTCTATGTTTGGAAAGGTTTGTGATGTGAACCAGACATAGTGCTTAGATATTCAGAAAAAAATTGGCGATTACTCGACTCGCTCGCGACGCCCTGCGACCTGCCCCAGGGCGTCGCGACGCACAGTTTGGGAGTCCCTGGCCTAATGCCTTACAATGCGACCAAATTACATGACGCGTGTATGTATGTGTCAGTTCACGACATTTTCATCCGCACCGACGCGACGACGGCATTCACTTAATTTCTATCACGTTATCTACACATTTTGATTTTCTACAGAAACTCTTTCAAATTTCATCTTTTATTTTATATCTTTCAGATTACATATATGGACGATGACCACGCAACAGTGGCTGGTGAAGCGACTGTTTTAGATCTCGAGGGCGTCACGATGGGACACTTTTTGCAAATGACGCCAGTAACAATGAAAAAATGTGTTACCATGGGACAAGTAAGTCAAAGTAGGTGAACGCGATACTCGCGGCTTCGCCCGTATGGAATTCGGTACTCATTTCCACTTCTCATGGGAACATTTTCCCAAAACATAAGACTATAATCTATGCCCGTATCGAATTTCGGCCTGATTGGTCCAGCCGTTACAGCGTGATTGAGTAACAAACATCTAAACATGTTCACAAACTTTCTCATTTATAATATTATACTGGGAGAGTAGGATTAGTAGGATAATCAGACTTTAATAAAATATACTTATGTATAAACGTGGTATATTTGTAGAATGCATCGCCAATGAGAATGAAAGGCGCCCACTACCTGAACACGCCGACGGGTTTCGAGACTGTATTTAACGCTATGAAGGCATTGCTCAACGAGAAGAATGGAAGCAGGGTAAGCATTTCTAAAAGTAATACATAATCGTCATATCGTTATATTTACTGTCTCTATATTTCAGCTTTATACAAATTATTGTCAACATAAAGAAGGAATAAACAGATATAAAATTGTGAACTATTTAGAACGTATCGGGTTTTTAGGGTTTCGTAGCCAAATGGCAAAAACGGAACCCTTATAGATTTGTCATGTCTGTCTGTATGTCTGTCCGTCCGTGTGTCACAGCCATTTTTCTCCGAAACTATATGGCCTATGCCTTTGAAACTTGGTAACTAGATGTATTCTGTGAACCGCATTAAGATTCTTATATAAAACTAGAAAAAAAGTAGTAAATTTCGGGGGTCCCCATACTCAGAACTGAAACTCAAAATTTTTTTTTTCATCAAACCCATAGGTACGTGTGGGGTATCTATAGATAGGTCTTCAAAAATGCTATTGAGGTTCCTAATATCATTTTTTTTTCTAAAAAGAATAGTTTGCGCAAGAGACACTACCAAAGTGGAAAAATGTGTCCCCCCCCCCTCTAACTTCTAAACTAAGAGAATGATAAATCTAAAAAAATTATATGATGTACATTGCCATAAAAACTACCAACGAAAATTAGTTCGAACGAGATAGAGCTGGTAGTTTTTTTTTAATACGTCATAAACCGCAATTTTGGTTAGAAAAATCACTACCACTGCGAACGTGTTAAAACATCAATCAATGTTACAACGAACTATAAGAACTTTTATATTATGTTACTTGCTGCTACGAAACCCTTCATGGGCGAGTCCAACTCGCACTTGGCCGGTTTATTTCATACTCCATAGTTGGTTTTTTATAAATATTCAATGTCCAGAAATCATCAGTTGGTTTTATTATAATATACCCATAAATGTTATTTATAAAATACATACTAGTTGAATTGTTAAAAAAGTATTTATTTATACTCTTCTAGCTCTTTGTGCATAACAAAAACTATGAGGCCATGTACAAGCACATACCTAGAGAAGTTTTACCTGTAGAATATGGTGGAAGCGGAGGAACCACTGAAGAAATTATAGGTAAATATAATCACAATATATTTACGAATTTTCGAATACTCATTTAAATAAATAAATAAATAAATATTCACGGACATCTCACACAACGCTATCTGATCCCAAAGTAAGCTAGGAATAACCTGCTTGTGTTATGGGTATCACACCACGGATATTAATACTTTTATACTTTTAAATACATACATATTATACATAGAAACACCCAGACTCTTGAGACAAACATTTATGGGTCACACAAATATTAGTCTCCGGTGGGAATCGAACCCACGACCTCCAGCGCTGCAGGCGGTATCACTACCGACTGCGCCACAGAGGCAGAGAATTTCTTTACATAATGACAATTGGTCTACGATAATTTAAGCAAAATGGGGTACGGATTATTTCCTTACATGGATAGGCGATAGATACTCAGACGCAGGCGCTAGTAGCCAGGGCTAGCAAATCAAGAAAAAAAAGACAAACTGGGAATATTACAGTCAGATTTCACAAAATAATCTTTCTTTTAGTTAGACATACCTATTATGGCAATATAAATTGTAATTGTGGTGAAAGAAAGATATAGACTTATTAGTCACGTTGTTAACGGAGTAGTGCTCATTATTAACAATCTGGAGAGCACAGGTCATTTTCCTATTTAGCATCCAAAAATCCTTTCCCGAGGAGTTCGGTTCGTTATTCCTCCCTTACAATTAGTGGTGGTTATCCTTAACTGTTGTCCGTTAGATTAGAGAGAGATTGACGAATTGAGGGTGTAAGGCTGGTTCCTCTCCCTTTTTTTCCTCCATAATCTTATAATCGTTCTTAGATAAATTTCCGCTATGTAACACCTGATTCCATTAGTTACAAAGAAAGTTAGCCTTTAAATATTGGTGAAAGAAATAA
The DNA here is from genome assembly GCA_933228765.1 of Miltochrista miniata. Taxonomy (NCBI): domain Eukaryota; kingdom Metazoa; phylum Arthropoda; class Insecta; order Lepidoptera; family Erebidae; genus Miltochrista; species Miltochrista miniata. The sequence goes on from OW121751.1 coordinate 25,385,287, forward strand.
AAATTAAAATTGGTGATAGAGAAACATAGATGAAATAAAAATTGGTGAAAGAAAAACATTGACTAATTGGTAATCTTGTTAACGGAGTAGTGCTCATTATTAACAATCTGGAATTGTCCTATTCAACATTCAAAAATCCTTTCCCGAGGAGTTCGGTTCGTCATTCCTCCCTTACAATTAGTTGTGGTTATCCTTAACCGTTGTCCGTTAGATTAGAGAGAGATTGACGAATCGAGGGTGTGAGGCGGGTTTCGCTCCCTTATTTTTTTCCCCATAATCTTATAATGTAACACCTGATTCCATTAGTAACAAAGAAAGTTAGCCTTTAAATAGCCAGAAAAGAATAAACTTTTTATTTTATAGATCACTGGAGAAACAAAGTAAAACAGTACAGCTCGTGGTTAGATGAGGACATGAAGTACGGAACTGATGAGTCGAAACGTCCGGGCAAGCCGAAGACATCGGAAGATTTGTTTGGAGCAGAAGGATCATTCCGAAAATTGGATTTTGACTAATGATTTCAAGATTGTATTTTATACTATATTTTATAATAAACTTACGTTGTGATTAAATACATTTTGAGAACTATATTTTTAATATGATTACCATAAACGTTAAAGAACAAAATTTAATTAAAACTGATGGTTCCCATATCTTGGGGACGTCTATACACGGTATTTCTTTTAGGGTGTCAAGCCGCCACTAGCTGGTAGCAGGGTTCCATACCTATCGATTTAACCCCCATGTATGTTCTACGATTTTTTGTAGTTTTCGAGATAAAATGTTCTGCATAATTCCCTATTTTTTTATTATCGATTAAAATTTTTACATCTTGTATCAAAGTTAGGAAGGAGATTATTTTGTCCATAATACTGCAATCAATAGGCATTATAATAATAAAAAAATATCCAAGCAAAGTCGAACCAAAAAGAAGTTGTAATTATTTAAAGCCACGTGGAAAAATAACGAAAAAATATTATATCTCGAAAACTACAAAAAATCGTAGAACATACATGGGGGTTAAATCGATAGGTATGGAACCCTGCTACCAGCTAGTGGCGGCTTGACACCCTAAAAGAAACACCCAGTATAGAAGAAAGAAGTTGGAAAAAAGGATAATGTGAAAAAGAGGTAAAATAACCGGCCAAGTGCGAGCCAAACTCGCGCACGGAGGGCTCCGTACCAAAAAATGACAAAAATCACGTTTGTTGTATGGGGCCCTATTTTTTTTTGTTTTGTTTGTATTAGCTACTTCGATTATATAAACTTTATATAGGTAATCAAAGGGTAGCTACTATAGGTAGAAGTCGGTAGAACCACTTCGACTGTAAAGATTATTCCAAAATTACTGGGTTACAACCATTGAAGCACTATGCATGTAAACACAACTTTAACCGTCTAAATAAAAGACGTAACCACTGTTAAAAGCCCATGAACGACACCCGTAGAGTTAGATATACCTACTTATAATCCGAAAAAACCAACAAGGGAGGTTCGAACTTGAGCAAAAGTTCGTAGATTTTCCAATTTGAAACTCGTTACTGTGGCTAGTAGTAGTTGCTATAGCGGCAACAAAAATACATAACCTGCGGAAATTTCAGCTCTCTAGCTGTCACCGTTCTTGAGATACAGCTTCGTGACGGACGGACAGATAGACAGACGGACAGCGAAGTGTCGGAACCCTAAAAAGTAATGAATCTTTGGTGACTCTCATACACCACCATACACACACACCCTTTGCTATAGGGTGAAATGAATTTCCCTAATATCTGGATATTTGAAAAAAATTCTAAACAGGTACATATCCTACCTACGCATTTTATACAGAAACACCCAAACTCCGAAGCAAACATTTTGCGGGTCACACAAAATACCTAATGTAAAATATAGTTTCTGACTATTTGGCAATTTAACAAAACAATAAAAATTAATTCACCTATTTTATCTTTAACTTTGCTTTGGATAATTTGTCTTTTCATCATTATTACCTAATTGATGAAATGTACATTTTAAAAATACCTACTTTTTACTGTAATCCCTGTTATGTCCGCATAACGTTTTGTTGGGAAACGACGACAGTCTAAAAATTCCTCCTTTTTATACGGACATTAAATTGAATGCGGCAAAGCACAGCAAATAATCGTAGACAAATGGCTACAACTATAATTATCAATAAAGACAAGTGGACAGTCGGTTATTAGTTAACAGCACGCAATAGCCTGAATTAATATCACGTATAGTAGCTATCAATTGAGTAGCCGACTTAACAAATACAATACATGTCGTGTGAAGAGCAGTACGAATTTTCTACGATTATAGTTTCTGAGTAGTGCAAATAAATTAAACGTGTGAAATGTCTGTTAGACCATTGCCACCAGCCCTGGCTGAAAAGGCACGGCTGGAATTGAATGAGGATCCAAAAAGGTTGAAGGATGATCTGCAAGCTATTAAGGACTGGATCGCTAAGCAACCACATTTGAAAGCAAGAACAGGTAAAGTTGTAAGCTAAGCTGAACTTTTTATTTATTTTTGGTTGAAAATAATTCAAACAAAAAAATGTGTAGAAATTAATGTGATTTGCTTTCAATTTCGTTAAAATTTGACTTTTGTATTATTTTATGTGTATGTTTTTATGTGATTTTGTCATTGTCATTGCATAATTTTGTACAATTATGTTTAAATTATAGGTCATTAAATAACGGACGACAATTGAAAATACAATCATAAACCTATAAAATCAATTTATCAATATAATTTTTTATATCCAATTATCATTATAAGTGTTGTCATTTTATCAAAATAAATACACTGCAGATAAGATTAATGCTTAAAGTGATAAAGTATAGATAGACTTAGTAGTGTATTAAAATTTAAGTAACTTTATTGATGACAGAAGACATGAAAATAATGATTATTATCAATCATAAAATGAATAAATATAAGGGAAACAAAAAATAAATTTTAAATTTGAAATTATGGCAAATCTGTTTATGCATTTCACATTATTCAGGGTGGAAAGATGAAAAATCCATAATAAACTGGCAACGGATCCTGCGCCAATAAGAAGCCAGACTGGGATAGATTCGAGTCACCATCGTTTATTATATTCGGTGTCTTACCTTAGTTTCTGAATGAGGCGTGTGTCTAAAGACTCAAAATCTCCTCCGTAATACGAAATAAAAACCGGCCAAGTGCGAGTTGGACTCGCCCATGAAGGGTTTCGTAGCAGCAAGTAACATAATATAAAAGTTCTTATAGTTCGTTGTAACTTTCATTGATGTTTTAACACGTTCGCAGTGGTAGTGATTTTTCTAGGCGAAAATTGCGGTTAATTTTATTAAAAAAAACTACCAACTCGATATTCAATTTAGAAAAAAATATGTTTGAAACCTCAATAGCATTTTTGAAGACCCTATAGAAACTTCATGCATGAAGCGTTCGTGGCCCCGCGGACTCAGTGTTCTGTAAACGATCACTGCAGTAAGCAACTTTCACTATCGTCGGTCCATGGATGGGTCACCATTCATGTGATCACTTTGTGACATTTATTTGAGCGTTTCCGTGCTTCGGAAGGCACGTTAAGCCGTTGGTCCCGGTTGCCAGTAAAATGGCAGTCGTTAAGTCAAGTTAAAGACTTTATTTCAAAAGCAGGAAGTCACAACCTGCGCCTGTCAATTTAAACACAGCAATACGGCTCACCACCTATTACGTGGGACAAATTATAAAAAAAAGGTGAAATGTGGGCATATAATATGCCTCTGCCTACCCCTTCGGGGATAAAGGCGTGACCATATGTATGTATGTACTACAGAAACTTCACACGCGTGAGTTTATTGAAAAAAAAAATCCTCCGCCACTGCTGCTGGAGGCCGTGATAAAATTAACGTCCTATACCAATCATTTGCCATTTTTCAGGCTACCAGATATTGATGATTTATCTTTAAATATAAAATCGTCGAAATGTATTTAAGCGCATAACCAAACGATATTTTTCCTTGTGTTCGTAAAAGTATTATGAAAAATAAATCATGCCTAATTTTTCTGGCTGGAGGAGGTTACGGTCCAATCGCTGAACATATTGCTGTACAAATAGCTGTGTACAAATAGTGATACATACCTATAGACGATGTTAGAACATACTTAATATTTAACCTATCCGGTATCAACTTCATGTGGGAAACGGGTACAGGAGGACTCTTCTTTAGGAACATTTATTATAATGAATTTCACGCCTCGTCGTCGCAACGCGTTGCAAGCATCCTATAATTCATGGAGTATTTTTGCTCCATGCTCTCATAATTGAGTAAATATTTAATGCTCACGGCGTACTGGCGTACTGAAATTTACCCGTATGTTTTTAAAATATTTATGTTACTTTTCTTTCGATATTATTTTATGTTATATCACTTTGGTGGCAGACAAGCAAATGGTTCACCAGGAGGAATGGTGGTCACCGCAGCCTATGAACGTTTGCAACACTGGAGGCGCCACACTTGCGCTGCCGACCCTAGTATTGCATTATTTGTGAAATAACTTTAAAAACATAATATTTATGCGACCGCAGACTTTTTTAAAGAACTTTTTAGCGTAACAACTTAGTCGTATATTATGCATTTTTACGTAACTTAAGTGCACTGCGAGGACCGCAGCGATGACACGGCGCTCCACACGCTGGTGGAGTGCACGGCGTGGGCACAACAGCGCCAGGTCCTCGTAGTGGGTCTGGGCGTGGACACTCTCTCGTTCGAGGCCATGGTGCGAGCCATGCTCTCCAGCGGGAGTAAGTGGCACTGCGCCGCCTCTTTCTGCGAGCAGGTCATGCTCGCGAGACGTGAGCAACTCACGCACGCCCCCCCTTAGAAGCGGGGTCACACCCGAAACCCCCCATAGACGCGGGATTGCACCCGAACCACCCCCTGGGCGAGGCCGCAGTGGCGGCCGTGGGTCTGTTGGGAGTCACGGGACATCCTTCCTGAGGGCTTACCCGGGGCTCTCAACCATAGGCTGTTGGGCGTTACGTGAGGTTTTTTTAGTCGGTAAGAGTCCGGCATAGCATCCTACGAGGATTTTCCCTCACATAAAAAAAAACAAAAAAAACTTAAGTACACAATTCCTTGGCTTTTGTGTGTTTACTACTAATTGTACATATTATGTGTTGTAAAGTTTATGTGTATTTGGTTTTGGGTAACAGTACGTACCTATAACTCAAAAAGGTAAGCAAACGAAATATTTTGTTTTAGATTTTAATTCTACAATTTTTGTATCAATGCTCTGGTTTATTTTTAAAAAGAGGCGATCGTAGCCTTGCGGACTCGTTGTTCTATAAACGATCATTGCAGCAAGCTAGTTTTGCTATAGAAGCTTTTTGGATAGGTAGCTAGGTACTTATTACAGTTTCCATTTGCGAGCTTTCTGTGTTTCGGAAGGCACGTTAAGCGGTTTTCAGTATTATGGCATTGGTTTAGCCAGGTTAGGGCGGCTTGAAATTATACCCCTGTCCAACTGTAAATTTCAAAACCGCAATAAGCTCTCTATCTAAGATGTGGGAGTAGATATACTATGCCTCTGCGTAACCTTTCGTGTATAATTGCGTGTCTATAGGTATGTACCTATGTATTCGAAAGTTAATGTACTTTATTATGTGTTCGTTTTAGGTAAACGGACAGTATCCGTCCTACTTTTTCTGATTTCCGATTTCTATTACGTTGTACGACTGAAACAAAATTACGAAGTTCTCTTTTAAATTATATTTCCAGATGACCAATGGCTCGTATCGTTTCTACGTGGTTGCAAGTACAGCTTGGAGAGAACTAAAGAAAAGATAGATAACTACTATTCTCTCCGGTCTACGGTACCAGAGTTAGATCAAATCAAGTATAATGATCCGCGTTTTGATGAAGTTCTTAGTCTAGGGTAAGTAAATAGACACATAATTGATATAATAATAAAAATAACATTATTGATATTTATCCCATACTAGCTGACCCGCGCTACTTCGTTTGCGCCACATAAGAGAGAGTATTACCTGTTCCCGTCGCATTTGCTCCCGTCGCGTAACTTTTCCCCCGTTTTTGAAACCTTTACTATTACTGCTCCGCTCCTATTCGTTGTAGCGTGATGCTATATAGCCTATGACACTCAACAATAACGTAGTTTTCTATTGGTGAAAGAATTTTTAAAATCGGTTCAGTAGATCGCGAGATTACCCCTTACAATTTAACAAACACACAAACTTTACTTCTTAATAATATTAGTATAGATATAGAAGTATAGATTACTAATGTTCATGTTAAAATTGTACTATCTCTTAGCCATTCTTGAATGTACATTGGTACATATAGATCCAAAATATATAAATACGTTAACGACTAGCGATTACTACTTATAAGGATCTGGACAAGTGTGTTGCATGTTTTTTTAATATATTTTCATTTTTAATAGGTACCACTTAGTACACGGCCCACACCATCAAAAAAGTTCACCGTAGGGTATGGACATAGTGTCTTAATCTTAGCGTATTACAAGGTAGTTACTACCAAATCTTTCCTAGACGTAGAGCCTAGTTATGGAGCAGCTAAGGTTTGACGAGCTACTGCTGGCGAAAATACCTCAAAACCAACAATAACAAATGTAACAGCGCCAGCGCTGCGCTTGTTCCTCGGTTAGCCGGTCTTTCGCTAACAGGCAAGGTCGCATCACGGGCCCCTAAAAAGTTCGGGGTAGTACTGGAATATAGCTACGTTAATTTCATTTTCAGAGCAGTGATCATGTTACCCAAAACCTCTGGTCCTGACGGGCGACGAATTGGTTTGATGAGACCTGGAAAATATGATCCTAACAAATACAATATTTTTGATATTATGAGCGTCAATAATACTATATTGAAGGTATGAAATAAGATCATTTATTACATTTTACAGAGAAGTACTTTATTTTTTTTATTTCATTTATTAGATCACATACAAAAATACCTTAGCCTAAATGTAATGTTACATGTATGTGTATCTTTACATGGTTTCATTTTAAAGCGGTCAAAGTAGTTCTCTTTAGCAGAATACAAGGTCTACATTTAAGGTATTAGGTGTACCCGCACGTTAAGGATGTATTCGTTGTTCCTGGCAGATCCATGTAACATGTGGTTATTCAATTCTAGTCTAAGCGGGAGTGTAATAATGTCATGTTATTTTATGTTTTAGCTCCTTCTTTTAGACGACGATCACACCACGGTCTCGGGCGTAGAACACGTTGGTGATTTGGATGGCGTTACTATGGCACACTTTTTACAAATGACGCCGCTTTCAATGAAGAAAATGGTAGCCATGGGACAGGTGAGAGTACCTTCCTAGGTATTATGAGTGGTAACATTATGTTATTAGATTTTGGCTGATTTGGTGATTTGTAAAACAAGTAATTTTTTTATTTTATGTAATTTAAAACTTCGATCAACAATATACATTGTTATATTATGTAAATTGATGTATATTGTTATATTGTTGATCAAAGATTTTAAATGATTATAAAAATCCTAATTTGAATTAGGTAGGTATCTCGTGTTTATAAAACTTTTAGATAGATAAATACTTAATAACTCGCCAAATAACTTGGAAATACTTTAAGAATAGATTTGAAAATCTGCTATGATTATTATGGAATTACTTACTATTTAATGTTATTGTTACTTTACGTCTATCTGTACTGAGTACATTTACCTAAGCATATTTTTTACAGGATGCAGCACCACTAAGGTTAAAGGGAACTCATTATTTAAACACACCGGCGGGTTTTGAAACTATCTTTAACATTATGAAGAGTCTCCTCAACGACAAAAATAGAAATAGGGTAAGAATAAGAAAGTTGAAACTTGATCAAGTACATTGAAACGTCTGTAAAAAACAAAGTTTTTAATAACGATCGACCGCCAATTGCCATGTAATAAATCGGCACGTGCGTGTGTATAAACATTTTAGCAAATTATTTCCTATTTAACTATTTTTCACGTTTTGATAGATACATTTTTTAAAATATAGCTTTGAATTATGTTTCGATGTGCATGACGTTATTTGTATTGTTTATCAATAGAAAAATCGTTTTGACGGTCATAAACATCAATAAGTAATATGTGTGATCTTTCAGCTTTACGTTCACAACAAGAATTATGAAGCAATGTACAAATGCGTACCAAAGGAGATATTGCCTGCCGAGTATGGCGGAAATGGAGGCACTATAGATGAAATTATTGGTAATTGTTTTTTTATATATTTTACAGCTATATAAAATACAATTTACACCTGATGATGGAAATAAACATAATTATATATTTCTAAATATAAACACACCTACTTACTGTAGATAAATGAAATACTGAAATATTATGAGTAGTGGATTAAGATTTTTAAGCTATTGCATAGCTTCTATCGCGGGCCTTGCGTGGAGACCGAATCCAGAAATTCTGTCACGAAAACGAATCACACTCTCGGCTACCTTCGGCCACGTTCGTGTATCTCACACTTCAAATATAGTGGAATTCAACAGATTCAACAATGTAGTAAACAAACAGATTGGATCTCGACTCTCCATAATTACTTACATTTAAATATCAATCCTGATCATATTCGTTTTAAGGAACCATAGTTAGATTTATGCGGCCATTTCGACACTAATTTACCTTTAGAATATAGAATAATTTCATGAAAAATACTTCAATGATAAAAATTTAAGCCTGTCATTCTTGCTTGTCATTAAATTATTTTTTCTCAGTCTTGTTTGTCTTTGGCATATACTCGCTTATTGATTATGAAAAGAGGTTTAATCATAATCAGTTTGACAACAATTACCTAGTTTAATAGTATAATAAATTATTTAAAAATGAACTTTAACATTAAATAATTATAATCGGTAATCGTAAAACAGTACTGTGTGAGTGTGTATTGTTCTGAAGTTCTGCGAGGTTTTTCTATTATCTCTAATTAGGTATATCAATGACTTTGCTTCAAGTAGGTACTTTGGCTTTTGGACATTTTCTTTGCGATCTAATTAAAACTTTTTTATATATACTCATATAATTTCTAAGTAGGTATGCATACATACGGAGAATTTAAAACGGCAGTAACTGAGTGATTAAAACCAATGCAACACACACACACACCCACACACACACTCACACACACACACACACACCCACACCCACTCACACACACACACACTCAAAAATCAACTCACATAAACATACATGCAACAAACACACACACACACACACCCACACACACACACACACTCACACACACACACTCACACACTCACACACACACTCACACACACACACACACACTCACACACACTCACGCACACTCACACGCACACGCGCACACACACACACACAGAGACACACACACACAGACACACACACAAGTCCAAAAGTTCTAAAGTCCAAAAGTACAAAAGTACAAAAGTCCAAAGTACAAAAGTCCGAAAGTCCAAAAGTCCAAAAGTCCAAAAGTCCAAAAGTCCAAAAGTCCAAAGTCCGAAAGTCCGAAAGTCCGAAAGTCCGAAAGTCCGAAAGTCCGAAAGTCCAAAAGTCCAAAAGTCCAAAAGCCCAAAAGCCCAAAAGTACAAAAGTCCAACAGTCCAACAGTCCAAAAGTTCAAAAGTCCAAAAGTCCAACAGTCCAAAAGTCCAAAAGTCCAAAAGTCCAAAAGTTCAAAAGTCCAAAAGTCCAAAAGTCCAAAAGTCCAAAAGTCCAAAAGTCCAATAGTCCAATAGTCCAAAAGTCCAAAAGTCCAAAAGTCCAACAGTCCAACAATCCAAAAGTTCAATAGCCCAAATATCGACAGTCAAGTAGGTACTTGGTACTTTACTTTGTTGAACATGGGCCTTAAAATCTTACTTCTTATTTATTTTTTAAATAAATAAATAAGAAGTAAGATTTAAGAAAATAAAAAAATAAAATAAATATGTTGAACATGGGCCTTAAAATCTTACTTCTTACTAATATTATAAATGCGAAAGTTTGTGAGTGTGGATGTTTGTTACTCTTTCACGCTCGAACGGCTAAACGGATCTCGCTGAAACTTGGTACAGGGATACATTATGGTCTGGAACAACACATAGGCTACTTTTTATACCGGGAATAAGTTCCCACGGGAAGCGGTAACGATAATAAAATTTACGCGGGCGAAGCTGCGGGCATCAGCTAGTATATAATATTATAAATGCGAAAGTTTGTGAGTGTGGATGTTTGTTACTCTTTCACGCTCAAACCGCTGAACGGATCTGGCTGAAATTTGGTACAGAGATACATTATAGTCTGGAATAACACATAGGTAGGCTACCTTTTATCCCGGGAATAACTTCCCGCGGGAACAAATTTTACGCGGGCGAAGCTGCGGGCATCAGCTAGTATTCTTATATAGAAATAATTATACTAGCATAGTTGATAAAAAATGCTATGTAATAGCTTTACCGCGGCAGTCCCCGAGTGCCACATGTCTTTTTTTTTACTAATAAAACTGCCATTTTGTTCAGAGTCAGAACAAAATGAAAGTTTCATTAGTTAAAAAATAGAGACTTGGCCTCAAGTGAAAAAAATTGTTGCAAAAAAAATTTAATGCTGATATTTGAACTCTATCACATTAGTCAATTAAAATCAATTAAATAGATGTAGATTTGCATGGTTTAATAAAATGAGAAACAATGATTATCTGGCCATTTTTGCATAATTTTTGGAACTTAAATAAGTAGACTCAGTCTACTTATGATTACGGCTATTGCAGTATGTATAACCAAAACGTCGAAAGATGAATAATAATAAAAAAGTAAAAATAAAAAGTGAATGAAAGTAAACGAACAAGACAAAAAAACTTTGTACAGTAGCTGTGAGAATTAATCGTAAACTAATATTTTTAAATCAATTGCATTACCTATTTCAGAGTATTGGAGGGCTAAGGTGAAGGAGCACAGTGCATGGTTAGAAGAGGACTTGAAGTACGGCACAGATGAGTCGAAGCGTCCCGGCAAACCGAGGACTACTGAAAGCATGTTTGGAGTAGAAGGCTCCTTTAGACAACTGGAGTTTGATTAATCTGCATTTTTTTTTCTTCTGATTGAAATAAATTGTGTACTTATCATAGATAGCCGTTGGTTTTTTTATTCATGTTGGACGCTGGACATACCTACATTTCGCCCAAATTAATTTGGGAGGGTGACTAGGATCAATGTACCATGAGTGGGTTGGTAATTCACTTCTTTGTTTCAATTTTGCTTCTTTTCGCTTCGAGTTACTGAGATAAAAATGTACTTATCTTGTGTGTTATTGAACGTTATAGCACTGTAAACAACATATATTTATACTGTGATTATAGGTACTCTAATCGATCTCTGTATCACATTTCATCCAGACTCGTTCTGTTCAGCCTTGAGAGCGTGATTGACTATCAAATAAAAATATTCCTCCTCTCCTATTCTTCCTCCTCCTTTATAAAACTTCTGATTTTTAATAATAATTGGATTCATAGCAAGCAGGACACAAATCACTTTTTTGACACAGTATGGTATCAGTTGTAGGTATTTGTGTTACGTATGAATTATGTTGTAGATAATTAATAAAGATAATTTTGCAATATCAATGTTATCGATGTGATTACTCGTAGTAAAGAACGGTTTGAGTTCTTTTTGCCGTTGGACGTTCATCGCATGATGTCTGTTAGACCTTTGCCTCCGGCCCTTGCCGAGAAAGCACGCGTGGAGTTGAACGAGGACCCAAACAGACTCGACAATGATCTACGAGGTATTAAGGAATGGATCGCCAAACAGCCTCATTTAAGGGCAAGAACAGGTACCCTACCTTCCATTTTAAAGACATTTTGTGTTGGTAACCGTTAAATCGATTTCTACCTAGACAACTTTTTTTTATATTGGTAGTATTGTCAAATTGGTGCTTTAGTATTCAACTAGTAAAATAGATGAAAGACTAGTTCTTATTGCGGGAAAATATTGAGGGCTCAAGTTGAAGATACATATTATATAGTGAAGCGACCTTCTTTTTAGGGTCAGGAAAGAAAATTTTTATTTATCATCGTCAGGTTTTCAGAATATTACTGCTTTTCACGCTTCGCGTGAGTAAACTACGGTTGTAAGAGGAGGAAAACATGCAGATAATTGGTTTTTATTAGGGCAAAGCATTGTGTGTTTCATATGAAGTTGTCGAATTTATATGTTTCTCGTAACTTGCTGCTCCGGACTAAAAAAACAGGGCTTGATTAGCAGACTTCTTTACAACACTATGTTTAGTAGAAAAATGCATCTAAGGAGGCTAACGTTGACGTGACATGAGTCGTGAGTTTCACGGACGCCTCATGCCCCAAGAACAACACCTAAATATGAGGAAATAACACCCCTAGATGAGGCCGCGGTGGTAGCCGAAGTCTGCCGAGAAACCTGGAACATCCTTCAGCAACAGAGAATTCGAAGCTCCACGTTGCGATTAGGCCTCCTTATCAATGTTTAATACCTGTTATCGAATTACCGCGGCGAATATAGCTATGCTTGTGTATTACACAAGTATATATTTTAAGTCACCATCTGCTAGTATTTACATACACGCTTATAATCACGCCTTTATCCCCGAAGGCGTAGGCAGAGGCATAGTATACACCCACATTTCACCTTATAGTTTTATGTCCCACGCTATTAGGTACGTGGGATATAAAACTATGAGTGGTGAGTCTATTGCTGTTTGGGTTGGTGTGTTGGGTCCCACAAATATCTGCTTCTGCACTGACCCTTTCAACAAAGACATAACAATGACGTGGGAAGAATATGCTAATGGCGAAATGAAGTCGTATAGTATGTATCAGTCTATGCCTTCGGGGATAAAGGCGTGACTATATGTATGGTACCTATGTTGTTATGAGTATTATAAGGTACAGCTCGCAAAGTTTTTGGAACGAAGTTCCTTATCGCGCGTTGCGAAAAGACGGTCAAGACGGAAAAAATTATCACTAAAAGTAGGCACGACACTTTTGGTAGTGGTAGTGATAGTGTTAGTGGTAGTGCTAGCCAGGGGACAAACATCAACTCTACGAGCAACACTAAAGCAAATAGAAGTTTCGCTCTGAAAATTAGGCGCGACTAGGGAGTAACTCAGATATTTGAAGTAAAACTTCTTTAGGCGCGACTAGGGAGTAACTCAGATTTTCAAAGTAAAACTTCTTTAGGCGCGAATAGGAAGTAACTAAGATTTTTGAAGTAAAACTTCTTTAGGCGCCATCAGGGAGTAACTCAGATTTTTGAAGTAAAAGTTCTTGAGGCGCGACTAGGGAGTAACTCAGATTTTTGACGTAAAACTTCTTTGGGCGCGACTAGGGAGTAAGTCAGATTTTTGAAGTAAAAGTTCTTTGGGCGCGACTAGGGAGTAACTCAGATTTTGAAGTAAAACTTCTTTAGGCGCGACTAGGGAGTAATTCAGATTTTTGAAGTAAAACTTATTTAGGCGCGACTAGGAAGTAAGTAAGTGACAGTAAGTGGTAGAAAGTAGTCGTAAGTGGGAGTAAGTGGTAGTAAGTAGTAGTAAGTGGTGGTAAGTGGTAGTAAGTAGTAGTAAGTGGTAGTAAGTGGTGGTAAGTGGTAGTAAGCTGTAGTAAGCGGCAGTAAGCGGTAGTAAGCTTTAGGAAGTAGTAGTTGGAAGTAGTAGTCGCGTTGTGAACTGGTGGTAGAGTTTTTATTTTATATTCTGGACGTTTTACAAGCGCATCTGTATAATGCCTATGTGAAATAAATATAATTTTGATTGATTGATTGAAAGTATGTGGTAGTAAGTGGTAGTAAGTGATAGTAAGTGGCAGTAAGTCGTAGTAAGTGGTAGTAAGTGGTAGTAGTGGCGGTAGTAGTAGTAGTAGTAAAAAATATACAATTCCTTCACTAATTAATCGAAAGGAACTTCGTTCCATCCGGGTGTCCCTTGACACCTCTCAAGTTTTATTTTTTTAACGTGAGGGAAAATCCATCATGGATGCTATGCCGGACACCTACCGACTAAAAGACCTCACGTACCTAACGCCCAACAGCTTACGGTTGGAAGCCCCGGGTAAGCCTTCGGAAGGATGTCCCAGAACTCATACTTCCAATGTTGCATTACTTAGGGCAAATTAAACCATGTTTTATAACAAAACCATTATTTCCAGATGACCAATGGCTCGTATCGTTTCTACGTGGTTGCAAGTACAGCTTGGAGAGAACTAAAGAAAAGATAGACAATTACTATTCTATCCGGTCTACAGTACCAGAGTTAGAGCAAATCAAGTACAATGATCCGCGTTTTGATGAAATCCTTAGTCTAGGGTACGTAACTACAGTCACATTTAAATGTATAATAAAATAACTTAGGTAGGTATATTTCCACATTCTACTGCCATGGATGGGTGACCATCTCGTGACCACTTTGTGATATTTATTTGCGAGCGTTTCCGAGCTTCGGAAGGCAAGTTAAGCCGTTGGTCCCGGTTGTCAGTAAAATGGCAGACGTTAAGCCAAGTTAAAGGCCTTCATGAGCGGCATATGGACATTGGTAGTTTGTTAAATTACTCTAGATTCTACTTAACCGTTAACCATCTGTCTTCACTTCTACCAACACCGGACAGGAACTGGTCAAGTCAAACCAAGAAAATGTTCCCATTTTTACACCACTAAATTTTTTGACGTGAATATGTCTTTAAAATTACTTCCATAGGGATGCAATCCAAAAAAACGAATGATAACAAAATCGGGGGATACAGTTTAGTGTTGTAGCTACATATCTATCATCTCCATCCAAATTTCAGTTACACCACTGGATAACTAAAGAATCAAAGTAAGTAAGGACTGTAAGACATCGCGCGCGGGGGAGGGGGCAGCCCCGCCATTTTGCTGCGTCTCGAGATTTCCATTAAGTATAACTTTCGACTCGGTGAAGCTACGACGTTCATTCAAGTTTCAATCGTCAGCTCTCGTCAAAAGCTATCGATTATATATATAACCTTAGTCTAAAATTGTAACTGTGAATATAATAAGGTGTTTAAATAAAAAAATAATATCAAAAAATATATAATGTCGGCCTATACGCGTCGAAAAGCCAAATCGAAATACAGAGCTCGTATACGGTTGTAAAGGGCATCTCAACAGCAATCGAATGGTACCAATAAAACACCATATGATCAACATCAAGCAGTGCCGGCAACGTAAAGTAATGAATGCGGCCGAGCGGATCAACGACGGTGCCAGTACATCTGCAGCTGGTACGGCTGGAATGGTTCGTTACGAGACGTATTCAAGTTAAAACCAACGGCCGTGTGCCCCGACACAGCCCCACCCGTTTTGCGCCGCCATTCTGATGGTATGCCGTGGCGCCGAATATTTAACTCGCCAAATTGACGTCGCCACCAGCCTGATGGAAAGCCGTGGCGCATCTAGCGATTGGGGGCAACTTCTGACAGTGGTCCTCAAGTTGGTGGCCCTGTGATGTGGCTCTTCACGCTCCTCTAAAAGAACCCCGGATTGTAAGATGAGGGAAACACGTGTGTGGGCAGGTCGTTAAATTATACTTACTATTCATTAACTTGATCAAAAGCGACCTCTGTAGTCCATGAGCTTGCGTCTTCCGTTGTCCGTTAGTCATCAGGAGAACCGCAAGCAGGTGAGGTCACTTAGAACTTTAAGTTCTTGGTGAGACTCCTAACAGCTGGAATGTATTGCATTAATTTTCAGATCTGTAATCATACTGCCCAAAACCTCAGGGCCTGACGGACGACGATTTGGTTTAATGCGACCAGGACAATATGATCCAGACAAATATGGTGTATTTGATATGATGAGCATCAATAATACAATAATGAAGGTATACCACCAGTTCTTATACTGACTCTGAGTCTAGCTTATTTCAATGTTACGTTAATGATACCGTTGTCTAATGGCGATGGCGATCGTTAGTATCGTTATACCTGGCACAAGTTGATTTTATATGGTTTGAAGCTGCAGATGGATGGAAAAAGTTATCGAGTGGCTGCTATTCTATAACTTTGTTCCGCCGGCGCCGTATCAACTTGACCCGATCTATAATTTTTTATTTTCAGATTTTTTTTTTGCCCGAACACAAAAAAAGATTTGGCGAAATCAGCCCACCCGTTCTGAAGTTATGCGCTTACCAACACATTTTGCGATTCATATTATAGATAGCAGTTCCCAAAGAAGCAACCAATCAAACACAAACTCTGTCTGTCTTTAGAGTAGATTATTTCAACTAGTTTCACACTATTCAAAGCTCTGCAGAAAACGTTACATAAGTTTAGGAAGTTAGTGTATCCATTACTTGAGAAACTTTCACATTCATTAACTAGTAAAATTTTAAAAATCAAAATATTGTTTTTTTAATTTTTCAGATTCTTATCTTAGAAGACGATCATACTACGGTTTCCGGCGTAGAAAACGTTATCGATTTGGAAGGAGTTACTATGGGACACTTTTTACATATGACGCCGACAACAATGAAGAAAATGGTGGCTATGGGACAGGTGAGAAAATGAAAATAATATATCTTACTTCTTACTAATATTATTAAGGCGAAAGTTAGTGAGACTGGATGTTTGTTACTCTTTCACGCTCTAACGGCTGAACTGATCTGGCTGAAATTTGGTACAGGAATATATTATGGCCTGGAATAATACACAGGTCAAAATTCTGAGAATAAAGTCCCAAGGGAAGTGGGAACGGGAACAAATTTTACTCGGATGAAGCTGCGGGCATCAGCTAGTTAATTCATAAATGTCACAAAGTAACACTTATGAATGGCAAGATTATTGTCTCTACATTTACTGCCAGATTCTCAGGGCAATTGGTAGAGCCTAAAAGAAAATAGCCAGACAATGAAACTCTTCAGAGTAGCTCTATATAGATGCTATGGCGTGTAACATTATTATGTAAACCAAAATATCATAAATTTTGGTTTACAGTAAATACGAAGACTTAAATCTTATGTAAATTTAATGTAATTGTCAATCTAATTACCTACATAATTCTTATATCGATACTTCTGTTTGTATTGTGTAGTATTGATCAAAGTATTATTATTTAAAGGACGCGGCACCAGTGAGGTTAAAAGGAAATCATTATCTGAATACACCGGCCGGTTTTGAAACAATCTTCAACGTTATGAAGAGTCTCCTCAACGAGAAAAACAGGAACAGGGTAAGTTAAAAAATCCTGGACCAGGTAAAGCGTTATTAAAACATTTATAAAATGCAATGTGTTTATGAAACTAGATTAGAATATGGTCAATATTCTAATCTAGTTAATCTAAGCCTAAAAGGATTCCAAGTAAGTTTTATAGGAGAGAGTGATTTTCAACAGTTTTGACGCTACGAGGCAATACTTTGCAAAAGATCACTCTTTTTAGAAAACTTGTAAGTACTGTTGATTAAACTTGTGTGGTTTTTCAGCTTTACGTCCACAACAAGAATTATGAAGCCATGTACAAGTGCATACCAAAAGAGATATTGCCTGCCGAGTACGGTGGAAATGGGGGCACTATAGATGAAATTATAGGTAATGATGTGAATTTCTTTATTTATATTTACAGCACTATGATTATACTAGAAGTGAAAAATAAACCATGACTTGTTCTACGTGCTGCTAATATTGTTTATGAAACTCAGGTGCAGGTGTCTCTAGGGCTTCAGAGGCATGAAATAGTGATTCTGAGGAATTAAAGGAAATAAAAGGAAAATTGAGAGAAATTTACCTTATTACTAAATATTAATATAAAAATTTAACCTACATCTTAAATGACTTAAAATATCACCAGAAATGATTATGCGAGGTCAAATTCTATTAAATCAGATCGTTGTTCCATTAAGTTTCATTTTACACACGGTCTTGCGCCTGCCATATTTTGAATAGCAAGGTTTCATGAATGAGAAACAGTACTTAAGAAAATCTCGTAGCCATTTTTAATTTTGTTGCTTTACCTATTTCAGAGTATTGGAGAGCTAAGGTGAAGGAGCACAGTGCATGGTTAGAAGAGGACTTGAAGTACGGCACAGATGAGTCGAAGCGTCCCGGCAAACCGAGGACTACGGAAAGCATGTTTGGAGTAGAAGGCTCCTTTAGACAACTGGAGTTTGATTAATCGGCAAACATTTATTTTTTGTATGCGTTTTGATTGAAATATAATAAATTGTTGATTTAGCAAAAGCACAATTTTTATTTGGGCATTATCCCCTACAGACTTGTGTTTGCACCATTTTCCCACACTAATGCAATGTGACGAACGTATAATACCTATTACTTGTGGTCATCTCAGATAGGGCTTGATATATGCTAATGTGGTTCGGCCATTGTGGAACGGCCGCCACTGCGGCCTCGCCCAAGGGGTGGTTTGGGTGCTATCTCGCGTCTTTGGGGGTTTCGGATGTGATCCCGCTTCTAAGGGGGGGGGGGGGGGGGGCGTGCGTGAGTTTCCCATGTCACGCTGCCGTCATGGGCCTGATTCTGTAAGGACGGTGAGCGACCCTCTCACCGTCCTCAGACCCCCGGAATGGAGGCCGATAGTCCTCAGCGAAGACACGTCGGCGGCGCCCAGGCCGCCGACTGCGGAACTCGGGTGGGAGAGTTCTCTCCCTTAGGACATGTCGAATGTTATCGTAAAATTATGTGGCATTTGACTATTTGACAGATGCATGTATCTACATCAGCATATTACCGCCCACTGCTGGATGCAGGCCGCTTCTAAAGAAAAATAAGGCTAAGGAAAAAAGCCTACACCGGTCCAGAGCATGCGAGAGGGGCCGGTATGGGTTTGTCTAAAATTTATTAAGAGTTGATCGATCCAGTATTCAGAAGCAGCTTTGATATACTTCTCAACTCAAGACCTAGTACCTACTACATGTCGAGATAAAATGCTGAATACGGTTTTACCATGGCACTCTAGCGGTATCTTTCGACGGTGCCATTAGATGAATATTGATTGTGCAACATTACGACTTACTTACATAGGTGGTACTATACTCACGAAAGATACCTGACTAGAACCAAAAACTGTATATGGGCGTCCGTTGGATAAAAATCATACCCTGGAGTTTTTATTTCACTAATGACTTTCCTAACCCAATACGCTATCTGTTATAGGTGTAGTGGTACAATGTGAATTACGTTCTAGATAACTTATATAGATAACTTTGCAATATCAATGATATCGATGTAATTAGTAAAGATCGGTTTGTGTTCTTTTTGCGGTTGGACGTTCATCGCACG
This sequence comes from Miltochrista miniata, assembly GCA_933228765.1. Taxonomy (NCBI): domain Eukaryota; kingdom Metazoa; phylum Arthropoda; class Insecta; order Lepidoptera; family Erebidae; genus Miltochrista; species Miltochrista miniata. The sequence goes on from OW121751.1 coordinate 25,404,562, forward strand.
ATGTCGATTAGACCTTTGCCTCCGGTCCTTGCTGAGAAAGCACGCGAGGAGTTGAACGAGGATCCAAAAAGACTCGAAAATGACCTGCGAAGCATTAAAGAATGGATTGCCAAACAGCCTCATTTAAGGGCAAGAACAGGTAACATACATTTTAAAGACATTTTGTTTTGGTAACATTTAAATCGACTCTTATCTAACTATCGGTTTTTATATTGATAGTCCCAATTTTTTATTGATTGACTTAATTTGTGCTTAGTACTAAGTACCTACCAGACTACACACACATTATACTACATGTTTAGGACTTGGCACAATGGTTGGAGTATAGATGTGTCTTTCGTCCTAGAAAAGCGTCATTCAATTGTGTCCAAACAAATTTTCACGCTCCATTTGAAAAATTTGAGAAGAGAAACAAGCGAGAGTTACACACATCTATAGTACGGTAGAGAATAGACCTTTTAAATCACATGTTACACACAGGAGGCTTCTTTAGTTCTGTAGGTACTTTATAGGACTATAACCTTCGACTGAACGGTCACGGTTCAAAGTCAGTCATTTCTTTATTATTTTTTAGAGAATTCGCATCTTTATGTTGCGATTAAGATTTTTTATCAATACTTAATTACTACCTGTCGTCAACTTTCCGTATCAAAAGACGACATTTATTTTAAGTATACCCAAAGATATCTTTAACAGGTAAAGGTAGTAATTTATTTGTCATGGCCTTATTGCTAACGATCAACCCCGCTTGGAATTTTGTCTCATCATCATAAATATCACCTACAAAAACCTGGCGTAAATTAGAATTACAAAATCCCGTTTCAATATTATAAACTAACTAGCTGACCCGCGCAACTTTGTTTGCGTGATAAATGAAGAACCGCTCGACCGATTTTGTGCAAACTTCACATAAACCATCTACTAAATAGTCCGAACAAAGCCTAAACATTTGGTTTGGATAGGTGAGCCCGTTCTTGAGTTATAAAATTACAACGAAAAGTGGCAGTGATTTTCATATAAATAAATAACAAAGTAGGTATAACTACACTACTGGAATTACTTATTTTTCTTATTATTCTGAAACTTTGTGATACTTAATATTCTGTCATGGGAATGGTTATATATTTACATAAATTAGATTAATTAATTAGTCATTAGATTGTATTGTATGTATGTACCTAATCTACAAGTTTTACCTTCCGTAACTTATCCAAAACGATGAACCATCTAGAACGGAAAGCCGTTAATATTTTAGGGTTACTTGTAGGAATAGATTCGGATGCAATTTCCAGTTTTCCAACTCTTTGCTATGATCCCAATCATTAGTCAGCAGCTTCACTGCTTGCAAACTAGATTGGCTTGGTCCCATTGCACCCTTATCCACGACAAGTACATTCCTGAAATTTCTGACAAAGTGCGAGAGACTTGCTCCACCGATAGGTAAGGTCTTGCAAAGACCACTCGAATTATGTTCCACCGACTACCAGTTGAAGAGGTAGTTCAAGGTAATCTTGGCTGACGTGATGATCAGTAGGTAGGGAAGTAGCCATTACCTAATAGGAGATATGAAGACCTAGCGAATTGCAGGAATAAAAGTAGGAGATAGGATCCTGAGTGACATAAAGAAATAGGTTACTTTTCGAGGGCATAGTCTTGTATACCTAACACTGCCTCTGTGGCGCAGTCGGTAGTGTAATCGCCAGCCGCGCTGGAGGTCCTGGGTTTGATTTTAATCTGAGTCGGTCTAAATATTTGTGTGATTCACAAATGTTTGTTTCAGAGTTTGGGTGTTATCTATGTATAATATGTATGTATTTAGAAATACATAAGTTTATCTATCTGTCGTCTAGATACCAAAGCACAAGCTTATATTAGCCTAATTTGGGCTAGATGATGTTGTGTAAGATTGTCCAGGAATATTTATTGATATTTAACAGTCTGACCTTGAACAGACGGAGAACCTCCTACAAGGTTTGCGTGACCTTGTGTCGTGTAGGTAATTTTCTGATTAGTTTTATAATTTGAACCTTCGTTTGGATTGCACCTGCTTTATTATTTATTAGTATGTTTTATCGAGTTTTGATAAGATTAACAGTAGTATTATAAAGATTAATACGTGCAGTACCGAATCACTTGTTTGTTAAATACTTATTTTTATGAAATTGAAATGAAGTTTTCATTTATGGCTTGATTGAAATTTGATAAGTATTCAAATAACAGGCACCAAAAATTAACAGCATCAGCTACTGTACTTAAAGGAAAAAAACCGGAACCCTTATAGGATCACTTTGTTGTCTGTCTGTATGAACGTCCGTCCGTACACTGTTCAGTCTGTCAATTTAACACGAGGTCGAGTTTATGTGGGAAACGTATTTTATGGGAAACATTGCACAACGCGGGCAAAGCGGCCTGTACTAGTTAGTTTAAAATAGATCGAACAATAAAAAATTACCTATGTCTCCCTAGTTATCTTACTAATTATAAATGCGAAGGTTTGTGAGTGTGGATGTTTGTTACTCTTTCACGCTCAAACCGCTGAACGGATCGGGCTGGAATTTGGTGCAGAGATACATTATAGTCTGAAATAACACATAGGCTACTTTTTATCCCGGGAATAAATTCCCACGGGAACAAATATTACGCGGGCGAAGCTACGGGCGCGAAGTTAATAATATAATTTTAAAGTCAGTCAAAAATAAAAGGTATTATCAAGCCACAAGATGAATACTTTTGTAGTAACGTAAAAGGCATTGATACATCTGCACACCTACTAGACACATGTATTACTTCTATTTTCAGACGATCAATGGCTTGTGGCATTTTTACGTGGTTGCAAGTACAGCCTGGAGAGGACCAAAGAAAAACTGGACAACTACTACAGTCTCCGCACCACTATCCCGGAACTTAGTCGTATCAAACACACCGATCCCGCTTTCGATGAAATTCTTGGGTTAGGGTAAGCATCTCGATAAAGATTCTTATATACACCTCAATCAAATCAAACCTCCCCCATGAGCGAAATAAACAATGATCCATTTGTACCAGAATAGTAGGATGATAGAAAAATAATACATATTTTTCTATAGGTAGATACAAATAGTAAGTACCTACGAAAATTGTAAAGGAATCGTGAGATAGAGCTAGCGTAAGAGACATTTTGATTTCATTGTTACCTCTCTTTTCATTTACCTTTGAATTGAATCTTAAAAACATTAGAATGGCTTGTAACATAATTATAATGATTTGAGTATCTATTCAATGCAACCTCGTATTGGAGCTATTTTTGGCAAACTTGTGAAGTTGTTTTTCGGTGATTTTGCTCTATTCGCACCTACCATTAGAACTTAATTAAAAATGGTGACTATTTTGAAATTTGTTCTTGTTAAAGACCAAAATATGCTGTTAATATTTGAAGTTTCGTAATTAATAATGGCTGTGTTTCTAATTTACAGAGTATTTCTTGCTTTGCCCAAGGCACCAGGACTACATTCAAGACGGATTCAAGTAATGCGAGTTGGAAGATACGATCCAAACAAATATAGTATTTTCGATATTATGAGTGTTAACAACACTTTGATGAAGGTTTGTTTAAAATTTACTTCTATAACTATGATTATTAGTTTCAGTCAGTAAAATGATATTTCTTGAATGAAATTTCAGTACTAAATTCAGTATATGTGACAGTTACACTTGTCATTTTACTGACTGAGATTAATAATCGTACTTACACTATATGCTTCGCTTCATAGAGCAACGCGAACTGTCTAAGGGGAGACGGCATAGAACGATTGCTCGGTACAAATTTGTCTGTCATATTTTGCGGGTGACGGGGGAAATCTTCCTCACCCACACTTTCTTAGACTCGCACTACAATAGCAATCGACTGTCAATACGAAGCCTATATATTCACTTTAAACAATACACTCATAAATTTTACACACACATGATACATTTTGTGTCATATCACCCCAAGTCGCTCAACCAATCCATGTATTGATGTGACGTCCGGTAAAGTTGCTAAACAAATCTGAATATCATCTATACGTTTAAATAGGTGTAAATAATAATAACTTGTTATAAAATTACTTACTTACACAAGATAATGCCATTTTTCTTCAGATTTCTTTAATGACATTTCTTTTTGTATTAATATTTAATTATTTCATCATTTTTATAAAATGACAATTCAACCGCTCACGCAGTCAACTAGACTTAGTCTAGTGAAAGAAACTTCAAAAAACAGTTTTATGTAAGTGGGCACTTTTAGTCGTCAAAATGTCAAATTATTGCCAGAGGGGGTTTGCCAGCTTTGGCCTCTCCCTCTGTAAAGGCGCGCGATGCTCTGTGCATCGCTTTTATTCGCAAAGTCTACATTGGTTATCTGATTCGATTTTATTAGTTACCTAAAAGAAAATTCTCTGCATAGTTCAGATTCAGAGCCTCATACGGAGAGAATAACATCCTAATATCTAAAATATGATCAAAAAGTCCGTACACGAACAAAATATTACACGCGTGATTATATCGCTACCACAATGAAGTTTCAGTTGAGCTAGATGAAGCTATGTAAAATATACCCCCATCAGGGGTTTAAGTACGGAAGGACGATGAAGAACGCTTACGGGATGTAATATTTTCAACTTAATTAAACCAGCAAATGAGACCATCGCAGTTCACTACTGAACATAATATTTGTCTCTCCCAATCCCAATTCTTGAAGAGTGATTTTGATCGTCGTACTGAGTTTTGTTTCGAATTTTCCTTCGTTCTGTTAAGATCTCGATTCATTAGCAAGACGGTACTCGACCACCCACTTGCGGCTGAGACTGGACCTGGTCTGGTCATGAAAATCTTGGCAAAGCCCCATGGCATTAAAGCATCCTGCTAATATCATACATGTGAAAATTTTCTAAGATGTTCGGATGTTTGTTACTCAACCACAGTCAGCTGAACGATTCTGGCAGAAATTTCACTAAGGGATAGATTATAGTCTGGCATAACTATGTTTCCATGGAAAGCGAGATCGAACATCTAGTAGTCGTTTAATTCCAGATTGCACTAATGGATGATGATTACACCACGGTGGCGGGTATAGAGGGAGTGGCAGACATGGAGGGAGCCACCATGGCACACTTTATGCAAATGACGCCAGTCACCATGAAGAAAATGGTCGCCCTGGGACAGGTACAATGATAATTAGGAAATTTAGTACATAATTATATATAGTATTATTTTAATATAATATGAAAGCAAACGCTCGGACTGCAGAGAATATTGTGTAAGTAACAACTGTCCTGGCTGTTGGCTATTGGTTTTGAAAGACAGAAGGTAATGAAAAGTTTTCCTTATCCCAGTCCCTCTCCTATCACAGCCTTTTCCTATCCTGAAATCCCTTTCTGATTTCATCATCCCGATCCCATCCTCTCTCCGCCAAGCCAAGGTTGCCGTGCCTATGTGCTGCGTGACTAGGGGCGAGCCTAGTATTAGCGTGTTTATTACCCTGGGACCGGGCGAACCCAGAATAAGGTTAGCCTTACTTGAACAAGCGGGGCTCTGTTCAGGTGGACATGTTTTTCCCTTGCTACTCGTGGGAACGCAATGGAATTAATAAATTTAAATACCCAGAATGACGGCGATGTGGTTCGCAACCCGTCACGTCACGTCTCCCATCGGGGCGAAAAGTGGACTGTGGATAGCCGCTTTGCTACGTTGAATGTAAGAGGAGGTATGAATGATAAAATTGAGGAGGTATGCAAGATTATGCGAGAGAGGCGATTGGATATTTTGTGTGTGAATGAGACAAAGCGGAAGGGATGCGACACCACGACACATGGAGCCTATACGGCCTACTGGTCAGGCGTAGCCACAACCAGCGCGGCGTGCCAGGGTGTCGGTGTAGTACTTTCCGCGAGAATGAATGAATGTGTGACAGATTATGAATGTGTGAGCCCAAGACTCGTTTGGTTGAGGCTAAAGGTTGGACTCACCCGCATCTTTGTGTTAGGAGTGTATGCTCCTCAGGATGCGCGGTGGCGCCGGTCCGCAAAAGACCAGAGTGAGAGGCAGGCATTCTGGGAGAGTGTGAATTATATTCTGGGTAAATGCAAACGAAACGAAAGGATTGTAATGTTAGGTGATTTTAATGGATGGGTTGGAGTGAAGCGTGATGGATATGAAAGTGTATTGGGAAAGTTTGGGGATGAGCGAGTGAATGAAAATGGCGAAAGTCTGCTAGAAGTATGTTTGGATAGGAATCTTGTGGTAACCAACACCATATTTAACCACAAAGATATCCACTTGTATACAAGGAAACAAGAAAGCCAGAGAAGCATGATTGATTTTGTGATAGTAGACGCAAGAATGAGAAAGAATGTGCTGGACACCCGGGCATACCGCGGTGCCGGGATTGACACAGATCACTTCTTGGTAATTAGCCGAGTAAGAGGTCTGTTTCAGCGGTGGCGGCATCGTGCGCATAAGCCCATTAGTGTACTGGAGCGCATTAAAGTCGAAAATTTGAAAGATATAAGCGTGAGAGAGGAATTTGTGAGTAAATTGAGCGAGAAATTCGAAAAGTCAGAGGAAATATGTGAGATGGAAGAATTATGGAAGATGATTAAGGAAGGTCTCGTAAAAGTTGCAGTGGAAGTATGTGGGATAAGCAAAAGGCGACATGGATGTCAGGTAAAGAGTATGTCTGCAGAAGTTTTAAAAGTTTTGTCTGATAAGAAGCAAGCATGGTTGAACTGGCTGGCTACAATGGCCATTCAAAGAATGCAGAAGGCAACGGATGAGGATGTAAAAATGGCAAAGGATGAGTATAAAAGGTATAAGCGTGATGCGAAAGAAGTGATGAAAAGTAAGAGAGAGAATGATGAGGATGACTTTCATAACAGGTTATCTGATGACTTCCAACAGAATATAAAATTCTTTTGGAAGTCTATAAGAACAATGAGGACTGAACAGACTACCTCACAATTTAAACAAATCAGAAACCATGATGGTAGTTTTGTGATAGGAGAGGAATGTGTGTTAAAAAGGTGGAAGGAATATTTTGAAAGTTTATTTGAAAAAGAGGATATGCAAAGGGAGACTCATGTCTCGGAAATGAATGAACTTGATAATGAAAGCCACTTAAGTATGGAAGAAATTGTGGAAGCGTTGAATAGTATGAAATTAGGAAAGGCTGCTGGGATTGATAGAATTTCTGTAGAGATGCTGAAAGCGGGTCGTGGCGTGGTAGCTTGCAAGCTGTACCGCCTTTTCAATCTTTGCTGGCGAAATGGCAGAGTACCAGAAGAATGGTGCAAATCGGTCATAGTGCCGCTGTACAAAGGTAAAGGGTCACAGCAAGAGTGCAAAAACTACCGCGGCATAAGCTTGCTCAGTGTCGTAGGCAAATTGTATGCGAAAGTTTTGATTAAAAGAGTGATGAATGAAACTAAAGGAAAAATGTGGGATGTACAAGCAGGATTTATGAAAGGAAGGGGATGCACGGATCAGGTCTTTTCACTAAGATGCCTAGCTGAAAAGTTTTTGGCAAAACGCCAAAAAGTCTATTGCATCTTCGTGGACTTAGAAAAGGCCTATGACAGAGTGGTGAGGAATGAACTGTGGTCAACACTGTTCATGTATGGAGTGAACAGCAACTTGATACGAGCATTGAAATCTCTATATGAGGGCTCCAGTGCTTGTGTCAGGATCAATGGAGCTTGCACAGACTTTTTTCCCATCGAAAAAGGTGTGAGGCAAGGCTGTGTAGCGTCACCATGGCTGTTCAACCTTTATATAGACAGTTGTTTGAAAGATCTACAAGAGTGTGCGTATGGACTAAAAATGAATGAGCTAACCGTCAAATGCCTCCTTTATGCTGATGATCAGGTAATACTGGCATCATCGGCGGAGGAGTTGCAGTTGATGGTTAATGTAATGAACGATGCGCTTAAAAGTAGAGGAATGAATGTTAATGTAAGCAAGACAAAAGTAATGGTTTTTGAAAGAGAGAAATGTATGACTGATTGCTCGATATTGATCGAAGGAAAGAGCGTGGAACAGGTGAAAGAGTTTGTTTATTTGGGTTCAAAATTTGCAAGAGATGGAAAGTGTGACAATGATATTGAAAGAAGAGTTTTGGCAGGAAATCAAGTGAATGGAGCCATTCACACCTTTATGAACAGTCAGAACGTGTCTAAAAAGGCAAGGATGGCTGTACATAGAGGAGTGCTTGTCCCTACACTTATGCATGGTAGTGAAAGTTGGGTGTGGCAGGAGAAGCATGAAAGTAAAATTAATGCAGTGGAAATGAGAAGTTTGCGAAGTATAGCTGGAGTGACATTGATGGATAAAGTAAATAATAGTGTGATAAGGGAACATTGCGGCATGACAGAAGATGTAGTGACTAAGATAGAAAAAGGGATGCTCAGATGGTTTGGACATGTGGAGAGAATGGATGGAAATAGGCTGACGAAACAGATTTATGAGGCGAGAGTGAATGGGCAAACTGGTAGAGGTCGACCTCGGCATACTCAAATCGATAAAATCGACAATCTTCTGAGAAAAGGCCAGGTCAAGAGTACCCTTAACCGAAGAGCATGTATGAAGACACTTATGAAAGTTGAAGAAGCGAAAGTTGTTTGCCAGGATCGTAGCAAGTGGAAAGCCATAGTCTCTGCCTACCCCGTTGGGAAACAGGCGTGATGTTATGTATGTATGTATGTATGAAAGCAAAAGTCGTCCATTTTTACGGTTACGTAACCAAAGGGTAAGGGCGGATCCCTATTACTGAAACTCCACTGTCTGTCTGTCTGTTAGCTTTATCTCAGGAACTGTGATAGCAAAGACAGCTGACATTTCCACAGATTATGTATTTATGTTCTCGTTATAACAACAAAATCAGAAAAACATATTATCTTTATGGGACCTCTCATACAACAAACGTGATATTTTTGCCGTTTCTTTGGTACTGCACACTCCGTGCACTATTCCGTCTCGCCAATTGATGTTTTTGACACTATTTCAAGCAAGTTAAAGAATGATTTTAAAGAAAATATAAGGCCATATGCCCCAAAAATTCAGATCTCATTTATTTAATGTATGAGATCAACATGGTCTATTAAAGTTATAAAAAGACACTGACACTATGAAAAGTCTAACAATTCTTAATTTATTTAGGACGCAGCCCCGATACGTATTAAAGGAAACCATTACCTGCACACACCACCAGGCTTTGAAACCATATTCAACGCTATCAAAGGACTTCTTAACGAGAAGAACAGAAACAGGGTAAGTACTCTATTATGGAGATATGAGACTGAAACTGCTGTAATAATCTAGACACGCGGCAGCTTGTCAAGTCAATTCAATTGGATTCACTGATCTCTATAGGTAGTCACCTACCTATAGAGATCAGTGAATCCAATTGAATTGGCTTGACAAGCTGCCGCGTGTCTAGCGTGTTTTTCAAGGCTCACGTCTTGAAAAACAGCAACTTCTAACAGCAGGTAGGCACAAAGTACTACTTTTCCTTTCAACGGAAGGGAAAGGAGTACTTTATCCCCAGGGTTCCCGACACATGTCTTTTGTTTTTATAATAATAGTATAGATTAGTCACATTTAAGTAGTTTGTAATCTTTTGTTATGAATAGAATATCGTAAAAGAGAATGCTTTTTCTATGTTTAGTGGTTCATTTTGTGATTCTTGCCAAGAAAAAGTAAATGAGAATAAAATAATATTAATAGGCACATACAGTTTATAGGTTACTGGTTGGATCATTATCACTTGAATAAAGAAATGAATAATTGACTACTACAATAAAGGTGAATTCAGACTCAGCTATAAAGAAATATATTTTAGTTATAAGTGCCTACTTATAGCATTACAATATTGCGCACCATACATTAACTTTGAACACGTTCACATCCAACTACACTATAATTTATAGTTTTTATTACATATCTTAGGTATATATTTACATTCTTTATAGTTTTAGCATTACGTTAGTAATTGCTTGCTATACTTATGAATATAGCACAATAGTACCTATAGTGTTATCTGAAGTAACGTATACCTACGTGCAAATGATGAATTTGGATGTTAGTTACTACATGGTATCTTTCCTATGTTAAATTCCCATTAATAAAATACAAAATACGAATAAATTTATTAAAAAAATCACTAAAATACACAAAAAACATAGACGTAAAGCACAAAGATAAATATGTCTGTAGTACCTATCTTTTTTATGCTACTTGGCAATCTATTCTATAAACTCCGCCAACTAGGTACCTACTGAACCGATTTTCAAAATAATTTATTTGATAAAAAGTTTAGTGAGTAGTATTAAAGAAATTGGCGCATTAAAATATTGCTGTTGTGATTGTTGGTGTGTTCTCGAGACAGTAATACCTTGTCCTCCCATCTAGACCTTTGAAAATGCTGTAAAGCGAAACCGGTCAGGTTTATAATAATAAATATTGTGGAATAGTACAAGTGTCGTTTTCAATATGTGCAGCAAGTTCCACCAAGTGCCGTCAATCAACAGTATAAATAATCATTAAAATATTCTGTGTTGATTTCCAGCTGTATGTCCACAACAAGAATTATGAAGCACTGTACGAGCGCGTTCCCAAGGAAATTCTGCCAGCTGAATACGGTGGCAACGGTGGAACTATACCAGAAATTATAGGTAAATAGATTGCAGATGTACACAAAGAAAGATCAAAAATAGTCAACGTAGCCTATGAATATTTGCAACACTAGAGGATTTATTATAACACTCAACTCGCTGCCGACCCTATTGCCGTGATGAAACAGACAGGGGCTGGCTGTGAATGATGGCCTTCATTCGTGTAGAAAATTAAGAGACGAGTTTTATTTTGTTTGTGTTATTACATTAGTGGGGCGAACTCTCGGATGATTATTAAAACATCTTACGCGATAGTTGATAGTCATTCCTAATAGATCTCTTTTGTGGCATTTATTCAGGACCGTTTCCTTTCTTCGGAAGGTCCGCTTTTATTTAACGTTAGAAAAATCCTACATGGATGCTATGCCAGACTCCTATCGACTAAAAAATACACGTTTCCCGGGTAAGCCCTCGGAAGGATGACCCCAGGAACGAAAGGCCCGATTAAAGGCTCGCTTAGTAGTTGTTTCGGCTGCAGAAACATGGCAATTGTTTGGTTAAGTTGCGGCTTGAAAAATATCTTCTACAGCTTGTCACATCCCACCCCTATCTTTTTAAACACTGCAATAGGCTTACCTCATTTACATGAGACTACAAATTGTGAAATTTCGGTGCATTTTAAATCTTTTCTTATCTCTTTGGAGAAACCGTGTTATTTTCTTCTTTATCATCTGTAAAGAAAATTGAAACTATTTAAGTATATTGTGTCTTTATTATTATAGAACACTGGAGGAACAAGGTAAAGGAATACAGTTCATGGTTGGATGAGGACCTCAAGTATGGAACAGACGAGTCGTTACGTCCTGGGAAACCCAGAACTGCAGAGTCCATGTTTGGGGTAGAAGGCTCTTTCAGGCAACTGGAATTTGATTGAACCATCATAAATTTGTATATTGAAATTAAAAATCTTAAAAAATTGTGGTTTTGTTCATTGACTAGGTGTTCCTCGCGACTTTTCTCCATTTAGGCAAGTTTCAAGATTTGTGGCATACGACAGTTTTAAATGATGTCAATTAAGACATTGGTTGGCAGTTGACAGCCAGTTAAAAAAAAATCAAAATGGTAGATATCAGGTAAGGCATGCTCTAAACAATTATCTTTAAACTCTTTTCAAAATCCTTTCTTAGTAAATTTTATATTTTTTGTGTAAGCCAAGTTAGAGCCAATTCCGGTGTTTGTACCGTACCGTTGATAAAACAGACAGTCATTTACATTAAATAATATGTATAAATTAGATAATTTCCAAGGAAACCAAGTATGAGATTTAGAAATGCTCTAAAAAGTTGTAAAGTACCCGTACCGGAGAAGATTGGTGATCCAGAATAAATAAATATTGTTGGACATTCTCACACAACAACCCCTAACCCAAACTAAGCTACAAGCTTGTGCTATGGGATCTAGACGATTGACAGACATATCTATATATATAAAAATGTTGTGTGCGTTTGTGTATCTATTAAAAACTCAAAATTTCCTGAATCGATTGAGCTCAAAATTGGACACGATGTACAATAGGATTCAGAGATGGTTTAAGGCTACTTTATACACTTTTATCATAACAGCAATAAGAATAAAATAGCTTTAAAAAGTGATTTTACCAATAGATGGCGTTGGTCGTTTTTTTTTAAATTATATTCTGCCAGCTTCAGAACAAAATATTATAAACAACCTATTTAGAAGGTACCTACCAGATTGATGTTTTTTAAGAGAAGTTTGATTGCGGCCTCCTTGCATTCAGAATAATAAAAGAGAGTACTTACCTAATAAAGAGGTCAGATTTGTTTTGCATTTTATTTTTGAACTTTTTGGACATTCGGAATTTTGGAGTTTTGGACTTTAGACTTTTGGAATTTTGGAGTTTTGGAGTTTTGGAGTTATGGAGTTATGGAGTTTTTGGACTTTTATAATTTTAGACATTGGAGTTATGGACTTTGGACTTTTGGCCTTTTGGACTATTGGACTTTTGGACTTTTGGACTTTTGGACTTTTGGACTTTTGGAATTTTGGAGTTTTGGAGTTTTGGAGTTATGGAGTTTTTGGACTTTTAGAATTTTAGACTTTGGAGTTATGGACTTTTGGACTTTGGACTTTTGGCCTTTTGGACTATTGGACATTTGGACTTTGGACTTTTGTACTTTTGGACTTTTCGAGTTTTGGGCGTTTGACATTTTGGACTTTTGGAGTTGGAGTTTTGGAGTTTTAGAGTTTTAGAGTTTTAGAGTTTTAGAGTTTCAGAGTTTTAGAGTTTTAGAGTTTTAGAGTTTTAGAGTTTTAGAGTTTTAGAGTTTTAGAGTTTTAGAGTTTTAGAGTTTTAGAGTTTTCGAGTTTTCGAGTTTTAGAGTTTTAGAGTTTTAGAGTTTTAGAGTTTTAGTTTTGGAGTTTTGGAGTTTTGGAGTTTTGGAGTTTTGGAGTTTTGGAGTTTTAGAGTTTTAGAGTATCAGAGTTTTAGAGTTTGAGAGTTTGGGAGTTTGGGAGTTTGGGAGTTTGCGAGTTTGGGAGTTTGGGAGTTTGTAGTTTTGGAGTTATGGAGTTTTGGAGTTTTGGAGTTTTGGAGTTTTGGAGTTTTTGACTTTGGACTTTTGAACTTTTGGACTACTACTAACTCCTATGTATATTTTATGATATTTCTTTCAAAAAATAAGGTCATGAAGAAGTTTCACTTCTTACGTGTTTACAATAGTACACGCACACATTTTTTTTTAAATGTACCCATCATTTAGTTTGTTACTCATTTCTCATAGGTACATAAAACCACCATAAAAAAGTCACAGCGAAGCGTGGCAGGGTACCGCTAGTCTACTTATAATTATATTTCTAAATACATACATAACTATACATAGAAATCATCCAAACTTGGAAACAAACCTTTGTGGGTCACAAAAATATTTGGACCGACCCGGGAATCGAAACCAGGACCTCAGCGTATCAGGCCGTTACACTGCCGAATGACAGGGCGTGAAACCGGGGCAGTCAGGAAGATGCTATTTATACGTCGCTTCGTACAGTTCAGGGACGCGTTTGTAATCTCACAAGCATGTACCGTCTGTTATCTGCCCTTTGCCCTGACCTTTTATTGCCGTCATAGTATTATTAGATTCACTGAACATTGTCTCTACAAGTACATTGAGTTGCGGTGGGTGAATCACTGGGCTCAGAGGAAATTTTGGTATTGTCATATTTCTTTGAACGACTGCAGGCTGTAGACTTTAAGATAAATTACTCTTTAAAAAATCAGTCAATGGCAATTCACTGCTAGATGCAGGCCACTATTAATTCTCGCCACAGCTCAACAGACTATCTATGTAAGTAGTTGCAATGTTCATCTGATGAGGAATTGTCTCCTACCTTACGTTTACCAAATCGCAATCTCCACTCCAGAACATGTTTGTGTCACCCGCATTGGTTCTTGTCATGGGGCCATCCCGTTAAATCAAAATTATAGTATCATTCCTGTAAGTATCTTGCAAATGAAGATCAACAGCTTATTTGGTCATCTAAATCTCAGTCGATTGACGCTCACTGCAATTCCAAAAGCACGATAAGGTGTTAAAATTACGTTGAGTCTGGTGTCGCATGAGGTGAACCGCACGATTTGCCACCTTAGTGGTATTAAAAACAGGTTTGTATTAATTTTGTTGTTGCTATTGAAAAAGTAATCTATGTAGGTGTATCATAATATGTAAAACAATATATCACTTCTAATCTTGTGTATGATTAGATAATATTATAGTAGAATGAACGGATAATTCCTAAATTGATGACTGAAAGCAACATGGCCGTGAAATCAATATCTGGAAACGGACGAAATCCTAATAATATTGTAAATGTGAAGATTATGAAGATAGGATACATACCTATTTGGTATGTCCAACGTTGCCAAGACATTAATTTTTATTTCCTTTACATCATTCACGTTTTATGACTAACCTCAGCTTTAGGACATTTGACGAGGAAGTGAAAATAATCAAAAAAACGTTCCTGAGTGTACAATTTGTAATGGGACAACCGTTGCGTTACAATTGGGTACAAGGCGAAAATAGATGGCGCCAGGGGTGTCGAAAAAAGAAAGAGAAAAGAAAAAAATGATTGATCTGTGGGTTCTTTTATTGGGTTCATATTAATTCCGATAAATTCATTAAATGCTGTGCTGTTTACGTCCAGGGATGTTCTTGCTTGCTTTATCTGTAACCAATGAAATAAACGTTATTCTCATGAAGAGAATTGCTTGCATTCCTATACATATCATAAAAGTACAACAGTATTGGATCCAAGACCTAGATGCTGTAAATCTCATGTTCACAGCGATAGACATATAACACGTTATAACACACAGGTAGGCCGCCGGGTGATACGATAACTACATTGACTCCCAACTATAGGATCAACAAACATCAGTGGCCCACACAGAGCATCGCAGCTCTAGTAATATCACATATCATCGACTCATTATATCAAGTATCATTGACTCCAGTTCTAGGACCATCAAATGTAGGTATACAGGGTCGGCTCACTTACTCATGCGTGACACTCATGACAACACAATAGTTTTATCTATTACACGGGTGAGAAATAACATGTAAAAGGAATACAAGCCTTCGTAAATGTGCTATCAGACTTCGCACACGCGGTACAGGATAAACTTGACCGTACACATAAACCTTGCGTCTTGCGTTGTTCGACTTTAACTAAATGATGTGCAAAGAAAATTATCCATTTGACATTAGAAACGGAATCATATTCAAATTTAGATGAAAAATAAATGGACCGACGCGATAATTAACCAAGGAGTATGTAACTCCAGTAGCAATCTCCAAGGAGTATAACTTCAGAACTTCGCAAGATTATCAAATCTTCGCGACATTCCCCACAAAGGAAAAAGAGAATGAAAAGCTAGAATTTAGTATTCGCAAGATTGGCAAATCGTCGCGACAAGGGGTTCTTCCCCCTGCAAGAAATTTCCCACATGTCATGGTTGTTTATTCCATGAATAAAAAGTAATTAACGCTTGCGGCGCTGGAGGTCGTGGGTTCGATTCCCACCGGAGACAAATATTTGTGTGACCCATAAATGTTTGTCTCAAGAGTCTGGGTGTTTCTATGTATAATATGTATGTATTTAATAGTATATAAGTATTAATATCCGTGGTCTGATACCCATAACACAAGCAGGTTATTCCTAGCTTACTATGGGATTAGATAGCGTTGTGTGAAATGTCCGTGAATATTTATTTATTTATTTAACTTTTGTGATATAGCCTATCCTTGAACCAAATTTCAGACAGATCCGTTGAACGGTAGTAAGCATCAACCATACTCACAAAATTTCGCATTTATAACATTAGTATAATTTAAACGGGGTACGGTTTAATTCATTCTCCTTTCTTTGTCGCTGACCAAAATTACTTTCCATTTAGTTATTTTCGTATCACATCTACTTAGTTTGGTTTTGAGCACCGAGATCTGTGGTACTGAGTGATAAAACAATTCTCATATTTTAGATTTATTGCATTTCATGTGTGTTCTGATTTGTTCGAGATTGGAACGTTTAAAAATAGTGTGCGTGTATTATTTGTAGCAAGGTTATGTGAATGTCAAATTAGTAGTTTTGTGGTGATATAATGTTTATTTTTTGGTTGGCTACTTGCCGGTCTTAGAAAAGCAGGCCAAGACAATTGCATGCATCTTAACCTCTCAAAAAAGTGGGATAGTAGGTACCCACTACAAGAAGCGTTTTCGTAAAGAAATTCGGGTCACGCGTATCTGGTCATTTGCTGATGAAAATCAGGTCATTTGCGTATCTGGTTGTCCGCGTTTCTGGACATATGCGTTAAAAGGGTGACATGGGCCATTTGTATTTTATTGCCATATTCCCACGGGAACGATAACTACGCGGGTGAAACCACGTGACGTTCGCTATTTAATTGGGACGTTTCTAGCTCACAATGACTATGGAACCATCTATGACAATACCTACTACTTAGTTCGCCGACCAGAAGTCACGAAATTGTCAATCGTTCTTATATGTATAAAAGTTTGTGAGCATCTTCGGATATTTGTTATTCTATTACGCCCTGAAAGCGCTCGTGGCCCTTATTGGGTGGCTTAAAATTTCAAGAGCAGGCAGTCACAACCTGCGCCTGTCCATATCAACACGGCAATACGGCTCACCACCTGTTATGTGGGACAAAATCCAAAAAGGTGAAATGTGGGCATTTAATATGTCTCTGCCTACCCCTTCGGGGATAAAGACGTGATCATATGCATGTATGTATATAACGCTGGCTGGACCGATTTGACTGAAATTTCGTACGAAAACATATAGGCTACCCTACCTTTTATCCCTGGAATAAGTTTCCTTGGGACGCGACCACGGGAACCAAATTTAACGAGGGTGGAGCCGCGTGCAATTTAAAATCTGATATGCACTAAAAGTACCTAGAATGAAGAAATATTTGTATTTTTGTATGTTTGTAATCAATAAACTCAAAAACAAATGAACCGATTTGTAAAATTCTTTCACTGTTGGGAAACTACACTATCCCCGAGTAACATAGGATATTTTATTCCCATATTCCCACGGGGACGGGAACTATACAGGTAAAACCGCGTGACGTCGGCTAGTAACCTATATAACGTGTGTATGTGACTACTATTGTTATCTCACCTTGACCTCAGATAATAATGATAATCAATATCTGTAATTTTTGTGTGTTAAATAGATTTCACAGCTTTATTATAAATGAACACTCCGCGTTGCGTCATAATGTTTTAGATTTTTTTTATATAATAAAATAATGGCTACTTTAATTTTACACAAAGTATGAACAGTTATATTTTAAAAGGTTCATAAAACAACATTAGGTCATAAGATGTCGGTAAGACCTTTATCTTCGGAACTGGCAGAGAAAGCCAGCCAAGAGTTGAACGAGACTCCGGAAAAGCTGAATGATGGTATACAACAACTGAGGGAATGGATTGAAGAACAGCCTCACATAAGGGCTAGAACAGGTAATTATTTTTTTAATGAAAGACGTTTATCGTTAAAAATTACAGTGAAACATAATTATTACAAACTAGCTGATGCCCGCAGCTTCGCCCGCGTAAAATTTGTTCCCGCGGGAACCTATTCCCGGGATAAAAAGTAGCCTATATGTTATTCCAGACTTTATTGTATCTCTGTACCAAATTTCAGCCCGTTCCGTTGTGCGGTTTGAGCGTGAAAGTGTAACAAACATCCACACTCACAAACTTTCGCATTTATAATATTAGTAAGATCTATTTATTTACATTATTACTATCTTAACTAAATCTAATCAAAACCTAGCAGAGCTAGCTAAAGACTAGCAGTATTCCCCCTTTGAATAGCAATACCTATTCGCTGAGCGAGAAAACTGCCAGCCCTTGGGTCACCAGTCGACTCTACAAGGCGTTTTTTCAAATTCTTGAAAATTTTTAGCGCATTGGGACCCCATAGACTCGACACCGACTTGACAAAAACGATACGATGAGTCGATACCCTTAGAGGTACCTACTCCAGGTCATCGTGGTACCCAGGTCCTCGTGGTGGGTCTGGACGAGGACACTTTCTCGCTCGAGACCATTAGAGCAAGAGCCAGCGGCCCCCAGGCATTTGTTAAAGTATAAAAGCTGTAAGTTTCTCAATGTATGTCCCCAACACAGGTAAGAACGAACCCCGCCTATGAAACTTGAGTCGTGGTGGCTTTCGCAGGTATCAGGTAGTAAAGGTGTGTAAAATTG
Organism: Miltochrista miniata; assembly: GCA_933228765.1. NCBI lineage: Eukaryota > Metazoa > Arthropoda > Insecta > Lepidoptera > Erebidae > Miltochrista > Miltochrista miniata. The sequence goes on from OW121751.1 coordinate 25,423,004, forward strand.
TGTGTTAAATTTGGTAAAGTATAAAACTCAGTTTTTACATATTTTACTTATAATAATCCTAAAAGTCACCTTGTCGAAAGCCAGACACTTTGTACGGTTGCAACCCTCTGCCAGACACCCTTAAAGTATATTTAATTATTACTATACTTACGGTATAGTATAAAAGCTGCAATTTATATATGTTATTTGGAGAACTATCAAATGATGTTTTCTCAATAGCCAGACAGTTTCAGTAGTTCCTTTATGTTGCCAGGCACATCAAAAGTTAATGTAGATGCGAGCGCCAGGGATATATCGACGGAAGCAAAGAGCAAACGGACATCTGCATTTTCGCGAAAATCGTTTTTTTACATTATTGAATTAAGAATTTTGTCTTCCATTTGGCCATATTTATTATATTTTTAAATATTTAGTGGTATTTTGGAGCGTATAAAAAGACAGACGGGCATTATACACTTGTACGTGTATGCGTCGAAAAATTTGGCGCGTCTCACTTCTTAAAAACAAAGGTATCAGATGACTGCCTCTGTGGCGCAGTCGGTAGTGATACCGCCTGCGGCGCTGGAGGTCGTGGGTTCGATTCCCACCGGAGACAAATATTTGTGTGACCCATAAATGTTTGTCTCAAGAGTCTGGGTGTTTCTATGTATAATATGTATGTATTTAAAAAGTATATAAGTATTAATATCCGTGGTCTGATACCCATAACACAAGCAGGTTATTCCTAGCTTACTTTGGGATCAGATAGCGTTGTGTGAGATGTCCGTGAGTGAGTGAGTATGAGTGAGTAGATACTTGACCGTTTCGTCACGGGAGGTTGACGTATTAAAGCTTGCGTACTAATTATTCTTAAATCTGTGATTTATTCAACTACATTCCGTAGTACAGTGTTATTATAATAACATAGCAGAAGGAATAAGTTATTGTCAAATTTGGCACAAAATAGAAATCACAGACAGGGAATCCATCCTCACACTCTACGTCCGGAGCGTTCGAGCACGGTTAGATCCGATAGGGGCTTTCTTTGTGGAACGATCTCCCTGCCTCGGTTTTCCCAAACGCCTACAGTGAGGGGGTTTTACAGGGTCGGCAGCGCAAGAGTGGCGCCTCTGGTGTTGCAAACGTTCATAGGCTGCGGTGAACACCGGACCTTCTGGTGGGCCGTATGCTTGTCTAAAATCAAATTAATGTTTACAACACAGCGAAGATCTCACAAATTTGATGGAAAATACAATCATCGAACAATCCCATGAGGGTTCTTTTTTTTAACGTGAGGGAAAGTCCTCACAGATGTTATGAGGGACTCTTACCGACTAATAAACCTCACGTAACGTCCAGCAGCCTATGGTTGGGAGCCCAGGGTAAGCCCTCGGAAGGATGTCCCAGGACTCCCTACGGACCTATGGCCCAGGGGGTGGTTCGGGTGCTATCTCGCGTCTTTGGGTGCGGTGATGAGGACACTCAAGATATTGACGACCACGATTCATAGAATATCTTTGAAATATTTTTCCATTAATTATTGTATTAGATTAATTATATTATTCCAATAACTATTATTAAAATAATTATTTAAATATATTATTTAATTGTTAATTTAATGATTCCTAAACACAGAAATTTTATAAAAGAATTTTCTAAACATTTATTCGTTGATCCTTAGTTATGGTACATAATGAATTTTCATAGTAAATCTAGAAAATAGTTCTCATTATACACAATAAATGATAGCTGATGCGCAGTATAACGTTGCAGTGGACCGAACGCGGTATTTCACTCGCACCCTCAGACACACATATCCCTCGCGCTCGCACCTACATTAGACTTTTGATGTGCCTGGCAACATAAAGGAACTACTGAAACTGTCTGGCTATTGAGAAAACATCATTTGATAGTTCTCCAAATAACATATATAAATTGCAGCTTTTATACTATACCGTAAGTATAGTAATAATTAAATATACTTTAAGGGTGTCTGGCAGAGGGTTGCAACCGTACAAAGTGTCTGGCTTTCGACAAGGTGACTTTTAGGATTATTATAAGTAAAATATGTAAAAACTGAGTTTTATACTTTACCAAATTTAACACACAATTTTACACACCTTTACTACCTGATACCTGCGAAAGCCACCGCGACTCAAGTTTCATAGGCGGGGTTCGTTCTTACCTGTGTTGGGGACATACATTGAGAAACTTACAGCTTTTATACTTTAACGAATGCCTGGGGGCCGCTGGCTCTTAGACCACATGGTGTGAGCCATGCTCTCCAGCGGAAGTAAGTGGGACTGCGCCGCCTCTTTCTGCGAGCAGGTCATGCTTGTGAAAGAGACGGCAGGGCGGGAACGGGAGAGAACTCTCCCACCCGAGTTCCGCAGTCGGCGGCCTGGGCGCCGTCGACGTGTCTTCGCCGTTCGAGAGGGAGACTCACCGTTCTTACAGAAGCAGGCCCATGACGGCAGTGTGACGTGAGGAACTCACGCACGCCCCCCTTAGAAGCGAGATCACATCCGAAACCCCCCAAAGACGCGGGATAGCACCCGAACCACCACCCGGGCGAAACCCAAAAAAAAAAAAAAAAAACAACCTTAAAAGGTTTGTTTTTTGTTTAACGTGAAGGAAAATCCTCATGGATGTTATGCCGGACTCCTACCGGCTAAAAACCCTCACGTAACGCCCTTCAGCCTATGGTTGTGAGCCCCGGGTAAGCCCTCGGAAGGATGTCCCAGGACTCCCAACAGACCTACGGCCGCCACATAAAAAAATAAAATAAAATAAAATAAAATAAATAAAATAAAATTTATTCCCTTTGAATTTTTTTAAAAAAATATTTAGGTTTGTCAAAATTTTTGTGACCCTACCGCGGGTTCGGAAATACTACAGACTGAGAAGAACACCCCAAGAAACTCAGTCTGGTCCCTTCTCTTCTAGTATCTTAGTATCTTAGTATCTAATACAGTTTTTTTTTATGTAGAAAGGAGCAATTCGTGTCACTGCCAGGCAGCCTTGTCTTCTAGAAAGTCTTTAATACTATAATAAACTTTCTGGCACAATTTAAGTTTTATTAGTTTTTTAAATTTATACTGCGGCCTCGCCCAGGGGGAGGTTCGGGTGCTAGCAAGGTTGTTGTCTTGTTAATTTTAATATTTTCAGCTCTTTCCGCTGCTGCGCTGGCTTTTATTTTGTTTTAGGAAGATGGGACAGGGCCAGAGTCTCAACACAAGTTGCATCCCAGACCAGCACCCGACCCATCTCCCACGATATTAAAGTTTTAGGTACCATCCGATCTCTTGCCATCGTCCCTGAAAACGCCGTTTGGTACCTACCTAATTATTAACTAAGTTTTAAGAAGTGGCCAGTAATTTAAGTGGAGCCCATCGGTGGGTTAGTCGAGAGGAACAAAAAGTGGCGAATAATATAACTGAATGTGTTCAGTAGAATAGAGCATCTTGGTCATATTTTGGAAAAAGGACTAACATAATTAAATACTATTTAATTTAGCAGTTTCTTGTAAAGGTTACTCCTGATTCTTAGCTTTACTGTTTAATTTACCGACTGTGCATTTGCATCTAAACAATATTTGCATTAATTCAGTGTCATGGCCAGGGAATGATAGTATGAACACGAATCTTAGTTTAAAACATTAGGTATACCTAGTAAATTAAATTAGACATAAATTACGTATTAACCTACAACTTACATAGTGGCTTGATTGTAATTAATTATTATAGAGAACGTTGTTCTTTGTAATAAAAAAAAATCTTACATATTATAAATGCGAAAGTTTGTGAGTGTGGATGTGTGGATGTTTGTTACTCTTTCACGCTCGAACGGCTGAACGGATCTGGCTAATATTAGGTACAGGGATATATTATAGTCCGGAATAACCCAAAAGCTACTTTTTATCCCGGGAATAAGTTCCTACGGGAAGCGGGAAGCTGCGGGCATCAGCTAATAATAAATAAATGAAAGAAGAAGCAAGGGCATAGGAGTTATTTAGATTGAAAGTAGGAAAGTTTGATAATGCGTCTAATGTGATCAAGTATTGTCTGTTATAATGATGATCTGTTATTCTAATGAGATGTCTGTCTGTCTGCCACCGTAGTGGTATAAAAATGATACAAACAATGTCTCTGTTTTAGATGACCAATGGCTAGCAGCATTTTTAAGAGGCTGCAAACATCGCTTAGAACGAGCAAAAGAGAAAATTGACCTTTACTATTCTTTAAGAGAAATTTATCCAGATCTGTTCGCTTTTAGACCTGGTAACCCTCAATTTAAAGAGTTCCTTGAAACAGGGTAAGTATCTATTGTACGATTGAGGCTGGATTCGACCAAAATCGGAGTAAGGCTATACTAGGGAATAGCTTTACTTATACTAAAAGTAAAGTGAAAGTGAAGTCACTATCAACAACTAACAAGCACAAGTTAACTATGGTTACCCATGTCCCATACTGAAGTACTCTATCCTGTAGGGTTACCATAGTTACGTTATGCTATTAGTTGTTGGTAAAATAGAAAGTCACTTTACTTTTAGAAGAGGTATAAGTTGTTCTGCAGTATAGTCTTACTCCGACTTTGGTCGAATCTTGCCTGAATAGACTTAAAACGTATCTCTACTATTATAAAATTGCAGAAATGGTGTGGCGGTACATTCAAGATATAATTAAAAAACTAACTGTAATCGACAAATTTAGGGCTTCTGTATTCAAATCTATATTTTATTCCTGGTGTTTGTTTGTTTGTTTATTTGTTCGGGGTTGGAGCAAAATTCAGTAGCTTGATCATAATTGTACTATTAGGATTTTGTAGGTATCTTTCAACTTAAATATAGTTGTATGTTTCATTAAAATCGAAATTCAGCGGAAATTATAATACAACTTGACCCATGTGTTACTAGAAGCCCTATGCATTGGACAGGTCAAAATCGATTGGTTATTCGTTAAAATCACACCTCGCAAACGAAATCGCGGGCATAAGCTAGTGTTATGATAACAGCAAATTTTGTTCTAATCACCTGATATTCATAATGACTTAAGTTTGTAATTCAAGTCTAAATGTTTTTACAAGATGATTTTTTGCGCGATAAGACCGCTGTTTGTTATACCAACAAGTTAAATAATAATCTGATCAATTTTTTTTCTTGGTCTACAATTTGTACTACAATAGTGATTTTTTACTTTACTGAGTAAATATGTTTTTTTTCTCTTCTTAGCGTTAAATCACCTGTTCCCTCCAACAACAACTTCAATTCAGGATTGCCCTTTTTCACTTTGATGGACTCTTATTTTTTAGTTCCAACCTATTTATTTCCTTTTGTTCCTACCTATTTGACTTTCTAGACTTTCTAGACTTTCTAGAAGACAAGGCTGCCTGGCAGTGACACGAATTGCTCCTTTCTACATGTTAAAAGAACTGTATTAGATACTAAGATGAATTTTGGTAGGGATCGGTCTGAGTTTCTTGGGGTGTTCTTCTCAGTCTGTAGCATTTCCGAACCCCCGGTAGAGTCCCAAAAATTTTGAAAAACCTAAATAATTTTTTTTTAAATTTCAAAGGGAATAAATTTTATCATTTATACTCTTGATTGTTGGCACTTGGTGGAATTTCTTGTAACACATTATGCATAAGGGTAGGAAATTAACGGCTCTGGAAGCCCTAGAAATAAATAAATTATTAACGGGTAACCGAGACTCCTTATTAAATCAACAACTGGACATTAATAATAATTCACCGTTATTAAAATATTTTAAGTAATATCATCCACATGATCTGATGACATGCAATTTTTTTTTATTTCAATTTTAATATTTTTATTTTTTATTTATCTGACATAAAAGTAAACTTGACATTTAATGAGATTTAATTTATTGACATTTAATGGCATTGTAATCCGTTTTGTGACTTGTTTTTAATTTTGTGACTGGACTTTATTTTGACTAGAATTTAATGGGATATTTAATTCATGAATAATCAGTTTTGTAATTAGATTTTGACAATAATTGATAATGTTGATTTGATTTGGGTCAATTCATGGTTAATTTTAAATTTCCCCCTTTTTTAGGGAAAAATTTTTGAACGTCAACACTTTATTTGTATACCCACTTGAGTTTAAAAAAGATCATTGTGTTTAGAAATGTAAGTGTATGAGCAGTTAAAGTACCTTTGACAATGCTATAAAAGCGAAACCGGTCAGGTTATATGTAATAATAATAAAAATTGTGGAATAAAGTACAAGTGAATAAGCAAAAAGTGCATAATGTGAATAAATTTTATTTTATTTTATTTTTTATTTTATTTTATTTTTATTTAATATTTTGATTTGACTTTAGGGAGTATGACTATGCTACTTTTTTTATACTGAAGAGATCAAATGTTGAATAATGTCCCTTTGACTCAATTTGTTGTTAAAAAGTATCCACGTCACATGCCCTAAATAATAATGTTATTTTTTTAAATTTATATAATTGAATGTGATAAGTACCTACACTTACAATTTTATACTAACTCCCGACTGAAACCTTGAAGGGTTCATGTGTGGTTAGTAAAATGAATAGCTTGTAAAACAATAAATTTGGTAACATTTCAGATGCATTCTGGTATTGCCAAAGTTGTCGAGCCCTCTTGACCCCAGAGTCGTTATAGCCAGACCTGCTTTGTACAATTCTAAGAAGTTTGGAACATCTGATTTTTTCTCTTTTTCCCATGTTCTTCAGCAGGTACGTATCCTTAGTACATTATATTATATTGTTCAATACAGTTCGTGCCATTATAAACATTAGTGCCTACATCATTAGCCCCGCTGAGTCCGTGTAATAAAATTGCATTAAACATCTTGCGCTATGTCATGAAATGGGTGACAGCTTTGTGGTATTTTCATTTATGAGCGTTTTCGTGCTTGGAAGGCACGTAGTCCTAGTTGCCAGTATCATGGCCAGGTAAAGCCAACTTGAGCGCTTTCTGGGTGGCTTCATGAATTTCAACGTGCTTTGTATCAATGTGCGGCTGTCCTGTCCATCACGGCAATAGGCTCATCCACCATCTATTGCGTGGATTAAAAACAACTAGTGGAATGTGGGCATATAGAAGTCTTACGGACTGTGAGAGTGGCCTCCATCAGGCTGGTGGCGACGTCAATTTGGCTAGCTAAATATAAAAAATAATTGCATGGTATGCCTCATTTATGCATGAATATAAAACTATTTAAATCCCTATTAATACATTAATTCGAAAGTAACTCTGTCAGTTACGCTTTCACTCCTGAACCACTACCGATTCTGACGAAATTTGAATATTTACGTAATTTAAAAGAATCTGGTGTATTTTCTTTCTCTTAAAACCCAACGGCAGTAGTCTGCATTCCTTTTTTCCAATTTGGCCAGTTAGTCTCCACTTTTCCACTTCAGGGCTGTAATGCAAAAGATTCTCTTGACAGTTTACTATGTTTTCTTAGTGACTTCCCTTTGTATTTCTATACACTGCTACTGCGGCAGATATGCATTCGATCTAACAGATTGAAAAGCTGTCAACAGTGGAAGTTTGCGGACACCGATACCTTTTCCTGCAGACCGAAGCTACCTGTTGTTGAAAATGTCAAACTGTCTTTAAGACCTCTACGTAGAGTTAAGAGCTATGATGTTACAGTTCAACCTTAGAGTACCTTCAAAGCAAGGCAGTATTGTCTTATACATATAATTATTATTATTTCTTGGTATTTTTTCCTTTTCTCGGCTTTTGCCGGTTTATTAGGCTAACACGGGCCGAAGCCAAGTGCTAGTCTAAAGAGTTGATTATGAGAAAAAGTGCGTATCTGGTCGTGTGTGCTGTGTGAGTGCTTGCTGTGTGTGTGTTGAGTGCGTGCTACCTGTTTGTCCGTCCGATTGTAGGAACTTACGTACGATTCTACACGTATTGAGGATAGCAGCTTTTTGTAAATTTTTGTATATGTGTGGTGATAAATCTAAAGTTTTAATGGATTGGTGCAACTGTTTTGGGATAATCCCTGTAGTTGAAATGACTATAGGAATGATGGTAACGCTATTTAACTGCCACATTCGTGTTATTTCTATTTTCAAATCGACATATTTAGCTAGTTTTTCTGCTATTGTGTTTTGTAGGTTGTGGGTGTTAGGTACAGCAATGTCAATAAGTTGTGCCGTTTTGTTAATTTTATCAAGGACTGTGATATCTGGTCTATTGTAATGTGTAGTTCTATCAGTAAGGATTGCGCGGTCGAAATATAATTTATGTGTGCAGTTTTCCAGGATAGTTTCAGGTGTATATTTGTAGTAAGGAGTTGGTGGAGTAGTAATGAGGTTGTGTTTTATGGCGAGTTCTTGGTGAATGGCCTTTTTATATTAGGGTGGCGCCACCTATGCCGGTGTCAACATAGACTCAGTGATAATTTGTAATTTAAAAATACTTAAATAGTGAAGAAAACTGTAAAACCGTGTTAAGTCAGTGAAGCTAACTGTGATACATCTGAGTTATTGTTAGCAACCTTGTAATATACCCTTGGAAGGTGAATTATTCAAGAAACATTACACAAGGAGTTCACGCAAAAATTGTTGTTAAAGTGAATAGTGAAAGTGGAAGACCAATAATACAGGTCAGTTATCACTGGGACAATTACCTATTACCTATATTAAGTGATACAAAAAGTTTTGAAACATATTCTGTAAAAGTATATAACCTATTTGCCTAAAATAAAAATCACCAGCCACCCACCTGGAAGAAGAAAAATATAAACAATACTTTGAAGTGAATTTTATTCAGCGCCATCTATTGGCGAGTAGCACTTTCGAAAATAATATAATTGGTTTTACTATCTGTCGCAAGAGGCCGTTACTTGGACAATAACAATGGAAAATATTATAAAAGCTCTGGAAAATATCCAAAAAGAATTAGCAGAGCAGAAACAGGATATAAAAAATATGGAACACAGTATTAAAGAAACTATTATTAAAACAATGGATGAAAAATTTTTGGTAATTGAAAATAAAACTATTTATTTAGAGAAAAAAATAGAAAACCAACAAAAAACCATAGAATTTTTGGATAAGCAAATAAGAAAAAAGAATTTGGTTTTCTTTGGGGTCGAGGAAACCGAAAAAAATTACGAAGATTTGCTAGAATTGGTTCTTAACGTCATTAACAGTAAAATGGGCATACCATGTCCAAAAATGGAAATTGAAACTGTAATTCGAATCGGAAAAAACAGTGGAAAGGTGAGACCAGTTGTAGTTACGACAACCACTACATTACGGAAAATAGAGCTTTTACGTAATAAACACACTCTGAATAACACTGGTATCTATATAAAAGAGGACTACTCCCCCACCGTGCTACAGAAAAGAAAAAGTCTCCAAGAAGAATTGAAACGGGAGCGAGAGGCTGGGAGTAAAGTAGCATTACGTTACGATAAGATAGTCAGGCTTGACGGACCTCAAAAACGATTTAACCAAGAAACATTTTCTAATAATAAAAGATTACCATCAGTGTCACCAGAGAGCATAAGACGTTCAGAGACTCACGAAAATGCTGGAAATACGAAACAATTAGCAAAGAAGAACAAGTATCAAAACATAACGAGTTACATGCGTCCATCATTAATGAATTCCTCACGATCATCAGGAAATGACGAACTCCTAGAAAACCAAAAAAACTGAGTGGTGCCCCTCCACCTCTTCCAAGCCGGCCGGTCACCGTGGAAGAGTTAGACCAAAACCCCCTAAATCTTAACAAAATTAATGTCAAATTAAAGAAAGAGAGACAGACGAGAAATTTATATATAGCTAGTATCAATGTAGCTCGTAAATACCTTACTTTCAGACACGAGGCTTGTGGAGCTCTGCCATGCTATAAAGTCACTTAAGTGGGATATCATGGGTTTATGTGAAGTAAGACGCAAATATGAGACTATCGATGAGTACCCAGACTTCATCCTTTGCCATACTGCAGGATCAGAAGGTAGAAATGGAGTGGGATTCTTGGTTAGAAAACAATGGAGAAATAATATCATGAGCTTTAAGTCAGTGACAGACAGAGTGGCGATTTTAGATATTAAATTTTCCGAAAAGTCGACCTGGTCTTTTGTGCAAATTTACGCCCCTACAGAAGTATATTCGGAGGAAGATATGGCGTTGTTTTACCAGTCAGTAGATGCCGCTCTTGACTCTATATACTCGAAAAACATTATGATTCTCGGAGACTTTAATGCAAGAGTAGGGCAAATGAGGGTGGGTGAAAGTCATGTTTTTGGAAATTTTTCGTCGTGAATTAGAAGTAAGCATGGTCAGACACTAATAGATTTTGCATTCGAAAAAAATTTTAAAATAATAAATAGCATGTTCAAGATGAAAACCAGTAAAAAGTGGACCTGGCGACACCCGAACGGCCGAAACTATAATGAAATTGATTACATGCTAACTAATCGACCTACCCTTGTCCACCAATTTAACATCATAAATAATTTAAATTTCAGTACCGACCACAAAATGATACGATGCAGGATATCGGTACAAACTGACAGAAATCGAAGACTCATAAAATCAAATATCAAATACACAAGAAATTTACCTTTAGTTACAGGAGAAACTGCCAGGTATTGGGAGAGTATATTTATGAATTCTATAAAATCAGGATCCGAAATTCAACTACAGTATAATAAATTAGAAGAAGAACTTAAAAACTTACTAACGCAACTACCGAAACCTGTGAAGAAATCCAGAGAGTATGTGAATGAAGAAACAAAACAGCTTCTGATTGAACGTAAATTATTATATAGAGCAGAAAAAACAACAGAAACTAAATCAAAAATTACAACTCTAAGTAAAGAAATCAACAGAAATATCAAGTTCGAAAAGAAAAAAATAAGGCAGGAATTTTTAGAAAAATACATTAATGAGACAGGTGCGATACAAAAAGCTTATAAACATCTTAGAGAAAAGTCAGAATGGGTTTCTAATATTAAGAATAAATACGGTAGTGTGTTATACAAACGTCCGGATATATTGGAGTCGGCAACAAGCTTTTACAGGGAGCTCTACAGTTTGGACAGAAGTGGGTCAGAATTAAGCTACAATATAAATTTCCCAACACACTCTACCATCGAACTAGAGTCACAGGGAATTCTAACTTCGGAAATTGAAAATGCTATTAAAACTCAGAAAAATGATAAGACTCCGGGAAATGATAATATTGCAAATGCAGTATTAAAGTCTCTTTGTGAACCACTACTAAAACCTCTACAATTATTTTTTAACAACATTTTAAACTATGAAAATACTCCTGATCAGTGGTCGAAATCTACCATTACCTTATTATACAAGAAAGGAGATCATTCGGATCTGGGAAACTACAGACCTATCAGCCTCATGACCAATATGTATAAGATATTTTCAAAAATTATTCTACAGAGGATCACCAAAGCTCTGGAGGAACATCAACCACGTGAGCAAGCTGGTTTCAGAAAGGGGTTCTCAACAATGGATCATATCCAAACAGTCACGCAAGTAATAGAGAAGGCAAATGAATATAGAGTCACTCTATATTTGTGCTTTATTGATTATAAAAAAGCCTTCGATTTATTGAAACATGAAGCAATTTGGGCAGCGCTTACGCATCAGGCCGTTGATGTAAGATATATTCATGTCATACAAAATATTTATTCGAAGTGTTATGCTAGAGTGAGGCTTGAGCGTGAGGGTACGGAATTCCCAGTACATAGAGGCGTCAGACAAGGTGACCCAATATCTCCGAAAATATTTTTGGCAGTACTAGAATCCGTCTTTAGGGCACTCGAATGGGAGACCAAAGGAATAAGCATTGACGGAGAGACACTGAGTCACCTTCGCTTTGCAGATGACATCGTCGTGTTTGCCGATAGCGCTCAAAATCTAGAGACTATGGTAAATGAGCTGACAAGAGAAAGCAAGAAGGTAGGGCTGTCACTCAACCCATCTAAAACGAAGATTATGACTAACGGCACTCATGAGACGGTAACTGTAGACGGCGAAACAATAGAGTACGTACAGGACTATATCTATCTGGGCCAACTGGTATCCTTCGAAGACCAAACAGAAAAAGACATACAGCGAAGAATTGCTTTGGCTTGGAGAAAATGCTGGGCATTTAAAGAAATAATGAAAAACAGAGAAATCAGTTTAAATGTAAAGAAAAAAGTTTTCGACATAGCCATACTTCCATGTCTATCATACGGATGCCAGACTTGGGCCTTAAGAAAAGAAGACGAAGAAAAATTAGCTATATGTCAAAGAAAAATGGAAAGAAGCATGCTTGGTTTAGAAATAAGTGACCGAATCAGTAATGAGACTATTAGGAAAAGAACAAAAGTTATTGATATAAAGAAGCGAATAAGACAGTTAAAGTGGAGGTGGGCGGGGCACATCTGTAGATTGGAAGGTAATAGATGGACAAAAAAGATAACTGAATGGATCCCGCTGAATGGGAAACGAAAGAGAGGCAGACCTAAAAGACGATGGAGAGATGTATTTGCACAGAGATGTGGTCGAGATTGGATGAGAATGGCAAGGGTAAGGGAGTTGTGGAGAGATTTAGGGGAGGCCTACGCCGTGGAGGCGACTATTGCAGATGAAATCTGAAACTTGTCATTTTTTTAACAGAATTTTAATTTTATTAGATATAGATCCATATTATTTTTTTGCTAAACTGTATGTTAGTATGCAATAGAAATAAAGGCTTTTTTATTTTATTTTATTTTATTTTATTATCTTGGTGAATGATATTAGCGACTTGGCGTGTCTATGTTTATAGTCGGTTTGCACTATTGCCTTACATGCACCGGTAATATGCTGTATGGTTTCTGAAGAGCTATTGCATCGTCTACATCTGTCTGAAACATCAGGGGCACGTATTATAAACTTCTGATAGTTTCGAGTTTCAATAACTGAATGGCGATCATGAACCCTTCTGTTTCAGGAAAGAGCGTTCCAGTTTTGAGCCAGTCGTTCGATGCTTGTTTATCGACGTTGGGTTGGCTCAAATCATGCCTATGTCTTCCATGTAACGATTTCTGTGCCCATTCTTCTATCTTGCTCTGTGTGCTTTTTAACCTCTCATTATTTTGTTGTATTCTGTCAGCCATGTTTAATGTAGTTAGTTTCCGGTCATTATATGCTATTGCCTTATGTAATTTTGATGTGTTTGATTTTGTATGAAAGTATGTTCTTAAGCCTGTAATCTGTTTATTATGTAAATTCATGATGTCTATTATCCCTCTTCCTCCTTCTTCTCTTGGTAATGTTTGTCTTTGAATGCAAGCTCTGGGGTGGTGTTTTCTGTGCTTTGTCATGCTAGTGTTTATTATTCGTTGTAAATTTCTAAGTTCAGTGTTTGACCAACTAATAATACCGAAAGAATAAGTAAGAATAGGGATAGCGTAAGTGTTAATTGCTTTGCTTATGTTTCGTGAATGTGATTGGGTGTTAAGTATGGAATTTAGTCTATGTTTAAATTGATTAGTAAGTGTAGATTTAATTTCTTTATGATGAATTAGTTTTGATTGTAAATAGCCTAAATATTGGTATGTCTCTCCTTCTTCAAGTGGCCTTATAACTTCACCAGTGTCTACTGTGTATGAGTGGTCGTAGATTTTGCCTGCCTTAGTTGAATTTATTTTACATTTGTCTATGCCAAACTCCATTGATATATCGTTAGAGAAGTTTTCGGTTAGGTTAACAAGTATGGCTAAGTCATCGAGTGTAGTCGCATAGAGTTTAATGTCGTCCATATAAAGTAAATGATTAATTTTACAATTTTGAGTGTCAGTCCGTACGTCAGTTGTATTTGTATCATCGTTAAATTGCAACAAATATCCGTGTTGCAAAGAGTTGAGTTGTTTTGAAAGAGGGTTTAAAGCAAGACAGAACCATAGTGGGCTAAGTGCCCTTGGAATATGCCACGTTGAATCTTAATTGGTTCTGTCTCAATGCTTCCTGTTTGTGTAGGTAATCGTATTCTGGTTATCCACTTTGCCATAATATTTTTTAAAAAGCTAATTAACTGCGGGTGTATTTTATATATTTGTAGTATTTCCTGTAGCCAAGAATGTGGCACTGAGTCGTAAGCCTTTTTATAGTCTATATACATAGTACAGAGGTCATATTTCTTTTTTTGAACTTGTCTATGTATAACTGCATCTATAGTTAACTGTTCTTTACAACCTTGGCTATATTTTCTACAACCTTTTTGCTCTTCTGTAAGGATTTGATTGGTGTCAAGGTGTTTGTAAATCATGTGAGTAATACAGGATGTTATTATTTTATATATTGTTTGTAAGCAGGTTATTGGTCTATACTTAGCAGGGTTAGCAGTGTCTTGGGTGTCTTTGGGTATCATATACGTAATTCCTTCTGTTATGTATACTGGCATTATTGTTGGGTTTTGAATGAAGTTATTTATATGTGTGTGTAAATACGGATGTGTGTACGTGAACTTTTTGTACCAATAATTGTGTAAGTGCTGATCACTTACACAATTATTGGTACAAAAAGTTCCTGGTGCTTTCCAGTTATGTAATTTCTTAAGAACATCTTGAAAAATATTAATCGAAACATATTCAACTTCCATCTCTTCTATATTTAATGAACTTTTTTCTAATTGTATCCATTCTGCTGCTTTGTTATGTTCAACAGGATTTTCCCATATAGCGGACCAGAATCTCTTCACTTCATCTGGTTGTGGGGGTCCTGTTCTATTATTTTCTGTATTGTTCTGTTTCTCATTATTGTTTCATTATGTTCGTTTGTCCATCTTATACGTGGGTTAGCTTGCATGTTTGTTCCCGTGTTCTGTTGAGTAGTGCAAGTATGTTGTGTATTTGCATTATTTTGTATAGTATGCTCCGCGACTCTTGATTCTAGAAGTTGTAATTCCTTTCTAACTTCTTGATATATTCTGTCTATTGTGTTTTGGGGTAGCAACTTTTTCTTAACTATTGCTCTGCGTTGATCTCCTACTCTTTGCTTAGGAACCTGCATTGTCGGGAATTTCTCCATAAACTTAATGTGTAGTAGTGGGAGGTAACCGTTAGTGTCTGTATCTAAATTGGTGAGTTGTAAATAGGTTCGTAGGATAAACTCGTTCATTTCCAAAGACCATTTCCTACGGGTTCCTACTGAGCTAATGGTGGGCACAGGATCACTGGTGAAATTCACCTCCTGAGCAACATCCACTAGCTCTCTTGACGTTATGGATGATAATGATTTTGTGATGCTGTGAACTGGTGTAATACGATATGACGGAGATGATGAAATTGATGGAAATAATGAAGAGACAGATCCTGGTGAAGATGGTGGATCTACTCTTGGCGAGCCTATGTTATTATTTGTGGCGCTCGCACTTATTGGTGTTTTCCGGCGACCCCCGGGCAGCGATCTAAGATTATATCTGCTTTTATTTGTATTCTCCATATTTATTCCCACGATTACGAGAGCAACTAAACATTCATCAGGGCAGTGGCCTCATGCCGCAGATGACCCTATATAACGACGCAGGGGAGCGGGTGATCCCTGGTGCTGGCCGCTCGTGACTGATAATCCCTCCAGCCGCTCTTATAAGAGCAAACTTC
Source organism: Miltochrista miniata (assembly GCA_933228765.1). NCBI lineage: Eukaryota > Metazoa > Arthropoda > Insecta > Lepidoptera > Erebidae > Miltochrista > Miltochrista miniata. Next base: position 25,438,608 of record OW121751.1, read on the forward strand.
AGCCGCACAAGGCCCTAATGGGCGCCTCAACTGAAGAAATTGGGGTTTTTTTATAGAGGTTGGCTCCCCGTAGTCCAGGCAATGAAGCCAAGACCCTCGGTTCAGTAGCTAAGTGTTAACTAGGCTATTTATCTTTGCCGCTTTACTAATCTATCATATCTCTTAAACCTAATCACTAAGCTATATTCCTTTCCTATTGCTGACTAGCCAATTTTTCTACCATAAATAAAATACATATATACATAGTTCTATCCTAATTCCTATTCCTAATTTATGACCTAACTAAACCTAGGAGTTTTGTGCGGTCCGAGGCTTCCACCAAGTGTGCCGCCGAAGTGACACACCTGGCGAAAACCCCTGCCGCGGGTGGGGACGGCCGGAGGTTTCTGTTCTGCTAATTACAGAAGGTAATTAACCAATAACGGGCAGCAACCTCGTGAAGGATAGTCCACCGGCCTTGCTTAGGGGATCTAGGCGACATGCGCTCCTCCCTAAACCATTCGCTAAACCCAGCATCGGAGAGATGCTGGGAATAGGAAGCTCATCAAGTAACCACAATTGTTGTTGATCAACCCCCCGCCCTTATTATTATTATTATTATGTACTAGCTGACCCTCGCAACTTCGTTTACGTCACATAAGGTGTACGAATGGAGGAGTACTTCTTCATGAGACTCATCAAGCAGCGTGTGAAACGGCCCTGTTTGCTTAATCATAAAAGAGCTTAAAGATTAAGTCGATTCTAAAACAATTCAGTCCACGCCTTCGGCGCGGACTGAATTATTTTACAATAGCCTTAATCATTAAGCTCTTTTATGATTAAGCCAACACGCCCGTTTAGACTCACTTTCAAAAGAAACGTTGAATTCTAGATTTACCGAAAGTTGAGATGCCCCTAATTTCTGAACTACATAACCCTCAATATTGAAAATTGTATGGAATAATGCTTAAAGTACTCCCTTTCAGACACCAAACAAATATTTGAAATCGAACCACGCAGTGAGAAGTTATAGCTAAAAACCTATTTTGCCTTTCATCCCCTCTCCTGAAGGAACCGCGCAAAATATCGGGATCAAAAGTATCTAAGAACCTTCCTCGGACTATAAGCTTAGATCGTACAAAGTATCATTCAAATCGGTTCAGTAGTTTCGGCGTGATACTTAGTCGGGATACAGACAGACAGACAGACAGACAGACAGACAGACATGAAAATTTTAAATTACATTTTCGGCTTCAGTATCGATTAGAGAACGCCCTACACTTAAAATTTTCAAAACATCTTCCATGTACAGACTCCCGACCCTCTACAGTTTTATTATAAGTATAGATTACAATCAAAATCAGTACCTAAAATAAATCTAAAGTAGTCCACTGCTCGACGAAGGTCTTTCAATATTACTCCACAATATTCAGTCATAATTACATTACATTACATTCCAGTACATTAATTGTTATTCTTGAATAAATGTTATTTTACAGATAATGTACTTGGAAGATGACGCTTTCATGGTAAATGGAACCATTGGTATTTTGGACATGCAAGGTGTTACTTTTTTCCATTTGCTTCAAGTAACCCCGATGCAATTACGAAAATTGATCCGCGCTGGTCAGGTAATGATCATTGTAGGTACTAGCCCCACACGTTGATATCGCGATTGGAGGCCATCTTGGTGACGTAGGTATATCAGTCAAACTATCAGTAGGTACTAAAATACCGTTCACAAATTCGCGAGGTCAGCTCGCGCTAGCGCTACGTCACGATGACGTCACTTAGCTATCATTATGACAAGGTTCCGTCGCAATATTAACTTGCGGGGCAAATATTAAAACCTCCCTCACTAATATGGATATTTTTGACGAGTAGGTATGTATTCACTCTATAAAGCAGAGTTTACACGAAGCCAGTACCGCTGGCGCCAGTCCCGCAGACAAGCCAGCGCTGGCCTGGCCCCTGTTGTTTAGACGAGGCGAGTCATTCGAGGATTTTTCTTGGGGTGAGCACAAGTTTGAAGTTTAAAAATAATGAATACGCGGCAAATGCTGTTAAAAAGAAAATCTTTAAGGAACATGTTTTCACTATTAAGAGAAGAGTTGATTGACATAATAGAAAAAAAAAATTTTGCTAGTTACTGCTGAAAACTTTGATAACTCATCAAAGTTTTCAGCAGTAACTAGCAAAATTTTTCATTAAAACAGAGCTCGATTCAGCGCCAAGATACTCTGATGAAAGATGCATTACCAGCAAAAGTAAAATAAGAAGTGACGTTATCGTTCTTAGCTACTGGAATGAGTTATCGAAGCCTGAGTCATTTTTACCGTGTTTCCAAACCATCTACGTCACAATTCATACGAGAAGTTTGTCGAACAATTTATGAAGCATTAAAACATTTGCGTGCATTTATTTAATTTTGTAGGCATCACTACGCTTATCCCACAAGCATTCGTGCTCTCTATATAGTTGTACGAATTTAAAATTATCCTCCTCATTAAATTTTCGCGGCATTTTGTCGCAGAAATTCCATACAAAAACAAGAAAGAGGAACACCGTACTGACGTTCGCCAGTAACTGGCGAGATGCGTCTACACGTGTCCAAATTGCTGGCGCGGGGGTTGAGGGGCATGCGGGTGGAGGTCACTGGCTAGAAAAATAGACGGGCGTCTATTCTCGCCAGCGCTGAGCTTGGCTTGAAAAACCGTTTACACAAGGCAGATACCAAGCCAGCGCTGGCTGCCAGTGTTGTTGGCAGCCAGCGCTGGCTTCGTGTAAACTTACCTTAAAGTAGGGTTTACAGGAAGCCAGTACCGCTGGCGCCAGTCCCGCAGACAAGCCAGCGCTGGCCTGGCCCCTGTTGTTTAGACGAGGCCAGTCATTCACGGATTTTTCTTCGGGTGAGCACACGTTTGAAGTTTAAAAATAATGAATACGCCGCAAATGCTGTTAAAAAGAAAATGTTTAAGGAACATGTTTTCACTATTGAGAGGAGAGTTGACTGACATATTCGAAAAAAAGTAAGCCAAACGACTTTGGATAAGAAGATAGTGACGCGAAAGACCTATAACTGGAGCTTCTGCCATGTTTCTGAAACAACTTAGATTAGGAGATCCTTCTGAGTACTGGTTGGCGTTGCGAGTTACTGCTGAAAACTTTGATGAGTTACTTTCACTTATACAGCGCCAAGATACTCTGATGAGAGATGCAGAAATTCCATACAAAAACAAGAAAGAGGAACACCGTACTGACGTTCGCCAGTAACTGGCGAGATGCGTCTACACGTGTCCAAAACGCTGGCGCGTGGGTTGAGGGGTATGCGGGCGGAGGTCACTGGCTAGAAAAATAGACGGGCGTCTATTCTCGCCAGCGCTGGCAGCCAGCGCTGGCCTGACTTGAAAAACCGTTCACTACACGAGGCAAATACCAAGCCAGCGCTGGCTGCCAGTGTTATTGGCAGCCAGCGCTGGCTTCGTGTAAACTTACCTTAAGAGTTATTAAATTTTAAACAATAAAATATGCATAGAAATAACAATTATATTATTACACAGTAAAGTTTCAAGGATTTTAAAATTCGGAGCCAAAATATTACATTTTCATTTAACATAACATTTCGCATTTGAAGGATTTAGTTCCAAGCCAATGGATGCAAATTTATCTTTTATTAAAGCCAAATCTGTAATTACTGTATCCCTCCCAGAGCGCCGGTATCTATGTACCAGATGTTAAATTTCGAATTTAGTTCGCTAATTATTGGGTGAATCGATAAACTGAAAATGAGTGGCCCGAGAGGGTTACCTTGTTGACAAACCACTGCAGAATCTGAAATATCGTCCATAACATAATTTAGATGGGTGTCGGTAACACTGCCAAAGAAGACTGTAAATTTTGAGAGATACGAATTTTGCCTGTGTCAACAACGTGCCCCTATTTAGAAATTCCAATGTAAGTAGACAGGACATGTATGGCAGCCTCAGAACCCCCTTTTGAACTGAAACCGAGCTGTAGGGGCTGAAATGTACTAGCCATATCTTTTTAATAGAACTGACAGCAAATTTTGGCTACCAGCATCAGCCCGTAAGTACGGCCAACGGCAATGGGACGAATTCCACCATCTCTTTTCCGCAGAGCACAGAGATGGGCACCATATAGTATGCCGATGGTGTGTTCATCCACATCGCCGGATAATATCAAATTAGCCAAACCTGCTAGCTCCTTCAGGAGCGTTTCGCCAGCCTTCAGCCATTGTATTTTCAGTTTCAGTTCCATTTCTATTTATTTTATTATCAGTTTAGTATCTATTTATTTTATTTTAGGATGCATCTCCGCTACGACTGAAAAGCCTACATCTCATAAACTGTTATACAGCCTTTGAGAAAATGTTTAATATTGCGAAAAAAATACTTAATGAAAAGCATAAAGAGAGAGTAAGTGTTCTCTTAAAATCCATTATCAGTGTAGGTACCTAAAAATAATTTCGATCACTTTACATAATTTTGGTTTTCAGGTATTTGTACACAGTAAAAATGCTTGTGCGCTGGAGAAGTATATTCCCAAGAATATATTACCAGTGGATTTGGGTGGAGATGGTGACTCAGTTCAGGACATAATTAGTATGTAGAATTTTATGTCCTTCGCACTTTAAAAGAGCTTAAAAAACTCGTTATTCTTATAAATGTTGTCCCTCTAAGGTACTAGTTAACAGAATAGTACTGTCTCGTTGGATAGTTCTATCGAACGACACAGGGCGTCTCTACATCTCAGGATTGTTTGGATAACTGGATGGGATAAATTTAAAACAGTGTAATTGTTATATCTGAAGTAAATGTATTATTATTATAAGAACAATGGCTCTGAATTTAGTCTTCAATTTGAGATATTGACTCCAGGGGCAGAAACAAAAAAGAATGAAAATTAAAATTTTGACTGAAATTATGTTTGTATGAACATTTAGCATACTTAAAAATAATTACTGATTCGTTGTCGATTTTAGATTACTGGGTGAACAAACTCGACGAGTACAGCAGCTGGTTGGAAGAAGACGTGAAGTATGGAACAGATGAGTTACTGCGACCTGCCAAAGTCAAAGAAAGACCTGTTAACAGTAATGAGATGAAATAGACCAGACACGGCTGCTTCGAGACTGATAGATCTATCAATGCATTGCTATAACCACAGATAGAATTGCGCATATGCATTTGCAAGTATATTACGAATCAATTCCTTATTATAAGTACCTAATTATAATATTGGTTTTTGACAACTTTCATGATTAAGGAAAGGTCTGTTTTATATATTGAATTTTCACAAGGAATATTAACTATAATTATTTTAATGTTATCAATAAGAAATATATCTTTAACAGTACCATAAAGTAGTCTTTCATTACCTACTTGGCCTTGTTGGCGTCAGGACGTATTGGAGATTCTGAAAATGCACTTTGGTGATAAATACTCTTGCTTATTGGTTTGGCTATTCAATACCTACTTCTGTTGGCTTTCAGCATAACACTAAGGTGGCAGACATGCTAACGAACTACCTGATGGAATGTAGTCAGCGACCTATCGACTTTTGCAACACCAGAGGTGCTAGAGACGCGCTGCAAACCTGCAAGAGCTTCCTAAGACACCTTTTGAAGAACTCTATTGAATTACCCAAACGCCTAGCTTAGCGTTTGGGTAATTCGAGGCAGATCATTCCATAATCTCAACGTGAACGGAAGAAAGCCCCTGTCGAAACTTACTGAGATCAAACACTCTGGCGAAACGCAAAGTGTGATGATGAACACCCTGTCTGTGGCGAGCGGTGCGATTATAGAGCACACGCCATTGTACAGAGCGACGGTTTTATTTTAACGTGACAGCCTATGGTTGGGAGCCCCGGGTAAGCCCTCGGAAGGATGTCCCAGGACGACAGAGTGACGGTACATTGTACAAAACACGCTTAGGGAGGCAAAGGAAGCTTAGTTTGATTTACGGTGAAATAGACAGAAAGTATCTATATTACTGCTAGCTTTAAAACGGGTTAATAAGTGCTGGGTAAGTGACATTACAAACTTTGTATTGATTTGTAGGGTTCGTAACTCAAAATTTAATATCATCAAATAAATAAATATGTCATATTTTGTATGTAAACCATGACTGAAATTTAGCATAATATATAATCTACTTTCTAGCGACAATTACAATAATTTGGTAGTGAAATTTTGGGTGGACTCACTAAGATATCTTAATTTTTATTGCGCTTAGATAATCTATGCTAAAAAGAACTCTCTATGGTCTGCGGTTAGGTCAAATTTTGGTGGTCCGACTAGACACATCTACGCAGAAAGGCGACACTTCAATATTTTAAGAGTCAATTTGTTTTTAAAGCTTTGTCTTTAATAAAATTTTTCTAAATACGGTATTCGGACATCGAAAGGTACAAAGTGACGAGAACTCGACTGTCTGCGGCGCTGGAGGTCCTGGGTTCGTGAACATCAGAATGACGGGTGTACCTCAATAAACAGAGATTCCATACACATGAAAGTAATGTTCTAGCAATGTGAGAAATGTGCGTAAAGTTTGAAGCAATGTGCTTTTAAAAAACCAGAGTTATTTTAGAAAGTTAGTGAGTCGCCAACCTGCTATCAGAATGACGGGTGTATTTTTATTACGAGCAAATTGCTTACTACCTAAAGATGAAAACCTTACCATAGCAATGATCCGGCAATGAACTCTCGAACGTACCAAAGCAGAATCAGATGCGGTGAAAGGTTTAAAAGTAATTTTGAAAATAAATTTTTAACGCCTGCAGATTTTGTACAGGCAATCCGACGAATAGTGTAAAGTAACATAAAGTATAAGTGTTTCATGTCATCATTAGTGTGGATGGGATGTTGTGTGAGTATATTAAAGTAGTAAAAAACATCTTATAAATAAACGGTAGGCTAGAAAATCAGTTTCTAATAGGACATGGTCACATGGTCTTTGATGTACACTGGCTAAATGTACCGGAGTTTGAAAAAAGAACCATTTGGACTTGCCGGTATTTGAAAAATATCGAATGGACTTACCTGGTTTTGCTAAAACCCAAAATTAAGGGACGTACTTAGGGTACCTACCTAATCATATTTCATGAAACGAAAAAAATAACAAAGAGCAGTTATTTTATATTAAAATAAAAAAAGATTTTGTATAATTTTACAGCAGCATAAATTATTTTTACGCTGCTGTAAAATTACACTAAATCGAATACTAATCGAATACTTCCTCCATGGCATAATATGCCATGAAGTATTCGATTTAGTGGAGACAGAAGGAGAAGACGTCTTCTCCTTCTGTCTCTTCTATCGGTTCAATATTATTTACACGTTTTCTTTAGAATACTGGTTGGCAGCTTGGCAGTGTGCTAAAATAATTAATTATTATTATTATTAATATTTCAGGATTTTTCAAAGTTCTACCTCTAAGTATGTTAATCATAAAACCATCTACATCCAGCCCAAATCCCTAAGGATTTGGGCTGGATGTAGATGGTAAAATAAGGTATAAAAAGTTGTATGGAAATATGTCATCTTCAAAGTTAGCATCATGAAATTAGGTAAGTATACCGTTTTCTGGTTACAAAATAATAGATAAGGATAATTTTGGATTTTCAAAATTTTACCAATCAGGAGGAAAACTAGGGGTAGTAGGTTCGTAGGGAAATCTTAATTTTCGATGGAAATTACTTTAAAATTCGTACACCTGCTATACATATAATAAAATGATAGAAAAGTCAAGTCCATTGTATATTTTTCAATTACCGGCAAGTCTAAATGGTTTTATTTTTCAAACTCCGGTACATTTAGTCAGTGTACATCAAAGACCATGTGACCATGTCTATATTAAAAACTGATTTTCTAGCCTAACCGTTTATTTATAAGATGTTTTTTTTACTAGTTTTATATACACAAAACCCTACTTGAGTGATTGTTCAAAAATACAAACTTATATTTTTTAAAAAGTATTGGTAAAAAGTATTTCTTTCATTTCCCACTTTTCACTTAGAGTGGACGTACCGGGTTTTGATACGAGTATTTGACTATACGATGACTTGACACATTTGTAGTTTAAATATTACTTTACACTATTCGTCAGATTGCCTGTATAAAATCTGCAGGCGTTAAAAAATTATTTTCAAAATTACTTTTAAACCTTTCACCGCATCTGATTCTGCTTTGGTACGTTCGAGAGCACATTGCCTGATCGTTGCTATGGTAAGGTTTTCATCTTTAGGTAGTAAGCAATTTGCTCGTAATAAAAATACACCCGTCATTCTGATATCAGGTTGGCGGCTCACTAACTTTCTGAAATAACTCCGGTTTTTTAAAAGCACATTGCTTCAAACTTTACGCACATTCCTCACATTGCTAGAACATTACTTTCATGTGTATGGAATCTCTGTTTATAGAGGTACACCCGTCATTCTGATGTTCACCTGGGTTCGATTCCTGGGTCGGTCCAAATATTTGTGTGATCCACAAAAGTTTGTTTCGGAGTTTGGGTGTTTTCTATGTTTAATATGTATGTATTTAGAAATATATAAGTTTGTGTATCAGTCGTCTAGATTCTATAGCACAAGCTTATATAGCTTATTTTGGACTAGATGTTGTTGTGTGTGAACGTCTACAAATATTTATTATTTATTATTATTCTCTTTATTTAATTAATGACCTTATAAATTACATTTTTAAATATAGATATAAAAAGAAAATACATTTAAAAATATAAAATATAGTATCCCACCGGCATCGGGTACAGGGTCCAAGCTACCGGTGGTCAGGGCTCCAGAGACAGGAACCTCCGCACAATGCGTGCCGTGTCCAGTAGCACTGCCTTCTGCATCACGTCCTTGATCCAGCTGCCCAACGCGAGCCTCTGAAGGTGTTGGTCGAGGCTCTTAGCTATAAGACCATTAACGGAAATGACTATAGGAACAATGATTGCTGCATCAACTTCCCACATGTCGACAATCTCGCGAGCTAAGTCAATATATATATATATATATATATTTTTTTTTATCACTCTCAGCTAGGGGTGCTGGGTAGGACAACCTCCACGTGGTGCATCCTGGTAACGTGGACGACGATGTGGACTTCGCCTGAGGCGCACGTCGTCGCCCACGGCCAATAGTCCACCAAGGAGGGGGGGCCTTTATGGCCGGTTTGGAGTTCTCCGCATGCGCTCTGCTATGCAGAGCGTACTTAGTGGAGAACTCCCAGGGCTACGAGTACTTCGCCACTGAGTGATCAGTGGCGAAGTACACGGTTCCATAGGAACCATCGTTCGGCCGAGCCGTAACCCCGTCTGGCAACAGACGGGCACGGTGGCTCTTTGGAGTTGCGAGGAAGAAAACCTCTATAAAAAATTACCCGAATCCTACGCTCTGACGCCCGGCAATGGGATGCATCGCTGGGGGGAACTCAGTGCCTAGGTGCCTAGTGAAATAGACAGAAAGTATCTATATTACTGCTAGCTTTAAAACGGGTTAATAAGTGCTGGGTAAGTGACATTACAAACTTTGTATTGATTTGTAGGGTTCGTAACTCAAAATTTAATATCATCAAATAAATAAATATGTCATATTTTGTATGTAAACCATGACTGAAATTTAGCATAATATATAATCTACTTTCTAGCGACAATTACAATAATTTGGTAGTGAAATTTTGGGTGGACTCACTAAGATATCTTAATTTTTATTGCGCTTAGATAATCTATGCTAAAAAGAACTCTCTATGGTCTGCGGTTAGGTCAAATTTTGGTGGTCCGACTAGACACATCTACGCAGAAAGGCGACACTTCAATATTTTAAGAGTCAATTTGTTTTTAAAGCTTTGTCTTTAATAAAATTTTTCTAAATACGGTATTCGGACATCGAAAGGTACAAAGTGACGAGAACTCGACTGTCTGCGGCGCTGGAGGTCCTGGGTTCGTGAACATCAGAATGACGGGTGTACCTCAATAAACAGAGATTCCATACACATGAAAGTAATGTTCTAGCAATGTGAGAAATGTGCGTAAAGTTTGAAGCAATGTGCTTTTAAAAAACCAGAGTTATTTTAGAAAGTTAGTGAGTCGCCAACCTGCTATCAGAATGACGGGTGTATTTTTATTACGAGCAAATTGCTTACTACCTAAAGATGAAAACCTTACCATAGCAATGATCCGGCAATGAACTCTCGAACGTACCAAAGCAGAATCAGATGCGGTGAAAGGTTTAAAAGTAATTTTGAAAATAAATTTTTAACGCCTGCAGATTTTGTACAGGCAATCCGACGAATAGTGTAAAGTAACATAAAGTATAAGTGTTTCATGTCATCATTAGTGTGGATGGGATGTTGTGTGAGTATATTAAAGTAGTAAAAAACATCTTATAAATAAACGGTAGGCTAGAAAATCAGTTTCTAATAGGACATGGTCACATGGTCTTTGATGTACACTGGCTAAATGTACCGGAGTTTGAAAAAAGAACCATTTGGACTTGCCGGTATTTGAAAAATATCGAATGGACTTACCTGGTTTTGCTAAAACCCAAAATTAAGGGACGTACTTAGGGTACCTACCTAATCATATTTCATGAAACGAAAAAAATAACAAAGAGCAGTTATTTTATATTAAAATAAAAAAAGATTTTGTATAATTTTACAGCAGCATAAATTATTTTTACGCTGCTGTAAAATTACACTAAATCGAATACTAATCGAATACTTCCTCCATGGCATAATATGCCATGAAGTATTCGATTTAGTGGAGACAGAAGGAGAAGACGTCTTCTCCTTCTGTCTCTTCTATCGGTTCAATATTATTTACACGTTTTCTTTAGAATACTGGTTGGCAGCTTGGCAGTGTGCTAAAATAATTAATTATTATTATTATTAATATTTCAGGATTTTTCAAAGTTCTACCTCTAAGTATGTTAATCATAAAACCATCTACATCCAGCCCAAATCCCTAAGGATTTGGGCTGGATGTAGATGGTAAAATAAGGTATAAAAAGTTGTATGGAAATATGTCATCTTCAAAGTTAGCATCATGAAATTAGGTAAGTATACCGTTTTCTGGTTACAAAATAATAGATAAGGATAATTTTGGATTTTCAAAATTTTACCAATCAGGAGGAAAACTAGGGGTAGTAGGTTCGTAGGGAAATCTTAATTTTCGATGGAAATTACTTTAAAATTCGTACACCTGCTATACATATAATAAAATGATAGAAAAGTCAAGTCCATTGTATATTTTTCAATTACCGGCAAGTCTAAATGGTTTTATTTTTCAAACTCCGGTACATTTAGTCAGTGTACATCAAAGACCATGTGACCATGTCTATATTAAAAACTGATTTTCTAGCCTAACCGTTTATTTATAAGATGTTTTTTTTACTAGTTTTATATACACAAAACCCTACTTGAGTGATTGTTCAAAAATACAAACTTATATTTTTTAAAAAGTATTGCTAAAAAGTATTTCTTTCATTTCCCACTTTTCACTTAGAGTGGACGTACCGGGTTTTGATACGAGTATTTGACTATACGATGACTTGACACATTTGTAGTTTAAATATTACTTTACACTATTCGTCAGATTGCCTGTATAAAATCTGCAGGCGTTAAAAAATTATTTTCAAAATTACTTTTAAACCTTTCACCGCATCTGATTCTGCTTTGGTACGTTCGAGAGCACATTGCCTGATCGTTGCTATGGTAAGGTTTTCATCTTTAGGTAGTAAGCAATTTGCTCGTAATAAAAATACACCCGTCATTCTGATATCAGGTTGGCGGCTCACTAACTTTCTGAAATAACTCCGGTTTTTTAAAAGCACATTGCTTCAAACTTTACGCACATTCCTCACATTGCTAGAACATTACTTTCATGTGTATGGAATCTCTGTTTATAGAGGTACACCCGTCATTCTGATGTTCACCTGGGTTCGATTCCTGGGTCGGTCCAAATATTTGTGTGATCCACAAAAGTTTGTTTCGGAGTTTGGGTGTTTTCTATGTTTAATATGTATGTATTTAGAAATATATAAGTTTGTGTATCAGTCGTCTAGATTCTATAGCACAAGCTTATATAGCTTATTTTGGACTAGATGTTGTTGTGTGTGAACGTCTACAAATATTTATTATTTATTATTATTCTCTTTATTTAATTAATGACCTTATAAATTACATTTTTAAATATAGATATAAAAAGAAAATACATTTAAAAATATAAAATATAGTATCCCACCGGCATCGGGTACAGGGTCCAAGCTACCGGTGGTCAGGGCTCCAGAGACAGGAACCTCCGCACAATGCGTGCCGTGTCCAGTAGCACTGCCTTCTGCATCACGTCCTTGATCCAGCTGCCCAACGCGAGCCTCTGAAGGTGTTGGTCGAGGCTCTTAGCTATAAGACCATTAACGGAAATGACTATAGGAACAATGATTGCTGCATCAACTTCCCACATGTCGACAATCTCGCGAGCTAAGTCAATATATATATATATATATATATATATATATATATATATATATATATATATATATATATATATATATATATATATATATATATATATATATATATATATATATATATATATTTTTATCACTCTCAGCTAGGGGTGCTGGGTAGGACAACCTCCACGTGGTGCATCCTGGTAACGTGGACGACGATGTGGACTTCGCCTGAGGCGCACGTCGTCGCCCACGGCCAATAGTCCACCAAGGAGGGGGGGCCTTTATGGCCGGTTTGGAGTTCTCCGCATGCGCTCTGCTATGCAGAGCGTACTTAGTGGAGAACTCCCAGGGCTACGAGTACTTCGCCACTGAGTGATCAGTGGCGAAGTACACGGTTCCATAGGAACCATCGTTCGGCCGAGCCGTAACCCCGTCTGGCAACAGACGGGCACGGTGGCTCTTTGGAGTTGCGAGGAAGAAAACCTCTATAAAAAATTACCCGAATCCTACGCTCTGACGCCCGGCAATGGGATGCATCGCTGGGGGGAACTCAGTGCCTAGGGCGCCACTCCTACCTTCCCACCTTTTCCCACCCTCAAGTCCACTCCCAACTTCCCCACTTCCACCCTTAAAAAGTCGGCGGACTATAAACGCAAAACAACACTATGACTGAGGCAAATTCTACAATTGTAACTACCCAGGAGCGCACCCGGACAGTGTCCGGGGAATCGCTTGCCATGTCTCGGCATGGCGACCCCCGCCAGGGTTCATCCCAGGTGGTATATGGGAGGGGTCACCACAGTCCCACAGGCCCAAGGGTGTGCCTCAAAACCACCCACACTGACGCGGAGGTCGCGTCCACGCAGATGGAGACGGAGATGGAGTCGGCTGTCGACGTAGTTTCAGAGACCGAGGATACACCCAGTCTCCATGCCGAAGAAGTCGGCAGGAAGAGACCCAGGTCCTGCGGACCAGGCAAAGGCCTGTTCCGTCGGCCTGGATCTGTGTCATCGACGAGCGAGGAGGACCTTCCTAGGAAGGTAGTGGCCACCTCCGCGGGTAGAGGTCGGAAAGCCGACCTCTACAGAGCGAGAGGAAGGGTGGCAGAGCCGCCGGCGATTGTGCCCCCGCAGCCAAGCGGGAGGATCACGGAGGTGCCGGCGGCGAAGGAGATTATGGCGGCTCTTGCCCGCATTTCTGGCGCCGTGAAAGGCGCCAAAAATGTAGCGGGCAAGAAAAAAGTAGTGACGTAAGCCGTCACAGGGGCGACGAAGGCGCTGGAGGAGCTCCTTGAGAGGAGCGTCTCCAGCGAGGAGGGGAAGCTCCGGGCTCGGGTTGCGAGCCTGGAGAAGGAGCTTGCCGACTCCCGCAAGCAGCAAGAGCTGATGCGGGAGGAAATCGGCAAGCTTACGCAGCTCGTCCAGGGGGCCGGGGAGGCTCGGCGTGTGAAAACCCCCGCTCCCCGTGCACCTAAGGCGACCCCGACGATGGTCCAACTCAACCATCGAGCGCCGCCTCGGCGTCCTCGAGGACCGGGCATACCGCCCACCGCTGGCGGCACCCGTCGTCCCGTCGTACGCGACGACGGCTGCACCCAGTGGGGCTCCCGGTCTCCAGCGGAAGGCCTCCGCCCCCAAGAAGAAGACGGCACCTGGTGGAGGTGGCAACCCCGCCTCCCCTAGCACAGCCAGCGCTCCCGCTGTACCCCAGACTCCCTCTAGAGAGGGGATCTGGGAGGTGGCGGGAGCAAAGAAGAAGGCGGCTAAGGCCGCCAAAAAGGCAGCAAAGGCTGCCAAGAAGGCGGCTAAAGAGGCTGCCAAAGCGGTAAAGGCCGCCGCGGCGAAGGCGCCAAAGAGGCTCCGCGCTCCTCGCTCCACTGCCGTCGTCATCACGGTGACGTCAGAGGGCAAGGCGAAGGGCGTGGGGTACGCCGAGGTACTGAGGCAGGCGAAAGCCTCAGTCGACCTCAAGGCCCTCGAGATTGAGGGAGGTCTCCGGTGCAAGGTGACGCGCACCGGAGCACGCCTCCTCGAGGTCTCTGGCGCCACCAGCGGCCCCAAGGCTGATGCCCTAGCGGCAAAGCTGAGGGCGTCGCTGGACACGGGCGACGTCCGCGTCACCAGACCAAACAAATGCGCGAGTCTGCGCATTTCGGGTCTGGATGACGCGGCCACGACGGAGGAGATAATCTCCGCCGTCGTGGAGGCGAGTGACTGCCCCCGTGATCAGGTGAGGTCAGGCGAAATCCGCTTTGGCCCCACTGGTCAGGGGTCGGCGGTCGTGAGCTGTCCCGTCGCGGCGGCCCAGAAAGTGGCGGACGGACGGAGCCTCCTTATTGGAGGCTTCCTGAGGGCGCAGGTGCATCTCCTGCAGCCCCGCGAAGACAGGTGCTATAGGTGCCTGGTCGTGGGGCATGTAGGAGTGCAGTGTACGGCGGAAGTCACCGTGGGCGATCGGTGCTTCCGCTGTAGTCAGCCCGGTCACACGGCCCTTGCCTGTGACGCTCCGCCACGCTGTTTTAAATGCGTGGCGGAGGGCAAGGAGGCAAACCACCGGGCGGGCAGTAAGACCTGCGCTGCCTCAAGGCCGAAGCCCCGTCCGTCCGCACGGGGGGGTGAGGGTGTGGGTGCACGTTCGCGGCAGGGTGCGGATATGGACGTCCATTAATGGTGTGGCGTAAATCATAGATTTGCTGTAATTAGTTTATTAGGCGCTATTAAGCGTAGGTATAATGGTTATACTTAGGTCGGTATAAGGGGTGTGTCCTTAATAGTGTCATAGTAGGGATATTTGATGGAAGGAGATATGGTGGGATTTAAGCTATATATAAGCGTGCGCATTAGTAGAATAGAAAAAATCAGGAACTAACTAAATTTTTTTAATTTACTTCATACTGTCGAAGAAATTTTACATCAAAGTAAATTATTATATAAAATATATTTCCACTGAAATAATCAGTGAGTGGCTTAATAGCCCAAGTATTTATCTAAATTTTTATATTTGTGAAAACGGAAGCTCTGGTAAGCATCAATCATCAATTTTATTAAGTAAATTAATTGTGGGTAATTTTTATGTAAAAAAGTATATTTTAAGTAAATTTATTTTATCAGGCAGGCGTTTGTGAAATTTAGAAAAGGGGGTAATGTTCTTTGTATATTAAATGTTTTAAAATGGGGTTAAAAATAATGTAAGGGAAAGTTTAGGGAAATCTATGGTTGAAGAGGGTGTATATAAAATATATTGTTTGTTCTTTTCAGAATGAGCTTCCAAGTTAAGATTTAAAAAAAAACCCTGCCTATACCTACCCTTAAGCAGCTAGTTATTGAAGATATAGGCGTATAGCCGTATTTTACATATCCTGGATAAAGGAAGTGCCAACCCAGAATCCGGATGAGTACATAGATTTTTAAGTTAGATATAAGTTTATTACTGGTGAATTGTAATAAAAATATTATTACCTACTCTGAATTCTTGCATTTATTGACTCCAGGACAAATTACCTTACCTAAACTACTGAACCGCCTGGGAACTCTTGGGATCACTCTGGACTTCCCAGAAGTGTCATGGCGCCCGAACTTAATTAATTGTCCTGGTAGTTGATAGCTTGTGTGCGGTATTACAGATTTGCTGGGTCTAGTGACTCCTAGGTAATTAATAATTTTTTGTTGTAAGGTGTTTCCCGCTAGCAGGTAGCCTCCCCCGAAATTCGTGCTACTTCAAGGATTAGACGCCCTTGGCCTATGCTAGTCTGGATGCCCGAAATTTGATCATTTTATTTTGCATTTTACATAATTTTTTTGGCTAAAAGGGTATTCCGAAATTGGAAAATTCTCAACATCATTTTTATTAACGTAGCTTGTCCCCAAATTTAATTACAGTTCTTTTATTTTATTTCAAACTGTAATAGTAGTATATCTTTTATTATATTGTTGGCTTATAGTCATATTCATATTTTGTATTGTTCATCATAAGGAAAAAATTCTACCCTCATTGTTTTTAATATTCCTTGTAATAAATTTAACGCAAAAAATATACCCACATTAATAAAATTGTACGAACCTTCTTGTAGAAGTAAAATTGTTGTTAATGTTTTAAAGATATCTAATGCAAACCAGTCACGGTAGGTTTTGTTTTATATAATTTGTGTATTGTTTCAGGAAAATCTGAATGATATTGTAGTTCTATGTGAATAGAGAAAGTGATTTGTGTCTTAAAAATTGTGAGTGATTCGGTGCTTACCAGAGCCGTTTAATATGAATATTATTAAAATTAGGTATTTCTTGCTAAATAAAAATAAATTAACTGATAAAGTAGTAATTCGCGGTTATGAGCCGGTTTCTACGGCAAAAATAGTATGGGGTTCTTTAAAAAGGGTCGTAAAAGGGTTTTACACGGTCGGCAGCATGAGTTTGTCGCCTATGGTAAGGCAAATGTTCATAGGCTGCGGTGACCGCCAGTCCTTCTGGTGGGCCGTATGTTTGTCTGCCACCTTCATAAAATTATGTCTTTTCTAGATCGATAGCCACCGTAGTAATATAATTTGTTGGGATAGGTAACAAATATTCATCATTAAAATCATTCCAATAATGCTGTATAACAGTTAGTAATACGAATATTCCAACTTAATAATTACAAAGAATAATTAATTATAATCCTCATAAAATAATTCAATAATTTAACATTGTAGCTAAAAATAGTCAAAGTAAATCGTGGTAATTTTTTTTTCTCTCCTAAGATGGGTAGTTGTGAATATCATGTGAATATCGTTAGGCTGCTTACAGACTGCATTTCATCACGCTATCATAATTCCATAAGCGTAAGGACAGGATACGGTTTTAATGAATAGTGTTGAGATTTAGTGTAAAATTTAAGCTAAATTCTCTTGTATATAAGAATTGCGTCATCATGTGATTGTATTGATGACACAAGTGTGCATGAGTGTTTTATGAGCGTGAAATGTATGAGTATGTATGAATATATGAAAGGGATGAATATGAGGTATGAAAGGCACATTTATTCAAAGAAATGGGTGAGTCCGGTGAATTATGAAAGTTGAAATAGTCAGTAGGTACTTTGCATATATAAAAAAAAAATTCTTTCCCCTATTCTAGAACAAAAGTAACTTCATGTTATTTTTAAATTTTTATCAAGTTAAATTAAAGTAAGACAATAATAACAATGTCAGGTCAGTTATTTAAAAATGAACGTTAAATTACTTTAGGATGTTGTCGCGGACAGTCAAACATACACGAGAAACTTAAGTCAGTGTGTAAGAGACCTTATGAATAATTGTGAAAATTTATGAGGGTACCTCGAAATATTGTTAAGCTTGAGGTCACATTGTGAATTCATTGTCATGTTATGTGAAAGTTGTGTACGTGCCATGAGTTTATAAAATTACAAAGTATTAAGAATTAGGAAGTTATGAAAGTTTTATGCACATGCATTATGTTAATAGTGATGCATACGTTTTGAAAACGTTATTACATATTGGATTTGGATTTCAGTGAGAGGTTAAGGTTGGTACATATGATATTTTTTTTTTGGGTTGTTTGTATATTTTTGGTTAGAATTCTGGTAGGATGATTCTGTAGGTGTATTCAGTGCTATATTTCTGTTTCTTGGTTTTTTTGTAGTAAATACTGCCACTCGGAAGCGGTAAGCTTGCCCTCGCAGATTTACGTGGTACTATAGGAAGCTCTTAAAGGCTTGCTTATCATATGCAAATATATTGCATTCAGTTATATAGACATATACAATGTTATTACATCGTTGTATATGTTGTTATATAAATTTTCTTCTCTGAGACGGTTATAGAAATCTCAGTCTTCAATTTAAGCCATATTCTAAATTACATTCAGGCGGTTCGTATTACCTGGATTTCTTAATATTAAGCCTTAAATACGTCTTTTCTTCTATCTATCTTGTGAACACCATCAGAGTTACTCTATTGGAATATTTAAATTATTTATTTTGGGAGACATTATCTAAGTAATACAGTTGTTATAGATTGATTGTTATATACTAATTCAATCTTTTTAAATTGAATTAGTGTTCTTAAATTTTGTCTATAGGGACAAAATTTTCTCTTGGGGAGGGGATATTGTGGCGTAAATCATAGATTTGCTGTAATTAGTTTATTAGGCGCTATTAAGCGTAGGTATAATGGTTATACTTAGGTCGGTATAAGGGGTGTGTCCTTAATAGTGTCATAGTAGGGATATTTGATGGAAGGAGATATGGTGGGATTTAAGCTATATATAAGCGTGCGCATTAGTAGAATAGAAAAAATCAGGAACTAACTAAATTTTTTTAATTTACTTCATACTGTCGAAGAAATTTTACATCAAAGTAAATTATTATATAAAATATATTTCCACTGAAATAATCAGTGAGTGGCTTAATAGCCCAAGTATTTATCTAAATTTTTATATTTGTGAAAACGGAAGCTCTGGTAAGCATCAATCATCAATTTTATTAAGTAAATTAATTGTGGGTAATTTTTATGTAAAAAAGTATATTTTAAGTAAATTTATTTTATCAGGCAGGCGTTTGTGAAATTTAGAAAAGGGGGTAATGTTCTTTGTATATTAAATGTTTTAAAATGGGGTTAAAAATAATGTAAGGGAAAGTTTAGGGAAATCTATGGTTGAAGAGGGTGTATATAAAATATATTGTTTGTTCTTTTCAGAATGAGCTTCCAAGTTAAGATTTAAAAAAAAACCCTGCCTATACCTACCCTTAAGCAGCTAGTTATTGAAGATATAGGCGTATAGCCGTATTTTACATATCCTGGATAAAGGAAGTGCCAACCCAGAATCCGGATGAGTACATAGATTTTTAAGTTAGATATAAGTTTATTACTGGTGAATTGTAATAAAAATATTATTACCTACTCTGAATTCTTGCATTTATTGACTCCAGGACAAATTACCTTACCTAAACTACTGAACCGCCTGGGAACTCTTGGGATCACTCTGGACTTCCCAGGCGGTTATAGCGCCTAATAAACTAATTACAGCAAATCTATGATTTACGCCACTATATCCCCTCCCCAAGAGAAAGTGTGTCAATGGACACCCATATCCGCATCCTGCAGGTGAATCTGAACCACTGCACTGGTGCTCTGGACCTTCTGTACCAGAGCACAGGCAGTGGTCCATTAATATCGTAGTCGTCGCCGAGCCGTACTGGGTTCACCCGGAAAGCCCGGTGGATCTGGACGGCATGGCGACCATCTTTGGGGGGACCGGCGCGGACGACTCGCGCCTAGCGCTTATTGCTAGGGGCCCGGGTTGCGTCGCGGCGGAATATGAGGGTGTGGCTGTCGTGGCCGTTTACATCTCGCCGAGCCTCGACCAGCATCAGTTTGAGCTATGGCTCCCTGAGCTGGACGTCGTTCTCGCTGCATGCCGGCCTCGCCCTGTCCTGGTCCTGGGAGACTTCAATGCCTGGTCGCAGGCTTGGGGCTCCCGGGAAACCAGAGGCAGGGGGAGGATACTGGAGGACTGGGTCACTACACGTGGCCTAGTCATCCTGAACCGGGGGAATGTCGCAACCTGGACGCGGCGGGGGCTCAGCTCGGTCATAGACGTTTCGTTTGCGACCCCTGAGCTCGCCCGCCGTGTCCAGGGATGGCGCGTGGTGGAGGAGGAGGAGACGTCGTCAGATCATCGATATATTCGGTTCGACGTCTCCCCTCCACCTAACCTGCCGCCAAAAATCGCGAATCCCCCGGAACCGCGTTGGGCACCCCACCGCCTGGATCGGGAGGCTCTCCTGGAGGCGGCCATCGTGCAGGCCTGGATTCCGACAGTGGACGGGCCTGCCGATGTTGATGCCGAAGTGGAGTGGTTCGGGAGAGCCATGTCGCACATCTGCGATGCGGCGATGCCCAGGGCTAGGCCCAGACCGGCAAGGAGGCAGGTGTACTGGTGGACGCCGGAAATCGCGCAGTTGCGCGCGGAGTGCGTTACCGCGCGCCGCCGGTACACCAGATTCCGCCGGAGGCGTCGCCGCCCAGACGATGCGGCAGCCCGAGAGACGGAGCTTTATGATGGGTACAAGGAAGCCAAGAGGGCCCTCCAAACGGCCATCAAGCGGTCTAAAAAGTTGGGCCGCGATGAGCTGATGGAGACTCTGGAGCGGAACCCGTGGGGGCGCCCGTACCTTATGGTAAGGGGCAAATTACGCCCTAAGGCGCCCCCACTGACTCAGAGTCTCCAGCCGGAGCGGCTGGAGGAGGTCCTGGACTCCTTGTTCCCATCGAGAGCGGGGGAACACATTTCTCCGCGCATGGCTCCGTCTCAGGTGCCCAACACGGAAGGCAGCGAGAACGACGTGCCCGTAGTCACCGAGGGTGAGTTAGGGGCGGCTGTACTGCGGCTTAAATCCCGCAGAAACACCGCCCCTGGACCCGACGGCATTCCAGGCCGAGCGTGGGTCCTGGCTCTCGAAGAGCTTGGGCCTCGACTAATTGGGCTCTTTAGCGCATGCCTCGAGAAAGGCCAGTTTCCCAAGGTCTGGAAGACAGGGAAACTGGTCTTGATTCGAAAGGCGGGGCGGCCGGCAAATTCCCCATCAGGGTACCGGCCGATCGTGTTGCTCGACGAGGTGTGCAAGCTCTTTGAGCGCATTATTGCACAACGCCTCGTCGGGCACCTCACACGCGTGGGGCCTGATCTGGCGGATAGCCAGTTTGGCTTCCGTCAGGGACGCTCCACCGTGGACGCGATCATGCGCATTAGAGGCCTGACGGAGGAAGCAGTCTCACAGGGTGAGGTGGTGGTGGCGGTGTCTCTCGACATCGCCAACGCATTCAACACCTTGCCCTGGAGCTGCGTCAGGGAGGCGCTTATCTATCATGGAGTGCCTCCCTACCTCCGTCGAATTGTCAGGGCTTATCTCTCCGAGAGAGCCATAACTTACCCGAGCTGGCTAGGGCCGGGTCGGCGAGATGTGTCGTGCGGTGTTCCACAGGGATCGGTTTTAGGGCCGCTCCTGTGGAACATCGGTTACGACTGGGTGCTGCGTGGTCCGTTGCTCAGAGGGGTCGGCGTAACATGTTACGCCGACGACACCCTCGTTACGGCGCGGGGAGCAATGCACCGTGCCGCAGCACTTAAGGCCACGGCAGGGGTTGCTCAGGTCGTGGGTCGGATTCGGCGGCTGGGTCTTGAGGTCGCCCTTCACAAATCCGAGGCTCTGTGCTTCCACGGACCTCGGATGGGGCCACCTGCGGGATCCAGCCTACAGGTGGGGGGCGTCAGCATCGGCATCGAGCCCTCGATGAAGTAACTTGGGCTCGTACTCGATGGCCGGTGGAACTTCGGACATCATTTCCGAAGTTTGGTCCCAAAACTAAGGGGAGCATCGGCCGCACTAGCGCGGCTGATGCCCAACATCAGGGGACCCAACGCTCCCTACAGGAGGCTGTACCTTGGGATCGTGCGAAGCATGGCCCTGTACGGGGCTCCCGTATGGGCGGAGACCCTGACGGCCAGCAATGAGGCTAGACTGATGAGCCCGCAGAGAGTGATGGCCGTCAGGGTGATAAGAGGATACCGCACGATCTCCGGTGAGGCGGCATGTCTCCTAGCCGGGACCCCTCCATGGGACCTGGAAGCGAGAGCCCTTGCGTCACTGTTCAGATGGCGCAAGGAGGCGCTGGAGCGGGGCCAAAGGCCTGCGTCTCGAGAAATCGAGGCCCAGCGGACCCTGCTCCACCAGGAAACCCTGGAGACATGGAAAATGCGACTTGAGCAACCAAAGGGGGGATTCGCCACAATCGCGGCCGTCAGACCGGTCATGGATGAGTGGCTGGAGAGAAGACACGGTGCTCTCTCCTACCGGTTGACACAGATGCTTGCCGGGCACGGTAGCTTCGGTAGGTATCTGTGGCGAAAACACCGGGAAACCACGGCCGAATGTCAGCACTGCGAGGACCGCAGCGATGACACGGCGCTCCACACGCTGGTGGAGTGCACGGCGTGGGCACAACAGCGACAGGTCCTCGTAGTGGGTCTGGGCGTGGACACTCTCTCGCTTGAGGCCATGGTGCGAGCCATGCTCTCCAGCGGGAGTAAGTGGGACTGCGCCGCCTCTTTCTGCGAGCAGGTCATGCTCGCAAAGGAGGCGGCGGGCCGGGTGCGGGAGAGAACTCTCTCACCCGAGTTCCGCAGTCGGCGCCCTGGGCGCCGCCGACGTGTCTTCGTCGAGGACTATCGGCCTCCATGACCGGGGGTCTGAGGACGGTGAGAGGGCCGCTCACCGTCCTTACAGAAGCAGGCCCATGACGGCAGCGTGACGTGAGCACTCACGCACGCCCCCCCTTAGAAGCGGGGTCACACCCGAAATCCCCCATAGACGCGGGATTGCACCCGAACCACCCCCTGGGCGAGGCCGCATTAGCGGCCATAGGTCTGTTGGGAGTCACGGGACATCCTTCCTGAGGGCTTACCCGGGGCTCTCAACCATAGGCTGTTAGGCGTGGCGTGAGGTTTTTTAGTCGGTAAGAGTCCGGCATAACATCCTATGAGGATTTTCCCTCACGTTAAAAAAAAAAAAAAAAAAAATCACTCTCAGCTTTCACAAGATTCTCGTCATGTGGGATTGTGATGTCAATAATCATTGCTCGCCGCTCAGATCGATCTATGACCACAATATCAGGTTTGTTGGCAACAACAGTCCTGTCTGTGATAATAGATCGATCCCAGTACAATGTGATATGACCATTTTCGAGAACTGGCTCAGCTACATACCTGTAATATGGAACCTCGATATCCACCAGGCGATACTTCAGAGCAAGTTGCTGATGGATGATCCTGGCTACTAGGTTGTGTCTGTGCAAGTACTCGCCGTTAGCAAGACGAGAACAACCAGAGATAATATGCCTGATGGACTCACCAGGATGATGACACGCTCGACATACATCAATCGTACCATCCCTCAGTATATATTTCCGGTAGTTGTTCGTCATGATAACTTCATCTGCAATTGCACAGACAAAGCCCTCGGTCTCTCCAAAGAGATCACCGAACCGTAGCCAGGCCACAGAGGCTATAAGGTCTACATGAGATCCATGCAAAGCCTTATAGAACCTACCGTGGAGCTCCTTGCTCTTCCATATCTCCTGCCGGTCATCGATACCCTTTATTACAGGTTTGTGCTAGTTCTCTTTAGCCAAGGCAAGCGGGGTGAGTCCAGTATCCACTTTGACAACATCCCGATGCACATCCGCATTCATGTGTAGAAAGTATTCTCTAAGGTTGTACACCTCGCGGTTATGTAGGGTTTTAGCATTCAGGAAGCCTCGACCACCACATTTCCGCATGATGTACATCCTCATCACCGATGAACGCGGATGATGCATTCGATATGATGTCAATAGTGTACGAACTCTTCTGTCCAAGGCATCTAGTTCAGTTTGAGTCCACTTGAGTATGCCAAAGGAGTACATCAAGAGTGGCATGACCCAGCCGTTATAAGCACGCACCTTGTTCCCGCCTGATAAAAGACTATTTAGGACTTTTCTCAGACGAGAAAGGAAACGCTCTCGTAACGACTGTTTCATGTCAGCTTCATTGATGCCCAACGCTTGTGACATACCCAAGTACCTATAGGTGTCAGATACGAGAAGCGACTTCAGGTGAATGGAATCAGAAAGCTGAATACCTTCCGATTCCACCATCCGTCCTCGCTTAACATGCATAACTGCACATTTATCCACACCGAATTCCATTTTGATTGAATTACTAAAGTTTTCAGTTATCTTTAGTAAGTCAATCAAATGAGAATTAGTTGTGGCAAATAGCTTTAAGTCATCCATGAAAAGCAAGTGAGATATGACCTGACCTCCTCCTCGTAGTCTGTAACCTAGCCCTGAACTCTCTAGTAATGTACTAAGAGGGTTCAGTGCTAAGCAAAACCAAAGAGGACTCAAACTGTCACCTTGAAAGATGCCCCGCTCGATCCTAATCGGCTCGCCGCCACCGCAGAACCCTCGACATCCTGGATAGGTGAGAAGAGTCCTCCATTGCCCCATACATGACTTTAAAAAGGTGCATAGAGTTGTATCAACTTTGTACAACTCCAGCACCCTTAAGAGCCACGTATGAGGTACAGAATCAAACGCCTTCTTATAATCTATCCAGCATGTCGACAGATTCTTACGGTTACGACGAACTTGTTGGCTAATGGTCATATCAATGAGGAGAAGCTCCTTAGTACCTCGAGCCCTACTTCTACATCCATTTTGAGAGCAACTCATAATATTATTCACATTAATATGTTTATTTATCTTATCTCTCAAAATGGATGTTAGAAGTTTATAAATCGATGGCAGACACGTGATAGGTCTGTAATTGTTGGGGTTCGAGATACTTCCTGATTTATGGAGCAGATGAGTCACACCAGTTGTCATAAAAATTGGTAACGATCCAGATTCAAGAGCAGATTGGAAATGAGATGCCAGTCGAGCATGTGAACTGCGTAGCCATTTAAGCCAAAAATTGTGCAGTCCGTCCGGACCTGGAGATTTCCAATTAGATAACGGACGGACTGCACTAGCTACATCAGAGCTATCTATAATTACTTCTTCCATGCTTTGAATTTTGTCACATGCGCGCTTGACATCACACATCCAATCCCCCTCGGTGTGACTGACGGGTACCGACCAGATACTCTGCCAAAATGTATTTGTATCTTCAGCATCCGGTAGATGTCCGTCACTCACACCTTTATCAGATCGTTCCCAATTTCTATAGACCCATCTCTGGTCGCTTTCGAATCTGCGATTAATGGTATATCGGTCTACGCGTTTTTTGTATCTACGTATTCGATGTGCCCATGATTATTATTATTATTCCCTTTATTTACAATGTTCAACTTATTAAATTAAATTTTTAAATACATTTTAAAAAACAAAAAAAAAAATATTTAAAAATATAAAAAAATAGCGTCCCACCGGCATCGGGTACAGGGACCAAGCTACCGGTGGTTAGGGCTGCAGAGACAGGAACCTCCTCACGATACGTGCCGTGTCTAGAAGTACCGCCTTTTGCATCTGGCCCTTGACCCAACTACCTAACGCGAGCCTCTTGAGATGTTGATCGAGGCTCTTGGCAATTAGACCGTGTGCTGATACGACTATCGGAACAATAATCGCTGAATCTACATCCCACATGTCGACAACCTCGTGAGCCAAGTCCAAATATTTTAATTGTTTGTCTTTTTCGGCTTTCACGAGGTTTCCGTCATGTGGAACCGTGATATCAACGATTATTGCGAGGCGCTCTGATCGATCTATTACCACTATATCAGGCTTATTGGCTACAATAGTCCTGTCAGTGATAATAGATCGATCCCAATACAACGTGGCACGACCATTTTCAAGAACTGGGTCGGGCACATACCTGTAATACGGTACCTCCAAATCCACAAGTTTATATTTTAGTGCAAGTTGCTGATGGACAATCCTGGCCACTTGGTTGTGTCTATGCAAATAGTCGCCGTTGGCAAGACGAGAACAACCAGAAATAATATGTCTGAGAGATTCACCGGGTAGGTGGCATGCCCGACATATGTCAACCGTACCATCTCTCAAAATATATTTCCGATAGTTATTCGTCATAACAACTTCGTCTGTAATTGCACAGACAAAACCTTCTGTTTCGCCGAACAAATCACCGAAACGTAGCCAGGAGACAGATGCTGTTAAATCTACATCGGGCCCGTGTAAGGCCCGATAAAATCGTCCATGCAGCTCTTTGCTCTGCCATATCTCCTTGCGATCCGTAGTTGATAGTATTACTGGTTTGTGCCAGTTCTCTTTGGCAAGAGCAAGAGGGGTCAGTCCGTTATCCATTGCTACCACATCCCGATGCATACCCACGTCAGCATGAAGGAAATATTCCCTAAGGTTGTATACCTCACGATTGTGTAAGGTCTTGGCATTTAAAAAGCCGCGACCTCCACACTTTCGTGGGATATACAACCTCATTACAGACGAACGCGGGTGATGCATTCGGTTTATGGTCAATAGTGAACGGACTTTCCTATCCAGGGCGTCTAATTCAGTCTGAGTCCATCTAAGTATGCCGAAGGAATAGATTAAGATTGGCATGGCCCAACCGTTGATAGCCCGCACCTTGTTACCGCCCGATAAAAGACTTTTCAGTACTTTTTTCAGGCGGCCAAAGAAACGGTCCACCAACGTTTGTTTCATGCCAATCTCTGTAATACCTAATGCCTGCGACATACCCAGATACTTATAGGTTTCAGTCGCGGAGATGGATTTAAGTTTTGTGAAATCTGAAAGATGTACTCTTTCAGATTCCACAATTCGTCCCTTCTTTACATGCATGACAGCGCATTTATCTACACCAAATTCCATTTTGATAGAATTACTGAAAGCTTCTGTGACTTTTAGTAACTCTATCAAGTGGGAATCGGTGGAGGCAAATAATTTCAAGTCAGCCATGTAAAGAAGGTGGGAAACAACTTGACCTCCTCTCCTGAACTGATAGCCTAGCCCTGAACCCTCCAGTAAGGTACTGAGAGGATTCAGCGCCAGGCAAAACCATAAGGGACTCAGGCTGTCACCCTGAAATATACCCCTCTTGATCCTGACAGGCTCGCCATTCCCAAGAACCTGACGACATCCTGGATATACAAGAGCCGTTGTCCATTGCCCCATACATGCCTTTAAGAAGGTGCTAAGAGTTGCATCAACTTTATACAACTCCAGCACCCTCAACAGCCATGTATGTGGCACTGAATCGTAGGCTTTCTTGTAATCAATCCAGCATGTCGCCAGGTTTTTCCGGTTACGACGAACCTGCTGGTTAATGGCCATGTCAAGAATAAGGAGTTCTTTAGTACCACGTGACCCGCTTCTACATCCATTTTGAGAGTTAGACATTAAGGAATTATTTTCAATATGAGTACCTAATTTTACTCTCAAAATAGATGTAAGAAGCTTATAGACCGTTGTTAAACAAGTAATCGGTCTATAATTTTTAGGGTCCGTAGTACTACCGGATTTGTGGAGAAGGTGGGTAATTCCAGAAGTCATAAAAGATGGAAGCGACCCCGACTCAAGTGATGATTGAAAGCAGGATGCCAAACAAGCATGTGAGCTATGGAACCATTTTAGCCAAAAGTTGTGCAGTCCGTCCGGCCCAGTTGACTTCCAATTGGGCAACGAACGAACCGCACTGGCAATGTCGCTAGGTGTTATTAGGACTGGTTCCATAGTCTGTATAGACTCACATGAAAGTTCGACATCCCGCATCCACTCACACTCTGTATGACTAACAGGTACCGACCAAATGCCTCGCCAGAATGTACTCGTGGTGTCAGCATCCGGTAGGCACATATCAGTCATACTCGAATCGGGTTGCTCCCATCTTCTATATACCCACCTCTCATCTTTTTGGAACGAGCGATTCTGAGTATAGCGATCCACTCTCTTCTTGTATCGCCGTATACGGTTTGCCCACGCATAAATTTTCTGCTTCAGGTAGTCAATACGTTCCGTGACCCGTACTAAATATTCGCGAGGACTAATATCAGTCCCCGCGAATGCACGAGTCACAAAACGCATGACCCTAGGACGAGTATTGCCCTCCCTGAAGCAGCATAGCTTACTAATGAGTACCCTAGTCTCAGCAATGCGCCGCTCAATTCTGCATTGCCAGACTGGAACAGAGTTAGGTCTAGTAGCTGGCTCAAATTTTGTAAATTTAACACCAGCCACTCGACACACTGCTACAGCCGCACAATACAGAATTGAGTGCGCATCACTTATTTCTACACAAGTAGCAAAATAACTTTGTAGAATAGAGTCCAGGGCACCCACCAGCGCTAAATTCTTTTTATGCGTAGGCAAACGTGGTATACGTGGACGACACATGGGATCACAAAACCTATATTCCTGAATCGCTCGTTCCAAAACACTCCTTAATTCGTCATTGTATTGTGTACTTACTGTTGTAACAATATCATCCACTACGTCGTCAATGGGCACGATAGGTGGTAGTTCGTCAGTAATCACTTCACTTGTTACACTAGGTAGAGACGAAGTAGGGATGATAATGTTACACTGTACTTCTGAGCGAAGCCTCTCAAGCACGGCTTCATCCAACAAATGGCTACGTTGAATGACCCGCACTTGATCCGAAAGCCGTTGCGCCGAAACGTTGATAGTCGGTTCAAGAGCCTGAAACAAAGGCAGCAACCGAACACGGTATGCAGTGAGGTTAGTTCCCCCCTCTGTAGCCGCAAAATATGCCCGCATGACGTTTTCGTTCATGGATGAAGTCCATCGCATGCGGTGCACATTACCACCGGTAGCGGGGGCCCTATTCGAGGCCGGTGGGCCTCGGGGTCCCAAGCAGATCGGTGGCCGGCCTCTCCCCGGCCGACGTACAGGTGTTGGCGACGTCGGTGGGGAGAAATACTCGTCGCTCGATGAGCTCGACGCCTCAGCAACAATCGATTCCGGTAGTATGGTTTCCATGGGTTGCGAGGCGGAGCTGTGCGACGAGTCCGGTGATGTTGGTCGTGCATTTAGTATTCTGGCTTTGGCTCTTGTTAGCATAATTATATATTTCTTGTTACATATTTTTAATATTTTCCGCTGTCATGACATATGTCATGTCATTCTTCTTTAAAATTTGTGTTTCTGCATTATTGGTACAATTTCGTCTATAATTTTCCATTTTTCTGCTTCCTAAACGTTTTCTAATATGTTAGCTTCGAATTATTTACAAATATAGGTAATAAAAATATTTATTTGTAACGCCGATAAAAATATATATTACAGCTCAAAGGTGGGGTTGCCAGGTTATTATTATTATTTTGGTTTTGTATTTTTTTTCTCAGCTCTTGGGCTGGTTTAACTGCATTTACGGGCCTAAACCAATTAAATGCAGATTGTGGTGTGTATCACTCTGTGGATGTGTTTTCGTCCACCTGCATGAACTTTCTGACGATTCTGCATGTGTTCAAAATGGTAGCTTTCTGTAGAGTAACATAAATATATTCTTGTAACCCTATTAATTTTAAACTATGGAAAAGATGGTTCGGAATTACACCAGTTGTGGAGAGAACGATTGGGACTATGTAAACATTATCTTGTTTCCAGATTCTTAAAACTTCTTCCTTTAGCTCTGCATACTTGCTTATTTTTTCGGCTATTGTTTTTTGTAAGTTATGCGTGTTAGGGACTGCAATATCTATTAAATAAGTGACTTTTCTACTTTTATCATTATTATTATTATTATTATTAAGACTCTACAGAATTAAAAAGAGTTTATAATATTGGAATGTTTGTTTAATAAATCAATATCAATACTAATATTACAAAGCTGAAGAGTCTGTTTATTTGTATGGTTGAACGCTAGGATCTCAGGAACTGCTCGTTGGATTTCAAAAATTCTTTTACAGTTTGATATTCCATTTATTGAGGATGGCTATAGGCTATATAACATCACGATAAGACGAATAGGTGCGAAGAAGTCAATCAATAATGTTTCGAAAACGGGGAATATTTTTACCGTCTGAGAGCTTCCGAGGCGTACACTGCGTAAATAGTTAAAGATACGTAAAGATAGTGTATTACAATATTGTATCTCTTAAAAAGTTCTAAAAAAAATCCGCAGCAGCATAATTATGTCTATCTTTTAAGGTTCGCTCACAATAATCTAATTTGTCTGTTTCTTAAGGTTCGCTCACAATATTATAAAACTGAAGAGTTTGTTTGTCCTAGGATCTCAGAAACTACTGATTGCATTTCGAAAATTATTTTACAGTTTAATAGTACATATATTGAGGATGGCTAATGGCGATATAAAATCACGCTAATGCGAATAGGAGCTGAGCAGTTATAAATAATGTTTCGAGAACGGGGAAAATTTCTTTCTTTTGAGAGCTTCCACTGCGTACGTTGCGTAAATGGTTAAAGTTACGTGAAAATTTTGTAATACAAAAATGTTCCCCTTTAAAAGTTACAAAAAATGTCGTCAATAGCATATGCCTTTCTTTTAATTACACTTACAATAACCCCTTTTCAATATGTTTTGAAGTAAGAGCGAAGCGACGGGAGTAAACGTGGTCTGCAGTGGTACCCAATCAACTGAACGATAAAAACGGGCCAAGTGCGAGTCGGACACACATGAGTTCCGTACCAAAAAAGGACGGGTTAAAGTATATGCAACAGGAAACATTACATCACTTCACATATTAATACCACACTTCTCTCCTTCTCACTCTCATGTGACGCAAACGAAGTCGTGCGGGCTAGCTCTAATTTATATAAGCGACGCGACGGGACTAGGCGCGACGAGAGTAAATGCGACGGGAAACATTATATTACTCAAAATATTAATACCATACCTCTCTCTTTCTAACTCTCATGTGCCGCTAACGAAGTTGCGCGGGTCAGCTAGTGTATAATATTCGTTTGATGATTTTTACATACATTGTAATTTTATTCATTAACGCTGGCAATGGGTTCACCACCTATTACGTCGGACTTAAAACTATAAAATGAAATGTGGGCTGATACTATGCCTCTGCCTAACCCTTCGGGGATGAAGGCAGCACTATATGTATGTTTGTAATTCATTAACAATACGGTTGGGATCTCTAAAACGAACAAAAACAATTCCGATCCAACCAGAAAAAACACGAACCTAACCTCACTTGACCACTTTGATAATGTTTTATTTTTTGCTCCTTGCATAATATAGTTTTAGTGAAGCAAATAATTTGGTACTTTTGACATTCAGTATGAATACAGCTCTTTGAGCAAACGTTACTGTGATAAACTATAATTCCTTAATATATCATATAGTAGGTAGGTACCTACTTAATTTAGAGTTATATGTTTCAAATTTAGCAGTGACTATTATACTTTATAAACATGTTTGTGAGGCCATTATCTCCTGAATTAGCAGAAAAAGCTAAAGTTGAGTTGAACGAGACATCAACTAATCTTGAAGGTGACATTCAACATATAAAGGAGTGGATTAAAAAGCGACCTCACTTAAAGGCTAGAATGGGTAAGTATTTTTATCAGGCAATGTGCGTTTCAATAATACTACTTCCTACTAATATTATAAATGTGAAAGTTTGTGAAGATGTTGGGATGTTTAGATGTTTGAATGTTTGTTACTCGATCACACTCTAACGGCTGAACGGATCGGGCTGAAATTTAGCACCGGGGTAGATAATAGTCTGGAATAACACATTGGCCACTTTTCATTCCAGGAATATGTTCCCATGGTAAGCGGAAATGGGCACCAAATTTAACGGGGGTGACGCCGCGAGCATCAACTAGTATTAAATACATTTAGTACAAGCTATCTGTTGCCTCACTGTTCAGATGGCGCAAGGAGGCGCTGGAGCGGGGCCAAAGGCCCGCTTATCGAGAAATCGAGGCCCAGCGGTCCCTACTCCACCAGGAAACCGTGGAGACATGGAAGGTGCGACTTGAGTAACCAAAGGGGGGATTCGCCACAATCGCGGCCGTCAGACCGGTCATGGACGAGTGGCTGGAGAGGAGACACGGTGCTCTCTCCTACCGGTTGACACAGATGCTTGCCGGGCACGGTAGCTTCGGTAGGTATCTGTGGCGGAAACACCGGGAAACCACGGCCGAGTGTCAGCACTGCGAGGACCGCAGCGATGACACGGCGCTCCACACACTGGTGGAGTGCACGGCGTGGGCGCAACAGCGCCAGGTCCTCGTAGTGGGTCTGGACGTGGACACTCTCTCGCTCGAGACCATGGTGCGAGCCGTGCTCTCCAGCGGGAGTAAGTGGGACTGCGCCGCCTCCTTCTGCGAGCAGGTCATGCTCGTGAAGGAGGCGGCGGGACGGGTACGGGAGAGAACTCTCCCACCCGAGTTCCACAGTCGGCGGCCTGGGCGCCGCCGACGTGTCTTCGCCGAGGACTATCGGCCACCATGACCGGGGGCCTGAGGACGGTGACAGGGCGGCTCACCGTCCTTACATAAGCAGGCCCATGACGGCAGCGTGACGTGAGTGAGACAATTCACGCACGCCCCCCCTTAGAAGTGTGATCACACCCGAAACCCCCCAAAGACGCGGGATATCACCCGAACCACCCCCTGGGCGAGGCCGCAGGAGCGGCCGTGGGTCTGTTGGGAGTCCTGGGACATCCTTTCGAGGGTTTACCCGGGGCTCCCAACCATAGACTGTTGGGCGTGACGTGAGGTTTTTTTAGTCGGTAGGAGTCCGGCATAACATCCATGAGGATTTTCCCTCACGTTAAACAAAAAAAAAAAAAAAAAAAAGGTATCTGTTGCCAGCAGCTTCACGCGCATTATATTTGTTCACGTTCCCGCTTCCCGTGGGAACTTATTCCCGGGATAAAAAAGTGGCCTATGTGTTATTCCAGATCATAATCTATCCCTGTACTAAATTTCAGTCAGATTCGTTCAGCCGGTAGAGCGTGAAAGAGTAACAAACATTCACACATCCACACTCACAAACTTTTGTCTTTATAATATTAGTAAGATTATCGAAGTCCAAATGAACTGTACCCGTTTTTTACTTTTTTGCCGGACTCTTTCCGACTAAAACCAAGCGGTGACCTCCCATTTATCATTGTCAATGGCTTAATCTCTATTGCAACTGTTGTCTAGAACTCAAGACGATTTCTAAACTTTTTAACACTCAGGCTCTTGAACAAACTTTGCCTGTGAAATGATAATAAATAGCGTCCTGCCATCATTTTTTGAGTGGTAAATAATGCGAATACACTGTACCGAAAAGTATCTATCAGGTAAATATATATAGGTACTTATAATAAATCTGTAGTAGTGAAAATTCTGTACATTCAAAATATCAAAAAAATAAATAGCAGGGGGTGTTACTAGATCGACACCGAACCCAAAAATATGAATATAAAATTTTTTGTCTGTCTGTCTGTTTGTTCAGGCATCACGCAAAAACTACCGGTTCGATTACGATGAAACTTGGTATAATTATTCTTTAATAGCCTGGGCACCACACTGACTACTTTTTATCCCGGAAAAGAATATAGAATTCAAACTAAACTTATTCATATTCATTTATTCATGTTCATTTATTCATTTGCGAACATGGGTAAAAACAAGGTCTTAAAAATATACAATAATAGCATACAAGTATCTCCATATTCCACCAAAAGGCATGCAAAATTATATTTACAATTAACATAGGTGGTAACCTTACAAAAAATATTAATCGATAATGTACAAATCAATACATAGACATGTCAAAACGATTACATAATTATATAAATACGATTCATCGTGCTTTTATTACCTACTCTATATGTACCTGTCAATTGAAAAACTTTACCAATTGGATGTCAGAATAAAATAGCCATGTCAGAACATTAATAACATAACACATTTTAAAATATAATCAGTCACTAATGTCAAAAAGAAAAGAAAAAGAAAAATCAAAATCACAAATTTCTCTAAGTCCAAAAGGTCGTCGCGTTACTCTGTAGGTCTAATCCATGTTAAACATTTCTTAGGTCATATAAATATTCATTTACACTGTAGTGCGCCTTTTCCAGTAGGAAACGCTTTAATACAGATTTAAAGTGTTCAAAACTACTTATTCTAGCCATGGCATTCGGCAAATGGTTATATATCCGGGGCGCCATACAAAGCAAATTATTGCTGAATAATGCGGTTTTATGTCGAGGACAATGGACTTTGTGACTAAGGCGCTTACTAGAATATTTAGGGAACCACTCGGCATTCACTCTCACAAAAATTGCCACCTCATAGACATACAAGCAGGGCACAGTTAGTATATTAAGGCTTTTAAAGTAGGGCTTGCAGCTATCCGTTTGCTCCAATCTGCAGATTACACACCTTTTTTGGGCTTTGAAAACAAACTCGACCTCCGTACAATTGCCCCAAAATATAATTCCATATCGCAATAAGGATCCTACATTACCATGATATGCTGTCACTGTTGTAGCTTGGTTGGCAACTCTTGACAGCTTATATAAGCCATAAGATTGTTTATTTAATTTGAGACACAGACCTTCAACATGCGTGTGCCACTTTAAATTACTATCTATAGTAACACCTAAAAATTTTGTCGTTTCCACCTGTTTAATAGCAGTTCCCTCATACTGTACATCAATGCTAGCCAATAGTGGCAGTCTATTTTTAAAAGTCATTATATGTGATTTATCTGTGTTGAGTTTTAAGTTGTTTGCTGTTAGCCATTGTATAATGTTTCGTAGTGTAGTGTTTATGTCAAGCTCAAGAGAGGCTTTATCAATGCCGGTAAAAACAACAGTACTATCATCAGCAAAAAGAATGGTTTGATGGTTAGTAATATTAGGAAAGTCATTGATATATACATTGAATAAAAGTGGACCCAATACACTGCCTTGGGGAATTCCCAGTTTTACCTATTTATAACTTGAAATATAGTGTCGTTCCTTTCTTAATTTAGGGCATAGTCGATTAACTTGTGTACACTGTTTCCTGTTGTTTAGATATGACCCAATTAACTCCAAAGCGTTACCTCTTACTCCGTAAGCATATAGTTTTCGCAGTAACAGGCTATGGTCTACACAGTCAAACGCTTTTGTTAGGTCCATGTATAAGGCACACACTGGTAACCTTTTATCAACGCTGTCAGTAATAGTTTGTATAAAGGTAAACATAGCCATATTTATGGTCTTACTCTTTCTAAATCCAACCTGTTCCTTCGCGAACAGGCTGTGACTTTCGAGAAAGTATAAATTCTATCGTGAATTACTTTCTCGAAAATTTTGGAAATAGTTGATATTAAAGTTATTGGTCGGTAGCAGTGCATAGAATGTTTGTCATTTTTCTTAAATAAAGGTTTGATCACTGTTATCTTTAGTGTGTCAGGAAAAATGCCATGCAGGATACAGAGATTAATGATATGGCATAATGCGCTCGATATTTCCATTGCGACGAACTTCAATACTTTTGTAGAAATATGGTCATAGCCAGTGCTATTCGAATTTTTCAAGTTTTTAATTATAATTTGTATTTCATGAGGAGCAGTCGGACGCATGAACAAAGAGTTTGGTATATTCATAGGAAAGGAGCATGAGAAATAGAGATATTTTTGTCTACTTGGGTGATGTAAAAATTATTGAATGCTTCAGCTATTAATAAAGGATCATCAAGGACCGTTCCGTCCTCCATTTTTATGTCATGTAGTTCGTCTTTATTAAATTTACATTTTGAATTGTTAATTATATTCCAGGTTGCTCGGCACTTATTGCGAGCCGTATATATAGAGTACATGTTTTGTGATTTTTGTGTGAGATTAATAATACGGTTTAACCTGGAAGATAAAGATTTTAGTTCCTCTTTATTTTTATGGGTACGGTTCTTTCTATATTGCCACAATAATTGACGTTTACGTTGGCAGCATTTTCTTGTGCCCTTCGTGATCCATTTCGGCTTGTTCTGTTCATTAATTTTTATTGTCTTTATAGGAAAGCATATATCATATTTTTGAGTAAAAATGTCATAAAATAGATTAAAAGAGTCAATAGGATCATCGCTGTCTAGGCATGCTTTGAACGATAGTGAATTAATGCATTTTTTAAATTTATTTAAATTAAATTGCCTCAAATCTCGTATATCTTTGTAATAGTACCTATATCTTTTTGTTGATTTTATAGTACATGATAGGAGTTGGGCCGTATGGTCAGATAGAGCAAACTCAAACAGCTGCCCCTCACATTTACTCAAGTTATGCACAAAGTTATCTACCGCTTGTGAGCCGTGTGGGTTCTTTGAATGCATATTTTAAATTATAGCTAGCCAGCATCTGCAAGAATTGTGAACACTTCGTGGTCTTAGCTAATACATCTATATTATAATCACCACACAGTATTAATCTACATTTTTGAAGGCAGTATGAAGACAGCAATGAGTTAAAACTTTCGAAGAATATTGGAAGTCCTCCTGATTTTCCCTTGGCGGCCGATAAATATAGAACACCAAGTATTTATGGTCAGTAAGTTCAACTCCCTTAACTTCTATTACACCTTCAGTACAATACTTCTTTAAACCACTAATACACTTATAGCTGTGACCATTTCTTATAAAAATACATGAACCACCATAACGGTTTTTACGACAATAGGAAGTTACAAGTTTGAAGTTCAAAATATTTAGAGAGGAGCAGTCCGATGAAATCATATTATGTTCGGTTATACATAGAACATCGACAGGTAAACCATCACGATCAAGTGAATCCAGTGCTAGTATTAACAACTCCGATTTAGAGGCAAGCCCATCCACATTTTGATGCAAAATATTTAGTTCAACTCACGAAAAAACTCACTCGGTGCATCAGAGGAGCTCGAGTTCGATTCAGGCATTTTTTTCAAAATCAAATCAGTTTGAGTTTGAGTACATCTATCAATCAATTTTGGTTGATTTATTTTAGGGTCATGTTTCTTTTTTTAACGTACTGGTCATATTTATATTGATAGCCTAAACGCAATGTTTCTTTTAAAATTAATTGGGATATATGCAGAGGGACATAACTGTAACTATGTAAGTTCCTAGAATAGTTCATATATGGCATTACTGTACTGCCCTGATAATTGCACTTGCAGTAATCGACATTTTTGAGATTTTCACTTTTTTGCAGAAATGGCATCCTAAGGACATAATCTATACGTAAAAAATATATCTATAACTTTTTTCTATTAGTAAACGTGTTTTTTAGGTACTATGAAACGCAGTACTTGCACCTAAATGTAACTTGTGCTACAAAAATTTGAAGCATTATGCATATGCTATAAGTTTATGCAGTACTTGCTACGATTACTGCGTAAGCTTGTAGCATAAATTTTTCTGAAACGAATGTTTACTTAGCCAATCGTAGTATTCTATAATCCTGCGTTTACGAGAAGCGAGAGTGAGAGGGAGCTATGTGTGTACGAATGCCGCACGGTATAGTGCCGTGTTTCATTTTAGCAAATCAGTGCGTCGACGTCACTCGCTGACGTGACATTGTGCTCCGCGTAGTTGGTGGTCAAACATTCCAGTATTACGGTAAGTATACCGTAACTCAAACCAACCATGTCATAGTCAAAACCGGAGTAGTTTTGACTATGACAACGATGCATGCTAACATGTGCTAATACGTTTGAACTCGTCAAACGTATTAGCACAAATTAGTTAAATAAATAGTGAAGATGCCACAAATAATTCACTTGAAAAAAGCGCCGAAGAACTAATACAGCACCTTAGTAGCAAAATGTGTTACACATAATCCTTACTGAAGATCTACAGACTCATTTCACTCCTGAGCCGAGCCATGTCTACAAGTTGTTCTGGAGAGTAGTCATAAACCGCCTCGCTGGAAAACTCGACAAGTTCCAGACAAAGAAGTAAGCCGGGTTTCGAAAAGGCTTTATTACAGTGGACTACTTCCATTCTGTTCGGCAAATTGTATGAAGTCCAACTAGCACAATCAGCCGTTGTGTATGGATTTCGTAGACTACGAGAACGCCTTCGACTCGGTCGAAACCTGGGCAGTCCTAGAAGCTCTGCAGCGGTGTCACTCGACAAGTTCCAGACCAAGAAGTAAGCCGGGTTTCGAAAAGGCTTTATTACAGTGGACTACTTCCATTCTGTTCGGCAAATTGTATAAAGTCCAACTAGCACAATCAGCCGTTGTGTATGGATTTCGTAGACTACGAGAAAGCCTTCGACTCTGTCGAAACCTGGGCAGTCCTAGAAGCTCTGCAGCGGTGTCATCTTGATTGGCGGTGTTGAGGTGTTGAGGGGCTTATATGATACCGTTACCATGACCGTCCAGTTGGAGGATAAGAAGACCAATCCGATAGCGCGGCGCAGAGGTGTGAGACAGGGAGATGTCGTGTCACCTAAGCTCCTCACTAATGCGCTTGGGACGTCTTAAAATCGTTGGCCTGGGATGGAAGGGGCGTGAATATAAGCCAATGACATCGTCATAGTAGCAGAAAAGCTGAAACCTTTTAGCGGGGTGCTGCACAGTTTAAGTGAAGAGTCTCGACGTGTTGGCCTCGGTATAAACTTGAACAAAACCAAGGTCATGTTCAATGAGCATGTCATGCCGGGACCAATAGCTGTCCAAGACTACACTTACCTTGGGCAGAACATTTGAAACGAGTAACCTGGATAAGGAAATAGCGAGAAGGATTTGCTTGGGCTGGGCAGCATTCAGCGAACTGCATCGGGTTTTCTATTCGCCGATACCGCAATGCCTGAAGATGATAGTCTTCAGCCAGAGCATTCTACCAGTTATGACCTACGCCGCCGAGACGTGGACACTCACAATAGGGCTAGTCCACAGTAGGGGTGTCTCTGAGGGATAAGATCCGAAACGATGTTATCCGTCAGAAAACAAGAGTGGTCGACATGGCTTGCAGAGTATACGTTTCGAAGTGGCTGGCCACATTTGTAGAATAACTGATGCTCGATGGAGCAAGCGTGTTCTGGAGTGGAGACCGCGACTTGGTAAATGTCGGGTAGGACGACCCCCTGCCAGAAGGAGCGACGATCTAAAGAAGGTTGCAGGGATAGACTGGATGCGAAAAGCGCAGGACCGTGTGTTGTGGCGAAATTTGGGAGACGCCTATGTTCAGCAGTGGACTGCTATAGGCTAGATTGATTGATTGACTTTTGAAGTGCCTTTGATTTCGGAAGATTAACTTTTTTTTAGTAATTATGAACATGAAAACGAAAGATGAAAACTTTAACATTATATTTAACCTTTTGTTTTACGGTACACCTGTAGTCAGACCAATTTCAGGTAACTTATAAATAACCAAGTTTTGTATAACTCCCCCAAAAGGACTTATCACAGCTAACTCTTATATCTTAACATACGGGGCGTCGCGTATTAGGTAATGTATGGTAGGCTTGTCATGCCTATCTCTGTTATTGAGTTTATTATAGTAAATATAGCTACAATAAAAAAATGCTACTTCCCGATATCCGTCACATTAAAATATATTACATTATTAAAAAATCTCATAATTGTTTGCATTAAATTTCTTTAAAAACGCAAATATCTGAAAAAATCTTTAGGATGCAATTTCTCAAAACTATGATTTTTAAGATAACGTAGATAGGTCTGACACGGCAGTACAGTCTGTTTAACAAACCAGAGGTATGTAATATATTCAATGATTAATAATTACAAACGCAGTACTAAGCAAGTGCTAGGTGAGTTTGCAGTAATAAGCACTATTACTGCATGTGATCTTAGTGATACTGTAATGCTCGCAAGCCCAGAAAGTTAATGAAAACGCAGTACTAAGCATTTTATCTAAATAAGATAATAAAATAAGGAAAAAAATATATCAATAGAAAGATCGATTTTTTTACTATTTTTAAGTTACATTTTAAAAGTTATAGCACCGATATTTCTTCCTTAGATATGACGAAATATGTTTTTCGCGCTTATCTCGAAACCGCTATTTTGCAAGTACTGCGTTTGCAATAACGAGGGCAGTGTAGTGAGAGCATATAAAATTTAGTTCGAAATTCAGCTTACGCTCATTCAAATATTGCTTGGCCCGATCTACTTAAAAATTGGCATATAGCATTATTAACATAATTGATTGAAGACGTGTTTCGTATTTCATTGAAATTTATACTATAACGAGCTAAAAAGGGAATGTAAATTATTTTGGAGCTGATTTTCTCCGGAGTTAATATCAATACTCCTTAAATTCTCTTATTTTATATTTAAATTACTTTTTATTTTGACACATAATTTGTGAAAGTTCAATATAATTGACGTTTTCATTTATGTTTTATTTCAAACTTCAAACAGATGATTTTACTACATAGCCATAAAGTTAAATAAGAAGCGCTATTTTCGTATATTTTTTTTTTATACCACTAAGGTGGGAGACAAGCATACGGCCCACCAGAAGGACCGGTGGTCACCGCAGCCTATGAACGTTTGCAACACCAGAGGTGCCACACTCGCGCTGCCGACCCTGTAAAAACCTTCTAAGACCCCTTTTGAAGAACCCCATACTGTAGGCGTTTGGGAAAACCGAGGCAGGGAGGTCATTCCACAACCTAAGCGTGCGCGGAAGAAAACACCTATTGGATCTAATCTCCCTGTCTGTGGCGAGCGGTGCGATGATAGAACGTAGCCGTGGGAATCATATCAAACAATTCCTCATAGCACATACCATTGTACAGGCGGTAGAACACGCATAAGGAGGCAAAGTCTCTCCTGTCGCGAAGAGGTTCCACACCAGCTGTAAGTACAGGATCGTTGACAATTCTTACAGCTCGTCTTTGCACCGAGTCAAATGGACGAAGCTGATATTCAGATGCTCCCGCCCAGAGGTGACAGCAGTACTCCATATGCGGCCGCACTTGCGACTTATAGAGAAGCAGTGTTTGCGCTGCAGTGAAGTGCCGCCGCGCCCTGTTGAGCACACCTAGCTTCTTGGACGCCAGCTTAGCCTTGTCCTCCAAATGACTACGGAACTGAACGTCACTGGAGATGTCAACGCCAAGGATCCCTATACTTTTGGAGATGGAAAGAGATGTGCCCTGAAATTGCGGCGCTACAGTAATTGGTGTTTGCTTAGCGGTGAAAAAACACGCTTGAAAGAAAGAAAGAAAGAAAGAAAGAAAGAAAGAAACATTTATTTGGTGCATAGCGCCCACACATACATAATATATAAAATGGTACAACTACAAAATAAATAAAATAAAAAAAGAGCCTAAAGTAGTGACATGTGCAATGTGGCACACAGATGCACCAAATGGGTGTCCAGTTCAGCATTATGCCAGGAGAAACCTGACGCTGGTTTTCAACTGGAACCCCATTGGACAGTGACACACGGACGCCGAACCGTCGAAAGCCGAGCGCGAAAGTGTAAT
The DNA here is from genome assembly GCA_933228765.1 of Miltochrista miniata. Classification (NCBI taxonomy): domain Eukaryota; kingdom Metazoa; phylum Arthropoda; class Insecta; order Lepidoptera; family Erebidae; genus Miltochrista; species Miltochrista miniata. The sequence continues at coordinate 25,480,000 of OW121751.1, forward strand.
GTAAAAAGTAAAGTAAAGCAAGCAATTCATAGGTACCTACATCACAAGAAGTTCGCATATATTTTAATTTAACATTTATACCAAAATCATAAAGAAATAACGTTTGTGAGTTTGTGACGTTTAAGGAGTAATCTCTGGATCTACCGAACCGATTTGAAAAACTCCTTCACTGTTAGGAAGCTACTACTATTCCCGGGTGATATTGCTATATTTGATTCCCGCACTCCCATGGGAACGTGAACGACGGCGACGCGGATGAAACCTCGCGAACGTCTGCTAGTGTTACATATACAGTTATCCGCACATCCATAAAATTAACGCGGTTGAGGCCGCAAGCATCGGCTAGAAAAGCATATTTCTATTCTATCTAAATTAATAAAATTACAGAAACAAATAAATAAATTGGGTAATCTGGTTCTAAATAAAACGATACGATTTATCAATTTAAAAATAACCACAAATTAAATTAAATTAAGGAAATATTTGAATTAACGTTATTCAGCCTCCTTTGAGCTTCTAAAAGAAACAATCGTAACCGTTTTTTAAACGTATTTATCGTTTTAATGGAACGCAATGGTGGTGGAAGATTGTTCCATATTTTGGAAGCCGAATAACGAAAACTACCCCTAAATGACGCTAGTCGATACCGCTGAATTGACAGCTGCTGCGAGCATTGCCTTCTGGCACACAATCTTCTACTAGCAACCCAGCCAAGCTTGTCAAACAAATACCGTGGCTCACCGTACTTAACAACACCGAACAGCAGACATGCCACATGCATCTTTCTTCTGGTTTTCATCTTTAAAAGAGAATTCTTACTTAGATAAGGTGTGACATGACCTCTGGCCGGAATTGAGAAACAGAAACGAGCACAGGCGTTTTGAACGCGCTGTATTAACCTCTCCGTACGAGCCAACAGACGTGGGCTGTAAACTACATCGACGTAATTGAGCTTAGACAGTACAAGGGACTCCGTTACACGAATCCTAATTTCCTCAGATAGATGGGGCCTGATTTTATAAAGAACCTTTAGTCGGTAGAAGCAATTCTGCACGGAGTCCGCTATATGCTGTTCAAATCTAAGGTCAGAATCTATAAATAATCCCAAGTTGCGAGCTCCAGGAACTCTATCTATTGGCTCACCCTTGAGACTCAGGCTCAGCTTGACGGGAACCTGACTCACCTGACTCTTTGTACCAAACAGCATATATTTCGTCTTGTGAGGGTTTAATACTAAACAATTACTGTCCGACCACGCTGTTATACGGCTGAGATCGTCATTTAACTTTTAACGGCCGCTTGATGTTCACTGGGGTTGAAAGACAAATATACCTGAACGTCGTCGGCATATATGTGATACTGACAATTTTTAAGGCAACTAGTTATATCCGCACAGTATAAGCTAAACAAAATAGGCCCAAGGATAGAACCCTGAGGGACGCCTCTTTTGATGGGTGTAAGGGGTGAAGCAATGTCACTTCCATCGGTCATTTTTAGAGCTACCAACTGCTTGCGTCCATCTAGATAGCTGTGGAACCAAGAAAGTGTCCCTTGATCTACACCATAATATCGAAGCTTAGATAAAAGCAATCCTGTATGTATCCCATCAAACGCGCGGGAAAAATCCAACATCACCAGCACTGTGCACAACCCCTTGTCTTGAGCAGCTAAAATGTTGTCAGTCACGTCTAACAGTGCGGTGGCTGTACCGCGTCCTTTTCTAAAACCCGACTGCAATTCGGGTAAAATACAATTTTTTTCCAAATATTCAGTTAGCTGTTTACATACAATTTTCTCCATTACCTTTGAGATACAAGGCAAGATACTAATGGGCCGAAGGTCTTTAACAACAGCAGGATTAGTTGTCTTTGGTATCGGCCTAACAGTTGCAATCTTCCAAAGGTTGGGAAACGTTGATGTTTCAATGGAACAGTTAATTAAGCCAGCAATGTATGGCAATGTGAATGGCAGCGTCAAGAGAAGCATTTTTAAAGAGATCTCATCGTAGCCCTCTGCATTCGATTTCAATTCGTCTATGGCAGACGTCACAACGCTTAGCGGTACCGGCTTAATAGCGAACGTGGCATCGGTATACCTATGGAATTCAAAATAAGTCATGAGAGATATACTGGCATTAGGATTCCCAGGTACATCCAGAAAGTGGTCATTAATGACTGTGGGATCGGTAAAATGGGAAGGAAGTTCTTTATTTTGTTTATATCGACAGACAGTATTTTTTAAATTTCGCCAAAGTAATCTACTATTATTAATATTATTATTGATGTGATGCTTATAATAAGCCGCTTTTTCATGGTATAAAGAAGTGGTAACCAAGGATTTCAATTGCTTATAATATACCTTCCCTGACAAGGACTTAGTGCGGCGGTATTTCGCTAAAGCTTTATCTCGCAGGGCCATCATAAATTTTATGTTATCCGTGATCCATGGGTATGATGGTTCTTTAACCCTTAAATGCATATTGTTGCCAAAAGTCTACAAACTACTTTTATACTTCTAAAAAGTGACATATTTGACAAGTGTTTCTGAAAGTATGTTTTTATCATAGCCAATAACATAATGAAACAAAAAAATATGAAAGGGAGTCGGCAGAAATTAAAATTACCGCGCACTTTGACATAACGAAAGCGAAGGGGGAAAAAGTTGAATGTGTGATAATTAGTGACTTTTGAATTGAAATTTACTGAGAAGTAATTGCTGAAACGATTTTAAAAAATAAGAAATACATTAGAAATAAGGTAAGAAACCACTATTATAACGGTTTTTTTGGCAATTTATCCTGAATGTGTCAGTAGCTTGATTTTTATGTATGTTGCCAAATGTCTACACCATGCGTTTGTTTTATTTTGCCTATTTGGGTATAGTTTTGGTATTTTGGTTATTTCGCTTTTCTTTTCGGCATGTATGGCTCGCTGGCAGAAAAAGAAATCGAGCCAGCTCTTGCAACTTTACATGACGGTGAGGTCTTCGAAGATGGTGCAGATTTCGATGATGATAATATCGATTATTATTCAAATGTAGGGGACTTATTGCATGAACTGGAAGATCAATCCTTGAATAATAACGAAGGCCCTCCCATATTCTATGAAGAGGAGCACTTGTCAGGTGGTGCATCCACGGCGGAACCTGTGGCGGAAACCTCATCTCAAATAAACCATAATTTGGCCAAAAATCATAAAGGACTACAGTGCCTATATGGGCGGAGTAGACCTCATTGACAGTTTCTTAGGAAGGTATAGGATCTGAATAAAAAGTAGAAAATGCTATCTTCGGCTTTTTTATCACATGATGGACATGTCATGTCGGCTATAAATTTTTGGGTGTTGTATAAGACACCTACCAACTAAAACCATACAATGCCTTACAACAGTCTATGGCCGGGAGTCCGGGGCAAGCCCTCGGAAGGATGTCCCAGGGTTCCCGGCAGACTACCACCGCGGCCTCGCCTAGATGGTTCGGGTACTATCCCGCGTCTGTGAGGGTCTGGGGGGGATAATTGGGTGCTATACCACTACTATTAGTGGCGAAGAGACATGCCACCGTCTTGGTCAGCTTCTGTAAGGACGACGAGCAGCCAACTCGCCCTTCTCTGACCCTCGGTCATGGAGGCCGGTAGTCCTGGGCGTAAAACAACCGGCGACGACCCCGTCGCCGACTGCGGAACCCGGGAAGGACATTTCTTTCCCGCTCCCTCCATGCTGCCTTTTTCTCGAGCATAACTTGCTCGCAGAAAGACGCAACAGCGTTCCACTTTCCCCCGCTGGAGACCTTGGCCCTCACCATAGTCTCCAGCGTGAGAATGCAGAATTTGATGCTAAAAGCACTGAGGACCTATGAAGCCTGTTCCACCTAAAGATGTTAGAACTGACGCGGTTGATTGATCACATTGAGAGAAGGTGTGATACAAAAAATAGGTGCAAATAACAAGGATGTGAGGGGTTTTCACGCACAGAATGTATCAAGTGTCAGGTGGCCCTTTGTCATACTAAAGATAGAAATTGTTTTGCTGCGTTACATACATAAATAACCCCTAGGATTATAAGTTATTAGATTTTGATCTCACCTACCGCATTGTTATTTGTTTTTCCCTAGACGCATAATGTAGCCAAATGTCTACAAACTGTATTTTTTCAAAAATATACTTTTTAATCAAACCAAGATTTTTTTTATTATTTTTCCCTTTATTTATGACTCAAAGTCTATACTGAAATATTTATTTTATAACTAAAAAAAAAATCATGCATTTAAGGGATAAGTAGGCGTGTTCTAACTGGGGCGTGTGTGTCAAAGACAGTCAACACATTGTGATTAAAAGTATCAACCATTGTGTTGACACAGCTTGCACTAACGAAGTCACTCCAATCTAACATTGCCAAATCATAGATGATACTATCCTGACACACATCTTTCAAAGTTCTAAATTTTATAAAAAATGGCTTACATTTATCTTTTTTGATATTAAATTCACATGTGATAACCGAGTGTCCGTTGATTTCCCGAAACGGCTCAACATACATATGTCGCGCGCGAAGATCGGTACACACCAAGTCAATGAGCGTTGCGCTAGTGTCCGTAAAGTGAGTAGCAGCAGTAACGCACTGTTTAAGACTAAGGCTGTTGAGGAATTCTGCTACTCTTTTGGATTTATCACTAGTCACTAGCATGTCAGAATTAAAATCTCCGAGTAAAATGCAGTGATCACACTCACCCATGGATGTGATGGTGTCAGTTATGGCGTCCAGAAACAACTGTAAGTCCTGCCAAGGAGGCCGATAAGCTGTGCCAATAGTGAGCTTCTTTCCATTTAAAGTAGCTGTCAACCACATTTGTTCGACGGAATTGTATCTCGGATCCACTGGGTGACTCCACGTACGCACATTGAACCCCCGTCTCACATAGTATCCAACACCCCCCCCCCCTCTTCCGTTGTGAACGTTCGAGGAGCGGGGAATGTGGCGCAACCGATAGCCTGGTACGACAGGCGCACGACCTTCCTCGCCCGGCCGAAGCCAGGTCTCATTAATTGCCATCAAGTCAACACGGTGCCTATCAAACAATGCAATAAAATCATCATGATGGGTTCCCAAGGACCCTGCATTATGGAAACCTACCTTCAAAAACTTATCAACGACCATGGGGGATATGTTGATCATAATAATCACAGTTAGCTCGACCAATGAAACGGTTGTAAAAGCCAACACAAAAGATACTCGATCTCAGCGTGATATTTATAGGAAGCATTTGTGGATGTCCGTTTGACCGTAAGCTAGTGAAGGCATATTTTCTCATTCTAATATATATGGGTATAGCTGCACAGTGTATATCATGTAAATAAAGCGCAATACGAATCAGATTTACAAACAGTAAATAGTTGAGAATAATTTTTAATTGTGTAATAATATTTTTTTAAATGTAATGTATATAGTTTACAACAATCTCGTTACAATACACCATGGAAAGCCTGTTAAAATAATAGACTTTTGTTAAAAGTGTGACAAAACAACGAACTCTCGACGGCGGCGGCGGCGGCGGCGGGAAGAAAAGCAAAAAAAACAAACAGTTATATGACGTATATAGGCCAACAATCACACGTTCCAATACTACAAAGTTTGTTATATGACGCACATAACTTAGAATAACTATAACTTTACACTTCACATCTACAGCGTTGCTAACTTTAACCGTAAAGTGAATGCTTTCTATTAATAACTCATTACCATATTCCACAACAAAACCATCACAATAACATTTCTGCATTAAAATCGAATCAAAACAATAATCATTAGATGGTGAAAAGAAAAACAAAATTAGAAAATGATACGATGTGTACAAATCAACAAGAGTAATTTCCATTACAGTACATGTTAGGTCAGAAAGATAACTTAAACTTAAAATATAGATTAATCTATACTTTACAGCGGTTTTGATTTCAATCACAATGTAAATAGTTAGTAAAACAGACCTGCTATAACATGCTACAATAAATTCCCCAATATAACAAACCCGTACCGAAAATATATCAAGGTAAGTACTATACAGTAGAGAGATAAATAACATTAAATATTTATTTGCCGTATATAAGCCAACAATAATGCCTAGTTCATAATAATTTGCTAGTTGACCCCGATGACTAAAGCATAAAATGACAATCAATTGATATTTTATATCTTTAACAGTGCCAGTCTGGACCATAATCCGTCTCATACCATATACGGCAATAATACTCAGTAAATGACTTGAATAAAACATAACATTAAAAACAGAAAAGTGATAAGATTTGTTGTTAGGTGACCGTAGCCCCATTTTAAACACCTTAGCATTACCAGTACACGTCACGCCTCCGAAGAACAAAATAAAGACTAAATAAAAACAGCTGATTACCGCGACCATTTCATAATAATAACTAGGCGCGTGATTGAGAAAAAACAGATTCAATATCTGAATCAGAACGAATGTGCATAGCTTTTCCACCAGGTTCACTTCTCGCGAAGATACGACCCTGTTTACACCATACAAACTTCCAACCGTAGTGTTGCCCGGCGTGTCGCGCTCTTTGAAACAACTGGCGGTTTATCTTAGTGAGACGCTCGTTCACATAAAACCGTCGCGCAGGGCCCGCCATGCCCAGGTCCTCAGACGTTGCACCGCGGCGCACGCGCGCGCACGATAACAGCTGCTCGCGCAGGTCCCGGCGCGCCAGGCGCACGGCGAGGGGGCGCGGTCGGCGTTCAGGTCCCTGTGAGTCAGTCGACTGTAAATATCGAGGCCCAACACGCTCCGCGCTGACGATATCCCGTTCCTCCAGTTTCATTCCTAACTTCACGGCAACCTGTAGAACCGTATGGATAGGGTTCTCACCACCGGGTTCCACCAAATTGGAGATCTCTACATCATTACATAATAGCAGCTGGTCCCGGTCATTCAAGTCCTGCCTAAGTTGTTCTATCACGCCACTGTTATCAGCCTGGTCGGAGGGTTGTAACTTCTCCAGAACCGACAGCCGCCGCTCCACACCGTCGACCCTGGCATTGCATTCTTTCAGGGACACAACGATATCCGACATCTCCTCTCTGTATTGTTGAAGCATGTCATTTATTGAGCGTAGATTGTCCCTAAAAATTCTAAGCTCAGTCGTTATATCGGTTGTCAAGACAACTGTCTCGTCAGAGGCGCTCAGGACAGCACTGCCTCCTGGACGCTGCTGCGGTGTCAAGCCTCTGATCGGTGTCTCGGTCCCGTTATCGGTAGCCACATTTTTCTTGCATTCAGGACATACCCAGGATGACTGCATGACACCAGACGAAGGCAAAACAACACATTTCCGATGATATATAGAAGTGCATTTAGAACACTTAGCGGCATCTACCGGAGAAATGAATCGTCCACACGCGTTGCACTTTGACATTATCAGACCTTAAATTATTATGAATAGATGACTTTACTATAATGATTGTTACACAATTGAAGATGCACTGAGTTTTGTAAAGAGGTATAAGCAATGGTATACCAAAAATAAACAGTTAAACACGCAGAAATTTTATCATCACTTCACAGATTTGGATTGTAGGGTAGATTTGTTTATGTCACTGCAATCGAATTTTATATTTTCACTTTTTGCGTTTTTACGACGTACAAAGTCTTTGCAATCACTTTGTGATGATTATAGAACACCCGAATTCACTCATACAGTTCACTCAATATATATTTGGGCACTTATTATTATTTTATTTACAAGATTTAGGAGAACAGCAATCGCGTAGTTTGACATCCGTGACGCTTGATGAGGCTTGTGTCTTGGAAGGGTTGAACTGGACAAGATTTTGTCCACCCCAATCGGATACTCTAGTAAGAGTAGCCTCGATTTTAGACACAAGCTGTTCACGATTTTCCTCCACTGTGTCCCGAGAGATACCGGAGTGGCCCGTGTAACAAGTGTCCCCCGTACTATCGTCCGCATAACAATGAATGCCGTCAATAGACAACATGTCATTGATATGCAGCAGAAACAGAGTAGGGGACAACACTGAGCCTTGCGGTACTCCAGCGTTTATGGCCATGCAGTCTAAACAGCTGCCGTCAACGACGGCCCTGATGCTTCTACCGGCCAAGAAACTGGACACCCATCCGCATAATCTCTCGGGTAGTCCATATGAGGGCAATTTCGTAAGAAGACCACGGTGCCAGACCCGGTCAAAGGCTTTAGAGATGTCGAGACTCACTGCTAGAGCCTCACCCTTACTCTCGATAGCCGCTGCCCATCGGTGTGTTAGGTACACAAGAAGATTGCCCGTCGAGCGACCGTGACGGAAACCGTACCGCCGGTCACTGAGCAGTTCGTGTTCCTCAAGGTACCCCAGGAGCTGTGTATTAATTACACGCTCCATCACCTTGGATAAAAGGGAGGTGACGGATATAGGCCTGTAATTGGCCGGGTCGGTCCTGTCACCATTCTTGGGTACAGGATGTACATACGCGATCTTCCACGACGCCGGGACTATGTAATTACTATAATATTAACCAAATATGCTTTATGGAAGTATTATTGCTAATTTATTAAAATTTTGTGTGACAGAAATACATTTGTGAAAAGAAGAAGAAATTTCTAAGATGGCTGGCCAGAAAAAATGAAAGACCACGCTTCAGGTAGTATCCACTGGTCATTAAAATAACACCACATGTTACCATCTACGCTCAATCCTTACGACAAAGATTGTCAGCAGCCCTAAGCGACTGGTCATGGAAGGCATGAACTTTATTCTACATTAGTGTCTACTGCATTCTGTCAGGAAACAGACTTACTAAGTCTTTGTAAAATACGGGAATGGCCTCTACGTAGACTACATTCGACAGGACTGAAAAGAGCCATTACAATGAACATGAACGCTCAGCTGATGAAATTTATATTGTTATTACGTTACCAGGTCTTGGTTGGACCATCTGTATTAGTAGGACAAAGCCTATAGTAGTTCGGTTTGTCCAAACGTCGTAGGCTGGGACTACCTGAAGAAGGAACTAAGCGATTGACGTACCTACGATGTCAATTGCTTAGAAGAGAAGTTGTGTCAAGTAGTAGTTTAGCCATTGAATTAAGATGTGTATTTAATAAATAAAACTTAGCTCATATTATTATGCATTATGAATTTGTTAATCAGAAATCGATGTAACTAGGTATTATTATAAATGCGAATGTTTGTGAGTGTGGATGTTTGTGAGTGTGGATGTTTGTTACTCTTTCACGCTGTAACAGCTGAGCGGATCTGGCTGAAATTTCGTGCCTACAGAGATATAGTCTAGGAACAAAATGGGCATCAGGTAGTAGGAAATAAATATATTTTCTTTTTTATACCAAATAGGAGGTCTGAAATAGGATAGGTATCTCATATCATTAAATAAAAAACCGGCTAAGTGCTAGTCGGAGTGTTGCATGGAAGCCCCCTTTTTTTTATTTAACGTGAGGGAAAATCCTTCATGAATGCTATGCCGCACTCCTACCGACTAATAAACCTCACGTAACGCCTAACAGCCTACGGTTTCGTGCCTACAGAGATATTGTCTAGGAACAAAATGGGCATCAGGTAGTAGGAAATAAATATATTTTCTTTTTTATACCAAATAGGAGGTCTGAAATAGGATAGGTATCTCATATCATTAAATAAAAAACCGGCTAAGTGCGAGTCGGAGTGTTGCATGGAAGCCCCCTTTTTTTTATTTAACGTGAGGGAAAATCCTTCATAAATGCTATGCCGCACTCCTACCGACTAATAAACCTCACGTAACGCCTAACAGCCTACGGTTGGGAGCCCCGGGTAAGCCTTCGGAAGGATGTCCCAGGACAAAAAAAAATACAGGGAAATAACAACCATTCGGTTGGTTCCGATGCCTTCACTTTGGCACCATTTTTCTCGGTCTGGTGCATCTGAAATATCGATATCAATGGCTTTCGAAATTAATACACTTCGTATTATTTTCCTATTATTGTTGTTCTTACGATACATAGATTGTCAATGAAAATAAAATACAACCTGTTATCGTACCGGTCTACCAAAAATAAATAATCAAAAGCGGTCAAGTTATTTCGGAAGAGTTCAACTTCAAACACGAGATTAGAACCTGCAAGTTGGTAGTTGTTGTGTCGCAGTACTTTTTTATGCAAAACAGTCATTAAAACATCGGACATTAAAAATCTATTTTTGAATGATGACGACATTCCACAATTATTGTAAATCACATTTGTAGTAAATTGAATTGAATTGAGTAGTGAAACTATGTAGTAATATTATATATCAGTGGGGCTGAAAAGGCAACATAGTGCGTTTCATTCATAATCTGATTCAATTCATATCCCAACGTTTGATATTTCTACTCGGCAAAAATACGGGGATACATCGAAATGAAACAAACAAACGCAGTGAAGTGAAACATTTCTTGATCGGATTATAAAACATACAATGTTGCCTTTTAGACCCGCTGTGCTAAAACTTTTATGAATGATAATACATATTTGCAGATGACCAATGGCTAGCTGCATTCGTGAGGGGTTGTAAACACAACTTAGAGCGTACGAAGGTGAAACTGGACCTGTATTATTCTTTAAGAAGTATTTATCCAGAATTGTTTTCATTTCGTCCCGGTAACCCGAAATTTCAAGAGTTGCTCCAAACTGGGTATGGAGTTTTAATAGCCAACTAGCCCAAATTAAGCTTAAACTAGCTTAATTTGGGCTAGGTGACGTTGTGTGAGATTGTCCACAAATATTTATTTAACTAGCTGATGCCCGCAGCTTCGCCTGCGTTAAAATTCTCACTTCCCGTGGGAGCCTATTCCCGGGATAAAAGTAGCCTATGTGTTATTCCAGACTATAATGTATATCTGTACTAAATTACAGCTCGATCCGTTAAGCCGTTTGAGCGTGAAAGAGTAACAAACATCCACACTCACAAACTTTCGCATTTATAATATCTATTAGTAAGATTTAAACTACATTTATAGTGAGGAATAATTTGTTTGACTATTGATAAAATATTTAAAGCAATAAGTATGCTAATTTTGCATAATATTTTTACTATAAAGTGAAAAAACACAACTTGGCTCAGACGCAGACGGGACGGGAAAAGTTGTCTTTTGTAACTTTATAATAATAAAAATACTGTAACTATTTTCAAAACTCGTTCTCCACTAGAAAGTCAAATTATTCTGAAGTAACTAAGAAACTATAAAAATAATGTATTATCATTCTTTCACTCAAGGGTGCGGAGGAGTACCTAATATTTATTATTATTATTATTATTTATATCGAAAAATATGGCATATTTTTCTACATTATTGTTATGGATGGTTTAGATGTTTGTTACAGCCTACAAGAAACGTACCTACAACATGATCATAATTTTTGTTTCAGAAGCTCTTTAATAATACCGAAGCTCTCAAAGCCAGTAGACCCCAGAGTAGTTATTGTTAAATTAAGCCTATATGATCCTAATAAGTTTGGACTCTGCGATTTCATCTCATTCCAACACATTATTCAACAGGTGGGTTTAAAAAGTTTTAACCTATAGACGTCATGCTAATAAATGATGACTTTATTATTCAGTTTCTGTTTGTGACAAATTCTGTAAAAAAAACAGACGAACGGCTAAGTCGCATGAATAGGGTCTCGTTTTCACTCTTTGGGTACGGAACCCTAAGAAGTGTATTAATCAGATTAATATTATTTATAATATTTGTCAATGTTTTCATTATTAAATTACTTTAACACTATCAGGGTCCTTGTTGTTTACTTATAGCTTTGTTGTTTAATCACAATAATCACTTTCAACATTTGAGGAGGTTATTTTCAAACCGCATCATTTACAACTTTTGATATTTTTAATTTTATCGCATCATCCGATTCTTAATACTAAATTCTATGGTCTAAAACAAAGTACTTTTTTCGAATCGAAACAATTCCTGAATAAAATCAGCATTAAAAAGGCGGAATCGAAGCAATTTGTATCATTTCCAATCAGTCATGATACGTGCAGACAAGGCGATACTCATTTGGTTACAAACCGTATCATTTCCAATAAGTTATTATTTCTGAATATCTATTTCTAAACAAACTATAACATTTCCATTGAAAATAAACTCGGATGATGAAATGAATCTTAATTCTATCATCGAGTCGACCATCGCAAACCGCCATTAATTTTATCTGGCGACACTGACGAGTAAACCTAAGTCCCTAACAGATTCCCAGAACTCCGCGAGCACTTGGGGATCAGCCAAGCTGACGGGAGCATAGGCTGCGACCAAAAAAACTCTCGTGATCCCCAGTTTTATACGTACCCACAAGAGTCTTAGGCCTACTAATCTATAATCTTTCACTCCAGAGGCCAAACGGGAGGAGAGCAAGACACCCACACCCTTACTGGCATGCTTCTCTTGGCCCACTCCGGAATTCAAAGCCATTATTCCGCCAAGAAGGTCAGCGATGCCGCTCCCCTTCCGCTTAGTCTCTGTGACACATACTACATCCAGGCATCGCTTATTCATTACATCTATCAATTCATTCATCTTATCTTCCATACCATCACTCACATTTCACGTGCCTATCCAGCATTCGGCTAGACTTGGAAGGGTAACGACCCCCATCGCCGCATGCGCATGCATTCGTACCGACCGCGACCGAACAAAATTTCATATTATGTCATTTCCATCTAATCAGTTTCTAATTGAAGCTTTTCCAAAAACATTTGTTTCAAACTGTATCATTTTCAACGGTGTCAAACAAAATGAATCATTTCCATTTTTGTTTTTTTAATAACTCCAAAGGTTTTGCAAAAATATTCTAAATATTGGACATACCAACAGCTGGTAAGTCATATGACCAAATGAAAAAATAAATCAGCAGAAATAATATAAAGCCAGGCTATCAGTTGTTTTTCTCGAATATCTCAAAATAATGAAAAGTGGAAATGATACAGTTTGAAAATAACCTCCTCATTTGTCTTCGTTTATTTTTTTTGGTTTACTATTTTTAAAAGCACTAATTTACTTTTACTATTTGCTGACAAGTGTTCAGGAGTACTAAGATCACTTAAGCCTTTAATATAATTGGACTTAAAAAGACTAATAAATGAAGACTTTAATATACAGTTTCTGTTTGTGACAAATTCTGTATAACTTATGTCATTTTTAGTCTTTTACTGTACAAATTCTGTACAACTAGATCTCTGTCGTGATAAATACCCATATGTAGTGCAACTCCTTTTCATATAATATGACTCAACAAAGAAGGTCAGCCTGTTTTATGGAAATTAATTCTGATATTCATGAACGGCGCCCAAAGTGGTGGCGCTACGTGTTCAACCGCTTCCTTTTTCCTGGGTTTGGATTGGTCAAGTCCCTGGAATTTCCTTTGGAGGACACACCAGTTTCCCTGACTACATACAGCTGGGAAAAAAGACAGTGTGGGTTCAGTAGGTTCAAGTCCGATAGGACCACCTCAATGTTACCCCTGGTGGGGTGAAACCAAAGACTTCTATATAAACTGAGGTAGACATGCCCTACGCACCGATTTTTGAAACCTATAAACTGCGCTAATTAGCAGCGTTGTTCGCACTGTTGTGAGTCAAAACTTCGAGAGTAGGTACTCGACTTGCAATTGGAGTCCATACGCCTTCTCTTTTACTCTTGTTCTATCCGTATATTACTATTGTGTGTGGTGACAATTACGTAAATAGTATTTATAAGTGAGTGTAGTCTTAGCAATGTGTGTGTTTGAGGATTGCTTTTGAAATCACGCTCGTTAGAGTACGGCGCGTCTACCTCAGTTTATAAAGAAGTCTTTGGGTGAAACCAGCAAAAAAAGCTCCCATAGAATTTGTTCGTGATCGAGCTGCAAGACCTTTTTATAACACTAGGCGTAGTAGACTATGCAAAGCGTAGTAAAGTGGTAAAATTGTTCTGAGCTATATAATGTTATGTTACAGATCATGTACTTAGAAGATGATGCCTTCATGGTGAACGGATCTGTTGGAGTTTTGGACTTGAAAGGTTTAAGCAAGGCTCACATATTCCAAATGACGCCAATGATTCTAAAAAAATTAATCGATGCCGGACAGGTAACTGCTACCTATCTTTATTAAAACACACTAAACATTATACCTACCTGACTACGGATTCGGAGGTCGTGGGTTTGATTCCCACCCAGGACAAATCTCTTTGTGTGATGAGCACATTGATTTGTTCTGTAGGTATCTGGGTGTAATTTATCTATATGTATTATGTACTAGCTGATGCCCGCAGCTTCGCCCGCGAAAAATTTGTTCCCGTGGGAACTAGTTCCCGGAATAAAAAGTAGCCTATGTGTTATTCCAGACTATAATGTATCTCTGTACCAAATTTCAGACTGATCCGTTCAGCGGTTTGAGTGTGAAAGAGTAACAAACATCCACACTCACAAACATTCGCATTTATAATATTAGTAAGATGTATTTAGAAATATATAAGTATGTCTATCAGTTATCTAGATCCCATAGCACAAGCTTATAGCTTAGTTTGGGCTAGAAGCTAGATGATGTTGTGTGAGAATGTCCGACAATATTTATTTATTTTATTTATTATTTATTCTAATGACATTTCATTAGTATACAGAACTTTTACTTCTTTATCTTTACCTACTAAATACTAATCAAACTTTCTCCTATTTTAGGATGCCTCCCCACTTAGAGTAAAAAGTATACATGTGATCAATTGCTTACCAATGTTTGAATCAGTTTTCAATATGGCGCAAAAACTATTCAGTGAAAAACTGAGAAACAGGGTGAGTAAAAATGTTTATGAAATAAATCGTAGACAGGTACAATATTTAGTGTATGGTGTTACGTGTATGGTAACCAACCTTTGTATATTCTTTTAGGTATATGTACACAGTGGGGACATAAGCTCGTTACACAAGCACATTTCTAAAGATATTTTGCCTACAGAGTATGGTGGAAATGGAGGCACTGTGCAGGAAATAATCGGTATGTATAATGATCTTTTATTTTTTTTATGGTGGTTATCTAGTGATTAGTGGTAGACGCATCAATGTAGTACATGCTATACAAGACCGGCCAAGTGCGAGTTGGACATGTGCTCGGAGCTTTTCGTACTGAAAAACGACAATAAAATCGCGTTTGTTGTATGAGAGCTCTACTTATTTTATTATTCAAGTTTTAAGTACTTACATTGTTGTTGTAGCGGCAACAAAATCTTCTGTTGCCGCTACAACAATAATCATCACCTGTAAAAAAATCATCTCTCCAAGTATCACGATTCTTGAGATACAGACTGAAGACAGACAGGCACACCGACAGCGTAGTCTCATTTAGAGGGTCCCGTTTTTATCCTTTGCGAATTTGCGAATGAGCTTTTAAAAACAAATGTATACGCGAGCGACGACTTGTTGGTCACCTCAACTGCTCCCACTGTCCCAAACTCGCTGCAAATGGTATATTACGAGCCGTAGCACTTCTCGGTGCCCACAGTGAGTATGCTCTTTGTTTGGGACGTAGCATCATCGTATATAAATTAAAAAAATACCGTAAGGTACGTAAAGTGTTTAGAAAAAGTCATCAGCTATTAATAATTATGATGTTTGTTGTCAGATTACTGGCAGAAGAAATTGGGAGAGTATGGACCATGGCTCGAGGAGGATATGAAGTATGGAACTGACGAGTCCCTACGTGTCACTGAAGAGAATTGTATTGCAGACGGAATATTTATGTCTAGTGGTTCTTTTAGGAAATTAGAATTGGACTAGAAATTATTTTCAGTTGTATTATTGATCTCTCCTTTAACCTTATAAAGTCTTAGTGACGCATAGCACTTCCACTCGCACCTATTTGATGACTTCTATTCTTCTATAATCTTTGGTTATTCGAACAATAACTTGTCTTATCTTAGTATTACAGTTAGCGGGATATTTACCATGTATTGTTGAGAGTTTCCAATATTTCGGCGCTATTACAAGCACCACGAAGGAGGGTAGATCGATATGTGCTGAGACTTTCGCTTTTAACCGCCAGTACTTCAGTTCCTCCGTGATCATCATGGTGCTTGTAACAGCGCCGAAATATCGGAAACTCTCAACAATACATGGTAAATATCCCGCTAACTTTAATACCAATGTCAGTGACCATGAAAGTTAAAATAATAACTTATCTATGTGAATTTTAGGTATTCATATTACAACTACTTAGGTACTACCCGTTCGCTCTAACTTTGCCGCTGGCGTAGAGGCGTATACCTGAATTGTTAACTAGACGAAGTAAATTGATAGTAGCTAATGTCACTTCGTCATAGAAAATACGCAACATTGTATGAAGAAGTGACATTAGTTGCTGTCAATTTACTTCGTCTAATTAAAAATTCGACTTTAGTATGGAGCCGAGCGGCAAAGTTAGAGCGAACGAGCAGTAGGTGCTATTTTTTTTTAAAGTTACGCATATGAGTTTACGTGGGAGTAGCACCGCTAACGGAATGATATTCTTATTTCGAGGCATGGGACCATAACGATTCCTTGAAATAACTGTCGCTTCTGTTTCAAGAAATGGAAATCTATCTCTTTTTAAATATTAATAAGCATACCTACGGCTTATCTAATAAAAAGTTGTCATCGTAGCTTATGGGTACAGGAGTTTGCAACACCAGGGGTGGGTACCTACACTGGCGCTGCTGATCATATCATTCTGTCCCACCGTGTTAGTGATTGTGCAGGAGCCTATCTAGTTAGTTTGATTGTGCCACGAATGTGGTGATTGCTATGGTGTCAGGCGACGGCGCAGCGGCGCTGTAGTTATCGTTGTACAGTCAACTACAATGAAATTAGTGACCGACCGAAGTTTCGGTTTCGGTTTCGGCCAGTTTCGGCCAAAAAATCGAGTTTCGGCCGCAGTTTCGGTTTCGGCATGGTTTGGCAGGATTCTGCAGCTGGCAACATTAGCGAACTGTCAAAATTTTTATAGCTCTGAGTAATTTTAATTAAAATTATTAAAAATACGCTAATTTAAATGTTAAAATTTATTGAAATTAAAATATTAATGTTATAAAAGTGTAAAAATACAAAAATCCAAAGTTTTGATTATAATTTTTCGAAAAACAAAGTAATGAGTCATCCAACCGTTTTAGTGAAGTGATTTTGACGTATTATTCAAAATTTATTGCCTATTTCCTCGGTGTGGAATTAATTTATGTGTTAAAGTGTAAAATCAACTTTATCTAACGATAATATACTTGTGTTAGTACTTAAAAATAAAATTATTGCCGGAAACATAACCTGTAGAGTACGTAACATAAAAACCTGCAACAATTATTGATAATTGACTTTTAACACATTAAAAGTTATTTAACCAGTAAGTATTTAGTTAGTTCAGCTGGTTACAGACAATTTCACTTCAAATAATTAAATAAATAACAAGTATAGATTCACAAAAGGAGTGTCAAAAGTTATTCAGTGGATAGGTGTGCCGGTGAGTTTGTTTACTTGTTGTTCACTTGTATATATGTCATAATATATTCAATGCTGATATTAAACAGGTAGATCAATCGAATCCCACCTTCGCTTTGAAAGTAATTGGTACAATAGGTGTGTGCACCTGTTGTTCACTTGTAATATACCTAATAGTATATTCTATGTTGAAAACTGACAGATATCACACTCATACGAGTACTATCTTGCATTAATATATTGAAATCCTACTTCTATCCATCCATAGCTTCGCAGGCTGCTCCTTGCTTTTAATATAAAGTAGCTGTCTTATATAAAATTACAAAATGATGACTCGAAGAGGTCTGGCCCGTCAGGAACAGACTAAACTCCAACTGGCTTTAGAAGAACTGAAATCTGCCAAGGAGCAGGTTGTCCAGCTCAGTAATGAACGTGAGGACAATGAAACAGAGCTTATCTCTGTTGTAAAACACAACGGCAACCTAAAACAACAGTTGTCCTTGCTAAGTGTGCGGTTAGATGAAGTGACTAGGGAACGGGATGAACTGCTAAGAATAGTTAATAATTTTGATAAGTGCAGTGCAGAGTATGAACGCGCCTTGAACCGCATAGCTGATCTGGAACATGAGCTTAGGGACTCCCACCAAAAAATAACCCAGCTAGAAGAGATCTCTTTGCAAGTCAGTACCCAACAAAACCAAACCTTGTTTGACGAACTAATAGATAGGTCCCCACAGTTAGTTACCGCTGCAAAACCCAAACAGACAGACATTATAGACCTTACAAATGATACTCCCAATCACACTGCAGTATCGGCTAAAATAGGTTTAGGTCATTGTAGTAACAAAAAGTTAAAACATTATATAAAAATAAATAAGTTGATAAGAAAAAATCAAAGTTTGCTTAATAATAATAAAAATTTCACCAAAAATATTAAAAATTGCAGAAACAGATTAGATATATTACATGAACTAAATTTATGCACTAAAAAGTTAGAAAGTAGTCAGAAACAGCATGCTGCAGATACACAGGAATTTAGTTATAAATTACAACAGCTTCAAGATTCCTTGGAGTCTGTTAAGACAATGTATGATAAATCTCAGCTGATTATAAAAGAATATTCTTTGGCTATGGATAAACTTTTAAACTCAACATCTCATTATGCTGACCGTTTTAGCTCTTTAGCAGATAAAACAGAATGTAACTGCAGCCAACCCGAACCAGGGCCGAGCCCGAGCCGGCCACTTACCCTGTCTGGTCACCAGATGCATAGGATACAAAAACAGGTCAATCTAGGTCTTATAAAAGATAACAGCGAAAATAGTCGATGGATCATGTTCAGTGATGAAATTGGAAGAGACATGGGGTCAAAATTAAATTTTTGTACACAGGGGCAGTCCTTTATAAATCACTGCATGCCTTCTTCATCCTATACACAAATAATGAAGTCCATATGTAGTTATAAATTTCAACAGAAAGACAATCTGGTCATTTTCATAGGAAACAGGATAGGTATAACCAAACAAAAACTTATTAAATATTATAATAAATTAAACTCCTTAGATTTAAATAATATTATTATTTACACACTGCCTTACTGTAAGCTTATGCCAGCTGCAGAAAATAGGATTAGATACCATTTAAATTTGTCATTGGACACAATAACATGTCATAATATAAAGTTTCATATAATTGACACTAACACTATTGTTAGAAAAAATTATTATTTTTATTTGACTAAAGGAAAGCATAAGCTTCTGGATTATTTTAAAAGACAGGTAGCAATGTCGCTACATTATTTTATAGATATGTTAGCCAAAAATCTGGCTATACCTGCTCCTTTTGAGCAAAAAATTGACATTGATATTAGAACCCTGGATAGCTGTTTATATCCAAGTAATTTAAATTAGTATATAAGACAAAAGAGCAACGTTCTTGCACTAAACTTGACACAATGTATAAATCAAGGAATGTTAAATCTAGCCATTTAGTTCTACAACAGCCACATCAAAATTTTATATCTGATTGCTCTCAGGCCGTTGAATCTATTAATCTTAAATATAATACTTTAAACCTGGTGCACCAAAATGTTGAAGGCCTGATTGGTGGAAAAGAATTGGAATTGGAATTGTACATGGACTTGAATGGCATTGATATTTTTTGTGTAACAGAACATTGGTTAAGGCCTTATCAAGTCATGTTCAATTTCAAAAATCACCGGGTTGCTAGCTCGTTCTGTAGAATAAAATATAAACGGGGAGGCTCTTTAATTATTATTAATAAGTCAATAAAGTGTAAAGAACGTAAAGACATAGTAGACCTCTCTGTTGAACGAGTTATTGAGATAGCCAGTATAGAGTTTGAGCGGTTCATTGTACTAAGCGTATACAGTCCCCCGGATGCTCCATATGCACAGTTCGAAGAGAAACTTGAAGAAGCATTGTTTAAATGCCAAAGTACAAAAAAAACCGTCCTATTTTGTGGGGACTTCAATGTAGACATTTTAGAAACTGCACGGGAACCTTTACAGAGAGAGAAAATGTTAAATTTGTTCAAGTCATTTGGTTTGTATAATATATTTTTGGAACCTACTCGTATAACTGCAACTAGTGCTACTTGTATTGATAATATTTTTACTAATATAAATCCCATTAAAAAATGTATAGTGGACCCTGTAAAATCAGATCATCGTGGCCAGTCTGTTTCTTATCTGAGAAATAGTAGGGAAACTAAGAAGATTATTAGTTTTGTCCCAGTTAACACACATCGCTTGGAAACCTTTAGAAGAAACTTAGTCAAGAAAATAACAGAATTGCCTGATTACATTAGCGTAGAAGAATCCTACTCTGATTTATTTAATTTGATACATACTGTGTTTGGGAAAATCTTTACCCCGAAAACATTATCAATCGGAGGCAGTTCTGCTTTCAGTGACTGGGCTACACCCGGAATTTATAAAAGTCGCCATAAACTATATGAACTGTATTCTGAAAAATCATATAATTTCAACCCAGAGTTTCAGGAATATGTTAAGAAATACTCAAAGATATTTAAGCAAGCCTGTACCTTAGCCAAGTCTAATTTCATTAGAAATAAAATTTATGATTCTGCGAATGTAATTAAAACTACTTGGAACATTATCAATGCGGAATGTGGTAGGTGTACAACGAATGAAAGAAAGTTTCATTTAAATATAAACAATCGCCACGTATCGGGAGATTTGGAAGTGGTGACCGAGTTTGAAAAATTTTTCAGTAATGTTCCAATAGAGATAACTGACACTCTCCAGTCGTCTTCCACCTCCGCCGAGCTATTATTAGCAGAATCTGTAGCTGCCTGTGAAGGCGCGTTCGAATTCACCGTTGTCAACTGCAACGACATCATAAAAGCTTTTAGATCTATTAATGTTAAAAAAACCGCTGACCTTTGGGGGTTATCAGTAAAATCCATATCAAGTATTATTGATGTCATTGCCCCCCACTTGGCAACTGTGTTTAACGATTGCGTCTCTAGTGGTGTATTTCCTGATTTGATGAAACACAGTAAAGTTATACCACTATTCAAGGCTGGCACCGCTTCAGATCCGGGTAATTTCAGACCTATCTCGGTGTTGCCGACCTTGAGCAAGGTATTTGAAAAATTGATACTAGAGCAGATGCTGATCTATTTTAACAGTCACAAATTATTTCATGAGAAACAATTTGGCTTCACTAAAGGACGTTCGACTACCGATGCTGGTGTAGAGTTATTGAAATGTATTTATGACGCCTGGGAGGATAAACAAGATGCAATTGGTGTGTTTTGTGATCTGTCTAAGGCATTTGATTGCGTCCAACATAAAACATTAATCAGGAAATTACACCATTATGGCATAAGAAGCAAGGCTCTCGACCTTCTGACTTCATATTTGAACAATAGAATTCAGCGGGTCGATGTTAATGGTACACGCTCAGAGGGATCTTTAGTTACTATGGGCGTCCCGCAGGGTTCAATACTCGGACCATTTTTATTCCTTATATATTTTAATGACCTACCCTTTTACGTGGGGGACAACAACAGGATTGTTTTGTTTGCAGATGACACTTCTTTGATTTTCAAAGTTAAAAGACAAATAGATAACTATGACGATGTCAACAACGCAATCTTGAAAGTGGTTCATTGGTTTAACACTAACAATCTTAAACTAAATGATAATAAAACTAAATGTATTAAATTTACCTTGCCTAATGTTGCACAGTCAGAAACCAATGTTCAACTTAATGGTCGAGAGTTGGAACTTGTGGAACAAACCACATTCCTAGGGTTAACGGTTGATGCTGGTTTACAATGGGGTCCACATATTGTAAAACTAGCTAGTAGATTAAGTTCAGCAGCATTTGCTGTACAAAAAATAAGGCACTTGACTGATGTAGATACGGCTAGAATAGTTTATTTCAGTTACTTTCACAGTATAATGTCTTATGGTATTCTACTGTGGGGCAATGCTGCAGATATAAATAAAATTTTTATTTTACAAAAGCGGGCCATAAGAGCTATATATAGACTAGGTCCAAGGGTCTCTCTGCGCGAAAAATTCAAAGAGGTTAATATTCTTACTGTAGCATCACAATATATTTTTGAAAACCTTATGTATGTACAAAGAAATCTACATAGTTTCGCTAAGTTAAGTGATAGACACAATGTCAACACTAGAAATAAAAATAACCTTGCTGTTTTTCATAGCAGATTGCACAAAACCAGCAATTCTTTCATGGGTAACTGTATACGCTTTTACAACAGGCTTCCAGACGAAATTAAAAGTATGTCCCTTAATAAGTTTAAAAGATCTGTTAAAAGTAAATCCCACCAAAAACATCCCTGTTGAAAGGGTGCCAAGTTCCTAACGGCTAATTGTTCGCCTAAAAAAGGATTGAAAATTGAAATCCAATCCAATGCCAAGTTTAGATGCACTTTAAAATCGATCATAATCGTCTTCATCAACAGCCATTCCCAAGACTCGCCACCACACCCAGTCCTCCGCCTTCCGAATCCAGCCAATATCCACCACCGTTTTCACGTAAACGGTCCATCTGGTCAAAATTTACTTTACCATACACCCAACTTAAAATATGATATAGCTGTGAAAATGCGTATGTACCTACTTGGTTAAAAACATCTAAAATTATGATACTTCTAAATTTTAACTTGGCAGGTTTTCGTGCAGTACGTAACACTTGATTAATTGTATAATTAAATTTTTCATTTACTATAATTAAATTAACCTGCCAAGTTAAAATTTAGAAGTATCATAATTTTAGATATTTTTAACCAAGTAAGTACCTACGTATTTTCACAACTATATCATATTTTAAGTTGGGTGTATGGTAAAGTAAATTTTGACCAGATGGACCGTTTACGTGAAAACGGTGGTGGATATTGGCTGGATTCGGAAGGCGGAGGACTGGGTGTGGTGGCGAGTCTTGGGAATGGCTGTTGATGAAGATGATTATGATCGATTTTAAAGTGCATCTAAACTTGGCATTGGATTGGATTTCAATTTTCAATCCTTTTTTAGGCGAACAATTAGCCGTTAGGAACTTGGCACCCTTTCAACAGGGATGTTTTTGGTGGGATTTCAATACTTTTTTTCAAGAAACCGTACTTACCTATTTTTATTTACACAACAACACCCCCGACAATATTTTATACCCCCTCCTCCTCCCCCCCCCCCCTCATCGTATTCTCTTTGTATCACTGATTCATAAATATTTTTATAATTCGATTTTTGATTAAGTCAACTCAAGCGTTATTATAATATGAAGTCCACGTTTAAAGCTTACACACTTCTTAATATTATGCTTGCAAAATTTTCAGTTTGATCAATCCAATAGGTTTTGTGTTAATCCCTAATTTACATAGTTTATTAGCCTTCTGCTTACCCTAAGCTTATTTAGTGTGATAAATCTAATATATAAAATTCTCGTGTCACAGTTTTCGTTGCCATACTCCTCCGAAACGGCTTGACCGATTCTCATGAAATTTTGTGAGCATAATGAGTAGGTCTGAGAATCGGCCAACATCTATTTTTCATACCCCTGTGACCGGGAATAACATTCCACGCGGGCAGAGCCGCGGGCATCAGCTAGTATAATATATATGTATATTAATGTCATTACATTATTATGTAGCTTATGTTTAGAATAAAAGGATGACTCACGCTACACCGTGCTGGGTCTGAGCCGAGTGTCGGCCGCAGCAAGGTCAACTAATATTATTTAAATTTTGCATGAACACACTCACGTTAAACCGAGCGGCAACCGAGTGACGGCTGAACTACGGAAAACACTCGGAAACAACTCGGTCCCGCCTCGGCTCGGCCACGGCCCGTTGCATTATGAATACAGTGCCACCAAGCTTCACCCGAGCAGTCGTGAACGCAACTGGCTCGGTGACCGTGCTATGGCCGACACTCGGCTCGGACCCGGCGCGGTTTAGCGTGAGTCATCCTTTAGAATGCTTGCTGATCTCTAAACTACTGGATGGATTTGATTCAATTTTTTCCCAAATATGAATAAAAATATTCAATGTGCAATTTTGACTTTTCTATAATTTGTATGTATAGAGTATTTGATTGACATTAATGAAAACATTGACAGCATCTTTTTAATTTCAGATTGAGTTTTTAAACATGACATGTGTGAAAATAAAAAGTAAATTAAATCAAAAGAGTCCTCTCATCACTAAGAAGTATTGTTAACAACTTCGAATCAAATCCCCCGAAAAAAATAATTCTTACCCCCTTTTAGCCATGTTCTGGAATGAATTTCAATAAAATACGAAACACGTCTTCCATCAATTCTGTTTAAGATGATTTATGCAAAATTTGAAGAAGATTCGACCAAGGAATCCTGTGGTCCCATACAAACTTTGTCACGGTTTTCCAACTCACGCTTGACAGATTTCTTAAATTTCTTAATTTTTCGTTTATCTACATATAACACCCGATCTGTGTGCCAAATTTCATAACACTAGGACAATTGGAAGTGGCCTAGAGGTTTTGATGACCGGTCAGTGAGTGAGTGAGTCAGTCAGTGCCAAAATTAGCTATATTCACAGGGTCATATTTCAGGATCTACTAAAGCTACATCTATGAAATTTGGTGCACTGCCTAAGTACTAGCATATGATGACGTAGTTACAGTTTTATTTCTGTACTTGCAATAGACACTGAGCTACAGGGGGGTCAAAAGTGGGTCGAAACGGTTCGTGTAAATAGTGTACTGCATGCGTGCGGCCTGTTGCTGGAACTTGGCCTGCGCACTGCCGTGCGCTTAGATTGAACTGCAGGGGCTACTATACAATCAATGATTATTTGTTGGATAAGGAAGCCTGGAAATGACCTGCTCTGCTGGATTCTCAAAAAAATTGTTAAAATGCCTAGTTTTTAGATTCTTTAAAATTGTAAATAGAGCAAAAAAAAGAACAACCCGCTGAGTTTCTTGCCAGTTCTTCTCAGGTGGGTCGCGTTGTGAACTGGTGGTAGAGTTTTTGTTTTGTATTCTGGACGTTTTGCAAGCGCATCTGTATAATGCCTATGTGAAATAAATATATTTTTGATTTTGATTTTGATTTTGGCCAAAATGAGCCGAAACTTTCGGCCGGGCCGAAACTCACTTGTTCATGAATTTTGAGTGTCTGGCTCTGCTTGTGACGTGGTTGGGGTCAGCCTAACCAGTTAATATGTTACTAACCGAAGATTTACAAAGGATTTCCAATCGATGAGACCGTTTCCTCAGCATTCCATGGATTCACCGTGAGGGCGCCGGGTTCATAGCGTGGTACAGAGGGAAACACTGTGAGGGTGTCTAGGACTTACGACCCATTTGAGTAGGTTTAGGGTGGCCACTTTAAGACGCGTTAGCGCTCACCTTCCACTTATTTATACATTTTTTACGGAATCCTAAAAAGGTGATCTAGGACATTACATAACCCTACCCCTTTGTTGTCGGTTCCGTTGACTTCGTTGGTCGTCTGTCTATCCGTCAGCAGGCTGTAACTCATGCACCGTGATAGTTAGACAGTAAAATTTTTTACCGATGAAGTATTTCTGTTGCCGCTATAGCAACAAATAATAAAAATAGACAAATAAAATTAATAATATTAAAGGGGGCCTCCCATACAACAAATATGATTTTCTGCCGCTTTTCTTGTACGGAACTCTACATGCGCTAGTCCGGCTCACTGGTGTCCAGTTTTAGTTACTTATATACTTCTAGAATGTAACCAAAACCAGCCAAGAGCTAGAAGCAGAGCATCGTGTGGTTTTAGTCGGTAGGAGTGCGCAATAGCATCAATGAGCAATTCCACACGTAAAAGAAAGAAACTCATATTTAGGTGGAGATATTTCTAAAATGAACACTTGAGAAGATTTATACCGGTGATTGATGGCACTTGGTGGAACTTGCTGCACCTATTGAAAAAAATAACCGGCCAAGTGCGAGTCGAACTCTCGCAGGGAGAGGTTAAAGCGGGACCCGATTAGCGAGACTTAAGGCCTAGCCGTCCGTCTGTCTATTAGTCACGACGTCGTATCGCTGGAACCGTGCCAGATAGAGGCCTAGAATTTTCACTGTGCAGTAGTCCTACCGACTAAAAACCACGCGTATCGTACCTAACAGCCTACGGTTGGAAGCCTCGATTATGCCCTCGGAATGTTGCATACTGCGGCCGCATCTTTGGGTGGTTAATAAGTTGCTGTCCTGCTTCTGGAAGGGGGCGTGCATGAATCTCTCACGTCACGCTATCGTCTAAGACCTGCTTCTGTAAGGACGGTGAGCAACCGTCCTCAGGCCCCCGGTTATGGAGGCTGATAGTTTGGGGCGCCGCCGCAGATTGTGGAACTCGGGTGGTAGAGTTCTCTCCCGCTCCCTCCCCGCCATATCTATCACGAGCATGACCTGCTCACAGGAAGAGGCCTATGGCCCCGCTTCAGCGCCTCCTTGCGCCATTGAAGCAATGACGCAAGGACCTTTGCTTCCTGGTTATAGAGGGGTCCCGGCTAGAAGACAGGCATGTCTTCTAGCCGGGACCCCTCTATATATATAAGGTGGCAACCTTGACTGAGATCGTGCGGTATCCCCTTATCACCCTGACAGCCGTCGCCTTCTGCGAGCTAAGCAATCTAGCCGCATTGCTGGTCATCAGGATCTAGGCGAATACGGGGGCCCCGTATAGGGCCATGCTCCGCACGATCCCAAGGTACAGTCTCCTGCAGGGAGCGTTAGGCCTCCTGATATTGGGCAATTGGGCAACAACCGTGAGAGTGCGGCTGATGCCCCCTTCGGAACCAAACTTCGGAAATGGTACCCGAAGTTCCACCGGCTATCGAGTACGAGCCCCAGATACGTCATCGAGAGCTCGATGCCGATGCTGACTGACGCCCCCTATATGTAAGCTTGATCCCGCAAGTGGTCTGCGGCTTTAGCACTGCGTCTCGGTGCGTTGCTCCTCGCACTGTAATGAGGGTGTCGTCGTAACACGTTACGCCGACACCTCTGAGCAACGGACCACGCAGCACCCAATCGTAACCGATGTTCCACAGAAGCGGTCCTAAGACCGATCCCTCTGGAACACCTAACGACACATCTCGCCGACTCTGCCCTAGCCAGCTCGGGTAAGTTATGACCCTCTCGGGAAGATAGGGACCGACAATTCGACGGAGGAGTAGTATGGAGGCATTCCATGGTAAATAAGTGCCTCCCAAACGCAGCTCCAGGGCAAGGTGTTAAAAGCGATGGCGAAGTCGAAGAAACACTGCCACCCTGTTCTGTTGCCGCTATAACAAAAAATACCTACTAAAATCAGAAATAAACATCCACACAACAAACGTATAATTTTGGGGGATATTAATAACGTGCGGGAATCCGACTCGCAATTGGCTGTTTTTTTTTTCAATTTGAACACGTGAGTTTCGGTTTCGGTTTCGGCCGAAACTGACCCTGGGGCCGAAAGTTCGATTTCGGTTTCGGTTTCGGCTAGAAAACCAGTTTCGGTCGGACACTAAATGAAATGTACTAGTTTAATCAACAAAATGATGTATCCCTGCGAGTGCCATAATAAACTACAACTAACGTAAGAAAAAGTAAATTTCAGGGGGGTTCCCATACAACAAATGTGATTATTTGCTGTTTGTTACGCGCAAGTCTGCTTCGCACTTGGCCGTTTTTTAAAGTCGATTAAAAAGGTGCTTGATGCGAACCTTTTTTGATAAAATTTATTCTCAAAGAATTATTTGAGAATAAATTTATGAACTTGAGAGAATCTCAAGAAATTAATATGCTATAGTAGGTAAGTACACACAGACACAATAGTTTTCGAGTTTCCTTAATTTTAAAAATTTTGTGTTAATTAGCGATTCGTGGCGGAATGTGTGAATATGCATAATTGTATGTCAAGGTGATCATAGACATTTAGACAGCACCAGTATTTTGTGCTACCAGAATTGAGAGTTCGTCCTATTTTCTTCCAGTAAAGTTGGCCTGGAAGAAAATAGGACGGTGTAATAGGTGGACTAGTTGTACTGCCGATGGTGATCCCCACCATCGCATCGGCAGTACAACTACTTGGCACTTCGATATTGAAGTGAATTTTTGATTTGTATCAAACCAAACTTTTTATTTTTAATTAGTCTTGTCAGTGCGCCATCTCACTGCATGTGATTCCGAACATCGCGAATTCTATTACAACTGCAGCGAATAAGGGTTACTCATAATTATGCGATCTGTGCCATCTCTCCGCGAGGCTGGAATATCCATGGGTCTTTTTTCATCTCCGCTACAGCTCGTCTCAGAGGTGAAACAGGGACCACGCATTTCAACCATCATGGACATGCCTAATGTTGGATATGTAGCCTTGACGTTGTAATACTTATTGTAGGGTTCGGTATTGAGGTATTAAATAATAAACCACTTGTTAGCTAACAGTCACACGCGCACGACATCCGGAGATAGAATAGCGGCTAGCAGAGCTTTGCCGTATCCCTACTCCTACGTCATAGTCATGTGCAATACCATATTTATTCCAATATATGCTACATCTACCTTTTACAAAAGTTAATAAAAACTATTAGAGGTCTTCTCTACCAAGATTGTAACTATTAACGTCATGATTTCTGATTCTACATTTACTGCCAGGTTCGCAATAGGTAGAGCCTGTGAGAAAGAACCTGGCAAGAAAACTCACGGCCACTCTTTTCAAATACTTTGCAATTACACAATAATTTAATTTGCTACATCCTACATCTACCTTTTACAAAAGTTAATAAAACAATTATATATTCGTTTTCTAATACTTCCATTAACTTCCAATAATAAATACTGGTTAACAACTCTTCGTCCTTTTCTTTATTAGGTACTTGGGATATACCTTTCCTCCAATTTTAAATCCAACATCCACAGTAAATCCACGGACGTTTCCTTTTATCCGCGTGTTCATTTCTACATTTCGGTGCCTGGTTTCAAAATATACCTCTGAAAATGCTATACCTATACTAATATTATAAAGATGAAAGACTCGATTGCCCGTTTGTTTGTTTATTTGCATCCAATAGGCTCCCTCACTGTTGGGAAGCCACGCTCTTCCCAGTGAACATAGGCTACACTTTACTCCTGCACTCCCACGGGAACGGGAGCCACGCGGGTGAAGGTCATGCGACGTTCGCTAGTTAAAAATAAATTATACGAGTACGTATATTACATCACGTATATAGCCCCAAAAGCGCCGATATACATACATCCCTGTAGTCAAGCCGCTCCAGACATCTACCCGGTCCAACAACTGACCTGTCGTTTTCAACCGGAACCAGTGTCAAGGCATGGAAACGCTAATTCTAAATGTCACAAGGTGATCACCCATCTCATCACCCGCCACAGCACAAGATGTTCAGCGCAGCAATCGTTGGTAGAACACGTCAGGGAGGCTATGAGCGCTTCACACTCGCACAGTTTTATTGCTCAATCAAAGAAAGTAAATTGTCTCTATTGACACATAAATATGTTCTGAAATAGATTTTCCTGTAATTGAATTAGACACGATAGTTAAGCAAATTGTCTAACCATTTTTTTTTTTTTTTTTTATAATTTACACTGGCAAATTTCCAATGTCCAATTGTTTTCAACTTTATCGTTTGTTGGGCCATAGGTCTATGTAATATATGTAGGCAGTTATACTTACCAAATTTGCAAATATGTACTACAAAAGTTATATTAGAAAGCTGTCGCCCATTATCAGCTGTGACGCTAACCATGGCACGAAGTAAATTGCTTCTATTAGTATGTTATTAGGGTGTATGCAAAGTCTTAACTATAATAAAACGACTAAAGTAGTCACTGATTTGAGAATCAATGATCAATCAAAGATGAATCCAGAGTTGAACTGGTTGGTAACTAAACCAAGTGGAAATCTAAGTTACTCGTTTTTTTTTACATAACATTACCTTCAACCAACTTTCTCCATCCAAAGGTTGCCTGGTAGAAACTACATCTCAGCGATAAGGCCGCCCATTATCTTCTTGCCTTGCACGGTATTTATGTCCCATAATTTTATTTACTTGGCGTACATTAAAGTGTAAAATAAATAAATTACACTCTGCATACCTATCAATTTTGAATGTAAGTTCTCAATCGAGAAAACAATCCCATTTTCATTACTTAGTAGGTACCTATGTTATTATGGAAACATGTCTTGTGTTTGAGAATTATGTTGGTAAGTACTCCGATCGGACAGTACTCAATTTTAAATTTATATAATTACAAACGTAAAGCCCACCAAAAGCACATGTTTCTGACCTCCCGAGATCCTGGTCACAGAATTAGCTCGAAACTATTCGTCAGAAACTTTAATATATATCAAGTGTTCTACTGCTCAGCCCACGCAAGAACTCTTCTCTTCTTCTCGTCTTAGTTGGACAGCGACATCTTTCACGGTCTGTCCGATTATTGTTGCAATTTTTTGTGGACCAGAAGCATCACATGATCAGAAGCAATTGAATGGTCCCCAATGCAAATGGACTGGCATCATCAAAATTATGAGTTCTATCTAACGAACTGCACTTAGTGTCTTAATGATGTCATTTGGGTCAAAGCCCTTCTCAAATGATTGTCTGCTTTTACTTAGTAAAATTATTGCGCCAGTTCGTACGCAATATACCTTTGTGTACCGAGTTATTATTTCAACACGTTACTCACACCATCTGTTATTACTAATATTGTTAAAATAATAAATCATTGGCATATAGGATCTGTCAAAAAGCCAGAGTCTTTACCTTTGAGGCTGTAACATTCGCCACTGTAAAACACAGCTTTGACATTACTAATATTGTTAAAATAATAAATCATTGGCATATACGATCTGTCAAAAAGCCAGAGTCTTTACCTTTGAGGCTGTAACATTCGCCACTGTAAAACACAGCTTTGACCATCGATACTAATTTTAAAATTTTCTTTACTTACCTATCTTTGCTATTTGAAATTTTCTTACAGGGTTTCTAATGATGGTATGTTCGATATGGTCTTGGAACTATTCGGTAAGCAGCAATTTATTCAAGTACCATTCTAATTACATAGAACAACTTGATAGAAATAAACGTAGGTACCGTCCTCATTCACATGGGACTACCAGTTGGAATTTTGTAGGTATCGTTCTAAATTACATAGAACTACATATTAGAATTTTGTAAGTATCATTAAAATTCAAATTAAACCATTTGGTACGAATTTTCATGTACTTCTTACTTAAATGGTCCTGCGCAATAATATCTTATTAGTCCAAGCAATTCGCCAATAATGAAGCTTTTAGCACTGTTCCAATTCACAAAGAACTAGCTCTTACGATTTTGTAGGTACCGTTCCATTTCGTATAAAACCACCAAATAAAATATTGTAGGTACCGTTCTAATTTACCTAGAATTATAAATTAAAATATTGTAGGCACCGTTCTAATTTACCTAAAACTGCCATTTAAAATATTGTAGGCACTGTTCTAATTTACCTAGAACTGCCAATTAAAATATTGTAGGCACTGTTCCAATTTACCTAGAACTGCCAATTAAAATATTGTAGGCACTGTTCTAATTTATCTAGAACTGCCAGTTGAAATATTGTAGGCACTGTTCTAATTTACCTAGAACTGCCAATTGAAATATTGTAGACACCGTTCTAATTTACCTAGAACTGCCAATTGAAATATTGTAGGCACCGTTCTAATTTACCTAGAACTGCCAATTGAAATATTGTAGGCACCGTTCTAATTTACCTAGAACTGCCAATTGAAATATTGTAGGCACCGTTCTAACTT
Organism: Miltochrista miniata; assembly: GCA_933228765.1. NCBI lineage: Eukaryota > Metazoa > Arthropoda > Insecta > Lepidoptera > Erebidae > Miltochrista > Miltochrista miniata. Next base: position 25,511,818 of record OW121751.1, read on the forward strand.
ACCTAGAACTGCCAGTTGAAATATTGTAGGCACTGTTCTAACTTACCTAGAACTGCCAATTGAAATATTGTAGGCACCGTTCTAACTTACCTAGAACTGCCAATTGAAATATTGTAGGCACTGTTCTAATTTACCTAGAACTGCCAATTGAAATATTGTAGGCACCGTTCTAATTTACCTAGAACTGCCAATTGAAATATTGTAGGCACTGTTCTAACTTACCTAGAACTGCCAATTGAAATATTGTAGGCACTGTTCTAATTTACCTAGAACTGCCAATTGAAATATTGTAGGCACCGTTCTAATTTACCTAGAACTGCCAATTGAAATATTGTAGGCACCGTTCTAACTTACCTAGAACTGCCAATTGAAATATTGTAGGCACTGTTCTAACTTACCTAGAACTGCCAATTGAAATATTGTAGGCACTGTTCTAATTTACCTAGAACTGCCAATTGAAATATTGTAGGCACCGTTCTAATTTACCTAGAACTGCCAATTGAAATATTGTAGGCACCGTTCTAATTTACCTAGAACTGCCAATTGAAATATTGTAGGCACCGTTCTAATTTACCTAGAACTGCCAAGTGAAATATTGTAGGCACCGTTCTAACTTACCTAGAACTGCCAGTTGAAATATTGTAGGCACTGTTCTAACTTACCTAGAACTGCCAATTGAAATATTGTAGGCACTGTTCTAACTTACCTAGAACTGCCAATTGAAATATTGTAGGCACTGTTCTAACTTACCTAGAACTGCCAATTGAAATATTGTAGGCACTGTTCTAATTTACCTAGAACTGCCAATTGAAATATTGTAGGCACCGTTCTAATTTACCTAGAACTGCCAATTGAAATATTGTAGGCACCGTTCTAACTTACCTAGAACTGCCAATTGAAATATTGTAGGCACTGTTCTAACTTACCTAGAACTGCCAATTGAAATATTGTAGGCACTGTTCTAACTTACCTAGAACTGTCAATTGAAATATTGTAGGCACTGTTCTAATTTACCTAGAACTGCCAATTGAAATATTGTAGGCACTGTTCTAATTTATCTAGAACTGCCAATTGAAATATTGTAGTTACTGTTCTAATTTACCTAGAACTGCCAATTGAAATATTCTAGGCACCGTTCTAATTTTCAATAAAAATTAAAATATTTGCTGAAAGATGGTTCAAATTAATTTAATTTTTTGATTTACATAGAATACCAGTTAGAATCTTATTTCTTTACATCGTATGTACGTATTCTCAATATGGTAAACCAATTAAACTCAGTTGTTGTCAAAATTAAAATAATTGCTGAAAGAATGGTTCAAATTAATTCAATTATTTGATTCACATAGAATACCAGTTAGGATCTTATTTCCTCTCATCGTTTGTATTTTCATTATGGTGAATCAATTAAACTCAGTTGTTGTCAACAGTTACGTTATTAATATGCAAGCACGATATTTTCGATCAAGCGAAACTGCATATAATCCTAGTACGTCTATCTATGTAATAACCATGATTATCGCTTACGGGTACAATTCACCAGGCGAGTGAAACCGCGGGAATCGCCTAGTATTATAATAATAGCTTCTAAAAGCCACGCGGTTTGGTAATATGCCACACAGTAAAACAATCATTTTCTGTGTAAACAGGTCTAAAATCAACAAGGACGTATTGTGTCCCTATATAGATCTACATTAATTATATTATTGTTTAAACTCCAAGACAACAGACGGAGTTCACCCTCTAGCGAAGATTGTAAATTAATAGCATTTCATTTAATTACAAACTGTAAATATATCAGAAACTGTCCTTCAAACCAAACAAAATAAAAATGTTAATTATGTATATCCGCCTGGTGCTACTATAATCGGGGGTATTACATGGTATAATACTTCTGTATTCCTTACATTAATTTTGGACCTGGATAAACTACCAAACTAGGTTTAGCAAATACCGTATTTATATTTTTTTTTCTTAAGCCTATAAACTTGTAGGTAGGCAGTTAATAATTCGTGGAACAATTCAGACGGTACTTCGTTCGATATAGAGTCTCCTTAGCCTATCTACACTACAATACGAATACAATAGCATTAATGCTAAGTTAGCACAGTTATCGTGCACAATGCATTAACTATGGACACATATACACTTGTCTTAACTGTACTTTTAATTAGGTATTAGTTTACTATGCGCTAGTTCTTATTTGCCAAACCACATGAGCTCAGAAAAGTATTATGAGAGGTTATTATGACTTTCATCTTGCAAAAAGGTACCTCCGCACCCACATTCAAATTGAAAATCGTCGTTTGTCAATTTATAACACGAGTAAATTTATGAATATCTCGCTTAATATAGATTTCAAGGTATGTTAACAACAAATGAGGATTCTAGGCACTAATCAATAGTACAGGAATAGTTTTGTATTCAAATAATTATTTCATCAATATGAAATTCGTTTACTTCGTAGGTTAAACGAGAATAAATTAAATGATCCAATAGTATAAGCTTTACGTAGATGTAGGTTAACCAATGATGACGTATGAAAACATAATCCTGTTTATCGATTTACCTCTGATTGTAATTTTAAGGTTTATTTTCACGTACCTTGAACTTTATAGATCCTGGCACGGTCGCCATTTGTAGGGTTCGGTATTGAGGTATTAAATAATAAACCACTTGTTAGCTAACAGTCACACGCGCACGACATCCGGAGATAGAATAGCGGCTAGCAGAGCTTTGCCGTATCCCTACTCCTACGTCATAGTCATGTGCAATACCATATTTATTCCAATATATGCTACACTTATAATCGATAGCATCATTATGTCCGTGCGGTCGATCATGTCTAGATATTTAACAATAATCTGTAACAAGTCATTGCCTATGTGAACCAGTTCTTACAAGATGCCAATATAATTAGTTGTAGTCGTCAATATCAAGCTGAAGCGTCCCGCTAGGCACCATAATGATGTTATAATGAGAGTACAATTCTTAAACATTGTTTCTTTTCTGAAACAATTTCCAATTTCTACCGTCATACAGCGCAACCGCCATTATTGGTTAGTTTTGCGTCAATTGAACGTCAAAATACTAAAAAGTTGGTCTTCTATCTTTTTTCGATTACGCATTAGTTGACGTGACCAGATGCATAGGGTACCTGATCATTGCAGATTGCACATCGCCATCGTTAAGTACTTACCTAAGCATCAGTAAGAATTATTTACTTGCTTGGTGTCTTTAAACGAAAATGGATGACGAATTTTGAGCATCCAGCAAAGTACCTCAGTCAGCGGCATTAAACGATCTAATTAGGCTTGCCAATACGTATCTATGCCACCATAAAGGTAATGAACAAAACTCGATCGTTAATGTAGATATCGTTGGTTGATGTTAACAAACCAGCGGTGTCATAATATGAAATGATAAGGACAGTACTTTATCAGTTAGTCGGTAAACGCCAGGCGCACGCGAACGACAGGTATGTACTGTTCTATTTTTTATTATTATTATGAATATGTTTTCGTATCGGAAGATAAAAATATTTTTTGATATACTAACGAATGCTAGTACTATCTTCCGAGGCCATCGTAACCTACTGGCGATCGCAGCTGTTGAATTTTAAATTCCAATACGAAAACCCTTGGAGTGGATGAAACGTATGTTTAAGAAAATATAATCTTGTATTGTTTTCTTTTGTTGTCGTATTGTAAGGGGTTTAATAGGTTTTCGATGTGAGTATTGATAAAAATTGGAAATACATTACTGTGGTGCTTGGAATGGACCTTGTGTCCAATCTAATCTAAAAGTGTTTATTGCACTTTTGCTATAAAGTTATAAAGGCTGACTAGATTAGGCTTGTTTCGTAATTTTACTGCTAGCAACGGAATTTCTAAAGGTAAATGCAGGATATTCTTCAATTAATTCCAAAATACACCTGGGTAGAGCGGGTAGCTTGCTCTCTATCTTTATTTGCAGCCAAAGAAATTGAATCGGAGCCTGAGCTCAATGGTGAGCCGACTGCTTCTTCTGTTGTATACTTTGAACCTTTGAACTCTTTTGTACTGTAAACAGTGCAAAAGAGTTGCAACTTTCTTGTTTTCTTTAGCCGTAATTAAATCCATCCATTACTAAAATAATATAATTTTGTGTTGATTTGTAGTCTATGCTTTTTCTTTATTTTTAAACTACGTTCATAGAAGTTAGAAAACAACATGTTGAGTGGATTTTTTTGGGATCAAATTAGCCCAGGCTTTGAACTGTAGCTTGAGTCAATACAATACCTACACTACATACATTATGAAATATACTTTCCCTTAAACAGGGTTTGTCTAATAGGTATGATACATTATCGCATCCGTTCTTTGTTGAGGGCTACCTTGAAATTTGTCGTAGGTAAAACAGCTAATCTGAGTAATATACACATATTATATTACGATATTTATTTATGTATGCACTTTCCTAAACATATCAGTATATAGGTATATCTATTGTAGCCGGCGTTTCATCGATTTTATCAAGCATAGTGACTAACCGTTGATAATACTGCCCAAGATTAGAGCTTTGATTGTATTCTGGCATCGACATTCGACAACTAAAAGGTACAGTATGTACACGGCTTTAGTTGCGATAAGTTCCACCGCTCTTTTCTAAATAGTATAGTGGAAACTGACCCCAAAAATGGTCAGATATCGCCAAGGTTGATGGCCAGGGTTGATTAGAATTCCAGTGATATAGTATGTAATTACGATGAATTTTACAAGTTTCATGTAGTTTTTGACAGTTTGAATGCGACAACTATCTCATTGTGAGCATAAATGGGGTAAAGCCCGAAAAAAATCAGTAAGAAAGCCAATACTATCTCACTCACTCGATTCCAGAATACTTGTAAATTCCATTTCAAATTAAACGCATTTCGGGGTATTATAATAAGCGCTCGTGGCCCCGCAAACTCAGTGTTCTGTAAACGATCAGAGTCAGCAACTTTCACTATGGCCAGTCCTTGGATGAGTGACCATCCATTTGACCACTTTTTGACATTTATTTGAGCGTTTCCGTGCTTCAGAAGGCATGTTAAACCGTTAGTCCAGCTTTCCAGTAAAATGACAGTCGTTAAGTCAAGTTGAAGGCCTTTTTACTCGGCTTGAAATATTTCAACAGCAGGCAGTCACAACTTGCTCCTTTTCATCTCAACACGGCAATACGGCTCACCACCTATTACGTGGGACAAATTCTAAAAAGGTGAAATGTGGGCATATAATATTGCCTCTGCCTACCTCTTAGGGAACAAAGGCGTGACCGTATATAATGCATGTAATATTCACGAAAAACCAATTATTGCCGAATATTTTAATCAACATTTTATATGCATTACATATAGCAATACCTTTTGTCTCATCAACTTGACGTCTATTTTTAGGGTTCCTTACCCATTGGGGAAAAACGAGACTCTATTCATGAGACTTAGGTACCTGTCCGTCTGTCTGTCCGTGACGAGGCTGTGTCTCAGGAACCGTGATAGCTAGAGAGCTGAAATTATCACAGTTGATGTATTGCTGTTGCAGCTATAACAAAAATTTAAAAAAGTCAGAAAAAAACGCGTGCGCGAGGACACCTCGCACTTGGCTGGTTTATTTATTTTTTGTAAAGTATGAGAGTGATCTTTGCAAAGATATTATAAAACATATTGTACTTTAAAACCCTGGACAGCTGTCAACCCAACTTTTGGACGCACGCTATACCTATAGGTACAAGGGGTTCTATACGGCTTTATTATGATGCTATTACATAAAAAAAAACCACATGCCGCAAGTTTTTTAAACAAATTGTGTTCAACAAAATAACATGGAAAACCTTTATACGAATAAAGGTTTCCCATGTTTTTTTCTTTTTTTTATATTTAGCTCGCCAAAATGATGCCGCCTGATGGAAAGCCACAGCGACATCTACCGATTGGGGGCCACCGTCCCAGTCTGTAAGACTATAGAAAGCGGCCCTCAACTTGGCGGCCCTATGATGTGCCTCTTCACGCTCCGCTTTAAGAAACTAGGATTATAAGAGGGGGGAAACAAGTGCGCTGGCAGGTCGTTCCAGATTTTTATGGTTTGACAGAGAAACGATCTTTTGAATCGTTCATGTTATTTAAGATTACAGTTAGGTACTCCCCAATGCTAGTGCTGCTGCTGCTGCTGCATTTATCTTTTTGTTTGTTTTTGTTGACAGATCTCAATTAATATAACCACAAAATGGTTCGAGATCTTATACCAGAATTGGCTAAAGTAGCAAAGGAGGAACTGAACGAGAACCCTAACTCAATCGCCAGCGATCTACAGTATTTGAAGGAATGGATTTCAAAGCAACCCCACTTAAAAGCACGTACAGGTGAATGCATTTTCCAACTATACTTTGTTTACAATACTCAAATACCACATAAAAACGCATATATACCGTCTCCGTTCTGTCGTGGGTAATAAAAGTAAACATCTCAATACCTAAATTATCAGAAAAAGCTAGGGAAAGTAAGTGTAGACACTTACTTTCCCTAGCTTTTTCTGATAATTTAGGTATTCAATTTATTCTGGTCTATAATACGAGTATAAATAGGATTATTAAAGACCCTTCAACAAAATGGAAGACGGAATTATGATTAACAGAACCGTAACTGCACTGTAAACGTACAGTCCGTTTCAGACAATTTTATTTAGAAGTTAGAACATTATTGAATAATACAAACATCATCACAAACTCTAGAAGGATGCACTCCTTTTAGAGTTTTTCTTTAGCTATGTTGACTTTCTGACAGTTTGATAGTCGGTATACAGAAAGTTTTTGATTGGTACTTTAGCTTGAAAATATCATATCGAAAGGGAAATCTTGCTATCTTTGCATTAAATGATAATTTATCTCTTATCATTCTGCGGCTACGTTTGTTTCGTAGTAGCAATCATGATTATGGTGATTGCAGTCCTTTAGCCATTCAAATGTGGCATTTATGGCCCAATTCATTGTTCTTAAAGCAATGACCATGAAAACGATAATTTACGTCAGTTGTTGAGTTTGCAAAGGATTAGTAGCAGTCACCTAGATCAATTAAGCGTAGGTTCTAGTTCACAATTGCTGATTTCATAAATACCTGCACCTCTAAGTAAACAATAATTATGTTATAAGATAGACCAGGTGCCGACAATTTCTCTGAGATGACCAACTATGTACAAGATCAAGGACATCTTAAAATTTATAGCAGAGGCAGAGTCTATTATAACAGTCTCATCAACCGAAAGATATAGGCCGAACACCGACTATTAACTCCAGTGCCGTCCCACAACCTTCTTCGGGTCATCAGTCCACCTATAAGGCCGGAACCGGCGTCCTACCTTATTTTTGCACAGTTGTGGACCACACATTTAAAGATACATAACGCCCAACAGCCTACGGTTGGGAGCCCCGGGTAAGCCCTCGGAAGGATGTCCCAGGACTCCCAACAGACCTACGGCCACCACTGCAGCCTCGCCCAGTGGGCGGTTCGTACGGGGGAAGGGGGGGAGGGGGGAGGGGGGGGGGGCATTAGCTCCTCACGTCACGCTGCCGTCATGGGCCTGTTTCTGTAAGAACAGTGCGCAGCCCTCTCACCATCCTCAGGCCCCCGGTCATGGAGGCCGATAGTCTTCGGCGTAGACACGTCGGGCGGCGGTGCCCAGCTTTTTGACATTTTTTATTTTATATATTAGGTACCTTTCTTTATGTTATGTTGCTTTCTTATTACTTTACAGATGACCAATGGTTGATAGCGCTATTAAGAGGTTGTAAGTTCAGTCTAGAAAGAGTCAAGAAGAAACTAGATTTGTACTACACGCTAAGAAGCACAGCTCCTGACATTACGTTGAGGATTAAGCCGACAGATCCCAAGTTTATCGAGTTTTTTAAGCTAGGGTAAGAGTCTTTCCTTTATTAGCCAACTGGCTACTGTCAACTGCCAATAAGCAGCTTCAAAGTTTCAACAGCTGGTAACAACAACTTACACCCTGTCCTGTTATTACGTGGGACAAAACATAATGATCAAATTGTGGGCGTAGAGTATGATTCTGCCTACCTCTGCAGGAATAGATGAGACTGTATGTACCTATTTATAGCTGTGTAAGCCGTTTGTGTCTATGCTCGCTTGAAATACGCAAAATTTGTCATTTTCCAATTTAGTAAATAATCAAAACATGCATTTACTTTGTGACTGTCTTATTAGGTACATGATTTTCAAAGTGGTCATCGTATCGGGTCATTTGCATTTCGCGTTTTGCGCCGAAAGGCATCGATAGCGATGATGTTAAAGAAGTCATAAATATTGAAACAATCTTAACATTTGACTGCCAGTCACATCTCGTAAGATATTCTACGTTGAGGTTGGTCTTTAAACATTGTAGGTACCTATAGCATATTTTGCAACGCACCAGCGCTTCACGTGTGGTTCAGTAGGTATACATACAAAAAGGACGAAGTTGCCGCAAAAAATAACAAATAAAATTACAGTAAATAAAACGTTAGGTATACTTATATTATATTTGTTCTTTTTTTAAAATCTTCACGTTCTCCTTTGCTCATAGAAGAAATAAGTAGAATCATTATAACCTTCGACCAAGTTACGCTATACCTATGTTTCCACTACGTACTTATCTTTATATTATTAATGTACTAGCTGTTGCCTGCGACTTCGTACGCGTGAAAATTGTATGTAATTATGCCAATTTGATTGCTCTCTGCTTATATTAGACATGGATATAGATGAGGATATGTAGTGGAATTATATACAGGGTGAATTTTTGAAAAGGGCTTGGATGGCCAAATCCGAAACTATAAGGAATAGCTAAAAATGCTCAAAGGAGTCACGAGCCCGATTTTGATAAAACTTAAAACCTCATCATTAGATTTTTGAAAAACCAATAATCCTAGCTGGGAATCGAACCCATTGATATTGAAAGAAAAAAAACACACCCTTTATTATTACACCATACGATAGTGTCGCTTATAAGGATCAAATTCTGCGAAGTAATGATATACGACAAATTTAAGGAAAGTTTGGAATTTTAATAGAATTCATATTTCATGTACCAAATTTTGTATCATAATTTGTTTCGTTCGAAATCCCAGAATAGATCGTAACAATTCCGTGTTTTAAATCATGCTCATAATGATTCTTTGGAGAATATTCTAAACGGAATTAATAAAATTGAATGCAGTACGATCCTTAAGGTCTCGAATCTAGCTGTGTATTGAAAACAATGATCTACATTTTGAACAGTTAGTCAGTTAATGTAAGAAAAATAAATTGTATTTTGTTAAAGATGAGCACTTTCCATTAGTTTGCCGTATATCATTACTTCCCAGAATAAGATCCCTAATAGCAACACTATCGTACGGTGTAATAATATAGGGTGTGTTTTTTTTTTCAATATCAATGGGTTCGATTCCCAGCTAGGATTATTGGTTTTTCAAAAATCTAATGATGAGGTTTTAAGTTTCATCAAAATCGGGCTCGTGACTCCTTTGAGCATTTTTCGCTATTCCTTATAGTTTCGGATTTGGCCATCCAATCCCTTTTGAAAAATTCACCCTGTATAGCGTATTTGAAGACCCTTCCCCTAGTTAATATTTGTGCAGTACTTACTTACTTTTCGAGATCCTTCCGGACAAAGCAGAGCAAACAGACAAACAGACAAAAAAATTCTAACTTTATTTTCGGCTTCGGTATCATATGTTAAAAACATACATACATACATATGGTCACGCCTTTATCCCCGAAGGGGTAGGCAGAGGCATATTATATGCCCACATTTCACCTTTGTAAAATTTGTCCCACGTAATAGGTGGTGAGCCGTATTTAAATGGACAGGCGCAGGTTGTGACTGCCTGCTGTTGAAATAAAGCCTTCAACTTAGCTGAACGACTGCCATTTTACTGGCAACCGGGACCAACGGCTTAACGTGCCTTCCAAAGCACGGAAACGCTCAAATAAATGTCACAAAGTGATCACATGGATGGTCACCCATCCATGGACCGGCCATAGAGAAAGTTGCTAACTGCAGTGATCGTTTACAGAATACTGAGTCCGCGGGGCCACGAGCGCTTCCCGTTGAAAACCCAGCGAGTTATTTTTTTTTAATATTTCCAATGTACAGGTTTGACTTTTCTTCTATCAAAATATTGCTTCTAGGACATGTTTGATACTGCCAAAGGCAAAAGACAAGTTGGTACCACGGGTTATCGTCATCAGGGGTGGCCAGTATAACCTCGCAACACATAGTGTGGCTGATCTCTTGTGTATGCTGTATTACTTGGTCCAGGTAAGTCTCGAAACTGACTTGTTTTCAACCTTTGAACATTCATATTACATGCTTACATAATTCGACACCTGTAAAATATTTAAAACCGAAGTCTTACAGTATATATTAGTAGGTAAATGTATAGGCTAAGACGTAAGTATTATATGTTAAAAACGTAGGTAAAATAAATATAAAACTTAAAGAATCTTTAACTACTGTGAACCTATTTCAAGTGAACCTACACTTATTTACCAGACAATAATAATGTCATAAATAACAATGTCACACAATAACAAACAATGTCATGAATTAATACCAAAGATAATAATATGTAATTTAATACGTAGCTGTTAAGATACAGTGTCATTTACTCAGAATGGTTGGAACTTTGGATTGCCTACTTACACAAGAATATTATAAACTAGCTTTGCCTCGCAACTTCGTTTGCGAGGTATTTTTAACAAATATGGGAAGCGCTCGTGGCCCCGCGGACTCATTGTTCTGTAAACGATCACTGCAGTAAGCAACTTTCACTATGGCCGGTCCATGGATGGGTAACCATCCATGTGATCACTTTGTGACTTAGATCATCTAACCACAGGATGCGCCTTACTTAAGCATTGTTTTCTGCCATTGCACATGACCATTTGGTCTTTTGGCTTTATGAAAAGCCTGTACATCAGTACATCATTTTATATGATTAAACTAGTACATTACATTGTAGTTGACTGTACAATAACAATTAACACACAACAGCCATTAAGCGTTTGTCGATAAATACATTTTTAAATGCAATGAAATTTTATATGTCTTTGTGTTTCCCCCTTCATTTGTATGAAAACTGGCAGAATATTTTTGTATGCGGTGGTTCGCAAAGGCCAGTCCCGTGTTATATGGTCTAAGCTTTGTGACATTTATTTGAGCGTTTCCGTGCTTCGGAAGGCACGTTAAGCCGTTGGTCCCGGTTGCCAGTAAAATGGCAGTCGTTAAGCTAAGTTGAAGGCAGCAGGCAGTCACAACCTGGGCCTGTCCATTTAAACACGGCAATACGGCTCACCACCTATTACGTGGGACAAATTATACAAAGGTGAAATGTGGGCATATAAAATGCCTCTGCCTACCCCTTCGGGGATAAAGGCGTGACCATATGTTTTAACAAATAATCAATTGACTTTGACCTGTCCAATGTATAGGGCTTCTAGTAAAACACAGGTCAACCTGCAGTATAATTTTTGCTGAACTGATTTTGCTGAAACATACAGCAATATTTAAGTTGAAAAAATATCTACAAAATACTAATGGTAAAATTATGACCAAGTTGCTGATTTTTGCTCCAACCCCGAACAAATAAACAAACAAGCAATCATATACGAAGAAAAAAATTACGGATTTGAAATCAGAAGTCAGTTAACAGCAATTTTTTAAATTTATCTTGAATGTACCGTCACAGCTATTTTTAACCCCCGACGGAAACCCGGACGGGCTGTTATAAGTTTGACGTGTGTGGGGGGGTGTGTGTGTGTGTGTAAGTCTGTCTGTGGCATCGTAGCTCCCAAACGGATGAACCGATTTTGATTCTGTTTCTTTTGTTTGAAAGATGGGTTAGGGGAGAGTGTTCTTAGCTATGTTTTTTAAAAATCGGTTAAGCCATTTCAAAGATATGAGGGGTGAAAGTGGGGATGAAAAATTAAATTTGTTCAAATATACCCGTGTTGGGTATCAAATGAAAGGTCATAACTTATACATCACGATACCGCAAATTTTATGAAAATCGGTTTAGCCATTCGAAAGATATGAAGAGTGGAATGAATTTCTAATTCTGTAGCCACACTCCGCGCAATTCGCATTAGTTCTGAATAATTGTTGATAGACTATACGTATGTTGATATTAAAAGACTCCTATAAAAAGCATGAAATAAAAAAAATAATTAAAAATTTAAAAAACCCCCGACTCACAAAAAAAGAACAATAAAAAAACCTGTAAAAAGTAAAAAAAATAACTATTATATTATGACCTATCTACCCTAAGTATTGAACCTTTATTATTATTATAGGTAGCTATATTATTTACGTATTCATATTGTTAACTAACAGTCTGTTTGTCTCGTCGGGGACCGCTCACCTAATCATAACCTAATCGTGCGTCTGTCTCTATTTAGGTATAGAGCGGTCCCCCCGACGAGACCAATTAGTTAAAAATATGAATACGTAAATAATATAGCTACCTATAATAATAATAAAGGTTCAATACTTAGGGTAGATAGGTCATAATATAATAGTTATTTTTTTACTTTTTACAGGTTTTTTTATTGTCCTTTTTTTGTGAGCCGGGGGTTTTTTAAATTTTTAATTACATTATTTATTACAATTTTATAATAGTAGAGAAGATATGATATTCACGGACGTTAACCGTACTTAAAATCTAATTTAAATGTTTTAGATTCTTGTTGTAGAAGACGACATCGCTTCAGTGCTGGGCGCTAAAGTAGTTGTAGATTATGAAGGTGTAACAATAAACCATTTAGCGCAAGCTACTCCACTGTTGAGGAAAATGACTGCCGTTGCACAGGTATGTAAATTTAACTCTGAAAAAAGCCTCAATACTTTACTAGAATGAGATTTGAGATTAAATCAAACAAATGGGCCTATGACAATCCACTGCTGGACGTAGCCTCTCCCAAATTACGACACAATACACGGTCCTGGCGTAATGGCGTAGGCAAGTATTGATGGTCGAGTGATTAATAAAAGTACCTATAAGGTTTACAAAACAGTTGTGTGTGTTTTATACATTACTTATAGGCCGCATTGGTAGCCGTAGGTCTGTTGGGAGTTCTCGGGTTTCCTTCCGAGGGCTTACTTGGGGCTCCCAACCGTAGGCTATTAGGTGGGATAAGTGTGGTTTTTAGTCGGTAGAAGTCTGGGATAGTATCCAAGTAGAATTTTTCCTCGATAAAAAAAAAACACATAACCTATATTTAGATTCTTAACTAAAAAGAACAGCTTGTGTTAATCTCATGTAAACAATCTATTGGCTACGTTTTATCACCGCACCGCTCGCCATAGACAGGGCACAGACAAAGTGTTCAAGTTCATCCTCACACAATGCATCGGAAGCTTTCGAGCACGGTTAGATCCAATAGGGGCTTTCTTCCCCACACGTTTAGGTTGTGGAATGACCTTCCTGCCTCGGTTTTCCCAAACCAAAAAAAAATAAAACCAGTGCTTGAAAAAGTATATAGGTAACGTTCTACTTTGGTATGTTTCAGGATTCGATGCCGCTTCGGTTGAAAGGAAGCCACCACATGAACTTACCGACCGGAGTCGATAGGATCTTCACCTTGATATCTGGACTCCTCAATCAAAAAGCCAAAGAAAGGGTTAATATTTATTGAATACTTATCTTTTTTTTTTCTCATTTTTGTGTTTGATAAAAATATTTTCATAGATAAGTAGGCTTCTCTCGCATGGTGAAAGTTTCTCGAACCGGTTCTCAAATAGCATAGTTCAGTGTTTACAGTGATGTGATGGTGTCAGCTTCAAATTACAGTCGAATTGGTTTAGGTGTTAGAGCGTGATGGAGTCACAAACATCTTCACACACTTAATTGTAGAATCTGAGTTAATTTTTTATTAAAATTGTACTTATACTGTACTGCACTGTTTATAGTCATAGTTTGTATTGTAGTCGCAGTTTATAGTCACATATGGCCTTATGTAGGAGAATCATCCCTTTGTCCACTAAAATCTTATTATTTTGCGTAACGTAATTACAGTTTGTTCATTAAATGTTAAAACAAAGTTAATATGTATTTTTTTAATTGTCTAGATCCCACTGCTCAAGTTAACATTATCTACCTACTTTAAATAAATGTTCCTAAATATTTATATTCACTGTTTTCAGTTGAAAATTCATAAAAGTTGCGAGGAATTAAAAGAGCACATTCCTATGGATATAATACCTAAAGAATATGGAGGAAACGGCAAAACCTTTGCAGAGATCACAGGTAATAAAAATAATCACAACTAATACCTCATTTTGTAGTGATGTACTCAGTGATAGTCATTTAGAAATGCCTTGCGTCTTTTTAGGGTTCCGTAGCCAAATGGCAAAAACGGAACCCTTATAGATTCGTCATGTCTGTCTGTCTGTCTGTCTGTCTGTCCGTCCGTGTGTCACAGCCACTTTTCTCCGAAACTATAAGACCTATGCTGTTGAAACTTGGTAAGTAGATGTATTCTGTGAACTGCATCAAGATTTTTATATAAAACTAGAAATAAAACTGATAACTTTGGGGGTACCTATACTCAGAACTGAAACTCAAAAATTTTTTTTTCATCAAACCCATAGGTACGTGTACATCTATAGATAAGTCTTCAAAAATGCTATTGAGGTTCCTAACATTTTTTTTTCTAAAGTGAATAGTTTGCGCAAGAGACACTTCCAAAGTGGAAAAATGAGTGTCCCCTCTAACATCTAAACTAAGAGAATGATAAATCTAAAAATAATATATGATGTACATTGCCATAAAATCTACCAACCAAAATTGGTTTGAACGAGATCGAGTTGGTAATTTTTTTTTAATACGACTTAAACCGCGATTTTCGCCTAGAAAAATCACTACCACTGCGAACGTGTTAAAACATCAATGAAGGTTACAACGAACTACAAGAACTTTTAAAATATGTTACTTGCTGCTACGGAACCCTTCATGCGCGAGTCCAACTCGCACTTGGCCGGTTTTTTAACAACGGGTAGTCACAATCTACGCCCATGGGAGAAAAACAATTGGTGAAAATGTCTGCCAACGCGTTCTGTGATAAAGGAGTGTCTACATGTATATAATTATGTATGTGTAGTAGGTACCTAGTATAAGATAGCGTCAGAATCATAAGATAGCATAGGTATTTAATATCACTCAACTTAGAGACGTTTTATTTTGAAGAAGTGGAGTATCGCATTATGCTCATACCGACAAAACCTACATAATAATTTTGAAATGTTTCAGATTATTGGGTATCAAAACTGAAGGAGTATCAACCTTGGATGAAAATGGAAGAGCAATTTGGAACTGATGAATCAAAACGAGTGGGACCTCCGCTAACTGAAAACTCTTTGACCGAGGGGTCCTTTAGGAAACTGGACATAGATTAATAAACTTTTTTTATGTAAATTAAGGTATTGGCAAATAACGCTTAATAAAGTATTGTGTGTAGTAACGCCTTTTCTACTTAATGATATTACACGTTTATGCATAACCAAATAAGTATAACTTTACAAGATCCTAACTTACACTATTGTAGTAAGAAAATCATTTATTCAAGTATTTGGATGTCATAGTTTATAATGCCCCGTCCCCGAGTGGCGACAGGGCCCCGTGTGGGGAAAGAGTAGGTACAAAATGTCGCCACACTTATTCATCCCGAGGGTGTAGCAAGATCACGATCCTTCTCTACACAAATCGATCCATTGCTTAGAGAAGGAAAACTCGAAATGAAACCCGGTTGTCAGTGAAATTACAATCGTTAATTCAATTTGAGGACCATAAGGACGACTTGAATAATTTCAACTGCGGGTAGTCACGAGACCTGCGCCTGTCCATTTCAACACGGTAATTGGCTTATCCCCAATTACGTGGGATATAAATCTATAAGGTGAAATGTGGGATTATACTATGCCTCTGTCTACCCCTTCGTGGATGAAGGCGTGACTATTTGTAGGTATTGTATAGTTTATGACTACCCCAATGGCAGGCAGATATGATGATATGCAGGTCAGTTTGTGTCTATTTTGTAAGAGTATTTTTACTTTTTTCCTGTACCTACTTTAAACTGACTTTTCAACACGGATATGGATTGGGACGCCATTACTATCGCTTATCGTAGGATAAAGAACTCATTTAGAAATCACGATTTTATCTATGTACGTCGAAGTTACCTTGTTCTGATTTCAATATTTTAATATATGTTTAGTAATATAAATCGATAATCTGCTTATTAATATCATAATTGGTCTTTTTAATGCCACATGTAGATAGTTTTTTATACGAATCCCAATTCACTCTATTCAAGTAATTTCGGCTATAGAACACTTTACCTGTATTCCAAATTATTTGTCTGTCAATAGCTATAAAGCGTGAAAGAAATAGGTATCTACATAATTACACATTATGTGAAAAATATTAAATTAAAATACTGTCGAAATTGCAATCATTTGTGGTAAAAGGTAATAAAAGCCCCAGAAATTAGAAAAAGCTAAAAACTGACCGCTGTAACTGAAACTGATTGAAAGTCTGCGTTTTGGGGCATATGCACATGCACACACCACATGAGATTGATTTCTGGTTTGATTAAAGAAATGAAATGGATAATACCTGATTAAGCTTCCGACACAGGAAAAAACAGTATTGCCTAAACTGCCGTAACCGAAGAACATTTAGGTATATTACCCGGTAGGAGAAGTTAGCATGATGCCTCTACAGTCTCCGGTATGCTGGGCTTCTGAAAAATTGCGGCGTACCACAAGCTTAGATCAAGAATAAGAACTTCTTATTCTTGTGCTTATTCTTGATCTAAGACCACAAGTGATTAAAATGTGAAAACTGTACTATTGAGCCTCAGACTAAAAGAATTTCGAGCTTAAATACCATTTGGATGTTTTCAGAAGTTGTTTTCAGGGTTCCAAAAATGGTACCCCATTACTGAGACTTCGCTGTCCGTCTATCTGTCTGTCATGAGGCTGTATTTCAGGAACTGTGATAGCCAGATAGCTGAAATTCACACACCCCCCTCCCAAGAATCGGTATAAAACCCGACAAGGCTTGTTGGGAGTCCTGGGGTTATCCCTCCGAGGGTAAACCCGGGACTACCGGCCATAGCCAGATGGTAGAAGTCCAACATAACATCCATAAGGATTTTCACATAAGAAAAAATACACTGGAAAGTCTTGGCCAATGAGGGCTGCTCTCACAGTCCTCAAGACTGTTGACAATGACCATCAAGTTGACAGTCCAAAACTGTAACTGTGCGGTGTTGTAAGTGGAGGAAAACACGTGTTCTGGTAGTGCATTCTAATTTACGCCTTTGATTAGCAGGCAAATTAACAGGGACTAATTACAGCCTTAGCTATGTACGAGTTTGCTGGTACCTATCGATTAAAAATAATTCATTTTCTTTTTAAAACCATGAATGATGCTATTGAAATGTAAATAAATTCACTTCAATAAGGAACCGACTTTTTTGTAACTCAATTTAGGGCGGCTTTCTAATTTTTCCTTCATTACAATTCAGGGTAAGTAGGAGATTCTACTTACCTACCAAGTATTTTAGATGCAAATTAAAGGGGTCTTGTATCAAATTTGTAAAGAATACGCCATTTAAATATACCACTCACCAGTTTACATATTTTGTATTTACCACTGGCAAAATAGAGTATTTATTTGTTTAGCCTACCACAAACTACATAATAAGGTAGCGATAAAAATATAGTAGTACCTAAGTAGTACAAAATTAAAAATACATTTATTGTTAAAAATTACAGAGATACATAATTATTACATATCTATATTTACATTATTACTATCTAAAGAAAACCTAAATAAGGCCCCCGTGGCATTGTGCCCAAAAGACTAGCAGCATTCCCCCTTTGAATAGCAATACCTATTCGTTGAGCGAGAAAACTGCCAGCCCTTGGGTCACCAGTACAAAATAATACTATAGACCAGTGTTTTTTAACGTGTGGGTCGCGACCCCCTGGGGGGTCGCGGAGCTTCTGTAGGGGGTCGCCAAATGTCGAGAGATCTACATCAGTTAAAAAAATTAAAAAGATTTATTAAGTAAAAGAATTGTTACAAAAGGGTTATACTCATTAACATTTGTTTGATAATACGAACAAATTAACAAAATAATAAAATCCTAAGACTCATGTTAATGCGAAGATTGTGCTTGTTTTTGATTAATCAATTTCTCTTAAACAAATGCTCCCGGTGAGGGAGGGCGTTAATTATTTTAATATTTTTTTTCGTTTTGTTATCGTATCGATTGGTTATCGTAAATATGTATTTGCTACACCTGGAATTTAATTGTTGCTCTCTTTGCTTACTTTTTATTTCGGATATTAATGAAATGCCAAATCGCATAAGTACGATGTGGCTAATAGAATCAAACATTTCAAAACCTCAACAATCAATTCCAGGTTTCTGTTTCTTTCCTTACCCAAAACGTATCCAAATTAGCAGATTTGAATTCCAAGTGTAAGGGTGGTCTGCGATGGCTCTTGCACTGAGAAGTAATGACACAATTCTTCTTATGATCTTACTCAATTTCATACCAGGTATATATTATGCCTTGATGTTTATCTCATATCCGACTTCAACAGTAAAAGATTGTGTCAATGAAAATATTCGAAGTTATTTTGAAATATTGACGACGACTACAAGCAAGAGCGTGGCGATGGAGAAAGCAATGCAACCAACAAGCGTTTGTCATCTGTTCTTTCAGAAGCACTCGTGGCCCCACTGTAGTAAGCAAAATTTACTAAAGCTGGTCATGGATGAGTGATCACCACATGACCACTTCGTGACATTTATTTGCGAGTGTTTCCAAGGCACGTTAAAAAGGTACGTTAAGCCGTTGGTCCCAGTTGCCAGTAAAATGGTAGTTATTAATCCAAGTTGAAGGCCTTTATGCGGCTTGAAAAGTTTAACAGCGGGCAGTTATAACCTGCGCCTGTCCATATCAACACGGCAATACAGCTCATGACCTATCACGTGAGACAAAAGTCTAAAAAGGTGAAATGTGGGCATATAATACGCCTCTGCCTATGCTTTCGGGGATAAAAGGCGTGATCATATATATGTATGTATCTTTCGTGGCTTCAAGGAACATGTTATGAAAACATAAGTAAGAAGCGCTCTGCAAAATAGTATTTCTTTCATAAAATTTTCCCTGGATGCAAAACGCACAAAAGCTACAAACTGCGCACAAACCGCAATATCCGTGGATTTGTCAAATTGCAAAGATACAAAGGTACTTTCCTTTATTTTTTCTTTATAAAACGTCGTATAAAAGGAATATTTGTTACACTGTAACATACACATACCTACATATATGATAAAAAATGAAGGGTCTGGGGGTCGCGAAATATTTGTTCATGCCAGGGGGGTGGCATCATCAAAAAGGTTGAAAATCACTGCTATAGACTACATACCTACATAGACTACTCATACAAAGTGTGACTATTATCATTATAATCTACCTAATTATTTTGTGTAGGTAGGTAGCTTTTTTTCACGTGGGTATTTATCCTATATTGATGTTATGCTGAACTCCTACAGACTTAAACCACACGAAGCATTACAACTATCTACGGCCAGGAGTACTGGGTACCCGGGTAAGCCCTCGAGAGGATGTCGAAGATAAGTTTAGTGTTCAAGCTTTGATTATTTCAAAATCATAATGTTCAGGGTCAAACGTAAAGCTCTCCAAAACGCCAATTAATGTAGCGCTGCAATTTCAGGGCACATCTCTTTCCATCTCTAAAAGTTTGGTGTTGACTTCTCCAGTGACGTTCAGTTCAGCAGTCATTTGGAGGACAAGTACAAAAAGCTCGGTGTGCTCAACAGGGCGCGGCGGTACTTTACTGCGGCGCAAACACTGCTTCTCTATACCTAAGTCTTAAGTGCGGCCGCATATAGAGTACTGCTGTCACCTCTGAGCGGGGACACCTGAATATCAGCTTCGTCCTTTTGACTCCAACGATCCTAAACTGACAGGTGGTGTGGAACCTCTTCGCGACAGGAGAGACTTCGCCTCCTTTTGCGTGTTCTACCGCCTGCACAATGGTATGTGCTCTGAGGCATTTTTTGACATGATGCCCACGGCCAAAGACGTATCATATATAGACACGTTATACACGAACATTGCAGCTTTCAAAAACAGCAAAAGTTTTATAAATTTGAAAAAAGAATTCTATAAATTATCTGTGGTAGCATGCATGAAGTCAATACATATTAGAGGAATGTGGGGAAAAAGGGAAACTTGAATTTCACTAACCGAGACATAATATGGTTAATGTATTTACGGGTAAAGTACCTACGTAATATTTAGATTTATAAAATGTTAATGTTGTTTATCGGATTAGTTATTATTAACGCAATTTAAGCAAAGACGTAATAAAATATAGATACGTCATGTACGAACATCACGGCTTTCAAAAACGGCAAATATTTTATACATTCAAAAAAAGAATTTCTATGAAATTATCTATGACTAGCTGACCCGTGCAACTTCGTTTGCGCCACATAAGAGAGAGTATTACCTGTTCCCGTCGCATTTACTCCCGTCGCGTTGCGTTTACTCCCGTAGCGTCTCGTCATTAATATTCAATACTACGTGAGACAAAAGGAATAACTTTCCCCCCGTTTTTGAAACATTTACTATTACTGCTACGCTCCTTTTCGTTGAAGCGTGATGCTTTATAGCCTATGACACTCCGCAATAACGTAGCTTTCTATTGGTGAAAGAATTTTTAAAATCGGTTCAGTTGATCCCGAGATTACCCCTTACAATTTAACAAACACACAAACTTTACTTCTTTATAATATTAGTATAGATAGCATGTATGAAAATTAAGGCAATTGCCTGACTTTTTTGTTGCCATTTTTCAGTGTTGATAACGTATCTATAGTTTTCATATATCATTGAATTTAAGTCATAAAATAAAAATATAACAATATCATACAGAAACATTTATTTAATAAGTAATAAATTAGTACCCAGTAAGTAATCCAAATATTTGTAATTTTAATTATTTTAATAAATATAAATATAAATATAAATATTGTTGGACATTCTCACACAACATCATCTAGCCCAAACTAAGCTATAAAGCTTGTGCTATGGGATCTAGATGACTGATAGACATACTTATATATTTCTAAATACATACATATTATACATAGAAAACACCCAAACTCCGAAACAAACATTTGTGGATCACACAAATATTTGGACCGACCCAGGAATCGAACCCAGGACCTCCAGCGCCGCAGGCGGTACCACTACCGACCACGCCACAGAGGCAGTCGACAATCGAGTCGGCAATCTTAATATATTATTATTATGTTTCATTATTTTTTAAAGAATTATAATTACCTAAATAAAAAAAATATTCAAATAGCAAAATAAAACATTAGTACAAAATCTCCCCGACATTCCCTTACAGGTCGCGGGCGCCAAACCACAGACTATAGAAATAGAGTACATTTTCCTTGTGCTTGCCGCCATTTTATCGATCCGAGAAAATAAAATAATATTATTATTTCTATTGTACTTACGCATGAAATGACACGTGTTTATATTGAACAGTTCGGCTGTACAATTTCAAAACCTAGTAAGGGACTCAAGACAAATTTTACAGGAGAGCCAAAAAACGAGTTGGTCAACTTGAGACCTTGCCGCTCCGAGACTAGAAGAGCTACAGCGATGAGAGTTACATCAAAAGATGCTGTATATCCTTGGCTTTGCACAGAGTTTAACTATTTTTGCGCATAAATAATAGATCACGTTTTATAGCACTTACTAATGATTAAATAGCTTTTTTAATTTCGAGTAAACCTGTTTATCAATTTTATAACACAGTAAGTGCCGTTACTAGGATTTTAATATTGTTGAATAAGTTCGCCTATCGCCACGATGACCAGTTAATAAAGCTAGTAAGTACAATTTTATAAGAAAGTCAGTTACTTTTACATGAAATATTTGTTCATATTTTAAATTGAAATGTAGAAAAAATTATTAAATGGTATACCTAGGCTCCATGAAACGTGAAAACATAAACTAAAAACGTATTAATCTGTAATAATTTGCCCCTCTGAAACTAAATCTTCGGATGCGTCACAAACTGGACGATAAATCCAAAATTGACTTTGGTTTGAAGGCATGAGCGGCACAAATTTGAACAGAATACCATCTTTTTTACCCTGTTTCAAGATTTTGTCTAACTATTCCCTCATGGATGGTGTGCCGAACTCTTACCGACTGAAACCTCACGGTACTCTACCACTACCTACGGTCGGGAGCTCCGGATAAGCCCTCGGGAAGATGTCCCAGGATTACTTCATTGGGTTTGGGTACTTCCCCGCGTCTTTGGGGTTTTCCGGGTATTACTTTCGCTTCCTGGTCGTGTGTCGTGCGAAAAGTTTTCACGTCACGCAGAGTGGAGAGGTGAGCAGCCCCCACCCCATCTTTAGGCCCCCAGTCATGGAAGCCGACAATATTGAAGTGTATGGCGCCCTCGCCACAAACTGCGGATCTCGGGTTGGCGATTTATCTCCATGCCCCCTCGCAGCGAAACACTGCTCGCAGAAAAACGCTGCAGCATCCCACTTACTACCACTGGAGATCATGGCTCGCAGTCAGTCTCCAGCGATATAACGTCCACGTCCAGACCTGTCACCGTGGGCACCAAATCCTAGTACCTGGCTCCCACGCTGTAAACTCCATCAATGTATGGATTGATGTGTCCTCGCTGAGTCCTTCGCAGTGCTGACACTTGCCCGTGGCTTCCCGGCGTATTTGCCACAAATACTTACCGAAGCACCCGTGCCCGGTAATTATCGGTGCGACCGGTAGAAGAGATTACCATGGCTCCTCTCCAGCAACTGGTTTATGATCGATCTGAATGCCCCGATTGTCCTATTTTCCCACGTTAGTTGCACGAGGTAAAGTTGCACTTTCCAAGTCTCTAAGATTTCCTGATGGATCTAGGACTGAGTAGCTGGGACTGCTGAGTCAGGGGAGCTGTCTGTCACTATGTCGTATATTACCACCTCTCTCAACAAAGACACTTCAAGCAAGATGGACAAGATTTGCTGTGTAGCTTGTGCATCATCTGAAGATACATGAAGGCATGTTTTTTTCAAGTTTTCTTTACTAACAGAATTTAAAACAGTGCTAATAGAACTTTCGCTGACCCTACAGCTGCGTCACAGATTTTCAGGTAATTACCTACTTTACGTGTTGCCATTTTCAAGTGTCTATAACGTATCTATAGTTTTTATATCATTGCCCACGGCTACGTTCTATCATCACACCGCTTGCCCTAAACAAGGAGTTCATCCTCACACTCTACGTCCAGAGCGTTCGAGCACGGTTAGATCCGGTAGGGGTTTTCTTCCGCGCACGCTTAGGTTGTGGAATGATCTTCCTGCCTCGGTGTTCCCAAACGCCTACAGTATGGGGTTCTGTGTTTAATCAGGGCGATCATTATAAGGCTCATGGGTATTGTGGACAATCAAATACAAAAAAAATATGAAATACATAGAATAATTTCATAGGGTGTGTATATTTAACAAAAGCGCCATCTAGGAAAACTAAACTGAAGCTATTGTTCTTTATGTGTGCCATGCTTCCGAATACGTACAAGCGAATGTATTATCATGAACTGAAGATGAATGCGAAAGTTGCTGGTTCCGACAAAATACATTAGAGGGCGCTAAAATAAACCTAAGCAAAAATATGATAATCACCAAAGACTTCCACATAAATAGAAGACGCGCTGTACTAAGAAACGAAAGCACAAAATTTTTAATAAAAAATATAACCGACTTCAAACAAATCCTGAAATTAAAATTTACTTAGCACAAAGTAATACGTACCTATTTTGATTTATAAGATTTTATTCAATACTAGCTGAGCCCGCAACTTCATCAACAATCATTAAGCTCTTTTATGATTAAGCCAACACGCCAGTTTAGGTTCACTCACATTCAAAGAAACCCCTACAATTAAAATTTTCAAAATATCTGGTTCTTAAAAGTGTTGTAACTCTTTTATTTCTAAACCGATTTACATAAAACAAACGCTAAATGTTAACTGGAGCAAACCTCAACACAATAAATAAAACCGCATTGCAATCGGTTGAGCGGTTACTGAGATTAGCGTGCACAACCGTACAGACAAACAGATATACAGACATACAGAGAAACAGACAAAAATTCTAAAAATCATTGTTTTGGGTTCTATTGCGTTCATAAAGTCCCCCTATAATATTTTTTCTTATTTATCTTCCATGTACAGACAGCGACCTGTTACGATTTTATTATATGTATTGACATATTGAAGTCGGCGCCAAGATACCCATAGGTTTAGGTAGGTATTAACGGCACCAACTTCAATATTATATTGAATAAAACCTGATTAATGAAAATACATATTACTTTGTGCTAAGAAAATTGTATTTCTCAGGATTTGTTTGAAGTCGGTTATATTTTTTATTAATTTTTTTTTTCATTATTTTTAGTGACGGACGGACCAAAACATATATCTATCTATCCAGGTGTAAAGTTCTCATCAAAACAAATCAATGAAGCCCAAACACAAGGTAACTGCTGTAAATCGTTAAAGAATTCTCCGGACTGTATTTCGGTTCCATCATCAAATCAACTTCACTTCACTTCACTTAATTAAAAAATCACAAACGCACTAGTTGTCCCTACAATTTTCGGTGGTTGTCCTCGATTTATCCTGGATCCCATCATCAGATCCTGACCTGGAGAAAATGGGACCAACTCAGAAGTAAACTTTATTCAACAAAAGAAAAAATATTGAAATCTATAATAAACGGAAATATCGGTGAACATACATAAAAAAACACATTCAGACGAATTGAGAACCTCCTCCTTTATCTGAAGTCGGTTTAAAAGCAATCCTCTTACACACACATTGCTAAATCTACGCTCACAAATCTATACATACCTATAATAAAATGATAGAAAAGTCAAAACTGTACTTTGGAAATATAAAAAAAAATACTCGCTGGGTGTTCAACATAAATACCAAAGCCGAAAATATAGGTAAACATTTGTTTGTCTGTTTGTCTATTTGCTTTGCTTTCAAATTTTGCACAAATATTTACTAGGGCAGTCACTATTTATTAATCTGTGACTAGGGGTAGGGTCTTCCAATAGGCTATATTATCACGCTACATATCCTAGGGGCTAAGCAGAGAGCAATAAAATTGGCATTATAACATAATTTTCACGCGTACGAAGTCTCGGGCAACAGCTAGTAAATAATATTAGGGGTTAAAGTATGAAATTGCCGATTAGTACCGAAAATCTAAATTGTTTATTTTTTAATTTTTAACAAACTTATTTATTCAAAATAGTTACCATTATTATCTATACATTGCTGCCATCTAATAGGAAGGTCATTTATGCCTTTGCGATAGAACTCTAAGGATCTAGACTGCACAAACTCTGTAAAAGTATTTTGTACTGCCTCCTGGGAAGAAAACTTCTTGTCACGTAGATAATTGTCCAAATCAAGAAAAAAATGGTAGTCCGTTGGAGCAAGGTCTGGCGAATACGGAGGATGACGAATGGTTTCTAAGCGCAGTTCCTGTAGGGTTAAAATGGTTTCTCGGCTGTATGAGGTCTCGCGTTATCATGGAGCAATGATGGTGAAGATCGATTCATGAGTCGGGGCTGTTTTACTGCTAGTTTTACCAGCATTGTACGGAGTTCGGCACAATAGACATCTGCCGTTATTGCTTGACCAGATCGGAGAAAACTATAGTGAATAACACCATGCTGAGACCACCAAACAGTTACCATTACCTTTTTATTGGTAAGTTTCGCTTTAGGACATTATTGTGGCGTTTGACCTGGGGTCAGCCATTGCATTTTTCTTTTACAGTTATCATAAAGAATCCACTTTTCATCACATGTCACAATTCGATCCAATATTCCTTCATTTCTGTACCGATTCAACAAGGCAACACAAGTTTCAACACTGGTTTCTTTCTGCAGATCGGTCAAATCGTGAGGCACCCATTTTTCGTATTTTTTATTTTATTGATTTATTTGGTGTTCACATTTCATCACCGGGCATCTCGGCTAGTGTATTAAGACTTGATTCCTCTGTACTAACAAGAAGTTCGGCAATCGAAATATTGTAAGTATAAGAAGACATTAATCACCAAATTCTGTAGTTCTAGGTCAACGGGAAGTAGATACCTACATTAACAATTTTGATTTTCAAAATACTGTTGAAATATACGTTTCTTTGCGACATAAACAACCTTGACTTCAAAGAGAATACAATACTACGTAAGACTTGACTTTTCCGACTTAACTTCAAAGTTTGACGTTTTTACAGCTTCAAGGAACTCATAGACTTGTACCTATATAATAGTGTTAATTTCAAGTTAATACCTCTTCGCAATCACGAGATAAAGGTTCTTGACACTCAGACGGACGGGCGAACGGATGGACGGACGGACGGAAGTACGTACTAAACCCTCTTTGGGCTAGTGACTAGCCCAACGAGCCGAACAAAAAGTTACTGAAATAACATCGAACAAGTGCGAGTCGAGGTGGACTAGCCGCTAGTCCACCTCGACTTGCACTTGTCCGATGTTATTTCAGTAACTTTTTGTAGCCGGGTTTTTATAAAAATAAGTTTATTTGGCGTTTGTTATGAGCTCTTTACTTCAATAACTAAGTACGATAAAAAGTTTCACAACAATTAGCTCACTACACAACAATATACATAAAAAACATCACAAGTGTGCCCCGACGGGATAGAAAGGGTAGTCCCAGTCTACCCCGTCGGGGGATACTTAACTTTCTACGATCTACGCTGCGATCATGGGAAACCACTTTCGCTTCTTCTGCCTTCATAAGTATCTTTATACATGATCTCGGTTAAGGGTTAAGGGTACTCTTGACCAGACCAATGCTCAAATATTATCGATTTGGTCAATATGACCACCCCGGGGTCGACCCCTACTAGTTTGTCCATTCACTCTCGCCTCATAAAATCTGTTTCGGCAGTCTGTCGATTTTCCATCCATTCTCTCCACATGTCCGAACCAATTAAGCATCACCTTCTCTATCTTAGTCACAACATCTTCTGTTAATATTCCCAGATTACACTACTTCTTTCTGTACTATCGATATCACTCCAGCTATACTTTGCCAGCTTCTCATTCACTGCATTAAATTTACTTTTATGTATCTTCTGCCACACTCAACTTACAGTACAATTCATTAGCTTAGAGACAAACATTCTTCGTGTAAAGTCATCCTTCACTTTTTTGACACGTTTTGACAGCCTCTGACCCTTTCTCCTAGGCTACGATAGGAGGTCACCGCTAATTAGCGAGTGATCCTCCAGATAGCGCATGAGCTGTTTGTTGATAATCAGCTCGAACACCTTGCAGATGACTGTAGTTACGGCTATGGGGCGATAGTTGGCCGGATCCGACCGATCCCCTTTCTTGGGAATCAGATAGACGTTTTCTTTTTTTTTTTTGAGTTTTTTCTTCCAATGTGGCCGTAGATAAATAATGTTTTCGCGGTGTATCAAAAATCGAGTTCAAGTCAGACATGTTAGGTTCTTGGAAAATACTGCTGTCCAACTGTCTACCCGACTGTCTGCCCAACTGTCTGTCAAATTGTCTGCCCGACTATCTGATTGACTGTCTGCCCGACTGTATGTCCAACTGTCTGACTGCCTGTCTGCCCGACTGGCTGCCCGACTGTCTGCCCGACTGTCTGACCGACTGTCTGCCCGACTGTCTGACCGACTGTCTGTCCCAATGTCTGACCGACTGTCTCTCCGACTGTCTGCCCGACTGTCTCTCCAACTGTCTGTTTAATTGTCTGTCCGACTGTCTGTCCGACTGTCTGTCCAACTGTCTGACCAACTGTCTGCTCGACTGCCGGCTCGACTTTCTGTTGAACTGTCTACTCGACTGTCTGCCCGATTACTGGCCGACTGTCTGTCCGACTGTCTAGCCAACTGTTTGTCCAACTGCCTGAACAACTGTCCGCCCGACTATCTGCCCGACTGACTGCTCGACTATCTGCCCGACCCGACTGTCTGATCGACTGTCTGCCCGACTGTCGGCTCGACTTTCTGCTGTACTGTCTGCTCGACTTTCGGCTGCACAGTCTGCTCGACTATCTGCCCGACTGTCGGTCCAACTGTCTGCCCGACTGTCTACCCGACTGTCTGCCTGACTGTCTGTCCAATTATCTGCTCGACTGTCTGCCCAACCGTCTGTTCAACTGTCTGTTCACCGGCTGTCTGTCCAACTGTCTGCCCGACTGTCTGACCGATTGCTGGCCGACTGTCTGTCCAACTGTCTAGCCGACTGTCTGTCCAACTGTCTGCCCAACTGTCCGCCCGACTATCTGACTGAATGTCTGCCCGACTGCCCGATCAACTGTCGGTCAGACAGTTGATCCGACAGCCGGTGAACAGACAGTTGAACAGACGGTCGGGCAGACTGTCTGTCCAAGTGTCTGACCGACTGTCTGCCCGAATGTCTATTCGATTGTATGATTTGTATTTCTGATATTAGTTTACTAACGGTATATTTTGGAGTTTTTATCCTCAGTTCACAGTATTTAAGTTTGAAACTGCCCTGTTTGCTTAATCATAGAAGACCAAAGGCGTGGATTACTTTATAATACCCTTAAGATTAAGCAGCTCTTTTGTGATTAAGCTAATTCGCCAGTTTAGAAAGACTCTCACATGCAAAGGAACCCTTGAATTCTAGGTTTAAGAGTTGATATGTCTCTAATTTCTGAACTACAAAATTTTCAATATTGAAACTTATGTGGAAAAGCCCTTAAAATATCTCCTTTCAAACACTAAAAAAATATTTGAAATCGGACCATGCGTTAAGAAATTGCAATTGAGAATCCACTTTTGTTTTTCATCCCCTCTGACAAAGAAACCGCACCAAAATGAGCATCGGGATCAAAAATATCCTAGATCTTTCAGTGCCAAGTATCATTCAAATTGATTTAGAAGTTTCGGCGTGATACTTATTCGGGATACAGACAGACATAAAAATTTAAATTGACAATTTTGGCTTCAGTATCGATTGGAGAACGAACGAAACGAAGTTGTTTGACGTTAAACCTACTCTAATTCACTAATCGTACGAACGAAAATTCAACTTTGACAGATAATTGTTCGGAATATTAACCTAATTTTGACGAAACCAAAAGTGTTACCGTTTGATTTTCGTTTCCTTGTATATTTTGTAAGAATCTAAAATAAAATGTCTAGAATGTTACTCATTAAGTCTGCTCTACGTAAAGAACGATTAGAGCGTAGAAAAAATCGTCTTAGTCTGCCAAATAAGTCAATTATGTGATTATTACCGAAGTAGAGTTAATTGCAAACTATAGGCTCAGTCGGCGACTGTTTGAGGAGTTAAGCTAAGAAATAGTTAGCTACGGGAGAGCACCCTCCCACCCAAGTTCCGCAGTCGATGGCGGGAGCGCCGCCGACGTGTCTTCGCCCAATGACTGGGGGCCTGTCCTCGGACATCCCTCCGAGGGCTTACCCGGGGCTCCCAACCACAGGCTGTTGGGCGTTAAGTGAGGTTTATTAGTCGGAGTCCGGCATAACATCCATGAGGATTTTCCCTCACGTAGGTAAAAAAAAAAAGACTGAGGGCCTGAGGATGGTGGGGGGCTGCCCACCGTCCGTGGTAGCCGTAGGTCTGTTGGGAGTCCTGGGGTATCCTTTCGAGTGCTTACCCAGAGTTTCCAACCGTAGGCTGTTAGGCAGGATACGTGTAGTTTTTTTGTTGGTAGAAGTCCGGCATAGCATCCATGGGGATTTTATCTCACGTTAAAAAATGGCCCCCGTGGCATTGGACCCAAAAGACTGGGAGCATTCCCCTTTGAATAGCGATGCCTATTCGTTGGGAGAAATAACTGCTAGCCCTTGGGTCACCAGTCGACTCAACCAAAAAGTATGCGCGTTGGACCCCATGCACCGTAGGTCCATAGGGTCTCGAAACCAACTGGAAGAAAACTGTAAGACGAGCCGAGACCCTGATACCTACTTAGTTTTTTTTATTTTCTACCGCTACCGGGCTTTTTCTTTTGTTCTAGTTCATAATAATATTTATGTTTATTTAGGTAAAATAAACGAAAACAATTGTCTTGCCCAACTTTTATTAACTGATAGAATCTATATACTATTTGTCCTTCATTCTTTCCTATTATATAGTATCTCATATCCTATTTGTCTCTAATAACTTGAATCAGTTCCAACAGAGCAGCTTGAATCTGCATCAGTATATTCATGATCCCTGCGAGATCGCTATTTCAGAGTGTGTCATTCTCTCCCACACCTCCTCTAGCTCTAACAATTTCCGTCTTACATCAGAGCCAGAAGATTGTCCCCTCCGCCTAGGGGCATTTGGTACAGAAGCTGCAAAATAAAATAAATTCACATTAAAAATAAGTTACTGAACAAGACATACTTAATACCTCACGTGTGTGTGATATTCAATAGAATAAATCTGTAATATGAATTGTTTACTTACAAAGGTTTTCATGTTTATATGTAGATTATAAACGATATAATATGTTTTGGATATAGATTTCAAATAATAATAATATTAAAAGGATGATTTTCATTACATTATTGTTGACATGAAACAAATGTCAGAAACATTTTTTAACGTAAGGTTATGACATTTGCATCTCTAGTTGTCTATATCAAAATGGTTGGAAATATACAATTACATATATAATTCCTTTTTATTCTTATTTTCTGCATACATTTTACAAGAAATGTATTATAAACCACTTGTTACATGTAAAACATTTTATTAAAACTTACTTGTTTTTAAATTTTAATATACTTAAGTGAAAACCGTAATTACCGGAATAAGACATCAGCAAATGACCTCCCTATCATTGTCGTTCACGAAATGTGTCTATGCATCCGAAGTTCGTGCTCCGATCCGCAATTGATATAGAATAGGGTCAGCCACGAAACTTCGTTTTGTTTTCGTTCGTTAACGAAGTTTCGTTTTCGTAGAAAGAGAGTAGGCCTCCTGGTCTACATAATATTTTACGTCTTTTAACTTTTTCTCTTGTGATCTTGAAAGATGCTATTTGCCCAGTATGATCTGATTTTATCTTATTTATAATACTCTTATTTTCTGGCAACATATCACTGTATATATTGTCCAGACAAGTAGCTGTTGTATCACAATATCCAGTAGGCTCTAAAAATAAGTTAGTGAGATTGTGTCATTTAAATAAATTTAAGATATCATGGGTCTGACGCGTATTTATAAGTATATTAACATTAAAATCACCGCACACTATTAGGTGTTTATTAGTTTTTCCAAGTTTAAATAGCACTTTATCCATTACTTCCTCAGAGTCACAAAACGGTGAGACTCCAGGTTTATATACGCATACTACTATGAATTGCTCCAATTCTACGCACGATATTTCAACTGTACACTCTACAGAGAGGGACACAACATCTTTCCGTTCCTTATACTTTAACTTCTTATTTAATAAAATCAACGAACCCCCCCGTGTTGTGTTGACCCTGCAGAACGCACTACCAACCCGGTGACTACTGAAACTGAACATGAGCTCATACTCCTTACGCATATGTTCTGTAAGATAAACAATTTCAATATTTTCTGAGCTCATGAACTTTCAAACTCTTTGACCTGCGTTAATGTTGCTATATTATAATGCACCAGGCTGATATAATTTACATTTTATAATTTAGTTTTGTTCGGAGGACAGTTTCCGATATAGTTATGTTTTGCAATTAAATTCAACTCTATCAATTTACAATTTTGGCTAGAGGGTAAATCCTCTGTTGTCCCAGAAGTTAATCTAAGCGCACGGCAGTGCGCAGGCCAAGTTCCAGCAACAGGCCGAGCGCATGCCGTACTCTATTTACACGAACCGCTTCGACCCACTTTTGACCCCCCTGTAGTTCAGTGCTTATTGCAAGTACAGAAATAAAATTGTACGTACGTAATCATATACTAGTACTAAGGCAGTGTACCAAATTTCATAGATGTAGCTTTAGTAGATCCTGAAATATGACCCTGTGAATATAGCTAATTTTGGCACTGACTGACTCACTCACTGACCGGTCATCAAAACCTCTAGGCCACTTCCAATTGTCCTAGCGTTATGAAATTTGGCACACAGATCGGGTGTTATATGTAGATTAACGAAAAATTGATAAATTTAAGAAATCGGTTAAGCGTGAGTTGGAAAAGGGTTACAAAGTTTGTATGGGACCACAGGATTCCTTGGTCGGATCTTCTTCAAATTTTGCATAAATCATCTCTAACATAATTGATGGAAGATGTGTTTCGTATTTTATTGAAATTCATTCCAGAACATGGCTAAAAGGGGGTAACAATTGTTTTCTTCGGGGGGTTTTGATTCGAATTTGTATCAATACTTCTTAGTGATGAGAGGACTCTTTTGATTTAATTTACTTTTTATTTTCACACATGTCATGTTTAAAAGCTCAATCAGATTTGAGAAAGATGTTGTCAATGTTTTGATTAATGTCAATCAAATTCTCTATACATACAAATTATGGAAAAGTCAATTCTGCACATTGAATATTGTTATTCATATTTGTGAAATATTTGGATCAAATCCGTCCAGTAGTTTAGAGATCAGCAAGCATTCTAAAGGATGACTCACGCTAGACCGTGCCGGGTCCGAGCCGAGTGTCAGCCGTAGCACAGTAACCGAGCCGGTTGCATTCACGACTGCTCGGGCGAAGCTTGGCGGCACTGTATTCATGCAACGGGCCGTGGCCGAGCCGAGGCGGGACCGAGTTGTTTCCGAGCGCTTTCCGTAGTTCGGCTGTCACTCAGTTGCCGCTCGGTTTAACGCATAGATTTAGCGCGAAAAATTCTAAATCTATGATTTAACGTGAGTTTGTTCACAAAAAATATATTTAATATTAATTGACCTTGCTGCGGCCGGCACTCGGCTCGGACCCGGCACGGCGTATCGTGAGTCATCCTTTTTAGGGTTCCGTACCCAAAGGGTAAAGAACGGGACCCTATTCATGAGACTTCGCTGTCCGTCTGTCTGTCTGTCTGTCTGTCTGTCCGTCAGGAGGCTGTATCTCATGAACGGTGATAGCTAGAGAGTTGAAATTTTCACAGATTATGTGTTTTTGTTGCCGCTATAACAACAAATACTGAAAACAAAAACATAATAATATTTAAGGGGGGCTTCCATACAACAAACGTGTTTTTAGCGATTTTGTCTTATATATTCGGTAATAAGGTATCCTTCACAATTTAAATACGTTAGTTAATTTGAACATTTCATCAAAATCATTCATTCCCTTTACACCATGCAAATTAAATGAATACTTTAGGAGGTATAGCACAATCAAATGCTGCTCAATGAAATTAATTTCGTGTCACCATGATTGAACATTATACGGGTCACATACTAACTTATTTTTCGACTTTCGTCCTAAATATTTGTTCTTTAAAAAATGTACAACGCTTTCAGCAGATTACTTTAGGTGGGTGTAATATTTCAAAGATAGCTATTTCATAGGAAATAGTAAACAAATAGTCCATATTTTAGATTTTTCTCCAGTATAAACAATTTACGTACAAACACACAATTTATGTTGTAGACGTAGATATCGTGTTTATAATGTCATCATTCAAATGTCATTAATATTCTGAAAAAGAAATTAAATATAGAGTTTACAAACTCTTTTTGAAATAGATACTGTACCTACCGTAGAGGATCTATTTAAGGATAGTTAACACTATAGAGCAACGCGACCTGTATAAAGACGCGCGTTGTATAACACTATAGAGCAACGCGAACCGTCTAAAGACGCGCGTTGTATAACACTATAGAGCAACGCGAACTGTCTAAAGATGCGCGTTGTATAACACTATAGATCAACACGAACTGTCTAAGGCGCGCGTTGCTCTGTGATAATAGGTAATGAGGGCAACCAGTAGACGAATGAAATACTCACAGAATATCGAGCATTGTATTTTCATAAAAAAATAATAATTGAAACCAAATGGACCTTTACTGGGACATCCTTTCGAGAGCTTGTCTTGTTGAGAGAGAGGAGTCCGGCATATCATTCATTAAGGATTTTCTATCTCGTTAAAGAAAAAGCAAAAAGGCAATGCAACAAATAGGTACGACTTTTGTTGTTTTTTGGTACGGAACCCTCCGTGCGGGAGTCCGACTCGCACTTGGCCGGTTATATTCCAAACATAAGCTATATTTTAATGTAATGACATTAATAAACATTTATATATAATCACACTAAATAACCTTAGGGGTAAGCAGAAGGCTAATAAACTATGTAAATTGGGGATTAACCTATTAGATTGATTAAACTGAAAATTTTGCAGGAATATTATTAAGAAGTATGTAAGCTTTAAACGTGGACTTCATATTATAACGCTTGAGTTGGCTTAATTGAAAATCGATTTTTTATAAAAATATTTATGAATCATTGATAAAATGAGAATAAAATGAGGAGGGGGGGGGGGAGAGGGGGAAGGATACAAAATAATGTCATGTATACATAATGCACACTTTAAAGCTTATTAAAGAAAGAATAGGTACGGTTTCTTAAAAAAAAGTATTGAAATCCCACCAAAAACATCCCTGTTGAAAAGGAGGCCAAGTTCCTATGGGCTAATTGTTCGCCTAAAAAAGGGTTGAAATCCAATCCAATGCCAAGTTTAGATGTACTTTAAAATCGATCGTAATCATCTTCATCAACAGCCTAATCCACTGGTAAACATTTGCCATTCCCAAGACTCGCGTCCACACTCAGACCTCCACCTTTCGAATCCAGCCATTACCCACCACCGCATTCACGTCAACGGTCCATCTGGCCGAAATTCACTTAACCATACACCCAACTTAAAATCTGGTGTAGTTGTGAAGATACGTAGGTACCTACTTGGTTAAAAATATCTAAAATAATGTTACTTCTAAATTTGAACTTGGCAGGTTAATTTAATTATATACATAATAAATTTAATTATACAATTAATCAAGTGTTACGTACTGCACGAAACCCTGCCAAGTTCTAATTTAGAAGTAACATTATTTTAGATATTTTTAAGCAAGTAGGTACCTACGTATCTTCACAACTACACCAGATTTTAAGTTGGGTGTATGGTTAAGTGAATTTCGGCCAGATGGACCGTTGACGTGAATGCGGTGGTGGGTAATGGCTGGATTCGAATGGTGGAGGTCTGAGTGTGGACGCGAGTCTTGGGAATGGCAAATGTTTACCAGTGGATTAGGCTGTTGATGAAGATGATTACGATCGATTTTAAAGTACATCTAAACTTGGCATTGGATTGGATTTCAACCCTTTTTTAGGCGAACAATTAGCCCATAGGAACTTGGCCTCCTTTTCAACAGGGATGTTTTTGGTGGGATTTAAATTACTTGGAACCGATTCCAAAGTCCTAAATCTACTCTGCTCAAATAAAGCAGTTTTGTCAGCCAAGTTTTTGGCTATAGAGTAAAAATAATTGAATAGCAAACTTGCTATTTGTCTTTTATAATATTTGGGTAGACAATACCTACCCTTGTGATTATTATACACTTTATACTTGCTATTTGGCAAATTTGTGTCAAATACAGAATTAAAGTCAATTACATTAAATTTATTATTTTACTGACTTATTAAGTTTAAACGTAAATTCATCTTATATCTAAATGAATTTTCCGAGTTTGGCACACCTTTTATAAATGGAAGTGTGAACATTACAACTTGTATGACATTTAAGTTTAAGATGTAATTCATGTATAGGGACAAATCATCATTGCTAATTTTGCCCCTGTTAGCACAGAAAATTATTATTTTACTGTTAGCTTCAAATTTATATTCTAATATCTTTTGCATAATATCACTTAATGAAGCACCCGGATAGCAATTATTAATAACCGAGTAATAACTTGAATTTAAGTTTTGTTTTAAAAATGAACTTATATTGGTACCAATATCATCACTAAATACAATTAATTTAGTACAACTATTACTATTATTTACACTGTCACACAATATATCCACTGATGTACTGGGCTGGCACGTGGTAATGGGAGCTAGGGGCTCAGCGGTAACCGGTTCACCCTGAGCCTCCACCGGCTCAATTGCTTTAGGGCTGTTAATATTGCATAAGTGGTCATTTAGGAAACAATTAAGGCGCTCAGTGTTATCATTTGATGTTTTGAGTACCTTATCTATGGTTACAGAACATTTAGTAAAGTCCTTAAGGGATCATTCATATTTTTTAGTCATATATTGTAGCTCAAATTGCAAACTTTGTATTTTTGATTCTAATTTAAAACATAAAATATTATTAAACTACCTCACTGTTTAATAACATTTTGTAAATGTAAAGGTGAACAATCAACATACTTCGAAGACAGACAGCTGTTTATAAAATAATTAGGACACCAGCGGGTAGGTTATAACCTTGACTTCACATACTATCAAGGAAGTTGTACCAATGCCTACGAGCGTCAGCGAGCGAGCGAGCTACCTACGAGCATCAGCCTACTTCGTAAAGCCAATGGTTTGAACCCAAAGGGGACCAGAGAAGCCTTAAAATTTGTGGGATTGATTGATAATATATTCATTTGCTGGAAGTATAGTAGACGGTTTACACAGATTTTATTTTACAAAATAGTTTTGATAAGGTTCTTCATAGTTCACTTACTGATTTCCGCATGCAAATTAAATTAAAATAAATACTTAATGACATAAGAAACATGATGTTTAAAGCAAACTACATACATATGATCACGCCTTTTATCCCCGAAGGGGTAGGCAAAGGCATATTATATGCCCACATTTCATCTTTTTAGATTTTGTCCCACTTAATAGGTGGTGAGCACTGTATTGCGGTGTTGATATGGACAGGCGCAGGTTGTGATTGCCCGCTGTTAAAAATTTTCAAGCCGTAAATGCTTTCAATTGGCACACGGCACCAAGGAACTTATACTTCGTTAGAAGTATAAGTTCCTTGCACGGCACCAACGACTTAACGTGCATTCCGAAGCACGGAAACGCTCGCAAATAAATTTCACAAAGTGGTCACATGGTGGTCTCCCATCCATGACCGGCCATAGTAAATGTTGCTTCCTACTGCAAAAACTGTGATCTAGTTCACCTATGTACAAATATCTACTAGTCTTTTTTAAGTTGAAAATTTTAAATGAGAACTGTTTAAAAGATACGAAAATAGTCAGAATGGACTGACAGACAGCGTTTGTTACTCAAATTACTTGTCAGGTTGAGGATAATAACTTGTCAATCTATCTTGTAGCAGGACATTATACTATCAGTTTTATCGATACAGAGCTAAATGTACGTTATCTCTGCGTTTATTATCATGTTATTTCTGTCTCCTCTAAGTGTCCAGTGTTAGTTGAGCTATACGTTCCCTTTACACACAATCTACGCACAATATCAAACGTCGCTACTCGCTACACGAAAGCGGTGTGCGGTGTGGCGTGGCGCGGGCGCTGCCAAGTGCCAGTCAGTCGTGTTTTGTTATCAAAGACGCGCGCGTGCGGTTCGGGGCGCAATGTGTACACTTTGATATGAACTCGTATACTTTTCCTAGTAGTTTGTGCAAGTGTGTGTTTACTGATAGTGCACCATGACACAGGAGGAGTTTTGCACTCGACTCGATCACGAGCTGCATTCGTCTTCAGGGCATGCCTCCGATGAAGACAATATCACTATCCGAAAAGAAAGACGCAGTGTCAAAGATATGATTTTACGGTTTGAAAAATCTAATATCAATAAAACACTGAGTGATTCTAGAGAGTCCCTATCCAAGTGCAGAGACATGAACTTGGGAAGTTTGACAAGTGTATTTAATCCTCTCCAATCGCATTACCTGAGTCCGATAACAAGGTCGCAGGATAGAAATTCCACCGTTTCTGTAAATTCAATTTTATCTAATGCTTCAGAACGTAGCTTCGAGTCCAGTTCATCAGGTTTTATTTCTGATAGAAAGTCGGGTATGGATACTTTAGTGCCACATAGACCTGCTCCACCGCCTCCGATACAATTTCAAGATAGTTATTCACCAGAGGCTACTTCACCTATCCCAGAGGAGGTCACGCTAAGGGAAAAGCCATTTTCCTATAATACACCTCCGTCTTCACCCGCAGTCACGAGGCGGTCTCGGCAACCTCCTGTTATACGAAAAAAGTCAACAGCGGGAAATCAAGGTCCCACTGGAGAAAGACATTGGTCTTATGGCGTCACACAAAAAGATATAGAAAAGTTACTAAGACTGAAGAGGTCAGATCCCTCTGACAATGAAGAAGAGGAAGGATCTGTTCAAAAACCTGGGTCAGATTCGTCAGAAAGTGAAAGTAGTAGTGATTCCAATAGTGATAATTTAAGTGATGGAAAAGAATATATCATCAATGTTGATGATAGTGCAGTGGAAACTTTATCAAACGATCATTCTACGGGTACTTTGATAAACGAAGAAGACAGTGACGTGCAAAGTGATGGACGAGACAATGAGTCTCTATCATCAGCGGAATCTGGTGATCGTCTTAATTATGACAATGTTAGTATTAAATCTATTTCATCTTTTGACATGGTGCCCTATCAGAAATATGACAGTATCACTGTGTCCTCGGATGAGTTTGGCTCGGAAGTGTGCCACGCTCCGGACTCAGAGTTTCTAACTGTGAGTGCAGTGAACGAATGGTGTATATCCAAGTCAGCGGAACCGGTATTGCTACCGATTGAATCCAAAAAGGAGAAATATCGCAGGTGAGGTCACTTGATTTTTTTTAAGATATCGAGGAAAATATTTGCGATATCGCAGCCTAGCTTTGTCAAAAAGCGATAACTTATCTTCTACCTAAGCGCTTATAGGTGTCGCTAACATACCTTTGTTTCAGTTTATCCACGATTTAGTACATCAATTATTATGTACTTGACATAATCATAGCGTCAAAAATAATTGTTAAGATAAAAATATATTATAGAATGATTACTGCATGCAAACGTGCAAATGTTGTATGTATTTGTTTGTGACCGTAAAGGTTTCACCTTGATGTTTATTCATAAGGTGTGAACAAGTTTGCAAGTGGCTAATGTAAACGATCTTCGGATACTTGGAACTTGGACTAACATAGATTGGTATCAAAACTTTTACAAATAATTTCAGATAGGTGACTGTTATGTAAGATTACTGATTTCTTACAAAATAATCACACAAAATTTAAGATATTTAGCCCTTGTAAAATTCCACGCTCTAGCTAGAAGCAAAGCATAAAACAAGTACCTATTGTGTTGTAGACATAAACAATAACAGATGTATCTAAAGTACCATATCAATATGAATTTCTACACGTATAAATAACTAAATATATATTCCTTCGATACCTACACGCGTTACTTTAACTTTCTTTTTGCAAAGTTGTGGAATGAATTTGTCGCATTCACGCGTCGGGAATAGCAGGGCACTTCGAACTACTACATGAAGTAATCGTGGCCGCCTTGAAACCACCACATTGGTCTCGCCTATGGTACTAGATTCATGTTATGGAATGTACGAAGTCGTAGGACAATCGTAGGACAGGTCAGGACTGTGAAGTCACTCGGACTTGACAAAAGGATAACCCAAAACGGGGCTTTAATTGAGGGACGAAGAGACTGGCCTAGAAACCTGAAAAAGTTTAAAGGAACATTTTTCAGTACACACTATTTTTTTTATCTGTGATTCATAATTACATTATTTTGTTGCCAAGCTATAACGAGCAGTATGATTACAATAACATTATTTAAATAGTTGATGTAGGAGGCAAGGACGTTCGGTGTTGTTGCTGTGTGTGGAATGTTTATGATCTGATTTTGTAGGCATTGCCTAAAGTTATGAGAGGTGTAGGTTGCATTTTGTATTCTAGTTCGATTTGAAGGACTATTAAAAATAATGCTTTTGCTGCCACAGTAGGACTTAGTCAACCCTGAAATTTTATTAGAGTTTAATTTTTTGGTATAAAATCTAATGTTACTGAAATTTATGTAGATATCTTCTTTCACTAAATGCACGACATGTAAATACTTCTTAATTAACATAGGTTCACGACTTCTTTAACTTCTCTTATCTTATTCAGCATGATTTCTTCTTTATAAAATGGGACCACATGGGAACCATCAGCTGTTAATTAAAAAAGACATGAAATAGGATTTCGGTCGAATTGAGAATCTTTTCCATTTTTTGAAGTCAATTAAAAGCCATGTCAATCTAAAATCCATTGCTCTTTTGAATGTGAAAGAAGCATAAGCAAGAAAATACAAATTAATACAAATTTTAATGTATGTCCAGATTTGCAATATTATCTTTTCACGTGTTTGTTGATGCAATGTGTATAAAGGCATGTAAAATGTTTCTTTTGTGATATGTGAAATGTAGCCTTGAATATTTTCAATCGCGTTATTGCTTGGGCATTCACACCTACGAAGGCTATTTTTATAATTATTATTTATTTATTTATTTTATAATATAGCTACCCATTATCCCCATTTCACGGAGAATCTTCCACATTTCGTTTTATGTTTTAAATATTCCTTTTTGTCGGTAGCATACGGTTTCGCAAGCGTCCTTAGACTACGGTGGTGACTACTTTTGATCAAGTGTCCCGTATCCTTGTCTAACATCTCAGTGGTAAAGAAGATTATGGTTAACGGATAGCATAAATCTTTTCCTAACATTAATCACAAACAATAAAAATGTACTTTCAATATTTATAATGCAGCTGCAAACGGTCGTCAACTGCTACGAGTGAGATTTTGATAAATTTATCAAACTATTTATTTGACATTACCTACCGGGTGACCCCCTCATTTATCAACGCGAGCCGAAACCTATAAACTTGAATTTTTTTGGGTAAGCTACTCATTTAATGTAGGCGACCACGACCACTAACAAAGAATTTTTTGAAATTCCGCCTTTAAGAAGAAGGAGAGGTAGAAGCTTTTAGCAATTAGAAAACGGGACTTCATACTATGTTGCGGGCAAAGCCTAGCACAGCTAAATATTAGGTATTGCGATAATAAGAAAATGAAGACAACATGATAATTATCTAACAGAATGTACGAGAATATGTCGTGAAATGAAATCTGTTACAGAAATAGATCTGGACAAAGTGTTAATAAATTTAGGTCAAGAGTGAGCCATGTGTAACAGGAATGTATGCATTCATTCAAGGAATGCAGTATCAAGCCTGGTCGAGTTCGGTTCATGAACTTGTCCGTCGCACGCAGATCGATGACTCATCGTATCAGAGTTGAATTCGTGAAGTAAATTTGATACGTTAATGGCATAAAACTATTAAGTGTTTTGTAAAGGTTAATCTCAGTCTGAACAACATTAAGTAGGTATATTTTATACTAATTTAGGGTTTTTTAATCAACGTAGGTAACAGGACTTTGACGGGCGCTAGGTCCCTACTGCAGTAAATGGACGAGGCTGTCACCTGCGAGAGCTGACTAATGAAAAACGTGATGGCAAAGAGAAAAGCAACTCAAAACAAAACGTGGTTCCAATCTGACTGGCCAACGTGGCACAGTAAGGCTCTCTCCCTTCATATTAAATTAGGTGAGGCTCATTCAGCCATGGACAGACATAGACTTTTTCGGTTGATTGACAAAGTGTTAACAGTGAGATACAAAACCATCTATAGCCAGTTTAAAAAAAAAATCACGATTTTCAACCCTATCAAAACGTCAAGCAGTTGCTGTTCAAAATGATTTATTATGAACGTTGAGCCCCGCTCGTGTACCGAACGAGAAAGTTTAAAAAGTTAATAAATTCAAAGTTTCTATTACCTACCATATGCGTAATGATCGCGAACTATAATTTCATTATTATATCACACACATTACGCAGGTACGAGTTCATACTGCACATCGAGCATGCATTATACTGTATTAGTAGGCCTAATACCGTACAAACCTTATGCTAATTGAATGACTCGTGAATGAGTCACGGAGAAAGGAAAGTCTAGAAAGATGCTCGTACGTCTTATTTAGATGCCACGGTAAATGCATTTCCGTCAACATACTATGCGAGAGATACCTGCCTATAATTAGTGTTCGCCGCTTCTGTCTCAGGTTTCACATAATGAACATAGCAACTAGTAGGTAATTTGTAATTCAATAGTTTTTAAAGATACTAAAGTAGAATTTACGCTGCAGCGTTTAGTATATTTATGTTGATGTTCAACATCAATATAAAAATATTGGTACAAATTCTCCAGCCATTAAAATATTAGGTATAGTTACGACTTTTTCCAGGGGGGGGTTAGAACAGTTATATTTTTCCCTGGTAATAGAACATGAGTCTAATCGCCGTAATGAAATGGGCAAGCGCAGATCGTGGTTTTTGTACCACATTGCTGTTCGCCGGAACCATGACTTTATTATGCCTTCCGAAGCACAAAAGGTCGTAAATATAAATATCACATACGGTCACTAATTTCAGGACTGACCATAGCCATAAAAGAATTTTATTCAGTTCCAATAAGGATACTCACTCAATTGGAACAAAAAGTTCATAGTTAAGAAGGATGAACCAGTTTTTATGTGACTCATATTAAAGTAGGTAATTAGAAAAATAAATCGCATTAAGATTCTATCCGTTAATATATAACTTTGAGCATCTATTTATATCAATACCTCAGAGTCTCCTAATAGATAAAATTGATTAAATTCAATCGGCATGAGTCATATCCCAGTTCGGTTAATGCTGCGATGCTATCAAGTTCGTGAAGATAAATTTGAATTGCTTTCAAAGTGGCACAGCCCTTTTAATGTTATGATATTCTTCAAATGGTCTTGCTATTAACTAACTTTATAGCTAACTAGCTGACCCGCGCAACTTCGTTTGCGTCACATGGGAGTGAGAAAGAGAGAAGTGTAGTATAAATATTTAGTGACTAGCGGAAGTCACGCGGTTTCACCCGCGTAGTTCCCGTTCCCGTGGGAATATGGAAATAAAATATAGTCTATGTTCACCGCAAAGAGTGTAGCTTTCCCACAGTGAAAGAATTTTTCAAATCGGTCCAGTAGTTCCGGAGCCTATTCGTTACAAACAAACAAACAAACAAACAAAAAAACAAATCTTTCCTCTTTATAATATTAGTATAGATATAATATTTCCCGTCGCATTTACTCCGTCACTTATGTTAATTAGAGCTGACCCGCACAACTTCGCTTGCGTCACATGAGAGTGAGAAGGAGAGACGCGTGGTATTAATATGTAAAGTGATATGATGTTTCCCGTCGCATCTACTTCCGCCCGTCCTTTTATGGTACGGATCCGACTCGCACTTGACCGGTTTTTATCGTTCACTTGACTGGCTACTACTGCAGACCACGATTACTGCCGTCGTCGCCTTACAAAACTTCGCCTTTTAAAACTTACTAAGAGGGTTATTGTAAGCGAACCGTAAAAGATAGGCATATGCGGTCAAACTCTTCAGCTTTATAATATTAGTATGGATATGGATGTGTATCTGACGAAATAAGAAGCTTAGAAGTAGCAGGCGTATGTATTTCTTTTCAACTTCAGAGCCACTGTCAATTCTTTTATGGTCTCTGTCTGAGAGTGATCTTCAACTTCTTAGATGTCATCATGTCACCATAGCTCGAAAGCTATGGTTTCGAGCTATGGTGCGTTCCCGCCTCTTCGAAATGAGGCGGGAACGTCACTATGTCGAGCCAAACAACGGGTCACACTGTTACTCCTTGCGAGTTTTTTTCTCAACGAGTCACACTGTGACTCGTTTTAGGGTACTCGTTGAGAATAAAGGATTTAATCTAGTATAGGTTGTTGTTGTGTAAACGTATGTGACCGAGAATTTTGAAACTTGGATTAGTTCATGTACTGTTTTTTTTTTAAACAAATACCTACTGATAGTAAATTACCACTCTCTATTTCAACTCCACCACATGTGGACTGAACTTTAACAGAAATGGACAATTTTGGACATTAGTTTTATTGTTCGACTAAGTTTTTTGTGTGACTGACTTTTTTACGTGTCAAAATCCTGATTGATGACAGACTGACTGACTGCCTTGACAGAACAAGAGACTTTACCAACTTTACTACGCACTGTTCCGACAGAATTTAATTTGTTGTGATAGCTCAGGTCATACATGCAGTTCATACCTACTACGAGTAGCTCCTGAATAGAATATTAGATCAGCTATTGGTTGTAAAGAGTTCACGGTGATAATGGTTTACCATGTTTTGAACTTGTAAGCATCCCTTCAATGCGTTGACTACAAAGCTGCATCCATTTGCTTTAGTATTTCTCCTTAAAAAGCTTCATCTATACATATAATAAAATGATAGAAAAGCCAAAACTGTACATTGGAAATATTAAGAAAAAAATACTCGCTAGGTGTTCTACGTAAGATACCGAACCCAAAAATATAGTCAGAAAAATTTCTGTCTGTTTATCTGTTTGTCTGTTTGTCTGTTTGCTTTGCTTTGTCCGGAAGGATCTCGAAAAGTACTGAACAGATTTGGTTCAAATTTTGCACAAATATTACTTAGGGGTGGAATCTTAAAATAGGCTATATACTATCACGCTACATATCCTAGGGGCTGAGCAGAGAGCAATGAAATGTGTAAACCGGTGGATTGATTTAACTTAAACGTAACAGGAATATTAGTAAGAGTTAGGTTTTACAATCAGACAACATATTATTACGCTAAATATTTTAGGAGCTCGGCA
The DNA here is from genome assembly GCA_933228765.1 of Miltochrista miniata. Taxonomy (NCBI): domain Eukaryota; kingdom Metazoa; phylum Arthropoda; class Insecta; order Lepidoptera; family Erebidae; genus Miltochrista; species Miltochrista miniata. Next base: position 25,556,749 of record OW121751.1, read on the forward strand.
GAGAACAATGAAAATCTTTTCGCATATTTTTGCAAAGTAGAGAAACTACTGAATAATTTTAATTAATTTTTACTTGAATAGCAATCTAGAGGTAGGATCGTTATATAGGCTATATATTATCACGCTACATATCCTAGGAACTAGGCAGAGGGTAGTGAAATATGTAAGTATGTGGATTGATATATAAAACGTTGCAGGAATATTAGTAAGAGATCGGTTTTACAATCCGGCTACATTATCACGCTAAATATCTTGAAGCCCCGATAGAGAAAAATTAAATCCTGTGTTTTCTATGATATCCAGACGACTGATATACATACTTATATATTTCAAAATACATACATATTATTCACAGAAAACACCCATACTCCGATAGAAACATTTGTGGATCACACAAATAATTGGACCAACCCAGAAATCGAACCCAGGACCTCCGGCGCGGCAGGCGGTATCACTACACCGACTACGCCACAGCGGCAGTCAATTAAATTATATTTCATACTAGCTGACCCTCGCAACTTCGTTTACGTCACATATATATTATGGTGTATGAACGGAGAGGTATTTTTTCATCAGACTCATCAATCAGCGTATGAAACTGCCCTGTTTGCTTAAACATAAAAGAGCTTAAGATTAAGTCTTTTCCAAAACTTATTTATTTTCACATTCAAAGGAATCCTTGAATTCTAGGTTTGGCGAAAGTTGTGATGTCTCTAATTCCTGAACTACAAAACCTTCAACATTGAAACTTGTGTGAAATATTCCTTAGAGTATTCCCTTTATAAAACTGAAAAAAAATTGGAATCGGACCACGCATTGAAAAGTTACAGCTAAAAAAGTCGTTTTGTCTTTCATCCCCTCTCCTAAAGGAACCGCGCAAAAGATCGATATCAAATGTATCCTAGAAGCTTCCTCGGATTATAAGCTCTGATTATACCAAGTTATTCGGGATACAGACAGACAGATAGACATAAAAAAATTCAATTGCATTTTCGGCTTCAGTAGACTCTCGACCCTCAACAGTCTATACTTATAATAAAACTGTAGAGGGTCGGGAGTCTGTATATGGAAGATATTTTGAAAATTTTAAATGTAGGGCGTTCTCTAATCGGTACTGAAGCCGAAAATGTAATTTAAAAATTTCATGTCTGTCTGTCTGTCTGTATCCCGAATAAGTATCACGCCGAAACTACCGAACCGATTTGAATGATACTTTGTACGATCTAACCTTATAGTCCGAGGAAGGTTCTTAGATACTTCTGATCCCGATATTTTGCGCGGTTCCTTCAGGAGAGGGGATGAAAGGCAAAATAGTTTTTTAGCTATAATTTCTCACTGCATGGTTCGATTTCAAATATTTTTTTGGTGTAAGGGAGTACTTTAAGCATTATTCCACATAATTTTCAATATTGAGGGTTATGTAGTTCAGAAATTAGGGGCATCTCAACTTTCTGTAATTCTAGAATTCAACATTTTATTTGAAAGTGAGGCTAAAGGGGCGTGTAGGTCTAAAGTCTATTCTAAAACAATTCAGTCCACGCCTTTGGCGCGGACTGAATTGTTTTACAATAGCCCTAATCATTAAGCTCTTTTATGATTAAGCAAACAGGGCCGCTTCACACGCTGCTTGATGAGTCTCATGAAGAAGTACCCCTCCATTCGTACACCTTATGTGACGTAAACGAAGTTGCGAGGGTCAGCTAGTATGTATATAATATTATAGAAGGAAGAACCTTAAAACGGCGCCTTATATTGCGTAATATATTATTTAGATTTAATTGTTTCCACACTAGCGGTTTACAAAACGTTTCACTTATAACCACAACTTTGTTATCTCGTATACCTATGAGTTTCCCTTGAGAACAATGTGTTTTTCCGGGAAATAAAGCAGCCTATATGGATGCCGAAATTTGTTTCTCCTTGTAGGAATGATAATAATTTAATTGATTTTGATTCTAGGTAAGATTAATGTAAAAAATGCCTCCTATGTGGCTGGTATAGAACTCCTGTATTTAGAAATCAACAATTGCTTATCTTTAAGACAAAGTGAATGAAAACAGATGACAATGAATCATAAATTTATAGTAGTTATGAATGAATTTACGTTACTGAGATTTCTACATAATATTATTCTACCTCTCGACTATTTTTAACGCCTGCATCACTTGGTTGGTAAGCGCAGCTCTGTTGTTTTCTTAATAGATAGATGTCATTCTATAGCTCCTAGGACATCCTTCCAAGGGCTTATTCGGGGCTTCCGACCGTAGGCAGTGTGGGCATCCTGTAGTTTTAGTCGATCCGGCAGAGGTAAGGAGGCGTCTAAATTCACGCAGATATTCAATTATAAGTACACCTCTATTTTTCTCTCTCTCTCACGCAAACTAGCTAGTGTTTATGAAATGACAGAGACCACCACAAAATGAAACGTGAAAGTCCTGAGGGAGACTAGCGTCAGTCACAACGGGAGCACTTTTATGATTCGTGAGAAACTTGCAACCTTCTGATTGGAGGAAATATGAATTGGATAGTTCCAGAGTCAAACGGCCAAGATATCACCAAATGTTCATCCTGAGCAAGGACTATACAATACAACCACAACGTTCAACGACTATACAATATTTGTGGTGTACAGTCTGAGTGTAATACTAGATAGACGCAAAGAAAGGTGGCTTTCAAAATTTTAAAACTCGCTGAAGTGCCACATCTATCTCTGAATCTAAGAAAAGTGCCTCAAATGGTCGCTATTGTAACCATGCTTTGTAACAGTTACGTTAGAAAATAATAGATACCTAACGCTTGTGAAAATCTGGGATGCCATCTGACGCATAAAAGTCCGGAAATCCGTGTTGTTATATTGGCAAACATCTTAAATATTGCGTTGCTGATCGAGCAAATCCAGAATCAGCGGAGGCTCTGTATTATTACGTCGGCTTTCAAACGCAAAAGATCAGTACAGGAGTACCAAATTACCAAAGAATAAAGATTTTGTCTCACACAATGAAACTCAAGCAGAAGTGTACCCGTATCAGTGTCAGTATGAGTTCCGCCCAGGTCATGTTTCAAACTCGAAATTGATTCTATCCGGAAATGTCCAATGTCATAGTTTAAATTTCTCCGCTCGTCATTATTGTTTACGTTATTCGACATCATTTCCATGGACCATTTCAACACGACAATAGGCTCACCACCGTATTACGTGGGATATAAAACTATAAGGTGAAATGTGTACCCCGAAGGCCTAGGCAGAAACATACCTTTTCCTACCCCTTCGGGGATAAAGGCGTGACTACAAGTATGTGTGAAACCACAAGCGTCCACTAGCTAAAATAATGTAACCTAGTTACAGCTATTGCAACACCTAGCTCGTTGATACAACTTATGGACAGACTAGGTTGGCAATAAAAATTAATAGGCCATTGAAAAAAATGCTTAGCATTTTTTTATTGAATTGCAAAATCCGTAGCAGTATTAATATAGTATTATTAAATTGGAATCTGTCACGTAGTTCAAAATTCAGTTGAGAAACTGGGCCCGTTTTCTCATCCCTTTATATCGAGCCCGTAAAGACTTGTCGTTCTCCATGTTACGGCTTAACCTATGAAACTTCTGGGTGATGTAGTTTTCCAATAGTGAAATAGTTTTGAAAATTGGTTCTGTAGTTCTATAGATATGGCTAAAAAGTAGTTGAGAATATTTTGTGAATAATTCATACAAGTTTTAGTACATAAATTATCTAAATCGATAGGAGAATATAAAAATACGTTTATTTTGTACAACATTCGCGGGTGTTACGGATTAGTGAGCCCAGCCAATCATAATAAACTATGAAGAACAAAAATGGTTCTTACGTCACGTCATACATAACGTAATCATGTTTATTTACAAACAATATTAATACTCGTATAAAGTTATTTCGGTTCAAGGTAATGCCCCCTACCACAGAATAACTAATAGTACTACGTACCTACTCTACGAAGACGTTCGCCATTACTAAAAGCCTAAAGGACTGGACTGTCCTGGGATCATCCTTCCGAAGGCTTACCCGGGCTTCCAACCGTAGGCATTAGGAAGGAAACGTGTGGCTTTTAGTCAGTAGGAGTCCACCATAGCATCCATGTATATGTAGGATTATCCTCACGTTGAAGAAAAACATACAGGAGGCAGATAAACCTTTTTTCGAACGATTTAGTGGTATTTCAATTCAACAGCACTAGCGCGTATGACATTTCATGGATACCTGTAAGACAAGGTACCTAAATGTTCCAAAAGAACTGCTCAATAGCTTGAATGATCATGAGAGGATTACGGTCTATAGATTTATAGAATACCTAGTACACTAAACAAAATTATGTAACAGTTGGCTACACTTGATGATAGATACGGCTTGACCTAGACTTTTACGATTCATAAAATCCCATGAAAGACGTGATGTTAATGGGGCACGATGGGGCCCTGTCGGGGTACGAACGAATGAATTTGGACTTCGAAATCTTGAATGCCCCTTTAAGATTTCGAAGTGCAAATTCATGCTCACCTGCAATGTGACCGACGAGGTCACGGCAAAGAGAAGGGAATCTCGAACCAAACCCCTGTACCCTGGCCATAAACCCTCTGATCGCATATTCAATTGGGAGAGCACTATGATGGATGCATTGGGCTGATTTGCTTTGAATGATATATTCTTTCTCACACATGGGTACATTGACTTGTTAACAGACTATGCTACTAATTATCTTTGTGACGTCAGACTGACGTTTGTCATAATTATATTTGAATAGAAGCGCGCGTAGTGCGGATGCCAAGGTTAAATTGTTTTTATTATATACGGTGTTTCTTTTAGGGTGTCAAGCCGCCACTAGCTGGTAGCAGGGTTCCATACCTATCGATTTAACCCCCATGTATGTTCTACGATTTTTTGTAGTTTTCGAGATTATAATGTTCTGCATAATTCCCTATTTTTTTTATTATCGATTAAAATTTTTACATCTTGTATCAAAGTTAGGAAGGAGATTATTTTGTCCATAATACTGCAATCAATAGGCATTATAATAATAAAAAAATATCCAAGAAAAGTCGAACCAAACAGAAGTTGTAATTATTTAAAGCCACGTGGAAAAATAACGAAAAAAAATTTTATCTCGAAAACTACAAAAAATCGTAGAACATACATGGGGGTTAAATCGATAGGTATGGAACCCTGCTACCAGCTAGTGGCGGCTTGACACCCTAAAAGAAACACCCAGTATATGTTTCGCTATGAGAACATTATTTATATTTAGGAATTGTGCATGTTTCTCTTATTATGTAGATCACGCCTCGTTCTCAATTTATTCGTTTGTAATCGCTTTACCTGTATTCGAGGAAAGTATCAAGGTTGTTTTGCAACGTTACAATTTACCAAGATAAGTAAATTGTAATCTAATCCATTTACATGGGTATTGATAAAAATGAGTTTGTAATGGTGACTAAATCGTAAGAAGGTTGATATACTAGATACATATTGGGTCAGTGACGTCATAATTCAATGTGGTATTCCTTGCTATGATTATATGAGCGATACGTAGGTAACCGGTAGAAAGTGTTACATAGACATTGCAGGTGTTCGATAATGCAATGCGAGTTTTTTTTTCTTTCACTGACAATGAACACAACCTATTTGCGTACGCTGCCAGAATTTGTGCCAGAGATATGTGGCAGTACATACAGAGTCCCTATCGTCATTCAGAAGAATGTAATCAATCCATCCCGGGGCTGATTTAATTCTTCTAATCTATAAGTAGGTACAGTATATGGACAGGGGAGAGTTCAATAATAGATTTAACCACTTAGCCACCGAAACCTACTCGGAACCAACCAAATTTTTCACCTTATATCCGGACGATGGGGGGGAGAGAATGCATTTTTAACTCAAATTAGGCTATGTTGGAATAGTCATTAGCTATAGTGCTATGGAATTTTGACATACTCAAATTTATTTTTCCATTGTGCAAACACATTATTATTAAAATTAATTATACTTATCCACCAGAATTAACCAATGTGCTCAATACCCAAAGAGATTTGTCCTATGTGGGTATTGAACTAATGACCCCCGGAGCCGTAGTATGACTAGGCCACGAACTAGAGATAGTACAGATGGAAACTTACATACTAAATTCGCTGAGGCTACGCACACATAGACAACTCATTCACAGACACGAGGTCAGGCAGTCTCAATCGAATTTTCGATACTGATTTGTACTGATTTGTGCGCGAGTGTGTGTAGCAGAGGGTAGGTGTGAAAATAGTACATACATGAGATTTCCATCTGTACCTACTATCTCTAAATTGTGACTAGGCTAAGGGTGTACCGCGGGCCTAAAAATGCAACATTGATGTTTCATAATATGATCATAACATATTTAATTTCACTGCGTTTGTTAATATTCCATTTCATTTCGATGCGCCCCGTATTTTTTTCGGAGTAGCAACAATAAATATAAACTAAAAAGTCTAAAAACTAACTGTCTTCACGCCAAATCCCTTGCGGGGTAGGCAGAAAGAACCGAGCGCCACACGGCACGGTCCATACACACCTCACTTGCTTCTTCAACAATAAATATCATATTGTGATTGGGTTATGAAATGAAATGCAGATGATTCATTTAATAATGTTGCCATTTTACAGTCTCTTAAGCATTTATTTTAGGTACGAGTCTGCAAAAGAATTAGATAATGTATGAAACCCGCTGTTTTTCTTTACATGAGGGAAAATCCTCATGGATGTTATGCCGGACTCCTACCGACTAAAAAACCTCGCGTAACGCACAACAGCCTATGGTTGTGAGCCCCGGGTAAGCCCTCGGAAGGATGTCCCAGGACATGAAACCCGCTATGTTGCCTTTTTAGCCACGCTGGCATACCTGACGCAAACTCCTAGACCAAGAGGCCAGTGAGTAATGTATGTTTATTTACCATTACTTTCGTAATCTACTCCTAGTTCAATACAATGGTGAACGGTACCATAGAGAACATGACTTGTTACGTTATAATGGTATTGACGGTGTTGATTTTGCTGAAAAAATAAAACATGTTTTCTGATAACATTCATTCACAAAATGATATGTACGGCCTGCAGTAGTAAATGCGGTGTTGGAAAAACAAATGAACATGGATTTTTTGCCAAACAGAGAGGGATTGACATTAATTGTATTTTATATCATCTATGTAAAGAAACCTGTAACAAACAACGAATAAATGAATTATGAATTATTGACAGAACTAACTTGTTGTCTCACACTGTTCTGTACCTAATTATCCTTTTGTAATGATTTTCAGTTTGGTCCTGCAATATTGTAAACATTGACATTTTTTGACAGTCGTTGTCTATGATGATGTCTAAGACAGATAAGGGAAAAATATTCTGCTAGTTTTATTAGCATTGAAATTTATGAGTATTATAAATGAAAATAATCTATCCTAGAGAAGCGATTGGGTTTCGATATGAGAATGAGATGAATATGCACACTGTATGGTTCCTTGATACGTTAATATAATCAGGGTGAATATTCAAACGCAGGTTATGATGGAGATATCGAGATCAAATGTGTCTGTTTACATTTTTGCACAAAGCTATTAAAAAGTTGTATAAGTACATACCTAATTTTAATTTTTTATGGATAACACTGTTACACAAAAGAAAACCGTTTTGAGCATAACTTCATGGTATGGTGCATATAATAATAGGTTATATAGCCCAAAAATTGTGCGTCTATCTAGGTACAATATCCAATTTACAAATTTTCAGTAGTTTCACAGGTCACTGCCGTTTGTTGGCCTCTTTCAATGATTTTCGGAGGATGACTGACCTGACCTTACTGTAGCATGCGGGTGGTGGCCTACTGAATTGTTCTGGTTTAGTACGAGAGTGGTACGAGATTTCCTTCTTATTCTCTGATAGTCAGCAGTATCACCATTTCCAGGTGATGGCCCCAATCTCCACATCTCGAGATTCAGGGACATTATATTCAACAATAATTACCTACATAAGTACTATATTTGTTCTTTACTAGCTCTTTATCGTGATGAATTAATGTACAATCATATTAAAATCGTTGTAGTACTAACGGAATTGCATGGCGCTAATTACGTACAAATAGTGTAGCAACTTTTCTTGGCAGAAAATCTCAAGGCTTTGTTAATGAAATCGTGAACGCGATCCAAACTATAATTAAAAGTCTATTTGACTATGAAAAGTAATTTCTCTACTTTATCTCATACTCCTCTAGATGGACATAGGGCTTACAAGACGTTTAGGAGAAAAGAGTCTCATTGAATAGGGATATATAGAATAAATTGTATACAACTGGTTGTATACAATTTTATCACGTTGCCAAATAAAATAAGATCTTTGGGCAAAGGTTTTCGAGAGTAAGATATTTTCAGGGTTCCGTCAAAACCGGGACCCTATTCAATGAGACTCTGTCGTCCGTTTATCTGTCCGTCACGAGGCTATATCTCAGGAACTCATCTCTCAGCCATCAGGCGAGATAGCTGAAATTTTCACAGATGATTTATTTCTATTGCCGCTATTTCAACAAATATTAAAATCAGAAAAAATATGGAATTAAGGGGGGCTACAAAAAAACGTTATTTTTAGCCGTTTTTTCGTATGGAACCCTCGGTGCGCCAGTCCGACTTGCACTTGGCCGGTTTCTTCGATACCTTTTATGCATATCAAAAATTAATTGTAAAGAGCCCGCTTAACCTACATAACAAGACCTAATCAAAACAACTGAATATGGAAACCAATACCAATAGGTATTTGACCGTAATGAAATTCAAACACCTAATCACAACAACTAAATATGGAAACCAATAGGTATTTGATCGTAATTAAAAAGTACTTTTTAGTGATGTAGCGTCACTAAACGATTTCTCTAAATTCATCTCATAATAATGTTAAACGAGGTGGGTTTAGGATTAATAGCGATTACGATTTTCGTACGTAAAATTCTACCCTTAAAAGTGTAAACGGGATGAAAGATTGTGATTTGTGGGAAATTTTGGAAAATTAATAGAGTGGCATGGGTTAAAGATGTACGCTGCAATGGGAGTTCGAAGTATGTCACAGACAAAGGCTAGCCATTTAATTATATTGTAATGCATACATATAGTCACGGCTTTATCCCCGAAGGGTAGGCAGAGGCATAGTATATGCCCACATTTCACCTTAAAGTTTTATGTCCCACGTAATAGGGGGTGAGCCTATTGCCGTGTTAAATTGGACAGGCGCAGGTCACCGCGACCCGTTGATATTTTTTAAGTCGCCCACAAGGCCGTCAACTCGACTTAACGATTGTCATTTTACTGACATCCGGGTTTCATTTCGAATTTTCCTTCTCTACGCAATGGATCTTTTGCCAAAGTCGCCCTTAGGGCCGGCGCCCATTATCGGCATCGGCAAGGAAAAGGATCCTTCAGCATCCTACATGCAAGCGCACACTATCGGCAATTATGCTTCGGCATGCTGCAACGTTCTTAGGGATGACGAGGCGTCCTTAAGGATGACGCACCGTCCTGTAGCTTGCCTAAGCGTCTCAATATCGTATTTCTCGTCATAACAGTCTCAGAGTTGTTACAAGCTAGTTGTCTGAATTGTATTTAATATGGTGGACTGGGATCTAGTGTTCATAGCAACTCTTGCTGAAGAAGAAGAGAAATCTACCGTACCGCGTACCGAAGGCTGCCGAAGGATGCCGAAGCATCCCGAAGCATTCTCAAGGCTGCCGATACAGCAGCCTCAAGCATACCGAAGCGGTATTTTTGTTATTACGACCACATATCACGGAAATTTCTACTTTATTGCCATTATGTTATAGTATATTGCTATTTGCCACCAAAAAATCCTTTTCCTTGCCTATGCCGATAATGGGCGCCGGCCCTTAGTCGTCTCTTACGACACCCTCGGGATGTATTGCGGTGGCGACATTTTTTACTCTTACCCGTCGCAACACGGGACCCTGTCGCCACACGGGGCATATATTGTAGTAACCATAATAATTGCCTTGATTTATATGCAGTTCGAAGGGCAATTAATAGTATGCACGTAGTCCAAAAAATTAAACAGTAATATTCCACACTAGCTGACCCCGCAACTTCGTTTACGTTAAATAAGGTGTATGAAAGGAGAGGTATTTCTTCATCAGACTCATCAAGCAGCGTGTGAAACTGCCCTGTTTGCTTTATCATAAAATAAGCTCTTTTATGATTAAGCGAACACGCCAGTGTAGAGTCACCCATTTTTAGATTAATATGTCTATGTATGATTCTTTAAAGTGATATAACTTTTTTATTTGTAAACCGATGGACATTTAATAAACACTAAATGATAAATGGAGCTAATTTAACACAATAAAAAGAAGTGTGGCACTCGGGGACTGCCGCGGTAAAGCTATTACATAGCATTTTTTACCAACTATGCTAGTATAATTATTTCTATATAAGAATACTAGCTGATGCCCGCAGCTTCGCCTGCGTAAAATTTGTTACCGCGGGAAGTTATTCCCGGGATAAAAGGTAGCCTATGTGTTATTCCAGACTATAATGTATCTCCGTACCAAATTTCAGCCCGATCCGTTCAGCGGTTTGAGCGTGAAAGAGTAATAAACATCCACACTCACAAACTGTCGCATTTATAATATTAGTAAGAAGTAAGATTTTAAGGCCTATGTTCAACAAAGTAAAGTACCAAGTGCCTACTTGACTGTGGACATTTGGGCTTTTGGAATTTTGTTTTAGAACTTTTTAAGAAGAACAATTATTTTGTAATAAATTATTTTTATGTAACTTCAACCATTTACGCAGAGGCGCAACGGATACTCTTATAACGATTAAATGTTTTCCGTTTTCGAAACATTCCTCATTGCTGCACCACTCCTATTAATCTTCGCATTATGTTATGTAGCCTATAGCCACTATCAAAAAATGTACCTACTTACTATCGAACAGTTTTTGACAGCCTACCAGTAGTTTCAGTAAGGCTTGCCTTGGTATGATGTGATTCATGGTCCCTTTGCAGCGTGTGTCCAATCCAGCGCAGCAGCTACACTTCCGACGTTTGATCTGTTGGGGTCTCACTGCAGCGTTCCAATAGTCTTACGTTCGTGATGTTCTCGGGCCCATATGTACCGAGGATCCATTGGAGGCAGCGTTTGACGAAGACTTATAGCTGGTAGCTGGTGCGAAATGTCTTTACTTTAGTGACCTTCCATGTCTCGCATCCGTATAGCAGTTAGCAGTACAGTTTTAACGTTTACTTTGTTTTGAGTTTCACTCTTCGTGTCTATTTTCGCAACTGCCTACGGGGCGCAGCTGTGTAAAGGTTATTCTGGCCTTGGCGAGACTCGAAATGATGTAGGGTACTCTTCTATTCCATCAGTTTCTGACACGACACTCCCGAGGTACGTGAATTCGTGCCTCCACCACATCTCTTGCGTCTGTCGATTTTAATTTCAGTCCAGCCATTCGCTGCCTCATCCTGCTCGTTGTCCTGCACGTTGTCCTGCAGACATGCATGACGGCGTGTGTGTGCCTCAGCAGGCACAGGACATCGGCATCATTAATATCCTCCAGGATATCAGTATAGGCCCCATTCTATGCCGCGCCGATTGTTCTTTGCGGTATTCAGCATTATACCATCTATTTTCTATGGATGGTTGTTAACTATCCTGTTATCTTCATAACATCCTCTAAGGTACAGTATGTATTTTCAAAAGAGTTTGTGAACTCTATTTTTAATTTCTTTTTCAGAATATTGATGACATTTGATTGATGTCATTTTATACACGTTACGTCTACTACATTGATACATGTAATAAAATTCTAACACGCCGGTGTTTGTATGTAAATTGTTTATATTGAGGAAAATTCTATACTGAGGAATAGTTTTAACCATTAAGCTCTATTTTGATATAGCATACAGGGCAGATTTACACGCTACTTGATGAGTATGATTAATAAATACCTCTAATTTCATAGACCTTGTGTGACGTAAACAAAGTTGCGAGGGTCAGCTAGTTAAAATATAAAACAATAGGTTTCTTCTTTCTACTTAAAAACTATTTTTACAAATTTTATGGTAATAATAGACATTCTTTGAAATATGCATGTATGGTATTGTTGTGACTTTTATGACACGTTTAAAGTACATAGGTATGGGATAGATGGCGCTCGCGGCTACGTCAGCGTGAAATTTTCTTCCCGCTTCCCATGGGAACGTACTCCCGGGTTTGGTTATCTTTATAGCAGTATTATATATAAATTAACAAAACAAAAAATGATACTGCATTGGTGATAATAATAATAAAATGTATGTATATAGAGTACTCACTCATTTTCTTTCACTATTTTTCGTGACTTTCTACATTAATAAATGCACTTTGTTTATTTATATTTAAAACACTTTTTACACAAATTATACGAGTACAGTTCACTGTTGTACATAGATGATGAATACCTATACACCTATAGTCGAATTTTTATTTAGACGAAGTAAATTGACAGCAACTAATGTAATTGACAGCATCGAAATTGTCATTTCACATTAAGAACTCTAAATTCGACCAACACTCTTAATTCAACTTTGGTCGAGTGGTTAAGACGCGGATCGGTACGCAGAAGGCGCAAGATCGATTCTGGGTACAAGCATCAATTTTTGGATTATTTGACATAATAATAATAATATATAACGACTGCAGAGTTCATAATTGACGTAAACAAAAAAATTATGAATTGCTAGACTAGATACACGAACGTGGCCGAAGGTAGCTGAGAGTGTGACTCGTTTTCGTGACACAATTTCTGGATTCGGTCTCCACGCAAGGCCCGCGATAGAAGCTATGCAATAGCTTAAAAAAACCGCATTGCAATCAGTTAAGTGGTTACTGAGATTAGCGTGTACAAACGTACCTATAGACAAACAGATATACAGACAAACAGACAAAAATTCTATAAATAATTGCTTTTGGTTCTATTGCGTTCATAAAGCCCCCCTATAATAGGTATTTCTTCTCATTTATCTTCCATGTGCAGACAGCGACCTGTTACGATTTTATTGTGTGTATTGATAGTCCAAAAAACCGGCCAAGTGCGAGTTGGACTCGCCCATGAAGGGTTTCGTAGCAGCAAGTAACATAATGTAAAAGTTCTTATAGTTCGTTGTAACTTTCATTGATGTTTTAACACGTTCGCAGTGGTAGTGATTTTTCTAATCAAAAATTGCGGTTTATGACGTATTAAAAAAAAACTACCAGCTCTATCTCGTTCAAAATAATTTTCGTTGGTAGTTTTTATAGCAATGTATATCATATTTTTTTTTTAGTTTTATCAGTCTCTTAGTTTAGAAGTTAGAGGGGGGGACACACACATTTTTCCACTTTGGAAGTGTCTCTTGCGCAAACTATTCACTTAAGGAAAAAATGATTTTAGGAACGTCAATAGCATTTTTGAAGACCTATCTATAGATATCCCACACGTATGGGTTAGATGAAAAATAAAATTTTGAGTTTCAGTTCTGAGTATGGGGACCCCCAAAATTTACTGCTTTTTTTCTAGTTTTATACAAGAATCTTAATGCGGTTCACAGAATACATATAGTTACCAAGTTTCATTAGCATAGGCCTTATAGTTTCGGAGAAAAGTGGCTGTGACACACGGACGGACAGACAGACAGACAGACAGACAGACAGACAGACATGACGAATCTATAAGGGTTCCGTTTTTGCCATTTGGCTACGAAACCCTAAAAATAATAAAAGGAAAATTGTTTAACATTTACTTTGAAATTGAATTATCATAAATCGAATAATGCAGGACGCCGCAAATAAAATGGAATGCAATTTAACCTCGTAAGCCTTTAATGCATCACATATTTATTGTTAAACTAGCTGACCCTCGCAACTTCATTTACGTCACATGGTGTATGAAAGCAGAGGTATTAATTCATTAAATTCATAGAAGCGTGTGAAACTGCCCTGCTTGCTCGATCATAAAAGAGTTTGATGATTAAGGGTATTGTAAAATAATTCAGTCCAGGGCTGCATTGTTCTAGAATGACCGTTAAATTCAAAGGAACCCTTGAATTCTACGTTTAGTGAAGGTTGAGATGTCTCTAATTTATTAACTACAAAACCCTCAATATTGAAACTTGTGTGGAACAATCCTTAAAGTACTCCCTTTCTAACGCTAAAAACATTTGGAATTGGCTCACGCGTTGAGAAATTACAACAGAAAAACTATTTTGTCTTTCATCTCCTCTCCCAAAGGAACCGCAGAAAATTTCGGGTTCAGATGTACCCTAGAATCTAGCTATAATAGATGCAAACAAAACACGTTCAAATTAATTCAATACTTTGGATTCAGACAAAAATATTTAAAATTATATTTTCGGCACGGCAATAGGCTTAACACCTATTTACGTGGGACATAAAACTTTAAAGTGAAATGTGGAAGTATATTGTGCCATGCCTACTCCTTTGGGGATAAAGGCGTGATTATATGTAGGTATGTATGTATATTTTCGGCTTCAGTATCGATTGGAGAACGCCTTACAATAACTTATACTTTCATAAAATTTCATGTACAGATTTTCGACCCTCTATAGTTTTATTATTACTAGCTGATACCCGCAGCTTCGCCTGCGTGAAATTTTGTACCTAGACTACAACATATTTCTGTAGGCACCAAAGATCAGTCAGATCCGTTCAGCCGTTACAGCGTAAAAGAGTAACAAACATCCACACTCCACGCTCACAAACATTCGCATTTATAATAATACCTAGTTAGATAGATTTCTGATTAACAAATTCATAATGCATAATATATGAGCCAAGTAAATTTATTTATTAAAAACATTTTTTAATTCAATGGCTAAACTACCACTTGACACAACTTCTCTTCTAAGCAATTGACATCGTAACTTAGTTCCTTCTGCAGGTGGTCCCAGCCTACGACGTTTAAACAAACCGAACTACTGTAGGCTTTGTCCTCCTAATACAGATGGTCCAACCAAGACCTGGTAACGTAATAACAATGTAAATTTCATCAGCAGAGCGTCCATGTTCATTGAAATGGCTCTTTTCAGTCCTGTCGAATAGTCTTCGTAGGCCTTTCCCGTAAACGATGTTCTTCAAATCAAATCTTATTATTATTGAGAGTAACATTTTTCGAGAGAATTAGACCGTAATTCAGTTAAGTATCTTAAATATCCTAGGGTTTAAACATTAAGGATACAATTTAAAAAGCAATTTTAGTTCATACCAATGCCAAGCTAGAAAGTTACTTGACCTGTGTCTTTGTAAAACTTACTTTGTTCTATTCTGTTAACACTTAATGTCGTGTGAAAAAAATCCTATTAATGTTTTGGTAGCTACTTCCTTGCCATAATCGTCTCCACCATGGGCATTAGTCCTTACTAAACCCCGACGGAAACCCGAACGGGGTGTTATAAGTTTGACGTGTGTATGCGTGTGGGTATGTGTGTGTGTGTGTGTGTGTGTGTGTGTGTGTGTGTGTGTGTGTGTGTGTGTGTGTGTGTGTGTGTTTGTAAGTCTGTCTGTGGCATCGTAGCTCCCAAACGGATGAACCGATTTTGATTCTGTCTCTTTTGTTTTTTTGTACCATATACAACGACGTACCTACCTACTGACCTCGATTTCTCTTGACCTCCATTTTAATATTTTTATTTAGATTGTCTTATCAAATTGTCACTAATCCTTTTCAAACAAATAAGGTGACAAACAAGCATAATGGGCTTATACGCTGTGGTTCGCACAATAGCAGAGTTTTACTTTTAATAATTTCGGAACATCAACTTATACAATTTTATTTATGTGTTTTTTATTTTAATTAGCCGACGAATAGTTTTAACGCGAACGTGAGACCCTCGAGTTTAATGACCCTGATATTGACCTTTGTCAGATTTTCTTAGAATGCAACGTCTGTTCGTCTGTCATGGTCAACACAAAAACGTGTTACAATTCTTTTTCCGGAACATTCTATATTTATAAAACAAAGTCGGGTTTGTTTCAGCACTCGAGAACGGGTGCGCTGATTTTATGATTCTTGATTTATGCCTTGAATAGTAAAATAAGTTTAAAATATTGAATAAGTAAGGAAACATAAAGTAAAACTTAATACACTATACTATAGAACTGTTAACGGGATATTTACCATGTACTGTTTTATCGAGTATCCGATATTTCGGCGCTGTTACAAGCGCCATGATCACGGATGAACTGAACATTCTTCATTACATGGCGCTTGTAACAGCGCCGAAATATCGGATACTCGATAAAACAGTACATGGTAAATATCCCGTTAACAGTTCTATAGTGTATAGTAATGACCATGTTAGTTTAAAATCATATAAAACTTAATATTTTTCTACGGAAACAGATTCTAAGACGGTAGATATAAAGTTAGGTATTCATGAGCGCTGTTTGTTCGATCCAAATACTTTGTAGACCTGGGTTTGCTTTGAATATGATGTCAGTAAATTATTGAGAACCTTTTGATATAACATAAGCACTGACATCTGACAGGCTAATCTATTGTAGGCAAACATAGAGCACCGCGAACTGTCTAAGGGCGCGCGATGCTCTGTGTAGGCAAATATCCAAGGACATAGACTTATAACACTGTTATAATTCTATGTCCAAGGATGAACATTCAAAGAGGTTAAAATAACCGATAACATAATTCTGAGAATTGAACACATTTCCGTGTTTTTTTTTAAAGCTGCTACTGTAAAAGAACATCCCACCAAAAACATCCCTGTTGAAAAGGAGGCCAAGTTCCTATGGGCTAATTGTTCGCCTAAAAAAGGGTTGAAATCCAATCCAATGCCAAGTTTAGATGTACTTTAAATAATCTAAAAATATCTAAAATAATGTTACTTCTAAATTTGAACTTGGCAGGGTTTCGTGCAGTACGCAACACTTGATTAATTGTATAATTAAATTTATTATGTATATAATTAAATTAACCTGCCAAGTTCAAATTTAGAAGTAACATTATTTTAGATATTTTTAGATTATTTAAAGTACATCTAAACTTGGCATTGGATTGGATTTCAACCCTTTTTTAGGCGAACAATTAGCCCATAGGAACTTGGCCTCCTTTTCAACAGGGATGTTTTTGGTGGGATTTCAATACTTTTTTTCAAGAAACTGTACCTATTTTGTCTTTAATAAGCTTTAAAGTGTGCATTATGTATACATGACATTATTTTATACTCTCTCTCAACAAGACAAGCTCTCGAAAGGATGTCCCAGTAAAGGTCCATTTTGTTTCAATTATTATTTTTTTATGAAAATACAATGCTTGATATTCTGTGAGTATTTCAAGCGTCTACTGGTTGCCCTCATTACCTATTAACACATAGCAACGCGCGCCTTAGATAGTTCGCGTTGCTCTATAGTGTTATACAACGCGCGTCTTTAGACAGTTCGCGTTGCTCTATAGTGTTATACAACGCGCGTCTTTAGACAGGTCGCGTTGCTCTATAGTGTTAACTATCCTTGTATAGATCCTCTACGGTAGGTACAGTAAATATTTCAAAAAGAGTTTGTGATCTCTATGTTTAATTTCTTTTTCAGAATATTGATGACATTTGAATAATGACATTATAAACACGATATCTACGTCTACAACATAAATTGTGTGTTTGTACGTAAATTGTTTATACTGGAGAAGAATCTAAAATATGGACTATTTGTTTACCATTTCCTATGAAATAGCTATCTTTGAAATATTACACCTACCTAAAGTAATCTGCTGAAAGCGTTGTTCACTTTTTAAAGAACAAATATTTACGATGAAAGTCGAAAAATAAGTCAGTATGTGACCCGTATAATGTTCAATCATGGCGACACGAAATTAATTTCATTGAGCAACATTTGATTGTGCTGTACCTCCTAAAGTATTCATTTAATTTGCATGGTGTAAAGGGAATGAATGATCTTGATGAAATGGTCAAATTAACTAACGTATTTAAATTGTAAAGGATACCTTATTACCGAATATATAAGACAAAGTCGCTAAAAAACACGTTTGTTGTATGAAAGCCCCCTTAAATATTATTATGTTTTTGTTTTCAGTATTTGTTGTTATAGCGGCAACAATAACACATAATCTGTGAAAATTTAACTCTCTAGCTATCACCGTTCATCAGATACAGCCTCCTGACGGACAGACAGACAGACAGACAGACGGACAGCGAAGTCTCATGAATTGGGTCCCGTTCTTTACCCTTTTTGTACGGAACCCTAAAAAGGATGACTCACGCTACGCAGTGCCGGGTCCGAGCCGAGTGCCGGCCGCAGCAAGGTCAATATTATATATATTTTGTGTGAACAAACTCACGTTAAACCATAGATTTAGAATTTTTCGCGCTAAATCTACGCGTTAAACCGAGCGGCAACTGAGTGACAGCCGAACTACGGAAAGCGCTCATAAACAACTCGGTCCCGCCTCGGCTCGGCCACGGCCCGTTGCATGAATACAGTGCCACCGAGCTTCGCCCGAGCAGTCGTGAATGCAACCGGCTCGGTGACCGTGCTACGGCCGACACTCGGCTCGGACCCGGCACGGTCTAGCGTGAGTCATCCTTTAGAATGCTTGCTGATCTCTAAACTACTGGACGAATTTGATCCAAATATTTCACAAATATGAATAACAATATTCAATGTGCAGTATTGACTTTTCCATAATTTGTATGTATAGAGAATTTGATTGACATTAATCAAAACATTGACAACATCTTTCTCAAATCTGATTGAGTTTTTAAACATGACATGTGTTAAAATTAAAAGTAAATTAAATCAAAAGAGTCCTCTCATCACTAAGAAGTATTGATACAAATTCGAATCGAAACCCCCCGAAGAAAACAATTGTTACCCCCTTTTAGCCTGTTCTGGAATGAATTTCAATAAAATACGAAACACATCTTCCATCAATTATGTTAGAGATGATTTATGCAAATTTTGAAGAAGATCCGACCAAGGAATCCTGTGGTCCCATACAAACTTTGTAACCCTTTTCCAACTCACGCTTGACCGATTTCTCAAATTTCTCAATTTTTCGGTAATCTACATATAACACCCGACCTGTGTGCCAAATTTCATAACGCTAGGACAATTGGAAGTGGCCTAGAGGTTTTGATGACCGGTCAGTGAGTGAGTGAGTCAGTCAGTGCCAAAATTAGCTATATTCACAGGGTCATATTTCAGGATCTACTAAAGCTACATCTATGAAATTTGGTACACTGCCTTAGTACTAGTATATGATTATGTACGTACAATTTTATTTCTGTACTTGCAATAGGCACTGAGCTACAGGGGGGTCAAAAGTGGGTCGAAGCGGTTCGTGTAAATAGAGTACGGCATGCGCTCGGCCTGTTGCTGGAACTTGGCCTGCGCACTGCCGTGCGCTTAGATTAATGTTAGATTTATCCCTGCCGTGATTGATGCAGTTTTATACAATTGATAAGTGAGGTCTCTGCAGCATTATTAGCGGAGGGGTCAGGACTTTTAGTATGTTTGTCTCCTAGCTAGTCCAAACAAACTTCCCAAGTCAAAGTTTCTGCTTTCGACTTTTCCATCCGCACCCCCCTTGTAAGACTAATAGTAGCTCTCTTCTAAACGTAATTTTGACCCACAACTAGAGAACTAAATTTTGACGGTATAAGTCTAAGTCAAGGCCTACAATTTACCTGACGCTGCAGGTTTACCAAAATGATGAAGTTGCAAAAAAAATTGGCCAGTTGCTTCGCTGTAAGCCGTGTCATGACCTACTATCCGTCTTAATTTGCACACTTGCCAAACAATGAAGTTGTACAAAAACTAGTCAAGTGCGAGTCGAACTTATTCTGATTTTAGCATTTTTTTGTTAGGAGTAAGTTATTAAGCGGCAACAGAAATACATATACCATGTGTGAAAATTTCAGCTGTCTAGCTATCACGGTTCTTGAGATATAGCCTCGTGACCATGTGACAGACGGACAGCGAAGTCTCATAAATAGGGTACCGTTTTTTATTTTTTGTGTACGAAACCCTAATAACAGTCACGATGTTACTTGAATGTGTTCTAAACTGTATTCTCTTTTCCAGGCGACTGACAGAACGAGTAAACGAACTAATACACACTGAGAATGTCTACGTTGAACGACTAAGGCATGTAGTTGAAGACTATATACCCCATATGAACCAACCAGAGTTGACGCCAACGTTCAGAGCCCTGAAGCCCGATATATTTGGAAACATTGCAAGGATACACAGGTTTCATTCTGAAGAGTTCTTGCCTGCTTTAAGAGACTGTGAAAATGATCTCAGAAAGTTGGGACAGTGTTTCCGACGATTTGTAAGTATTGTTTTGCATTTTTGCCAAGATTAGAAATAATGAGGTCCCAAATATGTCTTACACAACTTCTTCTGAAAACCAGTGCTTCTGCTATCAAGATTTCCTGCCAAATTAACACGAGAATTTGAATTCAGGCAATTTTCACCGCCTTGAAAGTGATGACGATAAATTGCCGTTATAGTATCATTTTAATGTTCTTAAACTCACACATATTGCAAAAGCCGTGGTCACAAGTAGACTGTCTAGATGTAGAGTCTACTCGTGACCACGGCTCGGCTGTTGCAATATAGCTGAAACGTCAAGAGGTGTGTAATACGCAAAAAGACCTGAAAATAATAATTATGAATAGTATCATTTTCTTATAATTAACTTCACATGAGATAATTTATAAGACGAAATTATTTCACAATTCACCAGTTTTTTTTTCTCGCTTCTAAGTCAAGCACTCTACTGTTATTGACCATAAAATATGAAGCAGTCTAACCATGAAACGTTTATCTACATCTAACTAGACTAGATCTAAATAGTCGGTACAAATGACCGATTGAGAAGCAATCGTTGTAAAAAGATCTGTGTCACGGTCTGTTCACTGATTACTTATTCTACTGCATTGAAATCATCGCTATCATGGTCTTACCGTAGAAATAACTCGAACACGGATATTTAGAGAGTAGTTTCTGTTCTCAGTTCAATGGACGAGAATATTTATTAACGTATCCGACAATTCTTCACAGCTCATTGACTCGCCAAATTAACCCTAAGGTCTCGGGTAGTTTCACCAAATAAAACTAAGTGTTACTTCACTGAGTTTTATCGATGAAAGTGTAGATAATCTGTTTAATTCTACGAAGTGTTGAACGCTGTATTTATTGTGTTTAATATTTTGTCTAACAGCGGTCAACGTACGTGACGATTGGTTGTTACTGATTGAATTTAATACAAATATTATTGTATCGGTTTATGTCAATAATGTTATTTTTTCTTTTTAGGAGAAACGATTTAATCTTTACGTTATGTACTCTAGAAATAATAAGAGAGCCACCAAATTAGTATTTGAACATAAACCATTTTTCCAAGTGAGTATAAAACTATGTTATTATGGTAATTTAAATAATACAATTGCGGACACTAACAATAATATTATGAACGTGAAATTTGGAAGAAAGTAAGTACCTATTACTAAACATGATGAGAGGATTGAAAATAGAATGAAGCATATTACTTCGTTGGAGATAAAATCCCTTGCATTAATCAGTGGTATAAACAAACACGAATTTGGATTCCGTGACTGTCATCACTAGAAATCAAAGAACAGCAATCTCCAGCTCCTTCTAGACTAGTGATACGGAACGTCCTTGAGTAGCCAAGCCTAGGGTAGTTAGCCTCATGACCACAAAATAATAAGGTACAGAACGCAATCTCATGTATGTACTTTTTTTTCACACCTACCCTCTGCTACACACACTCGCGCACAAATCAAAATCGTAACTATACTATGAAAATCTTTGATATCGTGTCTGTGAAGTCAGAGAGCGGTGTCTATGTATGCCTAGCCTCAGTGAATTTAGTATGTAGATTTCCATGTGTAATATTTAATTTGTGATAATACCATCTGTTTGGAAACTGGAAAGAAATCATAATTTGACCCACGGAGTAGTTCCTAATAGGTAATCGTGTAATGAGTCCCTGCATCACTTACTTCAGGAGCATACATCCAAGGCCTATGTTCAGTAACCAATGCATTCCACTCTATCGCTATCAAATTATTTAGGTTCAGGTCGATCTATTTCTACAACCTCGGGGCTTTAAAGGAAAATTATAATTATAGCTATCGCAGAAGTAACAGTTACTCTGTTCTTTGATAATTAGGTAAATACAGCCTTGACATGGAATAAGCAATTTTATAATAGCGCGTCATGCGATGAGTTTATTATCAGTGATGCTATCAAGTTGATATAGATAAGGCCTATACAAAAATTTAATGATAAAGTACATAATTTGGTTTTCCCTGTGTAACGTACATATTCTATGATCTAAAATATGAAAAATTGAACCCATCATGTAGGTATACCTTTTTTATCAAGCTTAATTCTAATGACATTTGAAGACATCACATTTTCAGAAATTTATTAAAGTGATAGGAATGATGCAAAATTTAGATCATATTTATGCTGTTATACGACGATACGTACGACGTACGATGACGATGTTATAATCATATTGCTGTTATGCTACCCACACACTGCCTTTTTGTGACAATATTTGACTACTACTACGTTTAACTCTTTTACAATATGTCATAAACAGCCATTGTTCTAAAATAAGGGTCAGTTCACACCAAACGGAAAAATGCTCGCGCACTTTTTTGATATCACTGTATAAATAACTGTATTAGCATGGACTTAGGTTCAAAATCCGACGCAGACATCAAGCGTCCAAGGCGCGTGCCCGAGCATTCGGCCGCTTACGTCGTCAAAAACGCGCGCGCATCCTCGTACATATTATAATCATTTGTGTAGAATTATTTTTGCTGCATGACGCAGTCTCTGGTTTCTTTTTTTTAAAACTAAGCGAATTTTGAATTGCTACCATTCAAATCCTACCGAGCACATTGCGTTTCTTCTGCTTTCATGAGCTGGACTTCGTTTTACCACAAGTTAGAGATAGTACAGATGGAAACCTACATACTAAATTCGCTCAGTCTATCGCACACATAGACACCGCTCACTGAGTTCGCAGACACGAGTCAGGCGAAGTTGTGGCGAGTTTTCGAAACTAATTTGCGCGCGAGTGTGCGTAGCAGAGGTAGATGTGAAAAAAAAAATACATACATGAGGTTCCCATCCGTACTATCTCTAATTTGTGGTCTTACCGTACAACTTCTACGATTTGATCGACATTTGTATGTCGATCAGTTACCATACTTACCTTGACATGCCCAGACCTTGTAAAGCTGTTTCTATAGCCTACTTTCATAAATCCTCTTTGCGTGTGAACTGTCAAGTATTCCCGTTTCTGTTTCGGTCATCCTTTGTAAAGCTGGAGCTATTGTTAGATGATTATTATTACCGTAAGTAAGCAGCTTATTAAAACATTATCGGTCGGCCGCATACACGCGTGAACGATTGCGATCAACGATGGAAGACCGCCATGGTTTCCTTGTTTCTGCTAGTTTACTTTGAATAGTGAATGCTATTAAACAACAGCCTTACTGTTACCACTACCGTTATACATTCATAGACATTGCCGACCACAACGAGGCAAAAATGTTACTCCGTTACGTATAAACGAACATTAATCAATTATGAATATGATGTTCAGTGATTCCAGACAAAATTATTGCAAAATTACACTTACCAGTCCTCCAAAACAACTGAACAATCCAGTTTAGCGTAATTTGCGTGTTATACAGTTTATGTTTGAATAATTATGCATTCGTTTCGAAATAAAAAGTTCAGTTGCAAAAGTAGGCAGGTGTTGCTCCGAGAGTATTAGAAAACTGCACACAACAGTATATTAAATTCAGAAATTAATTATTAAATATAATGTTGTGTTTTGGACTAATATCACGAAAGATACCACTACTCCATTGACATTGAGTCAAGGGTGGTGGTGATGGATGAAGATTTTAACAATAAGTGTCCTTTCAAAACGAGATCAAAAACGTATTCAGCAATTCAAACTACTCCATCGTCTACTGAATGGTCAAGATCTGCCTCAGCTGAGTGCGAGGAATTTGCATTAATCAAATGAGTTCTTCAGTTAAAAGTTCGTTGTAACCTTCACAACATTAAACCAAAACTAATTTGAAATCGATTGATTGCCTAAATGAATGTTTTGAAATGAATTCATTGATGAAGTTACTAACACCGGGTGTTTGTACAGTGAAGTTTAGTATTTTATCGATATTATTGAAACAATCCATTTTCCTTCAATAAACATTCTCAGTCTAGTTGCTCAAATACACAATTCTGCTCCAGTTATCTCACGGCTCAACTGCGATCACATATCATTTGACCTAAATTACGCATGAAAGCCGGTGAAAGGCAATGTTTACTAAATATAACCAACGATTATAGCAATCAATGAAACTAACGCAATTTATAAAATATTGACAGAATACCAGATTGTTTTCGAAGATTTTTTTTTAACTTAAGGATGCCCGCGGTTTCTTTCGTGTCCAATTTGAGAATCGCACAGACAGAATATGTATATCCCCGTCATTTACGTGGATCAACCAATTTTGATGAAACTTGCAGTCTGTTTTTTTTTTATTAATTGTTTCAATACAAACATTAGATTTACAATAATTATGTAATGGTTACCAAAAAACCTTTACAGGTTTGTCCAGGCAACCGAAGTTTTAATCGACATCAGCGCACCAAATAATTTTTAAATATTACATCATCTTGATCATTATCTATCCCATACATAATATTACAGTTACGTTACTTATTTCATAAAATATTTACAACTACTATCAATAATACAACGGTTACAATTAAGTTGTCGTTGTGAAACGATTTTAGCAGATAAAAATATTAATTTAAAAAAATGTATTATTGCTGTAATAGTTATTTATTATTTTCATCGCAATTTTTAATGGCCATATTTAAAATATACTTTATAGTAGGTACAAATAAAAGATTAAAGCTGCTGTTTGTTTTTTCAGGAAATTCAATTAGAATTAGGAGATCGATTAGATCTTTCAAGCTACTTACTAGAACCAGTGCAAAGGATACCGAGGTATAAGCTGTTTTTGGCAGATCTAGTGAAAACTTATACCAATTACGAGAACGAGAGATGTGAGTCTGACTCGAGAATATCGAAATTAAGTGTAGATAGTGACGAAACCGGCGGCAGTAATGGCGAATCATCCGAAAATGATGAAACTCCATTGGAAAGTTTGAAATCAGCTAAAAAAATGATTGAAAATGTGTTGACAGCAGTCGATGGTATCATGGCCTTAGAAAATATTACAGAATGTCCGGTAAGTGAAACATATAAATACTTAGCATTAGTTTATACAACTGATAACAACTAAGATCAATATTTAGCAATACAAGAGCTGGGGCGTGACGTGTGCTAAGTTTCTTTTATATTTTTGCACATCACGATGATTTTAGGAAGCTTTAACAATAATAGTCTTGAAATATTTTCATAGTGGAAAAGCATAGCTTGGTTCTGGATGGTTCTTGAACGATTGGCCTTATAGGGGCAATGCTCTCACCAGCTGAGCTACTCGAACCGTATCGAAATTCGTACCGACCATAACCTCTGCTGTGTACAATGACAATGACTAATGTCTATGATGACATAACAAATACGTTCGTAGCATGCTTTTCTTCGTCGTGTTGTCGTTATTGTAACTGCCTAATGATGCCAATTTATAAGCCATTTAGGTATTATCTTATCCAAATATTTGTTTACTAGCTATTTCTGTTGAACGGCAAAGCATCCTATCTGCTCATTGAAATGCCGATAAGCTGGAATATTTCTACTAGATGTAAGCAGTTTTGTTTCACCAACATTATGCGACGGTGAAATTTCATTCATCATGAAAAATCATTATTTTGGGTGTTCCACCAATACTTGTTCTTAAAATACGAAATATAGGCTACTTGGAGACGTGAAAGACCTCTAACATTTGTAACTATTTTTAAAACTTTGAATATAACAGCAATGTTACGAAGCCAATTTCGACTTATAATATTCGACTACCTACTTCTTTTACTTACAAAAATTAAATCATGAAAACTTATCAACTACTAGATTTTTAAGTTCACGATTGTATTTTCCCAGCTATAGTCTCTGAAAATACTCGTTGACGTTACTGTACATGCTGAGTTACCATCATAAAGACAACTCATTAGAATCACGTGACGTACTGATTAAACGAAATCACCGTGACCGATATTTTTAAATTTTGTACAAAAGTAGATTAACTTATCAACTTGTAAGTGTTCAAAGTAGGTTATATCCGGGATACAAAACAAATCAACGTATAATAGCATGGCCTGCATACGGATTTTTGTTGCAGATAAACATGTGAACCATAAACATGTGGTAGCACACTTCTTGCTCTTGATTATAGTCTGATGTCTTTTTTTTTTTTTTTTAATTTATTGTTAAAAAGGACTTTATCGCTGAGCGATTACATCGTCCCGTAAGGACAACTGACAAAATTACGATCAATTAAAAGTGAACTTATTACAAACTAGAAAAAATAACTAGGAATCGCTTAAACCTAACTTAACTAATTCGATTAATTCTTGGGCTTTTTGTGAGCCTGGCTCAGACAAGGCACTATTCACCTGACCCACAAACATCCTCGATTCGCCAACAAAACAAGTTGCCCTGAAAGGTTCGTTCCTGACACACTCCATCAGGATGTGATACACGTCTTCAATTACACCGCAATCGATGCAATTAGGTCAGGGGTTCCCAACCTTTTCGTGGTCAGGGACCACTTTTATATTTTTCTTGTTAACAGGGACCACTATAAAGGCATAATTTAAACAAACTGTGATAATCAATCTGAAGCTTAAAAAAACGCAGTAGGAAATTGCATAAACATTTATTAATGTGATTTCTGCTTGCATCTTCTTTATGAGATCTGCTAACCTAGGACTAATATTGTTCCTCAAAGCTACATGCAAATCATCACTTACTTTCAAACGATTCCTCGCCTTGTTTTTAATTTCCAACTAAGCAGAAAGCCTTGTTCGCACAAATAAGCGTTGAGAAAACTATAAAATAGGGAAAGGCGATTTCTCGGAGTTTCGTATAAGAAATTGCTTTTAAACACCAAACTACTCAAGTGAATTTGTTGTGTTCTTCCTGGATTCCTTCATTAACTTCACCAGTGTCCGTGCTGGTACTATTCCACTTCTTCGAGGGGTGAAGAGACACGCCACCGTCTACACCGGCTTCTGTGAAAGAACGGTGAGCAGCCAACTCGCCGCTCTCACGGTCATGGTGGACGACCGCGCCACCGACAACGGAACTCGGAAGGGAGATTTCTCTCCCGCTGCATTCTTCGCGAGCATGACTTGCTCGCAGAAAGACACAGTTACGTCACACTTCCTCCTGTTGGAGACCAGAGCCCTTAACATAGTCTCCAACGTGAGAATATTCACGCCCAGGCCCGCAACGAGGTCTTGTCGCTGCTATGCCTATGTAGTGCTGTGTCCCCGCTGTAGATACTTACCGAAGCACCCGTGCCCGGCACTCGGTAGGTGAGGCTGCCATGGCGCTCGTCT
Organism: Miltochrista miniata; assembly: GCA_933228765.1. NCBI lineage: Eukaryota > Metazoa > Arthropoda > Insecta > Lepidoptera > Erebidae > Miltochrista > Miltochrista miniata. The sequence goes on from OW121751.1 coordinate 25,584,408, forward strand.
CATTAGTGGTGAGTCCTCACTTTGGTAGCTCAAGTCGGACTTTCCATGTCGCGATGAGCTTCTGGCGAAACAGGGATCACTATTCCTCTATTTCTTTGGGCACAGGCCTGTGGTCCCGATCCAGCGCCTTCATGCACCATTGATACAACGACGCAAGAGCCCTGTTTTCCAGGTCCCATGGAGGGGTCTTGGCTAGAAGACATGTCGCCTCAACGGATATCGTGCGGTACCCTCTCCTGACGGCCATCGCCTTTAGCGGGCTATGCAGTCTAGCCACGTTGACGGTCGTCAGGGCCTCCGCCCATACAGGGGTCCCGTATAGTGCCATACTCCGTACGACCACGAAGGTCTCTTGCAGGGAGCGTTGGGTACTCTTATGTTGGGTACCAACCGCGAGAGCGCAGCTGTTGCCCCCTCTGTTTTAAGACTTAACTTCTGAAGTGGTGTCGCTCTGTAATGATACGCTCAAAGAGCTTGCAAACCTCGACGAGGAACAACATCGGTCGGTACCCCGATGGGCGTTATGGTTCTGATCCGAAAGGCCGGGCGGACGGTGGACACCGTCCGCCACACTTTAGGCTTTAGGAAACTGGTCTTGAGCAAAGATCTACGCTCGGCCTGGAAATTGACATTCAATCGTGGGCAAATCGCAGACTTTGTGTTGTCTTTGCTCGCCGAGCCGGTAGGCGTACCAACCGCCCCCACTACCCGCGCTCTTCTCGCTCATTGCACGGCGACGAACGGCTCACCATCACCACCCGATAAATTTAAAATCCTTCAGGGACCATATTTTTGCTCCTGCGGACCACTGGTGGTCCGCGGACCACTGGTTGGGAACCACTGAATTAGGTGATAAACATTTTTTCATCAAATGTCCAAACTTTTTAGATGGAATGTGTCCGGAACGTAGCCTGAGAATGGTTTTTAAATGTTCTCTGTTTATTCCAATCGAGGCTATCCATGGGAACGTTGATATGTGTGGTTGGATAGTTCGGTACCATATACCCTTTTCTTGTGAGCGCTCATCAAAATACTCCTGCCAAACATCCAGGCAATGCCGTTTAACATGACTTACCTTGTCCGAAAATAGTGGTAAAACTGCATAAGGAATCCCATCCACTGATGCCTGTTTAGCTAGCACATCTACAATGTCGTTTGGTTCAAGTTGCATATGGGATGGAATCCATTGAAGGGTGACCGTCTTCTGTCGAGCTTGTAGACCTAAGACTGATTCTAATATTTTATAGGCAATCGGTATGCCTCTCACGGGAGAGGTACAGCGAGACAAATGTTGTAATGCGCTTTTTGAATCCGTCAATATGACAAATTGATCAAAATTCACTGAATCAATGTAAGATAAAGCTTCAAAAATTGCGACTAATTCAATGTGCATAATTGATATATTAGAATCAATCCTAAGTTTTACAAAACAAGCTGACTGTGGGTCGTAAACAGCTGACCCCGCGCTACTTTTATCTTTAGAACCATCGGTAAAAATTTTGTAACAATGACTATATTTTTCTTCAATGAAATTTGTACAAATTGAGTTCAACTGGTGACAGGAGTAATTTTGTTTAGCTTTATCAATCAGCGGAATAGAGCTTGCAATGAATCGATGAACTGGGATATTACTCACCCAAGTCTCTAAAGAAAACATTTCTAGCAAATTACTGCAGTGAATTGACCTTGTGTCTATACAACGATTGATATTGACTAGCAAAGGGACTTTCCTATTAGTCCAATAGCTAGTGTTACAAACAGATGTTAATGTATTCAACAGATCACTAGAATTATTAGCAAATGACTTTGATTTTAGCAAATATTTACTTGCCAAAAATCTTCTGCGAAACTGAAGGGGGGGAAGGCATAAATCATTTTCCATGGCGTGGATCGGGGTACTCCTAATATGACCACCAATTACGCGAAAGGCCTGATTTTGAGTTTTGTCTAATTTTAGTAAATTGGTTTTACAGCTATTATCATATAGAAAACTTGCGTAGTCGATTTTGTTACGTATAATAGAAATATATAAGCATCTTAAGTGTTTTTGATGAATACCCCATCCAGGACCTGATAATACTTTTAACAGATTAATATGTTTGCTTACTTTTTGAACGGTTTCGTTAATATGCTTGCCCCACCTCAGTGAACTATCTAGCCACAAGCCCAGATATTTAACGTGCTTTACAACAGGTATTGGTTGTTCGTTAATTCTAAAATCAATAGAACGTCTAAAACTACCTTTTTTAAATATACATAATTTACATTTTGTAGGAGATATAGAAAGGCCTAAATTAAACATTATACGGCTCAATTTTTCACAGCCATATTGAAGATTTGAAAGGGCGGCATCAATATTATCTTGTGTAGCATATAATACATAGTCGTCGGCATATTGAGAAATATGTACATTTGTGATATTTTTACAAGTATTGATTGTTACAATATTAAACAGAAGAGGAGATAATGGGTCCCCTTGCGCCAAGCCCTGTCCGGTAGTTCTGGTCAAATTTTGACCATCAACCGCAACTAATAGATGTCTGTTAGTTAATAAGGACCACAGATAAAAACATATTTTTGAACCTACTCCAAACGAGTCTAAAGTATTTACTAGGCAAGTAACGTTAACATTGTTGTAAGCATTGTCGATGTCTATAAAACAAGCCGCGGTTGGCAGATCCCTAGAAAAACCAATTTGAATTTGAGAGACTAAACTAAATAAATTATCTACGCACGAACGAGTTTTGCGGAAACCGACCATATACTCAGGTAAAAGCTTACCTTTTTCAAAATGCCACTCTAATCTTTTGTTCAAAATACTATGGAAAATTTTACATAAACATGAAATTAAAGCTATAGGCCGAAGTGAGTGGAGAGAGTTAGGTTCTCTGCCCGGTTTAGGAATGGGGACTATCTTAACCTCGCGCCACTGTGCAGGAACGAAGCCAGAAGTTAAAAAAATATTATACAATCTAACTAACAGAATTTTAGCAGTCGGTGGCAGATGTGCTATCATAGAAAATGATATTTCGTCCCTGCCGGGAGCTGTATCTGTCTTTTTGATACAGTTTTCTAGTTCCTGAATACTTATTTCAGATTCTAAAGAAGTGTTGACTGAACTGAAGCGGGGGATAGGAGGACAAGTAAAATCGGGAGTTAAGGAGTTCAACAATTGTAAAGCATTATCTTTGTCTACATAGTGATTCTGAGAGTTAGTTCGATGTCCTTTTACCCATCTCATTTGGTTCCACATTTCAGAGCGGGAAGTAGTAGAGTCTATGGAATCACAAAACCCGTGCCAAGACCTAGTCTTAGCTGATCTGATGAGTCTTTGAGCAGTACGTACCTTCTCTTGCAATATCTCTAAATTAGTGGGAGAAGGGCATCTTCTGAACTTAGACAGCGCCAATCGGCGTTCCGCCACAACCTTCGAAATTTCTGTGTTCCAATATGGTTTGGGTTTGAATTTATTGCAGGGGTACTGGGGAACCTTAGTGAAGGGTATATACTTATTGCCGGCAGTCTGTAATGTACGTTCAAAGTCATCATAAAATTCTTGAGAATCAGAGGGAACGATATAGTCCTTTAATGAAATTTCTATATATGAGGTGTAGGATTGCCAGTCACTGTTTTTGTATTTACGTCTTTTTAATATGACACGGGGGACATGAATCGTGGCCGATAATTGTATAATAAGGTGATCGCTGCCTAGCGATTCATTGCAGACTTTCCACGTAAATAACGTAGCCAAATCAGAGGTGACGAAAGATATATCAGGGGATGACTTTTTCAGTACACCGTTTACCAATTGTATTCGAGTCGGATCACCATTATTTAAATAAATATAATTGTGATCAATCATAGAATCAAATATTTGTAATCCTCTCGGCTCAGTTTTGTACGACCAATTTAAGTGGTGACCATTAAAATCACCTAAAATTAATGATTTGGAACTTGCGAGAGAAAACAGATGATCCCAGTCGTTTTGCACGGTGTTTACAGTTGAAGCGCAATACAGTGAAAATATGTTTTCAATGTACCGACAATTATGTATCTTAACATGTAAAAGCTCTATATCTATACCTGAGTTAGGGCTACGTGACATACTTAAACTACTTCTGACAGAGCTATGTATGAGGATGGCTAAGCCACCATAGCCATCAATACGATCAGATCTGAAAATATTATAATTCCTAATGTTATAATAACTGTCCGGTTCAAGCCAAGTTTCATTCAGAACGGCTATATGTATGTTATTTTGTGAAAGAAGGGCCTCTAAAGATAGTGACTTCGGTCGCAAGCTTTGACAGTTCCATTGTATAATGTTTAAATTGATATCGATGAAACCACTATCCATCATTAGAGAAAGTATTGAAAAAAGAACTCACCGACATTCCTTGCATTACTTTAGATAGAATCCAATCCGTGCAAATTTTGATAACTTCATGTATTTTATATCCGTTATACTTTCGATTGTTGGCACTTGATGGAACTTGTTATAATACATTATGAAAATTCACTTGTACTATTCCACTTTTATTTTAATTTAAAAATACCTGACCGGTTTCGCTTTTAAAGCATTATCCCATTATATATTATGGATAATGCTTTAAAAGCGAAACCGGTCAGGTATTTTTAAATTAAAATAAAAGTGGAATAGTACAAGTGAATTTTCATAATGTATCATGTATTTTATCCTCTAAAGAACCCTTCTCCATTATTAATCTATAAAGCTTATATAATACACTTAAAAAACTAATGTCTTTAGCTTTGTGTGCTTTTTTGCTGGCTTCCCTATTAACTTCCACGTAGACTCCAGAACTTTCGGAATATAGGACCTCCTCTGCTCTCTCCGATCTCGCCGGTGAAGAAGGACGTGACGGGTATGGAGAAGCACGAGGAAGCTGTTTCCGTGGCTTTTTCAGTTTATGTTCATGAGCCTTTTTGGTATTAGGTTGTTGTGGAGTGTTGAATAATTGAGACATGAGTTTCTGCTTAGTTGGTGGTTGGTTGGTCTTTTCGTATGGAAGATCAGGGAATAATTGCTGTGTATCCAACTTTGGCATTTCAACTTCAGTCAAACCATGGGATGAATGTCTTTCTGGAAGCGGAGACGGTGGTACATACATAGTGAGGGCTTTTCTGTAGGTGCAGTTAAATTCAGACATAATTTCCCTAATCCTTTTCTCTTTTTTGAACACTGGACATATCTTTTGCAACGCCATATGGTTGCCAGTACAATTAATACAGCGGAAGGAGGTAGTATCGCAATTTTCATGATTTTTAGTACACTTAGGGCATATAATCTTTTTCGAAGGGCATAGTAATCTAGTGTGTCCGTACTTCCAACACCGCGAACATTGCGTTACAGGGAAGATATAAGGCAACACGCTTACTCTCATGTTATAGATGTATACGTAAGCGGGAAGTGAAGGGCCTCTAAATGAAATACGCACGGCTTCACATTTAACCCAACCAGAAGACGATTCCTGGTGATAATCTCGCTTGTTTAACCTTTTCGCTGCAATGATTTCAATATCAGAAAATAAGCTGGTAATAATATCTTCCTCAGCAATATTCAAGTCAATGTCCTTGATAACACCATACGAAACTCCGACCTCAGATGTTTTTTGACTTTTCCATTCAAGATCTCTAAAAGCCTTACATGAAATAAATCGATCGGCATTGCATTCCTGATCAAAAGTGACAATAATTTTGTATTGATGGACAAATTTGACTCGAATTACCCCACTAATGTTATTTTCTTTAAATAATTTGGCTAAAGCAAACTGTTTAGGCAAAATGGAACTACATGAAACACATACTTGTATGTTTTCCTGCACTACCGGATTCAGGCTTTAACGTTCGGTCTTGTGCCAACAGGACTCCTGGCCCCGTTTAAATCTGATGTCGAATCCAGAACCGATGTTTGCCGAGATATGTTTACTAAATTCATCATCATCTTAGTCAAATGAAAGTAACTGTTGAACTAAGGGCTCCTTCAAAGATCGCCACAATGTTCGGTCTTTATTCCTTGTTCCTCCAGCCTATATTAGGTTACCAGTCCACCCTGCTGGAGGGCACACACTTTATTTTGCAATACGCGGCACAATATTAAAATTATTTGTATTTGGTTGCAGCTATATTTGAACCTGCTAAATCAGGGACGACTACTGCGGCAGGATGAATTCTTCGCCATGGACACGGCGCGCAGACGAAGGCAGATGGTCCGAATATTCCTTTTTGACAAGCTCGTACTTATTACTTTAGTATATCGAAAGGTAAGTGTAGATATTTTCTTTTACATCATTAAGGTGGCTATTCAAAACTGATGGAAAGTGGTTAGCAAACTTGTTTCCTTCCTATTAGAACCCCGATTCTTCCAGCGAAGCGTAAAAAGTGTTCTAAGAAGTTGTCAGCTTGCCATTGTTCAAATCGTTTTTGAACTATGACAGTGGCATTAGTAAACCATAAGAAGTTGCTAGGACTTCTCATCCGGTAGATTTGGCGAGCTGAATAAGAAGCATTTGAACCGCAGACCCATGTAACTCCTTAGAAATTGACATAACATAAACTTACAATGTTAAACGGAGATGTGTCTTTAAAATTAATACACCGGAACAAATAGGTAGTAACATCCACAAAATTATCGAAACTGGTAAGAAAAGTAGACCGTAAAGAAATAAATAACAAAATTTTATAAAGTCAGCGGTTGAAATCTTAAGTTTGCAAGCGGCAGTATGGCTGGCGGAATACCTAATAGTTTACCGGAAATCATGTTTTCGCTAATCGGTTTGTAGACTTTGTAGGTTATTTATAAATACATTAAAAACTTAAATGCTGTAATTATGATGATCTGATGTATCTATATATAATATATAGAAGATGTACGAAAATGCTAAACATACCTTTGCGCAAACTAAATCGATTTTTTTTGTCTTAAATATTGACTTGTAGCAAAAATAAAACCGACTTGCTTGTAAAAAACTGAGAAATGAACATGATTTTAACCCCCGACGAAAAACGAAGGGTGTACAACAAACGAATAAGTTGAACCTATGTATATGTGTAGGTATATACAGGATGGAATTTAAAGACGGTAGTTCGAGGGAAAGTACCCTTAATATTGATAATGGCAAGTTTTGCTGAAAGGAAACATTCCTTTATTTTCAAAAGTAAGTAAAACTGCATTTAAATATTTTTGAAAAATCACCTGCTTGAGTCGGGAATCGAACCTGGGAGATGTGAAAAAAAAACCATCCTGTGTTTTATGATACCAACCGAAAGAGTCTTTAATAAGGAACCATTTCTTTTAAATAACATAGTATTTTAAATTAAAGGAAGACCAAGTAAATAATTATGTTTTTATTGTAAAGCTTACTCACTATCTGAAGAAGAAAAAAACAGTCTAATTGAGATTCTTCTCCTTTTTTTTGAGGTTAGTTAAAAATATATTCTATTTTCTGTGAATGGGAATATACGTTCTGGTCACTTAACCAACCAACTTCAAAAAAAAGTAGGAGGTTCTCAGTTAGACCTTTTATTTTTCTTCAGATAGTGAGTAAGCTTTACAATAAAAACACACTTTACTTGATCTTCCTTTAATTTAAGATACTATGTTGCTTAAAAGAAATTGATTCTTATTAAAGACTGCTTCGGTGGATATCATAAAATACAGGATGTTTTTTTTTCATATCTCCCAAGTTCGATTCCCGACTCAAGCAGGTGATTTATCAAAAATCTTTAAATGCAGTTTTACTTACTTTTGAAAATGAAGGAATGTTTCCTTTCAGCAAAACTTGCCATTATCAATATTAAGGGTACTTTCCCTCCAACTACCGTCTTTAAATTCCACCCTGTATATGTCTGTAGCGGCTCAACAAATGTACCAATTTTGAATTTGATTTTTTGATCAAAAGTCGATGTTTCGGGGATGGTTTTAAGATCATCTGCTCACTTCCTGAGTGATGAAGGGATTCATCGTAAATGTTGAATGACTTTGATGGTATTTCCATGGCATGGTAACCCGGAACTAGCTGATTATCCCGAAGATTAACTTTTATGAAACGTTTTGATTTTGGGGATAAGTTTGCAAAGTTCAGCACCTATAGAGTTTGAAATGTCGGTGAATGTACCTAAGTAAAAAGTATTTCGCGTAAAGTCCAGTATTATAATATGTAAGTATGAAATTTGATAACTGCGTCAGTCCAGTTCAAAGAGGGTGTGATTGGTGACACGGATGTCCTACAGGTGCCTGATGAGGTTGGCCTACTACCTCGTTCAATGAAGTCATTGTGTCAAGACAATGCTTTAAAACATCCAACCCAATTTGTACTATGCACCCAACATACTGAGTCACAGTAAAACACAATGATAGATTGACTTCACTGAACTGCTTGCATAGGTTTCGAAGAACTTGAAATATCAATAACTTTATTATTATAAATAGGATCGAGTATGTACTAACAATAAATAAGTAAAACGGGCTTGGCTACAAGTATACCTAAGTACTTAGTTTGTACTTCACTATTCTCCATTTATTGAAGGTAACAAAGACTCGGCTGTTCAGTTAAAAGATACTTCACCTATGTTTGTATGTTTTGTACAGTACACTTTAATGTCTAGGCCCCACCTCTGAGGCATATATAATCTGTGGCAATGACTAATATAAGGCCAGTCAAGACTACTCCCTATCATAAACAAAATTCTGTTATATGAAAAAACATTTTCTGAAATTCGACTTAGTTTTATTTGACGCGAAACGGAGTCTACGTAATAAAAAAAACATTGATAATGGTATTTGCGATTCACGTCCATTGAACTTCTAATTTCTATTAATACTTACTAGAAATAATTTCATAGCCTTGTTAAAAAGCTAGCTTTCATACTTTTATAAGCCATTAAGATTGCCTTAAAGGCACAAAATTTACACAGTTAGGTAACAACTTATCGATGAGTTGAGTAATTAAGTTGCTACTCAATTATTTAACATCGATTCTAACAATGTTATGATTAGAAAAGACGCTCGACAATTGACTGACGTTCTCACAAAAGGAAAACTTGGCCGTATTTGAAAATATTTCTGACTGTTAAAAGACTTTGCTGTTCAACAATTTTGTGATGCCAAGCCGTAAAGTAGGTTTAATTAAATCAATTTCATCGTTATATTATGAGAAATATATAGGTATATTAAATTTATTTATCTTCTGAGGGTTTGAGCTAAAAGTAATTATACCACTTTCATAGTAACCAATTTTTTGAAAAAAAAAAATTATCTATTTCATACTACCGAATTTCAGACCAACTTTAAGTTTTCTCTACCTTACCTGGCATATATCAGGGGCAATTTTAGGGCGCTTTTTTCTTTGTAATGATGTAAAAGATACCTGATCAGATACATTTTCAGGTCAAGAAGCGAGACTATAATAATAATATGATCACAAAGTTACTTGATATGATCTGTACAGATCATTCTTCAAAGTTCTCTTCTGTTTTAATATTCTCTCACTTTTCAATCAGATTAAATCCGACTCAGTCTTCTTTTGCCATAAAAATCTTTGATTTTATTTTATTAGCTAAACGATCTTTTACCTACAGAAATGTCGTTCGCTTATTAACCGACTTAAAAAAAAGGAGGAGGTTCTCAATTCGTCTGTATGTATTTTTTTTTATGTATGTTAAGCGATATTTCCGTCCATTATAGACGGATTTCAAAATTTCTTTTTTTGTTGAATAGTGTTTACTTCTGAGGTGGTCCCATTTTCACCAAGTCAGGATGTGATGATGGGATCCAGAAGAAAACGAGGGCAACCACCGAAAATGTAGGGACAACTAGTGCGCTTGTTAACTTTTTAATTAAGTGCTTTAATGTTCTACATTTTGATGAAGGTCTGGAGTCGATCTGATGACAGAGTCGAAAGACAGTCGAGGGCATTCCTTAACAATTTACAGCAGTTACCTTATGTTTGGGCTTGATTGATTTGTATTGATGAGAACTTTACACTTAGATTGATAGATCCGACTTAAAAAAAAAGGAAGTTCTCAATGTTTTATGTATGTTCACCGATATTTCGTCAATTAAAGACGAATTTCAAATCTGCTTTTTGTTGGATAGAGTTTACTGCTGAGGTGGTCCCAATTTCACCAGGTCAGAATCTGATGATGGGATTCAGGAGAAATCGAGGGCAACCACCGAAAATTGTAGGGACAACTAGTGCGTTTGTTAAATTTTTAATTCAGTGCTTATAGGTACTACAATTTAATGAATGTCTGGAGTCGATCTGATGATGGAACCGAAATGTCGAGGGAATTCCTTAACGATTTACAGCAGCTACCTTGTGTTTGGGCTTGATTGATTTGTATCGATGAGAACTTTCACCTAGATAGATATATTTCTCGATTCACCCGTCACTTAAAATGATGAAAAAAAAATTTTCTATAAAAAATAAAACCGACTTCAAGCAAATCCTGAAAAATAAAATTTACTTAGCACAAAGTAATATATTATGTATTTTGATTTATCATATTTAATTCAATATAATATTGAAGTTGGTGCCATCAATATAATACCTACATAAAACTGGGTTTACTTGGCGCCGACTTCAATATGATATTGAATAAAATCTGATAAAATCAAAATACATATTACTCTGTGCTAAGTAAATTTTATTTTTCAGGATTTGCTTGAAGTCGGTTTTATTTTTTATTGAAAATTTTTTTTTTAATTTGCGCGCAACACAGAGCTCCGAAATTTAATTCAATATTGACGTTGTTATCAAAGGTCATGATACAACCTTATTACATACTTATTCGTATTTATTTAGCAAATAAAGATTAATAAGTAATAGTAAGATTATTATTGTTGCGATGAATCACATTATAGTGAGTCACGACTTATCAGAATAACAATAAAATTATTGTAATTACGCCAGTCGGTGCCTCCTGTCTGCTGATATGATAAGGGACGAGCAGCCATTTTGCGACGAAATTAATGGTAATTCTGTATCAGTTGTAACTTTTAGTGCTTTTCAAATTATAATCAATTTGAATTTAAAGTTGCATGGTATCGTGACTTAAACTTTTTTAGTTCACATTGGTCTCTATGCGTATTTAAATTGTTCTATCGTCTCTTTGTATTTTTACAAGCTTCTAATTCTTGTGGATTCTTAATCAGTCTAAACAATTGTCAAATTCAAGTTCAACTCAACTTTTATTTTGTACCCTGTTGTATATGTACCAGGTTTTTTTGTGCTTGTTTAATGTAAGTGAAATAATTCAAACAATTTGATGAATTATGCGACTCAAAATAACTTTGATTTCATGCTACTCATGTCTAGTTACAGTCGGAAACTGTATTTTATTTTGCATTATCTTATTGTTTTTAAAGAAGCCGATAGTATCAGACAGAACAATATTCCCTGGGCTGTCCCTTAGTGAGTTATATAATATATTATACACGGGACAGCCCACGAAATATTGTTCACGGCGAAGTTTCGACTCATATAATATGTGAACTCTGCGACATTATTCAATTATAAATTTAATAATTATGAAGTCAATAGAAGATATCTAAAGTGGCGTCATTTTATTCGGTAACATTTGACGTCTGTCAGTTCATACATTTATTAGTGAAAGCAAAACGTAAAATTACTCGTATCTGTCATTATTACAATAAGCATGTAGGTAATGGTAATTTGAAAAAAGTTAAGCAATGGTGCAGTTCTAACAAAACGAAAAAATAAATTATTTTATTACCGCCATTACAAGGTGCGTTGTTGAATTTTGATGAACTGTCAAAAGTTACCTATAAAATGACTCCACTTTAGATGAAGAGTCGGGGCAGATTCCTATGAAACCTTTTAGTTGATTATATTTCTCAATACAGTATCTTTACCATCAACCAGACTGAAATAGTGATGCCTTAGAAGTGCTCAGTGAAATTATTAGTATAATCATTTACAAGTACTTATTCGGTTTTGCGTTGCATTGATAGTTGATTACTGGTAGTTTCCCTACGTCATGAACTTGTTGTAATAATAGAATGTCTAGAACGTATTATTACAGAACAATCGCAAGTGTGGGATTTGATTGTAATTGTTTCTGCGTTCCTCTCTATAGAAGGACAGAATTGTATCAAATATAGACTTCACAAGTACGTTGCAGAGAGCGACACTATGAATTGAATATTGTTTTGCTTCTTTCATGCATCTTGATAATAATGAGACACGTAAGTTACGAGGTGGTTATCACACAGACGCGACATTCTGGCGTCGTCATCAAAGTTTTATCTGTGCTTGACATATACTACGACTGAGATTACTTATGAAATTTGAACAAAAAATCAGATAAATTATAATAAATAACCTTACCTACAATTTGAGTTGCACGATTGGTATTGTTAGATTTCAACCGTATAGGTATAAAATAAGTTTTTTTTCTGTAATTTAGAAATCATATAATTAAACTTTGTAGAACCAATAACACGGAAATCGTTATGTACCTACAAGAAGAAACAATAGTGAACTGTGTATTTAATAAATCTATAGGTTAAAGATGAACAATAGGAATTGTACCGGCGAGAGTTAAATGACCTTGCCAATGCTTTGGAACGACTAATTCTTTGCGCATCGCCGAGTTCAGCTGTTGACGATACAGGAAATACGTAATAATTGTGGGAAGCTATTCCGTTGGACGCAGCTATTTTACATAAATATAAATACAGACTATAGAGACATACTTTTTAAGTGACGAGTGTCGTGGTATTTTTTAAAGGTACCTTAGCTGTCTGTCAAGAAGTTTTATCTCAAATTAAAGTTCTTAGGAGTACTTAGCGTTATGACTAGTAGAAGATACGAGTTATAATTATAATGCCATAAGTAGTTCTGCCAAAATCTCCAGGGTCCAAGCGATCTGACCTGCTATTGGTACACCTGCTGATCTGTCAGACTGACATTAAGATATTTTTATATATGGGTCGGGTGCTAGTCTGGGATGCCACTTGTGTAGACACTTTGGCCCCGTCTCATCTGCCTAGAACAAAAGAAAAAGCCAGCGCAGCAGCGGAAGCGGCAGAATATAAAAAAATAAATAAGTATAAGGGTCTCGGCTCGTCGTACAATTTTATTCCAGTCGGTGTCGAGACCCTAGGTCCATGGGGTCCCAATGCGCATAATTTTTTTAAAATTTTGAAGAAGCGTCTTGTGGAGTCAACTGGTGACCTAAGGGCTGGCAGTTATTTCTCCCAACGAATAGGCATCGCCGTTCAAAGGGGGAATGCTGCCAGTCTTTTGGGCACAATGCCACGGGGGCCCTATTTAGATTTAGTTTAGTTAGATTTATTCATATTGTAAATAGTTATTATGCTTTATTGTAACATTTGTCTCATTAATAAATAAATATTCAGATATTTTTTAAATCACTTTCAATCTGAAAGGCATTTCAAAAACCAATGATTACAAAATTGGTGATAAGGTTCTCACCAATTTTGTAATTCCCAAGGTGCTTGGGCATCATAGAACATGAAAGCTACTTTTACACTACCCTTGTCATTGGTAGACAGTAAAAGGACATACCAAAGTATCAATATAATTATTTACACTACACACAATGCTAGACATAAACTACATTCAATTTACACTCAAGATTTAACTAATCTAATTATGATAACTAAAGAGGTTTGTTTCGCAAGTAGGTACCTACCTACCTATTTATATAAAACACAGTAGTTAGCGTCTGTATATTATCGTAAAATTAGGATCCATTGACCGATAAATCAAAATATGTCCGTTTGTTTATAACGTATATCAATGTTTTGTATGAATCATTTGTATTGACGACGTGACGCAAGAGAAATGTCGTTGATGTCCATATCGCAACAATGTTTATTGCTAATTGAAATAACTTGCATTCTCTATCTAGGAATTATCTACTAAGAAACAAGGAAATTGAAATAAATAAAAACCTGCAGATAAACATCAGGTTGCTTCTCAGTGGTGCAGTGTTAGTGTACCTACCCGAGGGACGTGTCGAGGTTTTGGGTTTGAATAAAAATATTAAAAGGGTTAGGTTCGGAAGGACGTGATTGGGGTGTGTCCACCTGAATTTCCAGAAAAATGCAATCATCTGGAGATTAATCTTACTAATATTATAAATGCGAAAGTTTGTGAGATCCGTTCAGCCGTTTGAACGTGAAAGAGTAACAAACATCCACACATTCACATGTGTGGATGTTTGTTACTCTTTCACGCTCACACGGCTGAACGGATCGGGCTGAAATTTGGTACAGAATACATTATAGTCTGGAATAACACATAGGCTACTTTTTATCCCGGGAATAAGTTTCCATGGAAAGCGGGAGCGGGAACGGCAACAAACTTTATGCAGGCTGTGGGCATCAGCTAGTTATAGATAAATAAAGAGAATTATCTTACTACGATCCTCGTTGTTTTTAACATGATTCCTAGATTATAGCTCTTTTTCTTTTCATAATAAACTAGCTGACCCGCGCAACTTCGTTTGCGTGATAAATGAAGAACCGCTCGACCGATTTTGTGCAAACTTCACATAAACCATCTACTAAATAGTCCGAACAAAGCCTAAACATTTGGTTTGGATAGGTGAGCCCGTTCTTGAGCTATAAAATTACAACGAAAAGTGGCATTGATTTTTATTTATATAGATAAATCTGTATTTCTTTGTATTTTCCAGCAACCAGTGGAGTTCTTTGTATACAAAGATCACATAGCAGTGGATGACCTTGGCATTACCGCGAAAGAGGAAGACCATTACAAGTTCACCATTTGGTATAAGCAGAGGCATCTTAAGTCCTACAAGTTGGAGACAACCCAGCCTACGGTTAGGAAAACTTGGGTTGATGACATCACTTCACTGTTATGGGAGCAGGCTATGAAGAAAAAAGGTAGGCTTTCTAAGTAAACATTATTATGTAAAGGTTCTATGAACTTACTACGATCAAGATTTTTATCCGATGTTCTATTCATGTTTTTTACACCGTGGTAAACTAAAGATGTTTGGTCTCGAACATAAATTACGGCAACAGTATGGGGTTCTTCATAAGGGATCTTTGAAGGTTTTTACAGGATCGGCAGCGTGAGCGTGGCGCCTCTGGTTTTGGAAACGTCCATAAGGCTGTGGGGACCACTAGTTCATCTGGTGGGGTCGTACACTTGTCTAGCACTTTAGTGGTATAAAAAAAATGTTACAATTTCAATAGTAAATTGTCCAATGATGAGTGTCATGTTGTTCGTTACGCAATACGGGATGTAACAATATTTCTCCGTCCATCGCGTTCATGTGACAGAATTATGTCACAAATGTCAAACATTGCTTATTAGAAGCGGCTATCTGTACTTTAAATTATCTTCTCATTATATCTTATAGGTAATGGCCGCAGCTACACCCACGTGGTGACATTTTCTATTACCCGTCTCTTACAGAAGCTTGTTTTCGGGATAAAAAGCCCATGTATATACCAAAGTTAAATTGGTTAAGCGGTTAGACTGTGGTTGAGTAATAAATATCTTCACAAACTTTCACACTTAAAATAGTATTTGAATTTATTTTAAAATGAATATTTAATATTTGCACAATAGCACTATTTATCATACTGGTCTTGAATCACATTTTTATTAGTTTAATGACCTTAACTTAGAAATCTTTTGTGCATCTTCATGTGATATTAATACGTTCACGCTGTACTGAACAATTCAATCATTGCATTTGTCATGGCTCTCACGGAGCGATTAGATAAATAAGAAGAGCAATAAAGTTAAGTTAAACCCATTTCTCATTAAGATATTGGTTGAGTCCATCTGGCACGCACACTGAACCAAACTAATTCCCGCATAGTTAATGCGAACAAACTTTGTAATTGATCGTCATCTGCTCCCAGTGGCTGTTTGAACTCCGTATCCGTGCACGCAATACGTGACGACGGAAGGAGAGATGTTCTTTATCATCGGGTGATGCATGAGGCATGAGGTCGATGACACAATTTTTTTATTGGCCAGTTGTTTGCAAGTTGCATGTGCACTGTGCGCAGTGCATGTTTCGTCTGTGGGAACGACAGGAACTCGGACGTTTTACTTCGTGGATCCACTGTTTCTTTTGTAAATGCAAACGCATACGTAATGATTGCTTTGTTTGCTGTTTTTATGCAAAACGAAGTGAACCGTAAAGTGGATATTTTAAGTTGTTTCACACGTTTCTATGATCCTTATCTTCGTATTCTTTATTCCTCTGTAAGGAGCAGTTGTGTTATCTCTCTTGAGCAACCTTTTCTTATGGATAATTAGATAGAAGTATCACAAGGGAATACTGCGACGGAAGTAGGTACGATCGTTTTGAACTCTCGCTGTTACAATGCCACATTTCTCATTGAGATTCAAGTGATAAGAGTAAACTGATGTTTAAATCTTTCTGATGTAGGGTTTCTTTGTTAGGTGCTTTGAATCTGTGTACTTTTGCTCAAAATTTACTACGGGTTCCGCATTTTCTTACATAAAGGGTAGGTAAAGTTACTTAATTTTTTTAAAGTAATGTTCTTATACCTTAAAACACCTTAGACCTTCCACTTGCTTTATACCACTAGACAACATGCATTTTTAAAAACTTCGTGCATTGCGTTGTATAAAAAACCTACTAACATACTGAAGGTTTGTTATGTGTTTCAATACAAGTACTTCCTTTACAAACTGCAATGATTCACGAATCGCAAAGTAGGTACGCGTGTCCGGAGACATTGATACCACAAAACAAATGGTCACCTACAAATGGCCGACATTACAATGAACGAAAACAGTAGCATGTAAACAGTGACGCATAGCTACTCGTACTACACAGATGATTGTAATAGGCTACGGGGACGGTCACTGCGATTTGAAAATTCTATTGAAATGTGAGTAAAATTTGCTTCAGTATTTGATTTCCTTAGTCTTCAACCCGCCAGAAGGACCGACGACCTGGTAAAGGTCGCAGGCTGGGACTGGACGCGAAAGGCACAGGACCGTGTACTGTCGCGTTAACTGGAAGAAGCCTACGTCCAGCAGTAGACTGCTATAGGCTATAATTATGAGTTGATTGATTAATTGATTGATTGTTTGCTTTCTTTGCACGTGTGTTTGCAACGACATGTCCAGTGACAGACCATAAGATTATTTTGGTCAGTAATCGCTATTCACGGTATGTTGACTGTCTCGGTGGCGCAGTGGTACTGTATCCAACTGCGGTGTCTGAGGTCTTGGGTTCGCGGTCCCGTGTCGGAACAAATACTCGTGTGGTCCACAAAGATTTACTTCGGAATTTGGATGTCTGAGACATGCGACCCATTTTATTAGTTGTCAAAATCTTTAAACAAGCTTTGATTTGCTTAATTGGGTCTAGATTACGATGTACCTATACAATATGTACAAGAAATTGAGTTAAACCTCTGATGTTTCTATTATTATTATGATAATTGGGTAGAGCCGGTGATTAGTAGGATGAGAAGGATTCCATGTTATTACTACTTAAATAATTATAATTTGCTCATTGATATACTCAACTCCAGAAGCATGTAAGCTTGAGTGTAGATCATAATTACACTGATCTGGATGCTAGTTATTATATTATTATGTGAATTGATAGATGGTTTTCCCGACCCCGCATAAATCCCCGGGATTATGGGAAGGGAAAAACATGTGTAGGCAGCCAAGCGTGAGTTATTTTTGATAGTGTGGGTAAAGTACCATGCTTGTGTTTATTGCTCTGAAATGATGCGATCTCTTCTACATTTGCAAAGGCCCGAGTTATATCGATCAAAATTAGTCAAGAGTTATACTAATAATGAATGTAGAAAACTAATAAAGAAACTATATTAGCAAAGTATTGTGAAGAAATTAGACATGTATCAAGTCTAGGGTATCTACATTACCGCAATAAGATATTAATCTCAAGATCTAGATTTCAAATGTAGATGAAGTGCTTGATGGCTTCAAATTTGCATGAATGCTTCATGTAAGAACTGCGGTATGCTGCTCTCTTTGGAGGACTTGGCAATACGCCAAGGCCAGGGCCACTACTTTGGCCTAAATGAGTAATTGTTGGCAATTGTAACAAGTATTTACTCTACTTTTACATTTTATGATGAAACAGTTGCATTTCTTTAACTAAGCGAATATTATCTACTCGTAACTATACAATCCGAAGTGGCAAAACGATTTATGTGATTGGGGCTTTTCTAAGATAACATCCATGAAATGATCAGGAAACTATCCCATTAACGGAAATGAGCTAATCTCTTGTCCCGGGGATATGCGTCATATGCATGATAACATATTCTATGTATGATTTAGGTACTTGAAACATATACGTACAGACATTCATAAAGTTATCAGTTGTTTGTAAATTCCCTAATGCGTAGGTAGGTATGTTAAATGATGTTTTTACCCAAACAATAACTTCCTAATCTATCGCTGCCATGACCATCCAGTTGGAGAATCAGACGATGAATCCCATAGCAATGCGTAGAGGTGTTGGAAAAAAATTTTTCAATAAAAAATAAAACCGACTTCCAACAGATCCTGAAAAATAAAATTTACTTAGCACAAAGTAAAATGTATTTTGATCTATCTGATTTTTTTCAATATCATATTGAAGTCGGCGCCAAGTAAACCCATAGGTTTATGTAGGTATTATTCATGGCACCAACTTCAATACTATATTGAATAAAATCTGATAATTCAAAATACATTTTACTTTGTGCTAAGTAAATTTTATTTTTCAGGATCTGTTGGAAGTCGGTTTTATTTTTTATTGAAAAATTTTTTTTCATTATTTTAAGTGACGGGTGAACCGAAAAATATATCTATCTAGATAAAAGTTTTCATCAATACAAATCAATCAAGCCCAAACACAAGGTAGCTGCTGTAAATCGTTAAGGATTTCCCTCGACTGTCTTTCGGTTCCATAATCAGATCGACTCCAGATATTCATTAAATTGTAGTACATTAAAGCACTGAATTAAAAAGTTAACAAATGCACTGGTTGTCCCTACAATTTTCGGTGGTTGCCCTTGATTTCTCCTGGATCCCATCATCAGATCCTGATCTGATTAAAATAGGACCACCTCAGAAGTAAACCCTATTCAAGAAAGAAAACAATTTAAATCCGTTTATAATTGACTGAAATATCGGTTAACATACATAAAACATAGAGAACTTCCTTTTTTTTTTTGAAGGCGGGTCTATCAATCTAGTTGCAAAGTTCTCATTAATACAAATCAATCAAGCCCAAACACAAGGTACTGCTGTAAATTGTTAAGGAATGCCCTCGACTGTCTTTCGACTCTATCATCAGGTCGACTCCAGACCTTCATTAAAGTGTAGAACATTAAAGCACTTAATGGAAAAGTTAACAAGTGCACTAGTTATCCCTACAATTTTCGGTGGTTGCCCTCATTTTCTCCTGGATCCCATCATCAGATCCTGACCTGGTGAAAATGGGACCACCTCAGAAGTAAACCCTATTCAACAAAAAAATAAATTTTGAAATCCGTCTATAATTGACGGAAATATTGCTTGACATACATAAAAAAAAATACATACAGACGAATTGAGAACCTCCTCCTTTTTTTGAAGTCGGTTAAAAAGAGATTTAATATTCCCTAAGCTCTTTACAAATGCGCTTGAGGACGTCTTTATGTCCCTGGACAAGGATGGATGGAGCGTGAATGTAAACGCGTGTACAGTTTGCGGACAACATCGTCATAGTTGCAGAAAAGCTGGCACAGTTGAGGTGTAGTCTACCTGGAGTGTTTCGATGTGTGGGCCTTGGCATGAACTTGGATAAAACCAAGGTCATGTTCAATTAGCATGTTGTGCCGGGACTAATCTACGTCGAGAGATCGCGGCTTCAGATTGTCCAGGAATATACACCTCCCTTGGGCAGATAATCACACTTGGAAAGAATAACCTGTAAAAGGATATAGCGAGAAGGATCCGCTTGGGCTAGACAGTATTCAGAAAATTGCGTTAGGGTTTTTATTCGGGTATACGGTAGACCCGAATAGAAACCCTAGCGCAATTTAAACGGTATACCGTATTCCGCGATACCTGAATACAAAAGTCTATGCTTGGGGTTTCTCTGATGTATAAAATACAAAATGATGCTACCAGTTAGAGAAACAGATTATGGTCGTCATAGTTTACAGAGTACCTATGCAATGGGCTGACCACATCTATAGAAGAACCGATGTGGCCGATGGAATGGTAATCGAAATCTCGCCTGCGGGCGAGTCGTAACTTTCGGTCAGATATTGAGGCTACACTCGCATGAATGTATTATTCGCCTGGGCCAGTAATGTACTCTGGAAAAACAACTAAGAGTAAAATTGGTCCACTGATGTAGATTCTTATATCCGTCTGATAGTAGTAAGAAACACTGTATCTTAACACGAATGAACTGTAGTAGTAATCTATCAATTAGGAGGTAATGTGATTGTATATACACTCGAGAGCAATGAATCCGGGTCACTTAAAGAATGTTAAAAATCTCGGAAACTAAAAATGATAGGTTAATGCAATAAATTGTATTTAATAGACAATGTAATACTCCTTAAATGAAAGTAAAAAAAATATGAGTCACCATACATTTTATTAACACAAAATTACATAAAGAAAAAACTGCTGATCTCTCCTTAAAACAAAAATAGGAAACATGAAATTTTTGAACTTTATTACGATTTTCTTGAATTTTAATACTTCGTATTGCCTCCTCGTGCTTCCATTACTGCGTTTAAGCGGTTTGGCATGCTGTACACCAAGTTCCTTATACGATTTTGGGGAATATTCTCCCATTCCTCTGTGAGAGCAATTTTGAGCTCACGAAGCGTGATTGGGGGAGGGTTTCGTTGTTTTACGCATCTGCCTAGCTCGTCCCAAGCATGCTCGATCGGGTTGATATCCGGGCTGCGCGCTGGCCACTCCATACGAGTAATGTTCATCTCTTGAAGGTAGTCATTCACAATCCTACCTGTATGAGGTCGGGCATTGTCATGCATAAATATAGCATCCTCACCTAAATTGACCATAAATGGACCAACGTGATCATTGAGGATTTCTTCCACATATCTTACGCTAGTTAAAGAGCCGTTTTCTATGATCACCAGCTCTGTGCGACTTTCAGAAGAAATTCCGGCCCACACAAGTACAGACCCACCACCGTAGGCTACTTTTTCTTCGATGCATGCTTGCTTGAATCTTTCCCCTGGTCTTCGATACACTCTGTGTCTTCCATCGTGCTTGTAGAGCATAAATTTTGATTCGTCGGAGAACATAACTTTTGACCAATCTTCAATACTCCAATTTACGTGGCTCTGGGCATACCTTAGTCTCGAAATACGATGCCCACGCTCCAGTTTAGGGCCGTTTGCAGGTCTAAGGGGTTTTAAGTTAGATTCAGCAAGCCGACGTCTTACTGTCCATGCACTTGGGTTACTTCCTCCGAGGCGTCGAAACTGATTGGTGAGTTCAGTTCCTGTGAGAAAGCGATTTCGAAGCATGGTGTTCACCAAGTATCGGTCTTCTCGTGCTGTGGTACACCTGGTTCTGCCCGTTCCTGGTCTGCGTAGGTTAGAACCAGTTTCTTCGTAACGTCGGAGAACTCTTTGTACTGTTGACAGCGACACACCGACAGTCCTGGCTGTATCGCGCTGACTCCGGCCGGTTTCCAGCATTGTAAGTATTCTGGTGCATTCTTCAGGCGTAAGCGACATAATTTCAGCTTGATTAATGAATATAGAGCACTATCAACATGGTTTATGTACCCACATAAATGACAGATTACAAACAAAAGCAACACCAAATGCTGTAATTTCGTAGTTCCATCTTCGAAAGTGGCCCTTTTTCAAATTTGATTTTTTTATGATATAACTTTACAATAACTAAGAAGTTTTAATACCTTCATTTAAGGAGTATTACATTGTCTATTAAATACAATTTATTGCATTAACCTAGCATTTTTAGTTTCCGAGATTTTTAGGATTCTTTAAGTGACCCGGATTCATTGCTCTCGAGTGTAGTTGAACGTAAAATAGCCCTATCAAGGAGTTGCATTATATTAGGAAATGATGGATTGACCCTTCCTCCCTACTCTGTCGGTAATCACAGTGGGGAAACCCTATGTAGACAAACATTTTTAATATTAACGAGTATGAGTCAACTAGTACTCTAGTGGATATTGTCTTCAAATTGACAATTGTCAGTTTATAAACCATTGTGTTTGTTGTGAATACCTGTTTGAATGCTTCGTGGAATGTAGTGTCTTATCAACATTGTTATCAGTGTAATGGAGTCAGGTGTGGCAAGTGCTGCTATCTCTACAAAATATGAACAAATTACAATAACTGAAACAGGTTTTTGAGTTTCAATTCCAACTATTACTAGGTATTTTGGTTTATATATCTCTGAACACGAAAAATTATATAGTTTACCTTAAAATTTTAAATCCAATCACACCAGCTCATAACGGCTGCTGATAGATCCAGAAGAAGCTATATTGATAGGTCTACGTCAAGCAGTGAACTGCTATGGGCTGCTTTGATCCCTTGGTGCGCACTTACGGTTTTGGGAGGTCGGCTGGCCGTCGCTCTCAGTAATCCTATCTTACTTCCTACTGTTGTTATACAGGGATAGATTTTAGTCGGTTTTCCCAAACGCCTACAGAATGGGGTTCTTCAAAAGGGGTCTTAGAAGGTTTTTACAGGGTCGGCAGCGCGAGTGTGGCACCTCTGGTGTTGCAAACGTCCATAGGCTGCGGTGACCACCGGTCCTTCTGGTGGGCCGTATGCTTGTCTGCCACCTTAGTGGTATAAAAGAAATAAAATAAAAAAAAGTCTAGATACAAGCTTCTTTTTTTGTTTCCATGGAAAGCGGGAACCGAATTTTACACGGCATCATCTAGTCTATTACTAACTGAAAATAATAATCCAAGTACCTACATAGGTAGTAACTTTTGTATGTAGTAATATAATTGAATACATTAGTGAAATCTCTTATCAGCTTGAATAAATATTTAAGATATAATAGCGGTTTTCGATAGATATTTTGCTGGATTAGTGATAATGGTTGCAAGTGGAATTCAACACTATTCGAATATTCTTCTCATTTAACTAAAATTTTCTCGAACATAATCGACTTATATATACATTCGTTTATTTTGTTTAGTATAGTTTTATTTAGTTAAATTGACATAAATGATGCCTGTATTACTTTTCCATTCATTGTGAGTTGTCCTCGATTTATAACTTTATCACTGCTTATTTTTAGTACTAATCTGATAAAATATCTAAAATTAGGTTAACACGTTACATCTTTGTGTAAAATGTGTTTGTTTAAATTCATGCTTAGAGCGTAAATAAGGAGCCAAATGATTGATTTGCCAATTCAAAAAATACCAATAAAATACACGTAATCAAAATACAGGCCTTGGATGTTTGCAACACCCAAACCAGCTACTACCCTGAAAATGCCTTCCAAGGCCGTTTTTGATGAGCCTCCTACTGTAAAAGTTTGTTCAAACCAAGGTATCTTACTAATATTATAAATGCGAAAGTTTGTGAGTGTGGATGTTTGTTACTCTTTCACGCTCAAACCGCTGAACGGATCGGACTGAAATTTGGTACAGAGATACATTATAGTCTGGAATAACACATAGGCTACCTTTTATCCCGGGAATAACTTCCCGCGGGAACAAATTTTACGCGGGCGAAGCTGCGGGCATCAGCTAGTATTCTATAATAATTCAACCTAAGCTGTGGTACTATTCTCACTACAGTTTTCAGGAACTTCGGCAAACTCATGCAAAACTATTCTGATGTACCTACCACAAACAGAGATAATATTTAGTTTCTACTACTACGAGGTACTTCCAAGTCTTAAAAATATTTTAATAGTTTATACAGAAATCAGATTTTTATCATCCATATGTTTAAAATTTCAGAACTTCTCCAACAACAACGTAACAAGAGGATATCAATGGTCTCCATGAACAGCGAGGACTCCACTGGGTCTGACAGGAATGACGACAAATGTGAGTACCATTGTAGTACTGTAGTATCATTATTCGTTGTACAGATTATACAGATATAGATACTATAATCAATTCAGAAATATCATTCACTTTGATGCTATAACCTTCACAAATAGATGAGATAAGTGTTTTGTGTTTCCCTAAGTCAATAATGACGAAGTTTTATTTTTATGTGACTAATTTGTAAGAACTCTTTGGCATACTAACTGACTTACTAATGTAAATAAATTTTTGTAAATAAAGGAGGTATACATTAAAATATCGAACAACGTCTATTTTACAAAATTATAGCGATCAGTTCTCTTGTTCAGCCCTTGTTATACGTTAATACACTTTACGTTAGAAATTGGTATTTTTATATTATATTCATAGGTACTTATAGCAATAATTAGAAAGCTATTCATGAACTGGGTCACCTGCTATATTGAAGTAATCAATGCTCAAATGTCACTCTATACCAAATTTGAATATTTGATGTGCTAAAGTGCACTGACGTAGTTACCTCAATAGGCTTAGCTGGCCAGTCTCTCAACTCAATTGATTCCATCTAATATTCCCCTTACAAAGTGAAACTATTGTTTTAAAGGAAAATTGTATGAAGTGCTAGACGGCGCCAGCGTCTCTACCCGTGTGGTATTTCATCGACGTTAATGAGTCCCATGGACACTCATTCCTGTTATTAAAAGCCTATGTGTTATTTTAAACTATAATCTAACCCTGTAGGTACCAAATTTCAGCCAGATCCATTCAACCAACTGGACATGCAAATTTTTAGACAAAAAAATCATAGCAAAGCAGAGGACGCTGTATTAAATATTTAATACCTATCTATTAATGAACCTGTTTTAAAAAAGTAAAGAACTTTGAACCGTTAGAGCGTGAAAAGCTAACAAACATTCACCCATCCCGACATTCACAAATCCTCACAAATATTCGCATTTTTATATTAGTAAGATAATACAGTATTTTATTACTGTGAGGTCATGCCTCACAGTAATTGGTTGAAAAACCAATTAAACCTTCCGACAGTCCTCAGACTTGGTAATCTGTTTATCTATCGGATGATCTCGAATCTGGTTTCTCACTTTGACGTCGCTACTTGGAAGGGTTTACCGTTTACTCAAGCACTTCCTTAGAATAGATTTACAAAGAAAATTTATACTACCCAATTGTAAACTAATCGTTGGTTGGTAATTGAGATTATGACCATCTGTATTGAATTGGAGAATTAAATGGCAATTTTACTCTACCATGGCAATTGTTATTGGTTTATGATCGATCTATCAAAATATTAAAGGTTCTGTAAATTATTATTTAAATGTATTGGCCTTGGCCGACTTTTTACATAAATACGACAAAGATCAAGAAATATAAGAATTTTGTTAAAGGCCATAAATTTTCATTGAGATAGCTTATTCGATTGTCACGATTCAGACTTCTGATATTTATTTACTGAATTCTACCTAAACTGTATTAAAATAGACCCACAATACATAAGTAAACTTCTGCTTTAATACGAAGAAATTATATTATTGCGTCGTTTGAAATTATTATCAACTGTGATATCATTGGTCGTTTTCTATTCAAGTACAACCGAAGATATCTGATAGATAACAATTCATTGTTCACTTGAAACTAACATACCTACCTAATTTCAAAATGTAAATATAAAATAAAAAAGGCTTGTAACGAAACGAAAAATTGGTGATTGCTCTCAAATAGGGCAAAATGGCTACCAGACACTGGGATATAAATGTTTTTGGGCTGAAGGTCTAGGTACACCAGGACTTAGATTGTCCACATGTTCGTCACTCATACACAGTAACATCTTTGCCACAGGTCCGTTACATGGTTTCGTTGTCGTGAAGTTACACCAATGAATTGCTTTGTAGGTCAGTACTTTCGGCACGCTTCCAACGCTTGCACATAATATTTGTTCAGCTTTCGATTTCTGTGTCTTCGTTAGTTCGTTAGGTAGTATTGATGTTGTAATAAAATAATGTAATAAAATCCTTCTTAAATATTATGTGGGTGGAATTTATTGTGATTTTGTTGCATACCCTAGACACACGTTATGACGTCGCATTGACTCAAGGGTGAGTCAGTGCGCAGTGCAGGGGTTAGGTTCATAAGACCTAGTTTTAAAATTGCCTGTACTAGTATGTCACTGCATACTATAGCTGTTTAAAAAACCTGGAAAGATTTTCTAACATTTTTTTATTACAATCTTTTAATAGAATTTTGATGCATGTAAATTCCTTAACTTTCAAAGGCTAATTTGATCCATGCAAAAACTGGTGAGCGGTTAGTTTTATAGTTAGTTGGTAGTTAGAAGCACGCTATACATAATTATTATGCGGAATTTGTACTATATTTTGTAGGCCATTATAATGCAAATATATGTAGGTATTCTACCTATTTATTTTTATTAGGATTCCCGTGATTGTGTTCACCATTTTTAGTTTTTATTAGGGCCTTAGACCATATAACACGGGACTAGCCTTTGCGAACCACCGCATACAAAAATATTCTGCCAGTTTTCATACAAATGAAGGGGGAAACACAAAGACATATAAAATTTCATTGCACTTAAAAATGTATTTATCGACAAACGCGTAATGGCTGTTGTGTGTTAATTGTTATTGTACAGTCAACTACAATGTAATGTACTAGTTTAATCATATAAAATGATGTACTGATGTACAGGCTTTTCATAAAGCCAAAAGACCAAATGGTCATGTGCAATGGCAGAAAACAATGCTTAAGTAAGGCGCATCCTGTGGTTAGATGATCTAAGATTAGGGCCTACTCTCTTTCTACGGAAACGAAACACGTCATCGTTTCAAGAAAAAATAGTAAGTAATCTTTATGGATGATTTTAGGTATATTTTCTTCTAGATTTGATTGTCAGGTAGTAGGTAAGCACCTTATACCGTAGCCGAGAATCGGAAACTTATCGTTTACAATTCCTTTTAATACAATAAAATAGGTAGAAGGTCCAAAGTAGCGATCCGTACTAATACAAAATATCAGTTTCAATATTTTACTCCGAAAGTAATCCAGGTAAGGAGTGGAAACCTATAGTAATATTTCATGACCTAAGGACGCGGACACGCCTAAAGCTCTGAAATAAATATGATTTAGAGTAAGTGCTAGGTCTAGCTAGGTTTAGTTTCAAAAGCTCAATTGAAATTTAGCCTGCTAATAAATTTTAATGATTTATAATTATTTGAAAATTACTAGGACCAGCTTGTTACAATAGATGCAAAAGTACTTTAAAGACACTATCAAGGTTAAAGACACTATCAAGATGTTACTGGAATAACTTCCTTGCCTATCATCCAAAGTGTTAAATCTATCCGTATTTTGAGACCAGTCATAATTTACAACTATAATTTAATTTAAAATTACTTCTGTAAAATCGACAATGCCCCAGAAGAGAGTAAACTAAACAGCACCAAAGCTTACCTCTTCCTCTTTAAGATACAAATTTAACGTGGAAGGCCGTTGGCAGTGTTAAGACACCGTGTGGTTTTAGTCTGTAGGAGTCTGGCATAACATCCATGAGGAATACTACTAGTAAAAAAAGGCCCCTTTCACTAAAGAGGTCTTCAGCTTCATGGTATTGAAACTGAAAATCTCGGGATGCCTCGGGAACCTTGCAGAGACCTTTTTGGGTGGTTGTAAGTCGAAACAAATGTTTTCGATGGAGTTTTGAAGTTTATCTTTGGCTGCCTGTCTGCCAAAATTCACGCGAAAGTGCAACAGACGGGCATACCAATTTTGTATTTATATCTTAGTTGGAAAAGGAATTGTAGTCAATTAATACCTACTAAATACATTCTCAATCGACTAAATACTTCAGAGGAAGAAGAAAAAATTGTCTTACTAAAGAATTCTACGATTCTCATTCTTTGAACTTAGAATATAACACAGCAATTTGTTTCCTCTCTTCAACACGTGGATATATATTTAGTTTGAGGTTTTATGGTAATGCATGAAGCGAGACGTTTTATACGACCTATGGTGCGAGCTTTCGTAGTTTTCGGCCATACTTGCTGAGTGCTGAACTTATACAGAGAACATAACGTAACTTATATAATCTTTTTGAAGAATGTTTCTCAAAATACTTGCTTAAACTCGTTCGAATGTTATAAAATTTGACTGCCTCGCTGACGCCATAGTAAGTGAATGCGACTGCCGCGTTGAGATCCCAGGTTCAAATCCCAGGTGAAATCAAATATTTGTGTAATTTACTAATGTTTGTTTCGGAGTTTGGAAGTTTTCTATGTATTCTTATGCATTATATTCAGAATTATTATAACTAGTATAGACACAAGTTTATATATTAGCCTAATTTGGGCTAGAAGGCTACGTGACTCTGCTGGGAGTCCTGTGACATCCTTCCGAGGGCTTACCCGGGGCTCCCAACCATAGGCTGTTGGGCGTAACGTGAAGGTCCGTAGTAGGAGTCCGGCATAGCATCCAAGAGGATTTTCCCTCACGTTAAAAAAAAAAGTTACGTGACCACGTCCCGAAAAAAACAACATTTCAAAATTGTTTGTAATTTCGTATAGTCTTTCATATTTGAATGCATCTCTGACTCCTGACACTTTGCTTATTTCTAGCTGACGTCCGCAACTTCGTTTACCTACTTACATGAAGTGATGGTGGGTACATTTAATAGCAGGATTATGTTTTCTGGGGAAACTACTAAACTGTCTAAAATAATACTATCCTTAGTCCCGTCAAATTTCAAATCGAAACAAACTGACAGACACACAGAAAAAGATTTTATCACTGTTTTAGTGTCAGTCCTTTTACATAAATATCTAGTACCTAAATAAATTGAACATAAATTTTTGCATTTTTGGTGATGGTCTTAGTTTAAAATTTTGGTGAATGGTATATTTTCGACACAGCTCTATGGTATGGAATGACTTTGAGTGGAATTTGTACTATTAGATCTGTGATTTGAACGATTTTCTCTTGTGTGGTGGTAGTACTTATCCGTTTTCCACTTTTCATGCAATTGTGTGTATTCTTACATTTTGCGTATAAAACTCTATTTTTTCTGTGACTATTGCAATTGACTGTATATCTTTATTCTTTACAGATAATTCACTAAGAGGAGTGCCGGGTGAAGTCAAAAGAGCGTTAGAAAAAGTGCGAAGAACAACTTGGTACTGCGAATGAGAATGAAAATGTGGAGAATGCATGAATATCGTATCATGTTGTGTAATCAAATTAAAAATGAACAAACATACAGGTTTATTTGGATAAGTTTGTGTTAAAATAAGAATACATGAGAATTGTATATTTCATTTGTAAAATGTTGTGTGAAAGGCCCGACATTGCAATTTCAAGCCGAAATCGCCTTAGATCTGGCGTGCTTTGCTCATCTATAGGTCTTTGGAGGGGTCCCTTCTAGAGCTGGACAGTTAAACATCAATCGCTTTCATGATCTTTTCCATGTAAGTAAAAAATGCCAAATTAGAAAATGTAGTGCTAGCTTTGGTTCATTGTCGAGTCCTCGACCCTGTCCAGGACTTTTAGAATGGATAAAATAAATGTTTTACAGTAAGAAATATATTTATTCAAAAATAAGATAAATACACAATGGCAGACTGACATTCTGTTGCTCATTAATTTATGAGAAGCAAGAGTTTGGCATAACAGAACTGGCATTAGGTACATAAAGAGAGACACCAAAATACCTGCCTTAAATCGATGTTTTATTAAAAACTGTTATAGTTTTAATAATAGTATAAAAATTCTTAATAATAATCATTATTTATGTACTTATTTTAAGATTATAACTTACTGTAAAATTTTGATGAAACGACTATAAAAAAACATTGTATTGTCCTCCTATCCATTTTCTAACGTATAACATAACGTATCGTAAACTAGAGCAATTTGATTAATATCCACAAACAAATAATAAATAAGTATCAATAAATTGAACAACGAATGCAGGAATGTATAAATGTTTCAACGTTTCGAAAACATTATACATTCTGCAACTGAGATTAAAGATTTATAGGTAATACGTTTTTGTTCAAGTCTCCTACAGTAAACAACAAGAAGCCGTGAGATCGTTCTCACCCGACTGCCCCTTTCTAACACGTTTATTGATTGTGAAAGTTCAACCCGATTGACGTTGTCATTTTGGTTTAATTTCAAACTTTGAACAGATGATCCACGTGACCTAGTGACATAGTTTAATGCGATAGAGTCACAGACTACAGACAAAGTCTCGACATAAGCCCCTCTGCACTCTATTTTGTAGAGAGGGGCTAAAAGAGACTCAACATGGATTTACACAAACAAAGCGTACATCCAAAGATATTTTACAACAAATTAAATAAATGTTCTGAAAATTTATGTAAATTATATTGATTAAAAACAGCAAAATAATCACACAATTACTGCAAATGTAAGTAGTTTTTGGAGAAATGTGATAAAAAGTTTATTTGAAGAAGTAGGTCATTGTAAGTATTATACGTTTTTCTGTGTATAACAATTTCAGTCATTATTTTATGGGACGTATCTACTTGTTACAGAGTGTTATTTAGTATTATTGTCTTGTAAATAAATATAATTGCGTCAATAAATATTGTATATCGTCCGATGTAAAGTTATTAACGTCAATTTCCATTAAATTAATGTAAAGAATAAGTGTGATGTTTTTTTAACCGACTTCAAAAAAGGAGGAGGTTACTCAATTCGACCGTATATATATTTTTTTTATATAACATTTATTCAAATGGAAGTATAGTGAGTGATATTCTCCAATTTCAGTTGACCAAATAGTCTTTCGCGTGTCTGTTTTTCTTTTCTCTTTAATTTAACACATTCTAAACTTGAAATCTTGGCATATCAATATTGGTCAACATTTAACTTAGGGGAAAATGTAGGCAACACCCAAATTTCACTTAGGTAGGTATGGTTTTTGTCCTACATAATAGACGGTGAGCCTATTGCTGTATTGAATCGCCAGGCGCAGGTTACAACCCGATATTAAAATTGTTGTCAAGCTGCTTATAAGTCTTTTGACTTGTTTTAACAACTGCCATTTCAATTTTACGGCAACCAGGACTAACAGCTTCAATATACACGCAAATAAAATATTACAAAGTGAAAGAAAGAAAGAAAGAAAGAAAATCATATTTATTAGCACACACAATAACACATACTTATAGTGAGAAAAATTACAAAATTAGCAGGGATTGATGGTCTCGGCATAGTACTCTCTCCGTCACTAAGTGGTACTCATCATGGTGGACAGTGAGTGGTCACTCATCCGAGGACCAGCCAAGCGACGGTTGCTTACTGCAGTGATCGTTTATAGAATACTGAGTTGCCAGTAAAATGGCAGTCGTTAAGTCGAGTTGATTTTGAGGCCTTTATGGGTGGCTTGAAAAATTTCAACAGCAGACCGACACAACCTGCGCCTGTCCATATCAATACGGCCGCACCACCACCTATTACGTGGGACGACAATCTAAAGGGTGAAATGTGGGCATATAATATGCCTCTGCCTACCCCTTCGGGGATAAAAGGCGTGATTAATTATGTATGTATGTAATACCAAATGAAATGCTACCTGCAGACAAGCAGACAAGTAGCACTGGGCTATCAATATAAAAAATTGATATAGACCCAGAAGCTCATTTATAAGGGTACTGCTATATAATATAAAATGACTGGGATATGTAGCATCAGTTTGCAGAGTCTACCTCTGACTACTCTGGTGAGTATGGGTATACATTGAATGAAGTAAGTGACTTTTTATTAGAAAGACCGAGATCACAGAGCAACGCGCGCCTTTACAAGACCGACATAGAAGATACCGCTCAAAAGCCAAAACTTCAATGTGCTGAAATAATAAATAAAAAATCTTCTATTCGTCATTTCACAGTGTAATTTTGTTTAAAGGTCTACTGTTGGCTACAGTTATCACGCAAATGTTAATAACAAAAATATTTAATGAACAATTTCAAGCGTACTATCTTCTGAAAATCTCTAAAACAAACTCATTAGTCGTAAAACCGTAAAATGAAGTAATGAAATACGTTAACCTGAAATCCGCAATGCGAAAAATTATAGCTATGCCTGCGAAGTGGTGCGGAATATTCTACCTGAAGGCTAAATTTTATTGCCTCGCGCTGTTTTCGAACAATTGCATTAATAGTGTATCAACGGAGCGCCTCGCTGGCTTCTTTACGGCTATAGAGTCGGGAGCTGGAATACAATTAAAGTTTTAATATTTTAACACTGTGAAATCACAATTTGAATCGGAGAGTCGAGAATGAAACTGGCGTAATTAAAACATTTTAAAATAAATGAATTTTATGAGGACTCAGAGTTGCACGTTTTCTTTGCTAGCTCGTATTGTATGTAGATGGGTAACTGATGTTTATTTAAATGCTTTTGAACCTAGGTGTCCTAAAAGCAGGAGCTTCTCAATAAGACTGTTTTTTTTATGGTTATTGTCTCATTTATCCGTTATTTATAAACTGATATAAATTGCTTTTCTTTAAGGCCGCGTGGGTCAGATTTTGAGTTTTTTGAAACAATCCTAGTCAAAAAGTAAAGGGTTTTTAAATCTGAAAAATATATATATAATAGTTAAGGATATAAGCTAAACATATTCCGAGCCCGTTACACGATGCAATAAATTTCACTAGATAGAAAAAAAATCCCAAAGTTGACTCTCTCAGAAAAGTTTTTTCAATACTGTGGCTAAACTATTAACATTTTATATATTTTTTTTGCACTCAATTAAAGGTATTAAGTTTTTATACACATTTTCCGAGCGTTTTTCTATAAACAACTATTTACATAGTTATCATGTACGAATATCTACCAAACGTAATAGAATTGCGCCGCTGACGGCCGATCAGTCTCGCCCTGGCGCTTGTGGAGGCAGGACCTGTGTCATTTTTTTTGGCAACTATTTCGTAATTATTATGCCAAATTACGTTGAAATCGCGCCACAGTATAAAAATATCAGTAATGGGCAAAATGTAATTAGATTAACCGTTACAAATACATACGCGACTCATGGTAAAAATGTGGTGATCTTTTACTTTTTAAGTGTTTTCACGACATGGTAACCAGCTACCTAATGCATTAAAATGTCTACGAATTACATGATAATTTCGCAATCCAACATGGCGGCCACGCCGTAATCACAAAATTTCATGATGGGTATCGTTTAAGGGGTTTTTTGGTATGCTGAGTACGAAGTACGTGATAATTTTGCAATCCAATATGGTCGCCGCGCCGTAATCACAAAATTTCATGATGGGTATCGTTTAAGGGGTTTTTTGGTATGCTGAGTACGAATCACGTGATATTTTTGCAATCGAATATAGCCGCCGCGCCTTAATCACAAAATTTCATGATGGGTATCGTTTAAGGGGTTTTTTGGTATGCTGAGTACGAATCGCGTACTAATTTTGCAATACAAGATGACCGCCGCGCCGTAATCACAAAATTTCATGATGGGTATCGTTTAAGGGGTTTTTTGGTATGCTGAGTACGAATCACGTGATAATTTTGCAATCCAATATGGCCGCCGTGCCATAATCACAAAATTTCATGATGGGTATCGTTTAAGGGGTTTTTTGGTATGCTGAGTACGAATCACGTGATAATTTTGCAATCCAATATGCCCGCCGCGCCGTAATCAGAAAATTTTATGATGGGTATCGTTTAAGGGGTTTTTTGGTATGCTGAGTACGAATCGCGTACTAATTTTTCAATACAAGATGGCCGCCGCGCCGTAATCACAAAATTTCATGATGGGTATCGTTTAAGGGGTTTTTTGGTATGCTGAGTACGAATCACGTGATAATTTTGCAATCCAATATGGCCGCCGTGCCA
This sequence comes from Miltochrista miniata, assembly GCA_933228765.1. Lineage (NCBI taxonomy): Eukaryota > Metazoa > Arthropoda > Insecta > Lepidoptera > Erebidae > Miltochrista > Miltochrista miniata. The sequence continues at coordinate 25,618,386 of OW121751.1, forward strand.
TAATCACAAAATTTCATGATGGGTATCGTTTAAGGGGTTTTTTGGTATGCTGAGTACGAATCACGTGATAATTTTGCAATCCAATATGCCCGCCGCGCCGTAATCAGAAAATTTTATGATTGGTATCGTAAATGGTAGTATCGTAAATCATACGTAGCAGACTGTAGTGTAAAAGAGATAGAGACACATGTTCCATTCTTCGTTCTAACATTTGTGTGTGGTTGGATTGCATGGAACGACACAGACTAAAAAAACTTGTTCGGTTTACTGTGAGTTAGTTAACCGCGTGCCAATTTGCAATTGTGCAAGACGTGGTCAGAGTTAAGAAGTTATTTATTTAACTCAGAGCTTACTTACTCTATATTTATATATTTAACTCGACTCTTCGCGCAAGTGGGCCTAAATAGCTTAGGCGGCCAAATTGAATTCCAAAATGATCATGTTATTCGTACTCAGCATACCAAAAAACCCCTTAAACGATAACCATCATGGATTTTTGCAATTACGGCGCGGCGGCCATATTGGATTGCAAAATTAGTACGTAATTCGTACTCAGCATACCAAAAAACCCTTTAAACGATACCCATCATGAATTATTGTGATTACACCGCGGCCGCCATTTTGGATTGCAAAATTATCACGTGATTCGTACTCAGCATACCAAGAAACCCCTTAAACGATACCCATCATGAAATTTTGTGATTACGGCGCGGCGCCCATATTGGATTGCAAAATTATCATGTGATTCGTACTCAGCATACCAAAAAACCCCTTAAACGATACCCATCATGAAATTTTGTGATCACACCGCGGTGGCCATATTGGATTTCAAAATTATCATGTGATTCATACTTAGCATACCAAGAATTCCCTTAAACTATACCCATCATGAAATTTTGTGATTACGGCGCGGTGGCCATATTGGATTGCAAAATTAGTACGTAATTCGTACTCAGCATACCAAAAAACCCTTTAAACGATACCCATCATGAATTTTTGTGATTACACCGTGGCCGCCATTTTGGATTGCAAAATTATCACGTGATTCGTACTCAGCATACCAAGAAACCCCTTAAACGATACCCATCATGACATTTTGTGATTACGGCGCGGCGTCCATATTGGATTGCAAAATTAGTACGTGATTCGTACTCAGCATACCAAAAAACCCTTTAAACGACACCCATCATGAAATTTTGTGATTACACCGCGGCGGCCATTTTGGATTGCACAATGATCCCGTGATTCATACTTAGCATACCAACTTTAGAAAACTTTAGATGTTTTTATGACCAGCTATTATGTAATTTACATTTTTTATGCAACTGTAGCAAACGTACGCAACGGAAACTCTCAAAAGAAATGAAATATCCTAGTTGTCGAAAAATGTTTCGTTGCTGCTAAGCTCTTATTCGCCTTAGCGTGATGTTATATATTTTGGTATTTTTCAAAAATGGACATTCTGTTAAGAAACTCTTGAAATTCACCTAGCAGTCTCTTAGACTCTAGAGTTAGAACAACTAAACAAACAAACACACTCTTTAGCTTAAAAATAATAGTATAATATACATAATTTATTTACGATTAACTCATTTATTTTTATTTACGAAACTAATAAATCACTACACTTAATAAAGTTAGATGCATTTACTACGTCAAACAAAGTTAGCATGCTGTTTCTTTCTACTATACTGTATACTGTGGCATGAGAGTTGACTGCCGCTGCCGGCGCGCGGTGTGTCTTGCGCCCGGGGCGAGGGGAGCGCCAAATGCCTACTTGTGCGGGTTAACCGCCCCTTAATGAAATAGGGTAGTAGACTGGTTAGATATTTTTATATTATCCAACAGTAAGTAGGTGACGCTTTGATCAATGTAGATTTCGAAGTAACTGTCTCATATTTTTTTGGAAAAATTACTAATACGGAAATAGTAGTATTTTAATAATTGTAACTTGCAGAAGTATCAAAATGTTGCTGCGTACATACCTACCGAAAAGAAACAATTATTAGTTTAATTTGAGCTAGATGACGTTGTATGAGAATGTTCACAAATATAATTTATTTATTATTATTTCATAATATCCAGAGATTTATATTTAGCTATAAAATACCTCATTTATGCCATCACTTAGTTGAAATTCGAAAATTATGATTGATACCAATAGTACAAAATAATATTGCCGATCCAATAACACAAATTGCTTAGAATAACTACTTATAAACTTTGGCAATGTCGGCTGACGCTGAAAATTGGCTTGTCGGTAGAAATATACTATTCTTATTATTTTTTTGTGTTCCAAACAGCCGTTTCGTACAAAGAGCAAAATGACGTCTCAGCGGATAGGGTGGTTTACGGCGCCATTTCTCTGAGCTCGACTTGTTTCGACAGGAGTTCTTTGGCGGCGTCTTTAACACTCCCTAGAGGGTTCATTTATATATTCGCAACACGGAGCCGGCAATAAAACTGCGTTATCCTGGTCATTATTTAGTCATCGCCCGGCCTCCTCGACTACTTTGGGAAAATAAAATGCATTCGTATAACTCTTGTGTATGGTGTAATTTCATGCACCATCAAAAGTAGAGTGAGCTTTAGTAATGTTTATGCTACGTAGGTATACTTACTCAAAGACTTAAGTATTAAGAAAATGGTATCTTCGAATGAAATATATCTGAATAAATATTACACGTATTCAAACTAAATATTTTTCCGTACCTCTAGTTGTATTTTCACAAAATAAAAACTTACAATCGTGAAAAGCATTATCGAGAATCGTTAGTTAGGGCACTGGCCACGGCTGGTTCCGAGCAAGCCATTTTATGAGGAGGCTCAGGGCGTCGCTGCTAAATCTCCTTATTTATCCGGGAAAACATAAACTGAGGTCTCAGCAAAAATTAATTGGCTCCCACGGTGCTACTTGGCACATTAACCATTTCAGGGTTTATTGTTTATGTGTGTTGTTTTGTAGCTTACAGGTATTGTTCTAGTGAGGTAATATTATTTAAAAGGATCGACATTTCGTAGGCACTCTCCTATGTTCTTCGATTACTAAGTTAAAATTATTCAAGACCCGGTTTGCACATGTTTTATGGATGATGTTCCAAGCACGTGTTATCCAGACTACTTTACTTTTTATTATTATGACGAAAACAAATTTGGCGTGTTGCTGAAATGACGGATCATAACCGTTGGACACAGTTACTGTTTGCAATCCTATCCGTAAACCGGGCATTGTTTTGTCCACAATGTAAACAGAGTGGAAATAAGTTTGAGCTTTGCAATGCCGAAATAAAGAGTATTTTTGTGTCTACAGAATCATTGTGGTTGCATCCATTGGGACCGTTCCTTACTCACGCATGGCGATTTTATTTTAGTCTCTATAAAAAGAGCTTGAGTTCACCTGGTACTTCTAAAGAGCATCTTGTGGTACGACCGGACACACTTCATTAGAACCACAGTATTTGTTACCTTATAAAATTTTGTAGTTTTGTCGATTTCTTTTTCCAGACAGAAAAACAACCGCGGTTTTATATGCTTCGATCCTGAAGAGAGAAAATAAACATAAAACTTTTTAAAAATAAAAACTTTAAATATTTTGTTGGTCTACCGGATTTCTTTGTGCTCGCTCGGCATGTTTGGCGTTAAGTGAGTGGAACAATGAGTTTGGATTAAAGCTAACACATGTGACTGCTCAGTGTGCTGCCAACAATAAATGAGCTGGAATGGAAAATGAAGATGCTCCAGTAAGATTCAGCTGTACCTGCTTAAATATTCTTTCCTTTATTAATCGGTCGATGCACTTAAGCAAAGTTATATAAAATACGTATTTTAGGAACACATACATATATGAAAATATCGTATAATAACACTGCTGGGAACGTATGACGGTACGGGATTTTATTTGCTTGGAAAAAAGAAAGTAGAGAGGCCTCTCTAGACAAATTTCGCCGATGCGAGGTTAAGGTCCATATTTTTATGTATTCAGTCATAAACTTGGAGTATAGTTTTATGGATACGTTTTTCAAAGTGAGACGAGTTTCAAGACGGATTTTTTATGTTGAACTAGGTGTTATGTTTTAGATATTTTTGCTTTATATTCATAAGACTGACTGACAGATGTTTACTTATAATTAAACTGTAACCCGACGTTTTCGCTAGGTAGGTTAGGTACATAAATCTGTAACTCAATACATTGCATTAAAGTAATATCAATTTATGTATCTGTTTAAAAAACTATTTTTTGTTAGCTAGTATTTTATACAGTTAAGTCGTTGAAATGTCATTACCGAACAAGAAATATAACTGACAGTATCTGACCCGCACCAATTTAACATCAGGCCGGGCTAAGAACAATGCGGCGAACAATGGCCTAGTGACGTCATAATGCCATAAACAACGAACCAGAGATATTAATTGGAATGAATGAATTGCATAGGCATGTCCAATTAGTCAGGTGTCGGTGTTCAGTATTCAGTATTCAGTATTCAGTATTTTATTTGCCATTCCACAGTACATTACATGGTGATAGATGTCAATTTAAGTTACACTTTGTTCAGTGTGGACCCTGTTAGGGCGCAGCAATATAATATAAAATTGAATTTAATATACCTACATAACAAATTCGAATTGTCAAATAAAATATAGTCAAAAAACAAATTCAACAATTAAAATTAAAATTTAGATTAGGCAGTCAGTAACATAAAGATTAATGCTGTCAATCATTTAAATAAGTAAATACATTTTGCATACCTACATCATAAATCTCCCAATGTTCTTATATTGTCATAATAAATTAAAATTAATACAATTAAATAAGTATTTTAAATTGTACACTATATATATCACACTATCATCTTTCCTATAGTAAGTAAATAAATTCAAATTATCACATCTTAATATTTTACATTAAGTGCACAATAAATTCAATTCTTAGAATCTTAACACTTTATATGAAAAGCATTAATTCAGGCAGTCAATAATATAGAATCATTGCTGTTATTTACAAAAAATTGCATTGCATGTACATACCTACTTTACATTATTCTATATACCCATTTTTACCTCCATTCACTTTATATAAAAAAAAGGATTAATTCAGGCAGTCAATAATATAGAATCATTGCTGTTATTTATAAAATTGTGTTGCATGTACATACCTACATTACATTATTCTATATACCCATTTTTATCTCCATTCACTTTACATAAAAAACATTCATTTAGGCAGTCAATAATATAGAATTATTACTGTTATTTATAAGTTGCGTTGCATGTACATGCCTACTTTACATTATTCTATATACCCATTTTTACCTCCATTTAAATCATTATTTTATTTTATTTTAAGGTTCTACATAAATTACAAATCAATTTATTTGTCTTTTAGATATTCATCTATGCTATAATAACATTTCTCAATTAGGAACCTTTGCAGTGTGTTCTTGAACCTATTTTCGCTTTCTAGTTCTTTAATATTATTTGGAATTCTGTTATATATTTTAACGCACATGGCATAGGGTCCCGAGCTGAATAAAGTCATTGTGGAGCTTGGTACAGCTAGTTTATTTTTATAGCGTAGATTGCGTTGTTGTGGCCGTTGCTCACTTGCCAATGGGAACAGAGACGATTGTTTTCTGACAAATTTACCAACTTCCAGTATATACATGCCCGTCAATGTGAGAACTTTGAGACTTTTAAAGTGTGGTTTAGTGCTATCCATCCCATCTACATTTGCCATAATCCTAATGCACTTCTTTTGCAGGATGAATAGTTTCTCAGCATTGACACTATTACCCCACAGTATGATGCCATAGTTTAACCAGGAATAGGCATAAGCATAGTATGCTGTCATGGCTGTGTTCAAGTCTGTTGCCTTTTTCAGTTCATATAATGCATATGTAAATCTTGCCAATTTGCTACATATACTTTCTATATGAGCTTTCCAGTTAATGAAAGTATCCACTGTCAGTCCCAGTAATGTAAATTCGTTAACACATTCAATTTTTATATTTTTATATGTGTAATTAATAGGTAGTTCCTTTTTCTGGTGTGGTCTGTACTGCATTAATCTAGTTTTATTAAAATTTATAGCTAGGTTATGATCATCCATCCACCTTACTACCTCAGAGAGGTTCCGGTCCAAAGTTGTATTTAAATTTGTCATATCTTTACAGGGGAAAATAATTGATATGTCGTCTGCAAACAGAATTGTCTGCACATTTACTGCTTTAGGCAAATCATTAATATATATCAAAAATAGAATACAACCCAAAACACTACCCTGAGGTATAGACATGAAGATATCTGCTTTTTGTGATCTGATTTGGTCAATTTGACCTTTTTGTGAATAGTACTCCACTTCAACATACTGGACTCTATTTTTTAGATAGGAGGTAAACCAGTCGTGTGCTATTCCTCTCACCCCTACAGAATACAGTTTGCTTAGCAGAATTCTATAGGATACTCTATCATATGCCTTGCTCATATCCAGCAGGATCCCGATTGCATATTCTTTCTTATTTATTATACTTAAAGCTTCTTGTATGTATTTATAAACCGCCAATGTAGTCGACCTATATTTTCTAAAGCCGTTTTGACTGTTGTTAAATATATTAAACTTTTCACAGTAGTTATATAGGCGCTTTGACATAACAGTTTCAAATATCTTTGAGAACGTGGAAAGCAGCGCTATCGGTCGATAATTTTCAGTATTAGATTTATCACCCTTTTTATGTATTGGTTTTACAATAGAAATTTTTAATAGATCTGGAACCACCCCCTCGGCTAGGGATTGGTTTTGTTTAGACACCATATCACAGACTGCAGTGATCCATTGCGATGGCCGAGTAATCCCGGCTAGAGGCTTTGTCTCACGTCCAGCTTACTTTTATTACCGTGCCTGCATCGCGAAATAAAACAAAATTGGCGGGAATTTATGTGCCACAGCCCCAGCATGGCCAGTGGGGTGGAAAGTTTTCAATTTGAAACGAATAACTTGTTTGTCTTGTTGTAATAAGGAGGGTTTTGTGGCGGGTATTATGGGGCTACGATGGCTGTCGCGGGGTCTCTTAAAACTACTTTCTTGGTTTTATTACCTAAGTGCTGTGGGTGGGCGTAAATCTCTCAAAGGTGTGTGTTTGTATCGTACTTACTTACAATGTCCGCCATAAATGTAGCGTGGTTACAAATTAACAGATATTGGATAAGTTGGGTAGGTTTTATGACGACAGTTTTTTTTAGCAAAATTTATGATACGAGTAAGACACTCGTAGGTCCTGTCGTTCGACGTCCTTTGAGTGTTTTGTTTTGTATGTGAATGTTGAGAACCTTCAGCTACGATCAGTTTTGACGTGGGAGATCGTTGGTGCTTAGTTGGATTTCATTCTCGAGCGTGTTCATTCTTCGGATGCCCACATGGCATTGTTAAATACGAGCACTTTAAAGGTGTTACGGGCGTCTGGAAAGTTTTCAAAAGCCGGTAGGTACACCATGCCCCTGTTTGTTTTAACATGGCAATATGCTCAGCTGGGCAATCACTCAACATACATTTTATGAGTCTTGTCTTCCCTACGTTGTTCTACATAAAATACCTTATTATTATCTGTGGTTGTACGGTCGTTTACCAACCTCTTTAGGAAAAAGGTGTGGCTGTGTATTTGTATGCACTTTTAACAATTTTTAATTCTGATAGAATTGACGTTCTTCTGGTGCTTGTTTTCGTGTTATTATGTTTCCCCTGCATCCGATCTTTGATATCTCCTGTTGTGAATCCATAGGTCTACATAACATCCTCTTTGTAATCTACAATGTCTGCTGGATCCAGTTTCAAAATTTACTTAATTTCAAAATAGCTTTTTGTAGATTGGATGTTACTTAATTTTCTTTTTAATTCAAATAAACAGCAGATTCTGATATAACATAATATAGGTATTTAATATAAAATAATTTAAAAAAAACTGTAAATTTTCTGTCCTTGGGTTGGCAACATTTACTATGGCCTTAATGCTCCTTCTGCAACAAATTGACAATTTAAAATTGTGATAGAATTGACGTTCTTCTGGTGCTTGTTTTCATGATTATGTATTCCCTGTTGATCCGATCTTTGATATCTCCTGTAGTGGATCCAAAGGTCTTCATAACGTCCACTAAATAATCTCTAATGTCTGCGCTGGATCCAGTTGAAAAATTACTAAATTTCGAAATAGCTTCTAGAAAATTGATTGGATATTACCTACTTGATTTTCTTTTCGATTTAATATAAGTAGCAGTTATTACCTATATTCAGTTATGTAACAAATTCCAAAATTTCAGTAAATTTCCTTGCCCTTGGGTTTGTAACATTTACTATGGCCATAATGTTCCTTCTGCAACAAATTGAATGTTAAAGCGCGTTACGAACCCCTAACTGAATAAGTTACGAGGTCGGAGCTATTGGTAATGAAACTTGAATGACCCCGGGCAAGTAAACGTCTGCGGGATGGAATTTCCGTGTATACACGCTTACGCCAGTTTATTCTGTTGCGTTAAGTGCCACTTCTGAATACACAGCTTTTAATGATTCTGGAATAAAGCTCCAAAATCAAATTCGAAACATTGAAGGACGAATCAATGTTCAACTATTTTGTGGTTAAGTTTAATAAATTATCTTTGGTTTGATCGTGTTTTATTGTAAAACTAGCGGTTTCCCGGGCACTCCGGGCAACCCCGGGCCCGTGGACACCGGGAAACCACGGCCGAGTGCCAGCACTGCGAGGTTCGCAGCGATGACACAGTGCTCTACAGGCTGGTGGAGTGCACGACGTGGGCGCAACAGCGCCAGGTCCTCGTGGTAGGTCTGGACGTGGACACTCTCTCGCTCGAGACCATGGTGCGAGTCATGATCTCGAGCGGGAGTAAGTGGGACTGCGCCGCCTCTTTTTGCGAACAGTTCATGCTCGTGAATGAGGCGGCGGGGCGGGAGCGAGAGAAAACTCTCCCACCCGAGTTCCGCAGACGGCGGCTTTTGCGCCGCCGACGTGTCTTCGCCCAAGACTATCGGCCTCCATGAGCGGGGGCCTGAGGACGGTGAGAGGGCTGCTAACAGTCCTTACAGAAGCAGGCCTAAGACGGCAGCGTGACGTGAGGGATTCACGCACGCCCCCCCCCCCCCCTAAGCGAGGCCGCAGTGGTAGCTGTTGGCTGATACGTGAGGTTTTTTAGTTGGTAGGATTCCGGCAAAGGATCCATGAAGGATTTTCCCTCACGTTAAAAAAAACCTGTGAAAGAAGATAGTGTTTAAAACTTAATGAACTTATACCTATCTATTTCGTCACAATTATATTCTTAGTAAAATCGAACTAAAACTTGCAACAGCTAAATTCAGCCATGACGGATAAATGCTATCTCCACTGAATGACTAGATTTTCCTTTTAGTGTTATCGCACAAAGCTTTTTAAATGAAAGTTCTAAATTGAGAACTAGAATTGATCAACTCGAATAGTTGACAGACTAATGCTATTAATAGTGAACTGCCTCGGTTGCCCTGTAGTAAGTTGTGAGGTAAGGTTCTGAGGTCCAGGAATCCTGTGAAAAAATATGTGTGTGATCCGCAATATTTTGTTTTGGAATCTGGAGGTCTTCTATGTAAAATATATTTTAATTTAAAATAATTATCAGTTGTATAGCTCCCAAAGCATAGTTATTATAAGCTACATGCCGATGTACGAACTACGCCCATAAAAAGTCTATCTTACTAATATTATAAATGCGAAAGTTTGTGAGTGTGGATGTTTGTAACTCTTTCACGCTTAAACCGCTGAACAGATTGGGCTAAAATTCGGTACAGAGATACATTATAGTCTGGAATAACACATAAGCACTTTTTATCCCGGGAATAAGCTCCTACGGGAACAAATTTTACGTGTGCGAAGTTGCGGGCATCAGCCAGAAAACAATATAATTACAAGTGCAAAGCATCTAACTTGATAAGGTTTTATAGAACGCTGAGCACTTTTTGGAGAGAGTGAAGAACTTTTTTGTGCCTCTAAGTGTACCTACGATACGCGAACTTACCCTCAATTCTCCAAAACCTTGCCACGTTAGATGCCGTGCACTGTACATGGTTTTAGAAAACTGATCAGAAAAAAAAATACTTGATGATAGTATTCCAGTGCTAAACCACATCAAAAATATGCTGATCATGGAACTTTTGGTACGTAATTTAGTCGGTTTTTTTGCATAAAAAAGAACTAATAACCTGTGGCGTAACTGGTGAGGAATGAAAAACGAGCAAAAACGAGCCATAAGAGCCATATATAGATTAGGTCCAAGGGTCTCTCTGCGCGAAAAATTCAAAGAGGTAAATATTCTGACTGTAGCATCACAATATATTTTTGAAAATCTTATGTATGTGCAAAAGAATCTATCTAGTTTCGTTAAGTTAAGCAATATACACAGTGTAAATACCCGACATAAAGATAACCTTGCTTGTCATCAGTGTAGACTGAAAAAAGTCAGTAATTCCTTCCTGGGTAACTGTATACGTTTTTACAACAGGCTTCCAAATGAAATAAAAAGTATGCCCTTAAATAAGTTTAAAAAGTGTATATAAAGTAAATTGTACCGCACGGGCTACTATTCAATTGACGATTATTTGCTTGACAAGGAAGCCTGGAAATGATTTGCTTGCTCTACTGCATTCTCAAGCAATAGTTTGTGATTTTTAGTTTAAATTTTGTAAATAGAGCACAAAAAGAAAAGCCCGTCGAGTTTCTTGCCAGTTCTTCTCAAGCGGGCCGCGTTCCGAACTGGTGGTACTATTTGCATTGTATTCATTGACGTGTCGCAAGTGCCTATGTATTAGGATTATGCGAAATAAATGTTTTTAGGGTTTCGTAGCCAAATGGCAAAAACGGAAACCCTTATAGATTCGTCATGTCTGTCTGTCTGTCCGTCCGTGTGTCACAGCCACTTTTCTCCGAAACTATAAGGTCTATGCTATTGAAACCTGGTAACTAGATGTATTCTGTGAACCGCATTAAGATTCTTATATAAAACTAGAAAAAAAGCAGTAAATTTTGGGGGTCCCCATACTCAGAACTGAAATTCAAAATTTTTTTTTTCATCAAACCCATACTTGTCTATAGATAGGTCTTCCAAAATGCTGTTGAGGTTGCTAACATTATTTTTTTCTAAAGTGAATAGTTTGCGCAAGAGGGACTTCCAAAGTGGAAAAATGAGTGTCCCCCCCCTCTAACTTCTAATCTAGGAGAGTGATAAATCTAAAAAAAATATATGATGTACATTGCCATAAAAACTACCAACGAAAATTGGTTTGAACGAGATAGAGCTGGTAGTTTTTTTAATACGTCATAAACCGCAATTTTCGGTTAGAATAATCACTACCACTGCGAACGTGTTAAAACATCAATCAAAGTTACGACGAACTTTTATATTATGTTACTTGCTACTACGAAACCCTTCATGCGAGTCCAACTCGCACTTGGCCGGTTTTTTAAGAATTACAGTTTGCTATAAAACACCAATTACATACACCGATACAAATATAACGTTCTACCAATCGGTAAGAAAAACATTCAATAGATATCAATGAAGGACACAGCTAACACACTTGTTAACCTCACTAAATGGAAACCGTTCGTGTAACTTCTGCCGCAAAGGTCCGACATGTCGACTTTGAACCACGACCTTTTGCCCCAAGTTCAGTAACACGCCACGCGTTCACGCCTTTCTTGCCAGTAGACAATAGTTAGATATTAACTTTGTTACTTACATCGTAGAAGTTATTTTGTAGAGTAAAGTCGTTTAAATGTTCACGTTTTCCATTACAATTTTTATTCATCTAACTGTTCCCCGCGTACACGTAGAAGTTGTTATCGTGTAAAATTATTATCCAATTTTTGCGTAGGCGGTTAAAAAGTAGCTTATGTCCTTCCCAGGTACTCAAACTATCTCAATACGAAATTTCATCTAAATCGCTTTAGCGGTTTAGGCGTAAAAGCGTAACAGATAGACAGACAGACATGACGTTCGCATTTATAATATTAGGTCTTTACCTATGAAATTGCCGTTCATGTAAAAAAAGTACATGTAAAAAAGTCGTTCAATTTTTTTCATATATAAGTATGAAAAAAAATAAACGATTTTTACATGTACTTTTTATTTGTATTAATCGAAGCCCATGCAATCAATGTATCTTTGCCAACGTAGTGGCAGTTTATTGATACCCTTTTTAAAGAAATCAGCTGGACGGGAGGCAACAAATTCTTCAAAGGCATTTTGTACTGCCTCTCGGGTGTTGAATTTCTTTCCCGACAAGAAATTATCCAAATTCTGGAAAAAGTAGTAATCTATAGGCGCAAAGTCTGATGAGTATGGCGGATGACGGAGAACTTCCAAGGACGTTCTCATCGCATTTCAATCTTTTTCGTCATCATGGATACCTAAAAATTCGAGTAATTATGGAATATGAGTATCGTCGTGGCAGCAACGCGGCGCAAGGGGGGGATTCGCCACAATCGCCGCCGTCACACCGGTCATGGACGAGTGGCTGGAGAAGAGACACGGTGCTCTCTCCTACCGGTTGTCACAGATACTTACCGGGCACGGTAGCTTCGGTAGGTATCTGTGGCCAAGACACCGGGAAACTACGGCCGAGTGTCAGCACTGCGCGGACCGCCTCTTTATGCAAGCAGGTCATGCTCGTGAAAGAGGCGGCGGGGCGGGAACGGGAGAGAACTCTCCCACTCGAGTTCCGCAGTCGGCGGCTTGGGCGCCGCCGACGTGTCTTCGCCGAAGGCTATCGGCCTCCATGACCGGAGGCCTGAGGATGGTGATAGGGCTGCTCACCGTCCTTTGTAGCATATATTTTCTATAGATGCAGTATTCAGGATGTGAAAGCAGCCTTATCTAGTTATCTTTTTTTAATCGGTTGTCAGTGGTGACATTTCTGCTGTCAGAATGACAGGATGTCATAAGGACGAGTGACGAATCGTTTTCTGCATTGAATGAAAGCTGGTTTTAGATGAAAAATTCGAGACGATTCCACGTGAGAGAGGGGATAAAGCCCTGATACAAGGTTCCGAGTCTCTTTTGACCATCGGCTAAGGACGAGGGATTGATATTACTCTGAGTGGCACGCCTCAATTTAGCTTTGGAGGTTGTTAGTTGCAACATGAGGACCTGTTAAGGAATTAGTCTGAGTTAACTTATTCTCTTCGGAAGGAGTTGGACTCTGTGTCAACCTACACCCGGGATACCGGTAAGCGTCATTTCTTGTTTGCTAAGCGGTTCGAATTTCGTCGGTCGCGATGTCAGTTATTTCATTTGTCGTTTACTTGTCATAACAGGGTTTTTTTTACTACGGGGAAAAGCGGCCCGTCCACGGTTGGCAGAGCCACACCCAATGACACGTGGACTACATGAGCGAGGTGTTTTGAGAGGGACCAGCCGCCTCCACGTGGCATTCTAGGGCTGTGCTGCTCTCAGCTTACTCAAGGCCAGTAACTGTCACCCTATTACAGTGTAGTTAGCTGCTTACCCGTTCTACCTGCTCACGCGGCAGTGGTCTATCAAGTGGAATTAGACTTTATTTCTGTGTACCTGTGATATTTGTGTCTATCAGTGAATAAGCTCTCTGTGTGTCTCTGTGTATCTCTGTGTACTTAGTAAATATATGTGTGTACACCCTAAAAAAAAAAAAAAAAAAAAAAAAAAAAAAAAAAAAAAAAAAAAAAAAAAAAAAAAAAAAAAAGGTTGTAGCATATATTTTCTATAGATGCAGTATTCAGGATGTGAAAGCAGCCTTATCTAGTTATCTTTGTTATTGTAATGGTCGTAGTCAGCTGGTGTTTGAAGGACCTAGCTGGTTGTCTTTGTTTATTAGTCAGTACTTTTCTGTTTTCTTTATTGTGTATTTCCAGCGTGTCATATCCGCAGGAAATACTATTAAAGGGGGGGTGGTTGTAGCATATATTTTCTATAGATGCAGTATTCAGGATGTGAAAGCAGCCTTATCTAGTTATCTTTTTTTAATCGGTTGTCAGTGGTGACATTTCTGCTGTCAGAATGACAGGATGTCATAAGGACGAGTGACGAATCGTTTTCTGCATTGAATGAAAGCTGGTTTTAGATGAAAAATTCGAGACGATTCCACGTGAGAGAGGGGATAAAGCCCTGATACAAGGTTCCGAGTCTCTTTTGACCATCGGCTAAGGACGAGGGATTGATATTACTCTGAGTGGCACGCCTCAATTTAGCTTTGGAGGTTGTTAGTTGCAACATGAGGACCTGTTAAGGAATTAGTCTGAGTTAACTTATTCTCTTCGGAAGGAGTTGGACTCTGTGTCAACCTACACCCGGGATACCGGTAAGCGTCATTTCTTGTTTGCTAAGCGGTTCGAATTTCGTCGGTCGCGATGTCAGTTATTTCATTTGTCGTTTACTTGTCATAACAGGGTTTTTTTTACTACGGGGAAAAGCGGCCCGTCCACGGTTGGCAGAGCCACACCCAATGACACGTGGACTACATGAGCGAGGTGTTTTGAGAGGGACCAGCCGCCTCCACGTGGCATTCTAGGGCTGTGCTGCTCTCAGCTTACTCAAGGCCAGTAACTGTCACCCTATTACAGTGTAGTTAGCTGCTTACCCGTTCTACCTGCTCACGCGGCAGTGGTCTATCAAGTGGAATTAGACTTTATTTCTGTGTACCTGTGATATTTGTGTCTATCAGTGAATAAGCTCTCTGTGTGTCTCTGTGTATCTCTGTGTACTTAGTAAATATATGTGTGTACACCCTATTGTCTGTTTTCGTCAGAGCCCTAGCCTACCCTTGCACACAGACTGGAAACTCAGAAATAAGGCGCCCTGGGATAGAGTTCTCTGCATAGCTACCTCACGCTAGTTGGTGAGTAACACAGAACATCTTTGGGTTACACCTTACAGAAGCCGGCCCATGACGGCAGTGTGACGTGAGGGATTCACGCGGGCGTGCGGGATTATATATTGCGCGTGTAATGCCCCTTAGAAGCGGGATCACACCCGAAACCCCCCAAAGACGCGGGATAGCACCCGATCCACCCCCTGTGCGAGGCCGCAGTGGCGGCGTGTGTCTGTTGGGAGTCCTGGGGCATCCTTCCGAGGGCTTATCCGGGGCTCCCAACCATAGGCTGTTGGGCGTTACGTGAGGTTTTTTAGTCGGTAGGAGTCCGGCATTCCGGCAAATAGCACACGATGCTAGAAGTAGTCTCGAAGAAGTAGAAATTAAGATTCCATTTTAGTGTCATTTAATGAAGTGAGTTCTTGAATACTTCTAAAATCCTAAGTTTTTTTTTATATTCAATTCGCCAAATTGACGTCGCCACCAACCTGATGGTAAGCCGTGGCGCATCTAGCGATTGGGGGCCAGTCTCACAGTCCTTAAGACTTTCGACAGTGGCCCTCAAGTTGACGGCCCTGTGATGTGCCTCTTCACGCTGCTCTTGAAGAACCCAGGATTGTAAGATGAGGGAAAAACGTGTGCGGGCAGGTCGTTCCATGTTTTTATAGTTCGACAGAGGAACGATCTTTTGAAACGCTCGGTTCAGGCGAAAATTTTCTCCACTGTGTATGAGTGGCATCTCTGCCCGGCACGTGTTGTTCGGGATCGGAAAGGAGGTGGTGGGATCAGGCTGAACAGCTCTTCAGAACATTCACCTTGATACATTCGGTAGAAGACTGCCAAGGACGCTATGGTTTTAAGTGTATTTTTGTGCATTTTACGGACAGGCCCCATAACTGTTTCATTTTCAAATTTGGCCTCTGAACGAATGCGTTCCAATCTATACTAATATTATAAAGAGGAAAGATTTGTTTGTTTGTTTGTAACGAATAGGCTCTGAAACTACTGGACCGAATTGAAAAATTATTTCACTGTTCGGAAGCTACACTCTTTCCAGTGAACATGGGCTATATTTTATTCCCGTATTCGCACGGGAACAGGATCTACGCGGGTGAAACCGTGTTACGTCCGCTAGTTTTAAATAAAATGCAATTTGTAATGCATTAAAGCGATGTAGATAAATGTAGATGTCTATTATTATTGTAATAAAAATTCAAATGATCCAGCGAAGACGAAAATAAAGCCCCTTGAGTTTTAGGCGGAGATATGAAAGGCAGTGAGGTCACAGCACTTCCCACAATTAGGGAGTACATAGCGTGGGCGCAGTAGTGCCAGGTTCTCGTGGCAGGTCTGGGCGTGGACATTTTCCCGACTATGGTGTGAGCCATCATCTCCAGCGGGATTAATTCGGACGCCGTCTTTCTGTGAGCAGGTCATGCTTATGAAAGAGGCGGCGGGGTGGTAGCAGGAGATAACTCCCCCGCCCGAGGTCTGCAGTCAGCGACAAGGGCCGTAGACTTGTCTTCGTCTAAGACTATCGACCTCCATGACCGGGGGCCTAAAGAAGGCGGGGAGCTACTCACTGTCCTTACAGAAGAAGGAAGTTCGGAAACTACACTCTTTCCGGTGAACATAGGCTATACTTTATTCCCGTATTCCCACGGGAACGGGAACTACGCGGGTGAAACCGTGTGACGTCCGCTAGTTTTAAATAAAATGCAATTTGTAATGCATTATAGCGATGTAGATAAATTATGAATAAGTGGTCTATTCAGTTTAATTATTCCAAATGATGATGGATTATTACAAATTATTTAAATGACGGGCATTTCATTCTAATGTTTGCACAAAATTTCATGGCAAAATTGTACCTTACACTTTCTGCATAAATTAAACAAAAAAAAAACACTACACACGATTACATACAACAAAATATTGACCAGGTTCTATTCCCGGTTATGCATGAGAGTTTTGGGAAAAATAAAACTTTACTTCTTTATAATATACTAATATTATAAAGAAGTAAAGTTTGTGTGTTTGTTAAATTGTAAGGGGTAATCTTGGGATCTACTGAACCGATTTTAAAAAATTTTTTCACCAATAGAAAGCTACGTTATTGTGGAGTGTCATAGGCTATATAACATCACGCTACAACGAATAGGAGCGGAGCAGTAATAGTAAATGTTTAAAAAACGGGGGAAAAGTTATTCCTTTTGAGAGCTTCGTTGCGTGTGCTGCGTAAATATTTATAGTTATGTAAAAAATATGTACTTACTAGAAAATTGTTTCTCTTAAAAAAGTTCTAAAAGAATTGCGCGATAGCATGTGTCTATCTTTGGGTTGGTGCACAAGAACCATTTTAATGGCAATAATTTTTATTCTACAATAATGCCACGGGGTTTCTCTTTAATGCGACGGGAATACACGCGACGAGAAACCTTTCTCTCTCTCTCTCTCTCTCCCTCTCTCTCTCTGTCTCTCTCTCTCTCACGTAGTATTGAATATTAACGACGAGACGCTACAGGAGTAAACGCATCGCGACGGGAGTAAATGCGACGGGAACAGGTAATATTCTCTCCTATGTGGCGCAAACGAAGTTGCGTGCAGCGCCACTGACGCGCCACAACTGCGCTTCTAAAAATTGTATGAAAACTAGTGGTGGCTCGTCTAGCGCACCACTGTGGCACCACTGCGGCGCTTACTCGCGCTTCTAATTTGAAGGTGCTCTTAGTTTCTGACTACACCCTACTGACCCATTTGGTTTGATCAATTGAGAAAATTTTCATTAAATATACAGGTATTTAATGAAAATTTATAGCTCGATGTTCTGTGAAGCATCTACTTGTTGACGTTAGTAATTTTTAAAAAAAATAGTATGGGACCCCTCCTTAAATATTAGTATTTTTCTGTTTTTAGTATTTGTTGTTATAGCGGCAACAAAAACACATAATCTGTGAAAATTTCAGCTCTCTAGCTATCACCGTTGTTCGTGAGATAAAGCCTTGTGATGGACAGACAGACAGACGGACGGTGAAGTCTCATGAATAGGGTCCCGTTTTTTACAATTTGGGTACGGAATTCTAAAAAGATCCTCACTAATTGCCCTTAAAAAGTTATCAATAATGTCCCAATTTAAGAAAACATAAATGGAATATCTAGGAACCAAGACGCCGCTACAATAATGCCACTTCAGATACATTTCTAAGGAATATAGCATACAAAGAATCTTTGTATGAAAGTAAGTATTTTCTAGGAACAAGCGGATTGAGTAAACAGACCAAACAGAATAAATTTTTCAAGGAACGTCTCTCACCTAAAGTTTGTGAAGAATGCCAGTTACTCAGTTAGAGTCGATCCTAGTCGCTGGATGAAGTTTCTATTTTTCGATTGCTCGTATTACTAAGTTGGCAAATGTAGTTTAGACCAGGGCTTCCTAAACTTTTATCGCAACGGAACACCAAATAAATATGTTTTATTCTACGGAACCCCATAAAAGATTATAACAAACTAGCTAGATAATGCCCGTGGTTCCGCCCGCGTGAAATCCTGTTGCCGTTCCTGCTTCCCATGGAAGCGTTTTCCCGGTATAAAAAAAGCTTTCTTTTTATTATATTCACCAAATTGACGTCGCCCGCCTAACGGAAAGCCATAGCGGCATTTAGCGATTGCGGGCCACTCTCACAGTGAGACTTCTGACATTAAGCAGTGGTCCCCAAGATGGCGACCTGTTATTTGCCACTTCACGCTTCCGCATCGCCGTACCGTGACAATCGACCGCATTATCCATGCTGGCTTTTGGACTACTGGAACCTCGCTTTGTCTCTTGCGCCACCGGTACACAGGTACCACTTAAACTTTTTGAATTTCCCTTTTCGAAACACCATGGCAAGGAAAAAGAAAAATAAGGATTTTTTTACAGCAGCATGGTCGTCCACACTTCAGATGACTTACGTAACATCAGATAACGTCAACGCAGTCCACCACCATCTGGAAAATGCGCAGCTGACCCTATTTTTCTTGATGAAGACGCAAATCTCCTGTCAGGACCATACATTTTACTTAATGTTCCCAGCTTGTAGCTGGAGCACATCCGGGATGATATCTGTTGTTGATGTCTCAGCAGTCTTGAACAAAAAGAACTGTCTACTTTGTGGGCACGTGCGGATCGCGCGGCACATTGGGATTTACGCGTGTTTGTACAGGTCTCACAGCGGTGACACAGACTGGCAGGCAACCGTTCTGGATGTCGTGAATTCTGGTTGCTTGCCAAAGTTGCTGAGGGAAACTTTTGTCAGTCTGGTTTGCCACCCCTACTTAAACCGGATGGTAGCCTGGCTCAGAGTGCCAAGGAGAAAGCCGACCTTCTGAGTGCTCTCTTTGCCTCCAACTCGACTATGAACGTCAATGTTACGAACGATGGAAGAAGATGTAAACGAGTGAGGTTCTTCGCTGCCTGGCACTCCCTGGTGAGCACCCGAGCAGCTTCCGGCAGCGCGACGTTAGGCGGGAGCTTCAATCCCTTGACGTTTATAAGTCGAGTGGGCCAGACTGCATACCCGCGGTGGTAATAAATCAGTGTGGTCCTGGGTTGTGTCCAGTACTTACACGTCTTTTCACGCTTTCATATTCCATGAAACACGGCTTCCCGGCTTTGTGGAACACTGCGCACGTTCATCCTGTACCCAAGTCATTCGACTGGTGGTCTTCTTGTGTGCCCCACACACCACTGGGCGACGGCTATCGAAAGTTAAGGCTAGGTTCTAGCAATGGGCCTCGATATTTCTAAGGCTTTTGACCGGGTCTGGCACCGTGGTCTTCTTACCAAATTGTCTTCCTATGGACTGCCCGGGGGGTTTTGTGGATGGGTGTTTAGCTTTCTGGTCGGTAGAAGCATCAGCAAGCAGTAGCTGTTCTGACTTCATGGCCCTGCTGGAGTCCCACGAGGCCTGGTGTTGTCGCCCACTCTATTTTTGCTGCAAATTAATGTTTTGCTGTCTATTGGCGGCATATTCCTTGTTTTACGGACGATAGTACGGGCGACACTTTTTACACAGGCCGAGCCATTATCCCTTGGTGCGTAGTGGAAGAAAGTCGTGTACAATTTGTGTCTGAAATCGAGATTACTCTGACACAAGTGTCCAATTGGGGTGGACGTAACCTTACCGTACACCCTGCTAGAACTACAACATACTATTGTCATGAGTTATGGGCCTACATGCTGTCATGACTCATGACAACACTGATGTTCATTGTCAGCTAAAGCTTTAATTTTAGAAAATTGTATGAAATCCTAAAGGTATTATTTCAACAGCAGTAGGTCGTAATTTTGGCGGAACCCTTATGACTGGTCCACGGAACCCCTAGGTTCCGCGGAACCCACTTTGGGAACCGAGGGTTTAGACAGTAGTTCACACTGTCGTTTCGGAACTGAATTCCATTTGAAGTTATTTTGCATTGTGTTGAGGTTATGTGTAGGTAGCCGGTATTTGTAAAGTTATAATATTTTTCAAGTATTCACTTAGGTGAAATTCTTTGAGACAAGTGCTTCAAATGTACGATCTGTGAAAACTTTTTACGCAGATGTAATTATTTTGATTTATATGGGTGCTCGGTTTGTAGGTATGTTTTGTGTAAAATTCAATGATTCAAAGTGGTCTTAGAAGGTATTTACAGGGTCGACAGCCCGTGTCCTCCGGTGTTGCAAACGTCCATAGGCTGCGGAGACCACCATTACATCTGGTGGGCCGTATGCTTATCTGCCACCTTGTTGGTATTAAAATAAAAAAAAACTACGTGCGAAGCTGCCGCCATACTCTCGCCACAGTCGCCGCCGCCGACGTTCATTTAGAGGCCTCACAAAGTGGTTACTCATCTGAAGACCAGCAATAGCGTAAGATGCTTAACACTGCGATCACACAGATCATACAGAACACAGTCTTAGCGAGCTACGAGCATTCGATAATAATTTATTCTTCTAATATTCATATGAACGAAAATCTTTTCGGTTTATTGTATTCCTGAACGCTTATTAGAAACACCCACCATTACACACTGTATATATTAAACAAACAGACCTTGTAAGAATATACCAGACAATGTTCTTGCGTCATTAGTGACGTCTCAGGCGGCGATTATCAAAGCAATCAGCCGTTCTGCAAACTGTTACCATCCGACTGTCGATAGAGTTAGCCGATTGCATCGATATCTTTTTTTTTGTCTGAATTCTGCGCTACGAAATAAAAATTGTATTTGTAATACATAGTGCAGTGAAGAATGACTAAACAATATATTTGGTAGGTATCACTTTTCATATACGTGCTTGATTTTAAATGGTGCAGTTTTGTTGAACTTAGTTTCGATGTATGCAAAAGTAGGCTGAATTTTCAAAGGATTGTGACTTTCAAATATTGAAGAAATTTAATCTATGTCCTGACACTTATTGCCCAAATCATCAACATCCTTACATCTAGAATCTAACATCCTTACATCTAGAAATCCCTCATAGATGCTACCTTTGAAATAGAGAAATCATTAGTCTGAAAATGTGCGTAGGTAATTGCTCCTAAGCAGTTCTGATTTTGCACATGTGTTAGGTATCTGGTGTAAGTACTACAAGACAAGGAAAGTCTAAAATATCTAATTTATTGCCGATGATTAAAAAATTCATATAAAAATTGGAAACGTTGATGACTATAAAAATGTTGGGGTAAATGTATTTAATGTCTCTATCTTATATGATATGACAACCTTACAAGGTGACGCACCATGTTAAATGTCATTTATAGGCTGAATAAAATAATGTCGATATTTTTCAAGTTCCCATCACTAAGGCAATTGAGAAGTGTTTGCACGAGTTTGAGCGGTTGTGGCGCTGGGCGGAAGTGGTCGAGGGTTGCTCCTAGTTTAACTGTTGCGTCACTAGATTGTCACGCCCCACTCGTAGCCAAAACCAAGCACCCTCACTCACTTAAAACCAGACTTTAGTGTTTATTGTAATGAAATTAATATAAAAACGTACATGATATGAAATTTGCTAGAATAATATTATTCTTTACACAGATATTTTGTTTCTCTCCGGAATTCGAATCTGAAACCCCAGCAACTATTATGCCATCGAGGCAGTCAAGTGCAGAAGTACTTATAATATTTTATTCATTACATTAGTTTAAAATAGGCCAGCTTTATTGTTGTTGTGCGATATATTTGCCTGATTCCAGCGGTTAAAAAAAGATGTAAGTGATAAACGTACACTTTGAATAAGTAGATCAACAATGACCTTGATTGAGTCTTTAGCCAAAATGTTATTACTTATGATATTATATAACGTAAGAGTCGCACAGCTACCACATAAAACTTGCAACCCCTACTGGTTCCCCCTATAGATTTAGTGGAAACCTTTTTGTACTCAACGTGTTTTCTTTAAGCCCCATTCAGTGAAATCAGAGAGAAAAGTGGTTCGATGTACACACACACAATAACGTGCCTACGTCACTTCAAAAGAGTAGGGGTCTTTTTAGGGTTCCGTACCCAAAGGGTATAAACGGGACCCTGTTCATGAGACTTCGCTGTCCATCTGTCTGTCCGTCATGAAGCTGTATCTCAAGAACCGTGACAGCAAGAGAACCTAAATATACACAGATGACGTATTTCTGTTGCTGCTCTAAGAACAAATACTAAAGCAGAACAATTATAATATTTAAGGTGGGCTCCCATACAACACACGTCATTGTTGCCGTTTTTGGGTACGTAACCGAGCGCTTGCAAGTCCGACTCGCACTTGGCCGCTTTTTTTTTTACATGTGGATAATCCGTCATGGATGCTATGCCGAACTCTTACCGGCAAAAAAAAAAACACATTCCCGACCCACTGCCTACGGTTGAAGCCTCGGGTAAGGATATCTCCACGTAGGCCTCTCTCAATTTACGCCACAATACACAATCCTCCACCTTTCTCATCCCAGTCACACCTGCTACCTTTTTCATATCGTCGGTTCATCTGAAGAGGGGTCTTCCTACCCCAGTTCCCGGTTCTTTTTCTGTTCCCGTAGTAGTAGGAACAACCGGGTCTGCGAGTATTAAAATGTCAAAATACAGTTCTTTAGAGTATTAGTAATCATAGTTAGTATTATAGTTTATGAACAGTAGAAAAGGATTGTTACAATTCCTGAAGAAAAACTAACTTTTCATTAATCGATCTAACTACGATTATTATAGAAAGACAATAACAAATACTGTGATCTCTTCTTAAAACATCTTAAAACAAATGATTTGTGAAAACTTTTCTTTAACTTTATAACTGAATTCAAAGTTGATGAATCTGTTGATTTAGCGTCCCGATATCTCGTAATTTAATACCAATATCGAATTACAAAGAAACGATTTGCCATTCGGAATTTACATACTAAATAAAAGAAAGTAGATATTAGAAGATTAGAGAGTTAAGTGGTGAAAATCGGGACAGTAAAAGTGATTTACATTTAACTAAGAGCGAGGAATATATACATCGAATTACTGAAGCAATTCGGTGCTTAATTCGTAGGCCGGCCAAGAAAGATGGGCGGCCAACGCTACGCTCCTGGAACGCCGGGCACCCGACTTTAATTACAACGCAGGTTTATTCGCTCTAATTTTGGGAATTTTGCATTCCCCGCGCGAACCACGGAAGGGTCCGACTAAAAGAAAATGACATTCGTTATTGTATTAAGTTAGGCAAAGGAGTAGAGAAGAGCTCTGTAGGCTCTGGTAATTACTTTTGTTGCTATTATATAAACAGGATCTGTTTTTGAAACAGTATTTGCCAGCGCCTACCTTTGTTACTGACAGCGATGAGAATGGTGTTTAGACTAACGTTCACTCATGCGTTAAGGAATGATTGTCCCTTTTTCATGTAACTAATGTCTCTCTGCAATCCAATAAAAGATATCATGTTTTTTGTAGATGTTGTAGTAATAGTAATTTTTCAGGTATTTCCATTGTAACAACACATATTTTTTTTACAAATGGTGTCCATAAATCAGTACTAATTCTTTTTTTTTTATACTACTTAGGTGGCAGACAAGCTTACGGCCCACCGGAAGGTTGGTAACCGTAGCCTATAGACGTTTGCAACACCAGAGGCGCTACACACGCGCTGCCGACCCGGGCGCAGGATGTGACGACCCACAGTTGAAATTTTTCAAGCCGCCCGTAAGGCCTTCAACTTGGCTTAACGACTGTCATTTTACTGACAACCGGGACCAACGGCTTATCGTGCCTTCCGAAGCACGGAAACGCTCGTAAATAAATGTCGCAAAGTGGTCCACGTGGTGGTCACCCATCCATATCCGGCCATAGTAAATGTTGCTTACTGCAGTGATCGTTTACAGAACACTGAGTCCGTGGGGCCACGAGCGCTTCTAAAACTTTTGGAGCTTCAAACACTAGGTACATTTACAAAAACTGTACAGTAACACTACATACTAGCTTATGTTCGGCTTCATCCATGACATACGTGGGGCGAGAGTTTACACAAATTTGTTGTTAGTCTACAAACCAAATTTGATACCAATTCATTCTGCGACATATCCACCATTTGCAGTTGCCTAGATGTGTAGTTCTTAGCAAAGTGATAAGCAAACATTGTAATCGTCTATGTAGGTACCGTCTTGGCATATGACAACGCTTGATTACATTGGAATTATTTATATTCTTTTTTTTGAAAACAGTTTTTGATAATAGAACATTTCTATTATAAAACTACGTTATAATGTATTCTCTGATTAGCTGAAAACATTGTCTGTGGTGACTTTACCTACAATTTAGGCAAATAAATACGGTTAATAGATATAATACTTACGCTAATCTGAAAAACCGAAGCTGAACTATCTTTCTACACTAGATACACAAGTATATTGGAATCAATTAATAAGGCACTCCTAAATTTATGTGTAGCTTAATAATTATAGTGTCATTAAGCTTTGCCAATAAAAATTAACGAGCCGGCAGGTAAGTTTGCACATGGAGATCAAGACTCAAGTCCATCGTGTGGGAGGCGACGCTTGCGCTGGCGACGCGGGGGCGGGCGGCGACGGCGACGCGGCGCGGTGGCGATGACGGGGCGAGACACTCCAAAGTCGGCCATCGCAGTCTAAACGGGCGAAGTTTTCACAAGTCGGTCGTTACGAGGCGCGAATTACCCGCGTTACAATTACTGTGCGGCCCAGCATATTTATGCCAGCGGTAACCAAATTGCCCGATATTATTCCATCCCATTGAGTGCGAAAAGCGCAAATTAAACCGATTTTATATTGGACGATTTTCCTCGAAAGCGGGGGCGAGATATGTTCGTTGTGAGATAAGAACCGGAGAAGATTGCGTTATGAAATAAGAAAGGAATTGTAAGTTATAAAGAGTTGCTTTCGAATATAATATACCATTGGCTTGGTTGTGTTTTGGTTATGATTAATTTTTAACGGCAAGGTCTTGCTCATAAGCAATACAGCGGTTTAATTAAAAAACGTATGTCAAACTTTCGTGGAGCAAATTTTGTTATTGTGGTAGGATAATTATTATGTTGTCTTGAAATTGGTATCACCACCGGGGATGATGAATACACAAAGTGACGAGTAATATAATAATAATGTTGAAAAGTGGATGGGAAAATGCTTGAATAACGATAAAGTCGAGATTGATGTTAGAAACAAAGTTTGTAATCTGTTGTCTTAGAGAGATAAGCTTTTGGAGAGTATATATTATCCTATCTATAGTAGTAGCTACTCTTTATTTATTCCGAAGAACTGGGGTGAAATAAGGGAATTATTTTTTTAACTACACATAAAGTAGGTACATGTCTAACGTAATTTAAAGTATTATCTACTTATCTATACCAATCTATACTAAATATATTATAAAGAGGAAAGATTTGATTGTTTGTTCGCATCGAATATGCTCCGAAAGAACTGGACCAATTTGAAAAATTCTTGCACTGTTGGGAAGCTACACTCTTCGCGGTGAACAAACGCTATATTTCCGTATTCCCACGGGAACGGGAACTACGCGGGTAAAACCGCGTAACGTCCGCTAGTCATACCAATTACAATTTTCCACTTTGCTCTTTGGTGTTGCTACCTATTAAGGGCAAAATGATAAGCCAGGTGCAGTATAAAATGTAGGTAACTTGATTACTTTTGGCAAGTAAGCATCCATTTGGTCAGAACCATGGCGTCAAACAAACCGCGAAACGCTACTAAAATTTAACAACTGAGTTGTTCCCCGCTCCTCGCATAAGCGAACTGTTAGAAGAAAATGGAAAAGCAACGAAAAGATATATCTCTGAGGGGTCCAGATATTCGGGAAACTATATAGCCTAATGAAAGTGAACGAGGGCGGCCGGGCGCTAACAACTAATTGGCTATTCCGAAAACTCATTTGAACACAAAATGGATTCTGTATTTAAATTTCAGCATACCGTAAAACAACGGCGAAAGTTAAATGCATAAGGCATTTTGGTTTTCATGGATTTACTTGCCATTTATCCTGTGGATTACATCGACTTTATCCTCGTACCTCATATGAATATACGAAGGTATAGCCGGTTTATGATCATGTAAGATACTTTTTACGTTGTAATTTTTTAAGCAAATGAGTTCTGTTACGCGTGATTTGAATAACATTAAACCCCAAATCTCTAATATGGAAAATAGCCTAAACTTACTAACGTGAACTCCAAATTGAGTTTGTGTTATACCATCATTATTCAGTAGGGTTTGGATAGGTACATTCAGGGTGCTTCTGGGAAATCCGACGTCTGGCTCGGCTAATGATGGCTGCGCTTGGAATACTGAGTACCAGGCAGTCAACTATAGAAACTAGTTTACAAACATCTGTTTAAAAAGTTCATCTCTAGCAGTCTATAACAAATTCTCGAGTATTTATAAAAGTTCATCGACAGAACTACAACTAAAAGTAGTTATAAATCAATGAGTTCACTTTCTCTGTCGTGGTAGATTGTGTTTTGTTTAAGTAGTTCGCTCCGCGTGCGTTTGCTTGGGTACCTCGCGACATATTGTCTGAGAACTCCGCCGACGCCTCTCCAATAAATAAGCAGGTCACATATTGAAGGGGGTAAGGGGGAATACAATTCTAACTTTCCCGCTCCAGCTTACGGGAAGGCTAAAGTTTAAAAAATACAAGTTTTCTTGCCCCTAGCTCGCGGGTGGCGGGCACGCATGACAACATTCGCACGTTCGTATAGTGTAACCATGGGGATGAGAAATAATCACATTTACTATTTAATACCTCCTTATTTTCGAATGAAAGTAACTATAATATAATTAACGCCCAAGAGAGTAACTGAAAAATAAGTCTCTATCAAAACATATCATTTCATTGGTATGCTATTACCAACCTCGACGGCCATCCTCGCGGAACATTAGTCGGAATAAAAATGAGACTCCATTAAAATATCCAAAGATTTAGGGCATGACAAGCAGTTACTCTTTCAGCGGTTCTCCCTCAATGTAAAAAATTAAGATTATATTTTTATGTAGTACAAAAGCGGCTTGTACTTAATCGAAGCTTATAAAAGGCCGATGTTAAGTGATCGATCAAGGGTAAAAGTTGTAAATCTTGTCTCGCACTGCCGAAGTTTCGGTCGGTAAGTTCTGAATATTACTTAAATAAAAGCGTCACAACAAGCAATTAGTATGCAACTGAGTCGCGGAACATTTTTTCACATTATGCTAAGTCCCGAAGAAAAACTGTAGGAAGTCCGAGGGGTGGAAGGGGGGCACTCCAGCGATTCCCAATAATTCATTAAAGCGACCGTCGTCACGGGGTACGAATTAAAATTAATGATTCGCGAGCACAGCAGCCGCCTTAGAAGGATCTCATTGTATTATCTAGTCACTTTTTATCTGCAGAGATAATTTAAACTTGCCTTCTAACAGGTGTCGCAACGACTTTTCTGTATTAGCGATTTTAAGAGGCTAATAAATTCTGAATCTGTGAGCTATTAGCATTTTTATGTAGTACCCTCAAAGCGTATTTGACTAGATATGGCTTCTGAATTTATAACATTCTTGTAAGTACCTTGTTGCTTTATCTAAAACTTTAAGTAGGTACGTTAAATTTCACGTTATTTAAATCTCATATTTTGAAAGAAACTTTGAAAAAATCTTATGCGGTAATTCAGTCGCTTCCAAACTTTACCTGGGTTCGCGTGGGGGTCGGTTTTTGTTTGGTATTAGATACAGATGATCACCATCTGACCCAGTCAACCCTGTTTCAGAAATAGCAGGAAATGTTGATTTGGGCCCAAAAGCTCTTGCATTACATTTCTATTTAATACACTGAATATGATTGACATCATGCAACTTAGTATTCACATAACGTATGATTCGCGTCTCGTAGAAACTATGGATAACAAACAACAAGGATATGCAATTAGGTATCATCACTGCTTCGGTTCAATTTAGATCTAATATCTTTAGATCCCGCTCTGGGATTTGCAACGACATTGTCGCGGGATGATTTGATGAGAATTCTGACGACAAGAGTCGACGTCGGCGTCTCGTCGCGACATACAAGGCAAGTTTCTAGTTTCTTGTCACGCGCGCTCGGCTCAAATAAGGCTTACTACCCCCTGCCGGCAGCCGCCTCGCCTGATGTGCTGCTATAGAGTAGACTGTAGAATACCTAATGCCCAAACGTGTTAAGACTATTCGGCTTTCTTTAACATGTCGCTAACTTGGCGTCAATAAAATTAGGGCGCAAAGTATTTTGTTGGCTGTTTGTAACTTACAATGTGTAGCGTAGTAAGCGTTATTTGTTTGAATTTGAAGTTTATTTTCTAACGTACCTACTACGTACAAAAATACTACTAATGACTATATGGACTAAATGTCGTATGATTCTACCTACCCCTTAAGGGAAAACAGTGTATGTTTGCTATGATATTCTTCAGCTACTTCCAAAACCTTGTAGGAAGAGATCTTCTCTGTACCAGCAAAACAGGCGAGGCGGCTGCTGGCTGGCAGTAGTAGCGAAGGCCTTATATGCTTGGCTTCCAGGAGCACATACGAGATTCTTTTTTCGGTATTATGAAACGGACTTATGTCGTATGAGCTTCCTGCCTCGTTCGCGTCTGACTCCGCCGCCCCGTCCTCCGCCTCCGCTCTTGTAGGTTCATAGTTCATACTCACCACAAATAACACTGAAACCAAAAGTGAAACCATAACTGCAACCACGATAGAAACTGGAGGTAACTAGGAAGAAGTGTCTAGGTATTTGATTTTCTAATATTGATTTTTAATAATAATAATATTATTTTTAAATAGTTATATTTATTTGATCATTATTGTTTATTTTTGAAACCATTTAGTTAACTTGTTCAACTAAAATACCTCGTTTGAATGAAACATAGCAATGTATTTATCTTTTATAGAGATTTTAGAGTGTCAAACGAATTTGCCCAGAAAGAGACTACGATAGATACCTAATGGAGCCTGGAGGCAAAGGGTTAACGATCTATCGCTAATTGCAATCTATTGCAATTCGACTGATTGTTCTTTTTCAAATAAATTCGCAATTTCTAGTAGCAGTTAGTTGTAGAAAAGCGATTTATATACTTACCCTATCTATACTAATATTATAAAGAGGAAAGATTTGTTTTTTTTTTGTTTTTTTGTTTGTTTGTTTGTAACGAATAGGCTCCGGAACTACTGGACTGATTTGAAAAACTCTTTCACTGTTGGGAAGCTACACTCTTTGCGGTGAACATAGGCTATATTTTATTCCCGTATTTCCACGGGAACGGGAACTATGCGGGTGAAACCGCGTTACGTCAGCTAGTTAGATATAAATTTGAAAAGCAATTAGCATGTTAACTAAATCATACATTTAAATGTGAAAAATAAATGGTCTGGTATCGAGCAGGATTCGAACCTGAGTCTTCTCACATCCCGTGCAAGACGTTTTACTGTTCAACCACCGAGAGCCTATTCGGAACCGACCACGCAGCGACGTATGCACTATCTACCGGCCCTTTTCAAGTTACATGACAAGAATATATAGAATTGCCCCTATAATCTTCGATCAAATAAAAGTAGTTATTTGACCGAAGCCGATGAAACCTGCCAAACATTAGAAATAATTTTGAATGGCAATTAGTATAAAAACGCCTCGGTGGCGCAATTGGTAGTGTAACCGCCTGCCACGCCTGAGGCCCTGAGTTCGATTCCTGGGTTGGTCCAAATATTTGGTGATCCACAAAAGTTTTGTTTCTGAGTTAGGGTGTGTTTTCTTTTTAGTATTTATTCAGAAATTTATAAGCATGTCTATCAGTCGTCTAGATCCCATAGCACAAGCTTATATTAGCTTAATTTGGGTTAAATGACGTTGTGTGAGACAGTTCAAAAATATTTATTTAAAAAAATGCTTACAAAATCAGACTGCGGAACTCGGGTGGGAGAGTACTCGTGCTCTATCACGAGCATGACTTGCTCGCAGAAAGACGCGTCGGCGGCCCACTTACTATTGGAGCTGGAGATCATGGCTCGCACCAAGGTCTCCAGAGATAGACTGTCGACTTCCAAGACTTGAGCACTCTACCAATGTGTGGAATGCTGGGTCCTCGTTGTGTTCTTCCCGGTGTTATCACTGATAATGATTCTTGATCGCTGATATTGATACTTTACCAAACAAATGTAGGTATTACGATGAATAGAATAGAATATGCTTTATTGTACACTAATTAACATATACATGTATATGGAATACAGAGTTTAAAATGTACAATGGGCGGCCTTATCGCTAAGTGCGATTTCTTCCAGGCAACCTTTGGATGGATATGAGTGTAAGAGATCAAGTTTATAACTGGGCAGATATTTCATTAGTGTTTTAATAGTAAGAAGGTACCTATTAGGTACTATAAAATACGTGGTACATATAATGAATACAAAGTACAATTACAATAGCTAGATAAATAAAATAAGAATGTGTAAATACATACAAACAAATACACAAATATAAATAAATAAACACATATACAAATACATAAATGTATAGGTACCTACATATATAAATATATACACATATATATATCAGAATTCACATATATTATTATAAATCAATACATATTTCA
Source organism: Miltochrista miniata (assembly GCA_933228765.1). Taxonomy (NCBI): domain Eukaryota; kingdom Metazoa; phylum Arthropoda; class Insecta; order Lepidoptera; family Erebidae; genus Miltochrista; species Miltochrista miniata. The sequence continues at coordinate 25,649,378 of OW121751.1, forward strand.
TCATGATGATCGATGAAGATATTTTTGTAAAGTTTTTCAAACAATTTTGATCATTTACAAGTATGCTTTACCAAATAAATGTACTACAAAGAAATTTGTTACAGGAAATATATTTAGTTGAAAAAAAAAAAAAATAGGGATGATAACGTGACTGGCAACTAATCGTCTGACATCTCAAACATCTCAACTTTGTTGTTCTTATTGGTGGTAGTGTGTTCATAAGCTAGGGCGGTTCGGGTCGAGCGTCGGCCGCATCCTAAACAGCCAAGCAGCCGAAACAAATTGACGACAATATCAGTTGGCAGTTCCTGTCACCGACGCAGGTTATTAGTGTTGCCACATGGCGCGTCCCGGCTCCCTTATGTACAAGTATTATTATTTATGTGGCTGGTATTACTTTCTTTTGAATATATTGGAATTTATTTCACAACTGAGTCTATGTAATAAATGTTATGGTTTATCTTTAATTCATAATTTATTTCTAACAAAGTAAAATAAACTTGGGGTTGTTACACTTATGACTCGATAAATAATATATAATCGTGACTTACAAAATCTCTATTGACAGACAGGCAATTTTGTGTATTATGCATAAGGCACTGCTTGTTTGTAGTTTTCCCCCATTTTGCTAATTAACATGGTCCTTCGCCTTCTGCATTTAGCCACTCCCAGCGAGTTCCAGGAGCCCTAATTATAAGATACGATTCATACCAAATAAAGGCATCTTAATAAACTTCAAGTAATTCAGAATGCCTCATGGTACTATCGTAGTATCTTCATAGACCGTTGACCTCCCTACAATTCAATTAAATCCGCTGCTTCTCAAAAATACAACAGTATTCAAATCCTCTCATAAAAGAAGCAGTGGACTACGAACTGCATCATATTCTCGCACACACACCTCATGTTACGAGGAGGCCACGTCATTCAGTCCTCGATGCCACCAATAGGTTACTGGTTAACCTATTGGGGGGATCGAATAGTAAGTGACGTGGTAAGCCTTCGTGCAGCGCAAGAGTCTGATTCCTACTCTGTAGTTGCCATACATCTGGTCCCAACCCCTCAGTCCACGATGGGGATATTTTGTGCCTCCGTTGTTAATTATACTTAAAAAACGTATTCCTTTTTTTTCACCTCATTCATTATTTCTCATGAATCTTCAAGTTCTAAAGGTCAGAGACCAACGTAGAGTCTCCGACATAATCACACTGCTGTGTGGTTCGCTTGTATAGTTCTCTAACTCAACTCCTCCTCCTCGTAGCGACGAATTTTCGTTTGACTCTATTATAATCGTACAATATTTTTCATGACATATTTTTTCATCAGCAGTTGATAGAGCTATTTGATTCGAGTTTATCATTCTTAAATCAAACAGACTATCAAAAATCCAAGCGAATGCTATAAACATTTAAATTTTATTTTGGAATTTAATACTTTTAGTGTCACAGAACGAGAGCCAAAAGTAGTCAAAATGAACTCTATTGAAATACCAAGAATCAATATGAAACTGAAAACAAACAATGGCCGAAAATATACGTCACACATGTTGTGGAAATTCCGCTTGTCCAAAGTGCATTTCTGCCAATTTCCACTCACACATATGCGACGGTTATGTCCGCTTTAATTGTTCGTCTGTCGTTAAGCCTACGTCCTCGCAAGCACGTACACCGAGCCCATATATCACGTTGATTACTCAAAGTGGAAATATCATATTTTTATTTGCGCGTCCCAGTAGATTAAGTGTGTGGGATGAATTAGCTGTTGGCTCCCTGTGTGAATAACAATTAATGAAATGATTTCGTTAAGTTATTAAAACACCTTCATTTTCTTTTGTGGTCGTTTAATAACTTCTGTGGTACAATTTGAAAATGTTAATAGAATTCGAGTTACTTTTATGAGAGGTTAGGGTGGATAATTTATGCAGTTATAATACTGCTACCTCAGTGTTCTATAAACGATCTCTGTGTTTAGCATCTTAAATCTACGAACAGTTCTGAGGAAGGTGATAGTTTAGAAATTTCTATTTACGAGGGTTTGTGTACTTTGGAAAGTGTGCTACGCCGTAGGTTTCGGGTACGAATAATCTGGTAGTCCTAAAGCCAAGTTGAGGTCCTTCTCTTTAGAGTATGTAGGTTTCAATGTAGCAATAGTTTTAGAACCACAAGTATATAATACACAGCATGGTGACTAGGTCGTTCATATAGGCGTATTTACCGGCTTAGAAGTATCAAAAGAGAAGTGCTACAACTTACAGAAATTACAAGGGATATTCGAAACTCATACTTATAGAATTCGAAACGCGAAATACTTTTTACTTACGTAGACCGACGTTTCGAACACGTTGCAGCGCCAGTGGTCGCGGTTGAACTGATGACTGGATATTTGGTACAAGGTATTGTACAAGGGCCTGTCATGAAACCGCTTCAGTACCTGCCGGTACTGATAGATTATGCTGACATATTCGGCGATGAATGTTTTTAAAATGGACTCGATAGTACTAAAAGTGATTAATAACTGTATCCTGTACTAGGCAGCTGAGTCAGCAAAATATCTAGTGTCTACCGACGTGACAGGCATGGAGCAAGGAGATTTTTCACCGGTTTCCGTGCGCATAGATATAATTATCTTTCAACTATTGTTTTTAACTTTAACTTTCGGTTTATGCCATTTGTGGAGGGGTTACCACCAGTCCGCCAATGTCAAGTTTTCGGTGGAACAACTGTCATATAGGTACTCAATGTACTATTGTTGTTATCAGTAACTACCTAATAACTTTGTGATTCGAAAATATTCCCTCATCATGACTTGACAGTCAAATAATGTCAAGCCGACAAATTGATAAAATAAAACATCATTAAATGTTATACATGAGGGATATAATCTATTTTCGGGATAAGACTTCGATTATTTTTGGAAATGTATAAAAATGAGCGGTACATGATTACAACGATATTACAAGGAAACCTATCACAGTGAAGTAACGCTCTTTTTGCTAGTGATAATCACTTAAATATGTGTGTGATAGTGAATGTTACTTTTAAAACGACTTTTCCAGTCACAGAAATAATAGTCAAAATTAAGCTATATAAAATTCATAAACTCTGAGCAATAGTTACACAATAAATAAAACAAAGGCGCTTTAAAATTCAACGACTTTTTACTGTAAAACTTTCTGGGTGAATATATGAAACAAAATTACAATAAAATTAAATAAAATGATATTTTTTCATGTAGGTCACATAGTAATACTTATGTACGCTACGGTTATTGCTTCTTCAGGTAGAGCCTGTGAGAAAAGAATCTTACCATAAAAACTCATTGCTAATAGTCTAAAAAAATTTTAATAATAAAAAGAACCGACTTCAATCAAATCCTGGAAAATAAAAATTTACTTAGCACAAAGTAATTTAATATTTTGATTCGTCAGATTTTATTCAATTTCATTTTGAAGTCGGCGCCAAGTAAACCCATAGGTTTAGGTAGGTATCTATAATTAATGGCACCAACTTCAATATGATATTGAATAAAATCTGATAAATGAAAATTATATTACTTTGCGCTAAGTAAATTTTATTTCCCAGGATTTGATTGAAGTCGGTTCTATTTGTAAGCTATTGCATAGCTTCTATCGCGGGCCTTGAGCGTGGAGACCGAATCCATAAATTCCGTCACGAAAAAAGCGTAACACTCGGCTATTCTCGGCCACGCTCGGTCACGCTCGTACATCTCGCACTTCATAATTCAAAAAGTGACGCTTGTACCCAGATTCGATCTTGCACCTTCTGCGTACCGATCCGCGTCTTAATCACTCGACCAAAGTTGAATTAAGAGTACTGGTCCAATTTAGAGTTCTTAATGTGAAAACAATTTCGATGCTCCGATTGAAATGCATCATAGATAAGAATATTGACAGCACTTTGCAAATCACCCACTAACTTTTAATGGTAATGTTTATATGTAAAATAACGACACGAATCTATAAGGGTTCCGTTTTTTGCCATTCGGCTACGGAACCCTAAAAATGCTATGCAATAGCTTTACCGCGGCAGTCCCCGAGTGCCACACATCTTTTTTATTAAAAATTTTACTCAATATTTGGAACGGAAATCAAATCAATATTTGAAAAGGAAAGGAAATCAGGAACAGATAAAAATGGATAGGCTGGCCTCACAGCACTCAGCAAAAAAGTTTGGTGAGTTTTGGAAGGGAACTAAGAAACTGAATAGTAAAATAAGGCTCCCTGTTAGTGTTGATGGAGTTACTGACCCAGGGAAAATAGCTAATATTTTTAGGGATAGCTTTATGGTACAATCTGGTGTGCAGGAGGTGGGCGGTGCTGAGTCTAGTCATGGACAGCCCATTAAATTCTCTGCGAAGGACGTATTAACTATTGTAAGGAACATGAAAAGAGGTAAGTCACCAGGACATGACGGACTCAGCATCGAGCACCTTCAGTATGCTGGACCTCATCTTGGTAGGGTACTGGGGTTGTTGTTTACTCTATGTCTGCGTCATGCTTATTTACCTAAGGATCTTATGAAGACTATTGTGGTACCAATAGTGAAAAATACTACGGGAGACACGTCGGATAAATTAAATTATAGACCAATATCCTTAGCCACAATCACGGCAAAGGTTTTGGATGGATTGCTGAACAGGGAACTGGATAGGGTGGAACTGCATGATACTCAATTTGGCTTTCGGGACGGGCTATCTACAGAAAGTGCAATATTAGCCCTAAAACATGCAGTCCACTACTATGTCAAAAGGAAGACTCCCATTTATGCATGCTTCCTGGACTTGTCCAGGGCTTTCGATACGGTCTGTTATAGCAAGCTGTGGACAAAGCTAGGAGAGGCTGGTGTGGATCCTAATATTATCAAAATGTTTTCGTATTGGTACAGCAATCAGATTAATATTGTGAGATGGGGAAACTCATACTCTGATGAGTACTATATGAAATGTGGGGTGAGACAAGGGGGCTTGACATCTCCACGTCTCTTTAACATTTATGTCAACGACCTAATTGGGGAGCTTAGCAGCACACGTGTTGGCTGCTATGTGGATGATGTATGTGTAAATAATCTTAGCTATGCAGACGACATGGTGTTGCTGAGCCCCTCAATTGGGGGACTAAGAAAGCTATTAAGAGTTTGTGAGTCTTATGCTGTGACACACGGTTTGAAGTACAATGCGAAAAAGAGTGAGTTTATGTTATTTAAAAGTCATAAAAAAGGGCCATCCACAATTCCTCCACTCACACTAAATGCAGTTGCTTTGAGCCGTGTGACACAATTTAAGTACTTAGGGCATATTGTCACTGAAAATATGTGTGATAATTTAGACATAGAGAGGGAGCGTAGGGCATTGTCGGTGCGTGGCGGTATGCTGGCACATAGGTTTGCTCGGTGTACAGCTGAGGTCAAGATCACGCTATTTAAAGCATATTGCCAGGTATTTTACACGGGTGGACTGTGGGCCAGCTTTTCACAAAAATCCTATAATGCCCTACGGGTTCAATACAACAACATCCTCAGGGCTCTGTTCCGGCTTCCACGCTACTGTAGCGCTTCAGGAATGTTTGCCGATGCCGGCGTGGACGACTTTTATGCGATAATGAGAAAAAAGGTTGCCTCGCTGGTCTATAGGGTGCGGCGGAGCTCGAACGGAGTCCTGAGGATGGTTGGTGAACGCCTAGACTCGCCCCTGATTGGTAGGTTCACCGAGCTGCATGTTAAAAAAGTTCGGTGAGCCTGCCAATTGGGAGTTTCACATACTTTACTTATATATACTTTTATTTTATTCATTATATATATACTAACATAGACAATAAGTTATATTTTTACTAACACTATGGATCTATGGTCTGAAATTAAATGATTTTTATTTTTATTTTTATTTTTATTTTTTAAGTGACGGGTGCAGAGAAAAATATATCTATCTAGGTGTAAAGTTCTCATCAATACAAATCAAACAAGCCTATACACAATGTTACTGCTGTAAATCGTTTAGGAATTCCCTCGTCTGTCTTTCGGTTCCATCATCAGATCTACTCCAGACTTCAATTAAATTGTAGTACATAAAGCACTTGATCAAAAAGTTAACAAACGCACTAGTTGTCCTTACAATTTTCAGTGGTTGCCTTCGATTTCTCCTGGATCCCATCATTAGATCCTGACCTGATAAAAATGGGACCACCTCACAAGTAAACCCTATTGAAAAAAAAAATAATTGAAACCCGTCCATAATTGACGGAAATATCGGTTAACATACATAAAAAAAAACATACAGACGAATTGAGAACCTCCTTCTTTTTTTGAAGTCGGTTAAAATATTGTATTGCAGTGCTTAAAAAAAACAATTGCTTACGCGTATTTTTATTTTACAAATAACTTGAGTGCGCATTTTCGCTTCTATATATATCATTTATATGCTGCTGCATTATTTTGCAATTCTCAACACTTACGTCAACTTCAAGGAGGTTTCCTACCTAACCACTACGCTACCACATTCTTTAGTCACTTGTACTTACTAGGTGGTAAGTGAAGACAACAAAGGTTTGTATGGAAGCCGGAAAAAACGGAATGTGGTTGGTTATTCCATCCACACATAAGAATGTAAAGTAACCGATAAATTCTGCAGCGAATTCAGTAACTGATCTTGATTTTCTTTCAGTTTAACATTATTTTTCGACAGAGGCAGTCGTACTCGAATTAAGTACTTAAACTCGGATTAAGACAGGTTGTGGCTACCTAATATTGAAAGTTTCCAAAACAGAACCTCAATAATTTTGCTCAACGAATTCGACCAATGATTCCTACTGGCAACCGGAAATCACGGTTTGATACATAGAGTTATATATATTATCTAAAACTGTCTTATCTATATCGATGGTTTGATATGCCTTTTATAGCAAAAACACGCTCGATGAGTCACGATTATCAGAATTGACTGTAGCGTAGAATACCTTAGAGGATCGTAGAGTGGGCTACGACTGCTGTTTGCAAGAAAGTTCGTATACGTTTAACACAAGGCAAGCTGTCAAAGGAAAGTGAGTGTCAGCAGAGGTGTTGGTTGGGTCATAGTCATATCTTAGTCATATCTTTATTGCCAACCATGTGTACATATATAGGTCTTAGTATAATATAATTGACACAACTTAGTTGCCCTTTTCAGGCATTGCAAAATGGTAAGTACATATTTTTGTTTGAAAGGTAGTTACTTATAATCAAACATTTCCTTAATATTATGTTACATAATAATTCAATATTTAACCTGTAGGTAACTATAATTATATTTTGCCGACATATTTTTATTACAATATTATATAAAATTTATATGTTCTTGTGCTGCTGTTAAACACACTTACATAAATTATAATGCTTAGTAAATACATATTTTACATAGAAAAACATCGAAAAGAAAAAGCTACGACTACAAGTTTGGGTTCAAAGATTTAAACTACCTATGGATACTTGATCACCACACATATAATACTTTAATTCCATTACATTTGTATTTAGTACATCTTCAAAATATAGGTATAATAAATGGTAAATATAATTTAGGACTTTGAAAAAATATTATACAGTGCGTGACTCGGCAGGCGCCGCGAGGTCGCCTCGTCATACAATTGTATACTTGTACATAAGTCGGCTACATTAGTTAGGCCTCAGACTACCCCCTTACACTTCCGTCTGTTACATTGTAGAGCGGGTAAGAAGGGGTCTTCTATAACTGGTGGGTTATATAAAGTGGCTAATGTGAACAGAGCACGCGTATGGAAATTACAGTGGAATCAATCACGAACCGCCGAAACACGGTCCTATAGATAGCTCAGACAAAGCCTTCCTACCTAATGGTTTACCATAAAGATTGTATCTTTTATTCCTCTTAAAATACAATGGATTTTATGTCTAAGCAAATTATACAAATAATATTCGATACTCCAAAAGCTAAGCTAATTCAACATTTGGTCCATTATCACTGCCCACATAAGTACGTTCCTTTATTAATAAAGCCCGATGCGAACGATCAGATAAGTCTAGCATGGCAGACCCCCTTGAACTATGGGGTGTGGGTGCTTATGGCTTAAGGTTAAAGTTCGAATGGTCGGTTAAAATCACCGAGTGCTTGTGGTGCAAAAATCTTAGGCGAAGTGCAAACAGCAAAAATGTTGGTTGCACTACGTTGCTCGAAACATGAAACGTTTGATTAAGTTTTGTTAGCTAACCTGACGTAAATAAGTTTTTATCGGACTCATAGGGCCCACTATAAAGTATGCTTACATTTGCTTTTCCTTTCCTAAATGGTATCCAGTTAATAACAATACACAAACACATAAACAAACATCACCTCATTCTGTATAAAAATAAATTAAAACTCCAGTCTCAAAATTGCCACAAAATCGCGACTTTAAAAGTTAATGAGGCGATCAGGCTGGCTATTTATATTTTATGAGCACAGTATCTGTGTTTCCATTCCCTGTATTGCTTCTTTTTGTAATTAGAACTTTTAGTCCCCACACTTTCTTTGTTAACAAAATAACACGGTAAACAAAATTAGTAAAAAATACAAAACATGTTTCGTACCCATGTATTTGTATCATTTACATAGAGAGAGTTTTGGGATACGTGACCGTAATGTTTTTCTTATGGTAATATGTAGTCATATTGAGCACATATAAAATCAGATAATAAAATACATATCAGAAAATTCAAAATCACTTACGTTTCAGGACGAAGTCGGCAGGCGGTGTCCTAGCATACCAATAAATATGTAAATGCTTCCAATAAAATTTTGCTTTTGAAGTAGTCGTGAGTGCGTCGGCGGCTTTGATGTGGTGGGTATGATATTATCAGGATTGTTTGTCAGTGGCCGCTGTAGGTCGTCCTCTGTCGACGTCTAAATCATAATAAACCAAATTTCCCAGAGGAGATGACAGTATCTGATAGAAATCATTGAATTATTTTTGTGCGAAATGCCTTTATGATGTTTTTGTTATTGATTTAGCTCGCATCGCTTAGTAAATAGCTTTCTTTTTATGTCGCATAGATTTTGAGTAAATAAGGTATTCAGTTTACATTTTTCTATATAGCCGGACGAGTAGCCTAATATGTATGCTAAAACGAACACCTAAAAAACTGAGACCATATCTATATTTTGCCTTAAAGTAGGTACTTCATAAAAGTTTCTTGTGAGCATGATGCTCTGCTTACTAGTTTTCATAAACATGACAGAGCAAATATTAGAAAAGATTTTTAGGGGCAAACACAAATATTTAAGTTCAATTCTTTTATTATTTTTCTTTAAATTTCGCACATCTACGTACTAGAAACTTATTCATAGAATAATACACTATAGATGTTCCGGGGTGGAAGAATTTCAATATGTATAATATTATGCAGGTTGATTCTTTGAGCTCGGGTCGGACAAGGAGCATTTGAATAAACCGATATCGGTATCCGAGCAAAATATTGTCCGCCAGAGGTCGCTGTGTTTAACCGAACCCCGGAAAATATGTATGTTTTGCCTCTACGAGAAGCCCCGTTATTAGATTCGAGATATAGGAAGATCAAGTTCCATAAAATGTTCTTGAAAATATTACTCTGTTTCAAAGTAAATAAAATAATAATGAGACGTATGATTTTATAGCACAGTTTAATTACGATGATAATTTATTTATATACGTAGTTATAGGGAGCAAAAGCTACGCTTGCCAGAAGGCTTCGCCTGTTTGTTGAGAGACAAACGAGAATCTGTTGAGTACATTTCAGGGAGATTGAGGGTCAGGTAGCTGTTGTTTCCAAGATTCCATATAAGTCAAGATACAACTACATCAAGCATTTAACAAAGCGGACTCTTGAAAAAGAATTATACGATACCTTGAATTTTACCTACTACTAAGAATTTTATTAAATTTAATCAAAGTCTTTAGCTTACTCGATAAACCGATATTATAGGCGTACATGTTATTTTTATAAAACGGAATGTTTTTACCAAAAATAAGACTTCATTATAATATACTGATCCTCAATTGGATAAATCTAAAGCATTCGGGAAAATATTAAGATCGAACAATGCCTTTAGTGTTATTGGATCTTATGAATAAATAAACAGGAAATGGAGCAAACAATAAAATTGGTTGGCCTGTGTATACCTACTAACTGAGTATACGAAAAATATGTAATAATAGTTGATACCTGATGTCGAGGGAGTTGTAATATGGGTACCATAGTCGTCAATTATACCAGGTTCCTAATTATGAACCTTTTGGATGAAACAGTACTGATTTTAGATAACTTAAAGTTACTATAGATACACTATATATTATACAAACAGTTTATAATATTTTGTGTTTTTATTTATTTTTTTGATCCATACTAATATTATAAAGCTGAAGAGTTTGTTTGTTTGTTTGTTTGAACGCTAGGATCTCAGGAACTACTGGTTGGATTTCAAAAATTCTTTTACAGTTTGATAGTCCATTTATCAAGGATGGCTATAGGCTATATAACATCACGCTAAGTCGAATAGGAGCGGAGCGGCAATCAAGAATGTTTTGAAAACGGAGAACATTCTTTACCGTCTGGGAGCTTCAGAGGCGTACGCTGCGTAAATGGTTACAGTTAGGTAAAAATTGTCTACTACGAAATTGTTTCTCTTAAAAAGTTCTAAAAAAAATCCTTCGCTCACAATAACCTAATTTGTCTATCTCTTAAGGTTCGCTCACAATATAATGAAACTGAAGAGTTTGTTTGTGCTAGGATCAGAAACTACTGGTTGCATTTCAAACATCATTTTACAGTTTAATAGTCCATTTATTGAGGCTGGCTAATGGCGATATAACATCACGCTAAGGCGAATAGGAGCGGAGCAGCCATGAATAATGTTTCGAGAACGGGAATTGTTTCTTTTTGTTGAGAGCTTCCATTGCTGTCGCTGCCTAAATAGTTACAGTTACGTAAAAATAGTATATAAAAAAAATCCTTCGGAGCATATGCCTATCTTTTAAGGTTCACTTACAATAACCCTCTTATTAAGTTTTAAAATATGAGCGACACGACGGGAGTAAACTTGATCTGCAGTGGCAGCCAGTCAACTGAACGATAAAAACCGGCCAAGTGCGAGTCGGACTCGCACACGATGAGTTCCATACCGAAAAACGGTTGGGTGGAAGTAAAAGGACGGGAAACATTATATCATTTTAACACCTCTTTCCTTCTCACTCTCATGTGACGCAAACGAAGACAAGCGGTTCAGCTCTAATGAATATAGGTACAAGCGATGCGACGCGACGAGAATAAGCGCGACGGGGGTAAATGCAACGGGTAACATTATAATACTTGAAATATTAATACCATACCTCACTCTCATATGACGCAAACGAAGTTGCGCGGGTCAGCTAGTTGTAAATAAAATTCTGTGTAAATAAAATGTACTGATTGCAATATTCCAGATTATGTATTAAATATTAAATTATGTATTAAATAGATTATGTATTAAAGCTATGGTCAAGCTTCTCTCCGCTCTCAATAAATAATATTGAGAGCGGAGACAACCTAAATGACTACTTTCAAGAAACAACCTAAATGGAAAAAAATCTATTAAGTACAGCATTATTTAGAAATTTCCGTAGATTTACAAACTGATCTGAACCCACATTTGAAACACACATTACACACAGAAAAAGAATAGAAAAAGAATAGCGTGATAAGGGAAAAATGTGGTATAACAGAAGATGTAGTGACTAAGATCGAAAAAGGGATGCTTAGATGGTTTGGACACGTGGAAAGAATGGATGAGAATAGACTGACAAAGCAGATTTATGAGGCGAGAATGAATGGGCAAACTGGTAGGGGTAAACCTCGGCGTACGCATGCCGATCAAATCAGAGACGTTCTGGAAAAAGGCAAGGTCAAGAGTACCCTTAACCGGCGAACGTGTATGAAAACAGTTATGAAAGTAGAAGAAGCGAAAGTTGTATGTCAGGATCGTAGCAAGTGGAAAGCCATAGTCTCTGCTTACCCCGATGGGAGACAAGCGTGATTATATGTATGTACTGCTGTAATCCAAGTGCCGAATGTGAGACACTTCCGTTCAGCGTTTGATCTGTGCGTTGATTGGTGAATCAGCCAGGTAAAACCCGGTAAATTGGACTACGACGACCCGTCATTTGTATCCGTAGGTATACAAGGTACACGTCACAGACTTCTATGATCTTGCAAATCGTTACCAAATAGGATATCCTAAGTTATGTATAAATTATGTACAATGCAGATAGTTTAATCATAAATTTGTACTGTTTTATCGATAAGATCGCTTTCGAATAGTGTAATCAGTCGTACAATTCGCGTGACTGAGCCTTAACACTTCAAACATCGTGATCGACAATCATGATTACACACTTGCGTAATCAGTGATCTGGCGTGCTCAGCAGACGTATGGGAGAAGAGTCGCCGCCCCGCCATTACAACGTGTACTCGCACTTACATTAACGCTCTGCTAGATGAAAGATAAACATTTGACGTGAGGATGGGGCGAATCCGTATTCTCGTCACACGGACCGGGTTAATTCAATAGCTGATTGGATTTGGGGCACGCTGATCGAAATCGTTCTTTATACCTTACGACAGGCATCCGATCCGATTCAACATCACGTTGAAGCTCCAATGCAATATTCTAAGATGATGTGTATTTTTAGATATCACTATAAATTCTTTATGTTATCTAATAATTGATGTTTTATTTAATATCTTGTATCTATGAAAGATATTGGTACTAGAATAATAGTGGAGGTGGTAATAGGATAAATTGTGAACGTCGCAAATGTAAAAAAATAATAAAGTGCACCGATAAATTAGGGCAATTTCTTGTTTGTCACTTATCCCCTTTCTTTGTCTCTCTTTTTATCTGACTGTGGACAAATTAATAGTTAGTTAAAGCTTAAAATATTGCTAACGACCTCGAGCATGCGCGACACGAGACCTTCAAACAATGAAAATGAAATGTTTGATTGTAATTAGTAATATCTCATTTTAATTCAAAAGCGAAAAAAAAAATTATAGGCGTATGTTCTCTTCAGAGAATGATATACCTATATTATAAATTTTATCATTAGATAAAAAAATAAGTCATTAAAAGTATTCATCGAAACAATTTGCGGCTGATTCTGTCTTCTTACACAATAATGAAGAATCAAATACAGCTTACAGCAAAACTAAATATAGTGATACTCATCTTTTAGATAAAAACATATTTTTAGTCATCATATTTGTCTTCTTGTAACAACAAAATTCATGGTACTTACATATAATAAAAATGTCGTATCGTGTAAAAGGAGCATAAGCATGGGTCGTCACTTCGCGCGCTTTTATATTCCATCTTGTGTTGACACTGCATTGTTCTGCTGTACCCTATTTATCGGGCCTTATTTATTTGCACCACAGCGCCCACGACGTTGTAGGTATGACTGGGGTAACTCCACTGGTAATTGAGATGAGAAATGCGTGACTGTTGAATTGTGTTCATTTCCCAATAAATATGTACCCCGAAATGTGTTGTTGTCATTCGTAGTACTCAATTATTCGTGAGATATCGTCGCATTGATGTTTTGGTTGTGCTTTTGTTGAAGCATGACGTGACGTCGTAGATATTTCTTCACGTACACCTACGCTGCTGTTTTTATAGGTATTTAATTTCTTGTTTTTAGTTTGTTTTCTGTTTAAACAACTTTATTTAATATGTTTGACAGACTGCTCAGTTTGAATCTACATGCTTTTACGTTGCAAGGAAGAAATTATGGAGTCAAAAATATTTTATCTGCTGGCCACAATTTTACCTCAGAAGAACAAGCTATGGTCAAGCTTCTATCTTCTGCCTTCTGAATTCAAAGGACCTCACTCCGCTCTCAATATTATTACTTTCAAGAAACAACCTAAAAGGAAAAAAATCTATTTACACAATTTCTATATTTCATTATTCTACGTCTTCTGTTTTCTCATCCATCATATTATGTTTATTTTAAAATTATAAAATTAAGTCAAATAAGAAGCTTAAATTGTGTTCTATTCTATTGAGGAAATTTGATTACAATGGCTTTGAAAATGTTGCCAATTAACCGCATCAGGTTGGATTGGAAACCAATATCAATGAGCTTCGACAAAGGAAAGGAGAATAATAAAGTTATAGTCCGTAGCAAATCTATCACCGGTGGTGGCCGCTTTAATTGGTTTGAAAGGCGGAATTCTACTTTTACTATTAAATCCTTCCTCCCTCGCGGGTGATATTGTTCTGCACTAAGTGATCGTTCTGTACTTGCTTCATATTTTCGTAAATGTATCTTGTTTAATTATACGCATATAATACAAAAAGGCGTACTGAAAATGGCGAAAAAGGCTTTTTTTTTCGAGTGGAATTCTTTACGGTTTTTATGGTGGACTTAAACCGACGAAAATCAAACGGTTCCTACTTCCGTCTAAGACCAGAGCCCCGGGTAAACCCTCGAAGGAAGGATGTCCCAAAGTAAATAAGTTTAAAATTAATGAAATGAAAGGCTGGGAATGAATAAATTCGAAAACTTACGTAGATAATTTATTCAAAAACGTTAAATAGGTACCTATTATTTTTTTAAAACACACATCAAAATACCCCACATCGTACAGGGTTTTATTTGGCGCGTGGACTGCAGTTACGCACCGTCATCCCAGCGGCCGCGGGGCAGCTGAGACGGTGTGTGGAGATCCCGACCCCTGAATGCGGGACCGTCCTACCCAGTAAAGTCCGTGTCGTTAATCTCGACCGGCAGCAACACACATCACCGAGCAACCCACTGGTGGGTTGCTCCCGCCTCGACCGGAATAAGCTGGACAATCAAAACTCCCCCCAAAGGAAAGGGAGTGGTCGCTGCTCCGTTGCCCAGGATGTATCACGAGGAGGATCCGACCCAATGGGGTCCTGAAGATGTTGGTAGGACCCCGCATTCTCTATATCGTAGGGTAGATGAGAATTAAACGTTGGGTGTGAGCGTCGCGTCGTCGGGACTAATATAATGTATAATATGTCTATGCCAAAATTACAGTTTCTCTATTATTAAGGGTGTGAGCTAAATTGTGGACCCTCGAAAGCCAATGTCTTAGTAGAGGCTGGTTGACAGATAGAAAATTATGCATACGGCCTACTTCAGCGACGGTGGCCATTGGTAGAGATTAACATGGATATTTTCAAAAACCTTGCTGTAAACGTTAGGTAAAATCATGGCAGGAAATTTATTGCGCAAGACAGGTGTGCTTTTAATAAAGCTTCTACTGTTCTGGTCATCACCGTGGCAGATCAGGGTCAGCACTTTATCTAGTAATAGTGTAAGTACCACTTGAGACTTCAGACGAAAAACTTGACCTTAGCACACTAACATTGGCATATTATCATCTAAGATTCTAAGTATCTCCATATGCCTTCAACAGCTTACACGACACTTGAAACTTTATTTCAGAGTAGAAAAGGCCGCTATGCCTTATATTAGTTAGGCCATGCATCTGGTGACTGGCAGAACCAAAATTTCTTAGGTGCAAAATTTTATCGTACAATCCACCAAAGAAAATCAACTTGTTGGCAATTGCTGAAAGAAATATAATAAATGGATCTTACGTATTCAGACTATAAGTAAGTGGTGTCTCGCTGCTACAATCTTACAATAACAATGTGTGTATAAATGAGAAACATTTTATCTTGTTATCTTTTATAGACAATCTGAGGTTCTGTCAATGTGTAGCCAATTAGAAGATTTCGTCCCTATGGAGACTCGATATTGACATACAACATTGTTTTCTTTATTATAATGATATGGTATCGTCTGGGTCGCGTCGTAATCTACACTGTATTTATGGTTAGTATAATATCGATATTGTAACTATATCGGTAAATATGATAACTAAACAACAGGCTGACGGTCCTAAACAAGGCTTATGGGGATTCTAGGAATATCCTTTCGTGGTATAACCAATTCTCTGTGGGAGCACCTTGTAGGTAGGTTTGAGTCCCCGCGTAAAAAGGTCAAACTGTCAAAAACCTACCTTGATATTGATTTGATCGAAGAATGTTTTTCAATCTCGGCCAGGATATAGTTTAGTTGCTCGTAAAGGAAAAAGGTTTCAAGAAATAATAACTTTTTGGCATTTCATAACAAAACGTCTCGAGTTAGAAGGGGTCTTAGAAATATTTTGTAGGGTGTCATCTCCGGTGTTGCAAACGTAACTACAAACACTATTGAGACACTTTCTATGAGTTCCATATGCTTGTGTTTTAGTGATGAAAATTTAAAAAATCTGAGGTGAAATGAGGCGGATTCTCAGTTTTCAACATATCGAACAAAAAAATTATTGCCATTACGAAACATTGTCATCACGTTTAAAAATCTTCAAAATGATATTTACGCATTATTAAACGACATACTTTGCTTATAAATGAGGCTTTATTAGATTAATTCAGTATTTTTACGTAAGTCAAAGGTGAAACGCCAAGAATAAATTGAGACATAAGAATATATTCGAGAAAAGAAGTACGTTATATTTTTCAATTCAAATAAACAAGAGGGTATGTAGGTACAGTCACGCTCACGAGTGACCTTGTGTTTGATTCGAATATGGGTACGTTTTACGAGCGCCATTTCACGTGGGTGTAGAGAAAGGTAAATTTTGGGTGAATGTATAGAAAGTTTTGCCTTATAGCATCGTCGAAGTACTTGTGTTAGTAATTGTACCTACATTGTTATACAGGGTACTAAAATTTCTCTTAAGTGTACATGAAATATAGTTTTACTTTTGATACTTGGAATAAATGCTGTAACTTTTTACTATGATTGCGTAGGACAAAAATTTTATTCATGAAATGTAGGCGTATAGTATGCCTCTGCTTATCCCTTCGGGGATAAAGGCGTGAGTATGTTTGTTGTAGGTTTTTTGAGTTAATAATTATATTGGAATAACCTTTTTTTTACATTAATCCAAAATAACTATTAAGGTATCCTACAAAAGACACCGCCTGCGTCTTTAGTATTATTTAAATAATATTTCACTAATCAAATAACGCCGTTCTCTAAGGATTGATAGCTAAATACACAGTCGGTAAGGGTACCAATTATGATATTGGGACTCCTTTTAATAATATTGTTTTGTTGATGGTAACACATTCGGTAAGGCTATCAATAGTTTCAAGCCCTTATGAACACAATCTACTAATAGGTATGCCACTTTACACATGACTGGTAAGTGAGGGGCATACGTGCGGTCGCAAAGAATTTAAAGTTTGTATTGTACGGCATAGCACCAAAAGTTTGTCGGGTCATTTTGAATCGGTTAGGATGTTTATTTGTTGCATTTTGAAAACTAATTTATCTTTTCTTTTCGAAAAAGCATATAAATTAGCCTAAATTAAGATTAATTCAACTTTAAAAAAAAACGTTTATACTTAGTATAAGCTCGTTATTATGGTCAATAGTAAAATTAAATACATTTTTCCATTAATTTTAAAGTAACTTTTCCGTGCTTTTGAAAGTTTATATTGACGGACTTTTTCAATGGGCTGAAAGATATTTCCGAGTAGTACCTACCTATGTTGTGAATTTAGATGCCGTCTATTTGCCAGTAGGACTATAATACTGGAAGTGATAAATAGATTTGATATAATAAATATATATGATAAATAGATTTCAGTCTACCGGCTCTTCTCACTATTGGTACTCAGAATTTTTTGATTGTTATATTTAAAATATTATAATGACCTATCCAATACCAAAGGTACCTAACCACGTTGCTATGTTACTACCACTTAACACAGAAAAAGTTATATAGAGGAGAAGGTGGTAACGAAGCGCTCGTGGCCCCGCGGACTCAGTGTTCTGGAAACGATCACTGCAGTAAGCAACATTTACTATGGCCGGATATGGATGGGTGACCACCACGTGGACCACTTTGTGACATTTATTTACGAGCGTTTCCGTGCTTCGGAAGGCACGATAAGCCGTTGGTCCCGGTTGTCAGTAAAATGACAGTCGTTAAGCCAAGTTGAAGGCCTTACGGGCGGTTTGAAAAATTTCAACTGTGGGTCGTCACAACCTGCGCCCGGGTCGGCAGCGCGTGTGTAGCGCCTCTGGTGTTGCAAACGTCTATAGGCTACGGTTACCAACCTTCCGGTGGGCCGTAAGCTTGTCTGCCACCTAAGTAGTATAAAAAAAAAAAAAAAATGTGGCCCCTGCATGTATATTGGCCCCCTTTGAAATTTATTATTTAGAAACCTGCCATCTACTGTATTTTTGGTGCAAACCGGGCCTCATACGACAGTATCAATTAATTACGTAAGAAATCCGTGAGACGGCGTTACGTTCTTTTGTTATGCGAACCTATCAAAACTTGCAACCGCCGAACTTTTAAACACTGTTCTGCATTAAATAATATTTTTTGAGAAAAATTGAGTCTTTGGATTGCTGATTTGTACATTGTGTTCAATGTACATTGTTCTACTGAATTTTGAAGGTAATTTTGAAAAACCATAATGATAAAAATTTGTAATGTAGCTTGTTTGTACTGTCTATAATACTTTTAATTTGCCCCCCTCGCATTGTTTGTATTATGACCCCGGGGGCCATATTACATGTATGAATGATATATTGATCATTGCCCCCTTTCAGATGCCCCGACAAACTATATTATTTCCATCTTCAAAGAAATTACCGACCGTAGTGTTCCAGGAGTAAGTACCTACAGGCAGCGGTACAACAGCCGCAGACTGATCAAGTTTTACCAGAAGTCATTCAACCAATCCCAAAAGCTAAGACTAGGACATCAAATCGTGACAGAAAGGCAACAACAGCAACCGTGATCACGTCATCACCTTACAGAAATCAATTAACAGAATCTCTACAATTAGCGGAGGCTCGCGAACCAGGTCGCAGACGTTGCCGAGGACATCGCCGTGGACATGATGGAGCGGATAGCAGCAGTAGTGCCGATAGATTCATCCAGTAGCAGCTCTGAAAGTGACTATTCTAGCGATCGGCATGGGGAAGAGTGAATATAGTGCCAGAACTGCAATTTAAGGGCTCATGCAGCCTATGCGGGTCCTGAAGGCGAATATTATATCTGCGATTTTTGCCCCTAGGTTACGATTGGAGTCAATACATTTAATATGGCCCCCAGGGTGCCATATAACCCTCACTTGATCTCATCTTACAAAATTAGCTTTATTTAGAATACTCATATATTTTTATTATACTGTGGCAGTTTAATTTATTTCATAGTTAGGCCTGTATAGGCAAATGACTAAGGAACATTTTAACATATTTATTAGATTCCTGAGGCAGATATTTTTTACATGAGGCTTCAAAAACAAAATGGGGGGCCACATTACCACCTTCTCCTCTACTATGGGTAGGTACCTATTATTATGTGCTCTTACTGCTACTCCTAATATACACCTAAACCTCTATTTTACAAGACAATATGTTACAATTTACGATGCTAATATTTTACCCCAACACAAAATCTAATATCCTAAAATCCGGCCCTATTATTTCAAGACGTGCTATAAAATACGCATATAGACGTACTATGACACATTTCGACGGGTAGGGGTGGCAGAGAAAGCCGTGCGGTGTAAAAAAATCCCCTAATCTAGTAAACAGGGGCTAAATGACTCACTTCACGGCGGGTGCCATGTATTCGGGGAAATTCAGGGGACTTAATCTTTACGAGATAAGTAAAAGGAGCCAAAGGAGGCATGACCCAGGTGCGACACGACTCCACGCGCGTAAATTGTGGGCTCTTTGTCTTTTTGTAATGTTACCTACAAGGGCTTGTTGGTTAATTATGAAATTGGGCCTCCCTTTAATAATATTGCTTTGTTTTTTAGAATTTTGAAGTTAATAGACTTTTCTTTAGAGATTTGATTTGTTTATCACTGTTCTATATCACCTATTACGTGAGACAAGTTCTATAAAAGGTGAAATGTGGGCATATAATATGCCTTTGCCGACCCCTTCGGGGATAAAAGGCGTGACAATATGTATGTATGTTCTATATCTAAGTAACGATATGATTCAGAATGCTTGAAGAGAGTATTCCTGTAGGTAGCCTTCCTTATGATGCAATTCGGGAGAGGCTATGTCCTCAGTGAATAGTGGTGGATTGGAAGAAGATTGCAGTTCTGTTGTACCAGGGATCTTTGGTAACTTGCTACCTTTCCTGACTAACGTATATCTGAATAAGGTTTGGATTACCGTCTTGGGACTGCAGTTTTTTCTATTGTCTCTAATTTAAGTAAATGATACTAAAATGAAATCGCCTGATTAATTATGGGAGAGATTAAATTCTAAGATCTAGAACGCAATCTTACTAAAACTTCGCTGGCTGTCTTAGCATCATCCGACTGCCTATCACAATGGTGATATTATATTATGTAACGTAATTGAAGTGAACACTTTAAATTTTAGAAAGTAATATGTGTAGAGACAAATAAACTTAAAGACTGAGTTAAACCAAGAAATAGACTATTATACCCACATATAATCTAACGACGACAGAGCGCTTCAGTTAGTCGCTTTGCAACTACGTGACGTCTACTTCATATTCATAGAAAAGACAAAATGCCGAATTGTTCCGTGTTAATTTGCAAAAATAGAGCAATCACTACAAACCTTAAGACAAGTGATGTATCCTACCACCGGTAAGTAGACAATTATGTAACTATTTCATATTTTAAATCAATATTTAAGTAATTTATTTGCGTGCTTCTGAGACCTTCCGAGGCGATCCGAATTCGTCCGAACGTTACCGAACGGACGCAACGCTTTGGCCTTAGAGATGTGCATGTGCATTGTTTATTGAGCGCCGCAGACTATCGATAATATTTTTTTCAAACACTTACTACACAAAGATGCTATTTTTCACCGTATTTTGGCACGTAATGTCATCTATTATCAAACTAACTATTTTATTGCTATTATTCACAAGTGAGTTATAGGACTTTTTTAAAATTTATTGTCTGAGTTGCTTTGTTCTTTAAAAAGTTTCAATACAAAAAAGATCGTGTTCAATAGCGGAACACGTGTGTGTTGGTGATTACCGTCCTCGGCTCTCTTAAGTCTTCAATGCCGCCTCAGCGGTAATCGCCAATTTAACACACATTGTACCATAATGTACTATCACGTTTTATTTTATTTAATAGCTACTCAACTATATTCTTCTGTTTTGAATACCTATATAATAAAAATATTACTTCATTCGAATGTCCTTATTGAATTAATCCGAAATCGAACCTTCGATCTTTCCTTTTCGACCTCTGTGGTCAGAGCATTCCCTTTGTGAGGGAATGATTGCATGATCGAGTACCACCTGAGCATGTTTACGCTTTTTCCTATCTTAACAATTATTTTTCAGATTTCCAAAAGACCCACATGTAAAAATGAAATGGATAGAGGCCACTGGCAGAGATAGTAATTGGTTTCCTTCCAATCAGAGTGTCATTTGCTCTACACATTTTGAAGAAGATTGTTTTAAAGTGAAACAATCAAACAAACGGCGCCGACTTTTCGATATGGCTACACCGACATTAAAATTAAGATATACCTTTGAAACCGTAAGATAGACCTTTATTTATATGCTATTGAAAAAAAAGCGTTATCTAAATACTAAATTAGGAAAAAAATAGTTGTTATGTACCATAATTATTATTTTCAGTCGACACCGCTGTCGAAAACGGTAGATGACCACACAAAACCACCACAAGAAGCGTCTACATCTACAGCCGATACCCATACACCAAACTTAACAGATACACCGCGAAAGCTGAAATTAAAATCTGTAATTAGAAAAAAAAGAAAACATCATTACATCACAAAGATTGCGCATCAAACGACTGCAAACCACCAAAAGACGGTATGGTAAAAAAATTAAATATATGAAAGAGGTTTTTCAGGCATTGCGTGAGAAAAACTACATTAACGAAGACCAAACATTACATCTTACAAACACCAATGTCAGCATTAAAGACTTAGTCACTAGAATCAACACAAAAGCGGCTTTAGGACGCACACTGAAGACACAATATACTGCTACCCTGAAATCTTTTGCCATGACGTTGCATTTTTACTCACCTAAAGCGTATCAATTTGTAAGGCAAAAATTTGATACATGTTTGCCACATGTAAGAACCATTAAGAAATGGTACCAATCAGTAAATGCCAAACCCGGGTTTACTACTGAGTCACTGAAAGCTTTAGAGTTAAAAGCCAAATACAGTAATGCTAAAATTGTTTGCAATTTAGTGCTTGACGAAATGGCTATAAGGCAACGTATTGAATGGGATGGTCAACAAATGCATGGTTATGTGGACATTGGTAACACACAGGAGGGTGACTACTTGATGGAGGCTAAGGAGGTGTTGGTTTTTTTAGTTACAGCCATAAACGGTACCTTTAAAGTGCCAGTTGGCTATTTTTTTGTAAATGGGGTATCTGGCGAACAACGGGACAATCTTGTTATACAATGCCTAGAATTGGTACACAGAACAGGCATTGTAATTTCATCTTTGACTTTCGATGGTTGCCCGGCAAACGTGACAATGGTTAGACAGCTAGGATGCTTACTTGATGCTGAAAATGACATGAAAACTAGCTTCGAGCACCCATGTACCAAAGAACCAGTTTTTATTATTTTTGATGCCTGTCATATGCTGAAATTGTTAAGAAACGCTTTTCAAGCATATGGAAGTTTTCTAGATAGCCAAAATCGACCTATTAAGTGGTTATTTTTAGAAAAGTTACATGAATTGCAAGTAAAAGAGAATTTGCACTTTGCAAATAAATTGCGCCATTGTCACGTTAATTTTCATAATCAAAAAATGAAAGTGCGTTTGGCATCACAACTTTTTAGTAAAAGTGTAGCTGATGCTTTAAAATTTTGTGCTGATGAGAACGACCATTTTAGGGAAGCAGAAGGTACCATTGATTTTTTAAAAATGGTGAATGACCTTTTTGATGTCTTGAATTCGAGACGTATAAACCAGCTCGATTATAAAAAAGCTCTAAATGAAAATAATGAGGATGATATATTCGCTTTTCTAGACCAAGCTCTGGCATATTTAAAGGGTTTGATTCTACCTAATGGCTGCAAGCTTATAAATTCTGGGCGAAAAACTGGTTTTATGGGATTCATGGTATGTATCCAGAGTTTAAAAGGTTTATACCTAAAGCTCGTAAAAAATGAAAGAAAACTGCAGTTTTTACCTACATATAGACTATCGCAAGACCATTTAGAACTAATGTTTGGGCATGTCAGAGCACATGGTGGATGCAATACCAATCCTACGGCCCGCCAATTCATGGCAATTTATAAAAAACTGATTATAAAATCAAAACTACGTGATTTTGATAGTGGAAATTGTTCATCTCTGGAAGAAATATCGATACTGTGTTGCCAGTCTGCTATCGAAAAAATTAATATCACTTCTGCTCAGAGGAAAGTTTGGGAGGATTCGTCGGATGATATTGAAGATTTATATGAGCAAGCTACCTTTGACGAACAAATAGAAGACCTTACACAAAATGTCTCTGATATAAGTATGCCGGTAATAGTATACATGGCCGGATTTGTGGTCCACGCTCTTTTAAAAATATTGAAATGTGACATTTGTGTATCTGGGTTGCTAGCTGCCGAAATAACTAGCAATCATAGATTCATCAATTTAAAAGACAGAGGTGGCCTTCTTTTACCTTCCGACGATGTGATTGATATTTGTAAAAAAATGGAAGGAATTATAAAAAATACTATTTTATTAGATGGTAAATTTCAAGTGTCTTCAAAATTTACAAAAGCATTACTGGTACCAAGAGCACTTAAGCATTTTATTGGAACAAACGTGTTTAAATCCATTGATTTTCATCAGTTTGATCAAGAGCCGTTAAATAATCATATTATCCAGTTGATAAAATCTGTCATGGAAAAATATATTGATATCAGACTGCATTACTTGGCAAAAAATGTGACACCTAAACCATCAAAGCGTCAGGTCCTCTCCAAATATTTACATTTCACTGGACAATGAACGAATGCATGTAAATAACATGTAAACTGAGTAAAATGATTTATTTGATATGAAAATATCTTTTTTTGAATACCCCCGACCTAATATAACAATAATAACTTCCCTTCCCCATCCTTTTACAGTCTATGTAGAAGTTAGCTATTTGGCTTCAAGTTCATGAGTCTAACAAACCTAGCTAAAATAAAATATCGATAAAATTTTGCCAATCCCTAACTACGTTTGTGTGCGTTGGATGGTTGCTCTTTGCGATGGTTTACAGGCGAATGCTCCGCCCATTTTACGTATGTGTGCTAATAAGATTTAATTACTATTGGTCGCAAATGTTTAGAGTGGCTTGGAATTTGCGCATGTGTGTCATACTTACACATTTGTTTCATGTGTTAACAATTTTGGTGGGAGATAAGCGGCGACACTAGAACTCTTTACTAAAACGCAATGAAGGCCCATCTCTCGGATATCTATGATTATACCACTCTTATTGGAACTTGATGGGGCAACATCAACAAAATAGTTGTTCGCACTTATTTAAGGTGGTCTTATTACTTGTGAGATAACTAGTATTGTTTAGAATATTGTAGGGTTCTTCAATTTCTTCCATCTGTCTACTAATTTTGATTCACCTTGATTTTTGAACTTTGATTATCAGAATTTAATTTTAAAGTCGGTTAAACTAGTTCTGGTACCTACTCAAATTATTAATCTTTACCTGGGACTCATCAAGGAGACACCAAACAAGCCATAAAACCCTTGTGACTTTTCAGCCACAGGTGAACCCAACTCCAGCCCGCCGTAAACATTTAAGCCGCTAAGATAAGAAGTCGTTAAATACTAAAGAAGAATAAATCTCGAAGCTAACATTTACAGCATTACCGGAATGGTTTTTCATGTTTAAAACACAGTATTAGGTGCGGGGCCGGTCAGGGCGTAGGGCGTCCAGTGCTACGTGCGGCGTAATCGGCGCGCGGACCTCGGCGAAACACGGAAAACCGTTCAGACAACCCCCTACCCTCCCGTGCACCCTACTATCAACACCCACCACTTTTACGATGAATCTTCGTTTCTCCGCATCAAGAAGTAATTTTAGTGTTCCTTTGCCGATTCAATGATAGCACTCGGCTTGATTGGTTAAACCCCTCTTTGATTTAATTTCGGGTTAAGTTACTCTGTGGTCAGACCCTGCGGGATTTGGATACGTTTGGCCGCTTACGGGTATTTGAATCAGTTCTGTTATCCTTTAGCGTTTGGAGTACTTACCTACATTTAGTATATTTAGTGGGGCGTATCGTAGGGTACACTTCACTATATGAAATCAATCCAATTTGAGCATCCATTTGGTAACTGAAACTTGACCTTCATCAAAATTTGGTTTCTAAAGCTGCTGTACGTAAAACAAAAAGATAATTAATTTAGTTGATTGTTTGCGAGTGATTGCTACAATCTATCGTAACAGCAACATGGTGGTCGTTAATTCAAGCTGGATATAATTCGAGCGGCTTAGAAAATTCCAAAAGCAAATAGCCACTACTTGACCCTGTAATAAACACGGCAATAGGCACTACCAATTCATCAAATTATCAGAGAGACCTGCGACCAGTAGTGGACTATCATAAGTTCACTATTAGTCGTAAGTCTCTACGACTAGTAGTGAACTTATGATAGCGGCTAGCCGCTATCATAAGTGCTATGCCGTGTGGTGCAAAGCCTAGGCTTTGCACCACACGGCATACGGTCCGGGACCTTCCGCATCCAGACTGACGACCGATGCACCGGAGAAACGAGTTCTGGAGTGAAGCCTATGATTTTTTCCAGGTCATAAGTCGGTCCAATAGGCGGGTGGACGTCCTACACTACCCTTGTCGAGTCTTCACACCAGAACTCGTTTGCTCTATCGGTCCTCAGTTCTTCTGCAGATGTGGCCAGCCCACTCTAATATGCTTCTTCTCCGAGCTATGTCGACTGCTCTGGTTCTCTGCAGATCTCTTCGACCAAGAAATGAAAAAATGGGCGTCTAGTATATTTCTTTATTATTGAGGTGGCAGACAAGCATATGAAACACGTGATCAAAAGTGGTCAACGTAGCGGTTAAGGTTGATTCTTACTTCCTATTATGCCATGAACAATAAGCAAGGCAATTTTGAAATCCAGAAAAAGATTAACAAGCATAAAAAAATCTGTAGGCGACTTACCGAAGCCACTTAAAGGTTCACATTGGATGGCTGTTGTTACCTTTGTTACAACACCCCAAAAAGCTGAAACATAGTATTAGAATTATTATTCAAATAACAAGATTTCAGTCAAACGTCAACTTTAATTTACACAAACTAAACATAATAGATTTCGACTGACAGTATTTCTGAAATAGTAGTAATGCTAGGCCTTAAAATTGAAATTTCAAGTGTCTCTTGCTAAATATACGAGTATAAATTTGATCAAACGTT
The DNA here is from genome assembly GCA_933228765.1 of Miltochrista miniata. NCBI lineage: Eukaryota > Metazoa > Arthropoda > Insecta > Lepidoptera > Erebidae > Miltochrista > Miltochrista miniata. The sequence continues at coordinate 25,675,909 of OW121751.1, forward strand.
GACATAATTATAGGTATCAAAGTGTAGCTTAAGCTCTTCCGATTCAAAACTAAACTCTTTGAAAGCAAAAACTGTAAGCTATCACTGAACAGTCTCTTACACATGATAAAGTTGAGATGAGAGGACGTTTTGGCATTTCCGTTTAAAAGCGCTTTACTGCATTGAAAGGTAGGCTAAGCCATGTTGGTCCCTCATACCCGTAATATGGTAGATAGTCGCTTAAAAAATGGAAAGTTTTAAAGACGGAACATTTTAAACACGACCGACCCCTTTGGTTTTAGCACGGCAAGGTTCACCAAAAATCACGGTATAAAATACAACCAATAAAATGTGAGCGTATTGTACTGGCCTCTGACTGCTTCTTCGGGGAAAATCTAGCTACGCCTTTTAAATATCGCTCTGTATACCTATGTATTACAAAATAAATTTGGGATCATAGAAAATTTAATCCAAAAAATTGTTATATGAATAGGTTGGGCTAGGGTAGTAATTTTTTGCAAGCATGCCCAACATCATGTCATTCTCATTCCACTGTCTTTGTCCCTCAAAATCTCATCTTTGATCGTTCTATTAGGTTTTACAGTTCAGTGCACGGGCAATCTTTTACAAAGCCCATACTCCTTGCGACCCGTCCGCCTGTCAGTCACACAACGTGTACCTATTCTTCAATCTTAATTTCAACATGGCCTATTATAGTTAAAAAATAATTTTTAAATCATACGATAATAATGTTGGTCATAGCGAAATCGTAGAAAAAGAAAACGCATACATTAAAAACCTTTTTCCACTGTAGTACTTACGTATACGTGTTTTGACTATTCCTGATTGTGGAAGACTTTAGGTACCTACCTGATTCTGAAGGAGAAAAGATTTTAAAATCTCAACATTAGAGATTTTGTTATGTTGTTAACAGAGTTCAGACTCAAAATGCGCCATGATCTCATATAAACCAAGAACGCATGTTTCTCTTTCAACCACCCCCATCGATTCCCAACTAGTACTGAAAAAAAAAACATTTCATATTCCAACTTTATTACATACAGACTTCAGAACAGGAGGAATTTTATGATCATTTCTTAATAAGACTTATTAAGAAGTGATCATAAAAATCCATCCAGCTTGACTAAGTATTCCCACTAAGCAGTGACTAGTCCGTCTTAATGGTATAGGTAGGTATATGAATTTTACGTTCCTGTGACACTTCATAGGAACGTAAAATTCAAAAAAGAAATCAAGTTGCTGTTCGTGAACCAGTGGTTCAGGAATAGCAACTTGATTTCTCTTATACAAACTCTTGTAAAGTTGTAGCATTTGTTTTCTGTAGGTGCAGCAAGATCTGGTTGTGGGCTTGACACTTCATAGTTTTTGTCTTTGGCAACTTTAGTTGTCTTTGTTAGGGAAGTGACGCAGAGTCTATGGTGATTTGTTGGAGCTAATACAAGGAGATTACGCTGGCAAACGCTGGCTGGTTTTTAGATAGGATTCTAGACGATTCCACGTTAGAGAGGGTATATAAAGCCCTGCTTTGAAGTTCCAAGCTTTTTTTTTACCATCTTCTCAGCACCTGTAAAGTCTTAGACATAACTTTGAGCTCTTTGAGAACTTTGAGGTTATCTTAATGCAATCAAGAATTTCACTCAGGCACTGTACAAACCTGAGGATTTGCTGAGGAATTTAGCTTGGGTTCTACCTTCCTCAGAAAGAATAAGTTTCTGTTCTAACTTATACCCAGGAAACTGGGTTTTTTAATACGGGCTAGAGATATTCGGTGCCACACCCACAAGTACGTGGACCGCACGTGGTACGAAGGCGTGGTAGAGCGGACTGCACAAGCCTTGTATTTGAGAGGAACCTGCCGTCATCACCTGGCAGTAACAACGTCCGGAGTCGTTCTCGGTTCACACTGCAGGCCAGTACCCCGTTACCTTTATCACCTTGCTATGTAACAGCCTAAGCAATTTGCAACAAGTATCTGTAGACCGCCTCCGTCCTCTGTAGTGTACTGTGTACTAGATAAATATATGTGTGTACACCCTACTTGGCTGTTTTCGTCAGAGCCCTAACCTACCCTTGCACGCACACTAGAAACTCTGAAGAGGCGCCCTGGGTAACATACTGAGAAATAAAGTGGTTACAAAGCAGAAGTTATATTTGGTGGATAAACCACTTTCAGAAGTATGTGATAGTTACTCACCCAATATGGTAAGTTACGCAAGACTGACTTGGCATGGTAAGGGTGCGATTGGTAACTTAATTGCTCCAGTGCAAACCATAAACCTAGGACTTAGATTACTTTGACAAATTTTACTCCCATCATCCCTAAAAAAATAAGTAATATCAAAACACCGTGCTCTACAAGTGGTGTGTTAAAAGTTTATCTTGAGGCCATCAACTTGAGTAGTCCCTCAATTTTTAACTGCTGTCATAACTTTTGTGACTCATCTTGAATAACTAAAAATATATTTTAAAAAATCATATGCATAGGTATTTCTAATACGATGGCATGCGATAGACACGTGTAGGGATCGTCACGCCGCCGCACAGCCTTTCGTCCACGAGGCCAGTCGTCATGAATACGTAATACGAGAGCAGGACGCGAATTCTTTCGTTTATTATTCAATCATTCGTTCGGTGCGAGTCGGCTTTAATTTCATGCCGGGTGGGCACGGCCCCAAGCGAGCGCCACCGCCCGGCCTCTTAGTGTGGAAGCGATCCCGACACTATTGTTAGAAATTATCCTATTAATTAGAACATTGTGGCAAATTGGTGGAATTTATAGAGCCGCCTGAAAACCATCGTGTAACTTCTCATTCATTATGCTGAGGTCGATTACATTTCATAATTTATGTATTAAATTATCGGTTGAGTTTCTTATCTTAGATTGAAATTCTGCCCGAGATCTTATTTTTTTTTTACTTATACCGAAATAACCACAAACACTTTCTCAAACTCTAATGTCTTGAGTAAAATCAATTACCTACTCAGTTCAGTTTCAAATTTAATTAATGTATTAAAAATTTGCAGCCCACAGAAGCAGTCTCCTTACTTTCTTGCCTGTTGCCAGTGAGTACTGAGAAAAAGACAATTCTTATTCTGAAAGGCGATGCTGGTGAGGATGTGGAGGAGTGCGTGCCAGTTTTGATTGAAAACACCGCAACCGCCCCCGACGCCATCGCGACCGGCACCGAATTGAAAACGCAAATTTAGTGACACATCTATTAACGGAAATGTGAAGAAGCCACCACCAGAAAATAGGATCCACAGGGAAGAAAATTCCGTACAATTGTAGCATTATTTTATGTGGGTAATATTGTAATTTTAATAAACTGTTGTTGCCTTTGTAGGCACGAAAAATAACAAAAATTCACTTAAATTATCTTACTCGTGTAATTTTAGTAAACAAAATTTTCAATATGCGAATGTATTGCGTTCGTAAAAATAGTTATATAGAAATTCATGCGTGAGTTACATTTCAAGCAAGTAGGGTTGGCAGCAATTTTGAGAAATCATTTTTACGACTATCAAAGGGGAATAACATTAAAATTCAGGAGACGGTCACGCGACCTTGTACTGTCATGTTTCTTCTTGCTTACTTTGAGGGCTTCAGTAAGAATTCGTTCTATTTTAAATAATACATGACTTTATATAGCAACTACATGACTTTTTAGATTTTGATGAGTTAGGTATATTGTCACTATTACTTTCTAGACTAAAATTGAAAATCTTGATAATTTCGCTGTAATGGAAAAGATGATATTTATTCTTGTATTTTTTTATAGGTTTCACTTTAATATAGGACATGGCAGCTCTCTGCTCAGCTGACTTTATTATCGTGAGTAGATGAACATTGCGAGAAAACAATAAGCTAATTCAGTACCAGCTATCGCGGTTAAATAATACTCCTGGACGTCAACATTTCCCATGATTCTGACAAGAAATTTCTTCTTGTTGTACTAGATTTAGAAATATACAAAGTCTGTCGACGTTTACCTATATTTTTCACGATTTTATCCACCTGGAACGAACTTTATTTCATCATTAATACTACGATCTATCTTGTCTGGAGGTTACATAGGTATGTATAGGTAACATATCGCAACAACATGAACATCTAGGCTTTCGGACGGGACGGTCGCATTCGCACACGATTCAAATAAAAAAGTCCACCATCACTCAAGTATGCGTCGCCATTCACTGGCTTGCCCAGCAATTCGTTCCTCGGCCCATTGTAATAATGTGGACACGTTAGATGGAATAAAATTCTTATACATCGTCATCGTCTAGACAGTTTTCATGTACGTCTGCCTCTTTGAAGAACAGAGGCCGAGCTGATAAAATCCTAAGTGAATTACGTTTTTCATATGGTTCTTGTCGTATCCATACAAAGTCGTACAAGTTTCTCGTAAACGTTAGCGTGATGTGAGCCCGGCGTCTACAGGGCCCTTGCAAATGGACAGGAAAAAGACGCGGGAGGAATGCGTGGGTGCTTTTAATTTAATATCGACTGACACCGAATTGGAATCGAAAGTTTGCCAAGGACGTGCTCTGCCGCTTAATCCGTATCGGCTGTTTGCCGTTTTAATATTTATTGCTTACAAACATTCGGTTTGAGATACTTATTTATGAATATGAGGCTATTAAATTCCTATGAAAAAGAATGCACGGCACGACTTCGTGAGAATAAGTTACGGGGAAGCAAGCAAAATTTTCACGTGGGAGATGAATTAGATGTTTTATAAGATTTTCTTTTGAAGTATTAAGATATTTCTTATGCGAAAACCTTACTTTTCTGCATGTTTATAATAAATATAATGTACTTGCCTATTATTTTGGACTTCTATCATATTTTAAATTAGTACTTGTTATGTTCTGACAACTGGTAATATTTTAGGTAAGTACAGGTAGGTACTTTTATTGCATCAATTTAGCAAGTGTTTTAGAAAACATCTATTAATTTATATTATTATGTCAGTTTAAGTTTATAGTGGTGTAACAGCATTAAAAGCTCATTACTTTTCGTCGACTTCCAGAATCATTAACCAACATTGTATCCTCTTTGTCAAACGCTAAAATTATATGGAGAAAATAAGCAAAGTTGAGTAATAATGGGTGCGATAGGGTTCTAACAACAACTTCGGGCCAGCATCTCCTACATGTAGTGCATGCAAAGAAAAGGAAATCTCTAAATTCAAATATACCTAATTCATAAACAATATTTCCCTTCTAGACATTTATTTTATCAATTCTACACAATTTTCATAAGAACTCTTTCTTGTCTAAGAAAAGTTGGCGATTTACGGATTAAGAAAACACTTCAGTTCTTCGTTCGCCATAATTGAACCACGTACAGCAGGATAACTTTGTATGAAATTTCCTGTTCGAAATGCTCGCTGTGAAAAATAACGTGCGCATTTAAAACAATAAAAACACATTCGCGTCAGTAGGAGGCGTCTTGAGTGAATTTCTTAGAGAAGGGGCAGACGGGGCCTTATGGGAACATGCGTATTTTCTAAGAGCTATTTTAACACATAGTACTAAATTTTAGATACGCTACTGCTACTATCGCAATAACTAACATTATTTAAAGCTACTTAACATTTTGAGAGTTATGGTATATGTAAGCCCCATTCTGCGTCTGAGCTTACTTACGATAACTCTAAAAAAAAATATATATTACCTACTGGTATGGATTATAGTATTTCATCAGATAAGTATATTATACCTGAATGATCTTTTTAATAACTTATAGTAATTATCATATTAGATACTAGCTGTTGCCCGCGACTTCGAACGCGTGAAAATTATGTTATAATGCCAATTTGATTGCTCTCTGCTTAGCCCCTAGGATATGTAGCGTGATAATATATAGCCTATTTGAAGACCCTACCCCTAGGTAATATTTGTGCAAAATTTGAATCAAATCTGTTGAGTACTTTTCGAGATCCTTCCGGACAAAGCAAAGCAAACAGACAAACAGACAAACCGACAAACAGACAAAAAATTTTCTAACTATATTTTCAGCTTTGGTATCTTAATGTTGAACACCCAGCGAGTATTTTTTTTTAATATTTCCAATGTACAGTTTTGACTCTTCTATCATTTTATTATATGTATAGATTTTTTTGTTAATTTAAGCAGAAATAATTTATAATAAGAAACCACATTAATGTAATTTATGAGTTTAATATTTATTAAAAGTTATACGTTAATAAAATTAAAATTACCTTTATTTTTCCGTAATATTGGTCAGTAAAACAATTACTATTACCAAATATTTTTAAGGAAAAAATTCGTGCTTGAAACAATAAATCGCACCTGGCCGGCACTTATATTCTTATCTCCCCTGCCGGCCGGTGTCAGTGGAGCAAATTTCATTTGGACCAACACAGTTCGTATCAACCCGGACTCGTAGTGAACTTTGCCCCAACTCTGAAACACGTGTTAACATGACTCGTCTTTGAAAAACTGGATAAGGAGCTTATTTATATGAGGCGGGCGTACGACGCGATACAAAAGAACATGATGATATTACTGTTAGCTGGGACGCACTAATGTCGTATACATAATGTTATTTACCAACACGAATTGCTCTGTCTTTTTATGACTAAAATGTTTGCAGAATGTAATATAAACAAAGACTTTTGATGTGGCTTATAGAGTGCACGTTTGAGTATTTTAAAATAATAAAATTTGAAGTAGTTTAGACAATACGGCTCACCACCTATTAAACAACATCTAAAGGTGAAATATGGGCATATAACATGCGCCTCTGCCTGCCCCTTAGGGGATAAATAGGCGTGACCATAATGATTGTATGTCGATTAGGTCGGTTCTTTCCCACCGTCCACCTTCCCAGACCACCTGGGTGTACGGTTGTAATTTTTTTTTAACTACGGTTCACCTATCCGCTATATCATTAATAGATATTGGTGACGGTCCACCTCAGTTAGCTAACAAAAAAGTCTTTGTGTTCCCAATCACCCCGATTTCTTGAGCAACAGTTCGCTACCGCACTTTGAAATTATCGTGACGTAGCTCTGATATTACAATTTGTATAGTATGTCTTACGTCTTTATGAGTGTGCGTCCTGTCCTAATTAATCACACTATGTTTTAGATAACCACAAGAATTTTTATGTATATTCCATTCGTGCCTTGTTCCGTAAACTTTGCAGAATAAAATATACTAAGTTACAAGTGCAAAGTAATAATAATGGTTCGTGACAATTTCGAAATATTCTGAAACCTAAAACAGAATTTTCTCGAAATGAAACGTCTTAGTAGTTACCAATTTGATGAAGTTGCGACTTGTATGTTATTTTTTTCGCGAATTACCGATTTCACCAGCACTTTGAGATTCGATAAACACTTTGTTTTTAGGTGCCATAACAAACACGACATTACTTTTTGTTCATAAAAATCAAGTAGTGCGATGGGAATTCCAGTTTAGAAACAGACTGTTACTTATATATTTGATTTATTTTATTTACCCAGCAAGTTGGTTTTCTTCTCGCACGTACTAAACGATATTTGGCGATCCCTAAGACGAGTCGTTTGTCACGTACGTGACGCAGCGGACAAAATGGAAACTTTACTATGTTGCCGAAACGGACAAATAAATACGTAACTGTTTTCTGAAAAACGGTTATTGCCCTTTATGGTTCTCCTTGATGTCTGTGTAATACTTCTAAGTTGTAATGTTGTGCCCCTTCGATTTGTTTGTAGTTTTCTGTGAAATTCTATCATAAATTTTACAGATGAATAAAGTTTTAATTCAAGTAAGTAATTCGTTTCTTAGCTAAAATTTGCTTTTAGTTGATTACAACGACTACTATATAGGAACGTGGAAGAAGGGTTGTCATATTTTTACGAAGAATTTTTTTTTATATTCTCCGTAAAAATATTTCTAAAATATACCTAATTAATTTGTCTCTCTGGCGCAGCGTAATCTAGAGGGTATAATGTGATATAAATGAAAGCTTTTTGATGTGTGTGAAAAAAAGCTTTGTGTTGAATATGACATCCGAAGATATCGAATTTACTTTCCTGTATACCTAGCGACCTATTATGTGAGATTAGGGTTACCGAAGATCGCGTGAAGTGAACACGGTTTAATGCAATATCAGATATTCGAATCAATTCAAAAGCGCAACCTGAGGTTTGAAGTTATGCTTAGGAATTCAGGACTTTCGATGGAAATCAACTGAGGTTATCGCATAAATTAATGACGGCACCTTCAAAGACAGATTTGAATGTTGTAAACTTGTTGATACAGATATATTTCTATCTATGTAAACGTTTGAAATATTTTAAAATCAAATTATTCAGATGTTTTTAAACACTCCACTAGAAACCCAATACCACAACAGTTTTAAATACAAGTTACTTGACATTTTATTTGGGCATTTTCCTTACTTAAACTCTGGTCAATGGTGCAATACAAGTTTATGTAGCGTTGCAAACCTTAAGAGAAACAAAAGTTTAATCTAGCAGTAGAAAAAGCAATGTTCTGGAAATGATTTCAATAGCTAAAATGTGTATTTGTAATCTCTACTTTCTACTAATATGTAATCGCGAGAGTGACTATATCCGTCTGTTACGCATTCGCGCCTCAACCACTGGACCAATAGTGGTGAAATTTGCTAGGTAGAGAATAGAGCTTGGTTAACGACATTTTATCCCGGGTACAAGCTCCTGTAGGAAACCAACCACACAGGAAAACCAGCGGGCATTTATATTAAAATCTCAGTTACAACTTTGTAACCCAAAGATGTTCTGTGTTACTCACCAACTAGCGTGAGGTAGCTATGCAGAGAACTCTATCCCAGGGCGCCTTATTTCTGAGTTTCCAGTCTGTGTGCTAGGGCTCTGACGAAAACAGGCAATAGGGTGTACACACATATATTTACTAAGTACACAGAGATACACAGAGACACACAGAGAGCTTATTCACTGATAGACACAAATATCACAGGTACACAGAAATAAAGTCTAATTCCACTTAATAGACCACTGCCGCGTGAGCAGGTAGAACGGGTAAGCAGCTAACTACACTGTAATAGGGTGGCAATTACTGGCCTTGAGTAAGCTGAGAGCAGCACAGCCCGAGAATGCCACGTGGAGGCGGCTGGTCCCTCTCAAAACACCTCGCTCATGTAGTCCACGTGTCATTGGGTGTGGCTCTGCCAACCGTGGACGGGCCGCTTTTCCCCGTAGTAAAAAAACCCTGTTATGACAAGTAAACGACAAATGAAATAACTGACATCGCGACCGACGAAATTCGAACCGCTTAGCAAACAAGAAATGACGCTTACCGGTATCCCGGGTGTAGGTTGACACAGAGTCCAACTCCTTCCGAAGAGAATAAGTTAACTCAGACTAATTCCTTAACGGGTCCTCATGTTGCAACTAACAACCTCCAAAGAAAAATTGAGGCGTGCCACTCAGAGTAATATCAATCCCTCGTCCTTAGCCGATGGTCAAAAGAGACTCGGAACCTTGTATCAGGGCTTTATCCCCTCTCTCACGTGGAATCGTCTCGAATTTTGATCTAAAACCAGCTTTCATTCAATGCAAAAACGATTCGTCACTCGTCCTTATGACATCCTGTCATTCTGACAGCAGAAATGTCACCACTGACAACCGATTAAAAAAAGATAACTAGATAAGGCTGCTTTCACATCCTGAATACTGCATCTATAGAAAATAAATGCTACAACCACCCCCCCTTTAATAGTATTTCCTGCGGATATGACACGCTGGAAATCCTACTTCCTACTACCTACTAATATTATAAATGTGAAAGTTTGTGAAGATGTTTGGATGTTTAGATGTTTGGATGTTTGTTACTCAATCACGCTGTAACGGCTGAACGGATCGGGCTGAAATTTGGTACGGAGATAGCATATGGTCTGGAATAACATATAGGCTACTTTACATCCCGGGAATATGTTCCTACGGGAAGCGAGAATGGGTACCGAATTTAACGCGGGCGAAGCCGCGCGCATCAGCTAGTACACAATAAAGAAAACAGAAAAGTACTGACTAATAAACAAAGACAACCAGCTAGGTCCTTCAAACACCAGCTGACTACGACCATTACAATACCAAAGAAAGATCCTCCTATGTACCTAACTAGACACTGACTCGTGTACCGGTTAGGCTAAGTAACTAGAGTCTAATGCCCTTCATAGAAAACGAATGCTCCCTTTACTCACTGCCGATACCCTAACACTACCCAAGCTCTCAGGATAATGTAGAGTACTAAGAAGCGAATGAGAGAAAAACGCTCGGTGCGGTGCATAGAAGAAACTACAACGTGACAATTTAAAGTCACGTACACATATAGAAATACAAACAAAAGATTAAAATAGTCTTACATAATGATCACATAGCACTGGTTTAATAAACTAGAGAAACAGTGCTATGTAGTTACGTTAGGTATTGGAGACTGCTCCTCCTGATACTTCAGGATGTCCTTGATATGGTACTCCCCAAGATCCTTACCGTTCAGATCTGACAGCCTATATACTAAAGGGGATCGTTTAGCAGTCACCACACATTTAAGGAACTTAGGAGCTAGCTTAGAAGTAAAATTCTTGGCCTTGTTGGACAGGTAGAACGTGCGTTTGTAAACTATCTGTCCCACTTTCAGCTCTACATGCCTTTTTCTGAGGTTGTAATACTTTTCATTACGCTGGTGGGCAACGTTCAAATGTTTCCTCACCTGGTCGTAAATGCGTTGTATTTCTCTCAGCTTGACACCGAAGGCTGATGGATCGTCTACAGAGACTGAAGTAGGATGGCACGCGATATCTGTCTGCCTGTATAACACTCCATCCCCAATAAATTCCCTACCATGTACCAAAAAGTAAGGGGTGAAACGAGTTGCTTCGTTAACTGCAGTGTTTAAAGCACACTGTATCTCAACCAAGAACTGATCCCAAGACTTGTGTTGCGACTTCACATAGCATGAGATCGCTTGAACAACATTACGAATAGCTCGTTCCGCCTGATTAGTTTGGGCATGATACCTAGGGTTATAATATATTGTAGAAGTCGACTTGTCTATGACTAGTTTTCTAATATAAAAAGGCGTGCAATGTAGTGGACGGCCCTTTTTCGACGGTTGACCGCTGCAGAGTAAAGAACTACACACCTTGGTGATCAGTGTGATCCATGTGATATCAGTGTCGCCGTGATTGTAAGAATGTTCTAAGTTACTTACTGATACTGATTAGCTACTTGTGTAATGATTACGTTCAGGGTGTAGTAAATTTGTTAAATAAAGTGATAGAAATCTGCTTCGTTAATCTCCGTGTATATTTTTTTATTAACATTCCTGGTGATTGCTAACATCAGAAGTGTGATTCTTACCTAATCGCCAACTCACCGAGTCGAACGAGAGGTATTATGAAACATTAGGAACGTAATCATTACAAAGTACCCTCTTTTAGTGAGTTGTGTATGTTTTACGCAATTTGTTTGTGTTTTCTCGTGTAATTATGCCTAAAACGCATAATTCAAGCCGTAAATTGCATAGTGAATTGATGATTTGAGTGGACCATCGTGAGTGCCACATGTCGTGTAATTGGTCACGAAGGGTATTACGGGGAATACCGTTCGTAGCCGTCGCGATCCTAGACACCACCATCGCGGTCTCGGATCCGATCTCGTTCGTTGTTACACGCACGGTATCGTTAAAAGTGAGATGTTTCTACAACTTGCCATAAAGGAAGCGAATTAGTACCGAAAGTGCCCGTGAACTTTTCAAACGTTACAAATGATTATGGACGCGATTCAAGCGTTCAACTCCTTTAGAATGCAGTATTTTATGACTATAATTTTGACCCGTTAATTCACGTATTGACGCGTGGTGCGATTATGTTTGTGCACAGTTAATCAATCGTTGAAGTGACTAGAAACTGTCCTTTGTCACTCTCCTATACAGTAACGGCGATAATCCTCCTGTCCGCCGATCCGGGAGTTCTAAATCAATGCTAGGGGCGTTGTTGAGCGCTAGAAGCACTAGTCGACGCGATGCGCGTTGGTGTGCGCTGCACGCGCTAGTCTACACGACGCGCGCTGCAAGCTGGTCTACGCGACGTGCGCTGATGGGCGCTTTACGCGCTAGCCTACACGACGCGCGTTGGTGACCGCTACAAGCGCTAGTCTTCGCGATGCGCGTTGGTGTGCGCTGCACGCGCTAGTCTACACGACGTGCGTTGGTGCGCGCTACAAGCGCTAGTCTACGCGATGGGCGTTGGTGTGCGCTGCACGCGCTAGTCTACACGACTTGCGTTGGTGCGCGCTACAAGCGCTAGTCTACGCGATGCGCGTTGGTGTGCGCTACACGCGCTAGTCTACGCGATGCGCGTTGGTGTGCGCTGCACGCGCTAGTCTACGCGATGCGCGTTGGTGTGCGCTGCACGCGCTAGTCTACGCGATGCGCGTTGGTGTGCGCTGCACGCGCTAGTCCACACGACGCGCTGCACGCTGGTCTGCGCGACGCGCATTCATATGCGCTACACGCGCGTGCATTGATCACGTTATGCGCGTCTACGCGATGCGCACGGGTGCACGCTACACGCACGCGCCCTCAGCTGCGGTCAGGAAGTGCCAAGCTTATGAAAAGGTAAACGCCTTATAATTTTCACCTATTCCCTTAAAACTCTTACAGATCCGACAAATTCTAGATCTTGTAGGATATTTTCGTAGACATATCCAGAATCGTGCTACAAGGTTTGACTGAAAAGTTTATTTGGAGTTCACATCAATAACAAATTAGACAAGGCTTGATACGATGGTCTGACGAGAGTGACCAGTGAACCCAGAATCAGAACCTCCCACGGAGGTTCACACGGACGCAAGTTAGTAGTATTGTGGTAGTAGGTATCTAGTATTGACCTATGCTGATGATGGGAAACGTGTGGTAGCATATTCCATTCGGTAAAGTAATCGTTAGCTGTCGTAAAGGCTTCATAACATTTTTGCTTTAACTTTGTTAAGTTACCCTCAACGTTTTTGTTATTACTTTATTAGGTTACTCTCAAATTGACAAAACATAAAAATGGTCTGCTCCTTTTTTTCTGAGAGGCGCCCAATGGTCGATACCAACACAGGATTCCGCTTTCCAGCAAAGAAAAGGAGTTGTACTGCCACATGCTGATTATCTCAATCGAAATTATATCGGTCAGGTCAGTAAAATATCAAGGCCTCTTAACTGGACACAAAAAGAATAGACTGCAGAGGAGGGCATGGTTCTGTCACATGAAGTAGTGTACCAAAGCGAGTTTTTCGATCAACTTGCGTAAATGTGTTTTACTTAGAACAGAGCGAGCTACACTTAGGGTGTCTCTGAGAGATAACATCCGAAACAATGTTATCTATTAGAGAACCAGAGTAGTCAACGTAGCTCGCAGAGTAAGTGCATCATAGTGGCCATGGGCTGGCACATCTATAGTAGAACCAACGTCCTGGACAAGGCCGTAGGAAAGGATGCGAAAGGCGTAGAACCGTGTAAATTGGGAGAGGTCTACATCCAGCAGTGGACTGCTGTAGGCTGATTGATGATTGATTGAGAAGTCATAAACTTGTACTTCTTCGAGTTTTTTTTAAGAACATAAAACCCCGTTTCCAGTAATACCTATACTTGGATGCATGCATTGGATTGAATTCTAGACAGGATGTAGCCGAACGGTTTGGGACAATGACAAATGCAGTGTTCCTTTTCTGTACAGCAACGCTGATTTTACTGTCAAAGGTTAGTCTGCTGGTTGTGTGAAATTCGTGAAAGAAATGGGGCCAGAGATTTAGGTACTACGTTACACCAAAGATGCACCACGCAAACAGACAGGTCCACTTACGCTCGAACTGTACTCAACATGATCTGAATCGAGGTCAATTAATTAACCCCCGACGAAAACACGTGTTGTTGTGGGTGTAACCTGTGTGTTTGTCTGTGGCATCACAGCTGCCTAACGGATGGGCCAATTTGGATACGATTTGTTTTTATTTCAGAGCCGAGGTGATTAATGTGTCTTAGCTATACATTTTGAACATCATCACTTTCTAGGTGATGAAGGAATTTCTCCTAAGCTTCGCAGAACTGATCGATCTGAAATTTGGCGTACTGTTGCTTTAATGGTATTTCAGCGACATGGAAGCCACATCGACCAGGAAAATTCTAATTCCTACACTGGTTAATTCTGAAGTGCCAGGCAAGACTGAAGCCATAAATGCTTGGAAAATGATTTGCCCAAGTACTGTTTTGCCAACCAAACCATGCTCCCAGAGACTTTTTTTTTATGTTTTATTTTTTATTTTTGCCCAGCTACTTAAGGTAGCTGGGTGTGTGCCTAGCTATCCCCCGATTTTTATAGTTCAGAGACTTTTCTACAGTTCTAATTCATTCCAGTTCTCGCTATTTCTCTGGTCTCACTCTTTCCGCATACTTGTTCTTTCTGACATACTATCTCTTTCTTAATTTCAGGTGGGATTGCCTGCTAATCTTTCTATCTATTTATCTTTATTTTTATTTATTTCTTATTTCTATGGGTATACAGGGTAAATGATTTGCTCTTCACCATTCCTTCTTTTTCTTTTCTTACATTTTACATTTTCCTTATCAGTATCTTATTCTATTACATTTTTTATTTTATTTTCTTTATTTTCTTTACACTTCTCTTACAATTTCACAATCCAAGAATGGTTTGTGGAATCGCACTTACCTTGAACTCTTGTTGGTAGGTAGGCGCTGCTCCCAGCTTTGCGTTCGGGGTCTTGATTCACGACCGCGAAATATGCACACAGGAGTTATAACCGTAACTCTCGAGACTGTGGCTGATGATAAGCGATGTAGCGCGATATGATGGGTAATCACAGCGGCCGATAGCGGAGCGGAGCGTTAAGAGACGGGTGCGTGCGTATCTTCCAATAGCTATGGCGGAATGTGAATGTAGGAAGCGGGCGGGATAGTGTTGCCATAGACAATACATAAAAGTAAAATGCGTTTAGTGCGTGAGTGTTGACATATAATAATTATAATAAATACCATTAAATACATAAACTAAAAAATATGTATGCGTCGGTACTGGCGCATCCAACTTCGGGGGGCTTAGAGGATTCTTCCTCTACATTGAATAAACAAAATAAAAAAATAAAAGGAATGAAAACTTATGAACTAAAAAATAATTCAAAAGCGTAGGAGTTATTGCGTGGGTAACGGGCAAAGCCGAGTTACAGGACGAATGTATTCACCAGAAGAAGTCTTAATTCTGACGACTCTAATTACACCATCCTTCCCGGGAAACACCTCTGATACAACCGCGAGTGGCCACGATAAAGGATGCGTATTGTCATCCTTAACAACAACTACAGTTCCTATCGTCACAGGTTTGGACGGCATATTCCACTTATGTCTAAGTTGGAGAGAGGTAAGATATTCTTTGCTCCAACGTGTCCAGTAACTTTGAACAATTCTATTTAATAATTGATAGCGGGTGAGTCTGTTATCTGGTAATAGGGGTTCAATGTGTTCAGCGGGTAAATATTTAAGCGGAGTAACATTAAGAAAATGATTAGGCGTTAGGGGGGTTGGATCCGATGGATCCGAAGAAAGTATGCAAATCGGACGGCTATTCAAAATGCCTTCAATTTGCACCAATATTGTACTGAATTCTTCATAGGTGAGTATTTGACTCCCGATAGCTTTAAATAAATGAGACTTAACACATTTGACATTAATTTTAGGCAACGAATTAAAATTGGGCCCGAAAGGTGGGCTGTGCTGAAACTGAATCTTATGTTGAGTTAGATATTTATTCAGATCATTTTTATAATTAGTGGACTGTATAAGCGTGTAAATTTCGTTCAATTTTCGTTTCGCACCTATGAAATTAGTGCCTCCATCGCTGTACAACACTGAAACAGGACCCCTGCGTGAGATAAAACGTTTAAAGGCAGCGAGAAATAAATCTGTACTAAGATCACTTACTAACTCTAAATGGAGCGCCTTTGTTGTGAGACAGACGAACAAGCAAATATACGCTTTATGACTTTTTACTCCACGACGCCTTATGTGAGTTACGTAAAAGGGTCCCGCGTAATCAACTGCGGTATGCACAAACGACTTTACTTGTGAAACTCTAATGGATGGAAGATCACCCATAGGTGGAGTTGTAGAACGAGGCCTAGCTTTAAAACATAAATTACATTTATGTACTCGTTGGCGAATCAAATTTCGTGCAGAAAGAATCCAATACTTTTGGCGAGTCAATGCTAACACTAGTCCAGGACCGGTGTGTAAATTGTCGGTGTGATAGTGGTCTACTAAGAGCGACACTATACGTCCTTTAGGTGATAGCAGTATTGGATATTTTGTATTGTAATTTAGTTGAGAATGAGTAAGTCGACCACCTACTCTAATTAACCCTTGTTCGTCAAGAAAAGGGTTGAGTTTTAAAATAGCCTGATTTGGACAAATTTTAGTAGCCTTAAGTGCTTGTAATTCTACCTGAAAATACTTAGACTGATCGAAGCGGACCGCATAATATTCTGCGTATTCTAAATCGTATACAGAAAGTATACCGCGGGATTTGAGAATCCTTGTGAAACGTAATACATAAACCAGTGAACGAATAAATTTTACCCAACTCGAGCAACGCTCGGCAAGTTCGTCTATCATGTGAACGTGATCGGAGACAGGTATGGTATGTGCATGGAGAGAAGCTATTTTAATTTCCGGTAATTCTGTCTTCTCGTTATGATTGATTTTATATTCCTTCACAGGCCATGCATTTATAGGTGCGGACAGCCATTTCGGCCCGTGAAACCAAAGATAGTTATTTATTAACCCTTTAGGTGTCACAGGGCGCGAGACTATATCGGCGGGATTTTCAACCCCACGAACGTGATACCAATGGGAAGCAGGCAGATATTCATTTACCTGAGCGATGCGATTAGCTACAAAAGTTTGAAACTTATGAGCGGGAGAGTGAATCCAGGTAAGGGTTACCGTAGAATCAGAGAATGCGAATATATTGTTTATTTGACACCGCTTATTAAAAACAGTGCGCACAGAATTAATTAATTTTGCGAGTAAGACCGCCGCGCAGAGTTCTAAACGCGCTAGCGTTTTATTAGAATCTGACACTTTGGATTTAGCGGTCAGTAGATTCACATTAAGAGCGTTTCCGTTCTCAGCCGTTTCTATTCGTACATAGATAACAGCACCATAACATTGCTGGCTGGCATCCGAGAAGCCTATTAGAGTAATTCGACGAGCGGATGTTAAACCTATATGTCTCGGTATTTTTATTTCAGATAAACGCGACAACTCCCTATGAAAGTGTTTCCATTTAGACAGAATGCAACCCGGGACCGTCTCGTCCCAGTCCAGTTGTAATTTCCAACATTCTTGTATAAGCAACTTCATGTATGCGACCACTGGACTGATGATTCCAAGCGGATCGAACAAGCGCGCGGTTACGGAAAGGATCGAGCGTTTAGTGCATGTTAAAGGCATGTCGATCACTATTTTAAAGTTAAAGGTGTCATCGTTAGGTTGCCATTGCATACCCACGATCTTAGTGTCAACATGAGGATCCTCATCAAACTTGACAGCGAGACAGCTCTTATGAATTGACGGGATACGTGACAATAGGGTATTGTCATTAGAGATCCACTTAGTTAAGTTAAAACCTCCAGATTTAAACATAGCGACCATTTCCCTATAGGTGTCTTCAGCTAAATCTACATTCTCTATGGAACTAACGTAGTCGTCAACATACATGTGATTGTCAGCTTCGTAAGCCGCCAGAGGATATAAAGCGCGACAGTCTGACGCGAGCTGGTTTACGACTCGCATTGCCAGGAAGGGTGAGCTGGAGACGCCAAAACAAACGCGGTTGAAATGATAGCTTTCAATAGGAGAATTGGAATCGAACCTAAATAATATTCTTTGATATGTATGATGATCTTGAGTAAGTTTCACTTGAAAATACATTTTTTCTATGTCCGCGGTTACAGCAACCGGGTACATACGCAAATTGAGAAGCAAATGAAAGATATTGTTCTGTAATATTGGTCCCGTATAAAGCAAATCGTTAAGCGATTTACCTGACGTGGTTTTACACCCAGCGTCTAAGACCACACGCGTTTTAGAGGTTTCTTTGTCAGGGCGATAAACGGCCCGATGCGGCATATAATAAACTTGAGAGTCTAGAAAGCTATTTGACACTTTAGTGAGATAACCTTGATCAATATATGTTTGAATAATGGCATTATAATCGTTGCGTAAGTTAGAAGCGTCTAACTTTTTTTCTAAATTTAAAAACCTGCGTTTGGCGATTGTGTACGAATGCCCTAGCTCACTGGGAGGGTATTTAAAGGGAAGACTAACCGTATATCTACCGGTATCGTCGCGTGAGTACGTAGACGAGAACAGCTTTTCACATGCCGCGTCGTCCGTGCTAATGTGCTTCTTATCTGGCACCTGTTCTATCTCCCAAAAGCGTTGCGTTAATTGTTCGAGAGACACATCTTGAGTGTGACATAAGAAGGCCTTGTCGGACACGGAGGAATGAGACATGCGATCGCGGGGATGCTTGTTTGCCACTAGCGAATAAGGTAAAGCATGCGCCTTTCCCATTGCGACGTATCCGAGCGTGGTTTCTATCGCGATTACTGATAAGGTTGGGGATGTAATTTTTTGCGACCCTAAAATCATGGGGAAGAGTTCATTACCTAACAAACAATCTATACCACCCGGAGTATAGTATCGTTCGTCAGCCATAGGTAAATTTTGTAAATGGGTTAATTCCGCTGTATCAATTTCCACGTTAGGCAAAAAATCTGTAATAGTGTCTATAACCCGTGCACTAACCGAATAAGAACAGCGGGCATCAAATCGCGAATATATTTTGAAATGCGTAATTCCATAAGATTGGCTTTCAAGTTGACCTATGCCTTTAATGACAGAAGGAGCGTTAAGTATGGTTAAGTGCAAACGCTCACAACAAGACTTCGTAATAAAGTTACTCATAGACCCTGAGTCCAAAAACAAACGTATACGATCCGATTTATAATTTGCATATACACAAGCAGTCGGCAACAAAACCGTGGTCGCGCTGCTTGAATTACGCGGCGGAGGGATCACAGCCGATAACGACGCGATATTGCCACTATGTGACCGCGCCTCCCGCGAGTGCGAGCGGGACGGATCATCTGCCGATGACGCATGAGTCGACATGGAATGCTCGGACGGCGCAGTAGACGCGTTTGCCTGCCTCGATGCGTTGCCGGCAGCATGATTTCTTGTTGAATTTGATGCGTTCAAATTATTTTTATAACACAGTAAACTATGATGAGACCGATTGCAAATCGAACACCTATTAACAGATCTGCAAGCACTCACGTGATGAAAACCTAAACAATTAACACAAAAGGAATGTTTACGAACTATTTCATTTCGCGTTTCAACAGTCTCTTGAATAAAATGTTGACATTTGAACAAAGGGTGAGCGGAATTATTGTTACATACGATACAATTTTTTATGTTAGAAGTATCGACTGATTTCAAATTAGTAGGGCGGGTTTGCGTAAAAAATGACTTAGGTTTATTTAAATGAGAGGCGGTTGAACTCCGCTGAGCGCGATAATCACCTTTTTGGGAATGTGATGGTGAGCGGAGCGTTTGGAGTTTGCTTTGTTCTGTCAAAAATGTTTTGACGTCACTATATGTAGGTACACTCAAATGTCTATGAGATTGTTCAAACAATTCAAGCATAGGTTTATCAAACTTGCTTAATGCTAAATGAGTTATTATGAAATCTGATAAATTTGTGATAGGTAGACGCTGCAGAGCTGCTTC
This sequence comes from Miltochrista miniata, assembly GCA_933228765.1. Taxonomy (NCBI): domain Eukaryota; kingdom Metazoa; phylum Arthropoda; class Insecta; order Lepidoptera; family Erebidae; genus Miltochrista; species Miltochrista miniata. Next base: position 25,695,778 of record OW121751.1, read on the forward strand.
AGCTGAACAAAAGTTCTCCAAGATCTGATCAGCCGATTGCCCTGGCTTCTGGTGTAACATTTGTTCTAAATAGCACGACGCCTGAACCCTGGTATCGTGGTATTTAGCCAGAAGGGCTTGCCAAATAACATCGTAATTTTGTGCGGTAGCAGCTATGCCTGAACAAACAGTAAGTGCCTTACCCGAAAGGCAACCTATCAAATATTGAACCTTTTCGGCGTTGGTGAGACGAGTATTCGTATGTATCACACTACAGAAATTTTCATAAAATATAGGCCACTTACCATAAGTACCATCGAAACCTGTGAGTTTAAGTGGGGGTAATTTGATATTAAAATTATCACTTTTCTTTTTATCGTCGAGTTCTTGTCTCATAGTAGTTTCCGTTTGCTTTATGAAACAGTATAATTCATCAAATGTATTAAAAACACTATAACTCGGCTGTACCTGCGGATTATCTTTTAATTGTTCAATTAACAATTTATCGATAGTTTCGATGTAATCCGATCGGGTTTTATCGATAGATTGAACCCGAGCGAGAAACATCATGCGTACTGTTTCATCGGTAACCTTGAGACTTAAGTTGTACACTTCTTGAACTATGTGAAACAAACTTTGTTTTTTGTATTCTAAAAAATTTATCATGACCTGACTTTCGTCTGAACTTTTACTATGGGATTTGTCTTTAGAAGCCATGATAATATAATTGATACGAGATACGAGTATGTATATAAGTGGGTAGGTAATAGAAATATTCAGCGAAAAAGTATAAAATTCGAACAACGATCAGCTGTTAGCTTAAATCAGCTGTTTGCGATAAAGTATTCAGAGAACAAACCCAATATGGAGTCTGCGTAACAATCAGCTGTTAATCGTTTGAATACCGTTATGTATCGGCTGCGTTGCCCAGTACCGTCACAATAAAATAAATATATGTGGGTATAAAATTAACGTATAAATATGAGTTTTATCTACGATTACAATTCGAAAGATAATATGAAATTGTAATGAAATTGGGGAAAACTACGTTAAATTTATGACGGTTGAGAAAATTGTTAATTTTGGATTGTCCGTTTTACTTTATGCCAAAACTCCTAATTACCAAAAAATATCAAAATGATTGCCTAGAATCGGACAACCGGACTAACATGGCCAGGATGGTCCAAGTCCTGGGTAGCGATAATTTCGGGGGGCGCTACCTGCCAGCGGGTTGATTATATATAGGTAAATATGATTATGATAAATAGCGTAAATGCGTTATAGAATATGAGTACTTATGAGTAATATAAAATATGCGGTGTGAAAAGATAATTAACTTTTCTAATGCGTGCGGGTGGCGTTAAATATAATATTTGCGTTGAGTATTTATGAGTAATATACTAAATATATATATGCGTATGCGTGAATTTAATAGGAAAAGAGGTAATTAATATTATTAGTAGAAAGAATGCGTTAGATGGAATATCCGGACGGAGGACCACACTTGGAATCGCACTTACCTTGAACTCTTGTTGGTAGGTAGGCGCTGCTCCCAGCTTTGCGTTCGGGGTCTTGATTCACGACCGCGAAATATGCACACAGGAGTTATAACCGTAACTCTCGAGACTGTGGCTGATGATAAGCGATGTAGCGCGATATGATGGGTAATCACAGCGGCCGATAGCGGAGCGGAGCGTTAAGAGACGGGTGCGTGCGTATCTTCCAATAGCTATGGCGGAATGTGAATGTAGGAAGCGGGCGGGATAGTGTTGCCATAGACAATACATAAAAGTAAAATGCGTTTAGTGCGTGAGTGTTGACATATAATAATTATAATAAATACCATTAAATACATAAACTAAAAAATATGTATGCGTCGGTACTGGCGCATCCAGTTTGTGGTTCAATTTTTGTTACATCTATTCAACTAATATCTATTTTAATAACATTGTTATGTTTTCCAGCTTATCTATTATACTTGTTACATGTTTTCTTTAATTTCTATATTGGTTACCGGCAGCATAATCAACATTATGCTGCTGTAATCTCTCTTATTCTACTTTATTTCTTTCATTTACACTTTTGCAAATTTCCGTACAATATTTTAAAAATCTGTCTCTATGTTTACTGTTAATGATATCTTTAAAGTTGCCTACCACAATATTCATCTCTATTTCCTGTTCCAGGTTATATCGCAGCCTAGAGTATACCGGGCATTCCGCCAGTAGGTGAGGGATGTTTTCCTCTGTTTCGGGATCACAGGTGCATGATGGGTCATCCTTGCACTTGAAGCGAGTCAAGTACTCGGAGAACCCACCATGCCCCGTCAGAACCTGCGTGGTGTGTTTCGTTGGAGTGAACTTCCTAACCGTACTATACGCGTCCACCGCGTTGGGGAAGAAGAGCTTTGTGATCGAGGCGGTTTCACCCGACTCGTATGGAAACACCCAAAATTTCCGAAATATGTTTTTCCGAATTTCATTATTCCGATGTTCAAAATTCCGAAGATTATAATTCCTAAGAAACAAAGCTCCGAATATTCAAAAGGACGATATTCATTTATCCGAAAGTCATAAGTACGAATTTTTATTTTTCCTAATTTCATTAGTACGAATAATCAAAAGACCGGACTGTTATTTTCCCGAAAAACATTATTCAGAATTTCAAATATCCGAAAATTCACTGTTTAAGGTTTTTTAATAAAGTACGGTCAAGTCTAACTACCGAAGATATTATTTCCAAGTGAGTGGAAGGCAAACGACAAAACAAAAAAAAATAACCACGAAGGCCGAAACTCCGCTCCGCTTCGCTTTCGCCTTAGCCTTCTAACCTAACCTATCCGAGTCGAGGTGTTAACCATAATAAGTGGATGGTTAGCACCCCAGCGAAGCGGAGCGGAGCTCCCGCCTTTGCCTTCGTGGTTATTTTTTTTTTGTTTTGTCGTTTGCCTTCCACTCACTTGAAAATAATATTTTCGGTAGTTAGACTTGACTATACCTTATTAAAAAAACGGGTGGAATCGGGAACATCAATAATCGTCTTTAATGATAAGTTTTCGGGTTAAAACAGGAACGGGTGGAAACGACATTCACCCTTCGTATTTATGATATTTCGGATTTTTGATAATCGGAGTTCGTATTTCTAATATGGCGGATTTTTAATGATTCGGAATTCAACGGTTCGGTTTCTTGAAATTCGGCATTCTGACAGTCGGAATTGTAAACATTCGGAATTTTAAAATTATGACTTTTAATAAAAAGGATTTATGAAACATCGAATTTTTGACTTTCGGGATTTCGAATCATTCGGACTTATGAAATTCGGAATTATGAAATTCGTGATTGTGACTTTCGGAATTAAGTTTTTCGTATTAATGTAGTGTACCCGACTCGTATCTCCGGTTCCATTCGGCAAGCGTATCCATGCGGATCTGACGCTTGGCGAATGAGACCGGACATAGGTCATAGTCTGGCGCTCGCCTCGATCCCAAAGCTGCCTCTTTGGCCAGTCGGTCGGCCCTCTCATTCCCCTCCATCCCCACGTGTGCCTTAATCGAGTACAGATCGACTGATTTGCCTGCTAGAAAACAATTTCTAAGATTTTTACGGGCTTCAACAGCGAGAGGATGGAGGCAATTGGGCCGTCTGAAGCGCCGCGGTTGAATCGCTGAGCACCCCAAAGCTTTGCGCATTGTGTTTCGTGATTACCCTCGTTGCCTCACATATGGCCAGGAGTTCCGCCTGGTATACAGTGCAATATGACGGCAGTCCTAGCTTGCGGGCCTTTGTTTCGGCTCCGTCTTTCCACAAGGAAAGCGCGGCACCGACCCTGCCCGCAATCTTGCTGCCGTCGGTGTATATCTTAATTTCACAAGGAATTTGTGCAACGTGATCTTCGTTTTCGACGCTAATGAACTCCAGGCTCATATGTTCGGCAGGATGAGGGTTCTCAGCGTAAGATGCCACTCGCTCGATCTCCCTCCCGACTAGGTCTGGTAATTCCGCCCCTTTCTTGAGTCTATACATAAGTGCAGCTTCCTTAACCCGAAGGTCAAGGGGAAGTATCCCGGCCAATACCAGAGCCGAGTCGTGGGAGACCGTGCGATAAGCTCTGCAAATCTTTTGCGCGAAACTACGTTGGATAAATTTTAGGCGCTTTTTGATGCCCAGCTTTCCAACCGCCGGCTCCCAGGCGGCAGCCGCGTACAGCACAATAGGTTCCACGGTTGCTGTGTAAATTGTGTGTGTGATTTCTGGATGCAGACCCCAACTTGCCTTCGCCGCCCTGGTCAGTTGCTTATGGAGGCTGGTAACCCTCCTGCATACGCTCTCGACATGCGCATTGAATGTAAGTTTTTTGTCGATGATTAGACCGAGCAGCTTGATTGCATCAGACACGCCAATGCTGACCCCGCCCATGCTAAGTCGTGGTGTGTCGTACAACAGTTTTCTGGTCACTACCATGGCGTTGGTCTTATGTGGCGCAAACTTCAACTTATTCTTGTCACCCCACGACTTAACATGTACGAGCGCAGCATTGGCGCGCCCCTCAATCTCCCCCCCAGTGTCCCCGCAAAAGACCAGGACGACGTCGTCCGCAAAGGCCTGAACATACTCCCCCCGGCTCTCCAGGCTGCGCAACAGCGGATCTAGGAGGATATTCCAGAGTATCGGTCCACCGATAGAGCCCTGGACGCACCCCTTTCTCGTTCTTGTGGTGAGCACACCACAAGAACGAGAAAGGCACCCTGCCTGCATATCGCACGTGCACTCTGCGGTCGCTCATATAACTATTCAACACCCTTCTCAGCCCCTCTGGGCACTCCTCCTCCACTAGCCTCATTTTGATGGCCGGCCACCATGCGCTATCGAAGGCGCCCTCTATATCCAAGGACACTAGCGTCAGAATTTTCTTCTGGTCCAATTTTGACCTGATGAACTGGATCAGGGTATAGATGGCGTCTTCGCAGCTCCTCTGCGGCATGAACCCATATTGGTGGGGGCTGATCCTCGAATGAAGATGGTGTCGAAGCCTCGACATGACCATCTTCTCGAGGACCTTCCCCAACACCGGGAGTAGGCCAATTGGCCGGTACGATTTAGGGTGTGAATAGTTATCCTTCCCTGGTTTTCGCAGTGCCACTACTGTTGCCTCTTTCCAGGCCTTTGGGAAGTATTGTAGTGCGAGACATTTGTTTGCAAGGCAGAGGAACACTTCAGGTTGGTTTCTGATGGCGTGGCCGCAAATATCCGCCGTGAAGCCATCGGCACCTGGTGCTTTCTTGGGATTGAAAGACCGGACAGCTGTCTCGAGCTCGAAGGGGGTGAACGGTGGATCGTGCAGTTCCCCGCACGGTCCCCCGGCCACCACCTCCGAGCTCTCTCTTATGCTTCTCTGTTCGTCCGTGTCTTCCGTTTCCAGGTCTTCGGGATAGAATGTTCTCGCTAGCAATTTAGCAGATCCCTCCTCGTCTAGGGCCACGCCATTCACCTCCAGGAGTACGTCCTCAGCTCTACCCGCGGTTCGTCCGATCACCCTGTAAATCCCCTCCCACATCCCCTCCCGGTCCTGCTTACAGCAGAACTCCTTCCAGGACTTGATCTGGGATTTCTTGGCTTCAGCTTCGTATCTTTCCTTGCACTCCAGGTACTCTCTCACGACACCGGCTCTGCGCACTGGTGCGGCGCATCTAATGCGACGCCTCTTGGTGTTGACCTCCTTCTTCATTTTTGCTAGTTCGTCGGACCACCATGGAATGGACAACCTTTGACATTTAGCCTTTTCAGGTATGGCACTGGTGCATGCGTCGGTGATTACTTGGCTGAGCTCCTCCACTACTTCGTCGATCTGTGCTGTCGTTTGTATAGCTTTTACTCTTTCATAAGTTATTTCTTTATTTACCCTGAGCTCAGCCAATTCTTTCCCAAATTTAGACCAGTCTGCTTTCTTGGTGTTGAATTTCCTCGTTGTTCTTACAACGTCTGTGCCCTTAGACTTTTTTAGTTTAATGTCAAAGGTGATCCCATTGTGGTCCGAGCTCGTGAGGTTTACCTCAACCTTCCAGTTCACCACCAAGTTTAGTGCGCTTGCAGTGCACAAGGTAAGGTCGACATGACTCCTATACCTTGTCGTTCCTCTGATGGTATCGAACGTTGGTGTGTTCCCCGTGTTGAGTACCTGGAGGCCCATCTGATCAATCGTTTCCATCATGTCCTTGCCTCTTCGATCCACCCTCTCACTTCCCCACCACGTGTTCCAGGCATTCCCGTCGCCCCCCATAATAAGTTTGCCCAATCCAGGTTTGGCCGCTATCTTTTTTAGCCTCAGCAGATACGGAGCAATTGGTTTGTCAGGCTCGAGGTAAAAGGAGGCCAGTGTGATCTTCCATGCGACGGTTTTGAGGCTCACCACTACGATGTTGTTCGTGGTGAGTTCGGGATATTGGACAACATCGACATTCGGGTCACAGACAGCTATCGCTGCTTTGACCTTGTCCTCCCCAGTCGCGGTATTCTGGAAGATCCTTACACCTGGGTAACTCCTCATACTTCGAGTCTCACTGTCCACATGAGGCTCCTGGATTAATGCTGCCATAATTCTGCGGTTTGCAGCTTCTGATAGCAATTCTTGCTGCGCTAACTTCTTTTTCATCAGGTTTGTCTGGAACACGTGGTAGGTGGAGTTTACTGCCTGGCTGCCCTTAGCAGTAGGCTACTGCGGATCTTGCTAGGGACTCCCAGCGCCTTCGGACGGGACACTCTTCGCTGAAAGCGTTATGTTCCGTGCGACTGAACTTGGCTCTCTTGCAGTTTTTGCAGGATGGTGTTGCGTTAACTGCCCAGCTGTCACACTGCGCTTTCACATGTGGTCCCCCACAGTGACTGCACGTCTCTTCTCTTTCGGTACAGAACCTCTTCACGTGGCCATACGCCAGGCACTGTGAGCACTGTACCAGTGGTGAGTGGTCTGTCACCCTCACCCGCTGCATGTCCACGTGAAGTGTACCGATCGCAGTCCCCAGATCGCAGATCCCAGAGACTTTGGGATAGGCCGCTCTGCAACGAGGTTAGGAAACATTTATTGAATACGTGTTCGAATGTTGCAGATCGTGCTCGCCTATTGGCTGTGGGAGAATGGGAATCTGGTGTCTGGCTTCAAGCTCTTCCGTCGCCCAACATAGGCACTATGTTGGACGACACAACATTCAGAGTTGCTACCTGTCTTCGTTTAGGTGCTCCTTGCGTTTCTCCGCATAGTTGTCAATGCGGTGAAGCAGTCAACAACCTTGGGCATCACGGTCTATCATGCAGCAGGAGTGCAGGTCGCAGACCTCGTCATGCGTATCTTAACGACATCATCCGCCGGGCTCTTGTCACCGCCGGTGTTCCAGCCGTTCTAGAACCTAATGGTTTGGCTCGTGACGATGGCAAGAGGCCGGACGGTATGTCTTTGGTGCCATGGAAGATGGGAAGGCCTTTAGTTTGGGACGCAACCTGTGTGGACACCCTAGCTCCTTCTCATCTTCCAAGCACGGCGGGCTGCGCCTGTTCTGCTGCTGCATCTGCCGAGACTCTCAAACGGCGCAAATATAATAATTTAATAGGTAATTATATATTTGAGCCGTTTGGGGTCGAGACATTGGGCTCGTGGGGCCCAAGTGCTCGTGCGCTTTACAGGGAGATCGCAAAGCGTTTAGTTGACTCTTCTCGTGACCATAGGGCTGGCCTCTTTCTCGCTCAAATAATTAGTATCGCAATTCAACGTGGGAATGCGGCCAGCCTTATGGGAACTTTACCGGTTGACATCGATGGGGAGGAATTCTTTGACACCTAAACGAGGCATTGTCAGTCTTGTCACTCCCCTCCCATCTGTTTTTGTTCTTTATTTTCTTTATTAAGCTATTGCATAGCTTCTATCGCGGGCCTTGAGTGGAGACCGAATCCAGAAATTGTGTCACGAAAACGAGTCACACTCTCGGCTACCTTCGGCCACGTTCGTGTATCTAGTCTAGCAATTCATAATTTTTTTGTTTACGTCAATTATGAACTCTGCAGTCGTTATATATTATTATTATTATGTCAAATAATCCAAAAATTGATGCTTGTACCCAGAATCGATCTTGCGCCTTCTGCGTACCGATCCGCGTCTTAACCACTCGACCAAAGTTGAATTAAGAGTGTTGGTCGAATTTAGAGTTCTTAATGTGAAATGACAATTTCGATGCTGTCAATTACATTAGTTGCTGTCAATTTACTTCGTCTAAATAAAAATTCGACTATAGGTGTATAGGTATTCATCATCTATGTACAACAGTGAACTGTACTCGTATAATTTGTGTAAAAAGTGTTTTAAATATAAATAAACAAAGTGCATTTATTAATGTAGAAAGTCACGAAAAATAGTGAAAGAAAATGAGTGAGTACTCTATATACATACATTTTATTATTATTATCACCAATGCAGTATCATTTTTTGTTTTGTTAATTTATATATAATACTGCTATAAAGAGAACCAAACCCGGGAGTACGTTCCCATGGGAAGCGGGAAGAAAATTTCACGCTGACGTAGCCGCGAGCGCCATCTATCCCATACCTATGTACTTTAAACGTGTCATAAAAGTCACAACAATACCATATATGCATATTTCAAAGAATGTCTATTATTACCATAAAATTTGTAAAAATAGTTTTTAAGTAGAAAGAAGAAACCTATTGTTTTATCTTTTAACTAGCTGACCCTCGCAACTTTGTTTACGTCACACAAGGTCTATGAAATTAGAGGTATTTATTAATCATACTCATCAAGTAGCGTGTAAATCTGCCCTGTATGCTATATCAAAATAGAGCTTAATGGTTAAAACTATTCCTCAGTATAGAATTTTCCTCAGTATAAACAATTTACATACAAACACCGGCGTGTTAGAATTTTATTACATGTATCAATGTAGTAGACGTAACGTGTATAAAATGACATCAATCAAATGTCATCAATATTCTGAAAAAGAAATTAAAAATAGAGTTCACAAACTCTTTTGAAAATACATACTGTACCTACCTTAGAGGATCGTTATGAAGATAACAGGATAGTTTACAACCATCCATAGAAAATAGATGGTATAATGCTGAATACCGCAAAGAACAATCGGCGCGGCATAGAATGGGGCCTATACTAATATCCTGGAGGATATTAATGATGCCGATGTCCTGTGCCTGCTGAGGCACAGGACATCATGTCTGCATCATGTCTGCAGGACGTGCAGGATGTGATGTCCTGCAGACATGCATCCGTCATGCATGTCTGCAGGACAACGTGCAGGACAACGAGCAGGATGAGGCAGCGAATGGCTGGATTGAAATTAAAATCGACAGACGCAAGAGATGAGGTGGAGGCACTAATTCACGTACCTCGGGAGTGTCGTGTCAGAAACTGATGGAATAGAAGAGTACCCTACATCATTTCGAGTCTCGCCAAGGCCAGAATAACCTTTACACAGCTGCGCCCCGTAGGCTGTTGCGAAAATAGACACGAAGAGTGAAACTCAAAACAAAGTAAACGTTAAAACTGTACTGCTAACTGCTATACGGATGCGAGACATGGAAGGTCACTAAAGTAAAGACATTTCGCACCAGCTACCAGCTATAAGTCTTCGTCAAACGCTGCCTCCAATGGATCCTCGGTACATATGGGCCCGAGAACATCACGAACGTAAGACTATTGGAACGCTGCAGTGAGACCCCAACAGATCAAACGTCGGAAGTGTAGCTGCTGCGCTGGATTGGACACACGCTGCAAAGGGACCATGAATCACATCATACCAAGGCAAGCCTTACTGAAACTACTGGTAGGCTTTCAAAAACTGTTCGATAGTAAGTAGGTACATTTATTGATAGTGGCTATAGGCTACATAACATAATGCGAAGATTAATAGGAGTGGTGCAGCAGTGAGGAATGTTTCGAAAACGGAAAACATTTAATCGTTATAAGAGTATCCGTTGCGCCTCTGCGTAAATGGTTGAAGTTACATAAAAATAATTTATTACAAAATAATTGTTCTTCTTAAAAAGTTCTAAAACAAAATTCCAAAAGCCCAAATGTCCACAGTCAAGTAGGCACTTGGTACTTTACTTTGTTGAACATAGGCCTTAAAATCTTACTTCTTACTAATATTGTAAATGCGAAAGTTTGTGAGTGTGGATGTTTGTTACACTTTCAGCTCAAACCGCTGAACGGATCGGGCTGAAATTTGGTACGGAGATACATTATAGTCTGGAATAACACATAGGCTACCTTTTATCCCGGGAATAACTTCCCGCGGTAACAAATTTTACGCAGGCGAAGTTGCGGGCATCAGCTAGTATTCTTATATAGAAATAATTATACTAGCATAGTTGGTAAAAAATGCTATGTAATAGCTTTACCGCGGCAGTCCCCGAGTGCCACACGTCTTTTTTTTTTTTTTTTCTGTATATAACTGTAGAATATAAGTAGTTTTAAATTTTTCATTTTGTAAATATACCTATTTATAATTAGTATAAAAACAAATAATAATATAAACCACGCTTTTACTACCTAATGTCTATGGTTGGGAGCCACGGGTATGCCCTCGGAAGGATGATCCTCGGATTAAATTTAGCACCTAAGTCTTATGTGCACTAGATGTTTTAAATATTTCAAAATAGGGTTGTTCACAGATTCCATGGTCAAGAACAAAATTACGCTGCAAAATGCCGGACATATTTGAAACGAGCATGATGCAATAATAAGCATTCAATTTACGCGACAGAGCGACATTACTTGACTGATTATGACTCCCTGTGCACCATTGTCATCTAGGACGTTTCTATTATGCATGCATTTATCAAATAGACACACCGCCTGTCGACATTGTTCCCGCCCTACCAGTCACCATAGTCAAAAACTTAAAATGCCCTCAAATATTTGAGATGTGGTCGCCAGAATTTATTTAGCGGAATGAAACTTTTTGATAAGCATTGCAATAGCAAAATTCGATATCGGCTAGGCGGTACGAAGAGAAGTGTTAGCACAGAGATTAATGATGCGACGCCGAGAGTACTGAGAGGCAACGGTTCTCGACAAAAGGGTCTCTTACTTTGTGGCGATTATGAAAAGTCTGCAAAGAAATCGGTCCGATGCAAAGTTGAAATAAACATTTTTAACTATTTTTTTATTGTTACATTTTCTTTGGATAATTTCTTCTGTACTTCAGATAACCCGGTTATAAAAGCAGTGGGTATCTAGTTGGTAGCACTTGTAGCCCTGTTAATTCAGTGTTTTGCAAATGATGGGTCACCGACTTGTGGCATTCCCATAATATACATTCAGAAGTAGCTGGTATTATCCCCTCTAGATTCCCAAATGCTTTCAATAGGTTACTAAAAAAAAGTTAACTGGTCAAAAAATACTGTTAATTTTTTTTTGTAGTAGTGTTTTAGGAATTTCGGTTTTTTACAAATTGTGCAGTCGATTCTATTTTAATTAAACTCAACTTCCATTTTCAAAAAGGGGTTTCCAAATCGATCATTATAATATTTTTTAAGTTCCCATACTTTTTAAACCTAATACCTAAGACGTTTAAAAATCAATTTATAGTCTAAAACCAGTGGTTTTATGAGTACTCTACATTTTCAATATTCTCCTGTTGGTTGCATCATAAATCTTGTGCACACAGTCGCTAGCTACGACATCGTGCATTCTACATACACCCCGCCTTGATATTTAATGAAAATTGTGGGTTTAGCTTAATTTCCTTCGCTATTATATGCGCGGTAATCGGAGCTAATATGTTATTTATCAAAACTGTTGCAGTTTCATTACGATAAATAGTAAAATTATCATTAATTATATTGGTTTGCTCGTTAGAAGTAGTGAAAGTTTGAATTTGTTGTACTTAGTAAACTTTATGGAGTGTTATATGCTGTCGACAAAGATATTTGTGTACTACAACTGACGGTGAACTGTGGTGGTGTTGGAAATCATAAGAATGCAAAGAGCTAATCAACGCCAGAACGATTCAATTTGTTACTTTATCTTTTCATTATTTAGTAATTCAATCGACATCATTCAATCGGTAATATCAACCGAGATTCTTATGCTGGGCCGGGATCGGTAATTCAGCTTCGGAAGGCGCCTTAGGCCGTTTGGTTAAGGTTACCAGTACCATGGCCGTCGTTGAGCCAAGTTATAGTCCAAATGGGTGATTTGAATATCTTCAACAGTAGTCATAACCTGCGCCTGTCCACTTCAACACAACAATAGGCTCACAGAGGTACCGCGTTCTACATGGGACTAAGTTAATGATATTATGCGGGAGTACACGATGCTTCTGCGTACACCTGCAGAGGTACCTAAAGGCGTACCTATATGTGTATATTCACTATTTTGCTGGTTCATTAACTTATATTATGTCTAACCCAAAATTGCATTTAGCGATAAGGCCTCCGTTTGTACTCCTTAGTATTTGTGTAAAGTACAAGAACAATATCTTCTATTAATAAATTTCTCAGTCGGCGAAGTATGCAAACTATACGGATTAAGCTTCAATATTAAACTGAAATTTGTTTCCTTGGAAAGCTCGTTTAAAAAGCTTTAGAGGAGTGTTGTTGTTTTTAATTTTCCCAAGTCACGTTTACCTGCACATTCTTGAGAAGCGAGCGCCTGTGTTAAGAGTGCCTCTCTATATTTAAATAGACGTATGAAACGTTTTGATGTTCTTTTTAATAAACACTACGAGTGCACCGCTCGATACCTTCTAAGCAGTAAGTAGGAGCCAGAGTGTTTGCACAGAGATTAATGATGTGATACCGCAGGCACTGTGGGCAACGGCTCTCGACAAAAGAGCCTCTTACTTACGCTGTGCTGCTTATGAAAAGTCCACCAAGGAAAACAGCCAGCCGCTATGTTAAATATTTTGAACTAATTTTGTGAAGTATCTACACCGTATTTATGACCAAACGCAGTACGTTGACATATTGGAGCTTTTAGGTTGACTGGAAATCAAATCCGCAGGTTAATATAATTAATTTCAGACAAGTTAAATTAAAATCGTACCTATTTAATCTGGTTTAAAATTTAGTTCATGGATGTGTATGTAAATTAATGTAAATGCCTATGTAGAGCCACTCTGGTATAATTTACTTCAGAGTGATTTTATTAAGGTGAACGTTTCACTACAAATCATGTTACTACTGCTCGTTCGCTCTAACTTTGCCGCTCGGCTCCATACTAAAGTCGAATTTTTAATTAGACGAAGTAAATTGACAGCAACTAATGTCACTTCTGCATACAATGTTGCGTATTTTCTACGACGAACATTGACGACTGACATTAGCTACTGTCAATTTACTTCGTCTAATATACATTTCCTCTACGCCAGCGGCAAAGTTAGAGCGAACGGGTAGTAACTAAGTACATTACATGAGCTTCGGACGTGGCTCTATAATCTATAGCTTAGCGGACAAAGCATCTCCCCCAGCAAAACTTTCATTGCTAGAGAAAAATAAATCAAGGAAGTAGTAAGATAACAAGTTATGTATACGAAAACAATAGAATCAGTAATAATTTTTAAACAGTATGCTAATCTTACTATATAATATTATAAAGGCGAAAGTTTGTGAGTGTGGATGTGTGGATATTTGTTACTCTTTCACGCTCTAACGGCTGATAGGATCTGCCTGAAACTTGGTACAGGGATAGATTATGGTCTGGAATAACACACAGGCTACTTTTTATCCCGGGAATTTCTCTTCAAATTTTACGCGGGCGAAGCAGCGGGTATCAGCTAGTTATATCATAAATTTAATAAGTAAACATTGATCAGTCTCCATCAGGACTCGAACCAGCTACTTCTGTCTTGCTGGGGTCCAAGAAGGTATTTACAGAGTCTCTAGCGCGTCTGGTGTTGCAAAGGTCCATAGGCTGCAGTGACCACTAGTACGACTGGTGGGCCGTATTCTTGGCTGCTACATTAGTGTTTAAAATAAGAAAGCCGTGAGATCGTTCTCACCAGACTGCCCCTCTCTAACACGTTTATTGTGAAAGTGAAATTTCAGTCCGATTGAAGTTGTCATTTTTGTTTTATTTTAAATTTTGGACAGATGATCCACGTGATCTAGTGACGTAGTTTAATGCAAAAGAGTCACAGACTACAGACAAAGCCTCGCCATAAGCCCCTTTACACTCTATTTTATAGAGAGGGGCTAAAATACAAAAGAGATGCAGAAATTCATCAGTGTCATCAGTTTGTCTCGATAGCGTAACTGGCAAAAGTTCGGTTACTGCTCGAGACTGATTTTTTTTACTTCTTAAATTTAATTATAGAGTTGATTGTATAACTCACCATTTTGCATTTACCTCAACGGATCTTAATTACACAGAAGAGAAAATCAAATTCTCGAAGTAAGAGCTTTAATTAACTAGATTGCTAATGAACTGCTACTAATTAAATGAATAATGTTTAAAGTGGTTTGAAGTATGAACTTAAAAATTATTGACAATTTAAATAAAGATAATTTATATAGACATCAAAATTATTCTTCGTAATGAACCATCAAAGTGATGACCCAAAGATCTTAAATAAATATTATATTTTTAAGCTCTTTTGCTCATCAGTTAATGAAATACAATAAGATGGTGGAATTCAGATCCCGTTTCCACATCCCATGAGACTTATAAAATAATTCGGTACTAGATTCTACTAAGTGAAGTAAACTGTTCACATACAGCCTTAGGGCCAATGTCATCGGACACACAATTATTCTCTTACTGAGAGATCTCAAAAATTTTGTTCCGATTGATATTAGGAACAAAATTTTTGATCCGATTATCTTGAAAAGCTTTGATCCGTTTTAGGATATCATATCCAAAGGTTAAAATTGAGTTGTTTGAGACTCCACCGTCTGTTCCTTACTAGGCTGTATCTCATACCGTGATAGCTATACAGCTTAAGTTAAGGGAGGCTCCCATGTAATGTATATACGTATAGTCAATCTATTGTTACGAAAATAGGTATTACTTCCTATATTTATTTACATAGGTACAAATGGTCACGCCTTCTTCCTCGAAGGGGTAGGCAGAGGCATACTATATGCCCACATTTCGCCTTTTTAGAATTTGTCCCACGTAATAGGTGGTGGTGAGCCGTAGTGCCGTGTTGAAACGGACAGGTGCAGGTTGTGACTGCTTGCTGTTGTGTTGTTGTACATTTTTCATGCAGCCTATAAAGGCTTTTAACTTAGCTTAACGACTGCCTCTTTACTGGCTACCAGGACCAAAGCTTAACGCTTAAATAAACGTCATATTTATTTAGACTGCATGAATATAATTCAATAAATTTCGATTTATTTAGAAAGTTGCTAAATGACACTTAAATGACAAATTCAAAATTTGTGCATATCATGCTGATGAAAGTGTTCCAGTATATTTTGAATAAAAGTTTTCTTTCTTCAACTTTTCAATGTGATAAAACTGAGTACGTAGATGAAAATGCAACAATAATTGAGCAAGCAACGTCAATGTTTAATCCGGCCGGAGCGCAACGGGCCGTTTATCAATCGGTCCAAAAAACAACATATTTCAATATCCGCTGATTAATATCCGCTGCCAGTTCGCCGGTCGAGGCAAACATGAAATTTATGTACTGCGACCAAGCGGTTTATTTCATTTTGCTTTTTAAATTACGAATGTTGCCGCGACAATTGGCCAAAGCGTCGCTCCCATCTGTTGCGGGCGACAATTAACATTTGCATTAGAATTTCATTTCGCCACCTAAATTTGTATTACAGTATAATTTGAGTACAAAGATACATAGTCTGTTTTTATTAAAATAAGTATTCAACATTTTGAGTCAGAGCTCTAGTATCATAAAGTTATTTAACTGGCCGCAAAAGGGTCGAAGTGCTTTAATGTAAGCCTAGTCCCAAAAATAAGAAATTCTAAAAGCACTTATCCGAAAATGAGAAAAGACTATACACGAGACGCTTGTGACCGCGTCATTGACTTTGACGACATCTTGAAGTAACTAAACATTTGGAAGTGTTTTTGTATCGGATAGGCAGGTAATGAAAAACATAACATATTTAAGATATACTATAGATAATTATAGTTGTATATCTGTAGCACTGGGTTCCGCCTGTAATGATAGAAGCCGGTTCTGTTGAATAAATAAATTAGCAGTTGTAACTAAAAGAAAATATACACACGTTACAGTTTAAACGATATTTTTCATTTGTTTCGAAAGGAAAAACCTAGATCAGATAACATAATTATATTGCGAAATTCCAGCTAAAGGACAAATCAAGTTTGAATGGAGTCCAAATTAATGATAGATGATAAAGTTGACCTTCTGTGAATAAAAGAATAATCTCTCTGGTTAGCAATATATATATATTACTAGCTGTTACCCGCGACTTCGTTCGCGTGGAAATTATGTTATAAGCAAAGTTTGAACTGTATTCTATCGAGCCTCTAGGATAAGTCGTAACCAAAATGTGGGGACAAATTTAGGACATCCTCCGACTTACCCGGAGAGCTATGCGCTGGATGGATTTTTTTAACGTGAGGAAAGTCATACATAATGTTGTAGGCGCAATACAACATTAGGTGTTGTGATATTTTCATGCTTTGCTTAAAAACCTGGCGATTTAAGAGAAGATACACGCTGACAGAGGGTTTCAAATTGCTATAATTCGAAAGAGAAACGATTTTTGCATTGCTAGGTTCTGGCGAAGAGTCTTTTCACTGCATGCGAGTGGTACCTGGGCCCGTGTTATTTAAGATCGAAAGGAGAGGGTGGAGTTAAGTTGAAGAACTCTTTACCTCACCTTGGTAGATTCGGTTTATTAAATGAATTTTAGTCTTACGAACAGTGAAAGTGGCCCCCAATCGCTAGATGGGCCACGGCTTTCCATCAGTGGCGACGTCAATATGGCGAGCTTAATATATTAAAAAAAACATTTTTCTACACTGCACCAGTGATTCAAGGCTGTCAGTTACCTCAGGACAGTATTTATTGTGAACACCACATCGCTGCATGTAAAAGTAAAAGTTTTATTTTGCTATTGAATTCATATATGATCAAAATTGTTGATGAATTACTAAACAAACAAACAGAGATGTTGAGATTGCCTTTCATTGGTATTAAAGTTAGCAAAAGACGGCCGAGTACCAGCACTGCGAGTAGCGCAGCGAGGACACAGCGCTCCACACATTGGTGGAGTGCAAGGTGTGGGCGCAATAGCGCCAGGCCCTCGTGGCCGTTCTGGACGTGGACACTCTCTCGCTGGAGATCATGATCTCCAGCGGGAGAAAGTGGGACTGCGCTGCCTCTTTCTGCGAGCAGGACATGCTCGTGAAAGAGGCGGCGGGGAGGTGGCGTGAGAGAACTCTCCCACTCCGCAATCGGCGGCGGGAGCGCCGGCGACATGTCTTCGCCTAAGACTATCGGCCTACATGATCGGGGGCCTGAGGTCGATGAGGAGGTCGCTCACCGTCCTTACAGAAGCAGGCCCTAGACGACAGCGTGACGCGAGGGGAGGGTTTCACGCCCACTCCCCCTAAGTGGGTAGTCGTAAGTCTGATGGGAGTCCTGGGGTAGCCTTCCGATAGCTTACTTAGGGCTCCCAACCGTAGGCTGTTAGGCAGGATACGTGAGATTTTTGAGTCGGTAGGATCCGGCATAGCATCCGTGCAAGAAAAAAAAAGCTAGCAGAAGAGAGGGTTGCCTTGCCGCCAGGAAACAGTAAGACAATTATTTGATTTTCAAACAGTTACTGAATATAATGGCAGCGAAATCGCGAAATGAAACCCGGTTGTCTGTCAAATGACAATCGTTAAAAGTCAAGTTGGCCTCATGGGTGGCCTGAAAAAAAATATTAATTGAGCCTTATAGTTACGTGAGACGTAAAACTATAAGGTCAAATGTGGGCGTATACTATGCCTCTGCCTACCCCTTTGGGGATAACGGCGTGACTATAATATTATGTATGCTACTAAATAAGTTCTAGACGCTTTTGAGTTTTTACTCCCACATACCTACATACAGAATTCAATTGTTCTCTGCCAAACCCCTAGACTTAGTAATAGCGTGATAATTATAATTATGAAGCTTATATAAAACTATCCGCATGTAAAAATTGAACTAAACCTATTTCGTAAGCATGTCTTTTGCCCATAATATAGTATACCTATAGATTTTAATCCTTCTCTGCCAAGCCTCTAGGCTAAGTAGCGTGATTGAATATTTACAATAGACTTAATTTTTAAGCTTATTTACATTAAATAGCTGTTCACGCGACTTCACTTCGCCGAGTAGAAGTCGTTATCGCGCGAAAGTCGTTATCGCATAAAATCATAACACTCCTTTTGCGCAGTTGGTTTAAAAGTAGCCTATGTCCTTCTCAGGGCCTCGAATTATCCCCATACCAAATTTCACCTCAATCGCTTCAGCCGTTTAGGCGTGAAAGTCGGTATCGCGTGAAAGTCGTTATCGTATAAAATCATAACACTCCTTTTGCGCAGTCGGTTAAAAAGTAGCCTATGTCCTTCTCAGGGCCTCGAAGTATCCCCATACCAAATTTCATCTCAATCGCTCCAGCTGTTTAGGCGTGAAAGCGTAACAGACAGACAGACAGACAGAGTTACTTTCACATTTATAATATTAGTAAGGATTATTTAGAATTTTTATCTTTGTGTAACCGTATCAGTTTATAGAGCTATTAGGTATATTCTATAGAATGTGATGTTTATTTCGTTAAACGCAATGTATGTACGCCAAAAAAGTCTGAAATATTATGATCACTTTCATTTTTTGTAATTGACTTTTTGTACAGTATTCTGACCAATAAACGAATTGGCTATCTAGGCTACATTTTTGTATGCCAGTGGATCATGATGTAATTTGCAATTTTAGAATATTCCGAGGGATGATGAACAAAACTGTATGAAAGTCATATTATGTTATGCAGAACTACATTTTTAAACGGTTTTATTATTAAACGGTTTTATTTAGCTCACCCCGTTTGTTTTATTTATTACTAGCTGACCCGCGCAACTTCGTTTGCGTGATAAATGAAGAACCGCTCGACCGATTTTGAGCAAACTTCACATAAACCATCTACTAAATGGTCCGAATAAAACCTTAAAATTTGGTATGGATAGGTGAGCCCGTTCTTGAGTTATAAAATTACAACGAAAAGTGGCATTGATTTTTATATATATACTAGCTGACCCGCGCAACTTCGTTTGCGTGATAAATGAAGAACCGCTCGACCGATTTTGTGCAAACTCCACATAAACCATCTACTAAATAGTCTGAACAAAGCCTAAACATTTGGTTTAGATAGGTGACCCCGTTCTTGAGTTATAAAATTACAACGAAAAGTGGCATTGATTTTTATATATATAGATTTCTTGGGTCAAATTTAGTAATTCAAATTACACCCTCTTCCTGTCAACCGATTAATCTGAAATTTTGTATACACTTTGGATTTTGATGACAATACAATTATGTTTATTCTTTATCTTTATAAATTCAAGATGGCCGCCGCTACAAAATGGCGTATAATTTATTTATTATTAATCACATCAATATGGGTATCAAATGAAAGGGCTCAACAAGCAGAATACAATATACTATAAAAAATTGAAATCCAAGATGGCGGCCGCTACAAAATGGCGGACAACGTAGGTTTTATCAATATGGGTATCAAATGAAAGGTCTCAACAAGCAGAATACAATATACTATAAAAAATTGAAATCCAAGATGGCGGCCTCTAAAAAATGGCGGATAATTTAGGTTTTATCAATCCCATCAACATGGGTATCAAATGAAAGGTCTCAACAAGTAGAATACAATTTACTATGCAAAATTGAAATCTAAGATGGCTGCCGCTACCAAATGGCTGATAACAATTTTTAACAATCCGACCAATATGGGTATCAAATAAAAGGGCTTGACAAGAAGAATACAATGCACCATACAACCTCAATATTTAAGATGGGCGCAGCCACTAAATGGCGCATAATAATAAGATTTAAATTTAGAAATTGAATCTGTAATTTAGGTATCTGATTAATCCAGCCTGAATCCACCACCCAAGTCAAGATTTTGTATCGTGTTGAGGACTGTGTTTCGTTAGTGTGGCTAAAAATGATACGTCGTTAGCGGTACACCACCCAAGTTAAGGTGAAAGGTTAAAACGCGCCGAGAACTGTATGGCATTAGGGTGGATAAAAATGATATGTCGTTAGCGTTTTCCCCTCAAGACTCAGGCGCATCTTGTTGTACATAGCCTTGCCCCTTTATTGGACCTCTGGGGGGGTCGACCGTTTAAATGTTCATTACTCGTGGGAACAAATTGGTAAAAAAAAAATATAATAAGCTAGTTAAAAAATAAAACAATAGGTTTCTTCTTACCTACTTAGAAACTATTTTTACAATTTTTATGGTAATAATAGACATTCTTTGAAATGTGCATTTATGGTATTGTTGTGACTTTTATGACACGTATATAGTACCTATGTATGGGGTAGATGGCGCTCGTTTCCAGCTAAGTACAATTACGGGACGGCTGAAAGAAGAATGTTGCCTTTAATATACTATCATGGGCTTCTACAATACATAAAATGCAGGGCAGCACTGTGGATCACGCAGTCGTATACTTAGGTGCGAAACTGTTTGAAGACGGTCAAGCCTACGTGGCTCTTAGTAGAGTAAGATCTTTGCAGGGACTACGTATAGAGAAGTTGGACTGCAATAAACTAACGGGCAAGAAACCTTGCAATAATGAAGCACTAAATGAATTAAACAGAATGCGAAATAAAAACTAAAAACTAGAAAATAAAAATAGGTAAAAAAACTTTTTAAGTTAAACGGTTTTATGTTAAACATACATTGCAATGTTTAAGATAAATGTACTAAAAACCAAAAAATAATTAAATAGATACAGTCGTGGGAATTATAAACATATGCATAGACTAGACTAAAATAAAACCGTGGGGCACGTCAATTGTCTACAAATTATCGACTTAATGTGCGATAGAAGAATCGTTTAATTCGTCGTTAGGCAGTTGGCCCGCAGACGGTGAGGAAATTACTCACTATTTTCTTGCTCATGGAAATTCCAATAGTTATACACTCCATGTAAATAAAAGAAATGTTTCAACTAGTTTATCGTTGGACATTCACTGGCGAGGAATCGTTTCACTGCTCGTAGTTTGTCTTTAATCGACAAAACATATGATAAAAGTACTACTCGCTCGCTCACCACTATGAAACCGCGAAAACTCGCTTATAATCGAGCTTGCTAGCTTGTTTCCACATTCTAGCCGTACTTATCACACGCCCATCGTTATCGGTTGAACAACTGTCTAATTATAGTGTAACATTACAAAATAAACATTTTAATCAACGATTGTAGACAATTGACGTGCCCCACGGTTTTATTTTAGTCTAGTCTATGCATATGTTTATAATTCCCACGACTGTATCTATTTAATTATTTTTTGGTTTTTAGTACATTTATCTTAAACATTGCAATGTATGTTTAACATAAAACCGTTTAACTTAAAAAGTTTTTTTACCTATTTTTATTTTCTTAAAAGAATACATGGGTAGGTACTCATATTATTTCCAAACGGCACATCTAAAATTTGCGCAGTCGGTTAAAAAGTAGCTTATGTCCTTTCCAGGGCCTCGAACTATCCCTATACCAAATTTCATCTCAATAGTTCCAGTCGTTTAGGCGTGAAAGCGTAACAGACAGACAGACAGAGTTACTTTCGCATTTATAATATTAGTAGGGATAATATTATTTTATTTGACGAGATCGTTCTTGGCCATACAACATAACGCTCCAAGCAGTAATATAAACATGGTAAAACTTTATTTATAGCTTGTTGGGGTCCATATTTTCATCCAGCACAGTCGTTATCGCGTAAAATCATAACCTTCTGCGCAGTCGGTTAAAAAGTAGCTCATGTCCTTTTCAGGGCCTTGAACTATCCCTATACCAAATTTCGTCTCAATAGCTCTAGCCGTTTAGGCGTGAAAGCGTAACAGACAGACAGATAGTTACTTTCGCATTTATAATGTTAGTAGGGATAATATTATTTTATTTGACGAGACCGTTCTTGGCTGTATAACATAACGCTCCAAGCAGTAATATAAACATGGTAAAACTTTATTTATGGCATGTTGGGGTCCATATTTTCATCCTGCACCGTAATAACGTGAATTATGCGACCAGTATAAGAGTTTCACTGTTTTATTAGCAGCAACGTACGTAACAAATAGAAATTAATGTTGAAAGGCGTGAGTCTCGCCAGCATATTAGCATAAAGACATAATTGATGGGTAAACTAATTTAATGTAACGCAGCAATTATGCTAAGACGCTCATGGTTTACAACCCTGTAAAATGTAGTACCGGTCCCCGAAACTGCAATGGTAGTAATAAGCAGTGCAATACACCCAGTCATAAATTAGAATAAGCTGTTTTCAGTGAAGAGGGGCGCTAGTACTTGTCTGACGCTGAAATCATACACTTCGTTTATATAGGTATTATGACTGCCTTGTTGGTGTAGAGGTCATCCTGTGCGCTTCGATGCCCATCAGAGACAAAAAATTGTGTGATCTTTTTATGATATTTGTGTATTTAAAAGTAATATAAAGTATTGTAGTGGTCTAACTCATACTATAAGCAGGTTATTCTAAGCTTACTTTGGAATCATATAGCGTTGTGTGAAAATGTCCGTAACTATTAATTAATTTATTTATCCCTACTAGTAATATAAATGCGAAAGTAACTCTGTCTGTCTATTACGCTTTCACGCCTAAACGGCTGGAGCGTTTAAGATGAAATTTAGTTTAGGGATAGTTCGAGGCCTTGGGAAGGACATAGGCTACTTTTTAACCGACTGCACAAAAGGAGGATTATGATTTTACGATATAACGACTCTTACGCGATAACGACTTCTACTACGCGGTCGAAGTCGCGGAGAATAGCTAGTTTTACTATAAACGTGAAAGTTTGTAAGAATAGATATAGTTTATGGCAGAACCCATCTGGATGGAATTTAGGATGAAATTTGAAATCTATTGTATAATAATTCAGTCCGCGCCGAAGGAATGAATTATTATACAATAGATTTAATCATTAAGCTCTTTTATCATTATGCCAACACGCCCGTATGACCACCAAGAAGCGGGGGTTTAGATTTACCCTCACATTCAGAAGAACCCTTGAATTCTAGGTTTACCGAAAGTTGAGATGCCCCTAATTTCTGAACAACATAACCCTCAATATTAAAATTTGTGTGAAATAATGCTTAAAGTACTCCCTTTCAGACACCAAAGAAATATTTGAAATCGGACCACGCAGTGCCTTTCATCCCCTCTCCTGAAGGAGCCGCGCAAAATATCGGATTAAAAGTATCCTGGAACCTTCCTCGGATCATGAGCTCAGATTGGGCCAAGTATCATTCAATTCTATTCTGTAGTTTCGGCGTGATACTTATTCGGGATACAGACAGACAGACAGAAAGACAGACAGACATGAAAAATTTAAATTACATTTTCGGCTTCAGTATCGATTATAGAGCGCCCTACGATTAAAATTTTCAAAATATCTTTCATGTACAGACTCTCGACCCTTAACAGTTTTATTATAAGTATAGAATAGACTTGCCGGGCACGGTAGCTTCGGTAGGTATCTGTGGCGAAAACACCGGGAAACCACGGCCGAGTGTCAGCACTGCGAGGACCGCAGCGATGACACGGCGCTTCACACGCTGGTGGAGTGCACGGCGTGGGCACAACAGCGCCAGGTCCTCGTAGTGGGTCTGGGCGTGGACACTCTCTCGCTCGAGGCCATGGTGCGAGCCATGCTCTCCAGCGGGAGTAAGTGGGACTGCGCCGCCTCTTTCTGCGAGCAGGTCATGCTCGCGAAGGAGGCGGCGGGCCGGGTGCGGGAGAGAACTCTCCCACCCGAGTTCCGCAGTCGGCGCCCTGGGCGCCGCCGACGCGTCTTCGCCGAGGACTATCGGCCTCCATGACCGGGGGTCTGAGGACGGTGAGAGGGCCGCTCACCGTCCTTACAGAAGCAGGCCCATGACGGCAGCGTGACGTGAGCAACTCACGCACGCCCCCCCTTAGAAGCGGGGTCACACCCGAAACCCCCCATAGACGCGGGATTGCACCCGAACCACCCCCTGGGCGAGGCCGCAGTGGCAGCCGTGGGTCTGTTGGGAGACACGGGACATCCTTCCTGAGGGCTTACCCGGGGCGCTCAACCATAGGCTGTTGGGCGTTACGTGAGGTTTTTTAGTCGGTAAGAGTCCGGCATAGCATCCTACGAGGATTTTCCCTCACATCAAAAAAAAAAGTATAGATTAACACCAAGATCACTGCGTTACGCCTCTATCGCTACTTCCACTCAAAAGATGGGTAACCACTTGTGAAATTTGCATTTACGAGCGATTCTGTGCTTTGTAACAGTACTTGAGCTTTCGCTAACGGAAGCGTGCGCAAGCAGCGGACGCCCACCTCGTTTGCTTGTATTGGAAAATATTATCAGCGCAAAAGCGTTTTGTCATACTTAATTAACCGCGCGATGCCCGTCGCGGGCACACGCTTCACTGGGCGAAGGCACCATCCCAGTTGCTTGCCATGGTAGTCGTTAAGATTTTCAATAAACCCGGCAAGTATCTACACAACTTGCCCATAGAGGCAGTAAACGGCAGGTATTCATACACCATGCATATAGGAGTGCGTATGTAAATTGCTGCGTTGAAACATAGTATACTTAACACAGTGGCTGGAGAGGAGACACGGTGCTCTCTCCTACCGGTTGACACAGATGCTTGCCGGGCACGGTAGCTTCGGTAGGTATCTGTGGCGGAAACACCGGGAAACCACGGCCGAGTGTCAGCACTGCGAGGACCGCAGCGATGACACGGCGCTCCACACACTGGTGGAGTGCACGGCGTGGGCGCAACAGCGCCAGGTCCTCGTAGTGGGTCTGGACGTGGACACTCTCTCGCTCGAGACCATGGTGCGAGCCATGCTCTCCAGCGGGAGTAAGTGGGACTGCGCCGCCTCCTTCTGCGAGCAGGTCATGCTCGTGAAGGAGGCGGCGGGACGGGTACGGGAGAGAACTCTCCCACCCGAGTTCCGCAGTCGGCGGCCTGGGTGCCGCCGACGTGTCTTCGCCGAGGACTATCGGCCACCATGACCGGGGGCCTGAGGACGGTGACAGGGCGGCTCACCGTCCTTACAGAAGCAGGCCCATGACGGCAGCGTGACGTGAGTGAGACAATTCACGCACGCCCCCCCCCTTAGAAGCGGGATCACACCCGAAACCCCCCAAAGACGCGGGATAGCACCCGAACCACCCCCTGGGCGAGGCCGCAGTAGCGGCCGTGGGTCTGTTGGGAGTCCTGGGACATCCTTCCGAGGGTTTACCCGGGGCTCCCAACCATAGACTGTTGGGCGTGACGTGAGGTTTTTTAGTCGGTAGGAGTCCGGCATAACATCCATGAGGATTTTCCATCACGTTAAACAAAAAAAAAAAATAGTATACTTAACACACAATAGGCATTTATAATAGGTTACATTTAATACATCTAGTGAAATGTGGGCGAAACTATATAACTGAAACTCTATGTTATACTTTCGTCAATCCTTTACGGAATAGTTGCAGGATCGTAGATAAGATTATTTCGAGAAATTTTATTATTCCACTGTACTGTACATCGGTACTGTAATAATATATAGCAATCAAATGGTTCCCTTAAGGATTCCATTTCCACGAAAACAAGCTCGCGCAGGACCTGAGGACCATTCTTGATTTGTGTATAATTGTTGCCTACGTAGGTATACCAATAGTTAACCACGAACAATCCCACAGCTGCAATTCAGATTCATAAGAAGGCAACTTCTGTAAAATTTACCGCAGAACTTTTAATAAAATAACAACATTAAGCCGTTAATTTGTTTGTAAAACTGCGCAGACGGTAAAAATTACTTATTCAGAATGTTGAGACCGCGAAAGGCGAGGCGCGTCGACTCCTTGCCAAATGTCGCGCCGCTTTTCTATAATTCAAGACGTTTGAGTCGTGCAATAAACCCTTCGCTCCAATACGACTATTTTAGCCGTATGACGTATCAATTCATAATACATAATATATCAAAGCGTAAACTTAAAGGTTTTTTAGATAGAAACCGCAGTCCTGTTTTATGTATACTTAAAATGATATAAAGCCAGACAGTAGACCGAACTAACTAATGTGGGTAGCCAACTTATACCTCAATCTTTTAAGATTCAAGATTATAATCTTGATGTTCTAGATGTTCTATAGAACATAACCATAATAACAATAGAAATGTTGCAACATTTATACCTATTTGTGGCATAATTTTCTTTCAGTGTTAGATAGGTACTTACTATTTACCATTTTAGTATAAACTTTTCTTCTATCCTTTAAAAAGAGAATAGGTGAATACCTACTCTCTTTTGAATCAAACATTAGAAACCAGTTGTCAAATGTAGCTTACATTTGACAACTTAAAATAATATGATGAAACTTATTTTAATCGTAAAAGGATATCTTAAGATCACCTTTAAAAGGAAACAGCGTGAATGGTTGAACGTGATATTTGACACAAGAGAAAAGCTTCATAAATATATTTTTACAACAATTGTTTGCTGTTTTTTAGTACGGAACATTCAGTGCGTAAGCCCTACTCGCACTTGGCTGGATTTTTTATGAATTACTATCTTATTTCCACGGATAATGGGTCTATAGTATTTATAAAATGTGCAAATCACTATCTTATAATAATATATTCAGTGATATATGCCGTCAATGGCAAAGAAGTTTTACTTCAATCGCGTACGCACACACTTTTTTTCCGTTGACTAAAATTCGTGCGCAAAAATTCAAAAACTCAATAAGTACATAAAATAGAGATTCTCTGACAATTAATAGGTTTTCTTATGTTATAGAAATCCACTTTCTCGCAAAGTGGAGATGAACGGTCGTGTTCCGGCGCCGATGGGCTAACAAATGAAATTAATGCATTTCTCAGGAGAAATAAAATGTCATTAGTTTCATCCGATGAGCTCGCCTCCAGCGAACCATCTTATGAAGACGGAGGTATTGTCGTTGATAGTTTTCTACTACATCAGACCTATAGTCTGTGATACTTTCACTTGAACACACTGATATTGAGTTGGTTATTACGTTTAAATTTATTGCAGCTGTATTTATTGAATTTTATTTGTTGTAAATGTCATTTTGTGACGATTTAGTACTGACAAATTTGCACATGGTAAGATTTATGAAGTAAGTAACAAAGCATTTATTAACTAAAACCTTCTGTTAAATAAAATTACTGGCAAAAATTAATGAGAACTGAAAATTGTTAGTAAAATGAAAGTTAAAAAGTTAATATCTTTTAAAACATTAAAAAATGTTACTTGCAAGAAGTCTAAAATATCCGCCGAAATCATTCAACAGCCTCTTTTACAGTATTACAATTTCCCAAACGAAGATTATTTTTTTTTCATCGTATCACCTTAAAAAATATATTATATTGCTTGGAGTCATATTGCTTGGAGTCATATCTGGGTTTCATCTATGGTCTATAATTCTAGCAGCAGTGTTAGCGAGCGCGTTGTCTCGTTTAAAAATAATGCCATGGACTAACGCGCCTTTGTAATTTGATAATCAATAAACCGAAGGGTTGAGGCAGACCAACTTTGCAATAACATTCACCAAGCCTGTTCTACGCCTATAATTCAATTTTCAGTTCAGTCTGAAATTCTAACTGTAATGTGCATATTTTCACAGCGAAACCAGTTTACCCTGTCATTAACGTTGGCATGTCATTTGGCGTTACTGACCCCGTAGTCGGTACTTTGACCATATTTGAATTTACCAAACCAATAATTTTAGGTAACGTAGGAGCAGAGTGCCTAAAAGTGTCTCGTAAATTCTTCAAAAGATTCTTTGAAGGTGAGGTAGCTCATTTATAATAATAAAAATCATAGCACGAATAGGTCCCACGGGGCCATAATTGCTACAGACGGAAAAAGTGGCAGACTTTCTTTTCAAAATGTATGTGGAGGTTATCATAGAAAAAAAAATCAGATTGTATTAGATATTCTGTAACTAAAAACTATAATCTCTTACGTAGATACAGAAATAGAGCCTACCACTCACCTTGAGTCGTAGGTATTAAGAATAGGTCCTTCAATTGTGAAGGAGAGGTAGTAGCTAAATTTAAAAGCATTTCTCAAATCTTTGTTTATCATACATACATATAGTCACGCCTTTATCCCCGAAGGGGTAGGCAGAGGCATAGTATACGCCCACATTTTACCCTACAGTTTTATGTCCCACGTAATAGGTGGTGAGCTTATAGCCGTGTTGAAATAGACAGACGCAGGCCTTCAACTTGGCTATAACGATTGTCATATAACTGACAACCGGGTTTCTTTTCGGGTTTTCCTTCTCTACGCAATGGATCTTTTTGCGAAATTTCCCTTAGTCGCCTCTTACGACACCCTCGGGATGTACTGGGGTGGCGACATATTGTACTCTTACCCGTCGCAACACGGTTGTTTATCAACTACATAGAATTAGTACACTATAGTCAAAAACATTATCACCATAATAGTAGTTTATGACACTGTTGCATAATAAGGGTTCTTATAACACGAGTGTGTTTTAAAAAAACGAGCCGTATACGAGTTTTTTTATAGTATCACACGAGTGTTATAAGACCAAGTTATGTACAGTGTCATACACTACTTTATCTACTCTCATACTATAATACCTGATTTCATTTTGTTGTGATATATAGTTGCTCATTGATTTCGCCGGTAACAGGTTCATGGTCATGTTTGACGCAGTTTCCAGAATGTCTGGTGGTGTACAATTACCACCATCCTCGCTTTAAGACATGTTTTTACACAAAAACTAATTTATTTTACAAACAAAACCGAACTTTGTTTAATTTAAATGTAAAATGTTGGCGCCAAGGCGCAAACATCGATTGCGCACATGCGTGTTTCTTTTTTTTCGCTACTCTGGAGACACAATTTTTGTTTAAAGTAGAGGTTCAAACTTCTTTTTAGCTGGAGATTGTTTATGGTGTATCGTAATGATTAAAAAGTTTTATTAAGATATAGGTGTCCATACAAGACCTGTATCGTAATAAAACTTTTTTTATGGCCTGTGCGTAATGTTTGTCATAATAGTATTGATTTCAATTTTATAATCTTTGTATTATAGTATCAGAGTTCTTTTTTTTTTTTTTATAATAGGTGTATTCAAATTCACTTTTAAATATTACAATCTAGCTTATGGGCTAATAAGTAATTTTACTTTGACTTAAACTTCTAAAATGAAAATACTTATTCTAAGAAGATAATCCATTGATTTTTCTTAGAGTCTGTTAAGTTTACGTACACATTGCTCTTGTGTTCTACACTAAACGACTAAAGTCACTTATCGCGTTCACATAGCACTACACTAACTCAAAGGGTTTAGTTCTTTTGAGTCTTCTTTTTAAGTCTGTCCAATCGAGGAGTTGGATTGCCTCAGGATTGTCATGATAGTGAAGTCTCTTTTCGTGAGCTTCTGCGAAACGTTGAATAATTTTGTCGACAGACTCCACTTGAAGGTCCCGATGGAGATCGTCATTTCGGATATACCAAGGTGCATTAACTATACTTCTTAGCACTTTATTTTGAAAACGCTGGATAATGTTTTTGTTGCTCTGTTTAGTGCAGCCCCACAGCTGTACACCATATGTCCATACGGGCATCAGGACTTGCTTATACAGTAAAAGTTTGTTTGGTATTGACAGGCTTGATTTTTTTCCAAGCAGCCAATTCATTTCGCTGTAACGTATATCTAGTTCTTGCCGTTTTTTCTTAATGTGCGCTTTCCAACGTAGCTTCACATCAAGCGTCATGCCAAGATATTTCGCTGTATTACCATATGGAACAAGCTTATTGTCGATGAGTATTGGGTAGTACTGGGGTGCTTTGTTTGTAAAATCTATGTGAGTTGATTTTGATTCATTTAAGTTGATGCGCCATTTTTTAGTCCATTCAAAAACTTTTGTCACAGCTATTTGTGCGTTAATCACGGCTTCCTTATGGGTACTTCCGGTAGACATTATGGCAGTGTCATCGGCGAAGGTTGCAATGGTGCTGTTTTCTGGTACTGGAATGTCGCATGTGTATAGTAGGTACAGGACCGGCCCTATCACACTTCCCTGCGGGATTCCAGCTTTTATTTCCTTGAGTTCAGAATAACCATTTTCATGCCTTACCCTAAACTTTCTCGCGGATATATAAGATTCTAAGATTGCTACAAACTGTGCAGGCAGCATGGAGCTTAATTTATGTATCAGACCTTTATGCCAGACTCTGTCAAATGCCTGCGCAACATCTAGGAACACAGAGGAGCAAACTTTATTCTCTTATAATGCATTTTCAATTATTTTTGTAATCCTATGTACTTGATCTATTGTTGAGTGTTTCTCCCTAAAGCCAAACTGGTGATTAGGGATAAGAGCTCTTTGATCAAGTATAGGTTTCATTCTTTTTAGCAAAAGCTTTTCGAATAGTTTAGAAATTACAGGTAACAAGGAGATTGGCCTATATGATGTCGGTTCATGAGGTGGTTTCCCTGGCTTTGCTATCATGATGACTTCAGCTACTTTCCAAACAGCTGGAACATATTTTAATCTAATAGATGCATAGGGTCTCGACTCATCGTATCGTTTTTGTCCAGTCGGTGTCGAGACCCTAGGTCCATGGGGTCCCAATGCGCAAAAAATTTTCAAGAATTTGAAAAAGCGCCTTGTGGAGTCAACTGGTGACCCAAGGGCTGGCAGTTTTCTCGCTCAACGAATAGGCATTGCTATTCAAAGGGGGAATGCTGCTAGTCTTTTGGGCACAATGCCACGGGGGCCTTATTTAGGTTTAGTTTAGATAGTAATAATGTAAATATAGATATGTAATAATTAGAATAATTGATATAGATGCATTAAACAGATACGTTAATTTCACCAGCGCTTTCCGTGGCAGATGTTGTAGTACTTGGCCTGTAATAAGGTCGTAACCTGGCGCTTTTTTGATGTTCATATTTTTTCTTATTTCGAATGCTACTTCTTTTGGTGTTACTAATTTTATTTCAGTCGAATCTTGTTGGTGTTCTTTGTATGGCAACTCTTCTGACAGCCCTTCATTTGGTTGAAATATTGTTTCTAAATGTAGCGCAAACCTTTTTGCCTTTTGTTCATTACTTACTGCCCATTTACCATTTAATTCCCTAATTGGAGGAATGGGCGCAATTGGAGCTCTGTATTTCTTCATCGCCTTCCAGAGGGAGTAATTGCTGGTGCGGTCACGGGACAACCTCTCTAATGATTTGGCAATTGAATCATCTTTGTAACTTTGGATAGTTCTTGTCAATATTTTTGTTAAGTGATTTAATATATTTTTATCGGTAGGTGATCTTGTGTAGTGCCATTTCTTTCTCTGTCTCCTTTTCTCGACAATTAGGTCAAGGATTTCTTTGGGATATGTGTTACCCTTGCTCCTTATCATAATTTCGGGTGTATTATGCCATGCTGACTGCTGGATGTCGGAAGTAAATTTGTTCACTTCGTAGTCTAGTTGGTCAGCATTTCGCAGGGGCACTTTGAGTTCGATTTTAGCTTCTAAATCCGATTGAAAACTTACCCAGTCGGTTTTTATGTTGACCAAGGTGGGGTAGGTTTCTCTGAGAAGGACATTTTCGCCAAGGGTTAAGGTTATGGGAGAGTGATCCGAATTCATGTCAAACCCTTCTTCAATAGCCATATAAGTCGACGAAATATTTTTAAAAAGAAAAAAGTCTATCAAGTCTGGGATTCGTCCTATATCCGTAGGCCAATAGGTTGGTTTCCCAGTAGATATTACTTCGCATTGGATTTCATTCATAGCACTTTTTAGCTCTCTTCCTTTGGTGGAGGTTAATCTGGAACCCCAGTATGTATTTTTGGCATTAAAATCACCACCGAGTATAAATCGATTACCGAGCTTATTCAGAAAAGTGACGTATTGCTCTTGTTTTAATTTATATCTCGGAGGACAATATATGGCTGCTACTGTCAGTGTATATCGCTTGGTTTCAATGCATACCGAAACGGCTTGAATGAACGGCACTCTTCGTGAGTCATGGACGGATAGTGAGAGATATTTTCTTTTATTATCACAGTGCTACCTCCGTTTGCATTATTATATGGATGGATAGCATGATATGATTTATATCCATTTAGCTTAATGTAGGACTCTTTCGTACAATGTGATTCTGATATCAAACACACATCTATATTTTCTTTATCTAGGACTACTTGCAACTCATGACGACGTTTGAGCAGTCCATTTGCATTCCAAGTCATGATTTTTAAGACTTTATTCATACACGTTGATTAAAAGTAGCTCTTTTAGTGCTATTTTCAATTTTTTTAAGGCGTTCGTCAAACGTGATCATAAGGTTTAATACCTGATTTAATTTGCCTTCAATTTCCGTGTTTACATTGCGATGATTCACATTGCTATTACGTGTAATATGTGCATACGTAGCGTTTTCGCGCTTGCTTTTGCTAGATGCGCAAGGTTGCGATGCAGCCGTGACCTTAATAGGTTTTGACGTGTTTGAATCGCTAGCCTGATTCTGCAAGTGACTTTTTTTCCGAATATTTTTATTTTTAAAATTCTGTAGTTCTTTAGCAACCATACATCCCCTATAGTTAGCAGGGTGCGGTTCGCCACAATGCACACATTTTGGCTTGTCAGTTGCTGGCTTCTGGCAATCTTTCGTTAGGTGCTTGCCTACACATTTAACGCAACGCGGCTCCTTACTGCAATATTTTTGCGTATGACCGTAAGCTTGACACCTTTTGCATTGCGGTATCAATTTAGGAGTCTTTAGAGGGTGTATTTCCACTTTACATCCTAGAATACTGCTGATTTTGTAGATATTCTGAATATCTTCTTCTTTATTGAATGTGAGCATGAATAAGTTCAGTGGCTCCTTGTTGTTCCACTTAAGTTTATTCACTGCTGCTTCAATTTTATACCCCTTGTGTTGAAGGTCCTAGTAGTAGTAGTAGTATAGTATCAGAGTAGATAAAATATTTTACTAACTTATTATCAATCAAAATCAATCAATCGCCACAACACACGGTCCTGCATAACATAACATAATATAACTACAGAAATTCAGTATTAACATTACCATTTCAAATGAATATGAAATGGCCATCCAATCTTTAACGAAATCCACAATAACAAAAGAAGTACCTAATATCAGAAACACAGTAATGTGGATTTTTCCATTACGAAACCTTTGTATATAAAGTAATGAGGGTACAGGTTATGGTCATATTGGCTTCAAGCACATTGGGTTCAGTACTGGAGAGAATATCGTATTTCAAGTACCATGTAAATTACAGATTTGAGAGTAAGCACAAGTTTCTTATTGTGTGGCCCCAGTAACATCTTATTTTATACAAATCCTGTTTTGTGTCCCACGCATAAATCGCATGCTAAAGCGCCTACTGTGAGTGGGAATTTTCTTATTTTCCAACAAACGTGCCAAGAACTATAAGTAAGTTGTATTCTTATTTCATATTTACGAATAAAAATTATGTTTGACTGCTGCTAAAATTTAAAAAAAAAATATATATTTTTACCCGACTGCCGAAGAAGTGGGTAAGAGAAAAAGAGAGACTATGTTTGTATGTATGTATGTATGTCCATTTCTTCGTCACAACTTACAGCCTGAACAGCTTGACTGATTTTGACATGCGAGGTGTCATTTGATTCGTAGTGGTTGTGTGAGTGACACCAGGTACGAGTATAATAAAATTTCTAGACCAAAATGGCGGATTTATGGCGACAAAACTTTTTTACGTTTTCAGTTGTATTTTTCTTTTACTGTGCAGTCGGGATTTTTTGTTTTATTAATAATTAATTTCTTGTTATTCAGAGACTGTCACACACATATAATTTACACAAAGAAAACAGTAATGATCTCCCTAATAA
Source organism: Miltochrista miniata (assembly GCA_933228765.1). Classification (NCBI taxonomy): domain Eukaryota; kingdom Metazoa; phylum Arthropoda; class Insecta; order Lepidoptera; family Erebidae; genus Miltochrista; species Miltochrista miniata. Next base: position 25,729,885 of record OW121751.1, read on the forward strand.
AATTGATGATTGACCTTGAAATGTACCAAGTTTGCTAAGTAGTTACATGAGTTTAGGTCAGTAAGAGGTTATTTGGCCAGGTTGGTAAGATTAAAAACAAGGTACCTTTTAACCCCCCCACGAATTTATATCGCCAGTAGACAGAAATAGAAATAAAAATTGCGTATACTGAAAACAGCAGTAGTTTCTAAAAGCATGTTTCGCTTGTAGAGCACGATGGTAGATTGTGCAATTGGACGAATGCCATCGCAGTAAAAGTGGAAATAAATCGACTGGGACGCATTTGCCAGTGAATGACCTAGATTAAAAAAACAATCTAAGTGCAACTGGAAAGATTTTGAAATATTAACTTGATCTGAATACTAACGAAATGTTTTAAGGGAACTTGTGTTAACCTATGTATTTAGCTCATACATTACCATCGCTTTAGCTTAGCACAAATAACCATTCCCAGAAACCTAAAGCTCAGTAATAATAAAGAAAATTAGATTCAAATAGAAAGTACGATTGACAAGAAAAATGTGATGAAAAGGCAACGCATTGAATACAAACTTGCTCCTCCTCCTGTTCAAAACTACTGCGAGTCTTTCAATGTAATTTTGATCTGTACTGGAAGTAGGCATTTTCATTGACTTGTTAACATATTTATTCGCGAGACTTGTTCACCTATTTATTACGAACCCGCACCCTCGCCCACTCTCGCGTCTTCTGATCTAACAACTAGTTAATACTATTGTTAATACTATTACTATACTACTACCTGGTTATTCGTTCCTTTCTGCCTCTGTGGTGCAGTCGGTAGTGATACCGTCTGCTGTGCTGGAGGTCGTGGGTTCGATTTCCACCGGAGACAAATATTTGTGTGACCCATAAATGTTTGTCTCAAGAGTCTGGGTGTTTCTATGTATAATACAGTATTTATTAAAAGTATTTATGTATTAATTTCCGTGGTTTGATACCCATAACACAAGCAGGTTATTCCTAGCTTACTTTGGGATTAGATAGCGTTGTGTGAGATGTCCGTGAATATTTATATTTATATTATATTAATATTTTGGCCGTGTTTTTGGTACGGAATCTTATGCGCGCGTATGTAACTAGCTTTTGGCCAGCGCCCATGTTCCTTAAGGTGGCAAACCAGCTTACCACCTAATGGAAAGTGGTCACCGCAGCCTATGGACCGCCAGAGGCGTTACACACGCGCCGCCAATGCATGAGCAGGTTTTGACAGACAGTTTTGACGACCCACTGTTAATTTTTTTTAAAGACCTCATACTTGACTTATTGACTGTTAGGATACTGATTATCAAATCAACAAAGCAAAGAGCTTAAAGTGCTTTCCGAAGCACGGCAACGCGCTCAAATGAAATGTCACAAAGATGTCACGTGGTGGTCAGCCATCCCAGGATCAGCCACAGTTAAAGTTGTCTTTAAAATGTTTCAAGATAAACTAGTCATTCACACGTTTTTAAGAATAATTCAATGTCTGATCACAGCCTTCGAGGCTAATAACGTTTTTATACGTTAATTCTGTTCAAGTGAGTAAGACAAACGGAGGATCTATAATGGATGGAATATTACAGAATGACTAGTCATGAACAGTGAATAAATTTCACAGAAATAGTCCAAGCATTATATTATAGGCCACCGACAACAAAGCGGAGTAGAGTATTGTTTTTCTAGGCCATACCAATGTCTAAGGCGGGCTTTACGATTGGAGGCAATTCTTCTAATCCATTAGGCTGTCTGATGTTCAACTTTTATGCGGGTCCTACCACCGAAAGTCTCGCGGAAAACGAGTAACATCGCTCAAATTATTTTCAGTAGAGTTTTTACGATAGTCGTATCTTTTTACAAGCACATCGTGTGTAGATATGTGCACATAATGTTTAGGTGTACTACGGCTGTTCGAGCTAAGTATCCATAAATCGAATTCGTGCGTCGAATTGCATTGCACTCAACGATCGCTCAAGTATTTTTAACGGAACTTAAATCTCAAAATGTTCTACTAATTTCTCTTACGTATATTTCGGTCACGGTGAAGCGCTCGTGGCCCCGCGGACTCAGTGTTCTGTAAACGATCACTGCAGTAAGCAACTTTCACTATGGCCGGTCCATGGATGGGTGACCATCCATGTGATCACTCTGTGACATTTATTTTGAGCGTTTCCGTGCTTCGGAAGGCACGTTAAGCCGTTGGTCCCGGTTGCCAGTAAAATGGCAGTCGTTAAGCCAAGTTGAAGGCTTTATTTTCAACAGCAGGCAGTCACAACCTGCGCCTGTCCGTTTAAACACGGCAATACGACTCACAACGTGTTACGTGGGACAAATTATATAAAGGTGAAATGTGGGTATATAATATGCCTCTGCCTACCCCTTCGGGGATAAAGGCGTGATGATGAACCTGTATATTTGGGTCACAATTATAAATGTAGTCGTACAAAATACGACAGTCTAAAAGCAATCGAGAACATTGGGTAAGTTCTGCAAATTATGGCGTAATCTCAGGCGAGACATGACGTCGACAAGCGCCACCATGTCTGGCCTTCAAGAACATTGACTTCCTTTTCTTGCAAATGAAGTTAGATCTACTTGGTTCAACAAAAGGGATATTTTTTTTGAACTAAAATTTTTGAGTGTTAGGACATCTAACTTACAATGCGTATTAAAGAAAATACTTTGTAGAAATTATCTTAATTGACGCACATGAAAGTAGAGGTAATTGAAAGACAAAAATAAGCCATTAGGTAAAAAAAAGGTATTTGGGCACCTAAACCAAAGTAAACTATAGTCACATAAGAACTGAAACAATTTTTTGTAAGTACTACGTCATTCTGATTCTTTTAGTAACCAAAAGAAGCATAATGACGAAGTTCTTACTGCTATCACTGCACAGCGAAATAGTCCCGAGCTGAATTTGTGATGACTGTGATAGTGGATGCTTCGATCCAGCGATGCTGGAGCAATAAAACTTATTTTTGCTTCTAACCCGTGCTGCTAAGTTATCTTGGTCTCAAACTACAGACTTGAGTAACATAATTATTTGTAAGACTCTTCAGGAAAAGCTATTCATGCTAAATAATTGATAATTTTTAATTACTCAGCTGGTTTCGGTTCTAGCAGTAGTTTTTTAACGTTAACGATGAAGAGGTATAATATTATACACTCGAGAGCAATGAATCCGGGTCACTTAAAGAATGTTAAAAATCTCGGAAACTAAAAATGATAGGTTAATGCAATAAATTGTATTTAATAGACAATGTAATACTCCTTAAATGAAAGTAAAAAAAATATGAGTCACCATACATTTTATTAACACAAAATTACATAAAGAAAAAACTGCCGATCTCTCCTTAAAACAAAAATAGGAAACATGAAATTTTTGAACTTTATTACGATTTTCTTGAATTTTAATACTTCGTATTGCCTCCTCGTGCTTCCATTACTGCGTTTACGCGGTTTGGCATGCTGTACACCAAGTTCCTTATACGATTTTGGGGAATTTTCTCCCATTCCTCTGTGAGAGCAATTTTGAGCTCACGAAGCGTGATTGGGGGAGGGTTTCGTTGTTTTACGCATCTGCCTAGCTCGTCCCAAGCATGCTCGATCGGGTTGATATCCGGGCTGCGCGCTGGCCACTCCATACGAGTAATGTTCATCTCTTGAAGGTAGTCATTCACAATCCTACCTGTATGAGGTCGGGCATTGTCATGCATAAATATAGCATCCTCACCTAAATTGACCATAAATGGACCAACGTGATCATTGAGGATTTCTTCCACATATCTTACGCTAGTTAAAGAGCCGTTTTCTATGATCACCAGCTCTGTGCGACTTTCAGAAGAAATTCCGGCCCACACAAGTACAGACCCACCACCGTAGGCTACTTTTTCTTCGATGCATGCTTGCTTGAATCTTTCCCCTGGTCTTCGATACACTCTGTGTCTTCCATCGTGCTTGTAGAGCATAAATTTTGATTCGTCGGAGAACATAACTTTTGACCAATCTTCAATACTCCAATTTACGTGGCTCTGGGCATACCTTAGTCTCGAAATACGATGCCCACGCTCCAGTTTAGGGCCGTTTGCAGGTCTAAGGGGTTTTAAGTTAGATTCAGCAAGCCGACGTCTTACTGTCCATGCACTTGGGTTACTTCCTCCGAGGCGTCGAAACTGATTGGTGAGTTCAGTTCCTGTGAGAAAGCGATTTCGAAGCATGGTGTTCACCAAGTATCGGTCTTCTCGTGCTGTGGTACACCTGGTTCTGCCCGTTCCTGGTCTGCGTAGGTTAGAACCAGTTTCTTCGTAACGTCGGAGAACTCTTTGTACTGTTGACAGCGACACACCGACAGTCCTGGCTGTATCGCGCTGACTCCGGCCGGTTTCCAGCATTGTAAGTATTCTGGTGCATTCTCAGGCGTAAGCGACATAATTTCAGCTTGATTAATGAATATAGAGCACTATCAACATGGTTTATGTACCCACATAAATGACAGATTACAAACAAAAGCAACACCAAATGCTGTAATTTCGTAGTTCCATCTTCGAAAGTGGCCCTTTTTCAAATTTGATTTTTTTATGATATAACTTTACAATAACTAAGAAGTTTTAATACCTTCATTTAAGGAGTATTACATTGTCTATTAAATACAATTTATTGCATTAACCTAGCATTTTTAGTTTCCGAGATTTTTAGGATTCTTTAAGTGACCCGGATTCATTGCTCTCGAGTGTAGTTTATTGAAAGATGGTATTATTACGATTCATTCGTGAATTATTCTATACTAAGCTATTACAATTTATGGTGAAGTACAGCTACAGACTCCAAAAAATTCATGAACTAAACCAACTATTACTAATTTAGTTCAGAGAATAGGTACAATGAATTGCGAATCCTGCGATGTGCGTCATAGTATCCAGATGGTCATGGTAATATGACTGTTATAATACGATTCGTGCGTCATTCAATCGTATACATTGAATAAATGTATTTATGTTAACAATAATAATAGGAATCAGCATAAAACCAAAACGTCTACTGTTGTGTAATATAAGTTAGTAGGTATATAATGCAGCATCTCCTTGATACCATCGCATTGAGTGGATATTGAACTAGGTTTCGGGTTTAGAGTTTATACGATCTGAAGACAATTTATAAGTAACTAGCTGTTCCCCGGACAGGGTGATGTGATATCCCCGAAACTCTTCACCAATGCGCTTGAGGACATCTTTAAGACACTGGACTGGGAAGGGTGGGGCGTGAACATCAACGGCACGCAAATCTCGCACCTTCGGTTTGCCGATGACATCGTCATTGTGGCGGAGACGCTGGAACAGCTAAGCGGAATGCTGCATAGCCTGAACGGAGCGTCTCGACGTGTTGGACTCGGCATGAACTTGGAAAAAACCAAGGTTATGTTTAATAACCACGTTACGCCGGGGCCAATATACGTCGAGGGATCGAGGCTAGAGGTCGTCCAGGAATATACTTACCTTGGGCAGGTTATTACACTGGGGAAAGGGAACCTGGACAAGGAAATCGCCAGAAGGATACGGTTGGGCTGGGCAGCATTTCGCAAATTGCGTCGAGTCTTCAATTCGCCTTTACCGCAATGCCTGAAGACCAAAGTCTACAACCAGTGCGTTCTACCTGTTATGACATACGGTGCCGAGACGTGGACACTTACAGAGAGGTTGGTCAAAGCTCTAAAGGTTGCGCAGCGGGCTATGGAAAGGGCTATGCTTGGGGTGTCTCTGAGGGATAGACTCCGAAATGAGACTATCCGGCAAAGAACTAAAGTGGTCGACATAGCTCGCAGAATAAGTACATTGAAGTGGCAGTGGGCCGGCCATATCTGCAGAAGAACCGACGGCCGATGGAGCAAACGAGTTCTAGAGTGGAGACCGCGTCTCGGCAAACGTGGGGTAGGACGTCCACCCGCTAGATGGACCGACGACCTGGTAAAGGTCGCAGGCTGGGACTGGATGCGTAAGGCGCAGGACCGTGGATTGTGGCGTAAATTAGGAGAGGCCTACGTCCAGCAGTGGACTGCGATAGGCTCATTTGATTGATTGATTGAGCTGTTCCCCGCGGCTTCGACCGCGTAGAAGTCGTTATCGCGTAACATCATAATCCTCATTTTGCGTAGTCGGTTTAAAAGTAGCCTATATCCTTTCCAGGGCCTCGAACTATCCCTATACCAAATTTCATCTCAATCGCTCCAGCCGTTTAGGCGTGAAAGCGTAACAGACAGACAGACAGACAGACAGACAGAGTTACTTTCTCATTTATAATATTAGAAGGGAAGTAGGGAAATAAGTTTTTCAAAATCTACGAAACAATTATTTCTGTAAACTTTAAAGTTGAAGTTACAACTTCCAGTTTAAAATTTTGTCAAGTGTAACTTAAAGTTAGTAAAATAAATTTATGAAACATGTTTTTTTGTTAACACGCAGTCTAAATAAAATAATCTGGTTAAATACAATTACAGGGTAATCTAGTCATCTATCAGCGCCCAGCCTAAACCCTTAGACCAAGAAACTTGAAATTTTTAGGGCATGCTACCCTTATATAGTAGGCTACCGATAAAAAAGGATTTTTGAAAATTCTGCCAATACTGTAATATATATCTTAATCATCAATCTACATTGATAGATGGTCGAGTCACTCAATTACCAATCTATATTCGATATTCCATATAATGGGATAAATAGGACATTATGAGATATCAAGGTAGTTCCCGAGCGAAGTCGGCACAGCTAGTAATAAATAAATGGATTTGGCTTCAGTTAATTAATCCAACACATTGTTATTGTATTGGGCATATCCTAAACAAGTCGTTCGTTTTAATGAATCGATAAGCTCCTCGGTGTTCGTCTATAAATAATGTTTCTCATCAAGTATAGAGGGGTCAAGCAAAGATAGCTAATTTATTATCCAAAATTATTAGAAGCCCAACATACTTGTGTTACAAAAGTTAGTCTTTAAATTGTATATTTTTTTCTAAACTAGGTATATCCTCAACGATCACGAACGAGCAGTAAGTAATTTTCGTTATGGCTGGTCCTTGGATGGGTGACCTCTACGTAAACACGTCGTGACATTTCATTTGCGAGTGTTTTCGTACTCCGGATGGTATGATAAGCCGTTGGTCTCGGTTCGCAGTATCATGACAGTCGTTAAGCCAAGTTGAAGGCCTTATGAGCTGCTTGAAAAGTTTCGGGAGTGGGTCGTCACAATCTGAGCCTATACATTACAATACGGCAATAGACTTGTGGAGGAACGACTGAAAGAGATGTTCCTCCCACAAAGGGAGGTTCCTCCAACCAGGCAAGGTGATCGCGCCTGGCGGGCCGAAGTCTATCGGTTGATGTTGGACTGTTGATAATTATAGTCATCAGCGGGCGGTCGCCCCAGATCACCATCTATTATGTAAGACAAAAAAACTACGGTAAAATGCAGGCGTATATTCTTGTTTCTGCCTCACACTTCTGGGATAAATGCTAGACTTTATTTATGTAAGTATCCTCTTTGGCCAGTCAGTCTCAAATGTCATACTACACGAAAAACTGCACAAGTTAAAGTAGATCTACAGCTTCAAATGAAATTCAAATGGCTGTAATAAAGCCTTAGTCAACGAAAAAATGCATACAGTACAAGTGCACATAAAAATATTTGATAGTGGCGTAGAGTCGGCGCGTCGGCGGGCCCCGGCATCCGGCACATCCAGGCTCCACAATAAACTCCGGTCTTGCTACGCTTGGCTTACGTCACGTTCCATATTTTACACACTTAAAGCTGTTTGTCGTGTCATACCATTATACGCCATGTAAGGCTTGGACTTACTGCCAGCAAAGGGTTATAACTCAGTTTAAATTGTTTCCTAAGTAAGAACTTCATTGCATTACATTGGAATGCTTTTTATAGCCACTCTATGACAATTAACTAGTTAGGAGCCGTTTCACAAAAGTTTGACTGAAAAACAGTATGTTTTCGAGAAAGTATGTAGTCGAAGTTTATACAAAAACAGTATTGCGACCTCGTGCAATGTAGCACTCCGAAGTTGCGGATTTGTTTGAAATGTTAGCTCATCATTTTGATAGTTATTTATTTTCTGAAGTATTTTATCTATGTTAATTGACATGCATTATTTTAACGTACCCAAAATACAAACGGGACGTAATGTGTCATGTTTTGTTTTTTTGTCAAATTGCAATAATACCTATAATAATTACGTTTTTTATGAAAATTTTATGAAATGGCACTTATCATATATATTATTTTGTATGAGAGTATTAGATAAGGTATGTTTCACATATAAGTTTTATTGTCTTAATAGCTGTTGTTTACGTCATTCAAATAATTACCTTTTGATATATTATGGAGGGTGAGCTTTGACTTTCAAGTGTATGTTTGTTGGATTTTTAAGGTCAAATAAGTCGAATTTTAACTGCAAAAAGCTACATAGAAATTAAGTGTCTGGGCATGTGTCCTACATCGTTCCACAAGCGAGCTTCTAGTGCTGTTCAGCTATCGTTACCCACAAAAATTAAGGTCAAAAACGTTTAGTGTAATTTATTAATGGTGGAAAACCTGACACTTTCAAATTGCGCCTTCAAGTTGCTTGAAAAACAATTTTGCAATCAAATTACATTTTAATAATATTTGATTACAGAGGACTTGCAATCTTCTTTGATGTCTGATATTTAACGATAGGTATGATAGTTCTATTGTAGTTTTTTTTTATATCTAAATTAGCTTTATTTATAAAAAATAAGCTTTTTAAATTGAAGGACGTCAGACCATTTGGTTGTTATATACTATCTGATACATGATCCATGGATGGTCCCAAATAGTACATAACATAGTCTATATTATGTCTCATTTAAATATCACATAAAATGCGAACGCGTTATTAAACTTCTGTGATTATTAAACTGCTTTATATATTTTCCATCACGTGCCTTCGTAATTGAATACGTAAGTCGCAAGTGTCAGCTGTTTATAGACAAATGCAGTAGCATTTTAATGTTCACTTTACATTTTATTAAAGTTTGCTGCATTTTATATCACTTGCTAATAACTTGGCATTCTGTAGTATTATTTATTACAGTGTACGTGTTAATAATTAACCCGAAAGTAGGCATAGAATCATTAAATTTAAATAATTACTGTTTGTAGAGTCTTCACCTTAGAGGCAACAGACTGTATGCTCACGATTATATAGTAAGAACCTACCACGTTAGTCCTTACTGATCCCTAACATGCCTAATACCCTCAGGCCCTATTCTACCATATAATGTGATTTCAACCCAAACGTACCCATCTATCACACTAAGCCCAAACTGAACTATATCTAATACCTACCCTAAGAACCTAACCTATCATAGTGTGGTGAATGTATACATAAATAGATAAATTCAGGATGCCTGCACCATACGACCTAAGACAGCAGACGGATAGCAGATGGGATCCGCAGGATGCGAGAGATTCACTGCCAGTCGCACAGACTCACACGACTGATCATAGATGGCTAAAAGGGTCTTGGCCACAGTGAGGGGCTGGAAGGGTAACCACTGTTGTTTCAAGTCGTCATTGGTAGGTACAATTTACCAATTCACGAGTACCTACTACAATATTAGTATAGCATACCAGAATCAGAGGATATTTCGCCTGCGCATTCTTCATTTAGCGATGGCCCTAACACCCTACAAAATTCCAGGATAACTTTGCATTACCTCCTTTTTTTAACGTGAGGGAAAATTCTCATGGATGCTATGCCATACTCCTACCGACTAAAAACTCACGTATTCTGCCTAACAGCCTACGGTTGGGAGTAAACCCTCGAAATATCCCAGGATTGCATTAATTCCTATTCTTTATTTTACCTGAATTAGGATGGTAATTAGCATTTACTTATACAGTGACTAAGTGGCCGCTGCAGAAATATCTCCAGCCTTCATGAGCACGCCTCAGGGCGCTTTGCATGGGGTTTCAGTGCACGCCTTCTTAAGAGTGAGAATTGTGTGGAGTCCCTACAAGGTTCTCCAAAGAGACGAAGTCACTTAGAATGTCCAGCGGCAATTTCTAATATTATTCACATAAAAAAACATTACAACTATTATGCCCATTAGTTGGTCCCAAGAAGTTTTGTAATCCCATACTTTATAGCTTTTTATGTCAGTTTGTATCAGTGAATTCATGAAACGTTGTAGAATGTAACGTTGTGTGTCGTTATCGCAAACACAATGTGTTCAAACGTAATCTAAAACTATTCTACCCTCGTGACACGGCGGAAAGTTTACACAATGCCATCTGACTTCGTTGGGCTATGTCATTCTCTCGGGTGAAGGGGTCGGTTATGTATACTAAGTTCGTAGTACTCATTTGTATGTATACTTGAAAGGAAAACTCAAAACAAAACCATGTATCAACCCATCTCGCTAGTACAGAGCCTTCAGGTCAGCCGTCCTTTTAAAATTATTGAAAGAGGCGATATTTGAATGAACTACTTTTAATTCAATATAGATTTTGGGTGTATAAATCTAAAATTTAAACTGAATCTAAATTAGATGGAGATATCTTAATTTGAGCTAATATACGTTTGCAGGTAGACCAACAGTGACATAGTAGGATAGGTACTTCTCATTTCATTGATCGAGCTCTACAAAGGGTGATATCCAAGTAGTGTCAATACACTAACTTCTACAGTTTTTAAACGGGTTGTTTGTTTTTGATTCAATGAACTTGAAACAAACTAACCGTTTAAAAGCTTGATAAATTGAAACGAATTAAAGCTTTCCTAGCCTTACTAACTTAAACGATCACTACATCTTTCACTGTGGCTGGATCTCAGGTGGGTGATAACCACAGAAATCAGAAACATCAGAAATGGCATGACGGTGCGCGTACTTATTACGTTGCAATCTGCAAAAACCGAAGTATCACTAATATAATTATTTCACAATACGTGGAGTCTCTTACTATGGTTTAAAAATGGTAAGAGAATCAATTTTGATCTTGTAGCGGCGACCATCGGGACCCGTACACGCCTCGCCATACTTGCCAACTTTTTCCATGTATTTCCTCGCTTCAGATAGCACTTTTAGCTGTTAGTTCCAGTTGCCAGTATATGGCAGTCGTTAAGCCGAGTTTTATGCCTTAATGATGGCTTGATAAAAAAAAAATATAATTTTTTTTCTTTCTTTCTGTCTTTCTTTCTTTCTTTGATATTTTTCAGTAGCAAGTAGTCATCACATTTCACGCATGACCATTTCAACACTGCAATAAGCTCACTTTCTATTTCGTGAGCCCAAAACAAATAGTGAAATGTGGATCTATAATAAAGCCTCCCTACTCACCCCTTCGTTAGTAAAGGTGTGACTGAATATGTGTGATTCGAAACTATTGAAAATAATTAATAATATTGAAACTCTACTCTATTAAAGTAGTTCGGTGCGACATAAAGCAAACTTTAAGTAATAACCAAGCGTCAAGTAACTAATTAGACGTTCGTACCGCGGCAAACTCGTAAAAAGCAAAATTGAGTTACAATGTATCGTATAACAGGCTACCTGAAGACATTTTTATGTGGCATCTTAATATGTATGGCACCTTTACAGGCCAGATTTGTTTTAATAGGTGTCCCAAAAGTACTTTTCGCAAATCCTTCTAAGGTTTCACACAGTGTAGTTAAAGATTATAGTATACATGGCTCACTGTTCGTGACTTTTATACGTCGTCGTAAGAAACGTCAAACGAAAATGTAATAAATGTATTAATAATGATTCATCATTTTGTTTCGTAATCGAAGAAATTTAGGGAATTTGCTTACTTATATAAGCATTTACTTATTAATAATTAGGAGATATTTTGTACCTACACAGCTCTTCCATACTCAAATTACTTACATCAATATGAACATGGGATCTAAACAGCTGATAAACTTACATAATACATTTTAAATGCACAAAACATGGAAAACAGTCAAACGTTGCGGATCACAGAAACACGACCCGACCGGGGATTCCAATTCGAGACCTGGACAACAGAAGTCGCAACATTATCGCTGCGCCATCGAAATAGTCAATCTCCAGCTAGTGAGGTACAAACACTAGCCACGAGAACACAATGTTTTGGCACTCTTACCGCTAGACTACCGCCGAAAAAAAACCGTTCAGAATAATATAATAATATCAGATTAGCTTGAAATATCATTCTATACTTATAAGGTTCATTATCACTCCTTTATCCCCGAAGGGGTAGGCAGAGGCATATTATATACCCACATTTCACCTTTTTATAATTTGTCCCACGTAATACGTAATACGTTGTGAGCCGTATTGCCGTGTTTGAATGGACAGGCGCAGGTTGTGACTGCCTGCTGTTGAAATAAAGCCTTCAACTTGGCTTAACGACTGCCATTTTACTGGCAACCGGGACCAACGGCTTAACGAGCCTTCCGAAGCACGGAAACGCTCAAATAAATGTCACAAAGTAATCACATGGATGGTCACCCATCCATAGACCGGCCATAGTGAAAGTTGCTTACTGCAGTGATCGTTTACAGAACACTGAGTCCGCAGGGCCACGAGCGCTTCAACTAATACAAACATTTTTAAGCATCATGATCATAAATTCGAGCACATTCTTCCCACTCTTTATTCAGTAATATGTTACAACTTTTTACACCTCCGGTTTCTTTGCGAATATCGCGAGCAATATACCTTCATAGGCAAATGAGTTTTCTGTGTACCAGATAAACAGGTAAATATATAAGCTTTATGAAAATTTGAAGGTAAATATTGACTCATATTACAAGGGTTTTATTTCCTTTTCATTACATTTGAGATATATTACAGATTAGAATATTATAGCGACTATTTTCCTGTTTTTCTGTATTTTTATTTTTTCTTTATACGTTTTCAGTCCTTTCAAAATAGTACCATATACATAACTAAGTTATTACACAATATCAGGCGCTACAAAACTTAACGTCTACTGAATTTGATAAATTAAGCCACTTTAATCAGTTGACTTTAATTGCATTGTCAGCACTATTTGTTTGCAGCTTACAACTTTAATAATGGCTAACTCTTGCTTTAAACATTTAAAAGAGATGCACAATGAATGGCCTTATATATTAAACACAGGATTTTAGAAAAAAATAGTTCGAAAACCTGCAATAATGGAGAAAATAAGCAATTTTACTTTACTATAACGTGGTGAAATGCGATTCTTCACAAACTGCACAGAAGCTTCAGTAACTCCTTTACCTCTTTACTAAAGCAAGTATGTTGTCTTATAAGGCAGAAAAGCGTTTATGATAATTAAGCAAATCTTTCAACATCTTCAAACTTAGATACAACACAAGTCATAAATTTTAGTCCAAGGTGAGCCGTCCTACTTCTAAATAAAGACAGAGAAATGACTGCTATTCAGAAAAACAGGCAGGTACCTACTTGTTCACATGAATTCCTATATACTTATACGTACGTATATTTTTTGTTGTTCCTGAAACAACATTTTTACGAGTGAAGCGGGTACTCATTGAGAAACTTTACTACACTCAGTTTGATGTTATGAACACACAAACATGTTGAGGGTGTCTTATTTACGAATAATAAAAACAAGGAAAGCAATGAATCTCTGGCCACTTCATTTCGTCGCTTTAATATTTTACGTGACCCCTTAAATTTGGGTAACATCTCGTCTGACAGCCGGGCGCACTTTTCATTAAGTTCTGATTACTCTCTGAGAGTTGCGGAGACGTCACGTTGGAAGACCTCTGAGGTTTTTGGCGAAGTGCAAAAGTTTTATGATATTATGATTACTTGCATGAGACGAGCGGGCGAGAACGTGACGGCTGCCTCCTCCGTAAAGTGATCTCTGTCACGAGAGATATGCTATGATACAAGTTTGTCTAGTTGCAAACGCATCTAAAATATATTTATGGATAGGCGGAGCAGTGCGGTCGGATTTTAGGATTCGGATATATATCAAATAATATTTCTCTTAATTCGAGTTTTAAGGATGAATTGAGCCAAGCAAAAACAAACATTTTACAAAGATTACAAAGCTCTAAAGTAGTTATGATTCAAAAGTATGATGAGTAAGTAAGGATTAACTAAAAAATGCTATATTTATTAGGGCACATCATAATCTGATGTTGTATCTACAGCTAGCTACTCCTAATAACCCAAATAAAATATCGTTGGTAAAAGCGGTCACGACGAAATAATAACATTCGTACACAATGAAACTTATTTAATCTATTAGATAAATACCCTACCCCTACCAAAACGCTATTAGACAACATTATTACAAAAATAACGGTACAAAATCTGTATATAATTATTTGATTTTAACAACATGCTTGAACTTAACCAATAAATTTTGCGGAAGGGTAACGGGTATCTATTCAAGTAGCAGTAAAATGTAAGCTGCTGGTGATGTTCATGCACATCGCATTCTTATAATAAGCGATGCAACGCGTTCGCTATCTGATGGATATAGTATTAAAGTGGGTGTATTATGTATGAGTGTAAAAACTATGGACAGTGGTACGATTTTTGAAGTAAGTCAGCAAAATCTTTATTCTTTGAAGCTTTCTTGTTAAACGCCCTAGATGTACTGGAAAAGGTACCTACATAAGACCAAAGTAAATATCTTTGTATCTCTCTTAGCTTAAAAAAAGATCTCCATATTTGTGGCAAGTTTTACAACTATATTAAGTAATTTTGAAAATTGTACGAATTATCGCAAAACAGCTATTCATGCTCGATAAAATTATTACATCTGTATTGGTAGCCAAAAAGGATGCGAGAGAGTGGTATACTGTATTTCAATAGCTTTGCGCAAAAATGTAAACAAACACATTTGATCCTATATATCCATAGTTACTTGCAATTAAATATTCACCCTGATTATATTCCAGTATCCAGGAGTCATACAGTGTTCTTACAATCATTTCGACACCAAATAACTTCTAAGATAGTTTATTTTCATTTAAAATACCTACTCAGGATAGTAAAAAATTCAATGATTTGTCATACTTTATTTTTCTACTCATCTGTCTTAGACAACGATTGTCAAAACATGACATGTTTACATTATTGCCAGATCGGGCAGGATTGAACTATAGAAACTCTATGACCTCCCTAAAACGTGAGCAATCTGAAGGGGCAGACAGGTAAAGTCATCATCGCTCATATTCAGGAAGCGCAGAGATAACTCTTAAAACCTCAAGTTTAGTTTAAAGCCTAAGTGTATTTTATAAAACTTAGTAATAAACTCTTCTCAAGAACGAATATGAGGATGTACTTTTCAATTTTACGTCTTGAAACTCCATTAGCTACATCTCAATGGTCTAATTGTGAGGCGGGTGTATTGAATTCAAAACGATTAAGAACGCAATGCTCGTTCTCTGCTATGAATATTCTAAGAACTGGGTTACCTTAGACCAGAAGTCTCTGACATCCAAACTAGGCTTGACTGCTAACCCTGACGTTCCCTGCCAGTCCCTTCAGAGACCAGAAGTCTCTGACATCCTCTTAAGACCGATAGCCCACGAGGGAACTACTTCTACTTGGATGGCAACTAACTCGGTACCCTAAACCTCATACTCATTTAAGTAAGACGGAGGAAGTTCTAGAATTTCTGGCAAGCGCTATTCTTTTGCTTTTATTTCCATCTTTATATAATATATATTTATAAAACAAGGCGTTTGTAACTTCCATAAGTCTTCTGTGAGGATTTTCCCTCACGTCAAAAAAAGGCAGTACAGTATGAAACTAAGCCACAATTTTAGCTCTCTGTAAAAAAGAAATTCAGCTGTCGTCGATTACATAATTAACCAAATAATATTTGAAAATGTTGGCGTTTAATAGGTATGCCAGCTCTACCCCTTTGGGGATAAAGTTATATTTTATGTAAATGTTTGAAATTACGTTGAAAATCCTCAGTGATAAAATGTTGAAAATACATTTAGTTTAAAACTTTAACATCATCCGGTAATTTGGGAAGTGTACCACAAAATTGTAAATTAACTAGATTACTACTTAAACAAATCAAGTAATTCCGTCCGGGTCAGTTATTATGGTCAGTCCCTCGGGCTGTAAGTGCCCTACATTATGTTTATCAACTATAAAGAATGCGTGGGGGCCTTGATAAATAGGTTAGCAAATAATGTAATTGTACTACAAATACAGTAACCCTTATCACAGTTATACGCCCCCGTCGCAGACTGCAGAACTCGGGTAGGGGGAGAGTTCTCTCCCCACCGTCTCTTTCACGAGCATGACCTGCTCACAGAAACAGGCAGTAGCACTTATTCCCGCTGGAGATCATAGTTCGCACCGTGGTCTCCAGCGAGAGAACAGAATATTCACGTTCAGACCTGGCGCTGTTGCGCCTACGCCATGCACTCCACCAATGCGCGAAGCGCTGTGTCCTCGGAGTACTGGCACTCAATCGTGGTTACCCGGTGTATTCACCAAAGATACCTACAGAAGCTCGCCAGGTAGGAGAGAGCACTGTGACTGAGGACTCACGCTGCTCTCTCCTACCTGGCGAGCTTCTTCTCCAGCCACTCGTCCATGACCACTATTCAATATCTTTAAAAGAGAATATTTGTACGTCATATTTTTTTCAGTCTTCTAGTTGTCATGAGAGAAATTAGATTCAACATGCCATCACTGCAGTTTTTAAATTCATTCAGCTTGTCGAATCTATTTGCAAGTATATTTTATTTTATTTCATGACCAAAATACGGCTAGACGAACTGCTTACCGAGTGCAGTACTCTTTTCTTAATACAGTTGCTACGTGTTAATTACTCGCTACCAGAATTTTATGTCCGCCTCTATAAAACGTGCTTCACCATTTCCACATCATGTTTAAGCTGGTTTTAGTAAATCTTAAAAATAAATTTAGTATATCGACAAGTTTTTATAAAAGTCATGTGTATAAAAATGGCGTATTAGGTATTTAATGTTTTTTGATATGTCTTAATTTATATATTACGTATTATGGTTTGTAACGAGTTTAAATCATATTCAGGAGTCCTGGTGTTATCCTTCCGAGGGCATACTCGGGACTCCCGGCCACAGAGAGATGGTAGAGCACCGTGTGTTTTTAGCCGGTAGAAGTCCGCGACATAACATCCATGAAGATTTCTATACGAGAAAAAAATATAACCTTACCATGCTGGGCTGGACCCAACTAAGTCTTTCCTATCTGTCTAGTGCTGGGAAGACCGAGTTAATCTTTCTTTCTTTCCCGCAGTTCCCGGCAAACTTTATACTTCTTTGATAGTCGTGCTTGAAACGCTTATGTTACGCCACCGCGTCCTAATTCTGTATAGATGCCGAGCAACCTATCCGGCCATTCATGAGGCCAGTAAATCTGGAATTCAAAAATTTTATATAAAATTGTGTATTAAAAAAATCCATGAACATTTTTAAAAAGAAATAATAAAATTTGAAGGTCAGTAACATTTGGCTGGATTTAAGACTGAATAAATCGGTATAATAGTAATTTTTATTTACAGATAATATACACTATATACATACAAGTTATAATACAGGGGAACAAAATTTCATTTAAAAAAAAAAGGGCAATGTCAAGTAAGAATTATGCATCAAAAACTCTTCCACATCACTGTCAACCACTACCGTGCCCAAAATGCTGGCGGCGCGCACGTTGTATGGCATTTATTATTTTTTATTTACTGATTTTAGGTATTAAGTATTTGAAAAGGTCTAAAACAGACCACCTGACTTATTAATAAACCTCTCAAATGAAACACACAGCTAAGGCATAGTATTACTATTCATGATTCTGCGTAGTCAAAGCCTCTTAAATAATATGAGCCTTCAAAGACAATACCAATGCAATATTAATATTTAGCTTTGCATTGTCCAAACAAAGACTGCATTCATATTCACCCCACGAAAACAAGTAGATAAAAATGCAAACACGCGCAATTGTGTCTCAAACGAACGGAGGTGCTCGTACACACGGCGTTGCAAGCGAAAGTATTCCAGACGAAAATGTTTTCCCGGTCATATGAATTTAGAACGGCCGCCGTATTAGAGGCAGTAAAACCATCGAGAGACAGGTACAGACGAATTTGAGAATGCATGGTCAATCCGAAACGAAATTGCTTTGCACTGAGAATTGACGCCATCTCTCGGATAACATTGGAAGTCAAGTATCTAGCGTTGCCGATTTTCTTTACCTCACACAGGAACGCGATTATTGTCAAAATAGCAACTCATTAATCTTAGGAGTAATGTAAATATGCAATCTTCCATCATTCTAAGGTGTCTATGCAATTTTTTATTCGAATAAAGTTGCGCCATCTAGTGGATTTTTTGTGAATTTGGACAAATGTGCATGGGATTATAGGTCTTAAGGGGCCCATGCAATATTGGAGGTGACTGTACATACAACTACAGAAAGGGTAAAGGTAAGGGTGGGTTGAGGTCGCGTGGCTTGTGACTCGTAGCGAACACACGGTGACATTCATATTACAATCAAATAAAACTACAGGATACCTTTATATTCAAAATTATTGGAGCGTTAAAGAATGTTTGAGTGTTTTCCCTGAAAACCGTTGGTTGGGCTTTGAATGAGGCTTGATGCGATTTCCGTTTTGCCTTTGCCAAGTTAGATGAAGAACACGTACCTACACAAGAACGACATCCAACTGAAGTGACGGTAAAACATTTCAATTGTATGTTCAAACAAGCCTAATATCCTAGGATCCCTTTAAGAACGACCTTCACCGAGTTGGTTATTGGATGAAAAGTGTTTTTAATCTTTTATTTTATTTTATATTTTAATTAACTTAAATTCATTAACCAGGCCGCAGCAAGTTACTAGTATCAATTTACCTGTTTATGCCTGCGTACCCAAGAGTTGTGACAAGAAAAAAATCGACAACCTAACATTTGCATATTCTATGGGCGTTAAACTTCCAATTGGTATGGAATGTATCTATTAAGCAAACCAGTAAATAGTAAAAAAAAAAATTTCAATTCTTAATTTATCATATTCTGGACTGAATTTTTTTAGGCAACCCTATTGCATTTTAATTTTTGACATATTTAGTTGAATTATAAAACACTTTTCATCCAATAACCAGCTCGGTGAAGGTCGTTCTTAAAGGGATCTTAGACCATAAGAATATAGCATAGAATAGCTCTTTCCATTAGTCATCCTCTTATTCAATTTTATTAAAATAATCAATGCATTGAGCAGCATTTTTTTAAAACTGATGCTTGCAAATTATCCATTTCATGAAATGAGTTTCAAATCAAATCTATAAAACTAACCACTGCTTTATTTTACCAAATAAAACCATGTCTTTGAAGTGTATTTTTTTAAAAGACACAACAAAACGGCCTCTAACCGAATTAGGCCTACATTTTGGCAACACAAGAGTTTATAAAATGAAATTTTCTTAACGTAAAGTGGCTGAGACGATGTAATGTCGGTGGGGCGAACTAAACTGCGCGGGCCGGCTGCAACCCCTCATGTTTCTAAATAAATGATGAATATTTACCGTCACGTTACGGTTTACTGAGATATAATTATTTTAATCTAGCTTGAGACGCCAATTTTAGAGAATTGATGTCAAAAAAGGTCATTTTATTTTAAATGGAGCGTCCACGACGCAAAATAACATATACAAACAGTCAGCTTCCAAGAGTGACTTTGTTATGAGATTCTACTTGGTTATTTATTTATTTTATTTATTCGTACAAAAAAGACACATACATAGGATATACATAAAAATGCAACAAAAACTCATTAGAATTTTTCTGTGCGTCAGATCCGTCAGTAAAATTCTATGACATTCATTTACAATGGTCAAGAATGAACTTACTATATTTTTATCTTCCGACGCTCCTTTTGACACTACTTTGCTATATGCTGCACCCTCTACAAATAACCGACTTGTTCACTTTTTAAAAATAGCTATAGTACCTACCCACTAATAAAAGCTGGTGCGGCGGCTAATGCGCGTGAGCGGTTAAAGATCGGCAAGTACAGTTGTCTCGGTGCCCAATATGAATTCGTTCCATTTGGTGTCGAGACACTGGGTCCATGGGGTCGCGGTGCACATGGTCTTTTCACGGCACTGAGTAAGCGTCTGAGGGAAGAAACGCGTGATCCCCACGCAGGTAGCTATTTAGCGCAAAGGCTTTCCATAGCTATTCAGCGTGGGAATGCTGCCTGTGTCATAGGTACCTTACCGAAGGGACCCAATTTGTATATTGATAGATAGTTAGTTAGTTTTTATTTTAAGTAGTTATAATTTTATATGTTTTTGTATAACCCTAACAGTGTGATGATATTAGTTTTAATTGATTTTACAAATAAAGTAAATAAATAAATATTTTGGACATTTTCACAGAACATCATCTAGCCCAAATTAAGCTGATATAAGCTTGTGCTTTGGGATCTATACGACTGATAAACATACTTATATATTTCTAAATACATACATATTATACATAGAAAATACGCAAACTGGGAAACCCAATGTGGGTTTCCCAGTTTGTGGATCACACAAATATTTGTAACAAGTAACAATACATAATCTCCAACTCGTTACCATTAACAGATGCAAGAAGCTCCAGATGTTTAAAAATGTATTCTTATAAAGCTCATTACAAAGGATCAAAATGAAAGTGCCCATACAAATATTTTTAGCTCTTGTTTGCGTCGTATGGATATTTTTTAGTCTTGTTGGGGGTGCATTTTCATAATTTACAGCTCCCCAGGTGCGGTGGCGGCTTGTGGCTTCTAAGTACGTAGAGATTTTAATTAAGAAGTCTATCATAATCCACATGAGACACCGGACCAAAAAATAACAGGAGTTCTTTATTTATTTTATCCTACGTACAATAATGAAGTCGAATGTTGGCTCCCATTTTTGTGAGTTTTGAAAATAATCTTATGTACGCGTATGTAGGTACCTATAATTTTGGACTTTGGTTCGTATAGCAGAGTTTCTTCTGAATAGAACAGATTTTCTACTTGCCCGTGCCCAGAGATGGCAATATGCTTGTCTCAATTAAGCAGATAAACTGTACAATGTCACTTCTACCTACCTCTCCTGAAATTACTTTTTTACATACAGATTATCCGTTCAAATTACGAATTTTACCATCTTACAATCTTTTTCTAGCGCTTGGTGATACGATTGTGTTTAATACGTAAATAGGTACTTGATCAGTCTACGTGCCTAAACATTTAGTGTATAACCCTGTATCTGCAGACAGTGAAGAAAAAGTCAGTATGTACAAGTCTCATCTATGTTTCATGATAAATGTAATCCAATAAGGACAACACACGAAGTGAATTCGTGTAACTCCGAAGGAGCTGTTCATAATTAAGCGTGCTTACCTCACATGCGTGTTGAAAGATTGAATCTCATCAAATATGTAGCAGGGTCTACCATGAAATCCTTTTTACATCCGCTGCGGACAGTTTTAGGTACGCATGTCCGGTCTAGTTGCGGCTTAAACATCTTATAAATTACCTACTAAAACTCTATTAGCGGAATGTTCGGGCAAACGAATTTGCGTTATCGCCTCTGTAAGCGTGACGTGCATAGCATACTAACTACGTCGCCTCAAGATCGTACAAAGTTGCTGCTCATGTAATTACTTCTTTAAACGAAGCTTCTATAAGGGGAGGGTAAGATCACTTTTGTCCGAGGGTATACCGTCTCGATAATCGAGTTACTCGCTCCTTCGCTGCGTCTCGTATTTTTGCACAATTAAGTTTTGCACGAAATTTATTTAGTAAATAGTGTTTTCTGTTTCAGAGTTGTTACGATGAATTATTTAACAGTGTTTTATAAAATTTCAATTGAGCTTATTATTAAGGCCAATACTGAATATTAAAATGTTGCGAATCCAGTTGAACAATGTTTTTTATTTGTCATATTTTCATTTACTCGGATTATCCTTTGCAAAATTTATTATTTATGAGCTCTTTTTTTGGGTTCCGTACGAAAAAAATATAAAAACGGTACCATATTACTCAGACATCGTCATTTATTGTATTTTTTAAGCATTATAAAAACGCAATTTAAGTAACATTCTAGAGACTCCTTTTATGTAAGCAATAAAATTGTGTATAGTAAATTAATTTATAGCTTACAAACCAACCTGGTTCGAAGAGGGACTTGAACCTAAAACCTTTACCTACCAAAACTCAAAGCCATTGAGATATCAAACCGCTATTATAATATCGTTATACAAGTAAGTATCTATAAACTTAAATTCAGTACTGTAGCGAGTATTGGAATTTATATTCCCTTAGAAAGGTTTATGTAACGATATTTTATTTTTAAATCATAAAAACAAAACCTTCTGGGCAAACATCTTGTTTCACCATTACGAAAGTATGAAGCTAGAGCGGCGTCAGCATTCCTAGCAACATTGAGTCACAACCCTAAATTTACTAAATGCGTTATGTTCTGTTGGGTATTATTTGAAATATAAAAACCGGCCAAGTGCGAGTTGGACTTGCCCATGAAGGGTTTCGTAGCAGCAAGTAACATAATATAAAAGTTCTTATAGTTCGTTGTAACTTTCATTGATGTTTTAACACGTTCGCAGTGGTAGTGATTTTTCCGATTTATGACGTATTATAAAAAAACTACCAGCTCTATCTAGTTCAAACTAATTTTCGTGTACTGTTACAGTACACGAAAATGCGTGTACACTAGCAATGTACATCTTTTTTTTTTTTAGATATATCATTCTCTTAGTTTAGAAGTTAGAGGGGGGGGGGGGGGTACTCATTTTTCCACTTTGGAAGTGTCTCTTGCGCAAACCATTCACTTTAGAAAAAAAATATGTTAGAAACCTCAATAGCATTTTTGAAGACCTATCTATAGATACCCCACACGTATGGGTTTTTGATGAAAAAAAAATTTTGAGTTTCAGTTCTGAGTATGGCGACCCCCAAAATTTACTACTTTTTTTTCTAGTTTTATATAAGAATCTTAATGCGGTTCACAGAATACATCTAGTTACCAAGTTTCAATAGCATAGGCCTTATTGTTTCGGAGAAAAATGGCTGTGACACACGGACGGACAGACAGACATGACGAATCTATAAGGGTTCCGTTTTTGCCATTTGGCTACGAAACCCTAAAAATGTAGAGTAAGCTGAATTCTGAAAATCTATGGAGATAGATAAATTTAATGGAAAATGTAAATACTGCGATAAATGAATTAATGAATTATTACAATAGACTTTTCTTTAAGCTCTTTTATGGCAAAGCAATCACGTCAGTTTGACACTCTCCTTTGAGCCTGATGAATTACCTAATAGACATTTCCCTCTCCCTCTCTTATGTGATATAAAGGCTCCTCATTTCTAAGTCTCATAAAGGCAAATGGATTTGGAAACTCTCCGCTTGAAAATAGATGGTGCTGCACAATATGCACTAGATAAAGTACAGAAACCTTAAAGGGTGCGCGACTTTAACGTCCCCTGCAATGCAGAACATTAGATACATATTTTTGTACATTAAAATTTGTATATTTAAAACATAAATAACTATTCAAGTCTCTTCCAGTTGTCTTTAGACTCTATGTAAGCACCAGTGGCTGTCGCCATAAAGCCAAGATACGGAGGGCTCGTAAACTTAAAACCAGCTTACAGCATTTGTGGCCTGCTGCCATCCGTTTGACCATATCAAGCCTTAGATTACAATAAACACCATTGTTTCATGTTTCTAAGCAATATACTTATCCAAAACTATAACCTATTGCTTCAATATTCTCCTGGGGTTTTGGTATTGACGAAATGCATTTTGTAATAAAAATTAAATGTGAGTAGGTAGTTATTTTAAATTATACATTATATTCGAATAGATAGTAAATTCTTTAGATGTGTTTTTCTATTCATTTTGGAGCAAAATATTCAGCAACCGTTATCAAAACGTGGTTTTCATTATCCAACGATACTAAGTTACATCTTTTTTAAAATATATTACTTTTTATTTCTTTTAAATTAAGATTTTTTATTGACTCTACGAATAACAACCCTTTTTTATTCGTAGTTGACACTATTATTATTGACGAGTGTAAAGTTGTTCGATCTGAAACATCAATGAATTCATAAAGTAGGTACCAATATAACAAAACTAAATAGAAATAAGACGGACAAAACATGATAACAACAAAATTGCAATTCAATCACCGCACTTCGTTTACTTTCGTAGCGACGTGATTTACTTTAATCGTACTATATTACTGTTTTAATAAAATTGAGTGCATTAGTGGTTATTTGAGTAACAGCATTAGACAATTTCCCGTTCTGAAGTCTCCTGGAGAGTACAGAACGACCACCCGCAGCCACAAGTAATCGCACTTTCCTTTTATTACCTACCCCTAATGTCATCATCAAAGTATAGATGTATGTCGTACTAACATTATTAAGTGCTACACATTTTCTAATTCACTCTACTTAGTTTGTTTTCCGAATCGACTTGTAATGTATTGGTCGGTGAGCTTAAGCTTGACAAGAGAAAAGTGTTCCGAGTTTTAATTTCGGTTAACCAGAATAGATGGCGTTAGTGGTGAGATTTGTAAGCCTGTTTTATTTGTTTCGCTTCCGGTTGTACCAAAGCTTAATTTTTATTTTGTACTGAAATTTCTTGTTCTTTTTTTTGTCTAAACTGCTACTATAACAGAGTGGTACCAGTTTGTTTAGAATAGATAGGTAACTACCTAAAAAAGAAGTTGGCAACTAAATACTCAATTTTCATTCTGAAGTAATATTATTATGTATCATCATAACTACCTTACTTCCCGTTCCCACTTCAAAAGTAGCCAATGTGTTATCCCTGTACCAAATTTCAGCCAGATCCGTCCAGCAGCCATTCGAGCGTGAAAGAGTAACAAACATCCACACATCCACACTCACAAACTTCCGCATCCATACTAATATTTTAAAGCTGAAGAGTTTTATTGTTTGTTTGTTTGTTTGAACGTTAGGATCTCAGGAACTACTGGTTGAATTTCAAAAAAATATTTTACGGTCTAATAGTCCATTTATTGAGGATGGCTAATGGCTATATAACATCGCGCTAAGACAATTATTATCTTTCTTTTGATAGCTTCTATGCCGTACGCTGTGTAAATGGGTAACCTTACGTAAAAATTGTATATTAAAAAATTGTTCCTCTTAAAAATTTATAAAAAAGTCTCCAACAGCATATGCCTATCTTTTAAGGTTCAATTACAATAACCCTTTTAATAAGTTTTAAAATATGAGCGACGCGACGCGTCTGCAGCTTGGTCTGCAGCGGCAGTCAGTCAACTGAACTATAAAAACTGGCCAAGTGCGAGTCGGAATAGCACACGATGAGTTCCGTACCAAAAAAAGGACGAGCGGAAGTAAATGCGACGGGAACATTTTATCACTTTAAATATCTATTCCACACCTCTCTCTTTCTCACTCTCATGTGACGCAAACGAAGTTGTGCGGGTCAGCTAGTTTATAATAATGGTAAGATGTATCCTTATCTATCTATACTTATAATAAAACTGTTGAGGGTCGAGAGTCTGTACATGGAAGATATTTTGAAAATTTTAATTGGAGGGCGTTCTCTAATCGATACTGAAGCCGAAAATGTAATTTAAACTTTTCATGTCTGTCTGTCTGTCTGTCTGTCTGTCTGTCTGTATCCCGAATAAGTATCACGCCGAAACTACTGAACCGATTTAAATGATACTTAGTACATTTGAAGCTTATAGTCCGAGGAAGGTTCTAGGATACGTTTGATCCCAAAGTTTTGCGCGGTTCCTGCGGGAGAGGGGATGAAAGATAAAATGGTTTTTCAGTTGTAATTTCTCAACGCGCGATGCGATTCCAAAAATTTTTTCAGTGTTATCAAGAGAGTACTATAAGGATTGTTTCACACAAGTTTCAATGTTGAGGGTTTTGTAGTTCAGGAATTAAAGGCATCTCAACTTTCGCAAAACCTAGAATTCAAGGGTTTCTTTGAATGTGAGGGTAATTCTAAACGGGCGTGTTGGCTTAATCATAAAAGAGCTTAATGATTAAGACTATTGTAAAATAATTCAGTCTGGGACTGAATTGTTTTAGAATAGTCATAATCTTTAAGCTCTTTTATGATTAAGCAAACAGGGCCGTTTCACACGCTGCTTGATGAGTCTGATGAAGAAGGACCTCTCCATTCACAAACCTTATGTGACGTAAACGAAGTTGCGATTGTCAGCTAGTACTTATAATAAAACTGTAGAGGGTCGAGAGTCTGTACATGGAAGATATTTTCCATTATCCTGCAGACCAAGCTGCAGACGCGTCGCGTCGCTCATATTTTAAAACTTATTAAAAGGGTTATTGTAATTGAACCTTAAAAGATAGGCATATGCTGTTGGAGACTTTTTTATAAATTTTTAAGAGGAACAAGTTTTTAATATACAATTTTTTTGATTAAGCAAACAGGGCCGTTTCACACGCTGCTTGATGAGTCTGATGAAGAAGGACCTCTCCATTCACAAACCTTATGTGACGTAAACGAAGTTGCGAGGGTCAGCTAGTACTTATAATAAAACTGTAGAGGGTCGAGAGTCTGTACATGGAAGATATTTTGAAAATTTTAATTGTAGGGCGTTCTCTGATCGGTATTGAACCCGTAAATGTAATTAAAATTTTTCATGTCTGTCTGTCTGTCTGTCTGTCTGTCTGTCTGTCTGTCTGTCTGTATCCCGAATAAGTATCACGCCGAAACTACTGAACCAATTTGAATCATACTTGGTACATTCTGAGCTTATAGTTCGAGGAAGGTTCTAGGATACTTTTGATCCCGATATTTTGCGCGGTTCCTGCGGGAGAGGGGTTAGAAGACAAAATTATTTTTTTAGTTGTAATTTCTTAACGCGTGATCCGATTTCAAATATTTTTTAGTGTTGGAAAGGGAGTACTTTATGGATTAATTCACACAAGTTTAAATATTGAGGGTTTTGTGGTTTAGAAATTAGAGACATTTAACTTTCGCTAAGCCTATAATTCAAGGGTTTTGAATGTAAGGGTCATTCTAAACTGGCGTGTTGGCTTGATCATAAAAGAGCTTAATGATTAAGACTATTGTTGTAGTGTTTTAGAGTAGACTTAATCTTTAAGCTGTTTTTTGATCTAAGCAAAAAGGCCATTTTTACACGCTGCTTGATCAGTCTGATGAAGAAACACCTCTCCTTTCATAGACCTTATGTGACGTAAACGAAGTTGCGAGGGTCAGCTAGTAACTAGCTGACCCTCGCAACTTCGTTTACGTCACATATTAATAACTGTTATTAATAAGTGTCTTTCCAGGCGTTAATTGAAATTCATAACTTTACAAATGGTTCTTTGTTGGTTTGATAAAACCCGATGGAACTTAGAAATTCTTTTAGGGGGCGCCAGCATCGGCAGCAAGCCCTCGACGAAGTCTCTGGGGCTCGTACTCGATGGCCGATGGAACTTCGGATGTCACTTCCGAAGTTTGGTCCCAAAACTGAGTGGAGCATTGGCCGCAGTCGCGCGAGTAATACCCAACATCAGGGGACTCAACGCTCCCTACAGGAGACTGTACCTGGGGATCGTACGAAGTATGGCCCTATATGGGGCGCCCGTATGGGCGGAGACCCTGACGGCCGGTGTGGCTAGATTGCTAAGCCCGCGGAGGGCGATGGCCGTCAGGGTGATACCGCACGATCTCAGATGAGGCGGCATGTCTTCTAGCCGGGACCCCTCCATGGGACCTGGAAGCAAGAGCCATTGCTTCACTGTTTAGATGGCGCAAGGAGGTTCTGGAGCGGGGTGAAAAGCCTGCGTCTCCAGGAATCGAGGCCCAGCGGTCCCTGCTCCACCAGGAAACCGTAGAGACATGGAAGGTGCGACTTGAGCAACCAAAGGTGGGTATGGCGACTGCATGGACGTGACTGATAGTAGGAAATTCTTATGTGATTACGCGAGTCACGTCCTGCGCCATAACATTGTAATTCATTATCTAAATATTTGAATTTGTCAATTTAGCAATAAGCGCATCTTCGTGTACGTGCCACAGGATGACAATCACCCCCCGCACTACTCCTCAGTTTGATGTATATAATCTTTAGTATTCTAGATTAATCAGTCCATTCATCCGTCTGTATCCAACTACCTAGGAACGCTGTAGCTATGTAGAATCTCTGTGGCGGCTATGCCGCTAACTTAGTACGGCATAATGTAGTGCGTAATATAATTAATAGTGATCTGTAAATAGTCAGTAATTATCAGTAAATAAAAGTGTGCACACAACTTCTGTTTCTCCCTACGAACACGCTATATGGGATTCGCCAAAATCGACGACGACTGACCGGTCACGGACGAGTGGCTGGAGAGGAGACACGGTGCTCTCTCCACGGTGCTCTCTCTCACTCTCTCTCGGCCGTCACAGATACTTACCGGGTACGGTAGCTTCGGTAGGTATCTGTGGCGAAGACACCGGAAAATCACGGCCAAGTGTCACCACTGCGAGGACCGCAACGATGACACAGCTCTCCATATGCTGGTGGAATGAACGGCGTGGGCGCAACAGCGCCAGCTCCTCGTAGTGGGTCTGGACGTAGACACTCTCTCGCTCGAGACCATGGAACAAGCCATGATCTCCAGTGGGAGTAAGTGGAACTGCGCCGCCTTTTCTGCGTGCAGGTCATGCTCTTGAAAGAGGTGGCGGGGCGGGAACGGGAGAGGACTCTCCCACCCACAAATACCCAACAATAAAAATATTAATCTGGCCATTTATAAATTATATAAAACAGTTATTACAAGTATTGATTCTAGAAGTCATGTAGCGGCGCTATTTCTTGATATGAGTAAAGCCTTCGATTACGTAGACCGCAATTTACTCATCAATAAGCTTGAAAAGTATGGTATCCGAGGTAATGCTCTTAACCTTCTCAAATCATATTTATCGGGTAGAACACAATTGACACACATTAATCGACTTTGTGAGGTATCAAGGATTGAGAAATCATATACTTCTAGTCAAAGAATCACCTATTATGGTGTTCCTCAAGGGAGTTTATTGGGACCTCTACTATTCATAATCTATATAAATGACATGCCCAAAATAATACGAAATCCTATGATCCTATTCGCTGATGACAGCACGGTGATATTTGAATCCATTGATAACTTGACATTAGAAAAAGAAATAAATGACTGCCTTGAGCTATTAATAAATTGGTCAAATGCAAATAACTTGAGAATTAATTTTGACAAAACTAAACTTATGACATTTCAGCAACGGACTGTTCCTATTAAACTTGACATACACTATAATGATAATATAATTACGGAATGCAAGTCTATTAAATTTTTAGGGCTAGAACTAGACCAAGACATGGCTTGGCTAACGCACACAAGTAGCGTATGTAAGCGTCTCAGTCAGTTTTCATATGCACTGTACAATTTGTCAAAGGTAACAAGTCGGACAACATTGGTAACAGCTTATCATGCATATGTTACGTCAACCTTACGGTATGGCCTTATATACTGGGGTAACTCCACAAATGTAGATACAGTTTTTAAAGCCCAAAAAAAGTGCGTCCGGTCAATTTGTGGCATACGACCTCCTGATAGCTGTAAACCGTTTTTTAAAAGTCTTCGCATAATGACCCTGCCAAGCTTATACATTTATGAAGTGATCATGTTTGTGAGAAAGAATTTTTATTTATTTGAAACACTAAAAAGCTCGCGAAATAAACACAAAATACGGTTTACCAAACACAAAAAAGCTATTTTTAACAAGGGTCTCCTAGGTATGGCCCCAAAGGTATACAACAAGTTACCTAAGTCCCTACTGGAAGGCAATAATTCCAGTTCTTTTCAAACTCAAATAAAAAATCTACTGATAGAAAGGGCCTATTATGCTGTAAATGACTACTTGTCAGACAAAAATATTGAATAATACTTTGTAAATCTGACTGACTGGTGACAATTTCAGAGTTGTATTATTGTATAAGTGACATAATCATAGTAATTCTTTTGATCTTTTGTTTATTGAGGTATAATTTTATTGATTTTGTTATGTTAATTTTATTGTATTGTGCATGCCTTTTGGTAGAAACATAATGACTATGCATTATATAACATCTTTTATGCCTGTAACTGTATGTTTCGCAATGAATAATAATAAATAAATAAATAAAAAAAAAAAAAAAAAACCCAAGTTCCGCAGTCGGCGGCCTGGGCGTCGCCAACGTGTCTTCGACGAAGACTATCGGCCTCCATTTTAGTCGGTAGGAGTCCGACATAGCATCCATGACGGATTTTCCCTCGCGTTAAAAAAAACTTAGAAAATTATATTACCAACAGATATTATTTTCATTGCCTCTCCAAAGCTTCATTACGTGACGATGGTGATGACAGCACCGAGGGGTGGATACAATACGAGTAACTTTTCAACATGTTTAGTTGGTTGCTATTCTCATAACATCGTTGTGCAGATATCAACAATACGACAATACGTATATCGGTGTTCTGTTTTACGGCCTTAAGAAAATCTCAATGTTCGCGGAAGCCTAACCAATTTGAGATAATTTGGTTTTGTATGCCAACTGTTATTATACCAACTATTTCAAAAAGATATAAGTGAGTTTATTAAAGTTACGTCCTTCGAATTACGAATCTTAAAGAAATACTGCGTGAATCTGTAACTGCGTCATAAGAAATGCACATGCACAGATGCCCTCTCCTTTTCGGCTGTATGTAGGCAGGGAACTTCATGCACCTAGAAAGGAAATTCTAGGGACCTTAATCGCCTGGTTCCGATAATTCTGGCTACTGTTTTCGTGGCAACCACGCACTTTATATCAAAAAGTTGCGGGTTAGATAACGAAGCGCCACCACCTTGAGCCTGCCTCTGCTGAGCCTGGATTGTCGCAGTCTCAGTCTTCTTCGTTCAGGGATCTCCGGCTCCAAGTGCAATTTCGGCGGCACGGGAGAAAACTGTTCCTCCCGTTCTTTCTCCGTCACCCTTTTTGAGCACATCACCTCTTCACAAACGCGGAGTTTCATGCAGTTTTACTCTGCCACGGCCACAGATGCCTAACATATTCTTGTCAATTTTCTGTCATTACAAGTCAAGTGAAATCGCCAGAGACACGTAACCTATTTCTAACGTCACGCACGTACCTAAATGGACCGCCATTTTTGTGTTTCATTCATGATAAGCCGAGGCTATATCCGTACTTTTTAGATCTGTTCACTAGATGCTAAAATTTTATTGTTATCAATACCACCATCTTGGAAGCAGCTGTTTTTATATTACCTCTTAACATAAATTGGCTATAATAATAATAACCATTCTATCAACATTGACATTACGTGTTATACTTTTGCACTGTGTGTTAAATAAATCTTGAATGAACTCGTATGTATAAACTGAAAAATAATATTAACAAAAACTACAAACTCCGAATACATGAAAGAAGTTTGAGCCTCTTCTGGAAAACTTATAAGTAAGTACTAAGTATACAATTTTTTCAGAAAAGTACTTAATTAACTATAATATTATGAATTTAGACATAGATATAAATTATGTGCATTAAGTAGGAACTAGATACCTATTCAAAATAAATGTGTTTTCAAAAGTCAATCAACCAGATTTGAAAAAATTGTACTGACGTAATATCGACCATTAATGGGTGAAACATGCAAATGGCTGCCGTTCATGTGCATA
This sequence comes from Miltochrista miniata, assembly GCA_933228765.1. NCBI lineage: Eukaryota > Metazoa > Arthropoda > Insecta > Lepidoptera > Erebidae > Miltochrista > Miltochrista miniata. The sequence goes on from OW121751.1 coordinate 25,761,652, forward strand.
TAAACAATTGAAGGATATTTATCTATGGTGATGGCGGGCAGTTTGACATAGTTTTTTATATATGTGTGCGGTTTCATGTCTTGTAAAATGAGCGAATAAAAAATTGTGCTGTCGATCTTGATTACAAACTTCGCTGAATACTCAGCATAAGCGCCTAAGAATTTGAATTAATCTTTTTTTCACACATGTTCCGTTATCCGTGCTAAAAAATATACCAATTATCGCAATATACCTTCTTACTCAAAGACCCCAACAGAAAGCATCGCAGTTAAGACTGTTATTAGATTTACTACTGAAGGTCTTTGTACCACATTATTGTAATTCAAAGAAAACAGTTACCAAAGCAGTCTTTTTGTTTCTCTCAGCATAATAGTAGTAGGTATAGACGCGCCAGGAAACCTCGTTGAATACATTTCTGTCACTCTAAAGAGAAAATATTTTGTTTTCAAGGAAAGTGCGGGCACATCATCATTACGTTGCGTAATTTTTTCGTATGTGCCATTCCCGTGCCTGTACGTTTATGCCTTCCCTCCATAAAGACAAAAAGGACTTTGAAGTAAAATCACGTACATTTTTTGCAACTTACTTAGAAGAGATTCAGCCCCTTGCCTTCCATGTTAATATTTTCTGGGAAAACATTGCGGGGACAACTCATGGAAATTACATTTAGATATTTGCTCACAACGCGTACATCTGAGTGTGGGTAGGGATATTATATTTTACGTGCATGGAATGTAATAAAATGTTTAGGACACACGCGAGGAGCGCGCTGCGAATGGTACCCTAACCAAATTATAGGTAATACAGATTGAAATGCAAATGAAGAGTTCGATACCAATTTGCTACACCTATCTAAACATAAAGTAATAGCAATGTTTACAGCCAGTATTTGCAATTGTTTTCCAAGCATCACGTCAGGAGCACAGTTGGAAAACAATTCGAAATACTGGTTTACTTTTTGTGAGTCTTCTTTGGATTGTGCTAGCTAAAACCAATTTTCTATAAGTACTAATATTGTAAAGAGGTAACGTTTGTGAGGTTGTGAGTTTTTGACGTTGTAAAGGGTACCTAATAACTGGATCTACTGAACCGATTTTTAAAATTGTTTCACAAATAGAAAGTTACGTTAATGTGGAGTGTCATAGGCTATAAATCATTACGCTACAATAAATAGGACCTGAGCAGCAACGAAAATTGTAACACAAACGAAGTTGTGAGGGTCAGCTAGTACTAAATAAAAGCCTTACGGAAAATTACGTTCATCCTTCTAACAATAGCAAACAAGGCCGGCCGTGCTCAGATCACCTTCTTGTTCATCTTTGATTTCGGAAAAGTGTAACATGTCTAACTTATCCCCGCTTCAAAAATGAAACAGATGTGATCTGAGCCAAAGTATTATTGTCTATGTCAGATTTCATCCAAAGTCGTTCAATTATTCTTATAAACAAAAAAAAATCCATTGAGCCTAGTTCATATTTCACTTACAAATGTTAGTAGGATATACATTCAATACTATTCAAAGGTATCTCCTATTTTTATGATTGCAATTTTGGTACTGGTATCTCCATTTATTATGTAGTGGGCTTAAGCTGTCACATAATTTTTGAAAGCTATTTGAGTATTACGCTGTGTGATAAGGAGGGTGTGCAAAAGTTTGGATTATTCTTTTATGGGGACAATTTTCAATTTGAATTATTATGACAGCTGGAATAAACTTAGTCTATTTATTTAGGAAAGCTATTAGTTTAATAATTATTTTCCAAATTGTAGGGAATATCAACCGTAGTCCCATTTGCGCAGTATTCTTTTAATGATCACTACTACTAAAAGCTTCTTACGCTACGATCATTCCTAAGATTGGTGACCATCTGTGGTATTCTACAGGCCCATTATGTCATTGGCCCCGACTACCCGAAACATGGTCGTTTCAAATAAATCCTACTTCATACTAATATTATAAATGTGAAAGTTTGTGAAGATGTTTGGATGTTTGTTACTCAATCACGCTCTAACAGCTGAACGGATTGGGCTGAAATTTGGTACAGGATTTTTTTTTAAATAAACATAAATTTATTTCTAAAAAAACATGGATTCAAAGATCTTATAGGTAACATCCTTTTTAAGAATAAGAAACTAATCCCGTATAATATTACAATGATCGTTTGATCCTTTTCCCTAAACTAGACAGAAACTCTAAAAGGTAAAATAAAAGGGTTAGTGTGTGCGTATGTGTGTGTGTGTGTGTGTGTGTGTGTGTGTGTGTGTGTGTGTGTGTTTGTGTGTGTGCGCGTATGTGTGTGTGAGTGTGCGTGCGTGTGCGTTGTGCGCGCGTGTGTTGATGAGAGGTAGCTTATAATCTGGAATAACACATAGCCTACTTTTCATCCCGAAAATATGTTCCCACGCAAAGCGGTATCGGGTACCAAATTTCACGCGGGCGAAGCCGCGAGCATCGTCTAGTACGAAATAAAAAGTGGTCGCTGTGTATGTAGAAAAGAAAACCTTTCTTCATATTTACACAAATGACAAGCTTATTATTTAGACATTAGACTGAAAGTCTCATAGGGCTTCCCACGCAGCTGAATCATGACTTGAATTAGTTGCGTGGGTTTTCCGAGTGCGTCGTTGAAACCAAAACCATAAATAGACTTTATGTAGTCCTTGACATTCACCAGATTTAATTATCTGGTGTATTTCAAAAATATACTTACTACAATACATACAAGATAGCCGTGAGATCGTTCTCACCATACTGCCCCTCTCTAACACGTTTATTGTGAAATAGAAAAAGTTCAATCCAATTGACGTTGTCATTTTTGTTTTATTTCAAACTTAACAGATGATCCACGTGACCTAGTGACGTAGTTTAATGCGACAGAGTCACAGCTACAGACAAAGTCTCGCCATAAGCCCCTCTGCAATCTATTTTATAGAGAGGGGCTAAAAGGTGAAACAGATTTTAATTCTTTTTGGTTATTAGTTTTGTGATAGTAGTCGGAGATAAGATAAGTATTAATTGGTATATTTTTTCATTTATATTTTTTACAATACTCACGAGAGAACGATCGCGGCGCGCGCTGTCTGCGTTAAATGCTGTTGTTGCAAAAAAATATGTTTTACGTAGAAATGAGAGTTATTATTAGATAAAGAGTCCCTAAAACTAATCCTAAACAGACTCAAATGGGTCGCAAGTCCTAGACACCGACACAGCGTTTCCCTCTGTACCACGCCATGGAACCGAGCAGCACCCGCGCGGCGATTCCATTGAGTACTGAGCAAACGATCTCCTCGCACACACTAAAGTTTAGCTCTAGCGAGAATGTTGTAAGTGTAGACTCTACTACACTTACAAGAATAGCCCCCTTAGACATACGGCACAAGCGTAAATCGCAAACGAAAGGCATAGAATAGGTCAACCAATCACATCCAAGCTCATCGCCGGCGTACGGGAAGCGTGCCGCGGCGGGATCAGGATCTCGGGTGTGAATGGTCAATGTCTACATTTTAAAAAAATTTAAGAAGCGAAAGAATGATAAGTTGGGTAAAAAACGGAACATAAGAGAGAGAGGGAGAGAGAGAGAGAGGGTGGGGGGAATAGAGAGGGGAGGGAGAGAGAGAGAGAGAAAGAGAGAAAGACGCGCAATCGACGCCCAACGCCCCACGCCCGCCGCTCCTCGCACCATTTTCTACACCCTACTCAGCGCACATTACCCCACGAACCATGCCCAACGCCCCATGACCGACTCCCAACGCAGAACGCCCAACGTTCAACGGCCAAAGCCCCAGGACTGACGCCCAACACACGACTTCTGGAGCACCCTACACACCTCGCTACACGCCCAAAGTTCCACGCCCCGAGCCTTACACCCCACGACACACGGCTAACGTCCAACGCCTCATGTCCGACGCTTCAAAAACCACGCCCAACGCCCAGCACGCCCCACAACCAATGCCTAATACCTCACAAACGACGCCCAACGCCTCTTGCTTCACGCTCCAAGTTCTACACCCTAAGCCTAGCAACCCAAGCCACTCGGCTGATCACCACACCCCACGGTCGACGCCCGCCGCTCTATACCCGAAGCCAAATGCCCCACGAATCATGCCCAACGCCCAATGCCACGACCGACGCCCAACGCTTAACACCCAACGCACAACGCCCAAAGCACAACGCCCAACGCCCCACGCTCACCGCCTATCGATCACTTCGCAAAATTTCCATTCAACAATCCAGTGGTCTCGGCTGTGCGTTGATCGTCAGTCGGTCAGTTTAGTTATGCATGTTTATTGATGTCATCATGGATTATTTTTGCCTCCTTTTACATATTTTTGTAAAAGAAATAATTGTAACTAGCATACCTATTTAATAACGAAGCTATAAAAAGACAATCAATCGTCACCTTTTTTTTTTTTTTTACCACGGCCGAGTTTCAGCACTGCGAGGACCGCAGCGATGACACGGCCCTCCACACGCTTGTGGAGTGCACGGCGTAGGCGCAACGGCGCCAGGTCCTCGTAGTGGGTCTGGGCGTGGACACTCTCTCGCTCGAGACTATGGTGCGAGCCATGCTCTCCAGCGGGAGTAAGTGGGACTGCGCCGCCTCCTTCTGCGAGCAGGTCATGCTCGTGAAGGAGGCGGCAGGACGGGTACGGGAGAGAACTCTCCCACCCGAGTTCCGCAGTCGGTGGCCTGGGCGCCGCCGACGTGTCTTCGCCGAGGACTATCGGCCACCATGACCGGGGGCCTGAGGACGGTGAGGCTCACCGTCCTTACAGAAGCAGGCCCATGATGGCAGCGTGACGTGAGCAACTCACGCACGCCCCCCTTAGAAGCGGGATTACACCCGAAACCCTCCATAGACGCGGGATAGCACCCGAACCACCCCCCGGGCGAGGCCGCAGTGGCGGCCGTAGGTCTGTTGTGAGTCCCGGGACATCCTTCCGAGGGCTTACCCGGGACTCCCAACCACAGGCTGTTAGGCGTTACGTGAGGTTTTTTAGTCGGTAAGAGTCCGGCATAACATCCTCTGAGGATTTTCCCTAACGTAAAAAAAAATAAAAAAATCGTCACCTTTTTGGAAGCTGCGGCAAAATCATGGCAAATCACAACCAAAATAAACAAATAGATCTGTCCCTCACATTAAGTTAGAGTTCGGTGGTCTCAAATAATCCGATAATGGTCGTTTACAACCACATAACAAGATATAGGACCATTGTCCACAAATAGGTACAGCTATTGTAACTTTGACAATTAGTGAAGTAGAGATAGAGATAAGACAGTTTGTGTTTATCTTAATTTATTGTATCTTCATGTAGATAATAGACGGTTCTCGAATTGAGTTTGCTATAGAAACCCTCGGTGGACTTTTATTTTTTATCTACCAATGGACCTTCCATTGGTAGATAAAAAATAAAATACTTCCCTAGGTCGGTTGCGGTAGTCTAACTGTGTTTCCGAGATCCTAGAACTTCCTAGAGAATCCTTTAGCGCAGGTTTTGTAGCGGCTTAACCTTAAAATAGCAGAGTAGACTGACCAGGGTTCAAGATAAAAGAAATCAGTGTGAACAGTACCTATTTTATTTCCTTTCTATAATATGTCTCGTTCTCAGATTACAAATAGTTTTGGATCAAAGTGGATTATCATATACAGTTTGAAATCGACACATGAAAGAATAATGCCGGTTCAACACGTGGATATGTCAAAAACAACAAACATCAAGATGAATTGATCAGATATTAATATTGCAATCCATAACTTTAAACCGTAATTCAATGAAAATCTTCCAATAAATTAATAAAATTGTCATTATTTCACAAATGCTATTTTAAGAGCTAATTAGTTAAGTTTAAACTGCAAATTAAATGTTTGACCGAACTATTAACTCATAATGCAAATTATGTACCACATTAATAGGTTTCAATAATGCTTACTGGCGGTGCTTTAAAGGCACTTATTGCATACGGACTTTATTAATTGTATCGTAGAGAGACGGCCAGTGGTGTTAGATAAGTAATAATGATTTTGAGAGGTACTCAGTGGGTGTCTGCTTGGCATTCGTACGATACAAGCCTATCAAAGTGCAATATCATTTTATGGGTTCTCGTCATACGATAAAGGAATATTAGCGTGTGTTTATTGCGGCTAATGCTTTGAGTGGGAACGTAAGCGTTTATTACCCTTGGCATGTCCCTGTAAGCCACTGAATATCTAATGGGCAAATAAAACATCGAGCAATCGTATGGGTAGTCCACTTTTATAATTATTCTATTGAGTTTGCTAGTTTGGTTTAATAAATACATTGCTACAGCTGTCGTACAAATCCAATAAATTTTACCTATTTCTTCTTTAATTTATTTTCAAAATTATAGGTAAGTCTCTTGAGCATTATTTTGGACAGAGAAATCAAATTAATTCAATACTTATTGATATTAAAGGTTGTAGTGGAAAATTTCAAACACTCGTGCAGGATATTGCGTTGTAGCTTCAATTGGTCAGACGAGTGGTCAATAACTGAAATAGAGGCATAGAAAGCTTCATATTGCGGTTCTATATCTACTTACCAACTTCTTTATGGTTTATAATATCTTTAACAATTTTAGGAACGTTTCAAATCTGAGGTTATTCTGTAAATCTTTACATAAAAAATTGTTTTGCATGAGACATTAGGAATTTAGGTAAATAGTAGGTATAATTTTTAAACACAAGTATGTAACCCCAATTCATGATTAAAATCAATCAATGATCAAAAGCAACAGAAAAATTATAAGACCAGACAACCGAGCATTCCATAAAATAATATTTTTGTATCCGTTTATAACTGTTTAATGATACAGAAATGAACAAAAAAATCAACTTCAAAGCGATCAACCGATTGTTATGTTTATGTAGCTATATGTGTGCGACTAGGAGTCTCTCAATTTGCCCAATTTCCCCAATTTGCCCGGCTATCCCTCGTTATAGACGACAATATGAACCACGTACATATTGCCAGTGTATTGTTGAATAACTAATGAATGCGTGCCATATTACCTCCTTTAACGACTTAATTACTTTAGATAATTTATTACTGACTACTTACATAGTTTGGCATATTTATACTTGTGGTTTAATTTGTATTTGTCTGTATGCATTTACATATTAAGGAGCACTGTGATTGTTCAGGTCACATTAAAGCCCAAATGCCCTTGACGGAATAGGAGCGCAGCAGTAATAGTAAATGTTTCAAAAACGGAGGAAAAGTTATTCCTTTTGAGAGCTTCGTTGCGTGTGCTGCGTAAATACCTCTTTCATAAACGAAATTGTTCTTAAAAATAATGCGACGGGAATACACGCGACGAGAAACCTTTCTCTCTCTCTCTCTCTCTCTCTCTCTCTTGTAACGTTGTGAAACAACGGGTGCAGATATTGATTAATATTAGAGTATTAAAATTAAAACTTAATGAAAATAAATGAAAGCGCCATCTACCGACAACTAGTCTTAACTACACAGCTCTGACATTACCAATTGACGTCAGACGTAGGGACCCGATTTGCCGCCAGAGGCGCTGTACAAACATATAAATACGACCGCGCGCGAATTTCAAAGCACCATTATTCGTGAAATTAAAATATAGTCGTCGCGAAGGCGTACGAGTGTCAGTGAATAAATTTAATAGAAATAAAGAATAAGTTATAGGGAGCGAAATCCTCCCTAAGTAAACAGTGGTTTAGCTGCAAGCATCAAATACCCCATAATTGGGTGAGTTAAATTATTTATAATGTATTCTATATTTTAAAACAGTGAAAATTAACGGCTGTTGGTCAACCCTGTTGTAGGAGGGTAGTTCACAGGGGTGTGAAAAAAATGTCTATGTAAAATTAAAATATCAGCAAACATTGTAAGACCCCCGACTCCTGAAATGATTAACAGGAGTCGGCTGTCTTTGGGGAAAATGCGGGAAAAAGGGTTCCAGCTAACCCGTCATATGGAACATTCCAGGGTCCACCCTACGGGATCCAGAGATCTACCCTACGGGTTGTCAAGATCCACCCTACGGGTTCCAAGCAGGAACGTCCACCTGCGGGTTCCAGAGGTTCACCCTACGGGCTACGGAAATAATTTACTCTCCGGGTTGAGAACACCGTGCCAGCCGAAGTTGTGGACGGCACGGCTACGTCGCTGACGGCGTCACATCAAGAAGGCCAACCCAAGGTAAGTCGAACCCTGAGGGACCTTCGGAAATCGTTAAAAAACCTTGCTACCCGATCACGAACCACGACCCCGAGTTAATTTTACAATAAACCAGCATTTTAAATTTCAATATCACTTTTTTATTCATCTCTTAAATTTCCTGGAAACCATAGCGTTCCAGTGGCGCCCATATCGTGGTTTCAGGTAGCGAGAAAGCGATTTCCGACGGGAGTCGGGAGGTCATAGTTATAAGAAATTTTAAGTTGTGCAAAATAGTTTTAAGAGTGCCCGTTAGCGGGGTAGTTTCCCTCAAAATTAACAACTACCCAGGAATTTGGCTCTCCTGACCTCTGCTGCCAACTTGTTCTTTCCGGCTTATTTTGTGTGTTTTTATTAATTTTAGACAGATTTCGGCAAACTCAAGAACAAGGCAAAATTTGAAATTTTTCTCAACGTAAATTGTAATTTTTCCAAATTTCAACGGTCCCCAATTTATTTCTCACACCCTCAAGCTTTCATTTTTAGATGGTGGAAAATTTTTAATGAAATTTAAAGTAAAAGTTTTTTTTTTTTTTCAATTTTAAATAGTACTGTGTTAAAGTCTGAAGTAAAGCTTCTAATTTGAAACGCTTACATTAATTTTCGTAAGTGAGTTGCATAGAATATATTCATCGTAAAAAGTAGTCAAAGGATATCACCACCACAATTTTTATTTTTTCACGGCGTCAAACCGCCTCAATTTGTGTTATTTTGTTGCATTTCATATATGTGAATTTACAGCGAGACCAACAGCCGATAATCACACGTCTGGGTAACAATCCCTATTGAAATATCACTTTAGTAAAACGGTAGAACAAATATTTTACGAATTGCACTTCACGTAAATAATAAAAGATTTATAATTGTTTCACTTTTCGAATTGCGTTGAATTCTGACACACTAAAATAAAACTGTAAGAAAAAACATTCCAATCGTAGATCACGCAGCGAAAACATTCTTGCCAAAAAAAACAAATTGAAACTAACAACTTTGATTCGTGGTCTGAATGAGCAACGGCAGATTTTGCTTACTTAACGTTTATGAATAAGTTGATTTACCAGCTCGATAGTAGCGGAATTTTTTTTCATATAAACTGTGGGTGGAAGTGATACACTCCGGACACCAACAGTTTGATACAAGATATTTCCAGAATCGTCCAAGTACGAATCGGTTTTTACACAATTCGAAATATTCAAGGGTTCCGTAGTAGTAAGGAACAATTTACATAAAAAAGTTAGTTACTACGATATAGATTATTTCCAGAACCGTCCAAGTGCGAATCGTTTTTGACACAATTCGAAATATTGAAGGGTTCCGTAGTAGTAAGGAACTATTTAAAAAAAAAATAGTTGGTACGAGTTAATATACAATTAACTCTTAGCACGTTCGTGGGAATAGTTACATTTCAATAAAAATAAGATTATGGTCGAAAATAGTATGAATTAATTTAAGCTGTCAAACATTTATTTAATTTCATCAGCCAATCATCATACACTTCGTTATCACTACTTACTTACTACTTCTGGTTAGATTAACTTCAAACACAGACAGACAGACAGACAATTAATATCTAGAAGGGTCCAATTTATTATTTGAGCAAAGGAACCCTAAAAGAAGGCATTTCCTAACTCAAGTATTTCCCAATAGAAACAATCAGATTTCAAAAAGGTTCAATTTGTAATTCGGTTCACCGAACCCTAAAAAGAAGAAATTGTTTTTTCGTCATTCCGCGGGTGGGTCGAAAAATATTTACATTCCTCAATATTACAAAGACGAATGCAGATAACGGTAAAGGCCGTAACACACTGCGTTAAGATGCATTTGCGAATAGCGTATATAGCATATCATTACAGATACACAATTTTGGTTTTAATTATTAAATTGATAGAAAGGTTAAGGGGGTCAGCACACCGCAATCAGTTTTTAATACTGAGGTGGCACATAAGGTACCACATTTCGTGTCATGTTGCACGCATACATTCTTCATCACGAAAACTTCACAGTTACAATTACATACTACTTAGGTAGCAAATAGATATCTCATATTCATCAACATTATCATCACACACAATTCCAAACACTCAATAAGCAGTTTTTTTTGTTGGTTTACATAGTGACACTTGAATTTCATGTTGTGTGACTCCCAAAGGCGGAAGTAGGGGGCAAGCTAGCTACAGGCGAGTCACATTCGTTATAATAGAAGGTGACTCAAATGTCCTAAGTTTTGTTCCCGACCAAAGCTGACGGGTTATTATAGCATGGAATGTAGTGTGACACTAGCCTTAGATGCAACGATAAGTAACAGGTTTACATCAACATTATTACGTCAACATTAGACGCGCTAGCAAAACACAACTTACACAATTTTAACTTCATACGTACATACATACATATTATTCATTTAAGCACGCACATACATTTTATACTACTATGGTGGCACACAATGGTCCCATTTTATTTATATAATTGGCATAATGGCCAAAGATGCATTTATCTTCGTCATTCATTAGGGTTGACATAATAGTCATAGTCAACATTCTACTGCTAAGGTTGCGAATAAGCACTTAGTTTTTTTTTATGTTATTTTGTTAAAGGGCTAAATAGCCCAGTAATTAGTTAGGGACCCTACACACTACACACGACTTACAAATAACTACATATAACAACGTGACAAACACATGCCGTGTTCGTCATGGGGACATAGGGGTTAATTAGCATCACGAAGGATTCTGCAAGTAAATTATTTTCTATCACTTTTCTGTTTCTTGGTTTAGTTAGGAGTTTCTGTTAGTTGGAAGCATGAGTCTATCCCTAACAGAGTTCGTCGTTAACTGTTAGTTGGCAGCATGGTCTTGCCCTAACAGATTTATGTTGTGAGTTGTTACTGTTACGAGGAAGCATGAGGCTTACCCGAACAGAATTATGGTACTGTTATTTGGCAACATTTGTCTTGCCCTAACAGTCTTAGGTGTAGATCACCTTTATGTGATTTTCGTCATATGGCTACTCCTACCACTCGGAAGCTAGAGGCTTGCCCTGGGGGATAGTCCATCCTATGATTCGGAAGTGCTACACTAGCCCTAGTAGGATGTTCTTCTCTGGGACGGTTGTATAAATCCCAGCCTTCAGCAAAAAGCCTTATTATACACACCCCACTTTCAGGCGGTGCGTATTACCTGAACCTTCAACCCAAAGCCTCAAATACGTCTTTTCTCTCTCTGTCCCATAAAGTTCTTCAGAATCACCTACATACAACCTGCCAGTTGGTTTCATTAGGGTTAAGGCCGACTCTTCGCTACACCCAGCATAACCTCATTCACACAGCACACTAACATACATACACACATAGACGAGTAGTAGGTCTTAGGATAGGGGCGTTCGAGGACGAACGCAGCATTTGACGTGTTATAGTACGTCAAACGCTCACTGGGGAGGGGGAGTATGTAACGTTGTGAAACAACGGGTGCAGATATTGATTAATATTAGAGTATTAAAATTGAAACTTAATGAAAATAAATGAAAGCGCCATCTACCGACAACTAGTCTTATCTACACAGCTCTGACATTACCAATTGACGTCAGACGTAGGGACCCGATTTGCCGCCAGAGGCGCTGTACAAACATATAAATACGACCGCGCGCGAATTTCAAAGCACCATTATTCGTGAAATTAAAATATAGTCGTCGCGAAGGCGTACGAGTGTCAGTGAATAAATTTAATAGAAATAAAGAATAAGTTATAGGGAGCGAAATCCTCCCTAAGTAAACAGTGGTTTAGCTGCAAGCATCAAATACCCCATAATTGGCTGAGTTAAATTATTTATAATGTATTCTAGATTTTAAAACAGTGAAAATTAACGGCTGTTGGTCAACCCTGTTGTAGGAGGGTAGTTCACAGGGGTGTGAAAAAAATGTCTATGTAAAATTAAAATATCAGCAAACATTGTAAGACCCCCGACTCCTGAAATGATTAACAGGAGTCGGCTGTCTTTGGGGAAAATGCGGGAAAAAGGGTTCCAGCTAACCCGTCATATGGAACATTCCAGGGTCCACCCTACGGGATCCAGAGATCTACCCTACGGGTTGTCAAGATCCACCCTACGGGTTCCAAGCAGGAACGTCCACCTGCGGGTTCCAGAGGTTCACCCTACGGGCTACGGAAATAATTTACTCTCCGGGTTGAGAACACCGTGCCAGCCGAAGTTGTGGACGGCACGGCTACGTCGCTGACGGCGTCACATCAAGAAGGCCAACCCAAGGTAAGTCGAACCCTGAGGGACCTTCGGAAATCGTTAAAAAACCTTGCTACCCGATCACGAACCACGACCCCGAGTTAATTTTACAATAAACCAGCATTTTAAATTTCAATATCACTTTTTTATTCATCTCTTAAATTTCCTGGAAACCATAGCATTTCACTCTCTCTCTCTCTCTCTCTCTCTCTCTCTCTCTCTCTCTCTCTCTCACGTAGTATTAAATATTATCGACGAGACGCTACGAGAGTAAACGCAACGCGACGGGAGTAAATGCGACGGGAACAGGTAATACTATCTCTTATGTGGCGCAAACGAAGTTGCGCGGGTCAGCTAGTGTAATATATGTAGGTAGTATACAACTCTTCTCATAAAAAATATTACGATCTCCAGCATCGGATTGCTATTATACATCATTAATGAAGAGAAACCCTTATCAAAAAATATTGGAGTGTTTGATACCGTCCCATGACATTTATTTTATTTCAAGACGTCAATATCGACGTCATAAATATTCGCATATTTCTACCCGCCTACACTTTTGCCTTCATCTAAATATGGCCTCAAAATCCGAGTTACATTACCTAATATAATGATATCAAGATTCTAAATCATAGCCCTCTAGAGTAACGCTTGGCTCATACTTTCAAAGTTCATGACCATTAAGAGATTTCTCCTTACTCTTTGGTCGAAGTTTTAAGAGATAAATAAAGCGTAAGATAAAATAATGGTGAGGTGAATATTTTATCTGACCAAGAGTTTGATCTATTTTGTTCACTAAAATGTACGCGTTTCCGTTCTCAGTTTCGCCTGCATATATTACCACTGTATTCTGGAAACTCTACACCTCTAACACTCTACCCCTAAAACACCCACCACTATCTGGTGGATGATTTCAAAAATCCTTTCTCACCTAGATGCCTGCATCACAATAACTATTCAATATAGATAAAAAATTTGAGCTCAATTCACTCTGCGGAGATTTGTTTATTGATAGTAATTTAAGGTCGCCTTTTATTGCATGTAACTTTACATAAAGGAGTAGCTGGAGCCCTCCTAAACTTATTCTTATGGTAATGTGTATTGCAAGGGACAAATACACAAACTGAAACATTAAATTTATAATAATATGCATGTTGTAGATAATTTTCATGTCTTGTAAGTCATGTTTTCGACCGTTGTAAGCCCCACTTAAGTTAAAGTAAGGGCGGATGCTGTCCCTTCTTGTCGAGCTTAACAGACGTTTTACTATTAAAAGGCTAATGAATTGTAGTAATATTGACAAAAAGCTTAGACTGATCAAACTAGCTTAGCTAGGATAATATATTTTTTATATAATATGTAGGTAATCAAAATAGCAACTGACGCGTATTCCTTTCTACTTATTGCGTATTTTTGAAGAACAAATGCTGGGCAACTATTTTTCTGATTGTGTATAGAAAAGAAATATCTAAAAAAAAGTTGAATCATACTAGACTCCAAGAGTGAAAAGGTGACTTATAATAATTTATTTAGACAATATGACGCTCACTACCAACATTATTACAATAATAATGGCGCATGTTATGCCCATATTTATAACATTCTTTGCACGTAAAAAGTAAAACCATCTCACAATTTTGACAGCATTGTATATGAACACAACATAGCTACCAAACTTATTTGTTAGAACTCGGTCCCCGTGTGAGACCCAAACATATTATTAATGTACCAAAAAGATACAAAGACTCGTACCCGACCTAACTAACTTGGCGCAAGTACGTGATTTGAAAGATTTTTATTCGTTTTATAAATGAGAATTCAAAACTGGGAAAACAATTTCGTACATATCTTTTTCTGTTGTTATGAATATTTGCCCAGGTTCGGGCAATTGTATAAACATCTGTTTTATTAAGGGTAGTGACATCGCCAGGTGGTTATGTAGAAGGGGCAGGAGCTAAATTACGCCAAGCTTTGGGTAGGTTACCCAAACCTAGTGCAGGGCACGAAGTAATTTAGGTTGTAAGGCCCATCTTGAAGAATGGCTTGAGATGCACCACGGTAGCTTTCCTAACGGCTGCCTACACAGCCACAGCCATACTCATTAGGCACAGTTCCTATGTGCTACTACGCTAGACACTGGAGAATGATATACCACCCGAGTGTTACCACAGCTTGAACTGGTCTAAGAATTTGGTTCTTCACAAGCTGACAGATTGTCCATCATGGACGGATTAACGGCGTGGACTCGTGGCGGTGTTAGTTTGCACTGAAATGTGCATGGGATTCCGGCACTTTATCTCAGAAGATCAAGCGCAAAGCTAAAGCGGCACAGATGGAATCCGAGAGGACAGTACTCTCGAGTGCCGCAAAAGACGCACTGCATACAAGTCCTGCGTCATTTATACAGTCAATTCGGGCTAACTATTGCCTCAGTAGAGACCGGTTTATGATAGAAGAAACTCTGCTTGGCTTTGGGATTGAGTACGATAGGTTTCTCTTCTTACGGAGCATCCCCATCGATGAAAATGTTCATTAGCATTTCCAAGCCAAGGTTTTCAATATAATTATCTCTCCCGCCAATAGCGATGATATTCAACAAAAAAATTGCACAGTGCTACTTACTAGTGGCTACATTTATTTGAACAAATAGCATCCCTCAAATATCAGTGTGCTGATAACAAACCCCATTATTGATATGAGTATTCCAATATTCATTAGTACGCGACATCTCATTTTCCTGCGGCGTCGAAGTTATAATATCCTTACTAAATGACAGGCAGCGAGGGTACTTAGAAAAAACATCAGGTATCTGTTTCTCATAAAGCCTACTCTCATTTTCGTTATGATGTTAATAAAAAGAAATGGAAAAGTTACTGGTGTACGCGTCAAATGAAAAAGTTATCGCACGTGATGATACTGCAAAGACAGTGGAGCCATCTGCCGGTATACCGAACTAATTACAAACTCCCTAACTTCCTCAAACACTAAAATATTCTTCTAAAAACGTCACCTCGCTATGTACCTGAGTAGAATAATAAACATTTCTTTTGACGCCGAATTAATGACTGTGCATGTTGTTATAAACAGCTATTAATAAACATTATTATAAACAATAAATAATTTCTTTAGCCCTTTTACATAATTATAAAAAGCTGTAAATAATAATTTTACGTTATATTTCATTATTCCTAGTTGTTTTCATAGTCCAAGTTTTGGACCTCGGGCAGTCCCTATCAGCATCCCTTTTTTAAGGTGTGAAAATCGTTTTCTTTCAGTCGCCTAACATGTTGCAGTTAAGCATGGTCGTCCATTCAAACATCGATGTAAACATTATGACGGAACCGAACACCGAACACGTCATAAAAATGAACTGGCTTTTAAAGTTGTTATGCACGGGAATCTTTATATTGAAAGTATATTACCGAGGATTCGTATTAAAATTATGGCCCTACAAGATTTTAATGGTCAGAGATTATTGTTATAGATTGCTCTTCAGCGTTTTATAGTTTCAGAAGATTCTGAAGCAAATTTATATTCATACACTTAAGGTGTGCTATATTTTAACCCTCATTGTCTCATAGTTTTATATTTTAGGGTTATTCAGGACTTCTAGGACGGAGATAAGTTGCTCTTCAGCGTTTTATAGTTTCAGAAGATTCTGAAGCAAATTTATATTCATACACTTAAGGTGTGCTATATTTTAACCCTCATTGTCTCATAAGTTTTATATTTTAGGGTTATTCAGGACTTCTAGGACGGAGATAAGTTGTTCTTCAGCGTTTTATAGTTTCAGAAGATTCTGAAGCAAATTAATATTCATACACTTAAGTTGTGCAATATTTTAACCATTATTATAGTAGTCACACACTAATATAAAGGGTTAAAATATAAATGAATAAATAAATAAATAAAAAAAAAAATAAAAAAAAAAATTGTCTCATAAGTTTTATATTTTAGGGTTATTCAGGCCTTCTAGGACGGAGATAAGTTGATTCAGGTCTGACTGTCGCTGTGACAGTCGCTACTATTAACAATTTGGAACAAATCTTATTGAATCAATTGATTTAGTTAGGGCAACGATTTAGTCATATACATATATTTAATGGACACTTAAAAAGTCACCGAGTAAAACTTTCATCAGTATTTTTAGACTTACAAATTATATTTCAAATCATTCAGTAAGTAACGACTCTAAGTTGTTTAGTTTCTTATTTATGAGTATGAGACTGAAAGCTCTCTTAAGTACCACAAGTACTTCACAAACGTAATTGCTGACATTGGTTAAGCCGGCGGCTAAGTACTTATAACTAAATTAAGTCTTATTTAGTTTCGCACAAATTTGAAATTTAAATTATTATAATAGTAATATATTTGAAAATGTATTAAAGTCGGTGATAAAAAAAGAAAAGTTTAGTA
Source organism: Miltochrista miniata (assembly GCA_933228765.1). Classification (NCBI taxonomy): domain Eukaryota; kingdom Metazoa; phylum Arthropoda; class Insecta; order Lepidoptera; family Erebidae; genus Miltochrista; species Miltochrista miniata. The sequence goes on from OW121751.1 coordinate 25,778,514, forward strand.
GATGTAGCTTATTACGAGACAGACTAAACAATTTAATTTACGAAATTGCTTTTTTTACTTACTGCTCGTTCGCTCTAACTTTGCCGTTCGGCTCCATACTAAAGTCGAATTTTTAATTAGACGAAGTAAATTGACAGTAATTAATGTCACTTCTTCATACAATGTTGCTTATTTTCTATGACGAAGTGACATTAGCTACTGTCAATTTACTTCGTCTTATTAACAATTCGGGTATACGCCTCTACGCCAGCGGCAAAGTTAGAGCGAACGGGTGGTAAACTATTTTGAAACTGTAGAATCTTTGCTTGTCAAATAGATAGAATGCAGATTATTTATTACTTAAATTCTTAGTGTAGTGCTCTAACACATTATGTTAAATACCTACAGACTGTCGGAACGATCAGTAAACAGTTTGATAGAGCTCAAGGTCTGCAACTAGTTTTAGTTTGGGAGGCACACTTCAGGACCTGTTCTGCACCAGATAAAATGTACTATTCTTTGTAAACTATTTTTAAACGATTTCGCTGTTATAAGAATCGTTCTGAAATACAGCCGGCAATGCTAATGACCTAACAATACAGTTTAATTTCGTAGTACACCTACGTTTCTAAAACAATAATCTAATCCTCTCAATGGACATTACAATACAGCCATAACGTATCCTGTATTTCCTCTTCGAAGAAAGCCTTTTACAGAAGTCTTAAATCTAGGGATTTGCTGTGCAAAATGCATAGCTTTACGCATACGTTGAAATATTAAACGACATTTATAACGTCTGTGGGAACAGACACACGTGGCCTGTATATCCCGTCCGCTATAAGTTTGCCGCTGGCCTAGAGGCCGGTGTAGAGGCGTAGTATGGGAAGCGACCGGCAAACTTAGAGCGAACGGGTAGTACAGCCTTTTTCTTTGATCTGTTCGGTGTTCGGTACGAGGTATCGAGTTTTACATTCCATTTACGTTACATGTATCTAAGCAGCAGCTCCATTACAGTGTCCTAAACCAACAAATGATTAGGATGTATTGCCTCGCCTACCATCACTATTCTGCTCTAATAAACAATACTGAGAGAAATGCTAACGCATTTTCCTGAAAATAAATTACATTTAGTTTAAGAGATATTGATGTCTACAATTCTACTTATCAATAATATTATATAGTACTTTATATTCTGATGCCTGCGGCTCCGCCCGCGTGGAATGTTATTCCCGGTTCCCGGTCACTTAGGGGTATGAAAAATAGATTTTGGCCGATTCTCAGACCTACTCAATATGCTCACAAAATTTCATGAGAATTGGTCAAGTCGTTTCGGAGGAGTACGGAAACGAAAACTGTGACACGAGAATTTTATATCTGTACTAATATAATAAAGAAGTAAAGTTTGTGTGTTTGTTAAATTGTAAGGGGTAATCTCGGGATCTACTAAACCGATTTTAAAAATTCTTTCACCAATAGAAGGCTACGTTATTGTGGATTGTCATAGGCTATATAGGATCACGCTACAACGAATAGGAGCAGAGCAGTAATAGTAAATGTTTCAAAAACGGGGGAAAAGTTATTCCTTTTGAGAGCTTCGTTGCGTGTGCTGCGTAAATACTTATAGTTGTGTAAAAAATATGTACCTACTACAAAATTATATCTCTTAATAAAGTTCAAAAAAAAATGCGCGATAGCATGTGTCTATCTTTGGGTTGGTGCACTGGTGCACAATAACCATTTTAATGGCCATCAATTTTTTTCTACAATAACTCCACGGGATACCTCTTTCATAAACGAAATTGTTCTTAAAAATAATGCAAAGGGAATACACGCGACGAGAAACCTTTCTCTCTCTCTCTCTCACGTAGTATTGAATATTAACGACGAGACGCTACGGGAGTAAACGCAACGCGACGGGAGTAAATGCGACGGGAACAGGTAATACTCTCTCTTATGTGGCGCAAACGAAGTTGCGCGGGTCAGCTACTATAAGATAAAAATTAGTATTTTTGTTTGTTTGTAATTAATAAACTCAAAAACTGTGCTGGTTTCAAAAATTCTTTCATCATTGGAAAGCTACTTTTACCCTGAGTAACATATGCTATATTTCATTCCCAGATTCCCACCGAAACAGGAACAACGCGGGTGGAAACGCGTGTCATCAGCTAGTGAGAGATAAAATCGGGTCTACTGTAGAGGTGAAATTTTTGGGGCTCAATCCAACCTTATCTCGAATGATGAACCTATTGACGCGGCATCCACAGGGCTATGTCATGGGCGACCTAACCGTGAAGCTTATTTACTTCTAATAGATAGTAAAATACGGGACCCCTATACAGTGTATGTAATTTTAGTTCTAAGGTATGTATCTATGAGCCGTAGAGTAAGTTAATAACATTTGTTGCTTGAAAATAAACAATTATCATTGTTACTAGCTGATGCCCGCAGCTTCGCCCGCGTAAAATTTGTTCCCGTGGAAACTTATTGCGGGGATAAAAAGTAGCCTATGTGTTATTCCAGACTATAATGTATCTCTGTACCAAATTTCAGCTCGATCCGTTCAGCGGTTTGAGCGTGAAAGAGTAACAAACATCCACACTCACAAACCTTCCTATATTCCTAGGACCCCATGCTCTGGGAAGGTTCAAATTAACATAAACATCAATAGTTCCCATAGAGCAAATAATAGTTCCTACCTCAATGATGTAGACCACATGTGACTTAATTAAAATATGTTTTCTTTTTCATTTTTTTTAGTTTCTTCAACAATAGCTACGTTCTTCGCTTGTTTAACGAGAGTCTAGTAAGTAAAATTTGTGTTTTGTTGAGCCGATATCGCATTTTTTTTTCCAATTAGACATTATACAGGTTATTCATTACGATTGAAATTCATTGTTTTCAATTTAGATTTTATTGTTTCATAGTTTGTAAATAAGTTACTCAGTTGGTTAGTATCGATTTTGTAAAATATTCCCTCAGTAAAATAGTCCCTTTATTATTCCGTGACACTATTGAATGGTTCACGAATATTATGCTGAACTGTATAATGAAGAACAAGGAGGTATAGGAAGGTTCTAGGCACAGAATTGAGTGGTCTGCCGCAGTGCGTCGTGCTATGGCGTTGACATCGGCGCCATGCGGCCGGCACGCGAACAACTTACTTAAGGCGGTATACACAACAGCCTGCCATCAACACACTTAAATCACTGTTAGCCCGGCGGTCGGTGGTTAGATAGATAAGGCGGTAAAGCGAAATTTCGTAGCGTGCAGGTTTAATCTGAACTTTATGTTGTTTGGTTTAGGAAGCAAAGGGAAGTGATGTAATGTTAATTATGATTCTATTCGACAAAAAAATATACAGGATAAATAAAACCATAGTCTTTTTTTATTTAACTTTGGCTTTATTTGGAAATCGGGCATTTTTTTGCGAGGTTTATGAGGGGGTATGTGCTACGTACCTGCCTGAATTCACTCGGGTATCTTGACGAAAGCTTTCAGGTAGGCTGATAAAAGTAGGTACACACTTACGTGATCAGTGTGATCACGCCCTATAATATTAACGACTGTCTCACATATTTCAAACATAAACAACAAGAAGTTTACCGTTTTAGAATAGGCAATTTTCAAATAGAAGAATTTTTATTACAACATTTTATAATAAAAATTCCGCAGCACTGTGCATGCAGTTAAAGTTATATTGTTATTTTCTTATGGTCACATATAAAAGATTTCGTTATAATTACACTGCAGAGAAGCTATTGCCGTTTTTTTTTCACTAATATAAGCAGAAATTAGTTGATATGACTGTTGTTGGCTGTAGATAACTGCCATGTCAATGCGTTTAAAAATTCGGTACAGGAGTTTTATTTATTTACTTATTTTACACTTTATTGTACGCCAAGTAAATAAAATTATAGTACATAAATACAGTACAAGAAGATGCACCATGGGCGGCCTTATCGCTAAAAACAATTTCTACCAACCTTTGGATGAAGAAAGTTGATTGAATTGAAGGTAATGAGTGGCAGTTCTTACTCTAGCTTAGTGGTACTAGTGGTAGTGCGTACTTTTACTTTTTGCGTGGCCAGAAAAAGCTTAAATAAAAGGCTTAATCGACTAGTTGCCCACCTCCGATTTCTATTATAAATTTGAACCAAACCCATTCAGCATTTCGACCAGTGCATTGATAGATCAGTCAACCAACCGCATAGATTAGCTATTTTAGATGGGTCTATAGCCACCTATAATATTTAATCTATAGTCCATAAACCCACAGCAACCCACTTCTCTCAATTGATTCCAACTATTCGATGGGCAATATGTTTCCCTCCATTCCCATGAGTCGATTACAAAATGTTTTCTTCTACATTAAGCGTACTAAAAGGAAAACCAATACAAAAAATATTCGCTGCCAATACATGTTTATTTAACCAGATATCAAACGCCCTTACCAAATAGAGTACCTACCATTCCGATTTAATTTCAATTTTATTTGATCCAATATTGGTATTTCCGTTCTAAGAATTTACTTATTGTTATCTTGTAACCAAAGAAATGACGAGATTAAATCCTGAATTGAGGATGCTTTCCCGTATGAACAATACGATGAAAATAAGGTACGCGATTTAAATAAAAGTTTCTAGTTAACTTGAAAGGGATCAAACACTCTACCATTCACAATTTTTATTATATTGAATCTTACGAATAATAATTACAATACATACTTTACATAATATTTATAATTACAATTTGTATAATTCAATAGTTATTTCATGCTTACATCGTTTCAGGAGTTTAAAAATATATAAATTAGGTTCATCATCACGCCTTTATCCCCTAAGGGGTAGGCAGAGGCATATTATATACCCACATTTCACCTTTTTATATTTTGTCCCACGTATACGTTGTGAGCCGTATTGCCGTGTTTAAATGGACAGGCGCAGGTTGTGACTGCCTGCTGTTGAAATAAAGCCTTCAACTTGGCTTAACGACTGCCATTTTACTGGCAACCGGGACCAACGGCTTAACGTGCCTTCCGAAGCATGGAAACGCTCAAATAAATGTCACAAAGTGATCACATGGATGGTCACCCATCCATGGACTGGCCATAGTGAAAGTTGCTTACTGCAGTGATCGTTTACAGAACACTGATCCGCGGGGCCACGAGCGCTTCAATAAAAAAATATTATGAATTAACTATAACTGAATTGTATTTTATGCGACCAACGGAGAGGCAGCCAGTTATGATGTGTTGAAAAAAATTGTTGTTCTGATAACGTTATCATAGTTTAATGTTAAATAGGTACACCTTCAGGAATAAAATAAAACTTGAAATCACAACTTTACATTTACATTTATTTGAACAGCGTTACCGCCTATCTACGCGTTCAGAATGAAGAGAGAGCTCCCAATATGATTGCCCGCCATTTTATACATTTACCCCCAGAAGCTGCTAATTAGACAATACTATTTAATTACACAATATTATACAAAACTTACTTAGCAATTATGGATAATTATAATTAATATTTTTAGTACTCGATACAACACAAAACACAGTTATCATGTCAATAATTATTACAACTAAATAGTGATGTTGAGTATGTTGGAGTAAGCGCCATCTGGTTGTATTTGTAACATTAAATTATTTTGTTTGTACTAGCCAAATTAAACAATTGGAATTTACCTTCACCTGACAACCCTAAGGCAATCGCAAGGTCTTTTATTACTTTCACGTCGTAAAAGGTGACAATCTTATGTACTAATGGAATGGATTTATTATTAGGGGGCCGAAAACCGTGCTAAATAAACTAGGGAAGCTAAATGATCTACGTAATAAAAGCTAAAGGCGAAAGAATGAGACTAAGACTAAAATTACTAAGCTAGTTATCAGCACAATTTGTACAGAACCTCTGGTATTGCAAACGTAAATAAAGTAGAATGACCATTTATAATACATAAGACCACATTTGATCATAAATTTTAGAATTAGATTGGCCTTTTTTTACGTGAGGAAAATTCTACATGGATGCTATGCCGGACTCCTGCAGACTAAAAAGCACACGTATCCTACCTAATAGCCCATGGTTGGGAGCCCCGGGTAAGCCCTCGGAATGATGTCCCCAGGATTTGTATAGAACCTCTGGTATTGCAAACGTACATAAATATGCTACGGTGATCACTTTTATTTAGACCGCTTTTGATCAAAAATTATAGAATTTGTTTGGCGCGACAGCCACTTTGAAAAACCACTAATAGTAGGGTTACTGAGTACTTTTCCGAGATTTTATTTTTTACGCCATGACTCCTTTAGTTATTAAAAAAAATCTGCTGCTATTTACACGGTTCAAAGAAGCTTTCTATCTGTCAATAATATGAAATCCACTTCAGGTGTGGATGCTTTCAACTGAAGGTAACTAAAGACTGTTAAAAAGTATCGAAAAAAGATTACATCTAAATAATATCACCCAAGCGATCACTTACGCAAGCGCGTGAACGGCAATTGGCTTCATGAAATCTTTCCTCCTGGGCGCTTAGTAATCAACCCAAGGAATGTTCGATTCTAACAAAGATTCCTTTTTGCAAGGACTAAAAGATTCTTATCATGAAAATAAACTGCTGTTATAAGAGCAAGGAGAAAATTACAATTTGTGATGGGACTTCGGCATAGAATTAGCAATGGTCTACTAGATACGCTTTTTATTTTAGAAATTCTTGTTTGAATACTAAAGTGGAGAATTTATGGTTATATTACATTTGTAATGCGATTCAACCCACAACAGTAAGCTGTGAGTTGAATCGCATTACCTACTTATGTATAGGTTACGTAAAAAATAATATCTGAATCTGCATAATTTAGTACCAAAAACCCAAATGTATCAGATCTGGCAGAATATAAAAACCAGAAAGTATAGCTATTACGTAAACGTTAGAATTTTTGAAGGTTTCTTGTTTTGAATAATTTACTTACTATTTGGTTTGTTTTAGTGTTTACTTACTTAAATTAAATCTATTTCGTTTATCCACCAAGAAAATTGTTGTGATTTTTTAATAGGTTACCTTTTTTTTTCTTTTTTTTAATGTGATGGAAAATCCTCATGGATGCTATGCCGAACTCCTACCGACTAAAAAACCTCACGTAACGCCCAACAGCCTATGGTTGGGAGCCCCGGGTAAGCCGAGAAGGATGTCCCAGGACTCCCAACAGACTCACGGCCGCCACTGCGGCCTCGCCCAGCGGGTGGTTCGGGTGCTATCCCGCGTCTTTGGAAGTTTTCAGGTGTGATCCCGCTTCTAAGGGGGAGCGTGCGTGAGTTCCTCACGTCACGATGCCGTCATGGGCCTGCTTCTGTAAGGACGGTAAGCCGCCCTCTCACCGTCCTCAGGCCCGCGGTCATGGAGGCCGATAGTCCTCGGCGAAGACACGTTGGCGGCGTTAATGGTTTACCTTATCACTGAAAGCAATTTTGAATGGAATAAAATATACAAAATGAAATTGAGTTAACCTCAGACGAAGTGTCCTTTAAAGTCAACTATTATACATTTCTATAAGATTGAATAAACATTTAGTTTCCATAAATTAGTACCACATTACATAGATAACATCTGCTATTAATTCATATAACATTTAGGTCCATTCCATCTTTTATTCACCATCAAAACAATCCGGCTACTACAATGGTTTGAATTAAATCACCTAAGCTAAGTGTGAAGCAAATCTCGGCAAGTGGCCGGCTTCATAATTTCATAATCTTAATGGCCACCTCGCAACGTAAATTGGAGGAATTTACTGAGGTACCTTCCCTCGGGGGCGAACACTTCGCTGACCATATCTTACATCTTGTGCAATAACCTCGGATAATGGACTGACCGGTTTTTGAGTACTACTTATAGCTTTATTTTTGTTCCTAATATCATATTTAGGGTTCCGTTCCCAATAATAGATGATAGAGATTTTTTTTTAAAAATTGAAAAAAGCCGGATTGAGTTTCTTAAGGTGTTCTTCTGAGTCTGTAGCATTTCCGAACCCTCAGTAGAGACACAACATTTTTTGACAAAACTAATTGTTTTTAGTCCCTCTCTATAAAATAGATTGCAGAGGGGCTTTTGGCGAGACTTGTGTCTGTAGTTTGTGACTCTTTTGCATTAAATTAAGACACTAGGTCACGTGGATCATCTGTTCAAAGTTTGACATAAAACAAAAATGACAACGTCGATCGGATTGAACTTTCATTTTCACAATAAACGTTAGAGGGGCAGGTGGGTGAGACCGTCTCACGGCTTTTTGTTTTAATTTCAAAGAGAATAATTGCATTTTTAATTTAACGTCCCGTTTTAGGATTTGTTACCAAACTTTAAATTGTCTGTGTATCTATGTACTGAGACTCAGTTGTCCGTCTGTCCCTCTGTCTCCAGGCTGTATCTCAAGAACCGTGGTACCTAGATAGTTAAAATTTCACAGATGATGTATTTACGTTGCCACTCGCGCTAATTTAAAAAAATACGAAAAACGAAATTGCAATGGTCTCATACGTAAAACGTGATTTTTTTTGCATCTTTTTGGTAAGGAACCCTTTGTGCGCGTGTCTGAATCGCACTTGGCCGGTAATTTTATTAGACATATTCTCCTAATTGAACTTAATACCGTCGTGAGGTCGGCTTTTATGTTTAGACGTGAATGATCTAGCAGTTTCTTCTATAAATCAGCAGTTGTAAATATTTTATTGCGTTGTGAGAAAAGAAATCATTTTTACGATTCAGGACTAGAATTGCAATAGTTATGACATGAAGTTACTTTGTCTGAAACAATATTATTTAAGTGTATCATAAAACTGGAAGTATTTCGTTTACAACCGGTAACAGATTTAAAATATTTTATAGTATTGACGTGGTTTGTGTGTGCAGTCGGTAGTATTAGTAGTTCCGCTAGTTCACTGTTCTGTAAATTATAATAAATGTGTGAAACACTTTACGCTAAGGTTGATTTTTAGATGGGTGACCGTTTGTGGCATTTACATTTATTTATGCTGGATATATTAACAATAATATGTGTGGTTATTTATAGCCCTCTCTTTTTCTCTATAAATACTGAACCGCTGCACTTCTCTTCTAACTGTCATCCTGTTTAGCGGGCCTAAAAAGGCAACATAGCGCATTTCATTCATATTCAGATTCATTAGTAAAATTGCACAAGAAATGCTTTAGAGATAACATTAAAAATGAATCTTCTACTGCAGTTCATTTCATAATCCCAATATTTAAAATCGATGTTGCTGCTCTAAAAAATACAGGAAACCGCCGAATCGTAAACAAATTTTCCCAATATTACTACGTAAAACGATAGTTGTTTATGTACAGTTTAACAATTTATCGTGAGTTTCATCCATAGAATAAAAATAAGTAAAAAGTAAGTAATATATCACATAATTAATGCACTTTATTTTTTATTGTGGTCGCTCGTAATTTACTCCAGACATTACTGCATCTGTCATACGTGTGATGTCAATGTCAACTATGATCATTCATTTACAAAAAAAAACAGAACAATCATATTCTTTCAAAGAGTTAATTATAATTATTGTTTGTTTCTGTGATCTACGCATCACTTAGTTTCAAGCTTGACTCTTGACTTCAACACCAAAAAGAAAACAAGAAATTGTATCAGAGAAAACCTCAAACTACGTACTATGTAAATCTACTTCTACCTTGATTAAGGACGGCACCAATTGAAAGAAGATATTATTGTTTCTGTGATTGAATTTAAATAATTGTTTACAAACGTGATATCCTACAATCTGAAGCAATAAAGATTTATAAACAAGGGACATACGCTTAATGTATCAAAATAAAAATCAATAAAAGGTACCTATACAAAATTATACTTAATTCAATACATACATACATTTGAACGGCTTGCCTTCGGGCTTGGGCAGATACAAGACCGTTAACCCGGTTTAAGGAACTATAGAGCAAAATTCTCTATTGTTCACTTAGACAATTCTTCTCTGGCGCGTCCACGTCGCGGGGGTGGGCACTGCATTTTTCAGTAGGCCGGAAGATGTGGGTGGCTGAGTTCAGAGAGGGACCCAGTGCTGTGGGGTATATCACAGTCCCGTGCCTAGGGTTACAGATGAAGACCTCAACGGTGGGAATGGCGCAAATGTTCGAGCAACAGAAGTCGGCAGAACCAGCGGAAGAGGCAAGCCGTGTCATAAAGGCGGAATTATTATGACCTGGAGTTGGGAGGCAGCAACTACAGTACTTGCATGAGGACAAAACTATAATAGTTTAAAGGGCTTATGCAAGACATTTTTGAACGCAGTCAACATCATTGACACGACGGTCACGATACTGCGATGATGAAAGGCAACGGGATACCACCGTCATTAAATTTCCCTAGTAGTCAGATTAAATGAACTGTACAACGAAAGCCATGGCCCCGAGTCTCCGGCGTCCTTTAAATGGGACAGGGGTGCTAAGAATCCCCGGAGGCAATCTTAATAAAAGAGCATTGATTAGGATAGGAACATGGAATGTAAGAGGGATGAAGAAGGATGGAAAACTTTCAAATATTATTAAGGAAATGGAACGCTTGCAACTGAATGTATTGGGTTTAAGTGACACTAAATGGGCTGGTCGGGGTAGGTGTGACACGGATGAGGGCAAAGTATTATACTACTCTGGCAGTGAGGACTCAACCGAAGCCTATGGCGTGGGAGTCCTTATGAGTAAACATACGTCCCAATCGGTGACTAATTTCGTGCCGTTGTCAAATCGTGTCATGCTCATTCAACTTAACTGCACACCAGTGAACATGAACATAATACAGGTCTATGCTCCAATAGCTAAGAGACCCGTGGCTGAGATTGAAGAGTTCTACGGTCAGATTGATTCACTTATGAGGCTCACTAAAAAGCACGAAATAAACATCATAATGGGTGACCTGAACGCTAAAGTAGGATCTGCTCCCGTGGAGGGTGTTACAGGTGCTTATGGGTTGGGCACCAGAAATGAGAGAGGTGATACTCTAATAGAATATTGCCAAGAAAAAGAGCTCACAATTACAAACACCCTCTTCAAACTGCACCCTCGCCGCCTCTATACATGGACGTCTCCAATGCATACACCTAGTCACATAGTAAGGAATCAAATAGATTATGTGATTATCAATAGACGGTTTCGGAATACGATCAAGAGTGCTGTAACTTACCCAGGAGCAGATATAAAGTCAGATCACAATCCGGTTGTTGTAAAATGCAGTGTAAGCTTAAACACATACAAAACCATAGAAATCGTTCAAAACTTGACCTACGGAGGATTCAAGATCCAGCAACTAGAGCAGGAGTGTCGAATGCCATAAATAACTGGGCTGACAATCAGCTCTCGGGATCAGGAACACCTTCGGAAATGTATACTGCGCTCAAGACTACTATAACGCATATTTCACGAACGTTGCTGAAACCTAATCGTACTGTCAAAAAGCAACTGTGGATGACAGACGAAATTTTAGAGATGATGGAGGAGCGCAGAATGCATAAGATCAAGGACCCAAATAAGTATGTGGAATTAGACAAACTCATCACTAAGAAAATCAGATTTGCCCGAGATGCCTGGTACAGAGAGAAGTGTGAGCATATGGAGAATCTTCTGCATAGGCATGGCAGTTTTAATCTTCACAAAGAAAAAAAAGAACTGGCAGGGCTTAGAAAACCCAGTTCCACCATACTGTCGGATGACCGTGGCGTGTTACTGCTCGATTTGGAAGCTAGGAAGAGGGCGTGGCATGACTATGTGGTTCAGATGTTTGCCGATGTCTCTAGAAGTGATGCCAAAGTGGCTATGATAACTGATGACACTGGTCCACCAATATTAACATCTGAGGTAAAGCAGGCATTGAAAGCAGCTAAGACTGGAAAAACGTTAGGTCCGGATGGCATACCCGTCGAAGTGCTCAAGCTGTTGGAAGATGACTATATGGGTGCCCTCACGCATTTATTCAATAAAGTATACGACTCGGGTGTGGTACCCCAGGACTGGCTCAAGTCTACATTCATCACTTTACCCAAAAAGGTAAAAGCTAAAAAGTGCACTGAGTACCGTACGATCAGTTTAATGAGCCATGTGCTGAAAGTGTTTTTGACCATCATTCATAACAGAATACGACCAAAATGCGATGAACAACTCGGAGATAATCAGTTTGGTTTCCGATCAGGCATGGGTACGCGTGAAGCCTTGTTTGCCCTCAACGTTTTGGTACAAAAATGCAGAGATATGCAGACTGATGTCATTTTGTGTTTCATTGACTATGAAAAGGCGTTTGATCGAGTAAAACACGACATCTTAATGGAGCGCTTAATCGACGTTGGGTTGGACGGCAAAGATATAAAAATTATTTAGAACTTATACTGGAACCAAAGGGCAACTATTAGAGTGGACCACACTGAGACCGATGAGGTAGAGATTTGTCGAGGGGTCAGACAGGGATGTGTTATGTCTCCCGTGCTTTTCAACTTGTACTCTGAGGCAATAACATCAGTAGCGCTTGAAAACTTAAACGTTGGAGTAAAAATGAACGGCAAAATCGTTAACAACCTCAGATAAAAAATAAAATAAATAAATATTCACGGACATCTCACACAACGCTATCTGATCCCAAAGTAAGCTAGGAATAACCTGCTTGTGTTATGGGTATCAGACCACGGATATTAATACTTATATACTTTTAAATACATACATATTATACATAGAAACACCCAGACTCTTGAGACAAACATTTATGGGTCACACAAATATTTGTCTCTGGTGGGAATCGAACCCACGACCTCCAGTACCGCAGGCGGTATCACTACCGACTGCGCCACAGAGGCAGTCACGCCGATGACACCGTACTGATAGCCTCGACGGAAGGGGACATGCAGAGGATGTTGGACAGGGTCAACGAATGCAGCATGAGAGCAGGGTTGACCATGAACGCATCTAAGACCAAGATTCTGGTAGTATCTGGGAGCAAGGATTTGAACCCTAGAATACGAGTTGCTGGTGAAGATCTTGAGCGACATGTACAAATACCTTGGTGCTTGGGTGAATGAAGAATGGGATAGTGAACAGGAGATTCGAACACGGATTGAAATCGCCCGATCGACCTTTAAAAGAATGGAGAAGGTTTTGTACAGCCGTAAATTATCCATGAGGCTCCGAGTAAGAATGCTTAAATGTTACGTGTGGTCGGTAGCGTTGTATGGTAGCGACGCCTGGACTTTGAAAGCCGAGATACAGAAAAACCTCGAAGCCTTCGAGATGTGGTGTTACCGTAGAATGCTCCGCATTAGTTGGACACAGAAAGTTTCTAACGATAAAGTACTTCAGCGCGTCGGTAAAAACCGAGTGCTCTTACAGACCATCAAGAGAAGAAAGGTCGCTTACCTCGGACATGTGTTGAGACATGAAAAATACCATTTGCTCCAACTCATTATGATGGGAAAAATAGAAGGGAAAAGACGCGCTGGAGGAAGAAAGAAGTCATGGTTGAAGAACATCCGAGAGTGGACAAATATTGCCAGCGTTGAGGATCTATTTCGCTTGGCGCAAAATAAGGGAGAGTTCGCTAAGCTGACGGCCAACCTCCAGTAATGGAGAGGCACCAGATGATGATGATTGAACGGCTTACATTTGAACGCGACTAAAACGAAAGTGATGGTATTCGAAAGAGAAGAGGACAGAACGAATGCCAGGATAACTGTAAATGATGTTGTGCTGGAACAGGTGGATGAGTTTGTATATCTTGGATGTGCATTTAGCAGGGATGGACGGTACACCGCTGATGTAGAAAAGAGGGTAACTGCGGGCAATAGTGTGAATGGAGCGGTAGGCAAACTATTAGGTACCAAGGCCTTAAGCCAAAAGGCCCAGCTCGCAGTACACAATGCGGTGCTGATACCTACGCTAACGTATGGAAGCAAGAGTTGGGTATGGCAGGAAACTCATGAAAGTAGAATGAACGCGGTCGAGATGCGCGCGCTACGCAAAATCTGCGGAGTAACGCTCGCAGATCGCGTTCGGAATGAAAATGTAAGAAAGAGAGTTGGTCTGAAAGAGAGTGTCGGTGTTAAGGTAAGAAGGGCATGCTACGATGGTTCGGGCATGTGGAACGAATGGGAGATGAAAGAATGATAAAACAGATATACAACGCGAAAGTGGATGGACGTAGGAGTCGGGGAAGGCCACGACACACCTACCACGACCAAATTAATCATGTGTTAGTGGAGGGTGGTGTCAAGAGCCGTAGGAACCGACGTGCATGCATGAAAAGAAAAATGAAAGTTGAAGAGGCGAGTGAGGTGTGTCTGGACCGTGCCGTGTGGCGCTCGGTTCTTTCTGCCTACCCCGCAAGGGATTTGGCGTGAAGATAGTAGTATAGTACATACATACATATAATCACGCCCTTATCTCCGAAGGGGTAGGCAGAGGCATAGTAAACGCCTACATTTCACCTTATAGTTTTATGTCCCACGTAATAGGTGGTGAGCCTAGTGCCGGTTAATTCAATAATTAGATATTAATTTCATAGTTTTTAAATTGCTAAAATATCATAAGATTAGGTCGTGTTTACCGAAGCTTTATACCAATAGATCATGTGTCCTTTATTATGCAGTCAGTTGGCTATTACCAGGGAATCAGGGTCGGGTTTAGTCTTGCATTATCTGGAATACCTGCATACATGCTTTGGTACTTCCTATTGTTGAGAGAGCTCCATGACAGTAATCTAAAACCATTGACAATGGCTTGGTATTACATAAGCATTTGTTATGCTACGGGTCACTTTTACAGGTCATTAGGCTAAAAGACAGGGTCTTCATGACCGATGCCACTGAATGCATCTTACAACAAATTCCTAACTACTTAGTTCAAATTGCTTATTTATCAATTAAGGATATTGGGTTCAGTGTTCAGAATAGCAATCATTAAACTAGAGCAGGGAATAAACTAGAGGAAGGAGACTAAATCACATAAAAACTTGATAAATAATTTTGAAATAATACAAGAAGTTCTTATATGCAACATTAACCTAATTAAAAACTGCTTCATTTTCAGATGCAAGATAATTTTCCAAATACCTAGTACTTATTGGATGAGCTCTCCACATACAGAGTCATGACTAGTTTCATCATGGCTTGCATTAACGTCAACAATGTGTTGCAACAATTAATGAATGTGAATATACATGCACAATGTTAATCATGGCCGGTTTGGAAGGACATATACAAAAGAAAAAGATTTAACGGACACCAATAGAATGTTGAAGTTTATGTGTATGCGATGCGAATCATACATTTTTTTACCATAGCTAGAGCACTGTTATTATGAATGAATAAATAAATTAAGCAAGACTTAAGTGTACATTAAATTCTATATCATTTTTATATCTCTAATTTCACCTTTACCATCAATGTATCTAAAAAAAGCCTTTCACATCGAAGCCTCAGGTCTACAGGAATGACTGCAGATTAGCAGATGCACTAGTTGACAGGTGAGTGGCTTGTACACTAGTTGCCAGGTTGGCTTGTGCTTTTAACACTATTGGAAATGCATTCTGGACCCATATGATACCACGGGGTGTCATGTGAACTTATAAGAAGGATCGTGCCACATTCAGGAATAATACATTCCGGACTCATGGTACCCTCCAAAAGATGTCCCTGTGGGGGTGTCATATGAACTTTGGAGGAAGGTCCATGGCACCCCTAGGATTCTGAACCCATGCCACAACCCCAACCTGAGGTACCATATTGTGGGTGCCATGTAAATATTGTAGAAAGATTAGTGGCACCCTTAGGAATGGGCAATCCGGAATAATGGCAAAGAAGATATCTCTGAGGGTGCCATGTGAACATTGTGATATGTAGGTCTTCTTTGCTAGCCTTATAATCCAACAATTAATGCATTCCGGACCTATAGCACATCCCATAAGCTACCACTGCGGATGCCATGTGAACTTTGGAGAAGGACCCTTGGCACTCCCCGAAACATTGTGACATGTAGGTAGCCCAAAAAGGTTATTTATACTGTTGATTGATGTTGGTAGAACCTGCTGCTCATATTGAATAACACCACTTGTAGGTACTGTTCTACAACATTCATTTACTTTACAACTGACTGGTTTCGCCTTTCGGCATTTTCAAAGGTAAGGTAATTGTAACTTGATGACCACTACATCATGTGAAAAGGCTAAGATGACATTATAAGTAGGTATCATAGAGTATTTATTAGTTTAGGTATATAGTTATATACCTAATGTCACCTTAGCCTTTTGATTTTAATCAAAGGCTAAGGAAATTAATGAAAACAACCAATAAACTCAGGGTCAGGCTTCTCAAAGTTCCTTAGCTCCATGTTATGTCTTTTAGACATTTTCCAGGGTCGGCAGAGCGACTGTATCACCTGTGTTGAAAACGTTTTCAACTACCTAGGTTACGGTTACACACTACCTAAGTTCCTACGGTTACACTGTTCATTAAAGAAAATACGAGTTTATCTTGATGTGTACGCTTTTTTTTTTTTTTTTTTTTAACGTGAGGGAAAATCCTCGTAGGATGCTATGCCGGACTCTTACCGACTAAAAAACCTCACGTAGCGCCCAACAGCCTATGGTTGAGAGCCCCGGGTAAGCCCTCAGGAAGGATGTCCCGTGACTGATGTCCCGTGACTGATGTGTACGCTTTAAAAAGTTTATACAGGGTGAATTTTTGAAAAGGGCTTGGATGGCCAAATGCGAAACTATAAGGAATAGCTAAAAATGCTCAAAGGAGTCACGAGCCCGATTTTGATAAAACTTAAAACCTCATCATTAGATTTCTGAAAAACCAATAATCCTAGCTGGGAATCGAACTCATTGATTTTGACAAAAAAAAACACCCTTTGTTATTACACCATACGATAGTGTCGCTGATAAGGATCAAATTCTGTGAAGTAATGATATACGGCAAATTTATGGAAAGTTTAGAATTTTAATAGAAATTATATTTTATGTACCTAAATTTTGTATCATAATTTGTTTTGTTCGAAATCCCAGAATAGATCGTAACTATTCCGTGTTTTAAATTATGCTCAGAATGATTATTTTGGAGAATATTCTAAACGGAATCAATAATATTGAATGCAGTACGATCCTTGAGGTCTCGAATCCAGCTATGTATTGAAAACAATGGTCTACATTTTGAACAAATAATCAGTTTACATAAGAAAAATAAATTGTATTTGGTTAAAGATGAGCACTTTCCTTTAGTTTGCCGTATGTCATTACTTCCCAGAATAAGATCCTTAATAGCAACACTATCGTACGGTGTAATAATATAGGGTGTGTTATTTTTTTCAAAATCAACGGATTCGATTCCTAGCTAGGATAATTGGTTTTTCAAAAATGTAATGATGATGTTTTAAGTTTCATCAAAATCGGGCTCGTGACTCCTTTGAGCATTTTTCGCTATTCCTTATAGTTTCGGATTTGGCCATCCAATCCCTTTTGAAAAATTCACCCTGTATAGAGTCCTAAGTCTGCATTTTTTGTCAAAAGAACTTAAAAACACACTAATGACAATAAAAATGCTTTATTTAACCTCCTAACCCCTGGCGTACTATACATAGTACATCAAAAGTAAAAAAATCTGACGAGATAGCTAATTGAAAAATTGCATTTTTTTTTCTGCTATAGCATGGTATGTGAACGTCTCTTTTAAAAAAAAATACTACCACCTTCACCAAATTGACAATTTTTTTTCTAAGAAATACTTTCAACGCAGGTGTACGCCTCTTAGTTCGAAACATAGTAAGTAATTCATAAAGATTCATTCTTCAGGATAATATTTTTAGATTGCAATGTGTTTTCTGTTGAATTATGAAGTATATGATAATATTTACGATGTATTTTGGTTTTGGTTTCAATAGTTTTTTCACTACAAGGTCAAAATACATCAGGTGCCAATGGTGTGATCGATGTTCATATTTTTTAGCTTAATTTTGACAATATTAGACGAATCCGAGCATGATATTTCAGAAGATTCTGACTATGACCCTCTACATATCAAGAGAATAATTTTCTAGTTCATTATCATTATCAGATGTCGAATAAAATATTGAATCAGCTCCTCCGTTACCAGTACCAGTCCCTTCGCTTCATGGTCGCCTTCATGGCTCCTAAGCTCTTTTACAGAAACGTAAACCTAGCCATTTTTATGTTATGGTAGATATTTCTCCACTAGAAAACTGCTAGATTAATAACATATTAAATTAAATTGCGTGACGTGAGGAATTCACGCTCGCCAAAAATTCTCATGAAAAATTAAATAGTGTTATTGTGCTAACATTACTTTGAAGATTCTGATTACTAAGAAATTATTTCCGTAAATTTTTGTTTTTAGTTTCATTCTTTTTTGTATTTTTTTAACTTTTTAACTTATTTTATAGCAGTATACAAGCATTTTTTGAAATAAAGACTAAAATTTTCTTTGTTTTTTTACACTATTTCACAACTAAAGTACTACAGATAGAATATCAAATTAAATATTTAAGCTCAACAGACACCGAATGTACTATGTATAGTACATCAAGAAAACCCACTTTTCCAAGCTTACGATTTTTTTCAATATTTTTTCCATGGTTTTCATACCATACCTAACATCTACACTAAGTTTCATAAAAATCGGAAATATTTTATACCTTCAGAAGTTAGGAGGTTAAACGTAAAATCGTAGTCCCCCCCCCCTTAACAATGTATTATTTCACGAACGAAGTGGCCATTTACGAATTTCCATACAAAACTGTCAAAAATGATGATTTACAATGAGATTCACATGTGTTTCTTCAACATTTGACAATTTAGTGAAGAGAAACACTATAAGATCCATAAAAGAAACGTACAATGTGGCCTTTTTAGGCCCACAGGAAAACAAAAAACCGGCCAAGTGCGAGTTGGACTCGCCCATGAAGGGTTCCGTTGGTTCCGTCGCAGCAAGTAACATAATATAAAAGTTCTTGTAGTTCGTTGTAACTTTCATTGATGTTTTAATTTTTGCGGTTTATCACGTATTAAAAAAAAGCTACCAACCCGATCTGGTTCAAACCAATTTTCGTTGGTAGATTTTATGGCAATGTACATTTTATATTTTTTTTTAATTTATCGTTCTCTTAGTTTAGAAGTTAGAGGGGGGGGGGGTGGGACACATTTTTTCACTTTGGAAGTGTCTCTTGCGCAAACTATTCACTTAAGAAAAAAATGATTCTAGAAACCTTAATAGCATTTTTGAAGACCTATCTATAAAAACCCCACACGTATGGGTTTGATGGAAAAAAAAATTGAGATTCAGTTTTGAGTATGGGGACCCCCAAAATTAACTGCTTTTTTTCTAGTTTTATATAAAAATCTTAATGCGGTTTACAGAATACATCTCGTTATCAAGTTTCAACAGCATAGGCCTTATAGTTTCGGAGAAAAGTGGCTGTGACACACGGACGGACAGATAGACAGACATGACGAATCTATAAGGGTTCCGTTTTTGCCATTTGGCTACGGAACCCAAAAAGACTCGGCCCAGTGTCGGTTTCGCGCACGGAGTGTTTCGTGTCAAAAATACTTCAAAATAATTACGTTTGTTGTCCCTCCCTTAGTGTTTCCTTTTGTTCATATAGCGGCAACAGAAATATATCATCTGTGAAAGTTTCAATTGTCCAGCTATTACTGTAAGGTTGAGGCCACATTTGCGGTTAACACGGGTGGTTTCTAACTACAAAATTTTAAAACCAATGAAACCTTATGAACTCGGTTTCATTGGTTTTAAAATTTTGTGGTTTGAAGCGCAAATGCGGTCTCAGCCTTAAAATGAAACTCCCTGGTAAGAGACAGACAGAAGGACAACGGAGTCACATTATAAGATTCAGCCTTTACTCTTTGGCCACGAAACCCTAAAAAGGTACATATAATAATCTTGTTCATCTTACTGTACCTAGACAAGAAGCCGTGAGATGGTCTCACCTGACTGCCCCTCTAACGTTTATTGTGAAAGTGAAAGTTCAATCCGTTGACGTTGTCATTTTTGTTTTATTTCAAACCTTGAATAGATGATCCACGTGACCTAGTGACGTAATTTAATGCAACAGAGTCACAGATTATAGACACAAGTCTCGCCATAAGCCCCTCTGCAATCTATTTCTTAAAGAGTGGCTAAAAATGACAGTCTATTAAAATTTAAATTCATCAATACAATCTGCGGATAAACTAAAGAGGGCTTGAAGTGCACCGTCATTAATTCGATTTACATACAACGCCGGTCTGATGTGCTCCGTGAGACAGATAATCGTGCAAATGACTTTTCAAACTCTGAACGGGATGGTGTTATTCTCGATGGAGTCAAATGTAAATTGTATTTTATTGAATAGTTTATGTCATTGATACTCAAATTTGTAACAATACATTTTATTTAAATTTCAAGTTTTGTAACACAATCAGAAATTACAGTCAATCCCTACTAATGTTATAAATGCGAAAGTAACTCTGTCTGTCTGTCTATTACGCTTTCACGCCTTAACGGCTGAAACGAAAGGACATAGGCTACTTTTTAACCGACCTGTGCAAAGGGAGGGTTATGATTTTACGATATAACGACTTTTACGCCATAACGACTTCTACGCGGTCGAAGCCGCGGGGAACAGCTAGTCCTTTATAAACGAGATAGTTTGTACGGATGTTTGTTTTTCTTACACGCTTTAATGGCGAACAGATTTGACTAAAAATTGATAGAATAAATAATATTAGTTTTATCCTGGGATACGTTCGGGAACGGAAACAGAATTCGCGTAGATCTGGGTTGCCAATCGAACCAATAGTCAAGTCTGCAGTTTCATGAATTTAGGTTGGTTTATCTAATCGTAAGGCCAGCGGCAGCAAACATCCATAGACACACTACGGAGACCCGTATTCTACTTATGATTGCAAATATCGTAGGTGTTACACCCTGTCT
The DNA here is from genome assembly GCA_933228765.1 of Miltochrista miniata. Taxonomy (NCBI): domain Eukaryota; kingdom Metazoa; phylum Arthropoda; class Insecta; order Lepidoptera; family Erebidae; genus Miltochrista; species Miltochrista miniata. The sequence goes on from OW121751.1 coordinate 25,799,501, forward strand.
GCAGACAGACAGATCAGACTGGAACTATCTGCTATTTTTAATTTTGTAGCCGCTCGTAAGGCATTCTACTTGGCTTAACTTTAACGTTACCGGTACATATACGCTAGTAAACGGAAATACCATAAACGGTCACCCATTTCGACCATGAACGCCGCGTAAAACGCTGAACCGTAATCGCTTACAGAACACTGAAACAAATACACTTCTACAGTACCATGAACAAAGTAAAACTCCATAAAACCACCGCTTATAACGAAACGTTACAAAAACACCAAAAAATTAAAACATTAAGCCAACCTTTTTGGGATGTTTCATTTCAAATATCGCAATATAGTTTGCATATATGACCGTTTGTTCAAGCGAGAGAGGGGTGTATAGAAACTGTAAATGGAATGAAAACATTCGAGTTTCGTTTTCATTCATTTAATTAGCCGGAGTTTTAAATGCGGCGCCGCTGTGTCGCTCCATAGCGTAATCGACAATTCGTTACCAATGTTCCAGTATTTTCTTTGTTAACTGTCGTTTTGTTTCTGATTTCTTTTGTTAAATCCGATTTGGGAAATGGGTTTCTACTTTCAAAAAGTATTGGGTTGTTTTCTTAAGTTGGTAAAACTTTTGGTAGAAATAGTAATTATAAATTCTATAAATACAGAGCCACAAATTTGATTAGGCTGTCTTGTCCTTACATAACTTCCTGGGGCTCACGTGGGACTCCCGGGGACAAATGTAAGGCCTCGTGTGGTTATAATCGGTAGGAGTCCCGCATAGCATCCACATAGGATTTCCCCACTTAAAAAGAGCCAGAACCAAGATAGTCATTTGTACAGTGGAGGCAGGGGTGGAATCTTCATAATAGCGCGTCAGAGTCAACAATGCAGTAGCCATCTGTCTAATGCTGTCCTTACTCCTGGCTACAAGTAGACTCGAAGGTACATCCTATTAATGGGTTCGTCGGTTCAGGTTTCCTACCCTAACGATCTTATTATGTTTTGCGCTTAGTCCTGCAAATCTAAATATTCACTACGTGTCCAATCCAATACACTACAATACACCTCGGCCCTTGCAACTTTAGGCATCCCTTCTTAAAGGACAATTCCATATATTTATATAGAATACGAAACTTTAACAACCTCCATAATTTCAATCAGCATAACGTTAATACAAAAACATATTCTACTCCAAAAAATAATTTTGCAATCTTTGGCCAAGTGCATGTCACGCCAAAATAGAGTTCCGTAGCTGCAAATGCGTCCATAATCTTTATTTTAAAATTATTTTTAAAGTCGGTAAATATTATGCACAGTCGAGCATATTACTTGTAAACTTGTACAGCTTACTTATCTGTCATACTTAGTTTTCATTTCGTTATTAAGCCCAATTACCGGGATTTTCACTTATGTTCAGAAACAACTGTTTAGATAGGAAAGGGTGAAGATTTAAAAAAAAGTGCTTAAAAGCTTAATATTTCAGATAACAGATACTATTTATGAATCAACGTAACAGCAAACTATAGGATAAACAAGAAAATACGCATCCTTAGTTAATATTTTAAAATTTATATTGTTATCGCGATTAATATAATATCCAAGCCAAATTACAGGTTACTAGTACCTAATATGGATCACAGAGTGACACAGCAACGAACTTAACTTTTCAACTGTGAAAAAATGAAAATGAAAATGAAAATGAAAATGAAAAAAATGAAAATGAAAAATGAAAATGAAAATGAAAAAAATGTTTTATTTGTATCACAATTTACAGTGAGTTGTTCAATGGACGTCTTCTTTTAGGCATAACAATGCCTGTAATAGAAAACGTCGCTCCATCCACATACTACAAACTATGTTAACATCAGGAATTATTTAATAGACCAGAAAGAAAGCTCAGGCTTGGTAGGCCCAGCAATGGCTGTACCAGAGTAAATTATTAGCTAATAACTTGTATACATACTAGACAAACTAGCTACTTAGAGAAGGTAATATCTTACTAAATTAGGAACAATGTTTACACAAATAGGATTTTCAAAATAGGTACAATGTGTAAAAGTAGTTACATCATGAACAATTTATCTGTCACGGCATATAGGCTAGAAGCCCAGCAATGCCTGTGCCGTATACAATATTAAACATACTTTACGAACAAGGTAATCTTTTACTATGCTCAAATCTTTCTATCTTTCTACACATACAAAACAAAGTAGATACTTAGGGAAGGTATCTCTTACTAAAATAGGAATGTTTAGATACTTAAACAGGGAAATTACTAAAATAGGAACAATGTTTAATTATCACATTAACAAGCAGTTTGAGTGTGTTTGTGTGAGTGTGTGGGTGTGAGTGAGTGTGTGGATGTGATCGTGCGTGTGTATGTGTGTGTGTGTATGAGTGTGTGTGTGCATTGAATGTGTGTGTAAGTATTTTCACATTAAGTATAAGTATTGTGACAGTCAGCATGATGGATGTACCCTAACAAGAAAGATGGAATTTCTAGTCCTATGATAGGCCCAGCAATGGCTGTACCAGAGTAAATTACGAGATCGTCACAACCTGCGCCTGGGTTGGCAGCGCGTGTGTAACGCCTCTGGTGTTGCAAACGTCTATAGGCTACGGTTACGAACCTTCCGGTGGGCCGTAAGCTTGTCTGCCACCTAAGTAGTATAAAAAAAAAAACTATAAACATTCCTTATTTACTACGGAACCCTAAAAAGCAATCACACTACGATGGTGAAACAGAAAAGTTCTTCTTATTTTCGCCACAGCTTCAAATGCAAACTGGAAGTGCACTGGTCGACATTTGTTTGTAAGTTTTCCGAATTTATGACCACGATCCCACATGACTTTAAGTGTGAAAACTGTGAAAAGCTTTAACCCAGTTATAGCATTTTTCACAGGTAACTAGTTCTACGTAGTTTTTATTCAATTAAGTTTCAGCTCAAGGACGGTACTTTGTCGTTTGAAGGACTTAATATCTGGTGAGCCAACTAATTACCAATTCAAACCTTCTAGTAATAATGTAAGCGAGCCACGTAAATAAGCCTAATATCTTGGGGTAGGGCAATTCGCCTTCAATTAGTACAGGCGTCGGTGCTCCTTATTTATTCAGAGGGACTGGGTAAAATAAAAAGGTAGAAAAATATCTCGGAGATAAACATTCATATGCTGGGATGGTAGGCAAAGGTTCTGTATTAGAATACGGCAAAAACATGTTTGGAAAATATTTTGATTTACGACTGCCGGTTTGGGTTCGGAGAGTGATGGAAATTGAATTCTGAAGTCATATAACTACACCGCACTGGCTAAATTTTAAGTATGAAGTAAAAGTTCTTCATATTTGAAAATTCAAAGACTTTTTTATGTGTGGATATCCTCATGGATGCTATACCGGACTCTTAAGGGGAGTGGTTGACAAAGTTTGCGAAAAAGAGGTGCAAATAAAGACGTTCTTCTCGGTATTAGTATACGAAAAATGACAGCCAAAAGTAGATTTGAAATCTACAAGATGTGTTCCAGAGGATGGTTTCATCAGAAATTGTGTATTTATTATAAATAACTAGTAAAACATCACTGAAATAGCCCATAATTTTTTAGAAGAAGTCGTTGTATGACATCTATTTATTAATGAATGATAATAAAATTTATATCACAGACTAAAGAAAACATAGACCTCTAAAATGGTTTTCTTCAATTTTGAATTAGTATAAGTTTTAACTAATTATAACTAATAATGTATTCAAAGAATACATCACGTTGCTTGCTTCCCCGCGCTCGCCCGAAAATCTAGTGCGGGGGGAGTCGTGTTGCTAGACGGACCTGTGTCGCTCTGGTCTGCAAAATATTCTCGTAAAATGTTATATTTTCATTCATGTACAGAGTAATGCGTGCAACAGAGCCAGAGCCCGAGTTACACAATGCATGCTGCATTACATGAGAATATAATGCATTTCAACTTATTTTTCGTATTGTTTTATTAAATTACTTCGAAAGGTAATCATGCTTAAATTGTAAGCGGTACTTAATCATTTCAATATAAATAAATGAAGAAATGTTTGTGGACATTCGCACACAACTTAAGCTAATATAACCTTGTGCTAAGGGATACTATAATATAAGTATTTTCATCAGTTGTCTACTGATGAAAATACTTTTATTATAGTTATTATTAACACACTGCTTTTTTGAGACACTGCTCTCAACCTAAGCTGAAAGAATTGACTCTTTTAGCTTATTACGTCTTGTGGGTCGCCACAAGTAGGCACCATCTACCGGCAAATTGGTTAAGGTATAAAAGTGAATGAAGTGAGTGCCCGCCGAGTTTCTTGCTAGTCTATATCTATACATAATAATAAAACTGTTGAGGGTCGAGAGTCTGAATATGGAAGCTATTTAAAAAAAAAAGATCGCGTTCTCTAATCGATACCTACTTAAGCCAAAATGAAATTTAAAATTTTCATGTCCATCCAAACGTCTGTATTCCGAATACGTATCACGCCGAAACTACTGATTTGAATGAAAATTGATCCGAGGAAGTTCAGGAGTTAGAGACATCTCAACTTCTCTAAACCTAGAATTCAACCTAGGATTGCTTCACACAAGTTTCAGTGCTGAGGGTTTTGTAGTTCAGGAATTAGAGATATCTCAATTTTCTCAAAACCTATAATTCAAGGGTTCCTTGGAATGTGACGGTAAAGCTAAACAGACGTGTTGGCTGAATCATAAAAGAGCTTAATGATTAAGGCTGTTGTAAAATAATTCTGTCCGCGCCGAAGTCGGGGACTGAATTGTTTTAGAATAAACTTAATCTTTAAGCTCTTTTATGATAAAGCAAACAGGGCCGTTTCACACACTGCTTGATGAGTCTGATGAAGAAGTGCCTCTCCTTTTGCAAACCTTATGTGACGTAAACGAAGTTGCGAGGGTCAGCTAGTTTTACAATATGCTTAATCTTTAAATTCGTTTATGATTAAGCAAACAGGGCAGTTTCACCCGCCGGTTGATGAGACTGATGAAGAAATACCTCATGTTTCATACACCTTAAGCGTCGTAAACGAAGTTGTGAGAGTCAGCTAGTTACATACATACATGGTCACACCTTTATCCCCGAAGAGGTAGGCGGAGGCATATTATTATGTCCCCACATTTCACCTTTTTAGAATTTGTCCCACGTAATAGGCGGTGAGCTGTATTGCCGTGTTTAGATAGACAGGCGCGGGTTGTATCTGCCTGCTGTTAAAATTAATCAAGCCGCCAAAACGGCCTTCAACTTCGCTTAACAACTGCCATTTTACGGGCAACCAGGACCAACAGCTTAACGTGCCTTCCGAAACACGGAAACGACGCTCAAATAACTGTCACAAAGTGGTCACATGGATGGTCACCCATCCAAGGACTGGCCATAGTGAACGAGCTTACTACAGTGATCGCTTACAAAACACTAAGTCCGCGGTGCCACGAGGGCTTCTTATGTATACATAACTAGCTGACCCTCGCAACTGCGTTTACGTCTATTTTTGTTTGTTTGTAATAATAAAATGAAATGAAATTTTGTTCCAAAAGTAACAAAAATTTTGAGCGAGTGGAAGACTCCCCTTTCTGGATTTGTAATAATTTAAGTACAAAACAATGAATACATCTTATTCTTATATGTCTGTGGAATATATGAACATTCGTCTTTGTGAATTCGTCACATTTAAGTTTTACGTAATGATCAATCACATTTTTTGCAGTGTATTTTACTACACTTAAAAACAAAGGAAAATTGAAATACAAACGTTCCTTTGTTTTTTATTTACTTTTCGCCTCTCTCTATAAAATAGAGTGCAGAGGGGCTTATGGCGAGACTTTGTCTGTAGTCTGTGACTCTGTTGCATTAAACTACGTCACTAGGTCACGTGGATCATCTGTTCAAAGTTTGAAATAAAACAAAAATGACAACGTCAATCGGATTGAACTCTCACAATAAACGTTTTAGAGAGGGGCAGTCGGGTGAGACCGTCTCACAGGTTTTTGTTTATTTGGTGAAGCAAGGAACGCATTTCCGCTACTATGTTTCTTCTTCTTCCGTGGTTCTTTTACTCTGATGTCTCTGTAGTTGCGCTACTCTATGTTAGCGAGTCATATCGCCCATTTGCTCAAGGTCGTTAGCCCTGGGTATGGCCTTAACGACTAAAAACAAACGGTAGGTACCCTACGCCCGGGAGTCCTGTGTACGCCCTCGTAAGGGTAACCCAAGCACCTCCTCCAGACCCATCCGTCATTTTGATCCATGACTTGAGATAATTCAAAGGGTAGGATGGAATTTTAAAATTCCTGAAAGTTTAAAAATATATTTTAGAATTAATTTTATTGACTGTATCCAATTCTACGTGACATATCTTTCGTAATTTTTTCTCCTCTGCAGACCGCTTTTTTGGAGTATATCGAATATATTTTACCGAAAATACGAGAACTACAAGACCACAACCATTACAATGAAATATTTATGAACATTACAGACAAAAATGTAGGTAACCAAAATTTAAAACAACCGTATTTAAACTCTTAAAAATAAATACTTAGAAAGAAACACTCGGAGAGATATTGGTTGAGAACATTTAATATTACTTCACCCGCCAACTTGCAAGTCTCATTTATCATCCTGTTAAATATTTTATCATCGCTTTGCTTAAATACAAAGATTTTACAATGCGTAGAAATTCATCAGAAGTTGGTAAGTCTGACGGCGGTGAGTAGGATTCCTTTCAAGCCAATTGTCTTATCTGTCGGTGTTATTCAGTATGCTTTTCCGCCCTGTCGTCATAAGTAGAAGTGATTTTAAGAGAATAATCCATAGTTTTTCGTAATCTAAACGTGAGTTGGTATTTTTTGTTTGTCCGTAAAGCTCAATTGCACCTTCGTTTTTGTTTACAAAGTGGGTGGCTTTCTCTAACTCAACTGTTCCATGGTTACTATGTATTTACCATTAATTTAAAGATTACTGTTCAGTTGATCGCGCCTAGGTTTAGATAACTGTATAGTAGATCTTGTCCGTCTTACCATGAATTTAAATATAACTGCTCTCGTCTATGTTAACTGCATAATATGTAGATGTCGTCTATCAACGTTAAACTAGAAAAGACCCATGTCACATTCATAAAGAAGTACGAATTTGCAATGAAGCTCCACCACTGACATCTTCAAGCCCCATTTACTAGACTATTAAATAAAAGGTACTAACGGATGAGATCATGGCCAAGAAAAATTCGAAACATAATCATAAAGAAACCCGTCTGGTCAGTGTGATAAAAGCTGCCTTTCAAAATTAAATTGAGAGAGACTTACCTTCAGCAAATGAACTGCAGTAGACTGATTTGATTCATGAAATAAAGGCAAAAAAAAATAATTTCATACCTAATAATGTTATGATAACATTTTAATAAAATCGAATATTCATAGTACCTACGTGATATCGTTCGACACGAAAGGCAAAACACTACGTTTCTCTTTTTTTTACTTACTGACCTCACACAAATTTTTCCAGCCAGTGTAAATTGCAGGTATGAAAAAGTATTTCACAAAAAGTTCTTGCGTTGCCCATAAGTATGCTTTCAAATGAACAGTTTTAAAATACCGAGCGCGCCAAAACGGCAATGTTTATTGTGGGCTAATATGATCGATGTTAATGTGTTCCAGAATTTTGGTAAAGCTGGCAATTTGTCCGCAGTGTACATTGCGGCTTTAAGTCCAGTTTTAACTAATGAGATAATGGAAAGGTAGGTACACGTTTTTTCGGTAAAGTTGGTAGTCTGTTCGCGACGCGGACGGACAATGCGGCTTTTAAATATTTATTATTGTAGGGACGCTAATGTTAGGGAAACGTACTGCTATATAAAAAAAAGTTATGTGCGTATGTGTATTCTTCAAAAACTCAAAATGTACTGAATCCATTGAGCTTAAAATTCGACACGCTATACAACAGAATACCCCGACTTAAAATTGAAAAACCATATATAATAAATAATAGCATAAAAAATATCTCCAAATAGTTAAAAATATATAGCTCTCTAAAAAGTTTAAAAAAAAATCAAAATTAAAAATTTTGAAAAGACCCACCAGGGTTTTTTAAATTTTAAAGTCGGGGGCGTTTTTAAATTATTTCATCCTTGTTTCAATAACTTTAAACAGACGTGGGTCTTTTCAAAATTTTTAATGTTGATTTTGAAGTGAAACTTCTTTATCGGCGTTGGAAAAAAATTTGCGTCACGTCACGTCACGATTTTTGGTTACGCGCCATCTTTGTTCTGTTCCCCACCACGGTGGATTCGTATTAAGAGTACTTTATCCAGGGATAGCATGTCATTTAAGGGTTTTTGGACTTTTGGGCTTTTGGACTTTTGGGCTTTTGGACTTTTGGACTTTTGGATGGGACATTGGTACTTTGGGTCTTTGGGACTTTGGCACTTTGAGACTTTGGGACTTTTGAACTTTTGAACTTTTGGACTTTTGGACTTTTGGACTTTGGACTTTTGGACTTTTGGACTTTTGGACTTTTGGACTTTTGGACTTTTGGACTTTTGGACTTTTGGACTTTTGGACTTTTGGACTTTTGGACTTTTTGGACTTTTAGACTTTTAGACTTTGGGACTTTGGGACTTTTGGACTTTTGGACTTTTGGACTTTTGGACTTTTGGACTTTTGGACTTTTTGGACTTTTAGACTTTTAGACTTTGGGACTTTGGGACTTTGGGACTGTGGGAATTTGGGACTTTGGGACTTTGGGACTTTGGGACTTTGGGACTTTGGGACTTTGGGACTTTGGGACTTTGGGACTCTGGGACTTTGGGACTTTGGGACTTTGGGACTTTGGGACTTTGGGACTTTGGGACTTTGGGACTTTGGGACTTTGGGACTTTGGGACTTTGGGACTTTGGGACTTTGGGACTTTGGGACTTTGGGACTTTGGGACTTTGGGACTTTGGGAATTTGGGACTTTGGGACTTTGGAACCTTGGGACTTTGGGACTTTTGGACTTTTGGCCTTTGGGACTTTTGGACTTTTAGATGGGACCTTGGTACTTTGGGTCTTTGGTACTTTGGAACTTTGGGACTTTGGGACTTTGGGACTTTTGGACTTTGGGACTTTGGGACTTTGGGACTTTGGGACTTTGGGACTTTGGGACTTTGGGACTTTGGGACTTTGGGACTTTGGGACTTTGGGACTTTGGGACTTTGGGACTTTGGGACTTTGTGACTTTGGGACTTTGGGACTTTGGGACTTTGGGACTTTTAGATGGGACCTTGGTACTTTGGGTCTTTGGTACTTTGGAACTTTGGGACTTTGGGACTTTGGGACTTTTGGACTTTGGGACTTTGGGACTTTGGGACTTTGGGACTTTGGGACTTTGGGACTTTGGGACTTTGGGACTTTGGGACTTTGGGACTTTGGGACTTTGGGACTTTGGGACTTTGGGACTTTTGGACTTTTGGCCTTTGGGACTTTTGGACTTTTAGATGGGACCTTGGTACTTTGGGACTTTGGGACTTTTGGCCTTTTGGACTTTTGGACTTTGGACTTTTGGACTTTTGGACTTTTGGGTTTTTGGACTTTTGGACTTTTCTTTTACTTCACGTGTACTTTGGGACTTTGGGACTTTGGGACTTTGGGACTTTGGGACTCTGGGACTTTGGGACTTTGGGACTTTGGGACTTTGGGACTTTGGGACTTTGGGACTTTTGGCCTTTTGGACTTTTGGACTTTGGACTTTTGGACTTTTGGACTTTTGGACTTTGGACTTTGGACTTTTGGACTTTTGGACTTTTGGGTTTTTGGACTTTTGGACTTTTCTTTTACTTCACGTGTACTTTGGGACTTTGGGACTTTGGGACTTTGGGAATTTGGGACTTTGGGACTTTGGAACCTTGGGACTTTGGGACTTTGGGACTTTGGGACTTTGGGACTTTGGGACTTTGGGACTTTGGGACTTTGGGACTTTGGGACTTTGGGACTTTGGGACTTTGGGACTTTGGGACTTTGGGACTTTGGGACTTTGGGACTTTGGGACTTTGGGACTTTGGGACTTTGGGACTTTGGGACTTTTGGACTTTTGGCCTTTGGGACTTTTGGACTTTTAGATGGGACCTTGGTACTTTGGGACTTTGGGACTTTTGGCCTTTTGGACTTTTGGACTTTGGACTTTGGACTTTTGGACTTTTGGACTTTTGGGTTTTTGGACTTTTGGACCTTTCTTTTACTTCACGTGTACTTTGGGACTTTGGGACTTTGGGACTTTGAGACTCTGGGACTTTGGGACTTTGGGACTTTGGGACTTTGGGACTTTGGGACTTTGGGACTTTGGGACTTTGGGACTTTGGGACTTTGGGACTTTGGGAATTTGGGACTTTGGGACTTTGGAACCTTGGGACTTTGGGACTTTGGGACTTTGGGACTTTGGGACTTTGGGACTTTGGGACTTTGGGACTTTGGGACTTTGGGACTTTGGGACTTTGGGACTTTGGGACTTTTGGACTTTTGGCCTTTGGGACTTTTGGACTTTTAGATGGGACCTTGGTACTTTGGGTCTTTGGTACTTTGGAACTTTGGGACTTTGGGACTTTGGGACTTTGGGACTTTGGGACTTTGGGACTTTGGGACTTTGGGACTTTGGGACTTTGGGACTTTTGGACTTTTGGCCTTTGGGACTTTGGGACTTTGGGACTTTGGGACTTTGGGACTTTGGGACTTTGGGACTTTGGGACTTTGGGACTTTGGGACTTTGGGACTTTGGGACTTTGGGACTTTGGGACTTTGGGACTTTGGGACTTTGGGACTTTGGGACTTTGGGACTTTGGACTTTGGACTTTTGGACTTTTGGACTTTTGGACTTTAGGACTTTTGGACTTTTGGACTTTTGGACTTCTGGACTTTTGTACTTTTTGACTTAATTTAAGGTGAGGTGAAAATTAAATTTATGAAGAAGTTTCACTTCTTACGTGTGTACACTAAGTACACGCAATTTTTTTTTACAATTATGTGCACTCTGCTAGAAGATACTAGACTCAATTTTGCACCTAGTGTAAGGAACGACTGCAATGCATGTCTCTTACACACATACTTTAGGGCTGTTTGCACATATTCCATCCCCTGTTAGCATGGTGCACTAGTGAGTGTACGCTTAGTAGCTTAAACACATAAAAGTGTCCTGTATCGTCATAGATTTTCTTCCCTTTGTGGATTTCTAAGCTTAAAGTAATGAAAAAGTCGACTATACAATACGTTGTTGGCATTCACGATACATAGTTATGATATAAATAAAAAAAAGACGTGTGGCACTCGGGGACTGCCGCGGTAAAGCTATTGCATAGCATTTTTAGGGTTCCGTAGCCGAATGGCAAAAAACGGAACCCTTATAGATTCGTGTCGAGATGTACGAGCGTGACCGAGCGTGGCCGAGAATAGCCGAGTGTTACATGTTTTTCGTGACGGAATTTCTGGATTCGGTCTCCACGCTCAAGGCCCGCGATAGAAGCTATGCAATAGCTTAAAAATAATATAAATATTCACCGACATTTCACATAACGCTATCTGATCCCAAAGTAAGATAAACCTGCTTGTGTTATGGGTATCAGACCACAGATAATACTTTTAAATACATACTTATCATACATAGAAACACCCAGACTCTTGAGGCAAACATTTATGGATCACACAAATTCTTGTCTCCGGTGGGAATCGAACCCACGACCTATCCGCAGTCGCACATTTCGACCTCTAGACCAACGAGGCAGTCATACGAGTATAATGTTAAGTATACAGATTTTAAAACCCACGTGACTTACACAATTTAACTTTAAAATAAAATGGCCAAGTGCGATTCGAATTCCCGACGGTTACGTATCAAAACTAGCAAAAATTATCCAGCCTTGGCCCCCCCAATTTCTTTTTAAAAAACTAAAGTTATAGCAACAAAGAAATACTTTATCTGTGAAAACTTCAACTGCTTAGCTATCACGGTTCATGAGGTACAATCCGGTGTCAGACAGACAGACGAACTTTTAAAGGGTTTCGCTTTTACCCTCTGGGTGCGGAACCCTAAAAATATAACTTGTATGAAACTTAAATTAGCCAAAAACATTATCAGTTAGTGATTTCTTTTATATTACTAGCTGACCCGCGCAACGTTGTTTGCGTCACATAAGAGAGAGAGTAAATCACCCGTTCCCGTCGCATTTACTCTTACGCTACGTCCTAGGTAGGCGGTTCGAAGCGAACGCGATTCTGAAGCGGTGACACGTCAGCAGTTGGCACTTTGCAGTTTGCATCAGCCTAATGCAACTGCTATAGATAAAAAAAATGTATGGAGTTCTAGATTTTAGGTTTTCAGAGGCTGGTTTCCGCAAATCAACGTCATTTCTGCGCCTATTTTGGTGGGGGTTTTGGTATGGCTATTGCCATCTCAGTTCCTCCAATAAGTCTAGCAGACTCTTCACGTTGCCGGAGACTTCCTGGAGCGACCTTGGTGTACCGAAGTGTCTAGCCCTGTATCCTTACCAGTTATGGGCATTCCATAAGAATGTGACTGGCAGTTCGTCCGTCTGCAAAGGGTCTGTGACACCTGAATTAAAGAGATGATTGTTAAGTAGACTGTGACCGTAGCTTTTTAAGCTTTTGCATAGCTTCTATCGCGGGCCTTGCGTGGAGACCGAATCCAGAAATTGTGTCACGAAAATAAATCACACCCTCGGCTACCTTCGGCCACGCTCGGCCACGTTCGTGTATCTCGCACTTCATATACCAACGTGTACACGTGAGCGTTTGCATAACGTGTACCTATGTATATGAAGTGAAGTAGGGTGAAGTGGGGTGGGCTGAGGTGTGTAGGGTGGGGTGAAGTGAAGTGGGGTGAATTGGTCTGAGGTGGGGTGGGGTGAGGTTAGGTGGAGTGGAATTTTGGCCTTTTTGACTTTGGCCTTTGGGACTTTTGGACTTTTGGCCTTTTGTACTTTTGGACTTTTGGACTTTTGGCCTTTTGGGCTTTTGGACTTTTTTGGACTTTTGGACTTTGGTTTTTTTGGACTTTTGGACTTTGGACTTTTGGACTTTTGGCCTTTTGGACTTTTGGACTTTGGTCTTTGGACTTTGGACTTGTGACTTTTGAACTTTTGATCCTGCTGTTTGTTTGCAAGTCCAAAAGTACAAAAGTTTTGGACTTTTGGCCTGTTGGACTTTTGGACTTTGGACTTTGGACTTTGGACTTTTGGACTTTGGACTTTGGACTTTTGGACTTTTGATCCTGCTTTTTTTGGCATTCCAAAAGTCCAAAAGTCCCAAAAGTACCAAAAGTCCCAAAAGTCCCAAGAGTCCCAAAAGTCCCAAAAGTCCCAAAAGTCACAAAAGACCCAAAAGTCCTAAAAGACCGAAAAGTCCCAAAAGCCCCAAAAGTCCCAAAAGTCCCAAAAGTCACAAAAGACCCAAAAGTCCCAAAAGACCGAAAAGTCCTTAAAGTCCCAAAAGACCGAAAAGTCCCAAAAGTCCCAAAAGACTTTTGGACTTTGGACTTCGATCCTGCTTTTTTTGGCAAGTCCAAAAGTCCAAAAGCCCAAAAGTCCCAAAAGTTCCAAAAGTCCCAAAAGTCCAAAAGTCCAAAAGTCCAAAAGACCAAAAGTCCCAAAGGTCCCGGAGGTCCCAAAAGTCTCAAAAGTCCCAAAAGTCCCAAAGGCCAAAAGTCCCAAAGGCCAAAAGTCCCAAAAGTCCCAAAAGTCCCAAAAGTCCAAAAGTCCAAAAGTCCAAAAGTTCAAAAGTCCCAAAAGTCCCAAAGGTCCCGGAGGTCCCAAAAGTCTCAAAAGTCCCAATAGTCCAAAAGTCCCAAAAGACCCAAAAGTCCCAAAAGTCCCAAAAGTCCAAAAGTCCCAAAAGTCCCAAAGGTCCCGGAGGTCCCAAAAGTCTCAAAAGTCCCAAAAGTCCCAAAGGCCAAAAGTCCCATAAGTCCCAAAAGTTCCAAAAGTCCAAAAGTCCAAAAGTTCAAAAGTCCCAAAAGTCCCAAAGGTCCCGGAGGTCCCAAAAGTCTCAAAAGTCCCAATAGTCCAAAAGTCCCAAAAGACCCAAAAGTCCCAAAAGTCCCAAAAGTCCAAAAGTCCAAAAGTCCAAAAGTCCAAAAGTCCAAAAGTCCAAAAGTCCAAAAGGCCAAAAGGCCAAAAGTCCAAAACTCCAAAGGCTGAAATTTGGTACAGAGATACATTATAGTCTGGAATAACACATAGGCTACCTTTATCCCGGGAATGGCTTCCCGCGGGAACAAATTTTACGCGGGCGAAGCTGCGGGCATCAGCTAGTATTCTTATATAGAGGAAGTGGGACTAATATTGTATACTTAGAAAGGCATAATCGACGATAATAAATTTACTTCTTTTATCCCATAAAATAAGACGTTCTTGGATTACATTGATTAAAATTTCTATTTCCAACATTATAAGAAACACGGCGGCACCGCATCCAGTTCGCGCGCAAATATCAAACCAACTGATCGCGTTCGCTTCATTTCGCGCCGCCCCGCACCGCACCGCACTTGCGTTTGGTCACGTAGGACACTTCAATAGGTTTCAATTGTTTGTCGGTACCGCGCCGCGCCGCGCCGCTTTGCGTTCGCTTACGTAGGACGTCGCCTTAGTAACCAAAAAAAGCGCATAAAAAAGCGCGCTGAAACGGGATAAAATTTATCCCGTAATTAAGAAACGGAACATGTCAGATTTTTTCACATAAGGCAATTATAATGAAAGTCAATTGTTTATGGCAAGACCTACAAATCAGTTATGAAAAGGAATATGTCAGTCTATTCGTTTGAAAAATATAAGGCAAATGAAATTACCGTGTAAGTAAGAAACCGAACAAGTCACGACTTATTCCCTTTCTTACTCAAACGATAATTTCAATATTTGGTAACACTGATTTCAAAATTTGACATTAAATACAGCTGTTTATTATCAAATTTTATAGTCTTGTACAGAACCCTAAAAAATAAAATAAATATTCACCGACATTTCACACAACGCTATCTGATCCCAAAGTAAGAATAACCTCCTAGTGTTATGGGTATCAGACCACGGATAATACTTTTGAATACATACTTATCATACATAGAAACACCCAGACTCTTGAGACAAACATTTATGGGTGGAAATTTTTGTGTCCGGTGGGAATCGAACCCACGACCTGTGATTCGCAATCGCACATTCCGACCTCTAGACTCTATAGGCTTTTCGCAGATTAGAAACTTTTACCAGTCGATATGAGGAGGCATGATGACTATGCCATCGGTGCATGAACTAACAATGATGATCAGTCATCAAACAACAGATATTCCAGGACTACAGTTGCTTGAAAGAATCTCGTTACCGCCAATGAGGACACCTCTTTTGGTTAAATAACTTTCGTACACCAGTTTGGACGTGTCGCATGCTGTCAGAGATCTTGCCTCAGTGGCGCAGGTCGTTGTGTATACAACTGTCAGTGCTGAAGTCTCGAATTCGAATCCCGGGTCGGAAAATAATTCTTTGATGAATGTTTGTTTCAGAGTTTGGATGTTCTCTGTATAAACCATGTATTTAAAATTAGATTTTTAATAGAGCAAGAGCCAGCGGCCCCCAGGCATTTGTCAAAGTATAAAAGCTGTAAGTTTCTCAATGTATGTCCCCAACACAGGTAAGAACGAACCCCGCCTATGAAACTTGAGTCGCGGTGGCTTTCGCAGGTATCAGGTAGTAAAGGTGTGTAAAATTGTGTGTTACATTTGGTAAAGTATAAAACTCAGTTTTTACATATTTTACTTATAATAATCCTAAAAGTCACCTTGTCGAAAGCCAGACACTTTGTACGGTTGCAACCCTCTGCCAGACACCCTTAAAGTATATTTAATTATTACTATACTTACGGTATAGTATAAAAGCTGCAATTTATATATGTTATTTGGAGAACTATCAAATGATGTTTTCTCAATAGCCAGACAGTTTCAGTAGTTCCTTTATGTTGCCAGGCACATCAAAAGTTAATGTAGATGCGAGCGCCAGGGATATATCGACGGAAGCAAAGAGCAAACGGACATCTGCATTTTCGCGAAAATCGTTTTTTTACATTATTGAATTAAGAATTTTGTCTTCCATTTGGCCATATTTATTATATTTTTAAATATTTAGTGGTATTTTGGAGCGTATAAAAATACAGACGGGCATTATACACTTGTACGTGTATGCGTCAAAAATTTGGCGCGTCTCACTTCTTAAAAACAAAGGTATCAGATACTTGACCGTTTCGTCACGGGAGGTTGACGTATTAAAGCTTGCGTACTAATTATTCTTAAATCTGTGATTTATTCAACTACATTCCGTAGTACAGTGTTATTATAATAACATAGTAGAAGGAATAAGTTATTGTCAAATTTGGCACAAAATAGAAATCACAGACAGGGAATCCATCCTCACACTCTACGTCCGGAGCGTTCGAGCACGGTTAGATCCGATAGGGGCTTTCTTTGTGGAACGATCTCCCTGCCTCGGTTTTCCCAAACGCCTACAGTGAGGGGGTTTTACAGGGTCGGCAGCGCAAGAGTGGCGCCTCTGGTGTTGCAAACGTTCATAGGCTGCGGTGAACACCGGACCTTCTGGTGGGCCGTATGCTTGTCTAAAATCAAATTAATGTTTACAACACAGCGAAGATCTCACAAATTTGATGGAAAATACAATCATCGAACAATCCCATGAGGGTTCTTTTTTTTAACGTGAGGGAAAGTCCTCACAGATGTTATGAGGGACTCTTACCGACTAATAAACCTCACGTAACGTCCAGCAGCCTATGGTTGGGAGCCCAGGGTAAGCCCTCGGAAGGATGTCCCAGGACTCCCTACGGACCTATGGCCCAGGGGGTGGTTCGGGTGCTATCTCGCGTCTTTGGGTGCGGTGATGAGGACACTCAAGATATTGACGACCACGATTCATAGAATATCTTTGAAATATTTTTCCATTAATTATTGTATTAGATTAATTATATTATTCCAATAACTATTATTAAAATAATTATTTAAATATATTATTTAATTGTTAATTTAATGATTCCTAAACAAAGAAATTTTATAAAAGAATTTTCTAAACATTTATTCGTTGATCCTTAGTTATGGTACATAATGAATTTTCATAGTAAATCTAGAAAATAGTTCTCATTATACACAATAAATGATAGCTGATGCGCAGTATAACGTTGCAGTGGACCGAACGCGGTATTTCACTCGCACCCTCAGACACACATATCCCTCGCGCTCGCACCTACATTAGACTTTTGATGTGCCTGGCAACATAAAGGAACTACTGAAACTGTCTGGCTATTGAGAAAACATCATTTGATAGTTCTCCAAATAACATATATAAATTGCAGCTTTTATACTATACCGTAAGTATAGTAATAATTAAATATACTTTAAGGGTGTCTGGCAGAGGGTTGCAACCGTACAAAGTGTCTGGCTTTCGACAAGGTGACTTTTAGGATTATTATAAGTAAAATATGTAAAAACTGAGTTTTATACTTTACCAAATTTAACACACAATTTTACACACCTTTACTACCTGATACCTGCGAAAGCCACCGCGACTCAAGTTACATAGGCGGGGTTCGTTCTTACCTGTGTTGGGGACATACATTGAGAAACTTACAGCTTTTATACTTTAACGAATGCCTGGGGGCCGCTGGCTCTTAGACCATAAGCTATTGCATAGCTTCTATCGCGGGCCTTGCGTGGAGACCGAATCCAGAAATTGTGTCACGAAAACGAGTCACACTCGGCTACCTTCGGCCACGTTCGTGTATCTAGTCTAGCAATTCATAATTTTTTTGTTAACGTCAATTATGAACTCTGCAGTCGTTATATATTATTATTATTATGTCAAATAATCCAAAAATTGATGCTTGTACCCAGAATCGATCTTGCGCCTTCTGCGTACCGATCCGCGTCTTAACCACTCGACCAAAGTTGAATTAAGAGTGTTAGTCGAATTTAGAGTTCTTAATGTGAAATGACAATTTCGATGCTGTCAATTACATTAGTTGCTGTCAATTTACTTCGTCTAAATAAAAATTCGACTATAGGTGTATAGGTATTCATCATCTATGTACAACAGTGAACTGTACTCGTATAATTTGTGTAAAAAGTGTTTTAAATATAAATAAACAAAGTGCATTTATTAATGTAGAAAGTCACGAAAAATAGTGAAAGAAAATGAGTGAGTACTCTATATACATACATTTTATTATTATTATCACCAATGCAGTATCATTTTTTGTTTTGTTAATTTATATATAATACTGCTATAAAGATAACCAAACCCGGGAGTACGTTCCCATGGGAAGCGGGAAGAAAATTTCACGCTGACGTAGCCGCGAGCGCCATCTATCCCATACCTATGTACTTTAAACGTGTCATAAAAGTCACAACAATACCATACAACATGCATATTTCAAAGAATGTCTATTATTACCATAAAATTTGTAAAAATAGTTTTTAAGTAGAAAGAAGAAACCTATTGTTTTATCTTTTAACTAGCTGACCCTCGCAACTTTGTTTACGTCACACAAGGTCTATGAAATTAGAGGTATTTATTAATCATACTCATCAAGTACCGTGTAAATCTGCCCTGTATGCTATATCAAAATAGAGCTTAATGGTTAAAACTATTCCTCAGTATAGAATTTTCCTCAGTATAAACAATTTACATACAAACACCGGCGTGTTAGAATTTTATTACATGTATCAATGTAGTAGACGTAACGTGTATAAAATGACATCAATCAAATGTCATCAATATTCTGAAAAAGAAATTAAAAATAGAGTTCACAAACTCTTTTGAAAATACATACTGTACCTACCTTAGAGGATCGTTATGAAGATAACAGGATAGTTAACAACCATCCATAGAAAATAGATGGTATAATGCTGAATACCGCAAAGAACAATCGGCGCGGCATAGAATGGGGCCTATACTGATATCCTGGAGGATATTAATGATGCCGATGGCCTGTGCCTGCTGAGGCACACACACGCCGTCATGCATGTCTGCAGGACAACGTGCAGGACAACGAGCAGGATGAGGCAGCGAATGGCTGGACTGAAATTAAAATCGACAGACGCAAGAGATGTGGTGGAGGCACTAATTCACGTACCTCGGGAGTGTCGTGTCAGAAACTGATGGAATAGAAGAGTACCCTACATCATTTCGAGTCTCGCCAAGGCCAGAATAACCTTTACACAGCTGCGCCCCGTAGGCAGTTGCGAAAATAGACACGAAGAGTGAAACTCTAAACAAAGTAAACGGTAAAACTGTACTGCTAACTGCTATACGGATGCGAGACATGGAAGGTCACTAAAGTAAAGACATTTCGCACCAGCTACCAGCTATAAGTCTTCGTCAAACGCTGCCTCCAATGGATCCTCGGTACATATGGGCCCGAGAACATCACGAACGTAAGACTATTGGAACGCTGCAGTGAGACCCCTATCCACCAACAGATCAAACGTCGGAAGTGTAGCTGCTGCGCTGGATTGGACACACGCTGCAAAGGGACCATGAATCACATCATACCAAGGCAAGCCTTACTGAAACTACTGGTAGGCTTTCAAAAACTGTTCGATAGTAAGTAGGTACATTTATTGATAGTGGCTATAGGCTACATAACATAATGCGAAGATTAATAGGAGTGGTGCAGCAATGAGGAATGTTTCGAAAACGGAAAACATTTAATCTTTATAAGAGTATCCGTTGCGCCTCTGCGTAAATGGTTGAAGTTACATAAAAATAATTTATTACAAAATAATTGTTCTTCTTAAAAAGTTCTAAAACAAAATTCCAAAAGCCCAAATGTCCACAGTCAAGTAGGCACTTGGTACTTTACTTTGTTGAACATAGGCCTTAAAATCTTACTTCTTACTTCTTACTAATATTATAAATGCGAAAGTTTGTGAGTGTGGATGTTTGTTACTCTTTCACGCTCAAACCGCTGAACGGATCGGGCTGAAATTTGGTACGGAGATACATTATAGTCTGGAATAACACATAGGCTACCTTTTATCCCGGGAATAACTTCCCGCGGTAACAAATTTTACGCAGGCGAAGCTGCGGGCATCAGCTAGTATTCTTATATGGAAATAATTATACTAGCATAGTTGGTAAAAAATGCTATGTAATAGCTTTACCGCGGCAGTCCCCGAGTGCCACACGTCTTTTTTTTTCTAGATTCTATAGCACAAGATTATAGTAGCTTAGTTTGAACTAGATAGCGTTGTGTGGAAATGTCCAATAACAGGTATTAATTTATTAATTTTCTTGACCACTACGTTAAAAGCACCTTTACGCTACAGTTATTTCTGAAAGGAATAACAGTTAGCGGGATTTACATTTATGAGCGTGTCTGTGCTTCGATAATTTTGCTAAGTCTTTATTCCGATTATTAGTGACATATAAACATTAAACCAAGTTAGAGCAAAGGTGGCTTGAAAAACCTCAACATATCATAGCCACAACCTGCCTTTATAACTCACCGATCACGTGGGACCAAAATATAACTGTCAATAAAATTGTGAGCCATAGTATGTCTCTCTGTCTATTACTTCAAGAAAAAGGGTGATTGGTGTGTATGTAGATTCCATGGCATTTATTCAATTTGACGATTTACTACCTTCTTGTCAGAAATACTGAAACTAGTTACATAGAGCTGCCAGTTGCGTACTGCTAAGACTGCGACAAATGTGCAATAAATGAAATAGGTATGCATCAATGTAAGACTTAATATTATTATTAAAAATCACTTATTACAGCTATTTAAGTACAAAAACTTTCAGTTGAACAAATCTAAAAGCTTCTGGTTAGCCAGATTTATTACTATTATAAAAAAAGTGGGAAGCAAAATGGTCTAAATTAAAAAGCAATGCCTTGTCGAGACATAGCGAGCGGAAACAAAGAGCCGGGAATTCATCAAGCTCTTTTGAACCCCGAGCATTGTGGTGCAGTATTCAGAGACCATTGGCGGAAAGAAAATCTTCGAGTGAATCGCCACTCTTTGACGTCTAATACAAAAAAAAGTAATCTTTTTGCCCAGAAAAACCCTACTCCATTACTTTGTACGACAGTCCCCGTAAAAGTATTGGGATTTTCGAAACCGAGTGCTACTTGTTGAGCGTGGAAGCTCTTGAATAGATAATGCCAGGTTAATTAAATGATTTTTCGGTATGTCGGTCCTTTTGAAATGTTAATCACAATAATTGTATTTGATCTCATTAACCTGTGTTATTCAAAAGGTGTAAAGGTAATTTTTGTTAATGAAATTATTTTGATTCAAAAAGGAGATTATTTTAATGTGTTTAATTCATTAATTTAATTGAGAGGTTTATTATAACTCCCTTATTTTCGTAATTATTTATACATTAGCGCAGAGGCATTGATAATTACATTGTATACAAGACCAGCATGCATCACATTAAGTTTTCCCGTACCCGTTTTCTACTTCGTTTTCCCAGGATAAAAAGGGATAAATTTCAACCAAAATTAGTTCTGAGGTTAGAGCGTGATTGTTCTAGAATTATAATAATTGTATTAAGAAGAAATCATGCTGTAATAATTTTAGACTAGACGGCGCCCGCGGCCCCCGTTAATTTAGTTCCTGTTGTCGCTTCCCATTTGAACTTATTCGCAGGATAATAAGTAGCCTATGTATAATCTATCCCTGTTCAAATTTCAGCCAGATTCGTTCAGTCTATAGACCGTGAAAGAGTAACAAATATCCAGGCATCAAGCCCTCTAAACATCCAGACATTCACTCTCACAACTTTCTCATTAATAATAATATTATCATGCTGTATCTGAGTTTATATAGTTTATATTATCCACAATTGCATTAGCATTGGAATTTCATTGGTAGGCAACGTCCGCTCACGTAGCAATGCAGCATTGGATAGACCGGACGGACTCCCCTGTGACTTCTGAGCAAGATTGATGCATTTCTGAGATAGTGTCTCTTGTTGACTCAGATAAACTACGTGCACTTGTTAACTTTTATTCAGAACATAGAACAACAAAACGCAGGTAGAATACAAAGCGATTTAGTGCGATTTATAAGCTGATAATTCGGGACCATCTCAGTAGCTTTAAGGCCACCACAAACGTAGCTATAATATATATTAATATACCGAAATATATATTATATTATAGCAAGCTATCACGCACGGGAGCTATACTATAATATATATTTTGCCCTCACTCGTGGTCACTCGATCTGTGGCCGTCCTTGAAAGCGCACGGTTTTAATGCTTATTTTATGTACAGGATGTACAAATTTCAGCGTACCTACCTGTCCTAATAAAAACAAAACGGCAAACATCCCGTTTGATTACAAAGGAATTTTTTGAGTGAGAAATAGGCCAGCCTTATGTTCATGTAAGGAGTCAACGTATAGACGCTTTGCGACTTCACCCTACATCGATCTTCAATTGTTTTGTCGATCTTCATTTGTTATACCGAACTTCATTAATTTCTTCCATTAAGATTAAGGTATGAGTCCGAACTCGGCAGCAAGCAGTACTGCTCGGCAGCAGTGCTGCATTGCAGTATTCATCAACCTAGCCTATAGCAATCCAGTGCTGGACGTAGGCCTCTCCCAATTCACGCCACATTACATGGGACAAAATCTTAAAGGTGAAATGTGGGCATATAATATGTACTGACTACCCCTTCGGGGAAAAAGGCGTGACTATATGTATGTAGGTGCCACCACGTGCAGCGCCATACTGCTGCTGTGCTCAAAATCAACGCGGCAGACAGCATTGCTGCGCAGCACCTCAGCGGCAGCACTGCAGCGACAGCAGTGCTGTTTGCTGCCGAGTTCCAGCTCATACCTTTAAGATCTTCATTTCAAGATTCCAGGAAGATTGTAGCAAGATTAATTTTATTAAGATTAATTTACCACTTACTTGCTTTAGTCATACAATAGAAGTACTACCACTGATGATGACACTCTCCCCGAATGTTCGGTAAACAAACGGAACATCCTTTATCTTCAAAATATACGAAAATATATATTAATATACAAAATATATAGTAATATGCTAAAATATACCAAGCTATATCTGTCGACATATTTTGATGACGTCATAGAAATATATATTATAGCTGCGTGTGTGGTCCTTCGAAAATTTGTATCGAAAATATGTCGAAATATGCCTAGCTATATTTCATATTAATATATATTATAGCTACGTTTGTGATGGCCTTAACAGGCAATTAATTTGTACGAAGATTATTGGCTTTGCGAATATAATTTAGAGGTTTAAAGTTGAGAGTGGTGAAGATACTTTCATCGAAGATTAGAAACGTTTTAGAATAGTGGTGATGGATCGATTAGGGTTGTAGCATACGATTTAATAAGTGATGATCATTATGATGTCCGACGTAACATTACTGGAGTTGGTGTAATCGTTTCAGTAAATTCAAATTATGAGTGTTTAGTTATTATGCGAATTTACCAAAACGTAAGTCATATATTACACCTTTTTTAAATTTTACGTTACAAAATTATTTAAGTACGCTAGGCAAACGTAAAAGACGTTCTGTACAAACATTAATACCCTTCAAGATCTACTTATTTCTTGAAAGTCGGCAGAAAAATTATATAAATTATAAGAATAAGGAATATAATGTGGAGTACACAAGACACCCTCGTCTGTTTCTGACTTGGATTCGAGTCTAAGGATAAATGTGTTTAACACACGACTTTATTACTTATTACAAAAACCTCTTTCCTCGAGAAAGGCGAAAAAATAGAAGAGCTTTTTTTTATCAAAGGTAATGAAATTCCACACGTTGATGGACCACATCAATTTATTTTATTATGTACTCTGTGTTCATGTATGGGTAGGAAACCGTAGCGCATCTTTCCTGTGTGACGTCACTTCCTTTGTCTTCCTGCCGCCGCCGCCGACACCGCGTACTGCTTTCAGATTATGTTAATGCAGTTTGGGATACATTAGTCTTTACGTAGCGAGCACCTTATTATTCGATGTCTTAAGAATTCAGTTTACTAGATTAGTCGAGTGAATTTTGGCTAACGTGCAACCGTTGAGGGGAATAAAAATATGTCTTTCCGGGATAAAAGTAACCTATGACATTCTACAGACTTACAACTATTAATCACGTAAATCCCCTGATCCTTATGATGTGACAGAAAAACAAACAAACCCACTTTTTTATGATGATGGTATGGTTTTATGGTTATATTGGTTATTCACTGGGAAAAAACCTAATTATTTGTAGAGAGTTATTCCATCAAAGACTAAAACAATAAGTGATAATGTTTATTTTTTACCACGACCTAGTTATCTTAAATTTCACATTTTTCATACGAAAGTGAAGCTGCATAATATTTGACTTTACAATTTTTTTTTGTGGCAATTGCTTTACAGACTACGACATTTATCATCTTTTTTTGTAAAAATTAGAAGTGGTTACACTACCGAGGCGACATGATTCCAGCAATCGACACAAACAGAATAGTTTAGGTGAAGCGGTTAAGCTATCCTAATAGTAATAGAAAATACCAAAAAAAGTGTGTGCGTGTAATATTAACGCGCGATTAAAGTAAAACTTCTTTGCCATTGACGGCATCAAATGTTATATTAATATCATTCATTCGAATTTTGAATAGCGGCAACTACGTTTTCGCTATTCAAAATTCAAATAGTAAGCGTTATTTCTGTCAGAAAAAAATCTGAGTTACTCCTAGTCGCGCCTCAAGAAGTTTTACTTCAACAATAAAAAGGGAATCCATTATCTTAAGGCCACACCCAGGGCTAACGACCTTGAGCAAATGGGCGATATGACTCGCCAACATAGAGTAGCGCAACTACAGAGACATCAGAGTAAAAGAACCAAGGAAGAAGAAGAAAATAGTAGCGGAAATGCGTTCCTGGCTTCACCAAATAAACAAGAAAGTCTCACCCGACTACCCCTATCTTAAACATTTATTGTGAAAGTTCAATCCGATTGATGTTGTCATTTTTGTTTTAGTTCAAACTTTGAACAGATGACCTAGTGACGTAGTTTAATGCAACAGAGTCACAAACTACAGACAAAGTCTCGCCATAAGCCCCCCTGCAATCTATTTTATAGCGAGAGGCTAAAAGTAAATTAAAAAAGAAACGGTTATATACAGACATAAGGGGTCTTCCACCCGCTTGAAATTTTTATTCCTTTTAAGAAACAAAATTTCATTTCATTTTATTATTACAAACCAACAAAAATATGTACGTACGTAAGCGTCGTAAACGCAGTTGCGAGGGTCAGCTAGATATGTATAAATAAGAAGCGCTCGTGGCATTGCGGACTTGGTGTTCTGTAAACGATCACTGTAGTAAGCAACTTTCACTATGGCCAGTCCTTGGATAGGTGACCATCCATGTGACCACTTTGTGACAGTTATTTAAGCGTTTCCGTGCTTCGGAAGGCACGTTAAGCCTTTAGTCCTGGTTGCCCGTAAAATGGCAATCGTTAAGCCAAGTTGAAGGCCTTTTTGGCAGCTTGAACAATTTCAACAGCAGGCAGTCACAAACTGCGCCTGTCTATCTCAACACGGCAATACGGCTCACCACCTATTACGTGAGACAAATTCTAAAAAGGTGAAACGTGGGGTCATAATAATATGCCTCTGCCTACCTCTTCGGGGATAAAGGTGTGACCATATGTATGTATGTAACTAGCTGACCCTCACAACTTCGTTTACGACGCTTAAGGTGTATGAAACATGAGGTATTTCTTCATCAGTCTCATCAACCGGCGGGTGAAACTGCCCCGTTTGCTTAATCATAAACGAATTTTAAGATTAAGCATATTGTAAAACTAGCTGACCCTCGCAACTTCGTTTACGTCACATAAGGTTTGCAAAAGGAGAGGCACTTCTTCATCAGACTCATCAAGCAGCGTGTGAAACGGCCCTGTTTGCTTTATCATAAAAGAGCTTAAAGATTAAGTTTATTCTAAAACAATTCAGTCCCCGCCTTCGGCGCGGACTGAATTATTTTACAACAGCCTTTATCATTAAGCTCTTTTATGATTCAGCCAACACGCCTGTTTAGATTTACCGTCACATTCCAAGGAACCCTTGAATTATAGGTTTTGAGAAAGTTGAGATATCTCTAATTCCTGAACTACAAAACCCTCAGCACTGAAACTTGTAAAGCAATCCTTAAAGTACTACCGTTATAACACTGAAAAAAAATTGGAATCGGACCACGCATTGTGAAATTACAACTAAAAAACCATATTGTCTTTCATCCCCTCTCCCAAAGGAAGTTCGCTGAATATCGGAATCAAAGTATCCAGGAACCTTCCTCGGATTATAAGTTTTAATTGTTCCAAGTTTCATTCAAATCGATTCTGTAGTTTCTACGTGATACTTATTCGGGATACAGACAGACAGACGGACATGATAATTTTAAATTGCATTTTCGGCTTCAGTATCGATTAGAGAACATCCTTCAATAATAATAAAACATAATAATAAAACGGGGCTTAATCATTAAGCTCTAATAGTTAAGAGCTTCATGATTAAGCCCCGTGAAAAATTTTAGAATAGATTCTAAAACAATTCAGTCCACGCCCTCGGCGCGGCCTGAATTATCTATACCGTCGAGACCCCTAATGTCGCCTAGGTTACCAAATTTCGCCTGATTTCACAAAATTCAAAATTACCAAGAAACCTATTGATTAAACTTCGCATAAAACTGCTCATGAGCAAGTATATTTCATTCATAGCAAGATTCTTCAGCTAAATTGCGACTAACTTACCTATGTTCATTACAAAAGCTTTTTTTGTGTTGGAAAATGTACTACGTTTTTTGGTCGGTGTAGAAAATTTAGTATTTAAGCAGTGTTGTAGGCAGTGGAATGTTAAACATTTTATTTGACTACAACATACATTTATTTGGCTGTAATATAACGTAATTATTTTTTATCTAGCGTACAATTTGAGCCCAAAATGGCATAAAATGCTGCCGAGGTGGTAGTGACGGTCACATTGTTACCAATCTTCGCCTACCCGTAGGGTTGTCAATTCTAAAATCACGTTATTAGTAATAAAATGTATAGTAATGACCATGTTAGTTTAAAATCATATAGGTATTGTGAATTCTGTTGTGCTATGAATGCAAATGACGCATTGAGAATTTCTTAGGTTGGGACTTTGAAAAACCAACCATCTCCGATGAATTTTTCGTAAAATTCAATGGGAAACACCTTTTCTGAGCGAAACAGGATTCTCAACTTGGTTATCTGATGAGCAAATTGTGGGTACTATTGACTAAGTGACTTCATTTTTTATTGTAGATGATTATTTTTTATAACAATTATTTTCTTAATTCATTAATCACCTTTTTCACAGTAAGGCAAGTTACCAAGAATTGTGACAACCCTATCAAAGTTAGATCAATTGTATGGAACATCTTCAAATCGCTTCCAAATTTCGCCTACTATACATTTTTTAAAGAAATTGTGTCTTTATTGCGTTCCGGGTAAGGTTAATATTTCTTTTTCGGATTCTAATTTTAATAGCCTAGTTGACAACAAACATAAGCTTCATAAGACCCCGTAATATACCGTAGGCGAAGTTAGGAAAAAGACCGAAACTTCGCCTATGACCTTTAGGGTCAATTTGTAGCCTAATTATAATGATATTCGATACTTACATCGTCTAAAGTAATAGCCTGTGTTAAGTAAAATCGTTTTTTACTCAAGTCAATTTAAAATACTTTCAAAATAAAAAGATATGATGAAAAAAGTGTCAAAACCCAGGCGAAATAAGGGGTCTCGACGGTACTTATAATAAAACTGTTGAGGGTCGAGAGTCTGTTGAAAATTTTTATTGAAGGATGTTCTCTAATCGATACTGAATCCGAAAATGTTATTTAAAATTTTCATGTCTGTCTGTCTGTCTGTATCCCAAATAAGTATCACGTAGAAACTACAGAATCGATTTGAATGAAAAAAATGATAAAGCAACACGCAGGTTTAGATTTACCCTCACATTCAAAGGAACTCTTGAATTCTAGGTTTAGAGAAGTTGAGATGTCTCTAACTCCTGAACTTCCTCGGATCAATTTTCATTCAAATCAGTAGTTTCGGCGTGATACGTATTCGTAATACAGACGGACATGAAGATTTTAAATTTCATTTTGGCTTAAGTAGGTATCGATTAGAGAACGCGTTCTTTTTTTTTTAAATAGCTTCCATATTCAGACTCTAGGCCCTCAACAGTTTTATTATTATGTAAAGATATAGACTAGCAAGAAACTCGGCGGGCATTCACTTTGTTCACTTTTATACCTTAACCAATTTGCCGGTAGATGGTGCCTACTTGTGGCGACCCACAAGACGTACTAAGCTAAAAGAGTCAATTCTTTCAGCTTAGGTTGAGAGCAGTGTCTCAAAAAAGCAGTGTGTTAATAATAACTATAATATAAGTATTTTCATCAGTTGTCTATATCCCTTAGCACAAGGTTATAATAGCTTAAGTTGTGTGCAAATGTCCACAAATATTTCTTCATTTAATTATATTGAAATGATTAAGTACCGCTTACAATATAAGCATGACCACCTTTCGAAGTAATTTAATAAATCAATACGAAAAATAAGTTGAAATGCATTATATTCTCATGTAATGCAGTATGCATTGTGTAACTCGGGCTCTGGCTCTGTTACACGCATTACTCTGTACATGAATGAAAATATAACATTTTACGAGAATATTTTGCAGACCAGAGCGACACACGTCCGTCTAGCAACACGACTCCCCCCGCACTAGATTTTCGGGCGAGCGCGGGGAAGCAAGCAATGTGATGTATTCTTTGAATACATTATTAGGTATAATTAGTTAAAACTTATACTAATTCAAAATTGAAGAAAACCATGTTAGACGTCTATGTTTTCTTTAGTCTTTGATATAAATTTTATTATCATTCATTAATAAATACATGTCATAAAACGGCTTATTCTAAAACATTGTGGGCTAGTTCAGTGATGTTTTACTAGTTATTTATAATAAATACACAATTTCTGATGAAACCATTTTCTGGAACACATCTTGTAGATTTCAAATCTACTTTTGGCTCTCATTTTTCGTATACTAATACCGAGAACAACGTCTTTATCTGCACCTCTTTTTCGCAAACTTTGTCAACCACTCCCCTTAACCCACGATTTAAAACTAGTGAAAAAGATAGTAAGCATTCAAATAGCTTCAACAAGTTCTAACAATTTCTGACTTTGTATACCAACTTTTTCAATTGTAAAATTTTATCATTCATGGCTTGGGACTGCAATTGTGACCTGCAAAACTTGATAGAATTTACTTTGGTACTTGAATCCTAAAGGGTTTTTGTAAGCCAAAAGTAGTTTTATTTCAGTAAAGTTTTTGTTATTGTTGAATTTTTACACCATGGAGATTTTGTGTTTCGTATTGAAATGGCCAAGAACTTCCTTTACGAAACAAGATATGTACCTAAGTATATATGTAGAAATGAACTGACTGAAATTAAAATATTACGGAAGATTATCAATTAAAACTGAACTCAATGGTTTTACTTGATACCTATTATCTTCCATTGCTGTAGCATTTTGTTGCTACTACATACTATACTTAATGATTTATCTTTATTTTACCTACTTATAAAATAGACCAAATAACTTGAACATCAGGTCTGAAAGTAGTTTTCCAGACGATCAATATTATTACTTTTTTATAATCGTATATATCGTTTATATCGTAGCCTCAGTCTGTGCACACGTGAGATACAATTACTTTATTATCTCAAATAATATTATTATTTCAGGAATCATAGTAAATAAAATAATTATTAAATCGCTTAAATAAAATAATTTTTAATCGCTCTATTTATTTATTTATTTATTTATTTATTAGGACAACCAGTAGTTGTTACATTATGAACTAACATCTAGATTATACAGTAGTAATATTAAATTTAATGCACAACATTTTAAGGTGTCACAGCATGCATTACAACACTTCAACTTACTGTAAACTATTAAAGAAAGAAAACTAAAACAAAACTTATGACTATACAACTAATAAAAACTACTGAACAGTGAGGGCCCTTCTTACATGTCTCTTAAAAGTGGCTAAGCTATCAGCAAACAAATCTACTCCGCCACACACATCATTATAAGTCTTAGATAAACGATAAACGGTTGCAAATTGCATCAAATTTGTTCTAGCCAACGGCCGATGCAATAGCCCCGCATTAACCAGGGCAGATCTAGGCACTCGACGCGGAACTCTCAAACTAAATAATCCCAATAGCGGCGGGCTGTCAATTCCACTCCTAAATACCTTGTATAAAAAAGTCATGTCATGTATTTGCCGGCGAATCAATAGACTATCAATTTTATAATGCCTTAACCTTTCATCATATATGTAGAAAGTTGTCTATGTAGCCTACATGAATATGCAAGGTGTGTGAGGAATCTTTTCTGAATACGTTCTATTCTTAGTTGATGAACATTATATTGAGGTGACCATACCACACAGCAATATTCAAGCCGACTTCGCACATAGGTATTAAATAATGTGATTTTTGTTGCCGGACTACGGAACCGCCTGCTATTCCTAATGATGAAACCCAACATTTTAGATGATTTGTTTACGACATGGTCAATGTGTGGCAAAAAGGTTAATTTAGCATCAAAGAGAACTCCCAAATCCGACAATTCCCTCTTCTCGCGCAGCATTGCCCCGTTAATGAAATATTGTGCATTTATAATATTCTGGTTGCGAGTGAAGGTGACAGAGTAACATTTATCAGAGTTTAACGTCATTTTATTGGCAACACACCAATCAGAAACAGCATCGAGGTCACTCTGAAAAAATTTCAAGACGATACTCTATAAAATTTTCAAGACGATACTTCAACGGTAATCATCGAGTAGATACCAAACCTGTGAACACACTTCTAACCCAACTTTAACTTAGTTGAAGCAGTTCAAAAGACCATTAATTTGTCTAATGTTGCAACCATTTTGTATCCATAATAGACAAATGGGGGTTTCCCCGTGCTAGTTTATTGACACCGTTTTCTTGGAAGCAAGTCCGCATTGCCGTCCGGGGCAGATAAGTGGGCCCTAGAATTGCTTTAACTTGTTTATTACAGGACTTCTCGATCGTGGCATAGCAGCCGCGTAGCACGCATATTTCATGTTTTAGAACCCATAATACTAATATAGACAACCCAACTCGGGTGGAGTAAACTATTTGTGGTATAAATAAATAGAAATTTAACCGATACCAGTATTATGTATATTGGAATATTACGTCATCCGAGACGTGACTCCAGTGTCCACACACAGTATCAAAACTAGCAAATATTATCAGCCTTGCCCCCCCCCCCCCCCCCAATTTCTTTTTAAAAAACTAAAGTTATAGCAACAAAGAAATACTTAATCTGTGAAAACTTCAACTGCTTAGCTATCACGGTTCATGAGGTACAATTCGGTGTCAGACAGACAGACGGACTTTTAAAGGGTTCCGCTTTTACCCTTTGGGTGCGGAACCCTAAAAACTCAAATTACCCAAAAACATTATCAGTTAGTGATTTCTTTTATATTACTAGCTGACCCGCGCAACGTTGTTTGCGTCACATAAGAGAGAGTAAATCACCCGTTCCCGTCGCATTTACTCTGAGTGACCAAAAAAAGCGCATAAAAAAGCGCGCTGAAACGGGATAAAATGTCCTATGTCCGTCTCCTGGTTCTAAGCTACCTCCCCATCAATTATCAGGCAAATCCGTACAGCCGTTCTCGAGTTAAAAAAAGTGTAACTTACACGATTTTTTTTTATATATCGACGGTTAAAAGGCGACTTGATTCAAGCGCCATTTTGAGAACTTTACAGGAGAGCATTTTAAAGTTTATTTTTTAAGAAAAAAAAATCACTGTTCCTAAAGTATATAATAAAAATGTACAAATCTCCCCAACTAAAAAGCGGTATATTTTTTGCTAATTTATGATAATGTTATAACAGATAAAAAGTGTTTTTAAAGCAAGTAAATTGTAACATGAGCCATTTTGCATAATTTTTTGATCAGGACAGAAAGGGTCATGTACACAATGACGATTTATGTATTCAAAACAAAATAGTTTATGTGTTCCTTGTTTCTTTAACAGATCAAGGATAAATGATTTAAATCACTTACCCATTTGTCAACTGTTCATGGATACATGATTTAAATCACTTACCTATAAGTCAACTGTTCATGAATAAGTTATTGAAATCACTTACCTATTTGTCAATTGTTCATGGATAAATGAGTTAAACCGTTCACCTAGTTGTAAATGTTCGAGGAGGAATAACTCAAATTACACCGACCTCGAAACCACGCGCGACACGTGTGTTGTGGGTCCAAGTACCTACCCGCGTTGGTTTGTGTTCTGTTACTTGAGATATAAATGCCATTTTTAATGCGAGGTGAAAGAAGTAAACTAATTTAAGTAAGACATAAGTTTAATTATTAAACTAATATAGAGGAATCGAACGTGCACATATTTATTTTATGCATAGAGAAAATTGATCTAAATGGCATAAATACTAAAAACTGGTCAAGGATAATCAGCACAAGTCATATATTTCCATTATACTTATTCAGGTAAGATTAATTCAAGCGACAGAGATAATATTCACATGTTCAAGGCAAAATGATTTAAGTTGCATACATTATTAAATCTGGTTGAAGCAAAATGAATTAACATCCAAATTAAATTATTTAAGTTCAAGAAAAAACAATTCAAACGTCAAAACCATTTTAATTTATCCAGGGATTAATGGTTTAAACTACAGATAGTAAAAAAAATAGTGTTTTTTAAATGGGTTTATATACATGCTTTGAAAAAAACAACCAAAACTACTACACTTGATACCTAATAAGTAGAAAAGATACCCAAATTCGTCATGGAGTCAAGCGCCAAAAAAAAGCTCAGATTAGCCTCAAACGACGCGGAAAAATTCCACGATTCCAATGATGTATATAACTCAATATCGCCCAGAGTGGCGCTTGAATCAATTCGCCTTTTAACCGTCGATATTATATAGATTATATAATTATTTTTATAAATGTGGAATTCCCTACAGATGTCATTCCGTCGAACCTACAAAATTCACACGATTCTAGTTGTCTATCGCCTTTCACCCCAGGAGAGATGTCCCAGGGTATTATTATAATCCTAGATAATCCATTACACATCCTGTTTACAGTATGTCGATACCTTGAACCTTTTTTTGCGTTAAAGTGTTTCTCTTCGCGGATTAACATAATAAGATATTCTTTATCCCTTTAAGTTGTTGCACTCCCATGGGAATGTTCTAGCTCCCTTTAAAACTGTATTGTAGAAAGAAAACCGGCCAATTGCGAGTTGAACTCGCGGCCGGAGGGTTTCGTACCAAATAACGGTAAGTATTACTTTATTTTTGCGTACCCCTTTTTTCTGATTTTAATTTTTATTATTTTAGCTGCAACATACATCTTACTAATACACTCGAGAGCAATGAATCCGGGTCACTTAAAGAATCCTAAAAATCTCGGAAACTAAAAATGCTAGGTTAATGCAATAAATTGTATTTAATAGACAATGTAATACTCCTTAAATGAAGGTATTAAAACTTCTTAGTTATTGTAAAGTTATATCATAAAAAAATCAAATTTGAAAAAGGGCCACTTTCGAAGATGGAACTACGAAATTACAGCATTTGGTGTTGCTTTTGTTTGTAATCTGTCATTTATGTGGGTACATAAACCATGTTGATAGTGCTCTATATTCATTAATCAAGCTGAAATTATGTCGCTTACGCCTGAAGAATGCACCAGAATACTTACAATGCTGGAAACCGACCGGAGTCAGCGCGATACAGCCAGGACTGTCGGTGTGTCGCTGTCAACAGTACAAAGAGTTCTCCGACGTTACGAAGAAACTGGTTCTAACCTACGCAGACCAGGAACGGGCAGAACCAGGTGTACCACAGCACGAGAAGACCGATACTTGGTGAACACCATGCTTCGAAATCGCTTTCTCACAGGAACTGAACTCACCAATCAGTTTCGACGCCTCGGAGGAAGTAACCCAAGTGCATGGACAGTAAGACGTCGGCTTGCTGAATCTAACTTAAAACCCCTTAGACCTGCAAACGGCCCTAAACTGGAGCGTGGGCATCGTATTTCGAGACTAAGGTATGCCCAGAGCCACGTAAATTGGAGTATTGAAGATTGGTCAAAAGTTATGTTCTCCGACGAATCAAAATTTATGCTCTACAAGCACGATGGAAGACACAGAGTGTATCGAAGACCAGGGGAAAGATTCAAGCAAGCATGCATCGAAGAAAAAGTAGCCTACGGTGGTGGGTCTGTACTTGTGTGGGCCGGAATTTCTTCTGAAAGTCGCACAGAGCTGGTGATCATAGAAAACGGCTCTTTAACTAGCGTAAGATATGTGGAAGAAATCCTCAATGATCACGTTGGTCCATTTATGGTCAATTTAGGTGAGGATGCTATATTTATGCATGACAATGCCCGACCTCATACAGGTAGGATTGTGAATGACTACCTTCAAGAGATGAACATTACTCGTATGGAGTGGCCAGCGCGCAGCCCGGATATCAACCCGATCGAGCATGCTTGGGACGAGCTAGGCAGATGCGTAAAACAACGAAACCCTCCCCCAATCACGCTTCGTGAGCTCAAAATTGCTCTCACAGAGGAATGGGAGAATATTCCCCAAAATCGTATAAGGAACTTGGTGTACAGCATGCCAAACCGCGTAAACGCAGTAATGGAAGCACGAGGAGGCAATAAGAAGTATTAAAATTCAAGAAAATCGTAATAAAGTTCAAAAATTTCATGTTTCCTATTTTTGTTTTAAGGAGAGATCGGCAGTTTTTTCTTTATGTAATTTTGTGTTAATAAAATGTATGGTGACTCATATTTTTTTTACTTTCATTTAAGGAGTATTACATTGTCTATTAAATACAATTTATTGCATTAACCTATCATTTTTAGTTTCCGAGATTTTTAACATTCTTTAAGTGACCCGGATTCATTGCTCTCGAGTGTATTATAAATGCGAAAATTTGTGCGTGTGGATGTGTGGATTTGTGGATGTTTGTTATTCTTTCACGCCCTAACGGCTGACCAAATCCAGCTGCAATTTGGTACATGGATACATTTTAGTCGGGAATAACACATAGGCTTTTTATCCCGGAAATAGGTTCCAATGGGAGCGGGAACTGGAAGAAAAATTACATGGGCGAAGCTGCGGGCATCAGCTATCTATACAATACATACATATATTATAATAAAACTGTAGAGAGTCGAAAATCTGTACATGAAAGATATTTTGATACTTTTAGATGTAGGGCATGCTGTAATCGATTCTGAAGCCGAAAATTTAATTTAAAGAAATTTTGTCTGTCTGTCTGTTCTGTTTGTT
Source organism: Miltochrista miniata (assembly GCA_933228765.1). Classification (NCBI taxonomy): domain Eukaryota; kingdom Metazoa; phylum Arthropoda; class Insecta; order Lepidoptera; family Erebidae; genus Miltochrista; species Miltochrista miniata. Next base: position 25,835,031 of record OW121751.1, read on the forward strand.
CTGATTTGCTGATTGCGTATTTATCGTTATAGCGGCAACAGAAATACACGTCATCTATTAAAATTTCAGCTCCCTAGCTATCCCGGTTCCCGAGATACAACCTCTTGACAGACAGTAAGACAGGCGGACAGTGAAGTCTTAGTAATATAAGCCCGTTTCTACCCTTTTGGTTACGGAACCCTAAAAAAACATTGCTTTACATTGTATTGCCTCTTTTTTCAGATTTTATGTACATTATTGTTTTTTATCTGGCGTACAATAAAGAGTAAAATAAATAAATAAATAATAAATAAAGGTACAAAATGGCTTTAGTCCTAGAGAGAAGATCCATTCTATAGGGGGTTACATATGTGATTGTATTGGAAATAGACCTTTTGTAGATTGATCACTACAGCCGCGAATCGAGCAATTGGTACCATTGTTACATTATGTACCAACTGTAATAGTGCGAACCTTCTTCATTTAAAAAAAACCGGCCAAGCGCGGGTCGGATTCACGCACAGAGGTTCCTTTAAAAAATACCTTTGTTGTATGCGACTTCTCCTAATTTATTTTCTGATAATAGTATTTGATGTACCGGCAACACAAGTTCATCATCTGTGAAATTATTACCTTTATAACTATCACAGTTCCTGAGATACGGCCTAGTGTCTAGTTGTGACGGATATACGGCCAGACGGATGGCGAACTTTCATGATTAGGGTCTCGTTTTTACGCTTCGGGTTCGTAACCGAAGCGTAATCCTAAAAAAGGCACTATATTGAACGTCGTTTCCTAGAGTTTTGTATAAAAGTTTATGGTAATAATTTTTTTTTAAATAAATATTCACGGCCATTTCACACAACGCTATCTGATCCCAAAGTAAGCTAGGAATAACCTGCTTGTGTTATGGGTATCAGACCACGGATATTAATACTTATAGGTATACTTTTTAAATACATACATATTATACTTTTTAAATACTTTTTAAATACTTACATTTTATACATAGAAACACCCAGACTCTTGAAACAAACATTTATGGGCCACACAAATATTTGTCTCCGGTGGGAATCGAACCCACGACCTCCAGCGCCGGCGGTATCACTACCGACTGCGCCACAGAGGACATTATACGTAGACGGGTCGTAAATATAATCAGCGAAAACTGTCTTGTATTGTTAATAGCGAAATAATCAATAAGATGTTTTAGTAGAAGTAAAAGGAGATATAATTGAGTACGTTATAGGCAGGTAGGTAGGCTAAACAAATTAATATCTCAATATGAGATAATCTTCTTAGAAGCGTGGTCCTGTAAGTAGAATTTCCTTTGCCGTTAAGCTTATCTTACGTATAATATTAATGGCAAAAAATAATAATTTTATGATCACGTATCTAATTTCTCGCAAATAGAAACAAAATTCTACGTTTACATTTTCTACGCTATTAAAATTCCAAATTGCGCTCGTGGCCCCGCGGACTCGGTGTTCTGTGAACGATCACTGCAGTAAGCAACTTTCACTATGGCCAGTCCTTGGATGGGTGACCATCCATGTGACCACTTTATGACATTTATTTGAGCATTTCCGTGCTTCGGAAGGCACGTTAAGTCGTTGGTCCCGGTTGCCAGTAAAATGGCAGTCGTTAAGCCAAGTTGAAGGCCTTTTTAGGCGGCTTGAAAAATATCAACAGCAGGCAGTCACAACCTGCGCCTGTCAATCTCAACACGGCAATACGGCTCACCGCCGAAAGTGGGATAAATTCTAAAAAAGGTGAAATGTGGGCATATAATATTATGCCTCTGCCTAGCCCTTCGGGGATAAAGGCGTGAGCGTGACCATATTTATTTTTTATTTTATTTTAAAATTACAAAGTCCTACATAGCTAATTTCTTTGTAAAAAGAAACCAAAACCGATTTAAAAACTATGCCTAGTACTTAAACTTAAAAGTAAAATTCGTTCATCAAACGAAACAGAAGTGTCGGGAGCCCTTAGTTTATTTATTCGAATAGCCTTGAGAATTTTCGCCTAAAAATGACACCAAACCGAAGACTTGTCCTTTGTGTTTTTGTTGGTTTTTTCAAAAGGGCTGAATTGATTTCGATAAAATTTATATGGTCCCCTTTGAATTATGATTATGACCTACTAAATAAAAATAATAATCGAAACCAATTTATAATAAGCGTGGAATCGTAGCGTAACAAAAATAAAACAAGAAACATTCAGACAAATCCCTACTTCCCTGCTAATATTATAAATGCGAAAATAACTCTGTCTGTCTATCTGTATGTATGTCTGTCTATCTGTCTGTCTGTCTGTTACGCTTTCACGTCTAAACAGCTGGAGCGATTGAAATGAAATTTGGTATAGAGATAGTTCGAGGCCCTGAAAAGGACATAGGCTACTTTTTAACTGACTGCACAAAAGGAGGGTTATGATTTTACGCTATAACGACTTCTACGCGGACGAAGCCGCGGGGAACAGCTAGTTGAAAAATATTACTTTGCGTTGTCAACCGACGTCAAAATGGTAGGAGCTCTTTTTGAAATCGGTTGAAAACAGAAAGTTACATTTTCAGTAATTTCCAAGTGTATTAAAACACGGCTTTCCATCAGGCTGGTGGCGACGTCAATTTGGCGAGCTAAATATAAAAAAAAAACAGAAGCCGTGAGATGGTCTCAGCCTCTCTTACGTTTATTGTGAAAGTTAAAGTTCAATCCGATTGACGTTGTCATTTTTGTTTTATTTCAAACTTTGAATAGATGATCCACGTGACCTAGTGACGTAATTTAACGCAACAGAGTCACAGGCTACAGACACAAGTAATATCGCTCCTCTGCAATCTATTTTATAGAGAGGGGCTAAAACCAATTCAAGTCGATATTCATAGACATACATGACGGTTATCGACATAAACAAAATATAGATATGATAGGGTACAGTCAGGTAGACAAGTTGTCGTGTATTGCCCTTGTACAATGACATTTAGTGCAGACCTATTACGATCTCATGGGCCCCTCGACGCGCCGCCGCGCCGCTATACCGAGCCAAGCGACCGTACGCCCCTACAACCGCACTTTTACTATGATTACAATTTAAAAAATATTGTACACTATATTCGAAATTGGAGATGAAAACGAGTGCTTTTTGTTTATGAGCGGGAAATTATTCGTAACGCAAGTTTTAAAAAAATATAAGTACGAAGATTAAAAGTACTTGACCGTAATTCGAAGCTTATATAATGAGATAGGCATATCCGTTACCCGTAGGCTTATCTTACTCATGTTTGATGACGTATTTCCGTCGACTCACCAGCAGATGGCGCCACCTGTGAACTTATAAAAGAACATGGCGTCCACTTTGTCCTCATTGGCGTTTTGATTCCCGTAGCAAAAGGTTATAGCAGGAACACCTGCTAGTGCATTTATTTTTTCTAGTTACTAGTTATATACCTAGTAAAGTTATAAAAAGTGTCTTGGGATGAAGTAAGTGAATTTACAGAAATAATTATTTAACGGCTTTGCCGTTCGTTTGAATATACAGTGAATCTAAAACAAGTGACTTGTGATTGAAGTATGTGAACCTACAGACATATTTAACGGTTTGACCGTTCGTTTAAGTCTCAGGTATGTTTTTACTTCATATTTTTACGATCACATATGAAAGTGATACGTCATAACGTGAAATAACCTATTATTTTAAAATAGCACGTAAACCTTTCGAGGTTGCAGTTTCTTTTATTTAATATCTTTAGTTACAGCTAATATCAAACTGATTTTATAGATTGTATTCATAGGTACTAATACTTTTTTTTTTAGAGATTATTTGCTTCATGTATGTACAGCGTAAGTACCGCCGAATATAGAAAATATTTTCAAAATATTTTTATACCTACCCACATAAAGGCACATTAATTACTAGATGTTCCTATACATGTAAAAATATGGCCTATTATGGGTAAAATCGTAATCATCCCAAGTTTCTGAATACGTACGAGTGTGTCAAAGTAATAACTAAATGTTCACGATGAAAGTAGTACTTAAATTTTAGGTACCTAACATAATACTATTTCTTTTAGTTTGGTTTCCTGATAGAAATGAATCCTCCATCCTTAGAAAGTGAGCTAATTCCAAGTGGAGTATTTCAGAAGCGCGCTCTGAGCTGCAATTACTGTATTAGGTACGTCAAATAGCTACAGTACCAGCTAATTTAGCTCGAACTTCAAATAAGGGCGATCGCGACGCCACGTGCATTGTCGTAAGTGGAGTAAAAGAAGCCGACTTTCACTAAACCAGATAAGGATGATGGAAATAGGTGAGTTATTTCTCATTTACCTAACACTGGTCCTGACCAAGTGTAAATTTCTTCACAGATCAGATGTTAATTTACGAGGATGATAGAAACAATCATCCTTGCTTCGTATTTTATATAGGGACAGCATTAAAAGAGATTTCGGTTACCCAAGATCCTAAGACACAGTATAACCTAAGAGGTTGATAGACACGTTTTGGCGACAAATTGCCTAGATAAGATAATATGCTGATACCCACTATTGTAAAATCATAGTCCTGGGTTCGTAAACCTAAACAAAAACGGGGAGATCCGACAATTCGAATCCCTGCTACATTTTGAAAAAGCTGACAAGGCTCTTTCTGCCAAAAGGCTTTTGCTCCCAAAACCTTTTGTATTTTTAAACAAAGAGAATCTTTTGAAAAACTTAAGTTTCTTCGAAAATATTTATGACAAAATTGAAGACCTACTTTAGTAATAGGATTTCCATAAATCTTTTATCAATTTATTACAAATGGCCTGCGGCCATAGATCTGATTTCATATATTATTCTCAGAATTGTCAAAGACCCAATTCTTAAAAATGAACCTTGATAAAATATCGCCTTCAAACACATACATTTTCGAGGCTGAAGCCTTTTCAACGGCACTCGGGAAGGCATGCATTTTGGTCTTCGATCTCCAAAAAGGATGACCCCGAAAAAAGTTCATCCAAATCATTACGCCAGCCTTCGAGAGGATCAGGCATCAAGATCAGATCTCCATCGAATGGAGTCCAGATTCCATTGTACCAAGAGCCTTTTTCGGCCTGTATTACAGTTACCACTCTCGAGGGGTGTGTACAATATCTATAAAATTGGGCATACGACAGTAAAAGTCCCTTCAATTAAGAAATTTCTGAGCTTTACGCTCTCAAAGAGACTGAGAAGTTTAACATCCTCTGCCCATACCAGCAAAGGAAACACTAACCAGTTACCACCCTCGAGGGGCATGTACAATATTGTGTATCTATAATAATTGGGTATACGATATTAACCAGGCGTACGATAACATACTAAGTAACCATGCAAGGATGCCCCTTCAATTACGAAATTTCCGAGCTCGAGGCTCTCAAAGAGACGAGGAGAGGTCTAACATCCTCTGCCCACACCAGCAAAGGAAACACTAAATGATATGACCCTGTCTTTCTATGTCGGTCAGTTAACTCTGTACAAAATACGTTGGTAAGGAACGAGAGTACCAAAAAGTTTTAAATTTATAAAAGGGTACCGCATTCCCTTTATCCAGAAACTCCAATCCGTCCTGCACGGTATTCGAGAGGACGCAGGTTCGAATCCTGCTCAAAACTGATAACCTTCCCACATTTAAATTTACACCGAACTCTGTTCAAGTCCCGTCCTGACAAAGTTGTAAATTTTCACTTTATGTTAAAATGCTATGGAAACCTTGACTAAGGTGGAATACTAATTGCTTTAAATACTTATGAATCCATACAGCGAACTCTTTTTAAAAAGGTTACCTTTTTAACTGAAATGACCACATTGTGCAATGGTTCAAAAGATGAATGCTCAAGGCACTCTAAAACTAGTTCTTTTGTCACCAAGTTTGGTTTCTCCACTTTTCCTAACTTCAAATAGCGATGGGTCATCCGCCCAGAATTCAGTTTTAGGACATTGTAAGCCTTTGTGAAGCCAGAATAATTCTATCTTTCAGCATGTTCCGTTTACCAGATTTCCTCCAACCAGGAGATTGGATGTGCAAAATACATCTCAGTCAAGCTTATTTTCATGGTAAAGCTGATGTAGTGTACATTATTCTTTCTCAGAGCACATTCTTGTCTTCCGCTCGGGTAAGCCGCACCCAAAACATTTTTGTTTCTCACCATCTGGGTGCCTCGATTTCTATAGAATAAGAGTATTCAAATACTCGTCTACCTACACAAAATCTTATTTTGCGCATCAAAATCCTGTTACTCTTCACAAACACGTACAAATAGCCTTGAAAACTCTTCAAACCCAGGGATGGTTAGACAATTGGGAGAAAACAATAATAGGTTCCCAAAGAAACCTCTCATATCGTTATGCGATAGACATAGAACTACCTGAAAGTCCAATACCAAAAGAAAAGATATTACACATAAAAGGAAAATTTATTTAATTCCAAATAAAAGAAACTTAGTTCTTTTAAAGAAAATTCAAACTTGGTGGGTCTTTTGAATTTTTACCACTTTCGCAGTGCCTAGAGGTAGCTTTACCTCAGCGTCACAGTCGGTCAATCCCCTAACCGACAACCCACTCAAGAAAATAGTAGTGCACGGAGTGGTACAAGTGGATCTCCAATAGTGGGTCCGCAATAACCGGTTCTCGACAATTTTACAAGCTTTCCATCCGAGATGCTTTCTTACCACGGACGCGTCAGATTTCGCTTGGGAGCCCAGCTAGAAAACATTTCTCTAACAGGCTCGAGGGCCCAGAATAACAAAGATTGCACTGCATCAAAGAGAGATGTTGATAATCTTACACATGATTCGAAATCATATACCGGTACTGTGTTACAGTCTGTACTCATTCAAAGCAGTTGTAGTCCATCCCCGCAGAGGGACGAGACCAAATCAATTGCCTTGACGAACTTAACTCGTCAGCTTGCATGTAATGGTCCGACATCAAATTGATTCACCATACACTGCATTCCGAGCTGATACCATGTGTATCAGCTCCTCCGGGTATTTTTTGTGAGCATACTGCTTCAAACACCACTAAGGCAAGATTGCCTACAAACAATATTCCTAATATGAAATGGAGAACACTACATGATAGGCCTGTTTGTCATGTGTGGATATTACTTCCACCACCATTTTTAATACCCAAGATGCTGTCACACCTTAATCGGTCAACAGGAGTGTTTGTGGTGCCGCGATGGCACAAGGTAATAATAGAGCGCAGATCTCGAAGCGAGAGCTCTGTAAGCTCCATTCGTTCTGCAGATCCTGCAAAAGGACCTAATAAACATTATTTCTTTCCTTCTACTAAACACCTCGACAGGTCTCCCACCACCTCACATAGAGAATCTGTGGAAATGTGGGGGAGGGGGGGCGAAGAGGTAAATAACAGATATTAAATCAAAAACTTCTACTATTGAGCTCCTTGAGACCTACCTTTTAAGATACTTATAAATTTTACAGTTTTAACCGACTTGCATTTTATTCATGGTTATTATATAATACGATTCTGTTACATAAATCTGTTGTTGCTGTTCTTGATAATATAGAAACCGTTAGTCAACTTTACATAGTTCGCATGTTTTGGTTAAACATATTATCTTGGTCGATTTCTTTAAAAAATGTAAAGAAAGTTAAGTCACATATTCATTGATATTGGGATTGATGACTTAGTTCAATATTACCAAGTAGAAAAATGTTCTCTTTGTATCAAACAAAGAGAACATTTTTCAGGTTTCTCGTCATAGTGATTTTATGCTTAGGTCGCCGCAACCACGATCTAACTTTGCTCGATTGTATTAACTCACGTCATAGGTACTACTTTTAGGCCCGAATCAAGAGTCCGAAACTGATCATTTTCATTTCAGACAATCTGGTTGGAAAACTATTGTAAACAAAGATAACACCTACGACTAATCAATTGAATCCTTTATTCTAGATAGAAATTAGGATATCAGAGTAACCGATATGAGACTACACAGTCTAATAGTTTATTTATGACTGTTAGAGGTTCTCCAACTATTCTAGCCCCGGCACTACCCGGTCAACAGCAGCTTCTAAGAATTGGTAGTGGTGGTAAGATCAAAATAATCCTTAACACGAGGTAATTGACGATGGATTTCAAAAAAAAAAAAAAAAAAAATTATCGTCGAGTAATAATGTCAGCTACTACCACCAATCAAATATAATAAAAATTCGCAATTATTTAATCCTGTCAATAGAAGGAATACTTAAGATTACATATTAAGTTGTTCAAGATGGTAAAGATTATAAATCTAGATACCATACATACAACATTGTATAATATTATTTTCCTAAAAATAAATTAGAATCACATTGGCGTTTCCGTCACTCACCAGGCGAAAACAAACATTTCTCATTATATAAGCTTCGAATTACGGTCAAGTACTTTTAATAGCGGCGTTTTCCCTGAAAGAAAACGCATATTAAAATACTTACCTAATTCGAAGCTTACTTTTTAAATCTGCCTGGTGAATAAAAGCCAATGAGGACAAAGTGGACGCCATGTTCTTTTATAAGTTCACAGGTGGCGCCATCTGCTGGTGAGTCGACGGAAATACGTCATCAAACATGAGTAAGATAAGCCTACGGGTAACGGATATGCCTATCTCATTATATAAGCTTCGAATTAGGTAAGTATTTTAATATGCGTTTTCTTTCAGGGAAAACGCCGCTATTATGAAATCGTGGAACTGTTTTTAAATAAAAAGTTGAAAGGTAGATATACCACTTTATGTTTTATCAATGTTTGGTAAAAGTCCCGTCTACAGTATCGAAAAAGATTGTTAACCAATCGGGGTTTAAAGTTTATTTTCGATTTTACTTTTTAACCGACTTCAAAAAAAGGAAAAGGTTCTCAATTTGTCTGTATGTTTTTTTATGTATGTTAAGCGATATTATCGTTAATTATAGACGGATTTCAAAAAAATACATTTTGTTATTACCAAAGTTATAAAAACATTTAGATTTTTCATCATGAATCTGTAACGATGTTCTAAATTTATGTACCTATGTTGCCGTCTGCCGCTACGTGCCTTTCACGCAGAACAATTGATGTACTCCATGAAAGCAGCCCTCTCCTGGCAACATAAAATTTTATGACTGCGAATATTTATTATTTATAGTTTTATAGACCAGCCTATCATTGATTTCCTAGTCTGCCACGTTGTAGCATTTTAATATTGTTATTTTATGAGTTTCAATAACTTTTCTTGGTCTCCTTACCTACTCTTACTATTTGTACAATAAACCAAATTCAGTCTTGTCTCATAAGGCATAAATGTAGGTACTTACAAACATACAAAAGCTAATCATGACTTGACTTTTGGAACTTACATAGAACTTACGAGTATCAGAATACTATGAATCTTATCGCAATGGAGGCTTCAATAATACAAATGGCCTGCATTTTCTTAATGGTTTTTAAAACACAATGTTTTAAGCGCAAAGGTATTTCTTTTAATCTTATCTTATCAAAAAAGATTGAAAGTAATGCAACTTCTGATAATTTTGACAGACCATGGTAATAAATACTGCTACGTGTATTCATGCAAAAGCGAAAAGTAATAAAAAGTATTCAGTTTTGTAGACTATCGTACTAATAGCTGGGGATTATTGTACATTTTTAATTTTAAGTGCGAATAGGGACGGCTTCAAAATCACAGCTTCGGTGCCATAATTGAAATCCTGATATTGATACTCGACAAAGGGTTTAAACGTCAGTAAAAATGGTGTTTTAATCCATCCATCGATACCTGCCGACGACAGTCGGATTACCGTTTTAACTCGCTATCCTCCAAGTTGCTATTTTAATACTACTATATTTTACACTTTTGACATTTGAAATTTAAATTTGGTTCACCCGTTTCACAACATCACGACTCGTTATGTATAAATGAGTCTCATTAAACTTTTTAGTTTGACACCGCGTTTAATGTAGAACATATCTTTGTACTCAGGTAAGCCCTGGAATCTAGCCAACAACCTGTAGATGGTGTGGTGTACTCTTTAGAAAATTCACAGCTGGAAAAGATGGCATTTTTCATTGCCTTTTGTGAGTTAGTGGGAACGCTATATTCAAACAAACACGTATTGGAACTTGTACGAAATGTACATGGGTAAATATTTTTTGTGTTGACTTCAGCATCTGTCGCACGTTCCTTTTACTTTATTGAATTTGTTAGAGTTGTGTTTGATAAATACCTAAGTGGAGCAATAGGTATCGTCATCGTATTCCCACTTTTAATGCATTGCGTCATGGGGAATCCCGTACTCCGCCTCAGTGCGTTTGGGTTATTTTATGAAGTTAGTTTTCTTTTAATTTATAATTTCCTGAAAAATTGATGATACTTTTGGAAATACAAGCGTCTCTCATCATGATCTCAATAAGTAAAAAATAACATTGTACCTAGCTAGCCTTGCCCATACCATGAAACCCGTAGCACTCATTTACGCCCGTATTTACAATAATTACTGCTTCACTCCCTTTTTTTTTACGTGAGGGAAAATCCTCATGGATGCTATGCCGAACTCCTACCGACTAAAAAACCTCACGCAACGCCGAACAGCCTATGGTTGTGAGCCCCGGGTAAGCCCTCGTAAGGATGTCCCAGGACCTGCTTCACTCCCTTAGGTGGCACAAATATATTTATTTATTGCACACCAAATGTTCATTACAGATGTTATAAACGTTAGTATCAGGTACAATATGGACCCTGTCGGGCACGGCAGAAATAGAAGAGAGGAGGAAGCGATACTTATTCATTCTATTAAATAATTATATTATTCTATTATTTATTAAATGCTCATTTCATTATGCATTTAATTACTCTTCCAATTAATTTATTTAATTTTTTGCACAAAGTAATAGGTAGTTTAATTAGATTTATCTTTATCAGATATTATGTCAATTCAGATAAAGATGTCTGTCAATTAATTATATTATGTCCAATTAATTATTTAATTAATATTTTTATGGCTACAAGTCATATTACACGGTATAATTAGGAGATAAAGTTATGGTTCAAAAAGTAGCATTATGTAGTTGACAAGTTCAGTCTAATTTTCTCAATAATGCATTATATTTTCTAATTTTGGAAAGGATATTCTGGTAGGCTCATTATCAACTCGTCTGAACTTCGTTCAAAGGTGTTACAGTGCCTACGTTACCCCAAGCTTCTATAGATTCATCCTTTACCGTAATCGATTAAGCAAAGAAATGTGTACCAGTGAACAGGACATAGTTCGGAAATATTATCGATACCACGAACCGGTTCGCATTCAACTTTACGACCTTGTTCGTATTTAATAAATATGTAGGTCTTTCCCGGCCCCAAATTTTACGACTGTACAATAAAACATGTCTCGACATCCAAATTTATACGCGTACATAAAGTTTTATATCTACGCGACTTGCACCGACGGAGGTTTTCCTAATTGTTACCGGTCATGGACGAAGTTGAAGCAGGTTCATAGATATTCGAAACTTCGCCGAATAATCGATGAGCTCCTTAAAATTTGATACTGTGATCGATTGGGAGCTCCACCATCATTGGTTTGTTACTATGCATAGAAAGCACTATGCATATCTGTATAGACTTCATTATTCGATTTCCATACCCGATTGTATTCAAAGTTATCGCTTTGTAGCTCGCAGGTCGGTTTTCTTGTTATTACGATTCCACTCAGTCTTAAGCAAGCACGATTGTAAGATCACGGGCCAGCAATTAAAAATAATAAATGGTAAAACTTTATTAATTCCAGTATCATTAGACCTATGCTTTAATGTCAAAAAACAAAATTTTGAAAACTGGTGGAGCCATAGACAAGCTTAAATATAAGGCCCTAATTATTTAAAGACGTAGCTATATGTAGTACAATTGAATATTGTACTTTAAAGGCTTTCCCAATGTTACTTCCAACACAATTATAAACATCAAATCGTTATTTCAACTAAAGTTGCCATATCATTCATCCAACAGGCTTTTTGATTGTGGCAACGACTACTTTAGAGCCGAGATAGCAAGCATAGAGAGATCAAGCGTCAAATGGTAAGCTAAACAGTAAAACTAGAAGCCCAGTCTTGCTAAAACTCTAGTAGGGCAGAGAAGGAGAAACCGGTCACTGACGACACACTATAGAACTGTTAACGGGATATTTACCATTTACTGTTTCATCGATATTGCAACCCCGACCCCAACGGTCACTGATCCTTGATCTCCCACTCCTAGGGATCACAAGTGTCTCAGTCGGTAGTAGTTTTTTCAGGGTCGGTGGTGCGAGTAAAGCACCTGCATGTTCGGAGGTTGCTCGTCTGCCTTTCTGACCGACCCTTGATCCCCAACTCCTAGGGATCACAAGTGTCTCAGTTGGTAGTAGTTTCTTCAGGGTCGGTGGTGCGAGTAAAGCACCATCATGTTCGGAGGTGGCTCGTCTGCCTTTCTGACCTATGGTCTATTGTTATAATACATACATTCATATAATCAAGCCTTTATCCCCGAAGGGGCAGGCAAAGGCATGGCTACGCCCACATATTACCTAATAGTATTATGTCCCACGCAATAGGTGGTGAGCCTATTGCCGTGTAGAAATGGGCAGGCACAGGTCGAGGCGATCTGCAGTGGAAATTTTTCAAGCTAACTTGGCTTAACGATTGTCACTTTATTGACAATCGGGTTTCATTTCGAGTTTTCCTACTCTACGCAACACGGGACCCCGTCGCCGCACGAGGTGTATTCTTATAAATAAGCTTTATTTATTTTTAACTGACGCTTGTTTTAATGTTTAAGTTAAGTGGAGATACCTACAAATAAAAACACAGCAATATGAGGTACTTATTAAGCGGCACATTGTACGGACATCGTATAAAATCGCACTTTCTAATGATATAATTTGCGCCGTATAATTTCCACGTTACCGCGCTATGTTGACATAAACTCGACTTTAGTATCGTGTTTGTTGGGCTACATCTCTCGGCTTACATTTTATAATGTTCGATTTTTAGGGTTTCGTAGCCAAATGGCAAAAACGGAACCCTTATAGATTCGTCATGTCTGTCTGTCTGTCTGTCCGTCCGTGTGTCACAGCCACTTTTCTCCGAAACTATAAAGCCTATGCTATTGAAACTTGGTAACTAGATGTATTCTGTGAACCGCATTAAGATGCTTATATAAAACTAGAAAAAAAGCAGTATATTTTGGGGGTCCCCATACTCAGAACTGCAACTCAAAATTATTTTTTTCATCAAAACCATACATGTGGGGTATCTATAGATAGGTCTTTAAAAATGCTATTAAGGTTCATAAGCTCATTTTTTTCAAAAGTGAATAGTTTGCGCAAGAGACACTTCCAAAGTGGAAAAATGTGTGTCCCCCCCCCCCCTCTAACTTCTAAACTAAGAAAATGATAAGTCTTAAAAGAATATATGATGTACATTGCCATGAAAACTACCAATGAAAATTGGTTTGAACGAGATAGAGCTGTTAGTTTTTTTTTAATACGTCATAAAACCGCAATTTTCGGTTAGAAAAATCACTACCACTGCGAACGTGTTAAAACATCAATCAAAGTTACAACGAACTATAACAACTTTTATATTATGTTACTTGCTGCTACGAAACCCTTCATGGGCGAGTCCAACTCGCACATGGCCGGTTTTTGAAATTACATTTTATAATTTTATAATCAAAACATTGAACTTTAATGAGAATCAGTAAGTATGATTACTTTCCTGGGACATCCTTTTTAGGGCTTACCCAGGGCTTTCAACTATAGGCTGATGGGCGTTACGTGAGGTTTTTTATTTGGTAAGAGTCCGGCATAGCATCCATGATGGATTTTATGAACTCTGTATAAATATATGTAACACTTGCTAAATACATTGGTTCAGATTAATCTATGACTTTTTGGTAGTCTTCTTATCGCGCCACGCAATTGCTTACACGCATTGTAGAGTTGAGAATATTTTCAGGGCACGAAAAGTCACAAAATACTCATACAGTTTTTCGAACACAACTATCTATCAATTTGAATATTGTAATCACTTACTTCTTTGCGAGATAGGTATTTCACCCTTCAGAGTATAGTAGTGATCTGTTATCCATTTACATGTATGTAAGCTGGTAATTATGTGTTTCAGGACTGCTTGGTATCGAATGAGCTTGTTGGGAATCCTGGGGTCATCCTTCCGAGGGCTTACCTGGGGCTCCAAACCGTAGGCATTAGTTAGGCGACTTGTGGTTTTAAGTCGGTAGGAATCCGGTATCGCATCCATGTAGGATATTCTTTACGTGAATAAAAAAAACTTCCGCTAAGTTATGCTTAAGCAAAGTTCATTGTACCTAGTTTTATCAACATGACCCTCAAAAAGTACTTAGTGACAATTAAACTTAGCGATGTAAGGCTTTTTAACCTTCGTGATGATGACTGTTGGTTGATTCGTACGCGTGAAAATTATTTTATGATAACAATTTGGTTTAGATTTGAATTCTTTTCTGCCAAGCCTCTTGGCTAAGTAGCGTAAAAATATGTAGCCTGTGTGTAAAACCTATCTCTTACTAATATTCCTGCTACGTTTTGGTTAAATCAATCCACCATCTTACATATTTTATTGCTCTCTGCTTAGCCTCTAGGATATGTAGCGTGATAATATATAGCCTTTTTGAAAACCCCACCCCTAAGTAATATTTGTGCAAAATTTTAACCAAATCTATTGAGTACTTTTCGAGATCCTTCCGGACAAAGCAAAGCAAACAGACAGACAAACCGACAAACAGACAAAACATTTTCTAACTATATTTTCGGCTTCAGTATCTTATATTGAACACCCAGAGAGTTTTTTTTTTAAATATTTCCAATGTACAGTTTTGACTCTTCTATCATTTTATTAATGTACTAGCTGTTGCCCGCGACTTCGTACGCGTGAAAATTATGTTATGATGCCAATTTGGTTTGGATTTGAATTCTTTTCTGCCAAGCCTCTAGACTAAGTAGCGTAATAATATGTAACCTGTGTGTAAAACCTACCTATCTCTTACTAATATTCCTGCTTCGTTTTGGTTAAATCAATCCACCATTTTACATATTTCATTGCTCTCTGCTTAGCCCCTAGGATATGTAGCGTGATAATATATAGCCTATTTGAAGACCCTACCCCTAAGTAATATTTGTGCAAAATTTGAACCAAATCTATTGAGTACTTTTCGAGATCCTTCCGGACAAAGCAAAGCAAACAGACAAACAGACAAACCGACAAACAGACAAAAATTTTTCTAACTATATTTTCGGCTTCGATATCTTATATTGAACACCCAGCGAGTATTTTTTTTTTAAATATTTCCAATGTACAGTTTTGACTCTTCTATCATTTTATTATATGTATAGATAGATAGATATATATCGACTCATTTATATTATTATCCTTCAGAGAAAATCAGTACTATACAATACTATACTATACTATCTTCACGCCAAATCCCTTGCGGGGTAGGCAGAAAGAACCGAGCGCAAAATCAGTACAATTTAGTTATCTATCTATACAATTATAGTAGCGGTAATATCTTGATATGGCACATAAACTATAAACTTAATTTCGCTGCTGACGCTACTCTAATTGCGTATGCAGCAATTATCTGCCGGACGTGTTCAAGCGTGCAGCTATCGGTCGTAATGAGTGGAGGAGCTGCGAATTAGCGTGCAGTCTCAGGTGTCCTACGTTCTACCACTGCATACATAATAACTGTATTCTATAAGGCACTATACTCCATCGATAGTATTCTCAGTTCGTTGCCCTGCTAATGTTGTAAATGTGAAAGTTTGTGAAGATGTTTTGATGTTTAGATGTTTCAATCGCGCTCGAACGGCTAAACGGATTGGGCACAAATTAGGTACAGAGATAGCTTATATTCTGTAAAAGCACATACGTTACTTTTTATCTCGGAAATATGATCCCACGGGAAGTGGGAACGGGTATTGAATTTCACGCGGGCGAAGTCCCGAGCATCATCTAGTTTAGTATAAATATCATAATGAATTCTATTTCAGTTTATTATTGATTCAGTGTTGGCATATACTAAACCTCTGCCTACTCCTTCACGGATAAGGCGTAACTTAGTATATAGTGAGACCATGCATAAATCGAGATGGATGTATTTCGTAGCCTCAACAGGGCCTACAGACGCTACACACGAGTACGTGCTACGACGTAGCACTTTTGTGGCACTCAGTTAAATCGCATCAATATTACAACAAATTGATCGTTCACAGAGCGCTTACTTATTTCCAAGAGTTTATTGATTTCCTTATTATTGTTTCTTTGTTTATTTATTATTGTTATTTATTTGTTTATCACTTATTTATTGAAAATTATATTTTTTTTTAAATACCTAAATTCCTTTTTTATGCTGATCATGTTTAAACCTTTGATCGTCTTTGATGAACCTTTGATCAAATTAAAATTTGATTTATCTAACACAGAAATTATTGTGTTCGATCGAAAGACACTATAGCAGCATATTTTACTGGTTGACGTAATACTCAATTGGCATAACCTGAAGGGTTTCAGAAGTGTTCTTCACAGATTAACTACCCTTCACAGGTTAGCTACCCTTAGTCACAGACAAAATACATAATGTTATAATTTTTTAAACGAAGCCGTATACCCACCATCACAAAAGTCATTGTCCAATAATTGTCTGTTATTTCCAACTGCCGCCGGCGAAAACGATTTCCAAGAATTTCGTCGGCATGGGTTCACAGGCGCCAGACATTGAGTCATGTTATAAATTAAGGCTCTAGACAACCTACTCTACTGCTTATGCTTATCTTTGAGAAGATAAATCTACACACATTGTATAGATACAGCTGTTGCTACAGAGGTGTAGTTGAAATTAGCTGCGAGTACAATCCATGCGCAATTTGGATGCATTTACATTAATGATTAAATTAAAATGCGATTTTTTAGTTACACTTAAACCATTTTACCTGCATAAGAATTACGTACTAGAGAATGTTATAGAATCATTGAACACGTAAACAAGTCCCGTTGTACGGGCAAGCCCGTACATGCCGAGTCAGCAGTATTGCTGACTCGATTATTGAAGAAATTACTTTAATTGTTAATTCAGTTCGTGAATAGTTTTCAAGTACACAACACGTTCTCGCATTTCCATCATTATATAGACATAGTTAGATTTAGGACAGATTGTTCATTATTTCTATTAAATACAGTTATTCTTACATCAAAACATTCTTTTTATGGGATATTCCCGTACATTGGTCCTTCGAGTTATACCGGTATAACGGGATCATACGCGTGTGTATAGCTTGCCAATCGAGCGGGACACGTCGGTGGTTTCGTTAGCTGGCCTATAGAGACATAGTGCATTGCGTTCGTGCGGACTTGGTGTTCCTGTGCTAACAAGTGGCTACGTGGGACACTACCGACGAGGACATCAGTGAAGATCATCAGGGCAGCAAGGGCTCAGGCGATCGTAAGCGAGCAGCTGGTGTACGTCGCGGCGCAATACAAGTAAGATCTGTCCAATATATTATCTGTAACTATGCCTTCAGCAAACGATATTCTAGCTACACAGCAGCAGATATCGGGAGCGATTGATACCTTGCTCTCTAATTTCAAGAAAGATGGGCAGGGTAGAAAAACTTCAGAATATTTGAAGAAAAAGCTAGATATATTAGACGGTTATTGGTTTGAATATGAAAGGAATTTTTCTCAGCTGTCTTCCTTCGACATTGACCAAGGGTTGAGGGAACATATCAATCAGGATATGGAGAGAGTGAGGGAAAAGTATGATTATTTCAGAGCTCAAATTCAAAGCTGTCAGGTCGACGCTGGAGACAGGTCGAAGTCTCCGATGATAAAGCCTCCCTCGTTTGTACCTAAGTTGGGTGAGCCCACTCAAGGTGGTTCACTGCCGTCGGGTACACAAGAGGCCCCGGCATATAAAACGAGTGCAACGGTAAGCAAAACAGAAGAGATGTTTCGAAAGCAGTCCAGTAATTTTAAAGCTTTCCATCACACAATACAAAATATTGACTTGGATTCTATTCAAGACAAGTGGGAATTCGAGGATATATTGAAGTCTGTGCAAGCTCGTTGGACAACAATCGACGCCTTGCATTGGGAGTTGGACAGCCAGACGGACCTTTCGAATGTAGAGTATGAGAATACTTTCGCTTCTTATGAAAGAAAGTACCAGGCTATCAAGAAAGCCATTAATAAGAAGATGTGGTCTGTAGCTCACGTCGAAAAATCTACCCCTAAAATAGAAATCCCTACCTTCAATGGGAGTTTCAATACTTGGGTATCATTTAAGGATTTATTCACGGAGACAATCCACAAAAATACTTCCCTATCAAGTGCACAGAAGATGCAATACCTCAAGTCAAAGGTGAAAGGGGAAGCAGAGCGTTTAATCCAGCATCTGTTAGTCAGCTCAGATAACTATTCGGTCTGCTGGGATATCTTAAATCAAAGATACAATAATCAAAGACTGCTATTCACTTCACATATGAACATTCTAACAGGTTTGCCTGTAATGCAGAATCAGTCTGTATCTTTGATGAAACGTATGCATGACACTACTCAAGAGTGCCTCAATGCTATGAAGAATTTAGGGTGCGAAACCAGTTCGTGGGACCCCATGATAGTGTATCTTTTAACACAGAAATTAGATACACTGTCCTTTACCGATTACATGGAATCAGTAAAGAATCCTAGAGTGTTGCCTGTTCTAAAGGAATTTTTAGACTTTTTAGAAGCTAAATTCACAGCTCTAGAGTCATCGCGTAGGAAACAAGATACTCTAAATATTGCAAAAACTCAAGCATCAATAAAATATCAGAACGGTAATGCTACGCCGCAAAAACATAATAATTATAATAAATCGTCATTTGCAAGCAGCAAAAGTGTGGCGAAATCATACAAAGTCAAAACAAACGATGTTTCTTTGTCAGCTAAATACAGTTGCGCGTTGTGCAACGATCATAAGCATAAAATTTACTTCTGCCCCAAATTTTTAGAAATGTCATCGTTTGATCGATTGAAAACGGTCAATAAACTCAGTTTATGCACAAATTGCCTGAATAATCATCAAGACAAGCCATGTTTGTCGGATAAACTATGTCGTGAGTGCAATAACGATCATAATCGCCTGTTGCATGAAGCGTTTACGCAATCGTCTAATTCACGTACACAAACACAAGATAGCAACAACGGCGAGGGCAGCGGAATGGCCAACGCAAGCAAAACTGTCCGAAGTAGCTCACACGTGTCGCTACCGGACGACTACTGCTCAGAGGTTTTGTTGCCAACCGCGCTAATCAAGGTTCAATCAAGCGATGGTTCATATCAAATTTTGCGCGCTCTATTAGATCAGGGTTCACAAACTTCCTTGATCACGGAGCACGCGGCTCAATTTTTAAGGATACCAAGAAAGAAATGCTTGGGTGTAATTTCCGGGGTAGGAGATAAGGAGAGTAGCAGCAAAGGAATAATTACGATACAATGTGCATCACTTGTATGTGATTTTACATTTAATACGGATGTAATTATTATGAAGAAATTAATTAAAAATTTACCTACTAATTCTTTCTCGAAACCGAATTGGTCATATTTAGAAAATATTAATTTAGCTGACCCACAATTTTATATGAGCCGTCCAGTAGATATGTTGTTAGGTGCAGACATATATTCTGTACTATTGATGGATGGAATTTGCAAAGACAGCACTGCGATCCCGACCGCTCAACAGACGCGTCTCGGGTGGATATTAAGTGGTAACGTTAAGTCCTTCCAATGCAACGTAGTACTACATAATATGGATGAAATTCAGAGGTTTTGGGAGATCGAGGATATTTCGGAGCAATCTGATCTGTCGTCAGAGGATAAAGAGTGTATTGCGTACTACGAGAAAACCACTAGGCGATTGAAGGACGGACGCTACGAGGTCAGATTGCCGCTTAAATCAAATTATAAGGAAAAATTAGGCTTGTCCAAACCCAAAGCAACCGCTCAATTTTACAGATTAGAGCAAAAGTTAAAGAAAAATCCTAGTCTTGCTCAGAAATACGTTTATTTTATCAATGAATATTTATCGCTCGGACACATGACACCTGCCTCAAATTACAATAACAAACTCCAGTGCTATTTGCCGCACCATTGTGTGTCCACTTCAAATAAACTGCGCGTAGTTTTTAATGGTTCCCAACGCACGTCATCGGGTCTGAGTTTGAATGACGTCATGCATCGGGGACCCAATTTACAGCAGGACTTGCAGGGTCTTATTACCAAATGGCGACAATATCAGTACGCGTTTACAGCGGATATAGAAAAAATGTTTCGCCAAATTTGGATCCATCCAGAAGACCAAGACCTGCAGATGATCGTTTGGAGAGATAATGAGAAGAAGAGATTAAAGGAGTATCATCTCTCCACAATAAGCTACGGGACCAAGGCGGCTCCGTTCCTCGCGATGATGACCCTCAAGCGTCTCGCTCGCGACGAGAAAGGCCGTTACACAGACAATGTGGCCCCTCGTGTACTTGAGGAGTCATTTTATATGGATGACCTTGTCCATGGAGGTCATACCATTCCGTCAGCAAAGAAGTTACAGTCCGACATGATAACTTTACTGAAATCAGGCGGATTTAATTTAACAAAGTGGAAGTCAAATGTACCCGAGTTACTCCAGAACGTCCACTCCTGTGTTCAAGATCAGGAGACCTTCGACTTCAAACAAGTAGAGTCTACTAAAGCGTTGGGTCTCGGGTGGAATCCACAAGAAGATCAATTTATTTTTCATGTAGAATTTTCAAACAATACCCGGCCTACGAAAAGGTCCCTGCTCTCAGAGGTATCGAGACTTTTCGATCCTTTAGGCTGGCTCTCACCACTCTCCACTAAACTTAAATTAATATTTCAAGACGTATGGAGATCAAAAATACAATGGGATGAATCTGTACCACAAGATATATTGACTGAGTGGAATAAGGTAAAGCAAGATATCGATTCTCTCAGTCAGATCAGAGTATCAAGATGGCTGCAAACCCGAAATCAAGATCAAGTTGAATTACATGGGTTTTGCGACGCAAGTACTAAAGCTTATGGTGGCGTTGTGTACTGCAAAATAAGACGAACCGATCATACTTCGGTCGTACTTGTAGCGGGTAAAACAAAAGTTATCCCAATCAGTAAAAAATGTTCACTGCCCCGCTTAGAGTTATGCGGGGCTGTTTTACCCTCTAAGTTAATGTCAAAGGTCAAAGAATGCCTTAAAAATTATGACGTAACTGTCTACGGTTGGACGGACTCTATGGTGGCGTTGGGATGGCTCCATGGAGAAGCAGATAAATGGAAGCCATTCGTTGCAAACAGGGTCAAAATGATTACGTCAGTCATGCCGCCTCAATGTTGGAGATACGTAGCCTCAAAGGAAAACCCAGCGGATTGTGCTAGTCGCGGCATTACAGCTTCGCAGCTTAAAGACCACTCTCTGTGGTGGGAAGGACCGGCTTGGTTACCCTTATACGTACCGGAGGCAGAAAAACAGAAAAAATATACCACAAATGAAGAGGTCAAGCAGATAAAACAAGTTCATGTTTTGCTACTAAAGGGAAATGAAATAGTAAAACAATTATTAGAAAAATATAGCTCATTCAGTAAGGTGGTTAGAGTATTAGCCTGGGTGTTGAGGTTTTGTAAATTAAATAAAAAACAAAATCATTTAAGTAAAGAAGACATCAATGAATCCCGCAATTTAATAATAAAATGTATTCAAGAGGAAGAATTTGGTGATGAAATCAGTTGTTTACGACAAGGTAAACAAATCAGCAGTAAAAGCAAGTTGCTTAATTTGAATCCATGGTTAGATGAAAGTGGCCTCCTTCGGGTAGGTGGCCGACTTCGACATGCATCTATAGATCCTGAAATGAAGCACCCTGTCATACTGCTGAGTACATCAAGATTAGCAAACCTCATTATTGACCAAGCTCATGAGTTTACCTATCATGGGGGAGCTCGCCTAACCTCAGCCTATATTCGTCGTAAGTACTGGCTTATTGGAGGAAATAATGCTACGAAACAACGGCTACGGCAGTGCGTTACATGTAAGAGACGCGATCCCCAACTGCTACATCAGATAATGGGTGACTTACCATCAGCTCGGACGAACCCATCTCGGCCATTCCACCACTGTGGAGTTGATTACACAGGACACGTTAACCTCAAGGCCAGTAAGGGCCGTGGCACCAAGGTCACAAAGGGTTACGTGGCCGTATTTATATGCATGGTCACTAAGGCGGTACATCTCGAACTCGTCTCTGATCTGACAACGTCTGCTTTTTTGGCGGCATTGCGCAGAATGATAGCTAGAAGGGGATTACCCGGACATCTTTATAGTGATCAAGGTAAAAATTTCATAGGAGCCGACAAAGTGCTGAGGCAGCATTTAGCAGAATTAAGCAAGGTATTTAACCAAGATCTTATGATGGAGTTATCAAGCATGAATATAGAGTGGCACTTTAATGCACCGTCTTTCCCATCAGCAGGTGGTTTGTGGGAATCAGCCGGCGTAAAAAGCCTGAAATGGCACCTGAAAAGGGTAGTAGGAGAGCAAAATCTCACATTTGAGGAATACGCCACGCTTCTCAGTTCTTTAGAAGGATGCATGAACTCGCGCCCACTTTGTCCTCTCACCGAAGATCCGGAGGACTTAAATTATCTTACTCCATCCCATTTTCTGTCCAGTGGTCCTATGTTAACTTTATACGATACGGAGCAAGATCTACGAACAAGGTGGCATCTTACTCAGAAACTATACAACGATATATGGCGACGTTGGCGCGAAGAATATTTAACACAGCTTAACATAAGAAGCAAGTGGAAAAAGCCACAGCCGAATATAAAACTAAACGATCTTGTCATAATCAAGGATGACAACCTTCCGCCCGGGAAATGGGCCATGGGTAGAGTCGTACAGTTGCACCCCGGAGCTGATGGCTACGTGCGAGTTGTCACGTTAAAAACCAAGAACGGTTGTATGCAACGACCTGTTGTGAAATTGTCCGTTTTACCGGTTCATGAAGGTAAAACAAATACGGAAGAAGATTCTGAAAATGAGACGGTAGCCCGCTCTCCGAAACAGTCGGCTAAAATTAATTGTATGTTCAATCTCAGCACAATGATAGTATATTTGTTATTGCTTTTGTTTACATCTGTTTCAGACGTAAACTGTTCATACAATGTTAGCCCAGTAAATGGAAATAATAGCCTCTATTTCGATCGCATTAAGGATATGCAATTAATACGAGATGATTGGCGCTTAGTAGTGTACTACGATACAAGCCCATATCAAGACGGCAATAAAGCGCTGTTAAATTACGTTAAATACCTGGAACACCTATGCGATAGCGTTGCGGCTCATTCGCACTGTGAGGGTGTCCTGTGGCAGATACGTCACGAGGTAAATGAACTGCAGTACTATAATGACATACTTATGAATCATAACAATAAGAATCATATGTTACGTCGTCGCCGAGGATTAATAAACGGAATAGGGTATGTAGCCCATAGTTTATTTGGCGTTTTGGACGATGAGTTCGCTCAGAAATATGAAAAGGATATTCACCTCATCAGAGAAAACCAAAACCACTTAGCTGCCCTTTGGAAAAACCAAACCTCTGTGGTCGAAGCAGAGTTTAACCTGTTAAAGCGCACTGAGCTCGTCGTTAACAAACAAAGCAAGTTCATCCACCAGAAACTCAATATAGTGCAGAACTCAATAACTCAGCTTAAATCTGAATTCGAAATCGAGTTTGTTGTCAGCGATTTTTTAACAACAGCCATGATAGCCAACAGCCTTTTATACAGTTTGAAGAACATTCAACAGACATTACTCGATGCTGTTACCAATATTTACAACGGAAAGTTTGATTTTCATCTGCTCTCTCCCAATCAATTGAGGCATGAGCTGGGTATAATAGCTGACGAATTACCGAAGGATTTGTCATTACCTATCAAGAAATCCGACAGTTTAGCGGAGATATATAATCTATTACAAGCCCGGGCCAGTGTCACGGCCAGATATATTCTCTTTGAGATTAGGATTCCCTTGCTATGCGAGGATTTGTTCGAGGTATTGAGAGTTATTCCAATCCCAAGACTATTAGGCAACGGCAATTATATGGAAGCTATTCCAGTTGCAGAATACGTGGCGGTTAATCTCCATCATGACATGTTTATAACTGTGACACAAGAAGAGTTAAAGTCTTGTTTCCACAAGGGTCCCTACTTGAGTTTGTGCCACGTCCCCGGACCCATTCATTTGATCAAGGACGATCACAGCTTTTGCGAAACCTTCCCGGAAACAAGGGAATGTATAAGCCAAACCAAGTCATGTAAGCACCAATGGCTGGAGCTGAATAAATTTAACACTTACTTCTTCCTTTGTTGCAACCAGTGTCAAGTTAGACTTGAATGTAACAACGAAATCACTCGGGTTTCTTTGACAAACACTGGATTTATAAGTGTCGACTCAGGATGCACCATACGATTTGAAGATTCGATCATCTATGCTCACCGGTTAGAAGCCCTCAGTAGGTTGAACGTGAGCCCTTCTATTCGTGGGCCAGAAGTCTCACCATTAAATAGCATCATGAATATTTCCCTCCCTGACATGCCGAATGACTCCGAGGAAATATCTGAGCTTATTATTAATCATACTACTCAACTCCAAGAAATTGAAAGGAGCCTAGGTATTATGAAACAAACCGAGCCTTTATTAACGGACAGTGTTTCTTACCATGACGTACACCATTATGTAGCGATATATGTGCTCTTCGCACTAATAGGCTTAGCTGCTGCTGCATGGGCATACCGACGTTGCAACTGCTGCCCCAGACGAGGCAGTGAGCAACCTCAGCCCTCGCGCCCTGCGGTTTCGGAGGAGATACCTCAAACTCATAGTGAAAGTGTCAGTGAAGTGACCAAAACGAGTGCGCGGGTGTCTTTTAAAGAAACGGGGTCGTGCCCCGTAGTGTTTAAATCCGATTTTAAAATTCCCAGTGAATACGCGGAAATACAGTGAAAAAGGACACTCCCTAGATATAAAGTTTTGGTTTATATTCAGTAGTTGTATTTGATCGTACTAACGCAACATTGTTCATCAACTTGTAGCACCTCATTACTACTACTAACCCCACTTTTCCCGCCCGGGAATATGTACGGGCAAGCCCGTACATGCCGAGTCAGCAGTATTGCTGACTCGATTATTGAAGAAATTACTTTAATTGTTAATTCAGTTCGTGAATAGTTTTCAAGTACACAACACGTTCTCGCATTTCCATCATTATATAGACATAGTTAGATTTAGGACAGATTGTTCATTATTTCTATTAAATACAGTTATTCTTACATCAAAACATTCTTTTTATGGGATATTCCCGTACACCCGTGAATATCGATTAGAGAGAAGAACCTCAAGAAAATTAGTTAACAAGAATACGCTTGTTCACTTGCTCGGTCAATGACTGCTGCGTCAAGTTTACTTTTACAAGACTCTTAAAATATCTTTTTACCTTTCTCAAAAAACGTATTAGAACAAAATTAATTTAAGCTCATAATGAAAGCGAAGGCAACTTGCATACGTACATTTTTACCGCTCTCCAACTTTACTTCGGTAAGCGTTAAAGCAAAGAGCCTACTCTTATTTTGACAGGAATCAAATAAAACAAATGTAAAAGGCAGGAAATCTTTTTATTCCCCTTTTTCTTATCTGAGAGCTTTGTGAAGATTCTTCGTTGATGTCATTTAGTGTTAATGCCTGTTGCGGGGCGAGTTGCCTACGAATTGCCACATTTGCTTTTGCTGTCGGCCTCTCAAACCAACGTTAAATCTTGAGTTTGGAATGAGCCAATGCATCTTAAGCAAGGGAACATGCCTTGAAATTTGTCGCCGACATAACTTGTAAATTTGAGAGGCTTCTCTGCAAATTTTAAGCCATAAGGTCTCTTAGACACAATGGTATGGAACAGTCAAACAACTTTGCAGTGCAGTTACATAGCACGAGTTTGTTGACTTTTGGTAACATTATTGTGCTTAAATAACTACAACGTGTATTGTATTTTGCTGTATCTGGTAACATTATTGTGCTTAAATAACAACAACATGTATTGTATTTTTTTGTTTCTGGTAACATTATTGTGCTTAAATAACTACAACATGCATTGTATTTTGCTGTTTCTGGTAACCTTATTGTGCTTAAATAACTACAACACGTATTATAATTTGCTGTCAATAATAAAAATCGATCCTGTTCAGAAATATACTTCCAGGTTTCTGGTCAACATAACTTTCAATCTTGTCTACTTCTTCAACTTAAAAAGGGATTTGTAGCCCGAGGTTCGCTAGGAGGAGCCATAATACCATTTTATGTACCGTACTTCCTACATCGATGTAAAACATCAAAGGTGGCCATGCGATCAAGTATACCTTTAAAGTTTATTAATTCTCCGTCTTATCTGTGTGGTATATTTTTCACATCAAGCATGCTTCTAGCATCGATATACAAAAATTTCGTAAATCAATGGCTACTAGTAAATCGACCTGTAACTCTTATTTTGAATGAACAATGCTCATAACTAAGTAATCTATATCAGATTTCTGACATGAATAGACTGTCCGTAAAACACAGATAAAAACCTATTGAGCAACTTTATCAAAGGAATTGCAAATCATCTACGGGCAAACCAAAATGAGGAACTCCGAGCGATCCCGTGAGTGCTTTTTTTACAATCAATTTTAACGAATATCGATCGACCTCAGTCAGTATTTGATTAAACATCGTATCGTTTCATATTAAGATTAAATTAGTCACAATCAACATTACCAAAACAACATGGAATTCAGTGGCAAGGGAGCAGGTAGCTATCTGCTCCCTTTTTGTACCATCTGTAATGTATTTCAACCGTACTGCCTCCGCCACTGAAATACGTGGCACAATTTCGCTATCTCGAATTTTAAAACCTTTCATATCACTCAGAACTCACTCACCAAACAATATCACTCAAGTAGTCACAATGATATCTCCAGAATTACGTAGATATTAGTTTACCAGTGTGATATAATTGTTAATTAAACAGAGAGCGTTCGAATATGATAATAATCCTTCGGGTACGTTTGTCAAATAGATTAATTCAATTCTTGGTTAATTTAAACTTGGGGTGTTTGTAGCAGTGTATATTGTAATGTAGCTACGTTTGCATTAGGTACTAATAATTTGTTTACTTCGGTACTGAAGTAAATACATTATTATTAACACGAAATTCATCTCACGATACTTTATAAGTAATGTGAATTTGAATTGCAAGTGGCTTATTTGAATCAGTTGATTCACGTTCGTGTTTACTACAACACTATGATATCTAGGTACCTATTTTATTTACAGAAAAGTAGTTTTACTACATTTCATTTATTTTTGGTGGTAAAATAGATGTTGGATGACAAACACATTTTGTGTGATCCAAATACATTAAAAACACACACAAAAAATGACGTTAGTTTCGACACTTCTTATGTACCTACCTTAGATTTAGAAAAAGTACTATGTTTATTAGTTATCTAAATCCCACAGCACTAGCTAATAGTATCCTACTTGGGCTAGATGACACTGTGTAAGGAACCTCCAACAATATTTTCTTACTTATTTTTAACCGACTTCAAAACGGGAAGAAGTTACTAATTCGACAGCAACATGTTTTTCAAAAATTTTATTTAATTAGAACTAAAATGAAAATTACTTTTAGTTTTAGTTCACTCCCTAATGTCATCTTTTAGAATATAAAAGTCTGTCTTAGAGTTTAGCTATTAGTTGCACGAGTTGCATAGTAGCGAAATCATCTAACCTTAGACTCGAAGATTTTAGATGTTCATATCAGATCAGATCCTTAGGAAACAAGAATAAATATATTATGTAATCTATATATATAAAAATCAATGCCACTTTTCGTTGTAATTTTATAGCTCAAGAACGGGTACACCTATCCAAACCAAAAGTGTAGGCTTTGTTCGGACTATTTAGTAGATGGTTTATGTGAAGTTTGCACAAAACCGGTCGAGCGGTTCTTCATATATCACGCAAACGAAGTTGCGCGGGTCAGCTAGTATCTATATATATAAAAATCAATGCCACTTTTCGTTGTAATTTTATAGCTCAAGAACGGGTACACCTATCCAAACCAAAAGTGTAGGCTTTGTTCGGACTATTTAGTAGATGGTTTATGTGAAGTTTGCACAAAACCGGTCGAGCGGTTCTTCATATATCACGCAAACGAAGTTGCGCGGGTCAGCTAGTATATTATATAGTTTAGGTGTTTAAATAAATATTTTATGGTCACAGTACAGTAAAGAGCTACCCATAAACACATTTCCTGCGCACTTAGTCCATTATAGGTTGCCTGGAAGAAGTCGCGTTTCGCGATAAGGCCGCCGATTGTACCCTAAATATATTATAAGTAAGATATTTGTATTGTATTGTATTGTATTATGGACCTATCTATTGTTTCACCACATTGGCCATACATGTCAAGCATAAATCTTACAACATGATCTCTTTCCAATTCTTATGACTTCTTTTAAATCTGTTGAATTATGATAATCGCAAACCATACTTTATAGGTACATTACCACAACGCCAACCTCTACATCTTTGTCAATGTCACTATGATGAAAAATAAATATACTGTCATTCAATTATCTTGTCTTGTACACCGGTTTTTCATTTTCTTTCCATTTAATTGTAAACTATAAATAAATAGCTAATTTATTAAAGATAGAGCAGTATTTTATCAGGTTATGGGCCTATATTGCTCCTCAAATAATAAAATTAGTAATTTACCGAAATAGTTCCGCGATTAAGTTGGATAATCTCGAAAAGTGTGCAACCGCACCGCATAGGATTCCGTTATTTCAGCTTTTCAGCTTAAAAACGATAAATTATGGCCTCGCAATTAAATATGGCTACCATCGAGAAGCTGCTTGGCCAGGAAAACTATCCTACGTGGAAATTTGCAGTGAAAAATTACTTAGAACATGAAGACCTTTGGGATACAATAGAACCAAGTGCAGGTTATGTACAAGATGCAAAAAAGGACATTAAAGCTAAGTCAAAAATAATACTTTTGATTGACCCTATTAACTACGTCCATGTGCAGGAAGCGACTACGGCGAAGCAGGTATGGACTAAACTAGCTAAAGTATTTGATGACTCCGGGCTCGGCAGAAAAGTAGGTTTATTAAGAGATTTGATCACAACATCGTTAGACAACAGTTCTAGTATTGAAGACTATATCAATAAGATTATGACAACAGCTCATAAGCTTAGTAATATCAATTTTGTAGTTGGAGACGAGTGGCTTGGTACTTTGCTGCTCGCTGGCCTCCCCGATACCTACAAACCGATGATTATGGCTATTGAGAGCTCAGGTGTGTCAATAACTGCTGATTTTGTTAAAACAAAGCTGCTACAGGATGTTAAAGTGTCAGATTCTTCGGCCTACTATGTTAATAAATCCAACAAGTCTCAAAATTTGTCAAAGTCTCACAAAGATTCACCAGAAAACTACCAAAAGAAAGGTCCCCGCTGTTTTAGTTGCAACAGATATGGACATTTTAGTAAAAATTGCTACTCGCAGAAGAAAAAGACATCAAATCTAGATAATTCCAAAAAAAATAACGGATATTATGCTGTTTTTTCAGTTGCAGAAACTTTGGACAGAACGCAATGGTACATCGACTCTGGAGCATCGCAGCATATGTGCAGAGAGCGAAAATGGATGTATGATGTTACTCCAACAACAGTAATTAATATAAAAGTTGCAGACAACAAGACAGTGGCAGTAGAAGGATGTGGTAGTGTGGATTTACAAATAAAAGACTTTGAAGGCAAATTTCAAACAATTCAAGTAAGAAATGTGTTATATGTACCTTCCCTGACAACTAATTTACTCTCTGTAAGTCAGATGACAAAAAATGGATGTGAAGTTAATTTTGAGAAAGACCATTGTAAAATTTATCAAAATAAGAAATTGATTTTGTCAACCATACAATACAAGAACATGTACGTATTAAAGAATTTTTCTGAAACTTCAGCATTGCTGTCAGCAGTAAATGAACATGACATTAATCTGTGGCATCAAAGAATGGGTCACCTTAACTTCACAGACTTCAAGAAATTAGAGGACAGTGCAGAGGGGATAGAATTATCACAAAAAGGTAATCAGATTTGCACAACATGTTTGGAAGGTAAAATGAGTAGACTACCTTTTAAGGATATTGGTACTAGGGCCAGCGAACCTCTCCAATTAATTCACACCGATTTATGTGGTCCGATGGAAACTAGCTCTTTAGGAGGTGCCAAATACTATGTCACTTATATAGATGACTATAGCCGGAAAGTGTATGTCTATTTTATGAAAAATAAATCGGAAACCTTAGAAAAGTTTAAGGAATTCAAAAATTTAGTAGAGAATGAGACAGAGAAAAGAATTAAAGCAGTACGATCTGATAACGGAAAAGAATTTATAAATAGAGAATTTGAACTGTTTTTAAAAAAATTTGGCATTCAACATCAAACCACAAACCCGTACACACCAGAACAGAACGGATTAGCAGAACGAATGAATCGCACGCTTGTAGAAAGAGCTAAATGTTTAATTCTGAATTCCAGGCTTGACAAACATTTTTGGGCTGAAGCAGTATCTACAGCTGCTTACATAGTAAACCGATCACCAACCAAGGCCCTGGATTTCAAGACGCCATATGAAAAATGGTCGGGTAAAAAGCCAAATATTAAGAATATGAAAATTTTTGGATGTGATGCCATGGTGCATGTGCCCAAAGAGAAGAGGCAAAAATGGGATTCCAAAGCGGTCAGAATGATATTCGTTGGATATTGTGAGTACACAAAGGGGTACAGATTTTATGATAAAAAAGAAAGAAAAATATACAAAAGCAGAGACGCAGTCTTTCTTGAACATACAATTAAAAACAATAGTGTTATTGTGCCACTATCAGAATTACAGAAAAATCAATCTGATGATTCATCTCTAATGGAGGAAAGTAGCAGCGAGACCTCGACACCTGAGCACTCAAGCTTAAATAACACAACGCTGAAAAAAACATCTGATGATGATGATAGCTATCACACTGATAATGCTGATGATGACTACATACCAGAAAAAAAAATGAGTGATGTATCAACTCATAATATGACTTTGA
Organism: Miltochrista miniata; assembly: GCA_933228765.1. Classification (NCBI taxonomy): domain Eukaryota; kingdom Metazoa; phylum Arthropoda; class Insecta; order Lepidoptera; family Erebidae; genus Miltochrista; species Miltochrista miniata. The sequence goes on from OW121751.1 coordinate 25,866,325, forward strand.
GACCGCGAAAGAAACAAAATACCTACATGTGTGAGAGCTTAAATGAGTCTAAACAAGAAACAGCTTTATTGGTAAAAGAGCCAGATACTATTGAGGAAGCTCTTTCAGGCCCGGACGCTACACAATGGAAAGATGCCATGAACAGTGAATATGAGTCACTCCTGCAGAACAATACATGGTCATTAGTAATTCTACCAGAAGGTAAGAGAGCCATTCCATGTAAATGGGTGTACAAATTGAAGACTAATGCTGATGGACAAGTTGTACGATATAAAGCAAGACTGGTCATTAAAGGTTTTATCCAAAAAAAAAAGGAATAGAGAGAGAATACAGAACACAGAAAAAATATTCTTACGAACATTCCATATCAAGAGGCTATTGGAAGTTTACTGTATTTATCGCAAGGAACAAGGCCAGACATATGTTTTATTGTAAATAAACTAAGTAGTTTCAACAATAAACCAGAACAGCAGCACTGGTTAGCCATCAAGAGAGTTCTACGTTACATAAAAGGAACCAAGGATTATAAACTAATATTTAGTCAAAACAAAGAAGAGAAAAGGGTGTTTGGCTACTGCGATTCTGATTGGGCTTCAGATATTAATAGTCGGAGGTCTTGCACCGGCTACACTTTTATGTTTCAGGGTGCAACTATTTCCTGGTGTTCCAAACGCCAGAGCACTGTTGCCTTATCAACTATGGAAGCAGAATACATGTCACTTGCAACTGCTACACAAGAAGCAATGTGGCTTCGATATTTGGAGTCTGAGCTTCACCATGATATTGGATCAACACCCACTATTATATACTGTGATAATCAAAGTGCCATTAAATTTGCAGGTACTGAATCTTACTGTGCCCGCAGCAAGCATATTGATATCAGATTCCATTTTATACGACAAAAAATTGCCAAGAATGAGATGGAAGTAAAATATGTTGGTACAGAGAGTATGGTTGCTGACATCCTGACTAAATACACTTCACATATGAAGATTGATAAATGTTCGAGAGCTATGGGTTTACGCTTAAAGGGAGGATGTTGAATTATGATAATCGCAAACCATACTTTATAGGTACATTACCACAACGCCAACCTCTACATCTTTGTCAATGTCACTATGATGAAAAATAAATATACTGTCATTCAATTATCTTGTCTTGTACACCGGTTTTTCATTTTCTTTCCATTTAATTGTAAACTATAAATAAATAGCTAATTTATTAAAGATAGAGCAGTATTTTATCAAAATCTTTTACGAGCATGATGCATTTATCATATTCTATTAATCTGGTTTTATGGGACATTTCAAAGCGTTTATTGTTGGATACAACATAACATTTCAAAGAATACTATGCATCTTGGCTGTAATAGTAATTTTATACCACAATAAAGTTTTCGGTCGTTGCTTTGGCTTGACAACTGTAGTTGTATCTTTTACTTTGAAAATTGTAGAAATGACAAAATATATAAAGATAATATTTATGTTCTTTTTATTTTCATAAATAGATGCACCCCTTTACAAAGTGCTACATGAAAACCATCGCAAGAAATTTGTATGGCGTGCAGTATTGTACTAAGGTGGTTATCTATTCAAGCTAACACCTACTATGGGATCAATTTAGTTTTTAGTTTTACTTTATAAGTAATATTGTTAGTTTTTCTTGGCTTAGACTAAATGTTTATTTATTTTTTCAGTCTTCAGATCTAACTTCAAGAGCTAGTATTAAATACGTAAGTATCTTTAGAGTCCAAGTCACCACCCAGAGTGCACTAGATGATTAATTGACATCATGACGAAAACAAATAAAACTAGAGATTAATTTGCTGGAAGTTTCATTTTAGAATATTTAGCATTATAGTTATATCAAGTGTTTTCAGAATTTGTACATACATACATATGATCACGCCACCTATGGGGTAGGTAGAGACATATTATGTGTCCTCATTTCACCATCGAGGTTTGGTACGTATTTTTTTATATTCAGAATTTATAGATATTTCCATACCTTAAAGGTGACAGAAAAGTAAATGGCCTACCTGTTCGAAGGTGGTCACCATAGCTGGTAGGCGTTTCCAAAACCAAATGTACAATCTCAAACTGTTGCATGGTGCGTAATATTTAATATCCTGCAAACGTGTAGTCCCCTTGTAGCCTTGTAGCCCAGTATAACCTTAACAAAGAGTAACCTATAACAACACCTTTAAAATCTTATGAATTCACGATTTTCTTGTGATGTGGGGAAAGAACAAATAAACAAACACACTTCCATTTAAGATTATTAATGCACTATTCTTGGCTCTAAATATGCATCACTCTCGAACACACATTAGTCTTAATTAGAAACTCTTGTCAAAGCTTTTAACTAAATGCTTCTAGTATTTATGTGCAATGGGGTTTACGATCAATAGCTTACAAGCTTGCCTATTAATGTTATACTGGCTTTTAAGGGGTCGTAATTATGAAATACATAGCTGTGAATTTCAGAAAACCTTGGTGAATATAGATTTATATGACTCAGAATTTAATCAATTGACTTGAAAGAGTTTTATAAAGGAATTTATACCTAATCTGTTAAATAAGTTTATATCTTTATAATTGACGTCTTAGGAGCAGCGCAGGCGACGAACTTTTGTGCGATCAAGGCTACGTCGCACAAAGATCATCGCAAATTTTTCACAGACTGTGCGCCACTGATATTGTCGTCTTCGCTACACCTTAAGGAAATAATATAATCTGATTCAACTTGTAGATAGGCATTCTCGCCCGGTATACTAATGTGACTAAGGGCATTTTCTTTATTTAGTTGTTCTCGCACCCGTAGCCCGTTTATTTCACGGAGACGGCAGTCGACAAACTAACCGAGCGCCATCAGAGACGTCACACATATCATTTTAAGCAATGAGCTTCATCTGTCGACTTTAACACACATTTTCTTCTGCTTTTATTTTACATCTTTGACAGCATCGTCTCTCAATACAATTTTCGCACACTGGTCGCACACTTTCGAAGCGCTTCAGTGTGCAGGCTACAGCGTCTTTATGTGAAAACGTTCTGAGTTTCAGTGCTAAATAATACATACCAAAAATAAAAGAAAAACCCAGTAGGTATGAACAATCATTTTATTATTGAGTACACAGGAAATAGTCATTGACAAAATGCTTTACCCTAACTACCCAAATAAGCTTTTAACAAACAATAGCTTATTCCGTCCAAGTAATATTAGCAAGCCAGCGGCGCCAACTACTGTCTAACGACCCATAATTGCAACGTAGGCAACACTTTACATCGAACAAATTCAACGTGTACTGTTATTACATACATTTATCGTTTACCTGGCGACCAATTCAATTCGACAAACTTACCCTACGCGACGCGTATGTCGACACAATTGGATTTTCCCAATTTCATATGACAATATAGGCTCACGTATCTGATATAAATTTTGGTTGCCGTCACACACTACGCCGTAATGTTTGCAAGCTTATACAGGCTGAATGTCATCAAATGACTAGTTGACTGGACAAGGGAAAATTGCATAGGCGATTGGCGTGTTTGATTACCTTTATGAGGTAATGATATATCATGGGGTATTGCCAGCACACTTATGCGACCCTTATAGAACTATAGGTGATTAAATTGTCGCGTTTTACACGTACATTTATTTTGCAGCTATATGAATTGCATTTCATTTTTTTTGCTGCCTAAAGTTCGATCAAATAGCCTGTCAAAAACAAGCTGGTCAAAACGTCAGGCATCAAAACGGTGCTATTATGATTCGCCAATGCAATTTTCTTTCGATTCACATTTTAATTTAATTATGAAGTTCGGTAACAGAGATATGGAGTGTTTGTAGATAGTTTATCTTATAGATTTTGTGTCGTTGCAAAAAAGACCTGAAGTGCTATAGTGTAGTTTGCATCATTAATTGTAGTAAACCAGTCTTGAGCTTAACCACCATTCTGTAAAGGCGCGTTACCTTGTAAACTTGAATATTACTACTAGCATTCTAAAGGGGAAAGGGTTCCTCCTAGCTTTCCTACATCCATTTTCTTAACGAGTTCATTCCTCTGTTACTGTCAATGGAAGAAAACACTGACTTTCGAAAGAACTATCGTATCGATGGAGTAGGTTCCTTGATAAACACGATATTTTTCCTTTATATAATGCCCGATTCAATTTTAAATAGCAGTAGTGGGCCCTAGAATTGCTTTAACTTGTTTATTATAGGACTTCTCGATCGTGGCATAGCAGCCGCGTAGCACGCATATTTCATGTTTTAGAACCCATAATACTAATATAGACAACCCAAATCGGGTGGAGTAAACTATTTGTGGTATAAATAAATAGCAGTACTACCCGTTCGCTCTAACTTTGCCGCTAGCGTAGAGGCGTATACCTGAATTGTTAACTAGACGAAGTAAATTGACAGCAACTAATGTCACTTCTTCATACAATGTTGCGTATTTTCTATGACGAAGTGACATTAGCTACTGTCAATTTACTTCGTCTAGTTAACAATTCAGGTATACGCCTCTACGCTAGCGGCAAAGTTAGAGCGAACGGGTAGTACTGCTATTTATTTATACCACAAATAGTTTACTCCACCCGATTTGGGTTGTCTATATTAGTATTATGGGTTCTAAAACATGAAATATGCGTGCTACGCGGCTGCTATGCCACGATCGAGAAGTCCTATAATAAACAAGTTAAAGCAATTCTAGGGCCCACTTATCTGCCCCGGACGGCAATGCGGACTCGCTTCCAAGAAAACGATGTCAATAAACTAGCACGGGGAAACCCCCATTTGTCTATTATGTATACAAAATGGTTGCAACATTAGACAAATTAATGGTCCTTTGAACTGCTTCAACTAAGTTAAAGTTGGGTTAGAAGTGTGTTCACAGGTTTGATATCTACTCAATGGTTTCCGTTGAAGTATCGTCTTGGAAATTTTATAGAGCTGGTAAGTACTTAAGCGATTTAAAAATTATTTTATTTTATATGATTCCTGAAATAATAATATTATTTGAGATAATAAAGTAACTGTATCTCACGTGTAAACAGACTGAGGCTACGATATTCTAAATTGTGATTATAAAAAAATAATAATATTGATATTCTGGAAAATTACTTTCACACCTGATGTTTAAGTTATTTGGTCTATTTTATTAGTAGGTAAAATGAAGATAAATCAGTAAGTATAGTAAGTAGTAGCAAGTAAAAGCTACAGCAATGGAAGATATCAAGTAAAACCATTGAGTTCAGTTTTAATTGATAATCTTCCGTAATATTTTAATTTCAGTCAGTTCATTTCTACATATATACTTAGGGACATATCTTGTTTCGTAAAGGAAGTTCTTGGCCGTTTCAATACGAAACACAAAATCTCCATGGTGTACAAATTCAACAATAACAAAAACTTTACTGAAATAAAACTACTTTTGGCTTACAAAAACCCTTTAGGATTCAAGTACCAAAGTAAATTCTATCAAGTTTTGCAGGTCACAATTGCAGTCCCAAGCCATGAATGATAAAATTTTACAATTGAAAAAGTTGGTATACAAAGTCAGAAATTGTTAGAACTTGTTGAAGCTATTTGAATGCTTACTATCTTTTTCACTAGTTTTAAGTCGTGGGTTAAGATGATGGATTCTCTTTTTATTGTTGAAGTAAAACTTCTTGAGGCGCGACAGTAACTCAGATTCTTTTTCTGACGGAAATTACTCTTACTATTTGAATTTTGAATAGCGAAAACGTAGTTTCCGCTATATCCTTTTCATAATGTAGTTTCCGCTATTCAAAACTCGAATGAATGATATTAATATAACATTTGATGCTTCAATCGCGCGTTAAGGTTACACGCACACTTTTTTTGGTATTTTCTATTACTATTAGGAACGCTTAACCGCTTCATATAAACTATTCTGCTTGTGTCAATTGCTGGAATCATGTCGCCTCGCTAGTGTAACCACTTCTTATTTTTACAAAAAAAGATGATAAATGTCTAAGTCTGTAAAGCAATTGCCACAAAAAAAATTGCGAAGTCAAGTATTATGCACAGCTTCACTCGCGTATGAAAAGTGTGAAATTCACGATAACTAGGTCGTGGTAAAAAATAAACATTACCACTTATTTTTTTAGTATTTGTTGGAGTAACTCTCTACAAATAATTATGTTTTTTCCCAGTGTACCATATAACCATAAAACCATACCAACATCATGTAAAGAAAAAAAGACGTGTGGCACTCGGGGACTGCCGCGGTAAAGCTATTACATAGCATTTTTTACCAACTATGCTAGTATAATTATTTCTATATAAGAATACTAGCTGATGCCCGCAGCTTCGCCTGCGTAAAATTTGTTACCGCGGGAAGTTATTCCCGGGATAAAAGGTAGCCTATCTGTTATTCCAGACTATAATGTATCTCCGTACCAAATTTCAGCCCGATCCGTTCAGCGGTTTGAGCGTGAAAGAGTAACAAACATCCACACTCACAAACTTTCGCATTTATAATATTAGTAAGAAGTAAGATTTTAAGGCCTATGTTCAACAAAGTAAAGTACCAAGTGCCTACTTGACTGTGGACATTTGGGCTTTTGGAATTTTGTTTTAGAACTTTTTAAGAAGAACAATTATTTTGTAATAAATTATTTTTATGTAACTTCAACCATTTACGCAGAGGCGCAACGGATACTCTTATAACGATTAAATGTTTTCCGTTTTCGAAACATTCCTCATTGCTGCACCACTCCTATTAATCTTCGCATTATGTTATGTAGCCTATAGCCACTATCAATAAATGTACCTACTTACTATCGAACAGTTTTTGAAAGCCTACCAGTAGTTTCAGCAAGGCTTGCCTTGGTATGATGTGATTCATGGTCCCTTTGCAGCGTGTGTCCAATCCAGCGCAGCAGCTACACTTCCGACGTTTGATCTGTTGGGGTCTCACTGCAGCGTTCCAATAGTCTTACGTTCGTGATGTTCTCGGGCCCATATGTACCGAGGATCCATTGGAGGCAGCGTTTGACGAAGACTTATAGCTGGTAGCTGGTGCGAAATGTCTTTACTTTAGTGACCTTCCATGTCTCGCATCCGTATAGCAGTTAGCAGTACAGTTTTAACGTTTACTTTGTTTTGAGTTTCACTCTTCGTGTCTATTTTCGCAACTGCCTACGGGGCGCAGCTGTGTAAAGGTTATTCTGGCCTTGGCGAGACTCGAAATGATGTAGGGTACTCTTCTATTCCATCAGTTTCTGACACGACACTCCCGAGGTACGTGAATTAGTGCCTCCACCACATCTCTTGCGTCTGTCGATTTTAATTTCAGTCCAGCCATTCGCTGCCTCATCCTGCTCGTTGTCCTGCACGTTGTCCTGCAGACATGCATGACGGCGTGTGTGTGCCTCAGCAGGCACAGGACATCGGCATCATTAATATCCTCCAGGATATCAGTATAGGCCCCATTCTATGCCGCGCCGATTGTTCTTTGCGGTATTCAGCATTATACCATCTATTTTCTATGGATGGTTGTTAACTATCCTGTTATCTTCATAACGATCCTCTAAGGTAGGTACAGTATGTATTTTCAAAAGAGTTTGTGAACTCTATTTTTAATTTCTTTTTCAGAATATTGATGACATTTGATTGATGTCATTTTATACACGTTACGTCTACTACATTGATACATGTAATAAAATTCTAACACGCCGGTGTTTGTATGTAAATTGTTTATACTGAGGAAAATTCTATACTGAGGAATAGTTTTAACCATTAAGCTCTATTTTGATATAGCATACAGGGCAGATTTACACGCTACTTGATGAGTATGATTAATAAATACCTCTAATTTCATAGACCTTGTGTGACGTAAACAAAGTTGCGAGGGTCAGCTAGTTAAAAGATAAAACAATAGGTTTCTTCTTTCTACTTAAAAACTATTTTTACAAATTTTATGGTAATAATAGACATTCTTTGAAATATGCATGTATGGTATTGTTGTGACTTTTATGACACGTTTAAAGTACATAGGTATGGGATAGATGGCGCTCGCGGCTACGTCAGCGTGAAATTTTCTTCCCGCTTCCCATGGGAACGTACTCCCGGGTTTAGTTATCTTTATAGCAGTATTATATATAAATTAACAAAACAAAAAATGATACTGCATTGGTGATAATAATAATAAAATGTATGTATATAGAGTACTCACTCATTTTCTTTCACTATTTTTCGTGACTTTCTACATTAATAAATGCACTTTGTTTATTTATATTTAAAACACTTTTTACACAAATTATACGAGTACAGTTCACTGTTGTACATAGATGATGAATACCTATACACCTATAGTCGAATTTTTATTTAGACGAAGTAAATTGACAGCAACTAATGTAATTGACAGCATCGAAATTGTCATTACACATTAAGAACTCTAAATTCGACCAACACTCTTAATTCAACTTTGGTCGAGTGGTTAAGACGCGGATCGGTACGCAGAAGGCGCAAGATCGATTCTGGGTACAAGCATCAATTTTTGGATTATTTGACATAATAATAATAATATATAACGACTGCAGAGTTCATAATTGACGTAAACAAAAAAATTATGAATTGCTAGACTAGATACACGAACGTGGCCGAAGGTAGCCGAGTGTGACTCGTTTTCGTGACACAATTTCTGGATTCGGTCTCCACGCAAGGCCCGCGATAGAAGCTATGCAATAGCTTAAAATGGGTTTGTTTGTTCTTCCGTCACATCATAAAGAATCAGGGGATTTACGTGATTAATAGTCGTATGTCTGTAGAATGTCATAGGCTACTTTTTATCCCGAAAAGACATATTTTATTCCTCTAGGAACCGCTTGCACGATAGCCAAACTTTACACGTCTAATCTAGTAAACTGAATTCTTAAGACATCGAGTAGTAATAAGGTTCTCGGTACGTAAAGACTAATGTATCCCAAACTGCATTAACATAATCTGAAAGCAGTACGCGGTGTCGGCGGCGGCAGGAAGACAAAGGAAGTGACGTCACACTGGAAAGATGCGCTACGGTTTTCTACCCATACATGAACACAGAGTACATAATAAAATAAATTGATGTGGTCCATCAACGTGTGGAATTTCATTACCTTTGATAAAAAAAAGCTCTTCTATTTTTTCGCCTTTTTCGAGGAAAGAGGTTTTTGTAATAATAAAGTCGTGTGTTAAACACATTTATCCTTAGACTCGAATCCAAGTCAGAAACAGACGAGGGTGTCTTGTGTACTCCACATTATATTCCTTATTCTTATAATTTATATAATTTTTCTGCCGACTTTCAAGAAATAAGTAGATCTTGAAGGGTATTAATGTTTATACAGAATGTCTTTTACGTTTGCCTAGCGTACTTAAATAATTTTGTAATTTAAAATAAACAGTGTATTACATATTTAACGTTTTAGTAAATACGTATTACTTATAACATACATATTTGAATTCACTAAAACGATTACACCAACTACAGTAATGTTACACGCCATAATAATCTTCACTTATGAAATCGTATGCTACAAATCTAATCGATTCATCACCACTATTCTAAAACGTTGCTAATCTTCGATGAAAGTATCGAAACTTCACCACTCTCAACTTTAAACCTCTAAATTATATTCGCAAAGCTAATAATCTTCGTACAAATTAATTGGCTGTAAAGCTACTGAGATGGTCCCGAATTATCAGCTGATAAATCGCACTAAATCGCTTGTATTCTACCTTCGTTTTGTTGTTCTATGTTCTGAATAAAAGTTAACAAGTGCATGTAGTTTATCTGAGTGAACAAGACACTGTCTCAGAAATGCATCAATCTTGCTCAGAAGTCACAGGGGAGTCCGTCCGGTCTATCCAATGCTGCATTGCTACGTGAGCGGACGTTGCCTACCAATGGAATTCCAATGCTAATGCAATTGTGGATAATATAAACTATATACACTCAGATACAGCATGATAATAATATTATTATTAATGAGAAAGTTGTGAGAGTGAATGTCTGGATGTTTAGAGGGCTTGATGCCTGGATATTTGTTACTCTTTCACGGTCTATAGGCTGAAATTTGAACAGGGATAGATTATACATAGGCTACTTATTATCCTGCGAATAAGTTCAAATGGGAAGCGACAACAGGATCTAAATTAACGGGGGCCGCGGGCGCCGTCTAGTCTAAAATTATTACAGCATGATTTCTTCTTAATACAATTATTATAGTTCTAGAACAATCACGCTCTAACCTCAGAACTAATTTTGGTTGAAATTTATCCCTTTTTATCCTGGGAAAACGAAGTAGAAAACGGGTACGGGAAAACTTAATGTGATGCATGCTGGTCTTGTATACAATGTAATTATCAATGCCTCTGCGCTAATGTATAAATAATTACGAAAATAAGGGAGTTATAATAAACCTCTCAATTAAATTAATGAATTAAACACATTCAAATAATCTCCTTTTTGAATCAAAATAATTTCATTAACAAAAATTACCTTTACACCTTTTGAATAACACAGGTTAATGAGATCAAATACAATTATTGTGATTAACATTTCAAAAGGACCGACATACCGAAAAATCATTTAATTAACCTGGCATTATCTATTCAAGAGCTTCCACGCTCAACAAGTAGCACTCGGTTTCGAAAATCCCAATACTTTTACGGGGACTGTCGTACAAAGTAATGGAGTAGGGTTTTTCTGGGCAAAGAGATTACTTTTTTTTGCATTAGACGTCAAAGAGTGGCGATCCACTCGAAGATTTTCTTTCCGCCAATGGTCTCTGAATACTGCAATTGTGGTGCAGAAGAGCTCGGGGTTCAAAAGAGCTTGATGAATTCCCGGCTCTTTGTTTCCGCTCGCTATGTCTCGACAAGGCATTGCTTTTTAATTTAGACCATTTTGCTTCCCACTTTTTTTATAATAGTAATAAATCTGGCTAACCAGAAGCTTTTAGATTTGTTCAACTGAAAGTTTTTGTACTTAAATAGCTGTAATAAGTGATTTTTAATAATAATATTAAGTCTTACATTGATGCATACCTATTTCATTTATTGCACATTTGTCGCAGTCTGGGCAGTACGCAACTGGGAGCTCTATGTAACTAGTTTCAGTATTTCTGACAAGAAGGTAGTAAATCGTCAAATTGAATAAATGGCATGGAATCTACATACACACCAGTCACCCTTTTTCTTTAATATAGACAGAGAGACATACTATGGCTCACAATTTTATTGACAGTTATATTTTGGTCCCACGTAATCGGTGTGTTATAAAAAGGCAGGTTGTGGCTATGATATGTTGAGTTTTTTCAAGCTACCTTTGCTCTAACTTGGTTTAATGTTTATATGTCACTAATAATCGGGACAACGGCTTAGCAAAACTATCGGAAGTCTAAGATCTAAATTAATACCTGTTATTGGACGTTTTTACACAACGCCATCTAGTTCAAACTAAGCTACTATAATCTTGTACTATAGAATCTACACAACTGATAATGCATATAATTTTAAATACATGGTTTATACAGAGAACATCCAAACCCTGAAACAAACGTTCATCAAAGAATTATTTTCCGACCTGGGATTCGAGTTCGAGACTTCAGCACCGACAGATGTATACACACCGACCGCTGAGGTAAGATCTCTAACAGCATGCGACACGTCACGTCCAAACTGGTGTACAAAAGTTATTTAACCAAAAGAGGTGTCCTCATTGGCAGTAACGAGATTCTTTGAAGCAACTGTAGTCGGTGAATGAACTAACATGACTGATCATCATTGTTAGTTCATTCACCGATGGCATAGTCATCATGCCTCCGCATATCGACTGATAAAAGTTTGTAATCTGCGAGAAGCCTATAGAGTTGTTGATGTTCCATAGAGCATTTATCAATTAGAATTCCTACAAAATCAACACCATAAATTTTTGTGAGCACTACTATTCACTACAACAACTAGAACTATTTGTGTCACAAATTACTATTTTCCTAAATACTTAGTAACTGTTTTGAATCTAAAAGACACCAGACACTACAAGATTAAATAATAATAGAAGTAAGAAAATAGGCACTATTCTCTGTAGGTAGGTCATCTGAAATGGTTTCTTTAAATAGAATAGCTAGAGAATAATGTAATTCCTCGGATGAGAGAAGTGGAATAATAAGTTTTTTTCGACTAAGAGAGCAAATAAAAGCGTTAATGCGGCTGCATCGAGATTTTCCAACTGGGATAAAAATTGTTCTTTTGTGTTAGGGTGTTGTAAAGAAGCTTTAATGAAAATTCTACTGTGTTCCGAATAGACAAAAGTTTTGCCTTACAAAGTAGAACCACGCTTGTATCATAACATGTGTACAAGTTGTTCATATGTTTTGTAACCAACCCACGTCGTACTCGTTATGAAACAAAATAATACGATGTATGATAATTTGTTCTCTGTGAATGTATGGTAATTTTATTAGTTCTACATTATAATTATGAGTATATTCTGGGATCGTAAATAATCAAGTTGATAATTACATGTATTAAAATTTTATGTTTTTATCACAATTGGAATCGGAGTGGGCAGCCTCTCATTCACCTAATAGGTACCTACTTGACTTGATGATCTTGCTGCTATCTTCTATAATGTCAATACATGATGATGATGATGCTGGCAAGACATGGTGACATTTCTCACAGTCCATAGACTCCTGATGCCTCTTCGCGCTACCCTTGATGAACCTGAGAATGTAAGGAAAACACGTACGAGGGCAGGTCATTCCAAGTTTTTATTATTGTACATAGAAACGATCTTTTGATTCACTCCGTTGTTATGTAGGAGTGGCACCCCTACCCGGCACGTGTTGTTGAGATCGAAATGGAGAGGCTGGCATTATGCTAAAGTACTCTTCAGAACACATTTCGTTAAGTTTTAAACCTAACCTTGTTAGCAATGCCCAGTTCTGAAATTGCCGAACGTTACCGAATTACAGTAGCAAAACCGAGAAAAAAACGCAGGGTGCTACGAGCCGCTACAGTGTATTTTGTGGTGCTACGCTGCCGTTACGTAGGGTCTTCTAAATTAAAATAGTCACATATTGTTCGCCGACAAATAAGTAATTTCTATGTATAATTCTACGTTAATAATATATTATGACACAAATAAAAATGTATTGTTTATAAGTTACTGAGAGGGACCGATGAATTATTTTACTTTCACGGAAAAATTAATTTCTGAGAAATGCAAAATTCACACCGAAACGGACAATTCAAACTCACCTGTGTATGATTATGAGTTCCCTAGAAATATTTAACATTCATATAACAAGCTATAGGTTTATTAAATTCTTATTGAAGGCACAACAAAGAATGCAATATTAACTATATCAGCTGTAGCGGTATGTTGAGCTCCATACAGTATTGGATTTAAAGTCACAATACATAGATACGCATCGTTTGTCTACACAAAATCTCATTTTATTCGTTGTTGTTACAATTTAAGGGATATAAAGCCGATATAACAGTCACTTAAATGTAGTTATAAGTACTACTGAGCATAAAATATTTTATGTAGTCGTTTGTGTTAAAAGTTCATTGAATCCTAAATTTTCCATACATACTTCACCAATTCTTTATTTTATCCCATTATAGGTGGTGCCCTTTTTGCTTTTGAATAAAATGGACAGGCGCAGGTTACGACTTCCAGCTATTAAAATATTTTAAATTTGCAGAGCTTGGCTTAATGCTTACTATGTTACTGGCAACCGGGAACCTTGGTTTAACGTGACTTTCAAATTACAGAAACACTAGCAAATTTTAGAAAATGTCACCCATACGAGGATAGGCAAAGATGCTTACTGCAGTGATTGTTTGTAGAACACCGAGTCGGTAGAGCTTGGAGCACGAGATAGTATGCATGGCTAATTATAATAATACTAGTAAATGTGCGCAGCTTCACCCGCTTGAAATTTTGTTCCCTTTCCCCCTCCCGTGGAAAGTTATTCTCGGGATAAAAAATAGCCTATGTGTTATTCCAGACTACAATGTATCCCTGTACCAGATCCGTGCAGCCGTTCGAGCGTGAAAGAGTAACTAACATCCACACTCACAAACTTTCACATTTATAATATTAGTAGGATTTACAATTTTATGCTGCCGCAACACCTCGCCTCTAGCGGGAAAATAATCCAAATATAACTAGCTCAGACTTAGTGTTCTCGAGAGATACCGTTCTCAGAAAGGTGAAGCTTCAACGTGCTATGCAAAGAGAGGATCACAAATTTGAAAGGAATAATAATGTGTGTTTGTCTGTAGCTTGAAAGAAAATCTTTCAGCGGTGGTTTTCTACCAAATGCGATTTCACAGGCGTTCTAATGTTTTTAAAATTTGTGTGTGAACATCTTACTAATTAGTATAGAAAATGTCAATGAAAACGAACACTGATCTCTGAACAGCATTTACTGAGGTTTCATATAGATTTGCTGTAATCATATTTAACATATTTCTTTTATTTTTAACGTAAATTTTCCGATTAATAAACGTTTGAAATAAAAACAAACTCATTAACTAAACACCGTTTCGTAAATTTACCCAACCTTTCATTAATGACCTTTTTAACGCTACCAGGTAAACCACTTCTTTAATATCAGGAGCTGTTGTGTACATACTGTTCAACACTTAACATAAACCTTGTAAATGAGTAATTTATAAATAGTTTAACTGAAATGTTAACCATCCTGACCGTCCTAGTATTTTCTTGCCAAGTAACCTCACAAAGAGCAAAGAGTTAATTTTAGGACGTCCTGTATATTTTGGGTAAACTGCCAGCAATCAAATCATAATGTGACTTTGAATGGGTACATCATAACCCCTTCAAATAAAGGGTGTTGTTGTAGACAATTTTATTAGTTGAGCTAAATTTATCTTTTCTATATTTTAGCTTAAGTCTGCAAATGTGAGGACTTTTATCTAAGCCTACTCTTGTATAATTTGTAACCTAAAAACTTTAAAATCAGTTAGATTGCAATCTGCTTACCAAAATTGTAAAATATTGAAAAATTACAATTTATGCAATTATTTTCCGTTAGAACAAAATTTTAAAGAATATAAATTTTAAAAATAATAAACCCTAGCTCATGGCCCTTTTTTATTTTTTAACGTGAGGGCAAATCCTTCATGTATGCTATGCCGGACACCTACCGACTAAAAAACCTCAAAACGTTTTCCCAAACTGTCATTCTTTTTGTAACAATCAAGCAGTCAAAAGAAAAAAACATCATGACTAAATAAGAAACGTAGGTAGGTGTTAACAGTCTGGGAAATTGGCACGAATATCTCGTCACGTAGCACTGATGCAGTTCAATATAAAAGTATTCAGATAATACGTTTTGACACTGACATGGGTTCACTGGAGCTCATCCAACCATAAAAATATCCCGCTGCTGGTTTATCACTTATTTTAACATCAAAAGTAAAACTATTCGAAAGGATAAAAATATTTTACAGTTCTTTAGCATTTTATTCTTTGTTACTGACAAAATGTCGAAATGTCGAATATATAATATTTTATTTATTAAGTATATCGACAGTCGATTCATATTTATGTTGTTCACTTTATTAGGATTCAGTACCCAAACGGAACTCTATAACTAAAGGCTCTGCTCTCCGTCTGTCCGTTTGTCTATTATCAGGCTGTATCTCATGAACTGTAACAGATAAGGAATTGAAATTTTGACAGATGACGTGTTTCTGATGTCTCTATATTAGCTAAACTAAAATAAAAAAAAACACTTAAGAGGGCGCTGGTACACCGAACGTGATTCTAAAGTACGGAAATAAACCTTACTTCGGTACGTACGTGAGTCTGAGTCGCTCTAAACAGACTTAGTGCAACTCAAACTCACGTACGAACGTGAGTCCGACTCGCACTTCATTGGTTTTTCATGCCAGGCAAATAAATTAGAGTAATAATTGATTACAAAATAACCAATAAAAGTAGTTTTTGTATGGTATGTACCTAGTACAAGATGCAGTACAATAGGCGGACTTAAACGCTAAAAATGTTTTATCGATAACTAGACATCTTTTAAATGAAAAGGATGTTTTGCATTTTAATGGTTAATGTTGACTTTTATTTTCGTACAGTTTAATTTTACAGAAGTTAGTTGTCTGTCTTCGTAGAATCAACCCCTATTAATCTTGTTACGCGCCCACGTCGCTAAGAAATTGTCCTGTTCTATTTTTAGGTTAATGCTTTGGACTATTTTCGAATAATCTCGATGGAATATCTCTAGAAAAAAGAAAATAGCACATCCAAAATGAGTCTCAGCTAACGTCAAATCTGAATATGAAAGCTTGTTTGATTATTTGGTACTATGAATTTTGTCCCCATTTTAGCATCCAATGGCGACGTATTCTAATCATCAAAATATAGCCAGTGTGTCTTCTTCGTATCAATGATTCTTCGTCTTTTTTCAAACAAATTTGACATAAAACTCTGCCATCTCAACCGCTCTTTCGGTGGCGTTAATGAGGTCGGCCTTAGAGCAGGATGTAGGACAAAGGGGACATGCAAGCAAGTGCGACATAGTGTGTTATTCTTGACTATAACCATCAAATTGTTGGCAGATTCGTTTAGCTGCTAGAGCGTGAAAGGGTAGCAAACTTTTATACATACAAACTTTTGCGTTTTGTGTATAATATTAGTAAGGATAATTATAATCTCACACTATATCTATGTAACTTATAATTTTATTTGTTACTAGCGGATGTCACGCGGTTTCATCCGCGTAGCTTCCGTTTCCGTAGGAATACGCGAATAAAATATAGCCTATGTTTCTAAGGGTGAATGTAGTTTTCCAATGGAGAAAGAACTTTTGAAATCGGCAAAGTAGTTTTTGAGTTTATTCATTGCAAACATACACACAAAAATACAAAGTTTTCCTCTTTATAATAATTAATTTGTGTACATGTAGAGATCAACATAAGTATTTGCTTGACAGTTTTTACCCTATCCATCATAACAGTTGTGTAATTGAAAGTAATGATTTGGTAGACAAACTTTAACTTGTCTATCTTCCATTCCACTTTTACTTCAAGATTAAAGTTAAAATCTGTTCAAAGATAAACTTGTTCTTTACAAGATAAGTGGACGTAAAAGGAAATCATTATAGGTATTATATGTAACTTGTACATAAGCCGAAGTTGTTAAGTTGGAAGGTAAAATCTGTTTAAAGATAAACTTGTTCTTTATAGTATAAGTGGACGTAAAAAGATATCATTAATAGGTATTAGCTGTAACTTGTACATAAGCCGAAGTTGTTAAGTTGGAACGGATAACTGTCGTTGAAGGAATATTTGCTTGGTTGAAACGTTTCACATTATTCTACGGTTGTATTAAATACATTGATAAAGTTAGAAAATTTATCACAAAAAAATACCAGTACAAATGCATGCAATACAATTATTTTGTACTGGTTTGTTTTAGGTGAACTCTTTCCTAGACATAATGTGCCGTTCAAAAGTGTGGTAGATATAAAATCCATAGTAAACCTATCAAAACACAAAAAGCAGAACTTCTTTAAGCACCCAAACCGTTATATTTAAATATATCTGACACAAAAAATCCACATCATCGATATGGCACGTTAATACTTTACGCATACATATCACCAGTAAGGTCACTTTTTGACAGCATCAAAAGAGTTCGAAGATTCATATAAAATAAATTGCTCCACAGTTGATAGTCGGAAGGGGTCAATGAGGCATGACTTTGACGAGGGTACAGGTTTGCCAGCGAACAACGCAGCCAATATGCAGGGATGCCGCCTTGATTCGTGTTTGACACGGCTCGCTTCAGGTGAATGCTGTGGTTACATGAATGCTTTCCGTTTACACATATGATTGTTCAATAAGTGGTCGATTTAGTTCTTTTTATGGGGTACAAAGAAATACACTTAAAAAGGTATACAGTAGGTTCTTACCATATAAACCTTTTAATTTTATACACCTTAGCTTTTATTCGTTTTCATATTGTTATTTAAGCGTATGTAGGTAGATGCCTTATCATAAAGATTTGCTCAAAATGTTGTTGCTGTAAATGTCCATTGGCCATTGGCCAATGTGTAGCCACATTTTTTGATAAGTTAGGCCGTACGCTTATGGAATGGAAGTCTGTATAAAGTTGGTTGTCGCATCTGAATTGAAATTAACTTTTAAGGAGCTTACTAATAATACATATTCTATCCTTTTACTGTAACTCTGCTGTTGCTTTTTTTTTCAATTATAAACAAACTGAATCGCAAAATCGGCTAATTAAAATATATTTAGCGTCAGTTTTACTACACTTCTAATTTAGGATAGCAAGCGTTAATGTTTTACCAACTCAAGTTATTAATTAATTAAAGAGTTTGAACTGAGCATGAAAACACGTTCCCGATTTGTAAGGTGCATGATCCACTTAGTAATATTGGAATCCTACGGGATGACTTCCAGCTGTACTAAATTCCTAACTCTTAACCCACAGTTATCTTTAACCACTGCTTGTTTATTCTTTTTAGAAGAAGAAGAGAAGGTTAGAAGGTTTTTTAGTCGGTAGGAGTCCGGCATAACATCCATGAGGATTTTCCCTCACGTTAAACACAAAGAAAAAAAAAGAGTATGTTTTGAGAATAAGGATTCATAATTTGACTGCTTCTGTGGCGCAGTCGGTAGAGATACCGCCTGCGGCGCTGGAGGTCGTGGGCTCGATTCCCACCGGTGACAAATATTTGTGTGACCTATAAATGTTTGTTTCAAGAGTCGGTGTTTATATGTATAATATCTGTAGGTATTTAAAAGTATATAAGCATTAATATCCGTGGTCTGATACCCATAACACAAGCAGATTATTCCTAGCTTAATTTGCGATCAGATAGCGTTGTGTGAAATGTCCGTAAATATTTATTTATTATTTATTTATTTATATTCGATTTTAAAGTCAGCTTGTTTCTGGCTACCCTGCAAATGATATTTAAACAAGTTGTCATAAAATCTAACTTTTTTTGCTTGATTTTCGTATCATTATCAACAAAATTCTTTATCCTTTCAGAGAACAGAATCAACCAATCAAACAAGAAATGTGGCCAGCAAAACTGTCAAAGTCCTTCAGTAATTCAAAACTGCTTAAATAAACATTTCTCGTTCAACTGTCTTTCTCATTTCTACTTATTTTACAGAACTTCTAAGCTACACTTTTATTTCATTTACTGTTTAAAGTAAAATGAAAGCAAGTGAGCGGTAGATTCAAGACAACTGACTTAATTCAATTATTTCCATCAGTTGCTACAAGAGGTTTAAGCAAAATAATATAGTAGTTAGTAAATTGGTTAATTTCTGTGGTCTGTCAAGAAAGCTATTATAGAATTGATAAAGATTAAGCCGTCTCACAGTGTCAGCTGTAGAACAAGCCAGGTGGACAAAAATATTTTATCACGGTTTTGGATTTATATATATAAATCAATTAATTATGTGGTATTACTAGCTGTTTACCGCGGCTCCGCCTGCGTAGATATCCGTTTTTCCGACAAAACCGCTCTTCCCACGGGAACACTGTATTCTTTTGCCATAAAATGTACACTATATATTAATCCAGGGTGTCAGTTACCATAACATCAAATTTGATTTGATTTGAATTGATTTGATCAATCTATTGAACCGTTTTGCCTTGATTGAGTACCTTAATGCCTAACAAATCTCGTATTTATAAAGTTTAATTAATAATGTTAATAAAATTACATATTTTAAAGAAAATGCATCGGAATTGTATAACAATATTTTATTTTATGCACATAATTAAAATACAGGAAAGTAAAAAATATCACTTTGTCTTTTATATAAACAAGCTTAACTAGCTTGTAGCTCAATTTCGGCTCGAGATCGTGTCACACACAACAATATGCTGCTCGGAAAAATAACACTTTTTTTTTATTATTTAAGAATCCAATCATATGATGGGAACACGTACTGATGCCTGACTTTCATAGTCCACTCCCTAGTCTGTTTAAACTGGCTGTAGATCTGCATTTGTGCAATACTTGCACACGTGACTCTACTGCCTACACTCGGTCTGCCGCTTTGCACAACACTTGCTTTTGTACTCTTGTGGACGCACTTGCAGAAGCTGAATTTTCACCAATGTCCTTCATAACACTAGCAACACTTTAATGTCCACTTGATCGTGCAACTATGCAGCAGTCATTTATTTCCCAACACTCCGCGATTGAACTAGATCTTAAACTCTACGTTTTTAGTTTTAAAAGACGATTCTTAAAATCATTTTTTGGATCTTCAGGGTCGAGGAAGGTCCGCAGATAAGGTAGAAGGTTGCGACCTAGATGATCGCACGCAGAATTTCATCTCTTCGCCGTCTAGCCACGCTTTATTTTTATTAAAGAAACGTTTTATTGACTTTCCTGAAGAGAACCATTTTATAGCAATTTTCCAAGAAATAGCGGCATATTTCACCTTAACTTCCCTCTTTCACATTCTTTTGTGATATAGAAATCAAATTTGGATGAATAAAACTTAAAACGATCATTTCTTAATTGTTTTACATGACACTCTTTTAAAAAATCAATTTGTCCAATAGAATAAAGCTTATCTGCAAAAGAAAGAATAAAACAATGTTGTACTCGAGTGTGCTACAATATCATAATCATCTATAGACGTGCAGCTACAACATATCGAAAATTCAGCCTGGATACAAGAGGATACAATGGTTTCCCAGTCTTGATAAGTTTTAACAACTAGAAGAAAAAAAAGTTTATTCTGTGTCTTCATTGATAGCCTATTTTATTAATGTTTATGACACAATAAAAGATTATAATTAGTATAAAATAATAAACATACCTTCAGATATTAAATCCATCACTAAATCTTTCCACAAAACCACAAACTGTCACCGTAAGATGTTAGTGCAAGTGTTGCGAATTGCAATGGACGCAATTATTTAAACCCATTTACCCTCATTAGCTTACTTTGATAAGCGATGACGCATCAGAATGGAATGATAGACGTAAACAGTTTTCGGAATCTGGGGTTTAGGGGTGTTGTTTACATGTAGAAATCATCTATTTTCGGAAATTCGAAAATGACTTTTGTCCATCTGGCTTGTTCTACAGCGGACACTGTGCGTCTATATAATTCTGGAAAATAATGACCAAAGGGTTTAGTACTTCAAAAAGAAAAAAAAAACTGTCATTAGAAAGGATTTTTATTACTAACAAAAATAAAAATATCCAGTGTAATGCCGGACTCCTACAGACTGAAACCTTTCACTACCAACTGCCTTAACTAGCCGATTTTGGCTTCTACCACGGTCTCGATTAATCTAATATTGTTAGAAAGTTGGTTCGGGTGTTATGCTATTTCTTGAGGTGAAAGATAATGAATGAAATAATGAAAAAAAAATCGAAGTGGAAGGTATTCATGGCAACAATAGCTGCTGCAACAAGGACATATTAACTTGCGGTAAAGTAACCGGCAAACATCTTGAGCAACTTCGTGATCTCTTTTCTCTCTATACCACCAACTTAATAGTTATTAGCTAACACATTAAAATGCCAATAATAAAAATTGCGTTTTTAAATGACACAATATTTTTGCATGTAAGTGTACATGAGCAAACTTTCTCCCACCATCTCACGCGATGCTTAAGTTGTTTGCCGGTACTATATGGGTGCTCAGGTTCTCAATCTTAATTGAATTAAGTACATAATGTGAAAGTGGAATGTAATCTAGTAATTTATACATAAATCAACGCTGCAGTAATTCTAGTAACTCGTTAAGAAACAAAAGCAGCGTTATAACGACTACTCACGCACAGAGACCTTATGACCGAGAGAAAATGAATACAGTCAGACGCAAACACGCCATACTTCCACCTAGATTAGTCAATACCAGCTTTGCACAACGAAGTTTTCACTTCCTCAGTAGTTTTTTGTACAATAAAATAAACAAAACAATATACATATATCCAATGACAACTCAAAAGTGCAAAATGACCATCACAGACTGGCTACTGGAGCTAAGCTATGATGAGATCGAGCATTGTTTACAAATATTAGCATAATTTCATTTATTAAAATCGAAAACGCTCAAATACTTCTACTTGCACCACACAACTCGCAGTACGCGCGCACACAGACCCACCCATACATAACAGCGTCATTCAACTTGCACCACATACTTTTAATTTAATTTTTTTCCGTAATAATATCTCTACGTAAGAATTATAATTATTATGTTAAGTATGTACCTATCTGTGATATTACTATTAATACAAAGGCATAATTAAAGTGTACTCAATTAAATTAATAATAGGTACAAAAATTATTAACTATGTTAAATGAAGCACAATAAATGTTTAAAATATTGGGGGCCTGGAGATCTGTAACACAGGTCTTGAACCTAGTACAGACTCCAGCTCTCGCTAAGGTATACCTAGAATAATAACAACTTGTATGTAAAAGCTTGTACCTTTTTGAGAGAAATAAAGTTATATTATTATTATTCCATTTATTCATTATTTTTAACTTATTCTATTACATTTTTAAATAAATCATATAAAAATAAATATTTATTTAAAAATATTATTATTATTCCCTTTATTTACATAGTTATACTTATTAAATTAAATTTTTAAATACATTTTATAAAAAAGAAAATATATTTAAAAATAAAAAAAAATAGTGTCCCACCGGCATCGGGTACAGGGACCAAGCTACCGGTGGTTAGGGCTGCAGAGACAGGAACCTCCTCACAATACGTGCCGTGTCTAGGAGAACTGCCTTTTGCATCTGGCTCTTGACCCAACTACCCAACCCGAGCCTCTTCAGATGTTGATCGAGGCTCTTGGCAATCAGACCATGTGCTGATACGACTATCGGAACAATAACCGCCGAGTCCACATCCCACATATCGACAATCTCGTGAGCCAAATCCAAATATTTTATTTGTTTTTCCTTTTCTGCTTTCACGAGATTTTCGTCATGTGGGACGGTAATGTCAACGATTATTGCGAGGCGCTCTGATCGATCTATTACCACTATATCAGGCTTATTGGCCACAATAGTCCTGTCAGTGATAATAGATCGATCCCAATACAATGTGACACGGCCATTTTCTAGAACTGGGTCGGGCACATACCTGTAATAAGGTACCTCTGAATCAACAAGTTTATATTTTAGTGCAAGTTGCTGATGGACAATCCTGGCCACTTGGTTGTGTCTATGCAAATACTCACCGTTGGCAAGACGAGGACAACCAGAAATAATATGTCTGAGAGATTCACCCGGTAGGTGGCATGCCCGACATATGTCAACCGTACCATCTCTCAAAATATATTTCCGATAGTTATTCGTCATGACAACTTCGTCAGTAATTGCACAGACAAAACCTTCGGTTTCTCCAAACAGATCACCAAAACGTAGCCAAGATATAGATGCTAGTAAATCTACATCGGGCCCATGTAAGGCCCGATAAAACCGTCCATGCAGCTCTTTGCTCTGCCATATCTCCTTGCGATCATTAGTAGACAGTATTGCTGGTTTGTGCCAGTTCTCTTTGGCAAGAGAAAGAGGGGTCAGTCCGCTGTCTATTGCTACCACATCTCGATGCATACCCACGTCCACATGTAGGAAATATTCCCTAAGGTTGTATATCTCACGGTTGTGTAACGTCTTGATATTTAAAAAACCACGACCGCCACATTTCCGTGGGATATACAACCTCATTACAGACGAACGTGGATGATGCATTCGGTTTGCGGTCAACAACGAACGGACTTTTCTATCCAGGGTGTCTAATTCAGTCTGAGTCCATCTCAGTATGCCGAAGGAATATCCTAAGACAGGCATGGCCCAACCGTTGATGGCGCGTACCTTGTTACCACCTGATAAAAGACTTCTCAGTACTTTTTTCAGGCGGCCGAAGAAACGATCCATCAACGTTTGTTTCATGCCTGCCTCAACAATACCTAATGCCTGCGACATACCAAGATATTTGTAGGTTTCAGTCGCAGAGAGGGATTTAAGTTTTGTGAAATCTGAAAGTTCTACTCTTTCAGATTCCACAATCCGTCCCTTCTTTACATGCATGACTGCACATTTATCTACACCAAATTCCATTTTGATAGAATTACTAAAGGTTTCAGTGATCTTAAGTAACTCTATCAAGTGGGAATCGGTGCAGGCAAATAATTTCAAGTCATCCATGTACAGAAGGTGGGAAACAACTTGACCTCCTCTCCGAAACTGATAGCCTAGCCCTGAATCCTCCAGTAAAGTACTGAGGGGATTCAGTGCTAGACAAAACCATAAGGGACTCAGACTATCACCCTGAAATATACCCCTCTCAATCTTGACAGGTTCACCATCCCCAAGAATCTGACGACATCCTGGATAAACAAGAGCCGTTCTCCATTGCCCCATACATGCCTTCAAGAAGGTGCGAAGAGTTGTATCAACTTTGTACAACTCTAGCACCCTCAACAGCCATGTATGTGGCACGGAGTCGTAGGCTTTCTTGTAATCAATCCAGCATGTCTCCAAATTTCTCCGGTTCCGACGAACCTGCTGATTAATGGCCATGTCAAGAATAAGGAGTTCTTTAGTACCACGTGACCCGCTTCTACATCCATTTTGAGAGTTGGACAATATAGAATTATTTTCTAAATGAGATGATAATTTAACTCTCAAAACAGATGTCAGAAGCTTATAGACCGTAGGCAAACAAGTTATCGGTCTATAATTTTTCGGGTCCGTGGTACTACCGGATTTATAGAGGAGGTGTGTAATACCCGAAGTCATAAAAGATGGAAGCGATCCAGACTCAACTGATGATTGAAAGCAAGATGCCAAACAATCATGCGAGCTATGGAACCATTTGAGCCAAAAATTGTGCAGTCCGTCCGGCCCAGTTGATTTCCAATTGGGCAACGAACGAACTGCAATGGCAATGTCATCGGGTGTTATTATGACTGGTGCCATGGATTCAATAGACTCGCATGACTGCTCGACACTCCGCATCCAATCACACTCTGTATGACCAATAGGTGCCGACCAAATACCTCGCCAAAATGTGCTTGTGGTTTCGGCATCAGGTAGGCACACACCAGTCACACTTGAATCGGATTGCTCCCATCTTCTATATACACACCTCTCATCTTTTTGGAACGAACGATTCTGAGCATATCTATCCACTCTCTTTTTGTATCGCCGTATACGGTTTGCCCACGCACAAATTTTCTGCTTCAGGTAGTCAATGCGTTCCGTGACCCATACAGAGTATTCGCGGGGACTAATATCTGTCCCCGCAAATGCACGAGTCACAAAACGCATCACTCTGGGTCGGGCATTACCCCCCCTGAAGCAGCATAGCTTACCAATGAGCACCCTAGTCTCGGTGATACGACGCTCAATTCTGCACTGCCAGACTGGAACAGACTGAGGTCTAGTAGCTGGCTCAAATTTAGGAAATTTGACACCAGCTACCCGACATACTGTTACAGCCGCGCAATACAGAATTGAGTGCGCATCACTAATATCTACACAAGTATTAAAATAACTTGGTAGAACCGAGTCCAGGGTGCTCACTAGAGCCATGTTTTTTTTGTGCGTAGGCAAACGCGGTATACGTGGGCGACACATGGGATCGCAAAACCTATACTCTAGAATCGTTCGCTCCAAAACACTCCTTAGTTCATCATTGTATTGAGTACTTACTGTTGTAGCAACATCATCCACTATTTCGTCAATACGTACGTCAGGTTGCGTTGCGTGGATCTGTATTTCAGTAGTTTGAGACGAAGTAGGGATGATGAGGCTACACTGCAACTCTGAGCGAAGCCTCTCAAGCACGGCATCATCCAACATACGATTACGTTGTATGACCCGCACTTGATCCGACAGCCGCTGTGCCGACACGCTGATAGTTGGTTCAAGAGCCTGAAACAAAGGCAGCAAACGAACACGGCACGCAGTGAGGTTAGTTCCTCCCTCTGTAGCCGCAAAATATGCCCGCATGACGTTTTCGTTCATAGATGAAGTCCATCGCATGCGGTGCACATTACCACCGGTAGCGGGGGCCCTATTCGAGGCCGGTGGGCCTCGGGGTCCCAAGCAGGTCGGTGGCCGGGTCCTCCCCTGCCGACGTGTTGGTGTTGGCGACGTCGGCGGAGAGAAGTACTCGTCGCTTGATGCTGAGCTCGACGCCTCAGCAGCAATCGGTTCCGACGATATGGTTTCCACGTGCTGCGAGGCGGAGCTAGGCGACGAGTCCGGTGATGTTAATTGTGCTAAACGCCTCCTGGCTCTTGTAAGCATTATCGGTATATTTTATATTGTATTTTACATTTTGCTTGACATGACATGTCATTGTGTCATGTCATTCTTCTGTATAAAATTTTTCTTCGCTTTTGTCGATTGATAAAAACATATTCCTTTTATATTTTTCATTATCTGCAGGTTTATATACATCAACTATTTTATAAAATGTAAGATAATCCAAATATAACACTTAAAAATAATTATTTGTTTCTATGATAACAAAATATACCACTGCTCTTGTGTGGGGTTGCCAGGTTTTATTATTATTAAATGTCATCATGAAAAATGTTATGTTCAAAAAATATAGATTACCTACATACAAGTCCCCCTCTTCTTTCGTTTTCTTCGCTGAAGTTTTAAGGTCTTTATAACAATCGAGGGGGCGCCATTTAGCCATCCCATATCACACATCTTCTCTTTAGAGTGAGAGAGAGAACAAGAAGTATCCAAATTTTCATAATTAGTTACAATGTTAAAAAAATATACCTAATAACCTGTTTTAATTTGAACTAACTGGTTTAGTACCTATTAGATCTAACAGCCTCTCTCATATTTATAAGTGTAGTATTATTATTGTAGTCATACTTACCAGTAATATACATTAGTAATCGGCTATAAAATTTATAAACCATACAAATATAAAAGACGCGACAGTAAATTGCTTTTTACAACATAAAACTCATACAAATCAACTTAATGACCCTTTCATCCCTTTGAGCTGCAATAAAGTTGTTATTCGTCGCATAGTAGGTACCGTTTAATATTGTCAAATTGCATATTATTTATTTAACTTTTACTACTGTGTCACGAAATAATATCATTTGGTATACTATAGTGTCTTCAAGGAAAGATTGTTTTACTTGGCACTACGCCATAACGGCGTAAGGAAGTACAAAGTATAAATACATTTTGCATGCCACTTAACAGTCTGTACAATATATCATAACTCGAGACAGTCGACTCATGGAGTTATGCGCTATGTGCTTCAGTTTCGCAAAAGAATACAACGATGATAGTTTATTATAAGATTCTTTCTTCACAAAGTCAAGATTTTGTTGAACTCAAGTTTTGGTTCTGGAGAAAGCTCCGCATCAAGTAATTAAGGTAAAAATTACAGACCCGATATTCTCGACGCATTGCAGTGACGCACGTTCTGTTCATTTTTATAATTCTGAGGTAACAAAACAAAATCCTTGAACTGTTGGAACATCGTAGATCAATTGCCTTATTGACTGCATTTTACCAAATCTACCACGGTGAGTTTTCTCAGAAGCTTTTCCACTTAATCCCATCCTACTCTTATTCGACTTGAAACGTTCTAAACAGAGTTGCCACCTTCAATCCCTCATAGAGTCGAAAGAAACTTATTCAAAACTGAACAATTCAGAAGATATCTTCAAAACCAGCACACGTGTGTCCCTGCTCTTACAACTTAGGCGCTTTAAACAGATCGTGTATGGCTGTGAGTTTATAGGTGAGCTGTTTATTCAATATTTATAAAGAAATAAATAAAGCATTTTACTAAGGGCGCGACTTTCATAAATACATAGGTGAATACACCTTAACGACCTTTTTGATCTCGATTGTACTTGACTTTGCTAAGGAAGGAAATCAATTTATTATATTTCCGTCTCTTCAAACTTTTTGGATAAGTTTGATGCGAGTTTGAAAACAGTTTGACTTTCTCTGGGACTTTCTAAGTCTCATGGTGAATGTTTTGGTCTAATACTGTTTGGTGAGTGAGTGTGAGAATTTTGTTTTACCTCTTCTTGGACTTTTTTGGCTTGAGAGTAAACCAAAGTCAAATATTTTTCATGTTAATGAAATTCTTGTAAATAGTGGCATTTTCACGTATAAATTTTCTCTAGCGGACAAGTTCTACTCCAGTAAAGCGCTGGGACTTTAGTAAAATATATAAATAAATATTTGTGGACATTCACACACAACATCATTTAGCCCAAATTAAGCTAATATAAGCTTGTGCTATGGGTTCTAGACGACTGATATACATACATATATAATATCTCCTGGAGTTTGTCGAAAACGAAAGAGTCCCGATTCAATGCGTTATATCACTTTCCAACATTTTTCCTGATTTTTATGTTTAAAAATCCAACCACTATTTACTTATAAAACACTCGAAATACACAAATTTTGGAAATTTGTACAACAGAGTACAGCATCCGTTTGTCTATAATTTCGTGCCGAAACTCCAGTGTGGGAGCTAGTGTAGAGTAATTAAAGTTAAGTTGGGATTAGACTTAGGTACTATGAAACTGGGGCAGAAGAAAAAGATGTTCTTTATAAGATTATCTTATTCTACGCATATATTATGAGTAGTATAAGGATCAGTAGTGCAAAGTAGGCGTTTATCAAGACATACGAGTATAAAATGGCGTAGATTTGGAGTCATAGAAACGAATCCCTCAAAAAATCGATACAGTTATTATGAAAATTGTAGGCGCTCTCAGTAGAGTATTAAAGTAAAACTAGATTTTGTAGAGAGAAGTATGATACAACTACAAAATTGCTCTAACATAATATACCTACTTATGTTCCCAATTTTTTTTTTTCTAAAACAAATAATAGGTACCAATGTAAAGCTATTCACAGAAAACCGCGTAGGTACAACTGAAGCTATCGAAACTATCGGTAAACATTAAAACTATCGCTCGTCTTAATGAAGAAACGGTGGAGTATTGGCACTATCTTGAGGTGACAATATCTGTAGAGTTCAGACAAAATAAAGCGAGAAAATAATGTGAAGTCGGCGTCACGGCGCGACGTGATTGCACCACGCCGCGCCGTAGCTGCGCCGGATTGTGCAAACGTGCACACCATTAGTAAGGGCGCTTCGTGAAACTTTACTTTAAAAGACATGACTTTTACAAAGAGCTTTTTCTTTTATTTGGTGATTCATTATGGAAAATAAAAATCTTATGTGCGTGGAGTACTTTGTATAAATTCAGAAGATTTATATATCGTAGAAGAGCATTAATAGTGAGTAGACAAATACGCCTGAGTCTGGTATATAGTACGCTAGAAATGTAAATGGATTATATTTCAGATCAAATTATTGAGAATAGAACTTGTTCACTCAGTTTCTGATGTCTCCGCTTACTATTATAAAATGATAGAAATGTATAGAAAAAGTTGGAGCATCAATATTCAAATTACACCTGCTCCTTTCTTGCGATTCAACGCCATATTTGTTTGTAAAAAGGTAAAATAATTATTTTAAAAATGTACACTCTTTTTATAAATATTCACAAAACCTGTTCTTATAAAAATCAAGTTAACGTTTTCAACAAATTACTTCGATTTGGGCGCACTGCGGGCATGTCATAATGACCTCAACTCAGTCTTCTGCGAAATATGAAAAACTGTACAGATAGGAATCAGAAGTTTTAAATATTTTCAAGCTGCACTTTAGGCAATTCAAGCGATAATGTTTCTTATTCGTACACGTTTACATCGTATTTTGAATGACAGACGTGGACTGTGCTATAGTTAGGCAAGGAGACGTGCAGTAGCTTGCCTTTAAAGACCTTGGCGGGGCCCCTTGCTTGTCCTTATACTAGGTAATGTTACATGAAAATATTCATTTTGTTTATCTATTTAGAACCTACCAACTTTCACCTTTCACCTGATACTTCGACTTATTAAAATTCTCTTTTAATAAGTCGAAGTATCAGGTGATTTTATTTAAAAAGAAGACCAAAACAATTTGAGTTTTGTTTGTTCACACTTAACCTACGGACTGCAACTGCACAATATCAGCATGAAGCTATGCTTGCACGAGGGGTGCATACTAACATTTGCGCTCGTTTGAATTTCTTCACCGATTCAACAACCTCTAATAGCCCTTTGTCGTACGTTACACCCTGTAAGGTTCTTTTTACACTACCTTAATACCAAGCACAATGGTATTTCTAAACACAAATTTCGACGAAACATTATACATAGGGTAAAACTAAACCAATGATCTCTTAGCGAGTGAAAATGATATTAAAACTGAATTTCATCTTAGTGTTAATTCACACCCACGTTAAATATTTGTGACGAGCGTGATTATTTGTTGTCTGAGTGTAATTTATTGTGATGTGTGGGCATGTGGGGGCGGTGGTTGGTAGTGATGCATGACGTACTGCGTGTCAGAAATACATCAATACATAGGTTGTGGTTACAGGTACAACATTGCACCCTATTACTTGTTTATTCATCCAAAATATAGGTAGCTGGTTGATGCACTCGGATCCCCCCTACAATAACGGGTAGAGAATTCCCCGTCTGTGACCACGAGGAATTCTGTTCCCATTATTGTAGGAATAAAAAAAAAAGTAGCCTATGTGTGATTCCAGACTACATTTATAATCTATCTCAGTACCAAATTTCTACACGATCCGTTTAGCCACTAGAGCAGGATTGATTAACAAACATCTTCATATTCTTTCTCAAACTTTTATGTTTAGGTATAATATTAACTAGCTGACTATCACAACTTCGTTTGTGTTACATTTTTCATTGTTGCCGAGCTCCTATTCATTGTATCGTGATGATTTATAGCCTATGACACTTCACAATAACGTAGCTTTCTATTTGTGAAATAATTTTAAAAATTGGTTACGTAGATCCAGAGATTACCCCTTACAACGTCACACCTCTTTATAATATTAGTATAGATGGGATATAGTTGAGCTGGCTGGAAACAAGGTGTCCGTACATAGGGACCGGTAGGAGTTCACCAGTGGAGTAATCCAGTGTTGCAAACGTCTTTCTTTCTTCTTAACATGTATAAAACATCATGGATGCTTTGTCGGACTCTAACCAAATAAAACTACCGCCACCTACACTATATCTACCACTGCCTACCAGCCGGGGCTCATGGGAAAGCCCTCAAAAAATGCAATAAGCTTTGGTGACTATGTACTTTCGATCAGCCGAACCGTATACTTGCATGCCACCAATTTTTTTAAAATAAAAGTGGACATATTCACACATCATCATCATCTAGCTCATATAAAGCTAATATAAGATTGTGCTATGAGATCTAGACGACTGATATACATATTTATATACTTCTAAATACAAAGAAAGTATACATAGAAAACACCCAAACTCCGAAACAAACATTTGTGGATCACACAAATATTTGGACCGACCCGGGAATCAAACCCAGGACCTCAAGCGCGGCAGGCGGTTACACTAACGACTTCGCCACTGACCGAGATAGTCATGTAAACCTAATATAAAAAACATATTTAACAACCCTGAATTAATGTTGTATTCGGTGTCGACGAGAGGCGTGGCGTGTGTGAAACTTACAAATTGGGTTAATTAATCTATACATATAATAAAATGATAGAAAAGTCAAAACTGTACATTAGAAATATTTAAAAAAAAATACTCGCAGGGTGTTCAACATAAGATACCGAAGCCGAAAATATAGTTAGAAAAATTTTTGTCTGTTTGTCTGTTTGTCGGTTTGTCTCTTTGTCTGTTTGCTTTGCTTTGTCCGGAAGGATCTCGAAAAGTACTCAACAGATTTGATTCAAATTTTGCACAAATATTAACTAGGGGTAGGGTCTTCAAATAGGCTATATATTATCACGCTACATATCCTACGGGCTAAGCAGAGAGCAATTAAAATTGGTTTTATAACTTAGGTAATTTTCACGCGTACGAAGTCGCAGGCAACAGCTAGTATAGTAATATAAAACACGTGAAAAGTACGTGATAACGATATTAGTATGCTTTTGATATTATCGATCTAGTCATGAATAAAGTCTATTTATATTCCCAACCTATGTCTACGGGGTAAGCAGTCATTATAAGTTCTATACTATAATACATTACCCTGTTTTCGGTAAATAATAGAAAGCTAGGCTGAATCGGCTAGTCTAAAAAGGTTGCTTGGCAGAGATTGCTATTAGGCCGCCTATTGTACATACATAAATTAAGATTTTCTTCTTTGTATATATTCCTTCATGGTGTACAATAAAGAATATTTATTATGATCATCTAAGCATAGGGTTATTGACTATCCGATGTCACGACTAGACGGTTTCACCTACGTAGTTTCCGTTCCCGCGCGATTCGGGAATAAAATATAGCCGTTGTCACATGGGAATAGTGTAGCTTCCCAATAGTGAAAGAATTTTTCAAATAGGTCTAGTAGTTTTGGAGTCTTTTCAATGCATACGAACAAACAATAAAATCTATCCTCTTTACAATATCAGTATAGTATAGACTACTCCCTCTTGTTCTGTTTTAACATGACCTATGGTGGTTTAATTTATATTATGGCGCATAACATTACTATTTTATTGCCTTACCTATTATAGCCCAGCGAATAACCCGATATTATGTTATTTTGTCAAAGTTTGCCGCACTGTTTTTACTATTTCATTTGCAATTAATTCAAATTTTATTATAGCCTAAAGCAATAACGAACTTTACATTGGGACACCTTTCTCAAACAATTAATATTAGATTGTTAGGGCTTTCCCCAGAATGATGAATTTATTAACGATGTAATATTTACTGTTGCGAAACAATACTCGCCAAACCGATGTATTGTTGATATTTAACAAATTGAGATTTAACAGGCATTTTAGCAATGAATTGAAATGAATTCCGTACGTATTTTAATTGGTGTGTGAAGGCCAGTTTGCACTGGGAGCTGAGCGGGCCCTATAATGTTTCCGCTTCACTCGTGACACTAAACTGCACCACAATAAGTTGCAAGTAGTCGCAAGTTCAGCCAGTTCATTAATAGGCCCGCTCAGCTCGCTGTAGAAATCATTATTAATAAGCGGGAAATAGTTAGGTAAATGAACCAATTTTTGAAGAAATTAATTTTTATTTCTCCAAAAAAGATTTTGAAAACGATCATGTGGAATGAGGCAATTCTTCATTTCTTATTGAAGAATTTTCAAAAGAGTAAACGAAATATAAGTGCATAATCCATTAATCCTAACCATTTATTGGTGGGAAAGCACGTTCATCTCTCCCCATCTCTGACGGTATAGGTACCTATCCTAGGTGTTGACATCTCTAGTGACGTTCAGTTCCGAAGTCATTTGGAGAACAAGGCCAGGCTGGCGTCCAGAAAGCTCGGTGTGCTGCAAACACTGCTACTCTATAAGTCGCAAGTGCGGCCGCACATGTCCCCTTTGGGCGAAGGCACCTGACTATCAGCTTCAACTGTTTGACTCGGTGCAAAGGCAAGCCATGAGACATGTCAGCGATACTGTGCTTGCAGGTGGTGTGGAACCACTTTGCGGCAGGAGAGGCTTTGCCTCCTTGTGCTGACTTTCTATCATCGCACCGCTCGCCATAGACAGGGTGTTCATCCTCACACTTTGCGTCTGGAGCGTTCGAGCACGGTTAGATCCGATAGCGGCTTTCTCCCGGGCATGCTTAGATTGTGGAATGATCTCCCTGCCTCGGTTTTCCTAAACGTTTACAGTATGAGGTTCTTCAAAAGGGGTCTTAGAAGGTTTTTACAGGGTTGGCCTCGCGAGTGTAGCGCCTCCGGTGTTGCAAGCGTCCATAGGCAGCGGTGACCACAAGTTCATCTGGTGGACCGTATGCTTGTCTGCAACCTTAGTGGTATAAAAGAAAAAAAAAGTATATAGCTGCTTACTGTAACGAATTAAGAGGATTCATTAAAAGACCCGCTCAGCTCGCGGTTAAAACTGGGTGCGGTGACAGAAAAACAAGTAATATGCAGTTTAGAGTGAAGCGAGTGCGAGTGAAGACGGATTTATTAATGAGTCTGCTCAGCTCGCTGTGGAAACCGGGTTTTACTAACCTAAGTTAGAGATGACCCTATAGGTGTCCAACTTCATACGGTTCTAGTACGAGTATATTGAGGCCTTCAAGAAAGAACCGAATGTCTTTTATAGATGTCAAAATACTATAACATTACTGTGACAAATAGCGAAGTAAAACTGGATGACATTAACGACTGTTATGAGTTCTTGTATGAGTTTATGACAGACGTGATGAAGTTGAATGACTTTGCTACGCATAAAGGCAAGTTTATGACAAGTATGGCCGAACTTATGAGAGAGTAAATATATAACTAAGACTGGAGGCTACAGCCAATTCGTAAATTACCCGATTTGATCCCGCCGACATTATAAACATGAGATTTTGGAAGTTTATTTATGTATGTATTGATGACGGTCAGCACAAAAGTAGCCAAACTATAAATTTTTAAATTTTGGAACGATAATCAAAAACCCGTTTCTTTGAAAAAAGCAGTATTGGAAAAAAATACGAGCTATTTATACTTGTATGTAGAACATTCGCCGAAAAAATTGTTGATAAAATTATTATTCATAGATGTCTCGTTTGATAGCGTGATACAGTAAGGCCAAAATTTTCCCAATATTAATGCAAATAGCTGCCAACTCGGTCAGGTTGTAGGTTCGATTTCGGGTTCAATCAAACTTCATATACATTTACCTGTTTATGATAGTACCTATTGATGGTCAAATTCAGACATCCAGAACGCATGGAAGACGCGGGCACCAGTCCCTGGTGTACCTACCCCATGCATCGTTTTGAGGAAATTTCTCAAAGGGCCATAAACCACTCCACGTACAGTCCTCCACTCCAAAAGACAGTATCTTCGTAAAAACAAGGTCTTAGGTATCTTCCGTTCAGAACCAACAAACAAACAAACAGTCTAAATCATTTAGAAACGGCCAAAACTGTTTTATGTTTGTTCTTCTTGTAGTCATAAAGTAATGAATCGACGGGATTTTTTAAAATGAACAAAATTTTAGGTGCAGAGACTTTATAGGTCACTTTTTATACAATAATTTTAATTCTCACACTAGCCGGCCCACACATCTTTGTTAAGTGACATAAGAGAGAGAGAGAGGACAGCGTATGTATTCATTAGGTTCAAAGGAGCATGCAAAACTGAACGTTTAGAATGACCTTTACATTTATAGAAACTTTTGAATTCCGGGTATAGCAAAGGTTGGGGTAGAACCGCAAACCCCATTTTATTGAAACTGGTATGGGACAATTTTACCTTTCTTACAAAAAAAAACTGACATCGGAACATGCGTTGAGAAATTACCACTGAAAAAACATTTTGTACTTCACCTCCTCTCCCAAAGGAATTGCGCCGAATTTCTTGGAGTATAAGCTCAGATTATGTCAAGTATCATTTAAATTGATTCAGTAGTTTCGGCGTGATGCTCTTTCGGGACAGAAAAATATTTTTGAAATTACATTTTCAGCTTCAGTGTCGACTTATAGAATTCGTGGGTTTGATTCCCACCGGAGACAAATATTAGTGAGACCCAGAAATGTTTGTCTCAGGAGTCTGGGTGTTCCTATGTATAAAGTGTATGTATTTAAAATAAAATTGTATATAAGTCCGTGGTCTGATACCCATAACACAAGCGGGTTATTCCTACTTTGGGATCAGATAGCGCTGTGTGAAATATCCGTGACTATTTATGTATAATCCGTGATTACATACAAAAAATCTAAACAATCTTTGATTTCATCAATTTGAAAGACTGTACGAGTCTATATTTTTTAGGAAACCCATATTTCATACGAGTGCGGGCGGCGCCACGCGTCAACATAACTAATTATGTAAGAAGTGAAAACGCCAAATGAAAAATGTAGTTAATTTCAATGAAGGTCATGGTACGACTGAACCGTACCTGAGTGTGCACAAGCTAATACAATCATCACCCTTATGACTCGGTGATTAACTTGATTAATTGTCCGTAGTAATGGCATTGTGCTCATGTTATTATTCATGTAATATGGTGATTTACTTCCTATGAAATAAAAATATGATACGAACAATTTTAAGGTGCTATACCCGTTATTTCACGCCACATCAGAGATGTTTACTGTACAAGACGAAGATTCGCCCCTGCGTCGAATACTGTTCTCACCTTTGGGATGATTCCGCGAGGTACTTACTAGACGCACTTGACGCTGTGCAGAGACGTGCTATCCGAATAATTGGTTGTCCTGAGGTGATGGGAGGCCCTGAACCGTTAGCGCAACGATGAACCATAGCGTCCTTGGCTGCCTTCTACCGAATGTATCACGGTGAATGTTCTGAAGAGCTCTTTAACCTTATCCTACCTATCCTTTCCGATCCCGCGTGCCGAGCAGAGATGCCACTCATACACAGTGAAGAGAACCTTCACCAGAACTGAGCGTTTCAAAAGATCGGTTCTCTGTCGAACTATAAAAACATGGAACGAATTGCCCGCACACGTGTTTCCCTCATCTTACAATCCCGGGTTCTTCAAGAGGAGCGTGAAGAGGCACATCACAGGGCCGCCAACTTGAGGACCACCGTTGAAAGTCTTACGGACTGTGAGACTGGCCCCCAATCGCTAGATGCACCGCGGCTTACCATCAGGCTGGTGGCGACGTCAATTTGGCGAGCTAAATTTATAAAAAAAAAAGTTATCAATGTCTGATTGCGGTTAAATATTGGCGACAGCAATTTTATGAAATTAAAAGATTAGATAAAATTGTAGCTACTAATTAAAAAGTAGCGCTCATAGGCCCATGTAATTGTGTTCGGTAACTCATCACTGTGTTAAGCTGTGTGTGCCAAGGGCAGCTCTAATATAGGCGACCGCTTGGAATTTCCATTTGGGAGCGTTTCCGCGTTTCCAATAATAAGGTCCCAGCTGCTAGAAAGATGCTCGTCGGTATACCATATTGGAGACCTCATTTAGACACCTATTCCTGTCTGCTTCTACAGGGGCTCACTTATTATTACACAGGACGAAAATACCACTCGGTATATGTGGGTGTATAGTAAGCGTCTGCCTACCCTTTTGAAGAAAAGCTGTGTATGGTATTAGTAAGATGTAAGTTCTTACTGAGGTGTTCTTAGTAAGTTTTCAGTTCAACTTTTACTCTCACTGCAATGGAAAATACTTATGGAAATTTCCAAAGATAGTTGACGTAATGGGCTGTTTGTAGTGTATGGTCTGTTGGCGAGTCGCGCCGGCGGAGGCGACGCGGTGGCGGCGGCGGCGTCACCAGCCACTTCGGAGGCGTGCCCTGGCGGGCCAATGGCGCGGCCCCGCACCCGCCGCCCCCGACCGCGCTGCCGATACTCCCAGCCAGCCAGTAGGTTTGTGTCCTTTTGGCTGACCGCATGACTCCGTATACCGCTTCGTCGCTGTACTCGTTGTAACCTGTGTACGTGCAGCACGCGCTTCTCCTCCCCAAGGCAGACAACGCTAGCTTCCACCAGAACGCTTCGTACTCGGTCACTGAACAAGCCCAAGTTTGTGTTGTTGAAAAACTTTCGAAACTAAAAGTGGAGAAACAGTGAAGAGACGGAGTTGCAGGTGGCGTGCAGCGCGGCGACAGTGCCAGGTACTGTGTCCACTGTCAGCGCCGAGTGGCGCCTCCCCGCGCCCGCTCGCCACGCGGCCGAACACGCACGCGGGGCGCCACCCGCCTGTTATCAATGACTTGTATACATAGCGAGCCACTCCGTGTTACCTTGCCTTATTTCTAAGCAAAACATCAACACGCTATTTTGTGTTCATAAAACTTGATGTGACGTATTTCAGGTGAAATTTTGTTATCACAACAGCTTCAAATGAAGATGGGTACTGTACATGTAAATACTTACATGTTGAAAATTACTGTATGCGACACCACACTTTTCATAAGTATGATTGGTATGATTGTTGACCACCACAGTGGTAAAAAAATGCAAATGATCCAATATACAATCTTTTCATTTTTAATTTTGATACAGCGAATGTCTATCTGCGACAAAGTCAAAATATTTACTGTTTCTGTTATCTGTTATCGCGACCGTTCGCGCGCGTTCTCTACATTTTGCAAATAAGTAGAGATCTGAAGAAATACTGTATTTTTTACTTTAACGTAGATAATTATCTTTGTTAAAGTAACAAATAGAGCATTTCTTTATAATTTCCAATTTGATAGCCTAAAACAGTCTAATCGTCATAATATATAAAAATAACAGAGTTTCAAGAAAAAAGATTCGCATTAAGAACATAACAATATCTGCTTCATCGCCTCCAAACTCAGTAGACAAACTACAGAATATTTTTCTGTACGAACAAGGGCGTCGCAGCCTTCGCTAGCTCCATAAAACTTAACTACGCGCCGTAACTGCCACTAATTATTAGGGTGGGTTTACATAACGTATTTATGGGCATGAGATTTTACAGCAAAGGCCGGTCTCGGGTGGTCTGTTATCGCCCCATTAAAAAGTTGTCCTCTGCGGATACGTAAATAACATAATATGATACTACGGCCAGCGAGTCAACCCCTCGACTGCGGTTGGCGTCACGAGACTCCGAAACCGACGCCGCGACGTCACGCAAGTTGCAAATTCCATGTTACAAGTGTACTGTTTTGCTCAAAATAGAATGGTATTTGTATGCTTGGAGGCTTTACGATGCATACAGAAAAAAATAAAAACTTACCCCTGGTACTATTTAAATTTGTACAAAAAATGCGATAATCTGGTTTTATAAACCTTTGACCATTTTTGATGAAATCTGGAGCCCAAATCTGCTATTTAAATTTTGTCAGAACAGAATTGTAAATGTAGCTCAATATGAAGGTAACGCTACAATTTTACAGTTTTCGTGGCCTTTGTGCTACGAATACGAATCTGTTCTGAAACAATTGAAGGCTTGATTCTAGAGACGCATTTAAAATCTTTAGATCCACAGTAGAAAATGAAACAGCGAGTAATAAATTAGTCCCCTCAAAGGAGCCTATTTGTTCTGCGTTAGTATCGCAAAAACTCCAAAATCAAATCTAATCACGAACTGAACAGAAAATAGTAATGAAAAATTCAAAAGCCTGAAAATCTTATATTTGTAACCTTCATTATTATTAATGGAATAAGCTCCACGGTGAACAAACTTTAAAATTCTCCATAATTAGGTGACTTTAATTTGAAACTTTCTTGCGTAAGACATAGAGTCTCTTTCTTATTCATTACTCAAATACTGCCTGCACCACAGCGCAGCGTGACCACTTGAAATAAATAAAAACTTCTAATGCCACAGTTCATTCCATATATTATAATATATTTAATCTATCTATACTAATAATATTATAAAGAGGAAAGATTTGTTTTTTTGTTTGTTTGTTTGTAACGAACAGGCTCCGGAACTACTAGACCGATTTGTAAAATTCTTTCACAGTTGGGAAGCTATACTCTTTGCGGTGAACATAAGCTATATTTTATTCCCGTATTCCCACGGAAACGGGAACTACGCGGGTAAAACCGCGTGACGTCCGGTAGTACGAAATAAAGATGAGCACCACGTTCTTAGTTTAATTACATTTGACTTGAAGAAAAAGCTCAAAAAATGTTGATAAAGTAAGACACAAAGTGTTATTTCAACAAACATTCAAAGATCCCGTTTTGAAAACCATGGTAAGAATTTTTCTGTTACATTACCTACTTTCACGGCCTCTATTATCCTCTACGGCACCGACGCAACGCCGTGACGTAGGGAGTATAAATTTATCGGATATAAGATAAAACTGATACATTTTGCTGATAAAATCGTCATAATAGAAATCTGCAGAAAAAATGTTAAGTAGGTACTTGATAATTAACAAGTTACACAAATAATATAGGTACTGTCGACAAAGGAGATGGCCGCTCTATAATAATTGATTGATTCCACAACTACACTCATTAAATGACCATAGAAAATTTTATTAGAATGTGTAGGTAAAAGATTTTCTCAATAAAATCAATTCATAAGGTGGCCCTGCGTTCATATTGCTGTTGCCGACTGTACATATCAGCGCGCGTCGTCTAGTCTTAGACGCCTGCGGAAGTATCATTTCGTACA
This sequence comes from Miltochrista miniata, assembly GCA_933228765.1. Lineage (NCBI taxonomy): Eukaryota > Metazoa > Arthropoda > Insecta > Lepidoptera > Erebidae > Miltochrista > Miltochrista miniata. The sequence continues at coordinate 25,906,574 of OW121751.1, forward strand.
TTTATTGTAATTTTTTAGGTTCTGTACCCAAAGGATAAAAAATGGGACTTTATTCATAAGACTTCGCCGTCCACCTGTCTGTCTGTCTGTCTGTCCGTCACGAGGCTGTATCTCATGAACGGTGATAGCTAGAGGGCTGAAATTTTCACAGATTCTGTGTTTCTGTTGCCGCTTTACCAACAAATACTAAATACAAAAAAAAATATTTTGAGGGCTCCCATACAACGTGACTTTTTGTCGTTTTTTGGAACAGAACCTTCCGTATGAGAGTCCGACACGCACTTGGTCGGCTTTTTTAAATACAATGCCTCTTCTAAATAATAATGTACAGAACGTACTGGATGACAAATAGTAATGTAATGCACATTTGTTGCTCCGTTGTTCTTTGTTTGTGAAATCACTATAGTAAAGAAATCTGTGATACACATCGCTATACACGCTATTTCTATTGATTTGCATTTATCTTACACCATTTATTAATGTCTACGGTACGGTACGGAGGTTTTATTTCATACAAAAAGAGTTGCCAACGATACAACGCCGTCGACGCGCCGACGCCGTCTTCAAACTTTTGATGTTTACACAAAACTCTGAAGACGATGATACTCGCGCTAATTTCTGTATTTACGACAGTTCCCTAGATACTTAAGTACTTGTAATAAGAAAAACTTATCTCTTTGATAAACTACTAACTTTGAAATTAGTCTAGAGATACTTGAAAAGTATTTTTTATTTTATGAACTCGAAATTAATTGGTGTGGGAATTTTCGTAGAAGTTTGTGATTTATAGTTGACGTTTAGATATTTGCGAGCTCGTTACTACAGCCCATTACATCTGTGAGCTTGGGGGCGGGTTCGTAAGACGCCCGCGTGATAAATGGTGGTGCAGTTCACAATTGAACTCGATTCCATTTATGTAGTACAAGACTTCTTGTATAAATATTGGTAATACAATCTCGTTTAAATACAGTAAGTTACGTAAATTATATATAGTTCGGTTCGTCTCACGAAATAGCTGCCACCATTACTAACATAAAGCCGTCACCGCCGGGCACTTCCACAGGAGAAAATCTACATACATTCTGAAACATGGACCAAAATTTCAACTATAATCTGCTTGCATATTGTTTTAATTTGTCAATTCATTATTTTAAAATCTACACGGTCTCTTCAGCACACTAATATTGACTGTCTGAATATGCAGTTGGCAATAAGTCCGACTTAGTACAGAATGATTGTGCATTAAGTTTAAATTAAATAAACAAATAAAATAAAGTTCGCTATAATAATAGCAACAAATCAAATAATATAAAAAAAAGATAGAGCACGTCATTTGTATTAAATGCGTCAATGTAGGCACTTCTGTGGAAAAAGCATACGTTATAAATGAATAACATAACAAAAAATTCTCCGCTTCAGTAAAACATACCTTTCTAGAAAAATTTCATAGACTTGTATAATATATTTTACTATGCTTAAAATGTGTATCTTACTATTATTATAAATGCGAAAGTTTGTGAGTGTGGATGTTTGTTACTCTTTCACGCTCAAACGTCTGAATAGATCTGACTGAAATTGGGTACAAGGATACAATATAGTCTGGAATAACACATAGGCTACTTTTTATCCCGGGAATAAGTTCCTACGAAAATTGGTAACGGAAACAAATTTTACGCTGGAGAAGCTGCGGGCATCAGATAGTAATCTATACTTATAATAAATCTGTAGAAGTGAAAATTCTGTACATTCAAAATATCAAAAAAATAAATAGCAGGGGGTGTTACTAGACCGACACTGAACCCAAAAATGTGATTAAAAAAATTTTTGTCTGTCAATGAAATTTACACTATAACGAGCTAAAAAGAGAATGTAAATTATTTTGAGACTGATTTTCTCCGAAGTTGATATCAATACTCCTAAATACTCTTATTTTATACCTAAATTACTTTTTATTTTGACACATAATTTGTGAAAGTTCAATACAATTGACGTTTTCATTTGTGTTTTACTTCAAACAGATGATTTTACTACAAAGCCATAAAGTTAAATAAAAAGCGCTATATTGGTATAATATTAACCAAATAATATGCTTTATGGAAGTATTATTGCTAATTTATTAAAATTTTGTGTGACAAAAATACATTTGTGAAAAGAAGAAGAAAATTCTAAGATGGCTAGCCAGAAAAATGAAAGACCATGTTTCAGGTAGTATCCACTGCATGTTACCATCTACGCTCAATCCTTACGACAAACATTGTCAGCAGCCCTAAGCGACTGGTCATGGAAGGCATGAACTTTATTCTACATATAGCGCCGACTGCATTCTGTCAGGAAACAGACTCAGTCTTTGTAAAATACGGGAATGGCCTCTACGTAGACTACATTCGACAGGACTGAAAAGAGTCATTACAATGAACATGAACGCTCAGCTGATAAAATTTACATTGTTATAACGTTACCAGGTCTTGGCTGGACCATCTGTATTAGGAGGACAAAGCCTACAGTAGTTCGGTTTGTCCAAACGTCGTAGGCTGGGACTACCTGAAGAAGGAACTAAGTTACGATGTCAATGGCTTAGAAGAGAAGTTGTGTCAAGTAGTAGTTTAGCCATTGAATTAAAAAACGTATTTAATAAATAAATTTACTTAGCTCATATTATTTTGCGTTATGAATTTGTTAATCAGAAATCTATCTAACTAGGTATTATTATAAATGCGAATGTTTGTGAGTGTGGATGTTTGTTACTCTTTCACGCTGTAACGGCTGCACGGATCTAGCTGAAATTTGGTGCCTACAGAGATGTGTTATAGTCTAGGAACAAAATTTCACGCAGGCGAAGCTGCGGGCATCAGCTAGTGTATAATATAAGTTTAAACAGCGAAAGATTAGAAATAAATTCCCTCGAAGTACAATACCAGAAGTAATATGCTTACGTTGTAATAAGATTACAATCCGAAAAATTAATCAAAGCGAAATAAGCTGAAAAGTTGATACTTATAACATTACGCATATTTTATTAATACATTTCCAACTCCTTCAATTATCGTCTGATTAAATTTGTTGCGGGTTTTCAAGTTAGTTAACTTTCTCTAAAACTTTCTAAACGTTTCATGTACAGGCTTGGCGTTGCCGTTGTAAGATAGAGATTGTGGGTATGATTCGTCTCAACCTTTCAATTGTGGTCACCTAATTTGAGGAGGCGTTACATGATAAAACTTTATTTTCATTTATAAGAGCAATTTGAAGCTGAAGATGCACGCAAAAAAAACTGTCTACACTGAAAACAAAGAATGGCTCAGAAGTCTTTCTTGATTTGGTGTCTATTTGTGTGACAAAATACTCGATAATGACCAAAGAGACTTTGTGGTCTAGATGTCAGAAGAAACCCCCATCAAAAGTGACTGGCATCTTGATGATACAAATTCAATAATGTTTTAGGACCTACCAAGGTCTGCGGAACCTAATAACCGCAACAAAAATGTGGTATAGAAAAACTTAAAAGCCCAAAGAAAAAATTATAAGAAAATTCTTGCAAAAAGTCCAAAAATAACCAACTCACTGTCTATAGAAAGCAAAATTCCAAAGTACTACGGTTGCTTTGAACCTACCATGTATAATTTTGTCAAAAGTAACTTTGATGAAACATACTTTGCTTGTCTACATTAAATTTACATTCATCAGATATGTTTCTATTAATTTAATCAAAGAAGTGCTACGCCGTAGCATATGCGTAGTAATGAACCGGGATATTCGTAGCTACGTAGGTGTTGTTATGAGTAAGCTGCCACATGAATTGACAGGATAATTTGACAAGTATGTAGATATTAACAGGCAGGAGGGAATTCCATACGGAATCCTCAGTAATCCGCGAGAGGCCGTAGTGCCGCAATGGCTCCCTTATGTGTGTACTCATCCTTACCGAAGTTAATTTATCACGGTGAAATATTAACTCAATTTTGTCTAATGCTATTAAATAACCCAGCACTTTAAAGCACAATTAACTAATGCATTATGAATAGGTCTATACGATGGTATTGTTTTTTATCAGAGTGACAGGGCGTACACTGGGAGCCAACAAGATCTTCGGGGTCCAAACTAACCCCTACCAACAGACAAACAATAGTCAAATCTCTGATGTTATCTCCAGTACATGGGTTTTCTTTTTTGTTATGTCCAGCCTACCAGCCTACGGTTGGTAGCCCCGGGTAAATCCTCGGAAGGATACCCCAGGACTTCCAGTACATGGGTTGCAAGGTCACGAGGCCGAAGCAAATCATCGCAGCTCCCAGTGGTCATATACAGGATGAATTTTTGAAAAGGGTTTGGATGGCCAAATCCGAAACTATAAGAAATAGCTAAAAATGCTCAAAGGAGTCACTAGCCCGATTTTGATAATAACTTAAAACCTCATCATTAGATTTTTGAAAAAGTTTAGTTTAGTTTCGGACTTGGCCATTCAATCCCTTTTGAAAAATTCATCCTGTATATTGACCACTGGGACCGGGTAACTTCAATTCCAGATAGGACCTGCAAATATGTAACTGGAAAGACGCCAAGAAAAGGAATACAAATATCAAAATTCATAAATCACATTTTTGTTTACCACAATTCCTAAGTAGTTCATTATACTTCTCATATTAATCACTTCTCAAAGAAACAATGGCTGATATTCGAGAACAATGCAATTGTACTAAGAATATTAAGAAAGTCAACTCAAGCAATATAATATCCTTGATCTGTGAATTACTTGGGACGTAATCTATCCTAAATAAACAGAAACGGTCGACTCGTAATAACAAAGCCTTATATTTCCCGTCGACTAAAAATGTCGTGATAAATGTTATTTTGTTTTTTTTTAGCTCAAGTTTAAGGTAAAATATTATTTGAATGGTTCGCCTAGAGCCAACTAACACGTGACTTGGCGTTTTTGAAATAAGTTTTGTCGTAAATCGCACAGATTTATTTGTTTGAAATTTTGGAAGTTGCTAGAAAAAGTTCGATTAAGTTTTTCATGTGAATTATGTACAGCGTAGGTTTTTTATTGAATAAAGGCTTTTAGACAAGAATATTGAATGATAAACTTTGTTAAATTAGATAGATATAGATATTTAAGGTTAGTATATTCAGCAACTAAGTATACATCAAGATTTTTTTTATTAAACACCTTTTTTTAGAGAGAACAAGTCTTGTCAGTACTCTGAATTATTCACACAACCTTTTTGGTAGCCTTCCATACATTGGTGATCTCAGTGCGAAAATACACTTGGCAGTTAGTGATGTTATCACATTCAGACAGACAGAGGCGACAGGGAACTTTCGTTTAAAGTATGTTAGGAAAAGGATAAAAATCTTCAATACATCATGATATACAACCAGCTCTTAGAAGATACTACTTCTACATTCATTGCTTCGGGGTAGCATTACTGCAAATAGATCTAGGTCAATTGTCTCAATGTCATTAGAGACATCGCATCGTGAAAGCAATTTTATTATTAGGTAAACTAGCTGATACCCGTAGCTTCGCCCGCGTAAAATTTGTTCTTCCCGTAGGAACTTATTCCCGGAATAAAAAGTAGCTTATGTGTTATTTCGGACTATACTCTATTCCTGTACTAAATTTCAGCCAGATCCATTCAGCCGTTAAAGATTGAGTAACAAACATCCTAACATCCAGACATCTTCACAAACTTTCACATTTATAATATTAGTAGGATTTTAGGAAAGATTTGGGCCTAATTGTCGCTATAAAGGCACGATATCTCTCATCTTAAAGTAAAACTCCAAAATCTTCACTTTAAAGACTTGTCGTCTGACCCCCCATAAAGGAGCTCCTCTAGAGTCCTATTGACTTTTACTCACGTCACATCTTGTAGTCAGCGAGTGTGCTAACTTATTTTACGGGGAGAAACTCCACATGGATGACGGACTTTTACCGACTGCCTACGACGGGGGCCCCGCACTTAAGAGCACCCATTAACATTACTATTGCTAAAAATGTATGTGTGTGTAACCTTTACGCGCGATTGAAGTAAAATTTCTTTGTCATTGACAGCATAAAATGATATATTAACATCGTTCATTCAAATTTTGATTAGCGGAAACTACGTTTTCGCTATTCAAAATTCATAACACGTTACTTCCGTCAGAAAAAAATCTGAGTTACTCCCTAGGTCGCGTCTAAAGAAGTTTTACTTCAATAAGTTGTTACTTTTGAACCCATGGAATCCCATACAATCAACAACTCCATACTTCCATAGCTTCTCATCTAATACGTTACTCCCCAATGAATACATTATTATGTTATTACAAAAGCCACATAAAGTTGGAGCTGTGAGACAGTGACGTCATCTATCCGACGAATGGTGCTCCACAGAACAGTTTATCGGGATGTCTATAAATCTGCACTTAAGCGAGGAGAACACGGTGCTTTATATCCAAAAGTGTCACATCATGAGGTCTAACTGAGCACACTAAGGATTTACTATGTTATAAGGGAGATAATATTATAAAACCGCGTGTTTGAAAGAATCTATACAAATAAATAAAATTGGAGTGTCTGTTTGTAATATTAAAATAATCGCTTTCTACTACATGCCCATGAATATATACGGTACACATACCAAAATATATATTTTTTAAATTTTTGTCTTTCTGTCTGTTTGTTCCGGCTAATCTCTGGAAAAGCTGGACCAATTTGGAATGGATTTTCACTGGCAGATAGCTTATGTAATAAGGAGTAGCTAAGGCTAATTTTTTTTTTTTTATTACATTCCACGTGGACGAAGTCGCGGGCACAGCTAGTGGTTTAATAAGAATAGGTATGTACTATTTTATAACATTCTTTAACAAGTGTCACCTACAAAGCTTACCTATTTAAAAGAATAATCTCAGAACTCAGTCATATGCAGTTGCATTTTTATAAGAAACTTTTTTAATAGAAAGACTTTCACACAGTGTTTTTTCTCAGCTGTGTGTAATGAAGAAACCAAGCAGATTTATTATAATCCTGGAAGATCAATGAATCCAGTCCTGACCAGCCAACCTATATTACCTATTAAATGATAGCATTGATCACCATTCTAAAATAGTTGAGATTAGTATCTAAAAAGAATTAAAAGTATCAAAACACATTCACTTCCGAGTCCCAGTTCCACACTATTCTACAAATCCAGGCATATTATATAATCCATTTACCAGGCTGTATAAAAATAGGATACCCGTCTATTTCAATCGTTCCGCTTTAATAGAATTTTAATTTCAATTTCACACATAGCGAGACACGCGGATTACAACACCGGGTCCTACTAGGGGCGAGTCGGCTGAGTTGGACCGAGTCGAGTGAATTTTTCCCATCGGCTCGACAACTCTACCGTAGAGATTTTGATGAGTCGCTATTATACAGTCCGTTTCAAATGTATTGTGTGAAAGCTTGGTACAAAATAACACTACTTTTGTATGAGTCGTTGTATACATATAGGCAGTATGCTATTTGCATTTCTGATTCATGAGCGCCGTATAGTATACAATGAAATGTATTAAACAAAAAAATATTTATTTCATGAATGTACAGTACTGTCATAAATAAACATTGAACCTATCTAACCAAAAATAAAAATAAAAGGAAAGACCTAATCATCTTACTTCTTACTAATATTATAAATGTGAAAGTTTGTGAATGTGGATGTTTGTTACTCTTTCACGCTCAAGCCGCTAAAACGATCGGAATGAGATTTGGTACAGAGAAACATTATACATCTCATTATCACGAATAAGTTCCCGCGGGATCAAATTTCACGCGGGTGAAGCTGCGGGCATCAGCTAGTTATATATAATACATACATCAAGAATCAAGTAATATTTCTTCTGAAACTAATCCAATAAACCACATAAAAAGCCATCATAAAAACGTTTGTTTATTTTTAACTCGATAATTTCAGAATTGTTTCAAACTGAGCACGTTACTAGTTCCATACAAAATTGTGAATAAACTTATGCACCCCTAACTTGTTATGAAATGCGAGCGCATCTTGTCTCTGGGAAGAGCTAGACGACTTGACATTTTCGGCTCATCAACTGTCACTTCAACAGAATTCCCGCAGACCTGGTAACTCCGTTAAGGACGACGGCACGGCACGATAACGAGACGGGACGCGATACGTCGACGTCGCCTGCAGTCGCGATAATAGGGCTGCACTCACCTGAAAACGTGTTCAGACTGTTTTATATTTCACAACGATGGGTTGATGTGGTGTGCGCATCCAATTAACTTCAGTTGTCCGCCGCATCGTTTGTAATGTACGGTAAAATATCGAGAGCTTGATAAGTGCGCCTGCCACTGCTGCCTGACGTTATGAACTACACGCTTATGCACAGCTCAGTGAAATGAGCTCATTTGTACTAGACATACTATGACTGTGACAAGGCAAGCATGTAATTAAAAAATTTTTCAATAAAAATACAACCGACTTCGAACAAATCCTGAAAAATAAAATTTACCTAGCACAAAGTAATATGTATTTTCATTTATCAGATTTTTTATTCAATATCATATTGAAGTCAGCGCCAAGTAAATTCATAGGTTTAGGTAGGTATTATTCATGGCACCAACTTCAATATAATATTGAATAAAATCTGACAAATGAAAATACATATTACTTTGTGCTAGGTAAATTTTATTTTTCAGGATTTGTTCGAAGTCGGTTGTATTTTTATTGAAAAATTTTTTAATTACATGCTTGCCTTGTCACAGTCATAGTATGTCTAGTACAAATGAGCTCATTTCACTGAGCTGTGCATAAGCGTGTAGTTCATAACGTCAGGCAGCAGTGGCAGGCGCACTTATCAAGCTCTCGATATTTTACCGTACATTACAAACGATGCGGCGGACAACTGAAGTTAATTGGATGCGCACACCACATCAACCCATCGTTGTGAAATATAAAACAGTCTGAACACGTTTTCAGGTGAGTGCAGCCCTATTATCGCGACTGCAGGCGACGTCGACGTATCGCGTCCCGTCTCGTTATCGTGCCGTGCCGTCGTCCTTAACGGAGTTACCAGGTCTGCGGGAATTCTGTTGAAGTGACAGTTGATGAGCCGAAAATGTCAAGTCGTCTAGCTCTTCCCAGAGACAAGATGCGCTCGCATTTCATAACAAGTTAGGGGTGCATAAGTTTATTCACAATTTTGTATGGAACTAGTAACGTGCTCAGTTTGAAACAATTCTGAAATTATCGAGTTAAAAATAAACAAACGTTTTTATGATGGCTTTTTATGTGGTTTATTGGATTAGTTTCAGAAGAAATATTACTTGATTCTTGATGTATGTATTATATATAACTAGCTGATGCCCGCAGCTTCACCCGCGTGAAATTTGATCCCGCGGGAACTTATTCGTGATAATGAGATGTATAATGTTTCTCTGTACCAAATCTCATTCCGATCGTTTTAGCGGCTTGAGCGTGAAAGAGTAACAAACATCCACATTCACAAACTTTCACATTTATAATATTAGTAAGAAGTAAGATGATTAGGTCTTTCCTTTTATTTTTATTTTTGGTTAGATAGGTTCAATGTTTATTTATGACAGTACTGTACATTCATGAAATAAATATTTTTTTGTTTAATACATTTCATTGTATACTATACGGCGCTCATGAATCAGAAATGCAAATAGCATACTGCCTATATGTATACAACGACTCATACAAAAGTAGTGTTATTTTGTACCAAGCTTTCACACAATACATTTGAAACGGACTGTATAATAGCGACTCATCAAAATCTCTACGGTAGAGTTGTCGAGCCGATGGGAAAAATTCACTCGACTCGGTCCAACTCAGCCGACTCGCCCCTAGTAGGACCCGGTGTTGTAATCCGCGTGTCTCGCTATGTGTGAAATTGAAATTAAAATTCTATTAAAGCGGAACGATTGAAATAGACGGGTATCCTATTTTTATACAGCCTGGTAAATGGATTATATAATATGCCTGGATTTGTAGAATAGTGTGGAACTGGGACTCGGAAGTGAATGTGTTTTGATACTTTTAATTCTTTTTAGATACTAATCTCAACTATTTTAGAATGGTGATCAATGCTATCATTTAATAGGTAATATAGGTTGGCTGGTCAGGACTGGATTCATTGATCTTCCAGGATTATAATAAATCTGCTTGGTTTCTTCATTACACACAGCTGAGAAAAAACACTGTGTGAAAGTCTTTCTATTAAAAAAGTTTCTTATAAAAATGCAACTGCATATGACTGAGTTCTGAGATTATTCTTTTAAATAGGTAAGCTTTGTAGGTGACACTTGTTAAAGAATGTTATAAAATAGTACATACCTATTCTTATTAAACCACTAGCTGTGCCCGCGACTTCGTCCACGTGGAATGTAATAAAAAAAAAAAAATTAGCCTTAGCTACTCCTTATTACATAAGCTATCTGCCAGTGAAAATCCATTCCAAATTGGTCCAGCTTTTCCAGAGATTAGCCGGAACAAACAGACAGAAAGACAAAAATTTAAAAAATATATATTTTGGTATGTGTACCGTATATATTCATGGGCATGTAGTAGAAAGCGATTATTTTAATATTACAAACAGACACTCCAATTTTATTTATTTGTATAGATTCTTTCAAACACGCGGTTTTATAATATTATCTCCCTTATAACATAGTAAATCCTTCCATACAAAATTGTGAATAAACTTATGCACCCCTAACTTGTTATGAAATGCGAGCGCATCTTGTCTCTGGGAAGAGCTAGACGACTTGACATTTTCGGCTCATCAACTGTCACTTCAACAGAATTCCCGCAGACCTGGTAACTCCGTTAAGGACGACGGCACGGCACGATAACGAGACGGGACGCGATACGTCGACGTCGCCTGCAGTCGCGATAATAGGGCTGCACTCACCTGAAAACGTGTTCAGACTGTTTTATATTTCACAACGATGGGTTGATGTGGTGTGCGCATCCAATTAACTTCAGTTGTCCGCCGCATCGTTTGTAATGTACGGTAAAATATCGAGAGCTTGATAAGTGCGCCTGCCACTGCTGCCTGACGTTATGAACTACACGCTTATGCACAGCTCAGTGAAATGAGCTCATTTGTACTAGACATACTATGACTGTGACAAGGCAAGCATGTAATTAAAAAATTTTTCAATAAAAATACAACCGACTTCGAACAAATCCTGAAAAATAAAATTTACCTAGCACAAAGTAATATGTATTTTCATTTATCAGATTTTTTATTCAATATCATATTGAAGTCAGCGCCAAGTAAATTCATAGGTTTAGGTAGGTATTATTCATGGCACCAACTTCAATATAATATTGAATAAAATCTGACAAATCAAAATACATATTACATTGTGCTAAGTTAATTTTATTTTTCAGGATTTGTTCGAAGTCGGTTGTATTTTTATTGAAAAATTTTTTTTTTAAATTTTGAGTGACGGGTGAACCGAAAAATATATCTATCTAGGTGAAAGTTCTCATTAATACAAATCAATCAAGCCCCAACACAAGGTAGCTGCTCTGTAAATCGTCAAGGAATTCCCTCGACTGTCTTTTGGTTCCATCATCGGATTGACCCAGACCTTAATTAAAATGTAGAACATTAAAGCACTTAATTAAAAAGTTAACATGCGCACTAGTTGTCCCTGCAATTTTCCGTGGTTGCCCTCGATTTCTCCTGGATCCCTTCATCAGATCCTGACCTGGTGAAAATGGGACCACCTCAGAAGTAACCCCTATTCAACAAAACAAAAAAAATTGAAATCCGTCCATAATTGACGGAAATATCGCTTGACATACATAAAAAAAAATACATACAGACGAATTGAGAACCTCCTCCTTTTTTTGAAGTCGGTTAAAAACATGATAACCTTTCACTGCTATAAGTATCACATTTGAACATTATCGAAGCTGCAAATATATGTAGTTTTTTCACATCGACTCGATTAATTCAAATATAAATTCAATTCGATCGAACTTGTAAAAACATCACAGAATAAAGTATCAAAATAGTACAACGTAACAGTAAAAGTTTTATTTGAATTTCGAAAATATTTATATACACAGATACATTCAGAATCAAATATGTCCGATGCGATTGTATATTGACGCAATAAAGCGGATATATCTTCAATATTCTTTTGTAAAATTTGAACGGAATGGTTTGGTGATTTGTAGCTTAGAGAATATCGCGTTGCACTGCCATCGATCCATAAGTGAATCTAGAAGCGAGCACGTCGCAGCTGCAACTGATATCACCTGACGATGTCGTTTGTATCCGTTGGGCTGGGATTAGGCACGGACTACATGCCCGTAAGACGACAGTTTGAGTTATGTACGTATGGATTTATCATATCGGATATCCCCGACAATATCGATTCCTAAAAATTTGTATCGGTCGTAAAGATTGGAAACAATGCACTGTAACAATTATATTCTAACTTTTGTGGTCCATTCTAGCATGGTATTAGAAACATGAAGGTACTACCCGTTCGCTCTAACTTTGCCGCTGGCGTAGAGGCGTATACCCGAATTTTTAATTACACGAAGTAAATTGACAGTAGCTAATGTCACTTCGTCATAGAAAATAAGCAACATTGTATGAAGAAGTGACATTAGTTGCTGTCAATTTACTTCGTCTAATTAAAAATTCGACTTTAGTATGGAGCCGAGCGGCAAAGTTAGAGCGAACGAGCAGTACACTACGACTCTGAATGATAATCCAATGTGACAAAATGTCGATAAATTGGCTTACTTAACCCTTTAATACCCATGTGTGTGAGTTAATCTGATTACGTTACGTTTGTTTTTCCTGATTGCGGTTACTGGTCATTTAAAATTGAAGATTACTACTTTTAGCCCCTCTCTATAAAATAGAGTGCAGAGGGAATTATGGCCAGACTTTGTCTGTAGCTGTGACTCTGTCGCATTAAACTACGTCACTAGGTCACGTGGATCATCTGTTCCAAGTTTGAAATAAAACAAAAATGACCACGTCAATCAGATTGAATTTTCACTTTCACATTTTTTTTTAAATATTTATTTTACGGCCTTTGGCCTCAGCCTTTTAGCCCGCATCTAAATCCACTCGTTTCACTTTCACAATAAACGTGTTAGAGAGGGACAGTCTGGTGAGAATGATCTCACGGCTTTCTTGTTTAATTCAGGACATTTTTATCTACATAGATATTCCATTCCACAGTACCCATTTACATTTACATAACCATTTACAAAAAAAATATCACAATGTTTTTTTTTCTGTTACAATAAAATTCTACTCCACGTTATATACACATATTCGTATTCTAAGGCTGCTTTCAAATATTCTCATAATTGCGCAGCTCTACCTGTAGGTTTACAATAGCAATAAATCGATACTACCAATCACTCTAAACTGTGGAAAGCGTTCATTATGAGAATGATTTGACATCAATGAGTTTTAAAGCCGGCAAATTCGAAATTTCAGATGTTTCAATTTCATTGAAGTTTCCCTTTGTCTCTGGATTTAAGCGGATTTAGAGTAGTGTGGCTCTCAAACTGACGTGTAGTGCTTTATTGCTTATGGTGCTCCGCATCTAAATCCACTCGTTTCAAATCGGATCATGACAGAAAATAAAACTCGATAGATTTGAATATTATTTTACTGTTTCTTTTTTTTAACTTTACAGGTAAACCATGACTGTTGGTTTTTGTAGTTAACTGAATGAAGGGTTAGTTTTATGAGGAACACTTCGAAACCTACAAGCAAGTTTGGTTAGCCATTATGCATAAAGTTATTATTATGGTTATATTATTGATACTAGTATGGTTTTAAGGTACTGCTGCTTTCTAGAGTCAGGGTTTGAAATAGTTTTGAGAGAAGGTTAAAATAGAATTAACTTACCCACATATGAAGTAAGTTTTTCTAAGCCCTAATAGTTAGACAGGTAAAATTTTCACAGATAATATAATATTCCGGTTGCCGTTATAACAACAAAAATACTAAAAATGGAAAAAAATATCATTTAAACTTGATCATTTTGCCGTTTTTTGGCATGAAAGTCTCCGTGCCTGAGTCTCACTCGCTCTTGACCGGTTTTTTTTTTCAACTAACTATTTTCATCTATTCTATATTGATATTTAGTGCAAAATCTTTCACTCCGAAACGACTATAAATTCACGGAGCTTAGTAGCAAGAGCTTATGAAAAATGTTTCCCTAACGCTGTTTCCCGGCGGATACTTGCCGGGAACTCCGCCGTCCCGCGCGGCCGTGCATGTGCCTTACACAAACAAAATATATCGGTCTTTTGACATGCTAGCTCGTTACTTCGCTATTAGTTTCTTGTGGAGATATGAGATTGAGTTTATAGATCAAATATAAATAAGTAATAATAAATAAGAAGTATTTAAGAGATGATAGGATTAGAAATTTTTGAATTGATATTGTTGTAAAACAGGAAGGTATTTTTGATTCTTACGTGTGGAACTGTGGTACTACTTTTCCGTCACATCATTATGAGATAAAACCGATAACCGAGAAAAGGTCGCAGGCTGGAACTAGCTGCGGAAAACGCAGAGCTGTATGTTGTGGCATAAATTGGGAGAGGTCTACGTCCAGCAGTAAGCTGACATAGGCTGGTTTGATTGATTGATTTTGACATTACTACTGTGCGAAATTTCCATGAACACGTAACAAATTGTTGTTTTCACGCACACATAAACTAATCGCCACTTTCACGTTTAACCCATATAATATAAGTCACGGTATATAACTATCTAGAGAATCTAGACTGTTCTAAATCCGTCTCTATATCTAACAAAAAATATTGTGTTTATTCACACAAATAAAGCTACAACTATTCATGTGCCTAGAAAACCAAACCCGTATAATACTGTGGCCCCATTTCTTTGCAAGAGCTAGATTGCCGTAGTCGCATAAGTTAATTTCCGGAAACGGGTCAGGGCACAGTCACTTGTTTGTTTATCCTTGATTACAACGAGTGGGGAGTTGACTCTATCGTCCATAAGGCCGGTTTCCACCGCGAGCTGAGCGGGCCCATTAATGATAATTATTTATTTATTTTCGGACCACATGAGAAAAATTACAGCTCTTGTTTAACTTGTTCTAAGGTCCATAGTGATATATACCTTAAAATTACGAATACATAAAATATAACATGCAGTGTGTTAGTAATAAAATCTTAAGATTAGTAAACACTAAACTTGGTTTCGCACTATGTTCTTTTGCGTTCCTGTGGTATCTGCCCACAGAAGCGACAAAACACCACACCCTTTTGCTTAATTTTTTTCTCCATGACGAGGCCCAGGCAACTGATGGATACTAGCACCATGAAAGACAGGAAACTGACGGTGCAGCTCGACTCCAACAGTTGCAAACGAATCGCGCTATATTACTGTGGCGTGGTGGCAGGAAAACAAGTATGCAGCTTACATTAATGAGTCCGTTTAGCCCGCGCAGTGAAAACTGACATAAATGCCCTGTAATCAGACATCGGTATTAAAGATTGTCGAAATACGATACCTATCCATTAGATGTTAAGTATTTTGGAATGACTTTCATATTGATTTTTGTGGCTTATTATAGTTTTTTGTTCGATGACGGTATGGTAATGACAAATGTATTTTTATATTTTTCTGAAGCATAAGTATATAAATAGAAACGCTTATACCTAAGAGTACTGAGTGCTCTGTTAACGATCACTGTGTTAAACATTTTACAGCTAGTTTAGAAGTGGGTGACCATGTTATTGCATTTTACTTGTTGATTTCAGGTATTAGTAACAGTATCGTTGATTTCTGGCGTCAGTCGAAGGCGTCAGTGAAAGTCGTTAAGCCAAGTCAAGAATCTTATCAGCGGCATTTTTGCGCCACTTTTTCGTATAATCTAGTATTCTGAACATTAGTTTTTTTTTATAAGTAGCTATGGGTAATGTCGTCAGATCGGAAAACTTTACACCCTGAAATATAACATTAAACAGTCTGTTGATGACGAGAAATGGCAAATAAATTTCTCAACACGTCTCAAGAATTTTTCACTGTAAAACTTGTAAACATAAAAATGTTTTCAATGTAATTTACACAACTTTACAAATAAAATAGCAATCTTATATAAAAATAACTGCAAATTGTTCTCAGAAATATGATCCAACTTACAAGGTTAACAAATGATTACTGTGGAAGACTTGGTTTCGAAATTCAATTTTCTAATTAAATAAAATGTTTTATCGCGTTGTTTCAAAAGCCGCAGGCAACCTCGACATAATTTCAGGATTTATAACGAACCCTAGTTTTTATTTTCTAGAGAAGTAACATTCAATAAATGAAATAATACAAGTTCATTCCTTTTTTTTTTTTTTTTAATACTACTTAGGTGGCAGACAAGCTTACGGCCCACCGGAAGGTTGGTAACCGTAGCCTATAGACGTTTGCAACACCAGAGGCGTTACACACGCGCTGCCGACCCGGGCGCAGGTTGTGACGACCCACAGTTGAAATTTTTCAAGCGTCCCGTAAGGCCTTCAACTTGGCTTAACGACTGTCATTTTACTGACAACCGGGACCAACGGCTTAACGTGCCTTCTGAAGCACGGAAACGCTCGTAAATAAATGTCACAAAGTGGTCCACGTGGTGGTCACCCATCCATATCCGGCCATAGTAAATGTTGCTTACTGCAGTGATCGTTTACAGAACACTGAGTCCGCGGGGCCACGAGCGCTTCAATGTTCCTGAACTAGGTATATACAAATACTAGAAAGCTGATAAGGTACCTTGTTTAAACACGATGATCTCAGGAACTATAGGTTTATACTATTTCATGCAAATTTGTAAACAAATATCAAGTAAACAACAGTTTTCATTTGTAGAGAAACAATTAAAAAAAAACATTTCAATTTTAAAGAATTTCGTTCGGAACATCTGCACTGTAATTTATCTTTAACTGACTTATAAAAAGGCACCGCTTCCGGTATTCAATCACTTTACCTAAAGGGTGAACACAAACACATAATTATGGCACTAACTAAAATAAAACACAAAGTAGAAACCCCACTCGGGGGTAGTTAGAACCACTCCAAATGTCAAGCGCTCTTAGCTAAGTAATCAGGTTTAAAATTCATGAGGTCACATTCGGTGTAGTTAATAAATGTAGTTTTATTTTAATAGTTTTCACACCATGGGGTTCGTAGATTACAGTAGGGGAAAATATTTATTTTTAAAATTATATATCCATGTTAAATTACAGCTATTATACAGTCTCTGAGCTAGGCTAGACTGGACTGACTTTACGAAAAATTTGTTGGTAATGGTACACATACACAAAAATTAACAGCAATTGTGTAGTAGAGAAATTAATTGCCGATTTTTAGGACGCACAATCCTTTGTGCGTCCATCTTCTAAACCGTTGGTGTTACCTCCTGGTAACACCAACGGTTTTCATATTTTAAGCTGAATATTTGGCTGCATTCTTAGTGAATTATCACTTTTTAAAAGTTATTTCAATGCAGGCTTCTAAAAATTGATACAAACATTATAAATAAACATTCAATATAATAATACCTCCATAATACCTGAAAGCGAGAAATCCTGCTCATGTTATAAATCGGCACAAAGATCCTTTAAAGTTGGTTTATTGCGGGATGGACTTATTTCCAAGAAAGCGTGGCTCGACGATAAGACGGAATTTCTCTGAAGCCTCTTCAAAGGTATGGGTCGGTTGACCTTTCACCTAGCGGCAGCTCAAGAAACTATAATATTTACAGCGTTCACATATTTTATTTTTTTAACTTCAATGATGTTCGAATTATCTAAATTCCATGCTTAAATATTCAATAGGTATGCGGGATAATATAACTATATACTTTAATAGCAAGACTGTAATCTTCTAATTATAATAAAGGTCTATAGAAACTATGTAACGTGAATCTAAAACGATAACTAGAATAAGAACAAAAAATAGAGTCGTCGCTTCAACACTTCGAAAATGGCAGACGGAATGGCTGATGGACAATTATACCAACTCGATTTCTTACGAAAAGTGACAACTTTCAGAGCAAACAATTTTTTTCTAAACACGTCTTAGTTCTGTCATTATTCAATATCTGAACTTTTAGATATTATGCCGGATTCGAACTGGGTAATCCGACACAAAGTATTTTACTGTTACCAAGTGAATGGCGCCCGGCAAGAAACGGAAGTCGCTAAAATAAAATTTCATAAATACTTCTATAAAGTAACAAAAATCAAAGGTAGGAAACAATCAAGGCTATCATTATTGTGATCTTCGAAAAGAATATTTTTAATAAGCAATTTGCCGGAACTTACCCTCGGTGACTTTGTTCATCCGAACGGCGTTCCGAGTAATGTTAATTAGATAATTTAATTTCGCCTTTTTCTGATGAAATGTTTAAGAGTTTCCTCTTTTCTTTAGCCGAAATACTTTGCTGGCTGAATTGTTATAAACTTTTAAAAGCCTCCACTCGATAAAGTAGGTTTTGAGGTTCTTTTTACGTGTACCTACCGTATCTATAGAGGTTGATTTTGCTTTTAAAAAATCTGTTTATGAAACAATCAGCTTAGGATTTGTATGACATTGATAAATCAGCTGTTAACCTTAAAAAGATTTGACAAATTACTGTACGATTCAACATTAATTAAGTAGGTAATAAATAGCCTATTGCCGTGTTGAAATAAAACAGGCGCAGTTTATGCCTACACGCTGATTAATTTTTTCAAGCCACCTGAAAAGCATTCGAATTGGTATAACGAATGCCGTCTTACTGATAACCCATGCGACCAACGGTTTCGATGGCTTAAACAGAAGCATGGGATTGCTAGCATATAGAAATATCACAAACTTTTCACCTGTCAGAAGACCAGCCATAGCAAAAGATGCTTACCGGAGCAATTGTGTAGAGAACACTGATTTAGATCGAGTGCCTCATTTTTGTGTCACGGCCAGCCTAATTATTGCAACTGAAATACATTCATTTTCTAACTCGGTTTTATTATAAAATCTTAAATAACATCTAAATATGCAACCCAATCAATCAATCAAATTGACCTATAGCAGTTCACTGTTGGGCGTAGGCCTTTTCCAGTTCACGCCTGAATACAGGGTTCTGCGCTTTCTGCAGCCATTTCCAGCTTGCAACCTTTTCTAGGTCGTCGTTCCATCTGGAACCAATAAATATGGAACCCATTACCTTTTAATTAAATAGTTATAAATGCTTGACACAGTACCAACAAAGAATTTAAAATGTTATTATCCGTCTCTGTGTAATACATGACTTCATTCGTAAACAAAATTAGAGCAGGTTAACTTTTTTCATAAAAATGTAATTAAGAATGTAAAATATCAAAGGGACCTGGATCCGTGACTTTTGCCTTGCTGTTCCCGAGTTACCTGAACCGCACGGAAACGTACAAAAGCCACTTATTTTGTTAAAAATGGTTAAACAAAACCAAGCACTTTTCATTGTCTCAAATCATACTTGCGTCCCCTGCCTACATCATAACAATACTGTTAAGGACTGGCTAAGGACTTGAAATTACCTCTTATGAAAAGAGCACTTTACTTTGGATTGTTTAGTACCTGCTGCAGTGTAAAATGGCCACAGTTATGAATACCCAATTACCTACTTACAAACAGGTTAGAACCATTCCTTATTGATCAAATTTACCTCTACAAGCACCAAATGAAAAAAAGTACTATAAGTAAGTACATGAAGCCAGAAAAATATTCACAGAATTTATAAGCTACTTCGTATTAATATTTCTACCAGTTCTAATTTTCCCCACTTTACATAAACAAGGGAAAACCGCTATGTACTGAACAATTTTCACTAAGAGATAGGGAATTATATTTCGTTATCAGCCCACTCCAGCCAAGATTGTGGAATATAATTTATTCGTAAAATATTATATTCGAGTCTGGTCCTTGGGCAATAATAAAAGTACCCACGGTTTTGTTAATCATGGACTCCCTATCTACGGATGAAGTTTACTTATTTTATAACAAAGTATACCAGTGAAAATTATGGTGAAAATTAGAGCCAGTGATAGATTATTTTAACTGAAGTCTAGACATCTCTTGCACGTACTATACGAACAAAAACAATAGAATACAAACAGACTAATTGAAAGAGATAATGAGACATATATTTTCTTCTCAAAGTTAATATTCAAGAGTAAAATAAATTCATGGTATAAAATTGATGCCAAATAAGAGTTTCGGATATTGTATGTTGTTTACATCTACCTACTATATACATTTTTAAACCTTCAGTGATATCAGTTAAAATATGAAAATGTGGTAACTTTTTTATTTATTGCACACTTAATTTTATACCAGGTGAATAAAATTAAAGTACATGCAACAGTAGAATAAAAATTCCTTATTACTGAGAAACATCAGAGTAAAATAACAGAACGACTTGACACATACCTACTACTGAACTCGTCGACAAAACTCATTTTCATTATAGAATTGTATAATTTATCTTAGTACATATATCAATAACGTCAAACTAATTGCTAAAGTAAACCAAATACATTTTGAAATACGTTCTGTGTGTTGGTACTGCTAGTAGGTATGTAGTTAGTATTTGGAGTAAATTCTCATCGTAGTAGATACACAAGTTCGTGGTTACTTTGCAATAATAAACATAGTTTCTGGTATACAGGTACAGATTGGGACACACGGCTTAATAAGACCATAAACTGTTTGTTAAATTAAGTTTATCATACCAGCAATAATAAAATCAGGACCATAATATTCCTTACAGCGAAAAAATTGGGAGTAATTAGAGTCAAATTAAAAAATCTTATCAATTCTCCTCTTTTCATTTATTTTAACTAATTTTTAATCTCTAACGTAGCTGTCAAGCTCAAAGATGAAGTGATGTTACCTTGTGTTATGCCAACGATAAGAATATTTTTTTTTGGTTATTCCAAATACATACAAACTTCATCCAACCCTGCCTCAGCATTTGCGGATCACACACATATTTGTGCCGGGTTTCGAATTCGAACCCAAGACCTCAGTAACGGTTTCGGCGACTCGGACGCAGTCCTCGGAAGTGTTCGTCACTGTCTGGCTTCCTTCTCCCGCCAGCCGCGCGCGCCGAGGAGGGCCATCATTCGACCCAACTAGTCATCTAGCAAAAGCGGTTCGGAACTATTGTGTGCGACTGTGGTGGATTGCCGGCAACCCATCCACACGTCAGCGCCTCGGTCGGCACAGAATTTAGAAGTGACATCAGCAAACAGCATCAGAAGCAACATCAGAACTAGCAGAGCCTAAAGAAAAGTTGAACATGACATATCAAAGATTTGCGAAACCATTGAGTCGTCTCATGTGCCTATAGGATCTCCCCAGAGCAATTCACCAAGCTCTTACTGAACTTTCGAACAGTAACGATTAAACACTACACACAAACGCAGCTCCATTAAGGTAGTCGAATAAATAAATTAAAATAAATAAAATATATCAATCTGTTAGCAGTCTTATTTGTCCGTGTGTAATGCAAGGTTACAGCTCGTAGTAGAAGTGGAATCTCATAGATATCTCGCTGCGGATTCCATGCACCAGCCCGTTAACATTTATTCACATTTACTGGTTTACAAAATACTCGGGTTTAATACCGACATATTTTGTTGCTTTACTTTGATAACGGCCGACAAATAAAAGAGAGGGGTTATAACTCTCACCTGTGTGATTTTAGTTCTTAAAAATATGAACCGATTATGGAGTTATTTTCTACGAACATTCACGATCGTTCTTGGAATTTGTTTCGGATATTTGCCACGTATATAGCTCAATCAATCAAATCATCTTATCACATTCCATTGCTGGACGTAGGCCTCTATTTGAGGCGGATGATACTATATCACGCTGGCCGT
The DNA here is from genome assembly GCA_933228765.1 of Miltochrista miniata. Taxonomy (NCBI): domain Eukaryota; kingdom Metazoa; phylum Arthropoda; class Insecta; order Lepidoptera; family Erebidae; genus Miltochrista; species Miltochrista miniata. Next base: position 25,928,500 of record OW121751.1, read on the forward strand.
GTGGGTTGCTGCAGGGTTGTTGATTGAAAGCTTTCTTCTTCCTTATAATATCTAGTCCGTTAGTCACTGGCAGTTTGGGGTTTCTTACTCCTAATTTTCCCTGTATTTATCACTGGTATAAGCATGCTATTATGTATATAAACATTAGGTATAATACATACATAAATAGTCACGCATTATTCCCCGAGGGGGCTCACCCAGAATTAAATCTATAGAATTATTCGAAGTAGTAAAGATTGTCTTCCATTTTTAGGGTTTCGTAGCCAAATGGCAAAAACGGAACCCTTATAGATTCGTCATGTCTCTCTGTCTGTCTGTCCGTCTGTCTGTCCGTCCGTGTGTCACAGCCACTTTTCTCCGAAACTATAAGGCCTATGCTATTGAAACTTGGTAACTAGATGTATTCTGTAATCCTTCCGAGGGCTTACCCGGGACTCCCGGCCGTAGACAGTTGTAGAGCATCGTGTGGTTTTAGTCGGTAGGAGTCTGGCATAGCATCCATGTAGGATTTCCACACGTAAAAAAAGAAAGATGTATTCTGTAAACCGCATTAAGATTCTTATGTAAAACTAGAAAAAAAGCAGTAAATTTTGGGGGTCCCCATACTCAGAACTGAAACTCAATTTTTTTTTTTTCATCAAAACCATACGTGTACGGTATCTATAGATAGGTCTTCAAAAATGCTATTGAGGTATCTAACATCATATTTATCTAAACTAAATAGTTTGCGCAAGAGACACTTCCAAAGCGGAAAAATGTGTCCCCCCCGCCCCTCTAACTTCTAAACTAAGATAATGATAAATCTTAAAAGAAGATATGATGTACATTGCCATAAAAACTACCAACGAAAATTGGTTTTTAATACGTCATAAACCGCAATTTTCGGTTAGAAAAATCACTACCACTGCGAACGTGTTAAAACATCAATCAAAGTTACAACGAACTATAAGAACTTTTATTATTATGTTACTTGGTTTTTTTATGCAAGGTTTTCAACTCATAAATTTATTTCATTAGTTTCTTGTTACGAAAACAGTGTAACAAAACTGACACTATCTATTACCCAGGGTTGCCAGCACTTGATTTACGTCTACTACTACCTACTACACAATTAAACGGGAAATTAATTATTACTGCAAGCGCAAAGCTCACAAAGCCTCCTTAATTTCTGTTGTTCATCATAGTTAAAGCGACCGTAGTGAAATATAACATTAATAACAATTTATAGTGTTAAGTACACTGTGAAAAAGCTTTGCAATAGTGTCGGCAGCGCGAGTGTAAGATCTCTGGTGTAGACATTCTTTGGCTACTATAGTCATTTTTACACCTTTTTTTTTAACGTTCGGGAAAATCCTCATGGATGCTATGCCGGACTCCTACCGACTAAAAAACCTCACGTAAAGCCCAACAGCTTATGGTTGGGAGCCCCGGGTGAGCCCTCGGAAGGGTGTCCCAGGACTCACCATTTTTACACCTTTAGGAGCAGGTAGAGGTTTATTACCCACATTTCACCTTCTGGGGCCTAAGTAAGCTTCACTATTACTGGTACAATTGCTGACTAAGGGACTGCAATAAAGAACTGGCGCGGTGATTGGTTAACGTCTCTCAGAATGGTTGAACTCGTGTGCTGTAGATGATTATCTTCCAAAATTGTCTTTATCTCCAGACCTAACACTGCTGAAGCAAATTATATTGACGCCCAATTGCAGGTTAATGGGTATTTTCTATCATTTCTCATTGTTATAGCGCGTTTTAAATCTCGTGACATGTAAATAGCTTATATTAGACTTCTTGCTACTGTTTGTAAGAAGCCCAACCGGAAATTGGAAATATTCGATTGCAATACAAAGCTCGGTTTATCATCTGAACCGATTGGTTTACGAATCATCGATTTAATTCGGCATGAATATTATAATAGAGCTGTGACTTCAGCTGGAAAAAATCCAATATATTTTGAGGAATATAAATATTTTCATCCATGTAGCATCGCGGTCAGTGCATCCAATTAGTGCAGGTGTTCATAAAAATAATCCACATAGCTAGGGACTGAATGAAAATGTACCGTGCTACGTTCGCTTCAAGGACGGTCCCTTTATTATAATTATGACATAAAACCTGATAGTGTTACGTTCACAAAGGTTTTATTCGCGATAATCATCATGAATGGAGGTCAAAAGGTACCGGTAAGTGCTCGCACGTATCGGTTTCAGAACGACTAAAATAGGCTTAGTTGGGAAGGGAGGAGACGCTGTTATCTTTTGATGGTGATATCTTACGTTAAAGGTGTTTCACAAAATTTGAATTTTAGATTATTATGCAAATGCATCAAATGACTTTATACCCGCCCTATAAATACATGAAGATATTTCTTACGTTTTGCGCTGTAAAATCTTTAAATATCTCATATGCGTTAGTAATGTATTCTTCGTTTGGGTTTTATAGTCTTTGATGACAAAGAACAATTTAAGGGACCAAAAAAATTGCATATCATACGCAATCAGTAAAAAAATAGGCTGTGACTGTGGTGCACTTCTGCAGTCGATGGACCACCTACTCTCGTGTTTGCTGTGCCCCTACACCTGCACAATTGCGGACCTGAACCAAGCGACGGAACGCGCAGTCAATCTTGCCGAGTTTTAGGCAGGGCTTATCTAGTTATTTTAAAGATTTATTTGTCGCCATTAACACGAAGAAGAAGCAAAAAATGTTTTTTTTTTTATACCACTAATGTGGCAGACAAGCATACGGCCCACCAGAAGGACTGGTGGTCACCGCAGCCTATGAACGTTTGCAACACCAGAGGCGCCACACTCGCGCTGCCGACCCTGTAAAAACCTTCCTTTTGTATTTAGGCAATACATAGTTTCAACTTCCTCTTCTTTGTAATTGTGTGGTTCAAATATAATTAATAGATTTTTATTAACTCATAATTGCAGCTAATCCAAATCTACTTATATTGACCGTCCAAAACTCGTGAGCTAAGAACAATATTTGCGAAAGGTGCGGAGTTCGACAATTGTTTGAGTAGGCCGGCGATATTTGCTTTTGGCGTCGCCTGTACCGACCACATCCCCCACACAACCACTAATCATATTTTATCGTGCTCGCTTAACTCAAATATTCGATTCAGATTAAACGATGCCAGGAAAAAATGCGGCGCCATTTTCCTTGCTTTATGAGTGATTGTAATTTGAAGTGGAATTAATTCAATCGATAAACGTCAAAGTAATAAAATTGATGTTCTCGTAAATTAAGGGTATTAAATATCTGTTAGACATTTTGGGCTATTCTTCCTTTTAAAAGTAATATATCGACATGAAACCAATTTTATTATAAATAGTTTAAATTATAAATAGTTAAATTCTTTAAAAGCTACTTCTATTTTCAGTATTTTGTGTGAATTTTAAATAAATATAAAAGCTTTCTATGGTTACAGTTTCTGAACCAAACTAAATTAAAGAAAAACTTAGACCTAATCAATAGCTTTTACATTCCATTGACACACCCCCTCAGCACCAAAAAGGTAGATTGCCACCTAGCGAGCATAAATTCATCTTTCGAGCACATGCCGAATGACGTCATGCGTCATGCATCACGTGACTGATAGCTTTAATATAGTCCCGTTGATTATCCAGCCGAGCGGAAATGCCAAACGGTAATCTAGATTTAATACCACGGCTCATCGCTGTTCGGTTTGCCTCCACATTGTCCTTGTACGCACTATTGACGTGTGGGTACCCAAGTACATGGGGTATACGCGTGTACAATTCTCTCACACATAATCGTTGTATCGAATAAGAGCTTTTGGTTGGATGGTTCAGTCTTATCACTTTCAAAGTACACATTATTTACGTATTAGGTAATTTCTTTTTGCATATATCTAACTATACAGGGTGTATTTTTGAAACAGGGCAGTAAGGGCAAGTACCTTAACATTTTTGGCGATTTCTGTCTTTTTTACTACTCAAAGCTAAAACGGTCAAGTAGTCTTTTGATCCCACATGAAATAGAAGCGTTAGGCACAAAAAAAAATTTTTGGAAATTTTGCATTTTTTTCTTAACTGTAAGATTTTTGCAAAATCTGGGAATGCAGTTCAAAATATCTCAAAAAGTTAGGGAAGGTCTCATTAGAACATTTTGCTGTAACTACAATGGTTATAGTACTTGCTCTTTCTGCCCTGTTTCAAAAATTCACTGTAACTACTGTAATGTAACTCATGCATGTATTCCATGACATGTCAACTTTATTGAAGGACTTGCTCAAAGAAATAGATTTTTTTGTGGAGACTGTGTTGCCAACTTCTATAGGCAACTGTAACCACTTTCGGTCTGAGGACCAAGTGTGCTATTTCAATTGTGTCAGAACAGAACACTGTAATCGTCGAAAAGTTACAAAATTGCTACGAAATTGATCAAATTTTAATGTCGCCGTCTGCCACCACTTTATTATTATATTTGAGCAAGATTATAATTCTGGTCGGATGAAATTGAAATAGCAGAGCCTCTGGTACGTGCCTAGGTTATAATGCTTGGTTGTGCTTGTCGCATTGAAGCGTTTTCTATGTGCCCATGCCCTTGGGTCATTTAACAACGGTTTAAGGCCCATGCCACTTTTTGGTATCCAAAACTACTTCACAACAGTTCTTCAAGATAAGAACTATTTAACATTTAATAAAAGAGTAAAACAAGGAAACATATTCTCTTCTGGACTAATAGATTCAATATTGCCAATTTGCAGAGACCGTTGGCGATCCTCTACCTATATAAATCACGGAGTTACATTTTGTAAGGTCCACTCAATAATTTTCACATGAATCACTCTCAAAAAGTAATTTAAAACCATTTTCAAATGCCGACGAAAATATTGTGTCAAATGTAATAAAGCTGGGAATAGCATTCTAATGAATGATATTGGTCCTCCCGTGGGATTACAAGTTAATCCTCTTGAAACGTAACCAGAGTGGAAGGGGGTTCAGTTAGCTGGACGTTTCGGGTATACAATAAAATTCATACGTCATCACATCACTGAATTTCATAGAGCAACGCGACCACTACAAAGGGAGTAGGCACGTTTGCTCAATTCATAACTATCATTTATATTGTTGCGGAGGGAAATCGTATTTATATACATACACTACTACAAAAGCAATCAGTTGTCACTATGAAACTTACACAAAACAATATATTCATAATTGAAAACACACACATTCATACTTCTTATAAATATATGTGTGTATAAGCGTAATCCTTCTGGAGTACACTTTGACATTGGTAATAGTCTCAATATGGCGCCTCCCCTCCCGATAAAAGTCATAGCTCGTGTTGCTCTATGCTGATCGACATACTGTAAGCTCAGGATATTATAACCTCCTTTTTGTTTTTTTTTATCATTTAATTCATGGAACATTTGCTTCAAATTACCGAGATCAAATTTAGATTTCGAGGGCAATTACCCAAATCAAATTAGGAATTGCAAATTAGGAAACCCAGCCGGATACTGGCTATAAATACAAGTCTGTAAGAAGCAATAGATTTAAGCCGATCCATAGAAATGAATAATGCAGTATTGTAACATTCATTAAGAGACGTAAGAGGATATTCAAATTTCTGAGTAATAATAAAAAGCGAGTGCGAGATGTATGTATAATGATTAAAACATTATTCACGAGGTGAATCGTGCCATGTCTCGTTCACGATTATTTAGTTGCTAGATGATTTTTTTTCTCGGCAGGTTTATATGTATTATACTCATATTTTAACCTCTACAGTCAAATCAGAGCGACGGAAAATAAACTTTGCAGTCAAGGTATATTTTGTATTCAAAATACTAGAGACTATTTTGGAAGTTGAAATCCGACTATACCTAATTCATAAAAATACTTGTAGTGTCAAATTTTCCATATAAAATTCTGTACCTACTCAGTCATACAGTACTTTTTTTGAAAATTTTAAACTAGGTACAGTTTTTAGGGTTTCGTAGCCAAATGGAAAAAATGGAACCCTTATAGATTCGTCATGTCTGTCTGTCTGTCCGTCCGTGTGTCACAGCCACTTTTCTCCGAAACTATAAGCATTATGCTTTTGAAACATGGTACCTAGATGTATTCTGTGAACCGCATTAAGATTCTTATATAAAACTAGAAAAAAAAGCAGTAAATTTTGGGGGTCCCCATACTCAGAACAGAAACTCAAATTTTTTTTTCATCATACCCATACGTGTGGGATATTTATAGATAGGTCTTTAAAAATGCTATTGAAGTTTCGAAAATCATTTTTTTTCTAAAGTGAATAGTTTGCGCAATAGGCACTTCCAAAGTGGAAAAATGTGTCCCCCCCCCCTCTAACTTCTAAACTAAGAGAATGATAAATCTAAAAAAAATATATGATGTACATTACCATAAAAACTACCAACGAAAATTGGTTTGAAAGAGATAGAGCAGGTAGTTTTTTTTTAATACGTCATAAACCACAATTTTCGGTTAGAAAAATCACTACCACTGCGAACGTGTTAAAACATCAATCAAAGTTACAACGCACTATGAGAACTTTTATATTATGCTACTTGCTGCTACGAAACTCATCATGGGCGAGTCCAACTCGCACTTGGCTGGTTTTTATATTATGCTGAGGCCGCATTTGCGGTTGGCGGTTTCGGTTTCTAACCTCAAAATGTCAAAATCAATGAAACCGAGTGTTTGTGGCGTAAGTTGTGCACCCAACTCGATAGAGGGCGCTGTCGATAAATCTACATCGCACTATAACTTCGATCGTGTACGTTACATACCAGTGGCCGATTAATTAGTATAGATGAGCGAAAGGAACATTAGTACTTTGGTAAATTGTAATACTATATAAGCAAACAAGTGTTTTGTTTGAATACAAGTTTAATAAGTCAGTCTAGTGTTTCATTCAATCAACTGGGGCAGACGAACCAGTATAAGAAGATCCCCGTTCATTTTGGTCCTTTCTCGTCGGAGTCTTCGGTGTGGTACGGGATTATACCACCAGCCCCGGTTAGGATTACTGGGTAGTGGATCGCTATCCAGAGTACAGCCTACACACTAGGCGAGGCGCTATACCATACAAGGTGCGTGTGGTATCGGCGGTGTCGTCACTGTGTGTGTGGGCAGCCGTCAAGTCTTCTGGCAAAAACAGCGGTCATCCGGTGGTGCATCCGGAAGGCGGGCGCTGGTTGCAGCGGAACTACGGCAGGCGCTGATTGCAGCGAACATACAGCAGGCGCTGATTGCAGCGAACATATAGGCAGGCGCGGATTGCAGTAAAGATACAGGCAGGCGCAAGTGGTCAGCTGATAGGTGTACGAAGCGGACAAGTATCAGTGAGTGCTGTGAACAAACGTGAGTACATTTTGTTATTATCAAAGTTTAGAAGAAAGTGTTTTGAAAATAGTAGCAGCAGTGAAGTAAAGATTTGGACTTAATAGTTTTAAAACAGTTTCATAGTTAAATTAATAGTAGTTAGGACTTGTAATAGTTTTAAGCTAAAAGTGGTTGAGACGGGGAATCCACGCCCGATTTCCCTCAGAATTATCGGTCAAACACTTGTAAAATTTTAAGGATTTTTGAGGACTTAGAATTTATGAGTATTGATTTAGCTACTAAGAATAATAACAAGTCTTGAGTTTTTTATATTGGTTTGACAATTAGTTGTCAACTTATGTACATACCTAGTTAGTTAGCCTTTTTTCGTAATTTTTGTAATTGAAAAGTCCTGAGTTTGTAGTTTATAATTGGTATCAACTTAAGGAATTAAATTAGTTAGTATATAAAGTGCTTGTATACATATTTCCAGTGTACGATTGTTTTGTGATTCATTTTATTATTAAGATTTACAATGGAAACATTAAGTAGCTTGCAAGAGGACATTAAGACTAGAATTTTAAAGGCTAAAACTAACTTTAAAAAGTCGCCTAAAGACAGGTTGACGCTGCCATATATTGAAACTAGGCTTGAAACTTTGGAACAACAATGGCAGTCGTTCTCAGACACTCATATTAAAATAGTCTCTCAAGTAAATAGAGTGGAACTAAAGGCTTCAGATTATGAGAAAAACGGCGTGTACGATGAAGTTGAGGAATTGTATGTATCGTTTAAAACCTCACTAAAAGAAATATTGTATAAGTTACAAGCTGCTGAAGCAAGCTCTAAACTTAGCGTTCCCTCTGCCTCTGCTGTATCAGAACAACCAAGGACTCGGGTAAAGTTACCAGAAATTAAAATACCAACATTTTCTGGTCAATATACAGAATGGCAGACGTTCAGGGACTTGTTCTTAGGACTAGTTCATGAAAACAAGTCTCTGGACGATGCACAAAAGTTCTACTATTTAAGAGGGCATTTGTCTGGTGAGGCCGAACAATTGTTAAGGAATTTTAAAATAACAGCAGATAGCTATGGGACTGCGTGGGCGAAGTTAAATGAAACGTATAACAATAGACGATTTCTAGCCAACTCTATTTTAAAGCGGTTATTAAATGAATGTATTGAAGGAAGAATCGGAGGGTAGTTGTGGTGTAAACACATAAAATAATAAGCTCCCAGTTAAAATTAGAATAAAATTGTATAAGTGCAAGTTCTAGAGCTTTTAATGATTATAACTGACTAAAAACAGTACACTACCTGCCAGTGAAGTATTTTCCTTCGTTTCCACAAAACATCTTCAAGGTTTGCAAATATGGTAGATTCAGTGCAAAACTCATTAACAAGTTTGAAGGATTTCTTTAGCAAACGAATGGCAGATTTTGAAGCAGAATTACCAAAGGCGCAGGCAACAACTTCTGTGGGAGGATTGGCATCAGAGTTTTCATCTTTTAAAACCCTCATTACGGACATCATGGCTAATCTTCAGCATCAGATTGATGTGCTCTCGAAAAATGTTGATGCCATGGAGATGAGAGCACGTAGAAAGATGCTGTTGGTGCACGGTGTACCAGAAGAACCGAATGAGGAAACCACTAAGCTCATTGCTAAGGTCATGCAGAAGCACCTTACTACAGATTTATCTGTTACTGACATCCGACGCTGTCACCGTATGGGGCGACCCACTGGAGTACATAAGCCGAGGCCTCTTATAATTAAACTTGCGAGTAGTGAGCTGCGAGACCGGTTGTGGTTTGCCAAAACGAAACTTAAAAACACAGGTGTAACAGTCACTGAATTTTTAACAAAAGAACGCCACCAGACCTTTATGGCCGCACGACAGAAGTTCGGGATCACTCGTTGTTGGACCAGGGAGGGCCACATTCACATCATTTCACATAATGGGCAGCGGCACCGCATCACAACGTATAGTGAGTTGCAGAAGATTATGCCCCAAAGTGAGGAAAGGCCAAGTCCCGGTCCAGTTGCAAAACCAGCAGTGAAGACGAAGCGAGCTGCCGGCACTCAAAGAAAATAAGTACCACCTTAGTTTCATTACATAGTCCGAGTAGCTATCTATATTTTCTATTAGCCTCACTGTTTTTCTTCTGCTATTTTTAACTACCTCTGTCACTAATTCGCTTTCACTTTGTATCTTGTTTATCTAATATATAAGTATGTAATTACGCACCCTTTGATAGGTGAATAAGGTTATTCCAACTACCTATCATAACCCAATCAATACATATAATGAATGCTAAATAATTCTCTTGCAAAACAATTTCAAAATCACTTTCAATTTCAAAATATAACTTCACTTTCATCAAAATCAAAACAATCCAATTTCGCTTTTTAAGACAATGACATGATCACATGACACTGACAGACAGTTGACTTGACATTTTTTTTAATTATTTATGCTCTTAGGGTGGGCACACACTTACGTGAAATGCATTTACTGTTTATTAATGCACGTGACGATAAAATTACCATACCAAACAATCCTACTACTTTATGCTGATCGTGTGTTCGCTTTAATATTATTGTTCTCAGTATTGATTACTTAAACTGGTAGATTTTAATACTTACTTTGCTAATTTCTGTCTGTAAATAGTATCATAATTTTCTCTCTTATACATGTACCTACCCTTGTAAAACTTCTACTATTCTGTTTTTTTCAAAAGTTGAAGTAGATTACTCGGACTGAAACTTGAATTGGTCTGTAAATGCTTTTTATTAGTAGACGTTGGCAATTGTGAGCTTTTTCGGCTTTTGTAGATAAGTGTTCGGCTTTGGTGGATAACATTCTGCGCTTTATTTTTACCAGTACTGCTGGCAGGTGGTAAAGGTTGCTTTAAGTGTAGATTTCAATTGGTAGTAGTAGTTTTAAGTATTTGCCTAACTATAATACTTGAATTTTATAATTCCTGATTAATTTAATTTAGGTACCTATATTTTGTTGATATTAATTTATTATAGTAGTCGATATTTTTGTATATATTTTATATTATATTTATTATATGCGTATTTAGATGATATGAGCGATATTGATGATGATAATAGTGAATCTGAAAGCTTTTACTCGGCAACGAGCATCACCCAAAATAGCTTCAGCAGTGTTGCGTCTCTTGCTGAGTTACTCGATCTACAGTTTACTGATGTACCGAAGAATTTTAATGCGGTCCACATCAATGCCCAAAGCATCCCGGCTCACTTCCCGGATATGCTGACAACCTTTGACTGTAAGAATATCCATGCCGTATTGGTCTCAGAGACGTGGTTTAAATCAACCCACTCTTCCACTCTTTACTCCCTCCCTGGGTTTCAGCTTATCAGAAACGATCGCTGGGAATGTGGTGACAGACGAGGGGGTGGTGTAGCTATATATTTGCGATCATACATTCCTTTTAAAATTTTAAGTATGTCAGCGCAACCACCGCCACCTGACGCCGGTGAGCATTTGTTTCTGGAAGTTGAACTCAATCACACTAAGGTCCTTTTCGGCATCTACTACTGTAACTTATCAAGTGTAAAGTTTTTTCCTTCTTTCGAAACCTTGATGGTTGATCTAATGCCTTCTTACAGTCATGTTATCATTATGGGTGACTTTAATGCGTGCTTAGTTAAAAATGACTCTCGTACCTTTGCCTTTCAGACCCTTGCCAACTCCTGTAACCTATCCTTTCTTCCTTCAAGTACAACGCATCACGTCCCAAATCGTAAACCAAGTTTAATTGACGTAATACTAGTATCCTCCAATGAGCACGTCGTGAAGCATGGACAATATCCAGCTGACGCATTCTCTTTACACGATCTCATATTCCTTTCCTATAAAATCCGTATCCCTAAAGCTAAGCACAGAATCCTTATGCAGCGCAATTTTGGTGGTATGAATTTAGAACGCCTCTGCCAGGATGCCGCCAATATAGACTGGGGTCCACTCACTACCTCGGGGTCCACAGATGAGCAGGTGCATATATTTAACACCAATATAATCACCCTTTACGACAAACATGCGCCTATTCGACCGGTTAAAATAAAACATCCTCCATCCCCATGGCTCACCGCGGACATTAAAAATCTGTTGCGCAAAAAAGCTGCAGCGAGATTTAAATATAAAAT